>CM077307.1:55002500-56305000 GCA_039655065.1 Glossophaga mutica | reverse complement strand
AGGGGAGGGAATTTCAGGGGAAAAGGGGAACGGTTTAGAGCAACAAGTATAAAGGACTCATGGACAAAAACTATGGGGGCTGGAAATGGGAGGAAGGTGGGGAGGGCTGGGGTGGTGGGCTGGGGCGGGGTAAAAGACAGAAAACTGTACAATATCAACAATTAAAAAATACTGATTTAAAAAATAAAATAAAAAATGGAAAAAAAATAAATAAATTTTAGAATTTGGAACCACAGAAACCATATAAAAACATGGAACTAATCATATTTTCTATAAATAGCACACTGCTGGCAGCAAAAAATAAACTAAAGGAAGCTTTTGTTTTCCCTGGGAATGTCGGGAGGTGGAGAGGGCAGGAAAACATCTGGACATAATTGGAATTACCAGAAAGCAGGGCCACCGGCAGGCGAGCTGAATTTCAGGGCATCTTTCATCATTGTCAGTCAAATTATTAATGAGACAAAAGAATACTCTGTGTAAAGCATTAAAATAAGATGGTGTCATTGTGAAGGACATCTCTTTGAGGTGTCATGACAGATGGAAATGAATAGTGATGGCATTGATTTTTTCCTCTGGAGTTGTGAGGCCATTGAAGTCCAGAGTGATAAACAAAAGGTTCACTAAGCAAGGACATTCTCATTTGTGTGGCCTTTGATGGGGACGCTGAGCTTGGGTTGCTCCATATAATATAGTATAGGCTTTAAAATGGGCTGAAGGCCGTGGCACCTGGAATTTCCTCAAATAGTTGGGCTTGGAGATGAGGGTGAAGAAGCATGTGAGAAGGGACACCCATCTGCCTAATTATTACTAGGTGATCCAGGGTATTTTTAAAGCAGTTGCAGATTATTACCTATCTTCAACCTGGTGTCTAATCCCTAGAATTCAAGACACCTGTATCTTCAATTCTGACTTTGTAATGCACATTGAAGTGGATATCGTCAACTATTACTGAAATGAAAGACTTTGGTCTGAACAACTCAATTTGGCTGTATCTCTTTAATCAAATTGACTGGGTAATTTTTTGGTTTCTTTATATCATTATAAATAATTCATATATGGGAGAGTTAAGGGTAATAATAATAGTATCAGCAAATGACACTTATTTGGCTCACTATAGGCCAAGTTATTTATATGTATTCACTTTTTAATCATGTCAATTGCTTAGAAATTAGATATTTAACATTTGTAGAAGAGACTTAGAGAGTTGAAATAACTTGCCAAAGTCCTACATTTTATTAGTGGTGAATCTGAAAAGCCTTAGATTCCTCATCTGACAATATAGGTATCCATTGGATTCCCCTGAGTTGGTGATAGTGCTAAACGAGATCATGGGTGAAAACTTCTTGACTATACTGCCTAGCACAGATTAAATACTCAATATATGACAAACAGGTGCTACCATCATTATCATAAGGGTATTGCTCAAGGCCACACACTTAGCAAGTTGGAGCCAGGATTTGAAAATCATATCTTCTGATTCCAGAACCTAAGTTTTTAACCACTTATGTCCTGCCTGTAATTTAAAAAGTACCTATAATCCATTTTATCCAAGCTTTGGTGTGATTGGAGGCATGGCTTCAATTCCTGGCAGGATGATCTGACAACAGGAAAGTTTAAAAGAAGAGAAACAAGATAGAATCATAGAAGATGAGATTCATGGTTTTCAGAGGAGCCAACTTCTTCTAAGGCTGGCTTACTAGAAGCTTTTCCTGTCTACTCAAAACCTAAGGAAAGATAGTGTGCTAAGACCAGTAGATTACTTGCTAACCAAAGAGGAATACATGGAATGCCATCAGAAATTGCTGTGGATATCAGTCAAATTGCAAACACGAAATGATCAGATGCAGGGATAGCCTGCCCTGACTACTCAGTGGTCAGCTCAATGAATAGCAAGACCAAGTAGAGAGGTGTGACCAATAAGGTCATGGACCTTGTGACCATGTGGCCAGGCAAGGGTGGGATTCCTCAAAGGTTTTTGGTGGTTTCAAGGAGAACAGGACCAACAAAATAGGAGAATAAAGAAAATATATGTAATTATGAACAAATAGAGGTTCAAGCTAAGGGGTAGGTTGCGGGGAGGAGGAGATGCAGTAACAGTAAAAAGAGTAGAAGTGGTTGTGTAGCTATTGTGCTCTAACTCTGGTCCTTTAATCAGAACAAACTCATCCAAGTGCACACAAAACCTGATAGTGAATGATGGCTACTACTTGAGGAGTTACCTATGCTTCCCACTTCCACTTACCTGACTGACTTATTACTCCTTGCTTCTTGAACCTCTGTTCTATACTTTCCTTGATTTCCAATATCTTCCTCAGTCTCTTTTTTCACTTTTCTCACATAGTGAACATTATTGTCAGCCAACTACCATTCCCATCCCTTTTTTGGCTCTATCTGTCCTTTACCTATTGCAAATGTCCTTGTGGTCACGCGATGGTAAGATTCCCAGACTGGACAAAGTTAAGGCTTTGGAACAGGTGCACAAGCACCTGAGGTGATCAGGAGCCCTAGTGATGCCCTGGAGTCCAGGCTATGGTGGGCTGACCTATTGAAAGAACTTCACAATAAAGTGTAAGCTTGATTCTCCTCTGTCCCTCTGGGTTCTTTCTCCCTCTTCCTCTAGACTGTATGCTCCCTGAAAACTTGAAAAGAACTCAGGCTTTGCAGTCCGTCAGACCTGGGATAAAATTCTGCTTATCTGCTTATTAGCAATGTGACTCAATAACTTACTTAACCTCTCTAAACCTCACTTTCTTTATTGTAGAGGGGGAATCATGATAGAACTTATCTCACATAATTGATGTGAGGATAAAAAGAGAGAATCCTGAAGTCTTTATGCTTCAAATCAGATGGTATTTAATTCTTGTTCCCTTTAATTTTGTCTATTAATAGTCCCTCTCTTCCCCCAATCCCATAACTTACCTTTCTCGTCCCTTACTTGGTCAACTGTCTTCTCTCTCTCAAGCTTCCTTTCTGCTGTGGCTATGTATGATGAAAAAAGAAACTCCTCTACACTCATTTTTTTTTACAAAATAGATTTTTATTGTTAAGTACCATAGATATTTTTAAAAGTAGAAGACATGTAAGTGTATGCAATTCAATAAATTATAAAGTGAACATGCATGTAACCCTCCCTGGTCCAGAAATAGGACCCTGTACTTCAGAATCTCTGACACTCACCACCTTTTCTCAGAAAGCTCGCATCAGTTCCTTACATTAACTGAGGACTCAGTTCCTCCTGTCCGCACTGATTCCCTTCTAGTTTTCTAAAAGGAAAATTTGTGTGCGGAACTCCCATGAGAAAGGAGTGGAGAGGAGGAACAAAGAGAGTAACATGAGGAGAAATGAGAGAAAGAGCCAATCAGAGAGTAAGCCAGCAATCCAAATCACCTGTGCCCAAACTAAGTCTGATGTGGGCAATGTCTTTCCCTATGGAGTCCCTTCTGTGGAGAACTCAGGGCCTGGAGGCGGAGTTTTCTGGCAGCACCAGTTCTCAGTGTCTGCGGGATATCTGAGCTGCACTTCAGGTGGATCTGTTCAAAGAACGTGAGGGTTGCTGACAGCAACCCCAGAGCGATGCCATGAGAAGAACCTACTACCAGTTTGCGTTTCAGAACAGGGCTCTGAATCGCAGGGTGAATGAGTGGGAATCAGAGCCAATAGCCCGGCTAACAGGTTGGCTACAGGATGCTGGAGCTTAGACAGAGAGGCTCAAACGTGAAACCCATGTCTGTGCCCAACTTGCTAAGTTCGAACGTTCATCTCAGGTATGAATTCAGCATGAAGATTCCAATTTTCAGCCTAAAGGCTGAAGTCTTTTGAAACCTGCTACGGGTAGGAGGAAGTATAACCAGAGGCTGATAGATTCTGCTCATTCTCCCTCTTCCTGTGTGCCCAAGCCACTGTTCTCCACTTAAATTTTGCCTAGGAGGCAGAACTGGCAACTTTTGTGAGTACACTGGTGAAGAAATTTTGTTGGAAGAGCCATTGCCCTGTTTGAGATCCATTCCTTCTTTTGAGGGAAAGTGTCTGTCCTCTAATCTCCAGCTCAGTGAGAAGAATGTATTACCTGAAACTGAGAAGGGCAAAAAACTGGTGCCTGACCTACCTATGACAAATGAAGCAGATGTGGATTAGTGGGGAAGTCTGGAGGGTGAAAACCTCTCTGCCTGAGTTGGTGGCATAGCCAGGAAAGTGAAGCTGCGTCTTCACAGCCATAGCTTCTCAATGCTCAGGAACTGCCCAGAATGTAGATCCATCAACCAGGTCAAGAGAACTGCAGGAGAGAAGGGCCCTGTGGGGAATGTTTGAAGGGCTCTGGTAAGAGAGTCAGCTGGTTAACATTCTCCAAGCCCTTACACCTGGGACCTACCCAGCCAGAGAAGAATATATTTATTCCCTTACCTTCCTCCCTTCACATACCAAACCCCAAAACTCTAGGGGGAGAAGAACATAGCAAATGGGAGAAAAGGCTAACAGGAGAATAGAAAAGTGTAAGATTTTAGCCTGAGGCTGCAAAGAGCTGGGGAGGGGGAGAAGACTTTTTGCTAAATCATATTCAGAATATTCATTGTTACCTGAGACAAAATATTTTAATTTCTGAATTGAGGCTTATTTTTAATGATTTAAGTGACTGGGTGATATTGTATTACCTGACATTGACCAGAGAAGTCCAAGTCTTTATCCTGGGGCAAAGATAAATCATCTCCACTCAATAAAGTTTAAAGGGACTATAGGAGGCACAAAGTTGTGCGTTGTTCATAATCTTAAATTGTTTGTTTAATGAGCTGGTTATTTCTATGTTACCAAAAACTATGATGACAGATAGGATGAAGGAAGTCAGAAGCAACAGCTCTCGGTGAATGAGGAGTTATGTAAATCCAAAGGAGGTCAAAAAATTGGAGAAACAGTCAAAGACAGGGTCAGATAGTATGAACTCTATAAAGTAAGGAATTTAGTCTGTTCGGCTCCCTGCTGGGGGTCTTGAATTGGGTATGTTTCCGTCCTTCTACTTTCTTTGGAAATATTTTGCTGTTCTTTTCCTACCTCCCCAAAATAAATGCTTATTTCATAGCTTTTTAGCCTTTCTTCTTTCCTATACTACATATTTGAAGCAATACATTTTACCTCTATGGATAGCTGTAGGTGGATCACATGAGTATTAATGTATCATATCTACATTGTAATCCAATTCAAAATATTCTCTGATTTCCACTGCAACTTTCCTGTTTGAACCATGGGTTATTTGGAAGTGTATATGTATTCTTCAATTTCCAGATACTTGGTGATGGTGATACTTTCTAGGTATGTTTAAAAAAATATTATAGCATTATTCCACTCTGCGAAGACAATCCTTGGCACAATTTCTCCATCTTTTGAAATGTTTAGAGGCTTCATCATATGCTCAATTATTGAAAAATCTGCGATGTGTGTTTTAAAGAATGTATTTTTTTATTTTGAGGTACAGCATTCTATATATTTGAATTATGATAATTTTATTATTTATATTAATCAAAAGTTCTAAATCCTTGTTATTGAAAAATTGCTTTTTCTATCATTTACCGAGCTTAGTTTGTTAAAAAATCTCTCAGTATGTTTGTGGACTTGTCCACTTCTTTTTTTTTTTCAGTGAGTTTTTGCTGTGTATATTTTGAGGTTTTATTACAAGGTGAAAAGAATTTAAAATTGTTACTTATGTCTACCAGTTTGACCATTTTATTTTGAAATGTCCTGTTTTATATCTATTGATGCTTCTTGCCCTCAAATCTAGTTTGATGTTGGTCCAGATGTATCAGGTTTCTTTGACTAGAGTTTGTATGTATGTTTTTATCTTTTTATGTTAAATTATTCTGTTTACTTATATTTAAGCTTTATCTTCTATAAACAGCATATATTTTCTGTGTCATCTTTGTCAATTAATTCATTTAATTAATTTATTGATATATTGGAGTTTAAACCTATTATCGTACCATTTGGATTGTAATTGTCCCACTTATTTTTATATTCCTTCATCTGTACTTTATTGTCTTCTTTTGGATGAAGTACTCTTATTTTAATGTCTATTAACTTGTTAGTTATATGATCTTTTATTTATTTTTTCAGTGGTTACCTCAAGATTACAATACAGTCATGACTTACTGAAGTCCAATATAAATTTGTACTTTTACCATTTCCTGGATGATAAAAGGAATTTAGAAAACATTAACTCTATTTATCTTTCTCTATTAATTATTATACCATATATTTTTACTTAACATATATTTCAAATTTCACAAATTAGTCATTACTTTTGTTTTATGCCATCAATATGTATTTACTTACATATTAATTCTTTAATAGTTTTTAACTACTTTCTACTTTTCTGTGCTTCCATTTAGAATAAATTTTCATCTTCTATCCTAACAAATACTTTCATACATATTTTAGCTCAGGTTTACAGGTGACAGATTTATTGGGGTGAAATGTGTTTGTTGATTTCATACTTATAGGATATTGTCAGTGCTTATAAAATTGGAGCTTGGCAATTTTGAAGATCGCATTACTTTGTGTTCTTGTTTCATCATTTCTATTGAAATCCATCTGTCATTATTACTGTCACACCTTTTATATTAATGTTTTTTTCCTGTGATTGCTGTTGAGATTTTCTGGGTTTTTTTCCCACTTGTATTATGATGTGTGTGTTACTGCTTTTGTATTTATCTTATTGGAATTTAAAGTAATTCTTGAATCTGTGACTTGATGTCTTATTTTTGAAAATTTCTTGGCCATGTATCTTTAAATATTCTTTCTTCTCCTTCTAGAACTTCAATTACATGCACATTAATGCTTCTCCTAGGCTTTAACTTGGATCTTTCCTACTGATTTATCTTATAGTTTACTAGTTCTCTCTTTAGCTATATCTAGTCTGATACTGAACCCATCTATTGAGTTTTATTTTCTTGTTCAAATATATTTGTTGTATAATTTCTATTTGGTTTTTGGTTATTGTCTGAATTTTCCAACTTGTCATAATTTTTCTTGAATATACTAGACACAATTATTTTTATTTCATATATAACTCTAGTATTTGTATTTTTCATAGATTTATTTCCATGTCTACATTATCCCTTGTTGGTATCTTCTGTTGATTTGCCTAGTAGATTTTTATTTAAAAAAAACCTTCAAATTTTGCATGTGAAAAACAGAAATAATTTTACTCTTGATCATGTTATTTTCCTTCAGAGAGGATATATTTTTTCCTGGCAAGCAGTTAGGCTGGGGGCAAATCACTTTAATTTAATTTGAGATTGAGATGATTGGGATCTGCTTTCATGTGGGCTGGTCTGTTTCTTGCTACCCTTTCTACTTGAGTAGTCCTTCAGGGGTCTCATCTGAAAGCCTTGGGTGTTTTTACCATAGCCCATGCTCTTTGGTTGGCCTTAAACTTAAAGTTTTTATTCTTAAAACCTATTAGTTTAAAACATTGCTTAACTTCTCAGATTCTCACAGGCTGCCTACAAATTAGCAAATGCTTTGAAGGGAAAAGAAGAGCTAAATGTCAGGCTTATCTCTTTAGATTTTCCTTCTCTAAGGATCTTGGTTCCTCATATGCTTGCTTCCTTGATGGCTCCCCAGTGTTTTCCAACAGATTTTTTGATTCATATTTTATTTAGCCTTCCCAGTTCTTGGCAGTGAAATTAGCCTTATACACATTAGTATGCTATCACTGGGATAAGAGGCTTACTGTGCTTTTTAAATTTTAATTTTTCATGTACATATTTTATTTTTACTACTAGGTGGTAAACTTGTAAAAGATAGTTCTATTTTTTTTACACTTGTAATACCTTGCCCTACATTTAGTATATACTCATATTTACTGACTGATGTAAATTAATAACTTTTGATTAGGAGTCCCCCAGTTAAACAATAATATTAAACTCGTTTTATTTCAGAGTTAAATTTTCCCATAAAGATGCTATTGAAGAGTCATTGTGATAAATGAATATAGACTCAGAAAAGTGAGCCAGCTAAACCACATCAAAGTTTTAAAATAATGCCAGAAAATTCAGACACAGAAATTCTGAAAACCTTTAACTCCCCAGGATTTATCCGTTCTACACAAAATCAGTGTTCTGCAACTGACACTTTGATCCAACATCCTCGTATTGTCAGAGTTCAGAAGCCTTAAGGCCTCAAAGTGCTCTTCTGATTTTGATCCAAAACCATAATCAGGTTTTGATCTATTGCAGAAAAGAGGTCTAATCTCTAGAGTCGAGCAGGAGCTATGGCACCAGAAGAACTATAAATGCATAGACCAAAGGCCCACCAAGGGGCAAACAACTGATAAATGTGCTGCTAAAAATGTCCATCCACTTCTTTCTTCCTTTTCTTTGATTACTTAACATAAAAATATTTACTTTTTCTATTCCAGTATTTTAATTGCAGTTTTTGTTACTGTTATTTAAGAATTGTGTGTGTGTGTGTGTGTGTGTGTGTGTGTGTTTCATGGGCTAAATACCATGCAAATTGTAGTGCTGGGTGGATGCATACGGGGATATAAATAGAATCCTTGTTCACAAAATTGGAGAAAGGGATGTGTGTGTGTGTGATGATATATATGTTGAAGTATGCAGACAGCTTAGACAGGATAAAACTAAAGCCAGCATTCAAATTTCAGATTGAAGTTTACTGTGAAAAATATATGTTTATTAAATGGACAAATGGATTTCAGGAAAATTGTTGAAGTATAGCTTTTCATTGCTGCAGAAAGTGCATAGGTCTGAGGTCCTTGTAGCTTAATTCACAGGAATATGGTAAGTTGGGATGACAGAATTTGGCAAATGTTATTTTAAAATAAAAGCACATCTGAATTTTGGTATATGTTTGTTAATGTAAGAAGGGAGTCTAAGATTCCAACAGATATGAGTGTTTGAGAACTCACAGTTTCTAAAACAGGATTTTAACCAAAAAAGTATGGGCAGAGGATTTCTATAGTCAGAATCCTAGAAGCCTGAGCCAAGAGAGTCTACCTGCTTTAGATTGAATAGTTTTAAACCAGTTGGGATTTTTTTGATGTGGTGAATTCACACA
This sequence comes from Glossophaga mutica, assembly GCA_039655065.1. Lineage (NCBI taxonomy): Eukaryota > Metazoa > Chordata > Mammalia > Chiroptera > Phyllostomidae > Glossophaga > Glossophaga mutica. The sequence continues at coordinate 56,295,934 of CM077307.1, read as the reverse complement.
AACAATGCTGACTTATCCAGGATATACTCAACCAAATCCTTCATTTTACCAGGGAGGAATGACAATGGTAAGACTTCCTTTTTCAGTCAATATTAAAATGGTTCTAACAATATTTTATAGCTGGCCAAACTGGGAAGTACAATATTTTGATAACCCATAGATAATGTTTTATTAAATTAATATTTATTTGTCCAGTAGTAATTTATTAAGTGCATACACATTTCTAGGTTCTTGGGGGATCATAAGGAAAGATACTGACCTCATTATTTGAAGAGTTTGATTGCTACTAACAGAAAAAAGAAGAACCAGCAAATACTAGACAGTGCAGGGCTAGAATATTTCTATTTCCAGATAATTTCCACCATCCATGTTGTCATGATCCAAGCTGGCATTCAAGTTCCCCAGACAAAGTACAAGGGACAGAAGATGGGTGTCAGCTGTTCAGCATTGAAAGGCTTTTAATTATCACTAATTTAGTTTACATACAAGAAATTCAGTTTTTGTGTACAATTTTGAGTGTTTATATATAGAGAGTTGTATAAACACCAATGCAAATAGGAAGCAGAACAATTCTATCAGCTCCCAGAATTCTGTCACGCTGCTTCTTTTTAGTTAACCACCACCACAAACGCAACCCTTAGCAACCACTGACCTGTTCTCCATACCTATAATTTTACCTTTTAAAGAATGTCATTTAAATGGAATCACACAGTATGTAATTTTTTAGTTCTGGCTTCTTTCACATAACATAATGGATTTGAAATTCATCTATTTGTATAAATGATAGTGTATTTCCTTTTATTGCATAATATTTCATTGTATGGATGTACCACAATAATCCATTCACCTGCTGAAGAACATTTAGGCTACTTTCAGCTGGGAGTGTCTGGGAAGAATATTGGTTTAAATAGTCATGTACAGATTTTTGTTCTGAGCATACTTTTTTCTGTAAATACCTATGAATAAGATCACTGGGTCATAGGATAAGATATGCTTAACATTACAAGAAACTACCCAACTGTTTCCAGCATAGTTATATAATTTTGCATTCTCTTCTACAATGCATGAGTGTTTAGGTTGCTACACATCCTCACCAGCACTTAATATGAGTTTTTCTCGTTTTTGTTTTTGTTGCTTTGCATTTGTTTTTTTTTTGTTTTTGGATTTTTTTTAAGTCACTGTAATAGGTGTATAAGTGATAGTCTTTCAATGTCATTTTAATTTTCATTTCCATAATGATGAATGATACTATTATTGTTTCAAGTTCTTATTTTCATTTATATGTTTCATTGGAGAAATGTCTGTATATAGTTAATTTTATATGTCAACTTGGATAGACCACAGTACCCAGATATTGGATCAATCACATCTGGGTGTTCATCTGAAAATGTTTCACAGGAGATTAACATTTAAATCAGTAGACTTTGATTTAAGCAAATTACCCTCTCTAATGTGGGTGGGCCTCGTACAAATAGTAGAACTTACATTCCCAGAACTTTGACTAATATACTGCCCTACTCTTTTGCTCATTTTTATATCAAGTTGTTTGGTTTCTCATTATTGAATTTTGAGAAATCTTTATATATTCTTGTTACAAATTGAATGTTCATGTCCCCAAATTCATATATTGAAGCACTAACCCAATGTGATAGTAAAATATTAGGAGGTAGGGCCTTTGGGAGGTAATTGGGTCTGGATGAGATCATAAGGGTAGGGTCCTCATGATGGGATTTGTGCCATTATAAGAAGAAACCAGAAAACACATTCTTTTTCTTTCTTTTTCTCTCTCCTTCCACTATCTGAGACCACAGCAAGAAGACAGTTATCAGCAAGCCAGGAAGAGAGTCTTCATCAAGAAACAAATTGGCTGGCACCTTAATCTTGGACATCCCAGTCTTCAGAACTATGAGAAATAAATGTCTGTGATTTAAGCCAGTCAATGGTATTTTGTTAGAGTAGTCAAAGCTGACTGAGACAATTCTGAATAAAAATCTTTTGTTATATATGTGATATGCAAATATTCTTCCCAAACTGTGGCTCATTTTTAAAAATTCTCTAAAGAGTACCTTTATCATAGCAAAAGTTTTCAATATTTATAAAGTAAAATTATTCAATTTTTAAAAGTTTTCAATTTTTAAAAAAGAAAAATTATTCAATTTTTTTTGTGAATTGTTCTTTTGATGTAATATTTAAGAACTGTTTGCTCAACCCAAGGTCAGAAACATTTTCTCTTAAGACTTTTATTGATTTAAGTTTATGACCCATCTTGAAATAACTCTTGTTCTGTTTTGAGGAATAGATCTAAGTTCTTTGTACTATTTTACATGTTGATATTAAATAGTTCCACCACCTTTGGTTGAAATGACTACTGTTTCCTTATAATTCTTCACTACATTGCTTTTTCACCTTGAAAAAATTCAGTTGAATATGTTTGTATGGGTTTGTTTATAGACTCTCAATTGTTCCACTGATCTATGTTTCTTTTTTTTAACCACACTTTTTAAAACTACTTTAGCTTAAGTCTTAATATTGGGTAGGTTGAGTCCTCCAACTTTCTTCTCTTTTCAATTCATTTTAGTTGTTTTAGTTTCTTTGCCTTTCCGTAAAACGTTAACATCAATTTGTATACATCTACAAAAAACTGTACTGGGACTTCTTATTTATGTTTCTTTAAATATATAAATGTTCCCAAGAAGACAGTTTGGATCAGAAGTCAGCCAATGTCTTGCGTACAAAATATTCAGGAATGTGAGACCTATGAAAAATTGTCTCCTCCAAATTTGTACCTAAATATTTCTCTTTTATTTATGTAGCTATTGTAAATTTGTAAATGGTCTTTTAAAAAAAGTTTCCAGTTTTCCATGGTCAATATATATAAATAAAACTGGTTTTTGCATCTTGACTTTATTTCTTGTAATATTGCTAAAATCTCTAATTAATGCTAGAAAGTTTTTTTTAATTATAGATTTTGGGGATTTTTGATGTAGATATCCCTGTCAGCTAGTGATAGGGAGAGTTTTATTCCTATTTTATGCTTTCTGTGTGTTTCTCTTGCCTTATCACACTGGCTAGGACTTTGAGTACAGGGAAGAACACAAATGGCAAGAGCAGACACCAAACATAAGAGAAAAGCATTCAGTCTTTCAACATTTAATGTGAAAAGTAGTAAGCTTTGTAGGATGCTACTTTTAATACACATGTTTAAAGGATCCTTTTCTCTATCTCCTTCCTCTCTGTGATTTCTCCCACATACTCTGGGTCTCAGAGGCACCCTTTCTGGTATTCTGTCTTATAAATCCTAGCCTTTGGTCTCCCCGGTTGCCCTGTACCTCCCCTATTAGACCCACCTTAAAGTGCAGAATTCAGATAAAAGAGCCTTTAGTACCACTCCTGCTAGTGTTAGGTGGGATGGATAGCAAACAAAGGCAGGGAGGAGGAGGGATACATGTCCCACCCACTGACCCAGCAGTCCTTGAAATTCTATGTATCCTTTCCATTATCTTGGAAAGAAAGTCTTTGAAACTGTGCTTTCAACCCAAGCCCTGAAAGGCCTGAAAGAGCCCACAGTGCCTGAAGGAAGGAGCACATTAATACCTTGGGGTATTCACACCTCAGTCCTGGAAAGCTAGTACCACCTTTACCTGTCAATGTAACTTTTTCATCCTTCCCCATCCTGACAACTATGTAAGTCCTCAGGACAAAGGGCTTCACTTGGTGCTCTTGGATCTCTGTCCCCCCGCCCCCCGCAGCCAGGCCGGCTGGCCCCAGGATGGCTACTCTGGCCTTTGGCTGCCCTTATCTTTGCCTTCCTTTTTCTGCTTCACCCTGAACCTATGCTTTTCAGTGCCCCATGCCCACCTTAGCTAAGCCTGGTCTCTTCCACAAGACTGGATCACAAAAAAATCCTGCTGGCACACTAACATACTCACTGATCTTTAATTATTGCTTTGGCAAGAACTGAGTTTCTGGGAGTTTCTCCAATAATACTACTACCACCGATACTGTAGAAAAGCAGCTTCATTGCTATGGCTCCATCCTGCAGGAACCTGGCTTTCTAGCCCTTTGTTTAGGAAGAAAGAATTTTTTCAGTCCATGCATAAAACACTATTCCAGTATTTGAGATACCTAGAGTGTAATACTGGGAACATGAAAGGAAAAAACAAACAAGGAATTTATTGTTATATGTGATGTTCTTCAAATTTTTGTTTGCATCTTCAGTCTGACTTCTGTTATTTACTTTTCAGAGTTCTTAGTCTGTTCCTTTATATTTTTTGACTAGGAATTTTTAGCTGCACTCAATGGGAAGTAGGGTAGATGCCTTACATGGAATCATAAAACTCTCAACTATTTCTTAAAGTTTCAGCCTCAAGCTTACACAACACCCAGGCTTACTACAGCTTACATGTCATTAACCAGAACTTAATAATATGACAATACCCACCTGTAAAGGTGCATGACCATATGCCCAACCAAAAGTAGAGGCTCTGTCACGATAGGAAAATTTAAAAAAATAGATATTAGAGAAAATCTAACTATTTCTACTCCACTTTCCTTACCTAGCTGTAATGGAGGAGATTGGCATGTAAACCATACGTTACATTACTGTATTGTAAGTGCTATAGAGATATTTGTCTGTGTGAGCACAGTTTCCACACTGCAGTCTCTGGAATCTAGGACACACTGAGGATAATCGCGGAGGTCCCAAAACCTTTGTAATATTTTGAAAAACTTCACAGAATTTGTATGTATGCCCTTGATTAGTTTCTAAAAGTTAGTGAAGCATAACCATCTTTTCTTTGTTTGGAATTCTGTCAACTCAATTAGTAATTCTCATTTTCTCATCCTGATTAGAAATTTAGAATAGAATTACAACAAAAAAATCTAGAGCAAGCAACATGAATAATCAACTGAAGACTAGCTGAAGAGAAGTCTTATAACCAAGAATTTTACATTGAGACTGGAGGAAAGGGCGGACATGCAAAAAAGGCTGACCTGACTCCCATGGGTGGTGGCTGAGATTCCAGAGGGATAGCTCACCTGTAAATGTTCTCCCTGAGAAGCGTGAGGTTTCAACCTGAAGCCTGGCTCCTCAGCCCATGCACCCATATAATACCTGGCAGTAAAAATCACCATGGATTCTGTCCTTCAGGAAGAGACAGGAGTCTGCTAGAGACACAGGCAAGCTCTTGAAGGGCCAACACACAAAATCTCACTTCCAGTCACTCATCCTAGCCTCCAGCAGAGGGAAGGTGGAATGGACTAGAATTGTTCTAGAAGAGACTGGGGTTTATGGTTCTGTGGAGAGAGCTGAAGGGACAGCTGCCAGGACCTCTGCGCTGAGTCCCTCTCCCACACCACAGATGTCATCCTTCTTGGGTGGATCACTCCCCTCCTCAAAGAATAAGCCTGGGGGAAAGCAACAGCCCCAAACTCTGGGATCCATCTTGCCCCTCCCTGCAGAGCTTGTACACTGCTGAGGAGTCAGCTGCCTGGGTCACAGTGTAAAAGATCTGTGCAGACTCAAGGGGTGTCAGTGACTGAGTTCTGTGGATTTGGGGCAATGGCCATTCCCCGAACTTTCCCATGAATCTGACTGCTGCCTATTCTCATGGAAAATCTGCTACCCGCTCTCTCTGAGCTCCTGGTGGTCCCACCCTCTCAACTCCTGTTGGCTCCATCCTGCCCAGGTCTGGGTGAAATCTGGGACAGACTGAGTTGTGTGGTGCTAGGGCAGGGACCATTTTCACTTACAAGCTGACTGGTGCAGGGCCTTCCCTTCATGTGGCCAAATCTTGGTCTGTTTGGGCCTGATAAACTCCACTGGCCTTACCCTGATGACTCCCTGAATCCCTGCCCCACCACAAAAGTTTGTGAGCACCCAGAGGGTAGCAGCTAGACTTGGTATACCCAGGGACATTTGCTGAGGCCTCAGACCCAGCACTGAACAAAGTTTGACCTTTATCATATGGTGAACACTACTTGGCTTTACCTGTGGACTCACTGAGAATGTACCTCATGCAACTTGAGTACTGGCAGAGGCACTTTCTGTGACTGAGCCTAACAGGCAACTGGCAGGCAGAGCATGATGGAGGCAGATCTCAGAGTGCCTTGGGACTTTAGCTGATGTGCTCCCAGGCCCCATGTTGGGAAAAGCCAGCCTCAGTGTGAAGCTTAGTCTTTCCCATACACGTACTCACCTAGACCATGCAGAAGCAGCCACAAACTGTAGATTGCTTTGTAGCTCCAAACGATTGCCCAGAACAATTTACAGGCAGCATCTGACATTGGCCTGTACCCAAGTCCCTTCTAAGAGGCCCAAGAACCAATACACTTGTTGGGAACCACCCTGCCTGGTTTCAGAAGCTGTAACTCCCCATGGCTAAGGCTGAGTGAGAGACCTTGGAACCCTAAGCCACTGAGGAGACAAAGCTTATCCCCCTGGCAGGAGCACCGCCTCTGTTCACTTTACTTCACCCTGCCTGGCCCTCAGTGCATGATCGGTTAGTCAATGATGGGTAAGATTCCTCAAGGGAGGGATGACCTAAGACAGGCATGGTCACTAGGGGGCCCTCAGGAAAGGACTCGAGGGGCTATGGAGAAAGGAGGTGATGGAACCTCTCCCCTCAGCTTTGACATAGCCTGAGTCCTCATTCTGTCTGCAAGAAGTTTGGTAATCTTTTGACTGCCTTACTTCCCCAGCCTGACTTAAGCCTGAAACGACGACAGAGGGCTGTGCAGCCTGTGCTGGAAAGGGCAGGTTCCCTGGAACAATCAGGCCTAAGAAGGAATACATAAAGTCCTGTAAAACTTGCTTTGCTAAGAATACCCTCAATTTTCTGATTAGGGTCCAAGCAGGAAATGAGTTTATTTCCCAAAGTTTTATAGCCCTTTAGCTAACTGACCCTGACTCAGAATAAGCCCTCCTAGTTCTTATGTATGTTATCTATTGTTTGATCCTTACTGCCAGACAATGATTGATGAGCTTTACCTGTATTCCTGTGCAAATTGAACCTAATAAAAGCCCATTGAGGAAAAGGCTCTTGGTCCTTCTCCTTTGAAAGATCAGCCACCTTTCTTCCCCAAGCAGATCATGTCTTAGTAGGCTTATTCTCATCTGTGGTGGCTGGGGGTGGGGTGGGAGGTGCTGCGGGCAGAGGCCTGTGCCCCCACACTGAGTGGGCAATTTCAGACAATTTCAGAGCAGGATCAAATTAGCTTCACAAGTGATGTATTTGAAAGGGTATCTTGCTAGGCACCAGGCCCTACTGAGGTGAATTCTACTTCTTGGGTCAGCAACTGTACAGCAGCTTGCACGCTGTGGTCAGGGTCGAGCCTCACAATCAATCAGCCTTAAGGTTGACTCCATGGATGAATGGACCCACATCACACTACAAAGAGCATTCGTGGAACACCCAGCTCAGATGATCAAGAGACTGAGCCACTGGGTCCCACAGGACACTTATTACATAAGGCCACCATAAAAATCCTAGAAGAAAACATAGGGAGTAAAACTTCTCATAGCAATATTTTTTCTGATAATAGCTCTTTGAAACAAAAGAAAAAATAAACAAATGGGACTGCATCAAACTAAAAAGTTTTTGCACAACAAGGGAAATCATCAACAAAATAAAAAGACTGTGTGGGAGAACATATTCACTGATGATACATCTGATAAGTGATTCATATCCAAGATTTATAAAGAACTTATAGAACTCAACACCAAAAGAACAAACAATCCAGTTAAAAAATGGGCAAAGGACGTGATCAGACACTTCCAAAGAAAAAATACAAATGGCATATAGAAACGCAAAAAACGCCCAAAGTCACTAATAATCAGAGAAATTCAAATTAAAAACAAAATGAGATATAACCTCATACCTGTCAGAATGACTATCATCAATAAATAAACAAGTGGCAAATGTTGATGAGAATTTCAAGAGAAGAGAACCCTTGTGCATTGTTGGTGTAAAAAGCAGTATGGAGACACTTCAAAAAATTAAAAGTGAAACTGCCTTTATTACCTAGTGATTCCACCTCTGGGAATATATCCAAAGAAACCAGAAACACTAATTCAAAAAAATATGTGCACCCCTATGTTCATTGCAGCATTATTTACAAGAGCCAATATCTGGAAAGAGCCCAAGTACATCAGTAGATGAGTAGATAAAAATCTACTCAACTAAAAAATCTATGGTACATTTACTCAATGAAATACTACTTAGCTATAAGAAAAAAAAAAAAAAAGAAATAAATCTTATCTTTTGCAACAGCATGGATGGACCTGGAGAGTATTAGGCTAAATGAAATAAACCATTCGGGGAAAGACAAATACCATATGATCTCAGTAATATGTGAAATCTAGTGAACAAAAAACTAATACACAAAATAGAAACAGACTCATGGATACAGAAAACAGACTGACAGCTGTCAGAGGGGAGAGTGGTTAGGGCGCTGGGTTGAAAAGATGATAGGATTAAGCCCCCCAAAAAACTCCTCATAGACACAGACAAAAGTATGGTGATTACAAGAGGGAAAGTGGGTGGGAGGACGTAGAATTGGGTGAAGAGGGGATAAATGGAAGGAGACATGACTAATATGCAGATGGTGTATTAAAGAATTGTACACCTGAAACCTACAAAATTTTATTAATTAATGTCATCTCAATAAATTCAATAAAAATTAAAATTAAAAAAGGAGTTTAGAATAGATGTAAAATTTCTGATATCGAAAATGTAAAACAAACTACTTTTTACTTAAGTGCAATATAATAGTCAATGTCTTTTAAAACATGGAGACTTTTATGTTTTGGGCCAATTTTATTCATGGATTCTTTTGACATCAAATAACAAAATAGCAAAAATACATTTCAACATTTAGACAGTTTCTCTGAAACACAAGAGAACAGGGGCACTTATTGGCTACTGTATTTGTGAATACAGGTATAATTCACAATTTTTAAGCATTTAAAGGTATCACCAAGCAGCCAGCTTTTTATCTGCACTTTGATGCAGTATGGCCATTTTTCCCATTGAAGGGAAGATATTTCTGGCCTAACAGTCAAGATGGGCTGTTAGCATACCTCTGTAGTAACTCCACTGGGAAGAGTGAGTTCTTTTCCTCTAAAATCTATACATTAGTCACAAGAAAGGGACCTGATTGTTCTTGCTTGGGATAGATACCGATTCCAAGCTAGTCAGTGTGGACAAGGTGATATGGTACAAAGTTTGATCCATCCTGGATTACAGGCCCACATGTATCAACATAGTTTATTAATGGATAAAGAGGGGAAAAATAATTGTGTTGGGAAAAGAAAATAACAGCTATCCAAAATTAATATGGAGTGCAATGAGAGAACCATATATTACACCTGAGGTAATTTTTTCTTTTGTTTGGGTATCTCATTTTTTCTTCAATTCCATATCTATATTATCTACTAAGTTTTTCCTCTAAGAAAGATTATAATCAGGGACATTCCTGAAATTATTACTTACAGTATAAATTTAACTTTTTCCTGTCAAGAGTTCTGAATTGTCACATTGTGTCCCCAAGTCAGAAATATTTTCTATCATTATAGCCAGAAAGAAAGTCTCCATTTAAGCCATAGTTGCTGTAGATCTGAAAGCTCTTTATTTTACTTTTTCTCTATTGTTTTGGTGCATTCCAGCTATGATACAGATAACCTGGCACCAGGCTCAACTACTGTAGTTTCCTACTTTAAAAAATGTTCCAAAGTGTTTTTACTTAAAATTTCAACTGTTACTTAGTATTTGTTAAATGAATACATAATAAATGAATAACCTGATAAATATTGCTTATTTCAAATATCAAAGAAATATATTTTTGTCTTTTTTGAGGTCTTGCAATTTTCCCTCTATATACTTCACATTTATGATGCATGTTTTGCCAAATTTTAAAATGTGATTTCACTTTTTCTTTTCTCCAGCCTATGGCTCATGCATTTCTGGAAAGGAGTACTCCTGACATCACACCAATTTTAAAAACTTGAAAGCATTTTTCACTCTTTCGCCCCTTTCTCCTTGTCTCAAAACCTATCTTGTGCCAATGTGTCTGGGATTCTCAGTTCTCAATGTGTTTGTGCCTGTTTGAGAAGCCAAATCACAGACAACACATTCTTAAAAAGAGATTTTTATTCCCTTAACTCCTTTTCAAAATATTTATTTATTTATTTATTCTTAGAGAGAGTGTAAGGGATGGGGGAGAGAGAGAAACATTGATGTGAGAGAGAAATATCGATCTGGTAGGACCAAATTCATTACCTAGGCGTGTGCCTTGACCAGGAATCAAACTGGCGATCTTCCCTTTGAGGGACAGTGCCCAATCAACTGAGCAACACTGCTCAGGACTATTCCCTTAACTCTTGATAATGACTGAGTTAAGGCTCCTTCAATCATACCTATGCATTCTGCTATGCTTCCTTTTACCACCATAGCCTCTACTCTAAATATGTAATATTCTTTTCTCCATTCCTTTGTATATTTCTATACAGGATAACTTCTGACATTCTTTTTTTCTTCTTTGATCTTGATTTTCCTTGAAAAGCTAACTTCATGGGGTTTTTCTTAACTGATTGATTCTTTCAAGCTGTATACTGATGATCTTTGTCCTTTTATGGTATTCTGTCCATACTTCTATCATAGCACTTATTACATCCTAATCTCTATTATACAGATGACTCCCAAAGTTATATCATTAGGCTAGATCTCTGAGCTTCATGTGTAAAACTTCATTTCAATGTGCTATACATATCTCAAGCTGACCATGCCTAAAACTTAATTCATCTTCAATTGCTTCTTCTAGTATATTTCCTATCGTAGATAGTAGCATCAACATCTGTCTGCCCAATTGTTCAAGCTAAACCCTTGTGAATTATTTTGCATTTCTCTGCCTTCTCTGTGATCCTTTTAAACAGCACGTTATATTCCTTTGTTTAAAGCCTGTCTTATGTTTTCATGTATTGCTCTTATAACCAAGTTTAAATTCTTTATGACATTCTGTAAGACTTATGCATTCTGACTTCTGATTAAATCGTTTGTTTCTTTCTAACCACAACCCTGCACCTCTTACCCCTGCAGTTTTTCTCCAAACACCCATAGGAGACTTCTTGTAGATTCCTGAACTTGTCACGCTTTCTCTCTTCATTATGACTTTCTGCAGTATATCTTCTCTTGTCCATGCTTACCTTCTTTGCATCCCCTTAGCACAATTTTCTTTCTAAAAGCTTAAATCCACTTTCACCAGGAAGCCTGCCTTGTTGACCCCCCTGCCCAGCCTTTTGTCTGTGTTATGATCTCCTCCATTGTCACCCCAAGGCACCTGCATTTTTCCTATCCAGCACCTATCTTTGTGAATGCCTGTTAACTTATCTATATCTATCATGATACTGTGAACTTCATGAAGGCAAGAACTATGCTGAATTTTTTCACCAACGAGCCCCTTAAGTCTAGTAGAGCATTCAGTTTTAATCAGTATTTCCTGTTCGTTGTGAGGCTGAGCATTTTTTCATGTGCTTATTGGACATTTGTATATCTCTTCGTGAAGCATATGTTCAAATTGGCCTATTTTAAATGGAAACACTGGTCTTTTATTATTGAGTTGCAAGAGTTTTTTATATATTCAGGATACAAATCCTTTGTCAGCTTATGTATATTGCAAATGTTTTCTCTTGACTATGGCTTTTATTTTTATTTTCTTAATAGTATCTTTCAAAAAGAAGTTTTTATTTTGATTAAATGCCATTTATTAATATTTTTATGTTTTTTGTTCTTTGCACCCTAGGAAATCTTTATCTAACCCAAAGTCATGAGGATTTTATACTTTTTTCTTATAATTTTTATTGTTTTATTTTTCATGCTTAGATTATTGTATTTTTTTGGACCATAAGACACACCTAGGTTTTAGAGGAAAATAGGGAAAAAATTTTGAAGCAAAATATGTGGTAAAATATTTAATAACATAAATAACATAATATTTCTCCAATGTAAATGTAAACAGAACTCAACAGTGGAATTAACAACCATTATTCCTCCCAAATTTGGTGGGGGAAGTGTGTCTTATAGTCCGAAAAATATGGCATCCATTTCATGTTAACTTGTTTGTATGGCTGATGCAGGTATTCTGGGAGTCCAGGGGCCTAAAGGCCCATGACTCACTGTGGAATCTTGGCTTCGTGCAGGAAGGAATTTATATTTGAATCAGCATAGAATTTAAAGTGAAAGAGAATTTATCAGTGAAGCAACAAGACAGACAGTGACTCCTCCATAGATAGAACAGCAGTCTTTCTTTGCCAGTTGAGGCAAGGGAGACCCGCAGGAAAAGCCACTCCACAGAGAGAGTAGTGGAGTCCCCTCATTAGAAAAGGAAGAGAGACCCCAACCATCTGAGGGGTTGAGCTTATACTTATTTGTAGTTTCTATGAAAAATTGTTGATATGAGAAAATAGAGAGTGGGAAAAAAAAATTGGGTTTAACGTTACCTTTCCAAGGTATATTCTGTGGCCTTGTGTTCTCCTTTTATGGTACAGGTAAACAATACGTCATGGGTGAGTAGCTGTTAATCAATCTTTGCAGGAATTTTCTCTGTTCCAGAGGCTCCTGGTGGTCTGCTTGCATCTCTGGTGAGGTGCATTCCATGGCAGGCAGTCTGTAGCAGGTCCCTGACTTAACTTGGTTTGACTTTAGTTAATTCGTATAGCTCTCATGCCCCTTTTCTGTATTGTGGTAAGGGTAAAAATTAAAATTCATTTTTTTCATATAGATATTCAGTTGTTTCCGCACCATACATTGAAAAGACTATTCTTTTTCCATAGAATTATTTTGACATCTCTATAAAAATCATTTGACCAAATATATGTAGGTCTCTTTATAGACTCAGTGACAATAGCTAAATGAGATAACCTGAGTTGCTCTTCCATGTGAATATATAATAAAGAAGAACACCCTTTAGGAAAGACTGTAAGATTTTAATGGAGGTACAGAAGGGACATGGAAGAATATTAATATATGACCCTATAACTAGCTGTCTCCTCTCCATTTACCCTTATTTGCCTCCCAGTGTGTAATTTGCCTACCACACAAGACAGCAATTTTTCCTAGAGCAGGTCACTTCCAGGAAGACCTAAGTAGGCTCTTTAAGTCACCAAAGCCATTAAATCACATAAAGGAGTATAACTCCTCTATTGGGTTTTCTTTGGAAGTTGTAGACAACAGGTGAATTGTTGGGACAGGTGCAATTACAATTTTTGCTTTCCCTGTCTGTTTCTTACCCTGCTTAAGTCTCCCATTACATGCATATAGCTAATGTTACATTAGAAAATTTTCATTCAAGCTCAATGTACAAGTATAGATGAGACTGTCGTAAGAAGAACCATAATCAGGGTAATTCACATTCATGGTAACTCCCAGAGCTGAGAGTAAATGCATATCAAATATGATAACACATGACTAATTGATCTATACGGATAAAAGAGGTAAAATTGATCCATATTTATATCACCATTGGTTCCACATCCTATGCTATTTGAATTCGCAGTTAACTTTGAAATGTCTCTGAAAGGTGCTTTTTGTTCAATGAATACATTTAAAAATAGTACCAGGGCCTTGACTGAACCCTGGTGTCCACTAGCAGATTCCAGTAAAGACAGGAGGAAAGATATTAGCATTTACTATACTGTGGACATTTTCGTTTAATTTTTCAAAGATAACCATGACATTTTCAAATAAATATTGATCGTATTCTACAAGATACTGCTGTCAGGAAGCTTCATCTTACATTAGATTTAAGTATCTTTATGTCTCGGTGGCTTTCTGCTATATTAGCCATTTCTATAAGAAGTTACTAATAGAAGTTCAAGATGCACTTCCTGAGATCCACCACATGCTGTATCATCCTAAAGGTATTTTGAACATTACTTGAATATATAATTAATGACATTTTTTATATTTGTATTATTATTTCCTTATACTTCTCTATAACATATGACATCTTTATTTGCATTATTCTTGCAGCTATTACTCTGGGTCATCTTGTATTATTTAGAATTTTTATTTATTTTTATAGCTCTTTGGTAAACTTTGTAAAGAATTAAAGTATCATGAACTTGGTTATATTCAATGTGTAGTTGTTGAACTACTTGTGCATAGGTGTTAATAAAGACCAGGACTAATTTCACAGTTATATACTAATCATATTGTCAAGCTTTCACTCTAGTTACATAGCCAGGAACACAATTAAGCTCATGGTCTATCCAATTCTCAGTAATGAGAAGACAATTTTGACAGTGTGGAATGATTAAAATGCTTAATGTTCATTAGCCTTCTTAGATGAAATTTAGTAAAAGAAAAGGTAGGTAATTTAAAGTTGTATAATGGAGAGTATTATTTTACAAAAACCTTAAGAGAGCAATTTGAAAAGGGCATTGATTGCTCAAAACTTAAAATATCCTAGGCATCATTTTGAATTTACAAAAGCTAGATAAAAGGATTATAAATATACTGAAAGTGAGTGATACAGACTAGAAAACTGAAAAATGCAGCAAAACCCAATATGAAGAAATTATTTAATCTAGCAGAAATAGGAAAATGTGGACAATATTAATGACTCCTAAATCGACAGTGACGTCCATTATCATAAATTACCAAGATGAAGAATGTTATAATACTAAAGGTAATTTTCTTGAGTCATTACATTTCAAAGACATAGCCTAATAGCGAGTATATAAAAATATGTTGCCTAAAATGTGAATAAGTTTCCCACTGAGAAGCAAAGTCATAGCTTTTTATGAAGCATTACTAGAATGAAGTCACTGATAGGCAGTGTCAGGATCAGGGTGGTGGTGGTTGTGGTATGTGTGAACCTACCTGCAATGGAGTGGACTCCCAGAATTTGGAGACCAACTCTAAATGCAAATTTGGTGAAATTTGCCATCATCAGAAAAAAAATTGTTCTAAGAGATGACATCTAAATATGTTACTGCCTAAGCAAGGGGTTCCGAAAGCTCAACCATTCCAAGCTTTTTTTCCCCCCAGAATTTCAGTGTCAAATCTTACCTTTCCACATGACTTCCATTCTGTTGCACAGAATGTGTGCTTTGGAGGGGACCTTGGGGGCCATTGGGTCCAACTTCCTAATTGGATGAAACACTAAACCAGTGGGTGGTCTTATCTATCTGCAAATATAACCCACAAATTCACTCATTCTAAAAATTTACATTCTGATTTTGGATTCTTCTAAATGTCCTCCGACATAAAGTCTGAAATTTCATCCATCGGCTCTAGTTCCATTCAGAGGCACCACAGCATTTATGACTGATTTTGTACCTGCATTAGTTCCTTTTATTTTTTTAATATATCTTATTGATTATGCTATTACAGTTGTCCCATTTCTCTCCCATCATTCCCTTCCACCCTACACACCCCCTCCCACCCACATTCCCCACCTTTAGTTCATGTCCATGTGTCATAAGTTCTTTAGCTTCTACATTTCCCACACTATTCTTGCCCTCCCCCTGTCTATTTTCTACCCACTGTCTATGCTACTTATTCTCTGTACCTTTCCCCCCTCTCTCCTCCTCCCATGCCAGTTCCTTTTAAATGTTTGGAGTTAGTCTCCCTGGCACAATCAATCAAACTAACTACAAGTTTTCAATCCCTAGTGAGAAAGGCTTCCATTTCTCTCCTGATCCAGGTCGCTCTTAACCTGGCTCTCTTTCTTTTGACTGAATTCTTATTTGTCTGTGTCTTTAAAGTACGGTTACTCCCACCTCAGTAAAAAATTGGCAAAGTATTGGAAGAGCTAATTCATGAAAGAAGTAATAAAAATTGCCAATAAATATGTAAAAATGTTTAAAATTTATAGATATCAATTAAATGCTCTTTAAATCAAGATATCATTTTAGCATATGTAAAATTGGCAAAGATTAAAAAACCCACCATTTTTTTAGCTAGGATGCAAGAAAGCAGGCAACACTGCATGGTGCTACAATAAAAGAAACAAAAGTCAGAGAAAGATTCAAAATTTGATGAATAAACCCATTTCTCATACAGAGAAAAGTGACAATGGAGAAATGTTTAAATAGATTATACCACAATGCAGCTACTAAAAATGTTTTAGAATAATTTAGTGACATTGGGAAAATGTTTGCAATTCCTTATTAAGAAAAAATGGGTTATAAAATATGATTTTACTAATATCTATAAAAAAATTGCTAAATGAATACTGACCAAGGTGATAATGGGAATCATACCTTTCTGTCTGGTAAGTGTTTCGGACAATGAAAATAGGCTCTGTGTCCAATCTGATGCCAAGTAAAAACAAGTTTTAAAAATACTCCCAGAAGTGATCTGATTAATCCTGAACCCTGTTTTTACCCTTAGACTCTTTCTTCTACACATCTTAGGTCATAGTGACCTTTTAAAATGCCGCATCTCATATTAGTGTTCTAAAACCTCCAAATATTTTTCATCAGTGCTACTGTTAAGTCATGCTCCAGCCTTTCTTGAACCTAAGTGCCAGGCTTTACATTTGCTCCCGTCAAATTTCATTCGGTTTCATTGAACCCATATGTTGTACAGTTGAACTCTTCCCTCCCTTCCCCTTTTTCCTAGTGCTTCATATTGGACACCTACTCACAGCTTTGCACGACCCACAGATCTATTTGCATGACATTAATGTCCTCATCCAACATTAATATTCTTTTATCCATCAAAGATTGTAGAGTATGCCCCTTTGTACTAGAGATGAAACCCATTATAATCAGCATCACCAAAAGACGGGTCGGATAAATCATTTTAATTTGAAGAAAAACTGCCACTGAAGATGGAAAACCAGTCTAAGTGAATTCCATTGTATGTATTATACTTCCAGGGAAATTCAGGTATGTGGAAAAAAAATATTTTGAAAGATTACATAGATTGTTAATCGATTAGATACGCATAGAAATACAGTATCAATGATAGATGCAAGAACTCAAGAACGCATGGTGGAGGATGCTGCTGGCGTGCATGTGGTGAGCACGCAGTTGTGCTTGTGTGATTCCAGCATTTTAGCTATGGGTTTAAGGATTGTAAAAACCTCAATTTAGTACTGTAAAGCAACTTAAAATATTTTTATCACCAGTTACAACTCTTAAAAAGAAATTTTCACCTATGTCATGTACCAACCAGGTGCAATGTTTTCTGGTCCTTAAAATGATTTTCACATTGGTCTGGAGGAAGATAACAGGGAGATTCCCTTCTCTAATTATTTTGTTTTTAGAGTCTCAACTAATTCCTCTCAATGGGAAAACTAAGAAGATTTATATGCTAACATGCCTGGCACATTTCCCAAGATAGCAAATAGTTTCCTATTAGGTAAGAAAGAATTTTAGGATGTAAAAATCTATCAACATTAAGAGGAAAAGATTTGTAGACATCTTAAAGAAAATAATATCAAAAAATATAAATTATTGGGAAGGGAAGAAAAGTGTTGAGAGTTGAAGAGAGAGAAAACAGGAAGGGTCTTTCTCCATAGGAATATACCTGTAATATTTTGGTGATGGACAACTATTTTTATGGGATATTTGGACTTTTTGCTTGAACAAGTTCATATGCTAATGTGAATAGAAAAAGGAAAGCAAGAGAGGTATTTGTAATTTTAAGATATGTGAACCAGCAGTTGTATTTTTTTTTACTTTAAAAAATCACCCAACCAGTGCATAGACCTGAGGACCAAAGGAAAGTTGAAAAGGGAGTCTAGTATTTGTAACATCATGAAAAGGAAATAGGCAAACACAAATTGGGGTGATCAGAGGTGAGGATGGATCCATATTACTTTAACTGCAGTTGAAGTAAAACATTAAAAGTCACATTACTTTTACTATTGGTAGAATTAAATCACTTAGAAGTGTTTCTAGAACTCTCATTACTCTCTTGAGAAAGAGAAATCATATCCTCTCTTCTTGGCATAATAGGATGTAGTACAAAATTTTGCTTGAGATATGGGTGCTGACATCCATGAAAAGAAATTTTGTGTGTTCTTAATATGGATTATCAACATAAACAATTTATTAAAAGAGTTGCACAAAACTGGGTAATTTCTAGAAGGTTATTTGTCTTTGTGACTCAGAATATGATATCAGAGACCTCCACCCATTCATCTTCATTAAACCCTGTTCCTTCTCCTCCCCCACAGATAACAGTGTTAATCTCACTACCAGACCACATGACGGAGCCTGGTAAATGGAACGTGGGTGGAATGAGGCACGCTGCTTTTGAGCTAACTGCCCATGAAACCCTCCAACACAGGACTCGCCATGCTCTTTCCTCATTAGCAGGCCAAATAGAGAAGACCCCAAAGATGCAGAAGACAAAAGCCCTATGATGTGAGAAGCCTGCTCCACTGCATCATCCTTGGAGATAAGGTTGCAGAGGAACATCTACATGGGACTTCCGTTTTAGAGAGAAACAAACCTCATTCTGTTAAGCCACTGAAACTCTGGAGTTGTTGGTTACCTCTACTGGCTTACCTCAGCTAGGTATGGATTCTGGGTCAAATTGCTTGGGTTAAAAATCTCACTCCATTAGTAGCTGTGCAAACTACTTAACCTGATTCAATTTCCTTGAGTGTGGAATGCTGATAGTAACCTTACCTACTTCATAGAGTATTTGAGGGGATGGACTGAAGTATATAACCCTTTAAAAAACTTGGGATTTAAGTATAACTTACAGTTGCTTCATTCCTAAAGAAGACTCTCATTTTAACATCATATCCAAATAGGGATTTCTTACAGAGTTTAGTACTGTAAACTAATTTGTAAAATGAAAAACTATCCACTTATGATGTTTAACTAAAGAAATGCTGAGTTTCCCAGAAAGAAAATAAGGGAGAAAATGAGGACTAGAAGGAGGAAAGAAGGGAGGTGATGGAGGAGAGAACGAAGACTTCTCTGTTTTAAGCAGCTTCTGTACAAACCGAACTTTGCTAACAAGTCCGTCAGAGCAAGGAAGTAAACATCCCTCAGCATCAGGTCGTTGCAGCAGACATTCACTCTTGTTATTGTCTGCAGGAGTTTCCTGCACATCTTTCTGCTTTGAACGGTATGTTGAACCTCCTTCCCACCCCCTCCCCATTCCACGACACTCCTGCTGCCCCGCCTTTTTTCCCCTTCAATGAGAAATACTCTCTGGCTGTTTACATCTCCTCAGACTCTCTTGTGAAAGTGAACCAAACTAAAATAAACCAGGAGCCCTTTGCCACTTAGTAAGCTTTATTCTAAAGCATGGTGCCTATAAATAAGGCAATCGGATGCCAGGAAAAAAAAAAAAACCTCACCAAATGCACAACTATACATTTACAGTCTTTTCTGTAAATAGATGAAGATTACAGGTTTTTAAGTGAATGAGAGACTACAGCAAATATTGTGTGAACTCAGAAAAATGAGTGAAGCATAAAATACACTCTGTGTAACAGAAATGGGTATTTATTCAGTAGCAATGCCAACAAAATTAAACACAAGGAAATTAGTATTTTGTAGGTTTGGTAAAAAGGAACCATGAGTGGATTGAGTGTGGGCTGTGAACCAAAGGGTCACTGGTTCGAATCCCAGTCAGGGCACATGCCTGGGTTGCGGCCCACGTTCCCACAGGGGGCATGTGAGAGACAACCACACATTGACATTTCTTGCCTTCTCTTTCTCCTTCTCTTCCCCTCTCTCTCAAAATAAATTTTAAAAAATCTAAAAAAAAAAAAAAAAAAAGAACCATGCAATGCCCTGGTTTCGGTCCCTCTGGAGTTCCTTAGATGAAACTGCTCACTTCATAGGCAAATATATGAATTTAGCAGTTGGCTATTTATTCATCAAGATATTCTTCACTTTTGTGAAATTGAGCTTCTATTTTTCTGAAGTATCCTAAGATGAACAAAAGGAGATGTATCTGTGAAGAAAAAGAAGTTTTTTGCTCCATAAACAAATTGCGCCTATTTTAAAAAGAAAAAAAAAGTAGAGAGCCTAAACGTAAAGCAAAATGTGGTTTTCTGCATCATTACAATGCCCAAGGACAGTTCTGATTTGATGCCTTAGCAATTTACATGGAATTTTACTCTAGTGGTTTCTCTAAGTTTCAGCAAAAACAAGCAACAAAACAATATGCTCTCTCTGAGCCACAGGAACCATTTTCAGGACCTAGTGCATATAGTTTTAAAATCTTCTCTTCTAATGGTATCCTATGAGTGGACTATAAAGAAAAACCTTTCAATTTTGCATCGTAATTGAGTTTTGTGGGGCATTTGGGGCTTTGGTTTACCTTCTTGAAGGGTAGTAACTGGGCTCAAAGATCATATGCAGTGCAAAGATGAATGTGAAACAAAAGGCTAACATTTTACCAATCAATGCAGGTGGATCATTCCAGTAACCCAGGCAGCTGAATTGGTTAGAGGATGAGAATACTTAAGCTCTTCGAATAATGCAAACACAGGATCTGCCAGTTACACTAAGCAACTTCCATACTCTGTAGCTCTTAGGAGTATCAATGACTTCATCATCCTCAATAACCAAAAATCTAAGAAACTCACTTTTATGTTGTTTAAACTAGTCCTAGAATTTCATAATAACACAATTGGCTTAGTGGTAGCAACAAATGTAGACAATAGAAAATATTGACAAACACTGGGTTAGGTTCCTTCAATTATATGCATATTTCTATACTTCACTGTGGAGATTTCTCTGATCATGAATAGTATCAACACTAATTGGAGCCCTTGGCTTCCAGGAATAGACTCTTCCAGTAAAGTCACTTTGGCATTTTTGCAGCTACTGTTTTGTCCTAAAAAAATAATAATGATGAAAAAGGTACTAGACAAGGAGACATGAGTCAGCTACTAGTCTGTTTTGCAGACACAGGCAAGTCACTTCACCTCTACAGGTCTCTTTTCTCAACTTGAAGACTGAAGGGTTGGTCTGGCTGGTCCTATAGCCCCTTGTAGCTCTACCGTCTAGACTACTTACAAAGGTCAGTACTGGCTCCTTCAGTCATTAGATCTACATATGCTATTAACATAATGAGGTCTTGCCTTTCAAAACTGCAGTTAAGTGAAAAGCATGCTCCTCCTCACAGCTCTGGGACTGTAAATCATTTGTTGTGCTAAGACACACAAAGCCTGGACAACACAGTTTGTTCTTTACATTTGACATGCCACATTACACCCCAGATGGGTGGGTTGTTAAAAAAAAAAAAAAAGGAAGCCGTCTAATTGTATTTTCTTGCCTACTGAGATTAAACTGAGCTTATAATCAACATCACCAGGTGAAGTACTTTAGTGTTGTCTTTTTTTTTTTTTAAGGAAATATGGAGTGATTTTCTTCTGATGGCTTTTTATTTTTGGAAAGTTCGGCCACATCCCTAATTCAGACTCTTGCTCCCACATCGGCTGATTCATTCCAAATCTTCAAAGAGCATTCTCCTTATATAAATTTCTTTTTCCACAATGGTCACGGTTCTCTAGCCATATAATAAAAATCATGCAAATCTGAGTTTGCTTACACTGAAGACAGACTTATTTGAATAGGGAGACCCATGTTCATTCACTTGAGTGTGAATGAAGCCTGATGCGAGGTTTGTCAGCGTGGCTTTAGCTGAGCTGCAGTTGGCAGAGCCGACAGCACAGATTGCTATATTTACAGGTCTGATTTGCGGCAACTGTGGCATCTGTGTTCTCAGTTCTAGATTTAGCAGCTTCTCTAGCTTTATTCTTCTGGCCAGCCATGGAATATGATTCTATGTACTCTTAACAATCAGTACATTTAACTTTGCTTTTTGCTTTTTTTTTTTGCATCAGGATTCAAAATGTAGCCTAACAAATTTCAGATGAAGTCTAAAATGGGTTTTCTGTGATTCATACACATCAATGAAAGATATGATTGCTGATATGCCCTTACACACGCACACAAATGGACTCTCTGTGCACACATACAAACATTCCCCCATGTTGGTTTTTCTTTGATAGGTTTGATAGCAATGTAAAATCATATATTCTAAAATGTTTCTTATTCGTATTACCAGGATAGTAATGTAACTCATTACTACTTATTACTAGGTTAACTTAGAAAGAATTCAAACATTCATTCTAAAATGTTTTTTAAATTTCTGTTTTTTCCCTAGGATCCTGCAGAATTAAAAAAAAACACTTATTTTTAGCTCGTATGATTTTTATGCCAATTTCAGCAATTGTGGCCAGTCTCGATAGTCTGTTTGCTTAAAGCCTTGAATGGTACTGAAATATTTTTAATTTTTTAGATGTTGATTAACTTCTGGGATACATACACCTCAAGGATAAGTGAGTTCAGTTAAATTTCCTAATGTTTTGATGGTGGATGAAATCTCTTTCATTTGACCAGCACCTATGGAATTGACCGCAAATTTGCATGACCAAGTACTCTCTTGAATTGATCCTTAACTGTTCTCTTCCCTATCAATAAATCTTAGATACATTTCTCCTCAACAGGGGAGAAATTAGACTTTGTATTTTCACTAGGTTTAGGAAGCTGAGGGTAAAGAAAAACAGGAAATGGAAGCAAGAACATTAAGAATACAGAGAAAAATGAGTCATACAATTCCATCAAAATACTCATTACACTGGAAATCATCTAATTAGGTCTCCAAATTGAGAGTAATGTGTCTTTTGTTTCTCACTTCTAGAAAAAAAAAGAAAGAAAAAAGAAACAACAACAATAAAAAGAGTATAGTTAGGGTTTCATAAAGAAAGAAAAGCAAAGTAAGGCGGGGGGAGGGGAGAGAAGGAAATGCCTTGTGAACTCTCTAAAACAAACAAACAAACAAACTGCCTATTTCGTACACATCCGACGATGCCATAGAATGGGATACAGGACAGTGCCAAAGCCTCCATCAGAGAAAACAGTAGTGAGGCAGGAGAGCGAGGAAGTTTTCAGAAGTTTCTCATCAGTAAAGACTAAGAGAAATAGACTTGGCCCTCCATTGACCAGAAAACTAAATAAATTATGTCATTCCCTGAAACATTCTCATCATCAAACGTTTCTTTTTATTTAAAAATGGAACGTCTGTATCACATGGGGAAAAGAAGCTTTATTACAGTTTTAACTTTGTATTCATTTATTTTTCTTGGAATGGACATTTCTATCCCTCCAAACAACTAACATACATAGAGCTAAAAATCACATAAGGAAACAACTAAAGGTAACAACACTAACAGTTTCAACAGTGGAAGTGGCACTTGGCCATTTTTGTTGATATGAGTCCTGGGGAATCAAAATGGCAGAAGAGAGCAAGAAAGAGGCTTTTGCCCAAGATGGGCCACGATAATGAGAACCGGTCATGGGACGTAGCCCTGGGAAAGACCTGCACAGTGCTCCTGAGGGGACATGCATCCTTACTTCCAGCACCAAAACATTCTGCAAGTTACCATGGTTTTGTATTTTGAATCATTTGCAAAGATGTTTCAGCCTCTCAGCAAATCAACCCTAAAGTATTTAATGAACAATAAGTATATTATGAACAGAGTCATCTCAAGCCTGGAACAAGAAACTATATTTCTCTGCTTTCATTCCCTCCTGTTGTTCCTGGTTCTTCATCTTTTCCCCACCTAAACAGTCATTAAAAAAATATCAACAGTACCTGTGTTTTTAGTCCATGGTCAAAACCATCTTTATAATACTTTTTGAATAATTCTGATGCAATATATTGTATTTGGCACTGAAATCAATTGGTGACTAGTCTACATAAATGCTATCCTATACAGAGATTAGCAAAGGGGAGCAATATATCAGAGCAATCAACAAATTATAGATCATCTGTCAAGGAGATGCCAGAATGCATAGGCAATGGACCAGTGGGGTGGCCGTGGGCATCACATGGGATAGCATATGTGAAAGGACTGTAAATGACAGAGCACGTTGGACATTAAGGTCATTGTTACTGTTGTTATTATGGTATGACAACTGACCCACTGTGGGGAAAGTAGATCCCAAGAAGGCAAAAGTTCTGGTCAGATTGAATACAAGGAATCATTTCCTCTCCATGTCTAACAGCTAGCACTTGGCAATGGTGATGTAACGTGTAGAGAGACACAGCTTGGGCCTACAAAATAGAAATTTGAATATATAAATATATATTATGAAGTATGGTTGGATACAAATTGATGTAAAAATATGCTTTGCTTTCCCTGTTTCATGAGTTTAAAAAGCATATAATTTTGTGTTGTTTTATGTTGAAGCAAAGTTAGTAAACTTTTTGGTTCTGTTAAAGAAGTATTTTCACAGTATATGTTATTACAGTGCTGAAACCTTACATGTTAAATAGCCACCTGAAATATTTAGGACTTATCCAAAAATAACTTAACATTAATATAGATCATTCTAGTAACATGTTTAGTTATATAGTTTGGAGTAGTAATAATGGAGTGGTGAGAATGGTAATTCATCAAGATTTGCTACTTGGCCCATTTTGAATTAAATGTTTGAGATAGTCAAGTAATCCAACAGGTAGGATATCCGAGATATTTTCATTGTCAGCTAGGAAATGGCCTGAAGCTTTGGCTGTAGAAAGTACTGTAGGAAGACAGTAATTCGGGAAGAGATTCCTTTTCTGCCCTCAGCCTAACTAGTGACTGTGGTAAAACACTTGTACCCAGATAGTATCCCCTGGGTCAGTGTCTGACAATCAAACCCTCCTCAAGATGGCAGAGCTGCTCAGGTTCAAGCATCCACAGAGTAAACAGCCTTGCCTCATGAGGACAAAGCCCAAGGCTTTGAGAATCTGCTCACTGTTGAAGAATTCTGGGAGCTATTTGAAGGACAATCTTCTCATTTCTTGGGTCATTGCTGTCATGTTACTGGCCTTCATTGCAATTCCAGTTAAATTACACAGTACAATACATAATGTTGAACCTTCAGGAATAATATAATGAGCACAGCCACCCTCCACGAAATCCCAAGTTCAAATTACTGGCAGAGTCATCATCTGAGAATGTCTGAGAATGTACAGAATCTTGATCATCATTGTTGCTGTCTGTATCACCACCACCATCATCATAGCATCTTTAGCATCACAGTTGCAGTATCTTGATCATGTCTAGTGGTGTGGCAAGATCAGAAAAACCAGTATCAAGACACTGTCCAGTTTGGGTGTGTAAATATTATCCTGTGTTTCTTTGCCCATTTAGCAAACACTTTCTTTTCAGTGATAAATCTATGGCCTCCATATGGAGCATGCTCATGAAGAAAATATTCATCACACTCATCTCTTCCTTGTTCATAGTAATGGTAGGGAACTTTCCTATACCCCTCTGTCCTAGAAAAGAAAAAAAAAGGAGATTGAGATGAAGAATGAAAATCATTCATTTGCAAGAATCCATTATGTGCTGAGTAAATGCATTTACTTGCAAACCTATGCATGATTCTAGTCCATGAACTCAGTTAAAACTATTATTTATAAAAGCTTTTAGGAAGATGTACCATATCCTTAGTGCTTTAATAAATCAAATAAAATTTATATATCACACCAATTACATTTGAATGTATAGCTCTCCTTTGAGGGAGGAAATGGTGCATAATGGAGCAAACTTGGGATAGCCTGATGCTCTTACAGGGCTTGCAGAAGTCTTGTGATTTTTCAGAGGAGGACAGTTGGTTCATCTGTGCTCCAATATACTAATAACTAGGGTAGAAATATTTGATCATGAAGATTGTGGCTTAATTATCATTTTGAAAATATGATGAAAATATTCCCTGAATTCTATTTTGCCAGCTGTTGGTAGGGAAGTATGTTTGATTACCTTGATGAATAATGGAAGGTTTATTTTATTATCTAGTTAGAAACTACCCCCACCCCCAGTGGGGATGTACGTGGATAAAGACATCCATTTTAGATAAGGACCTGGTAGATTACTCACTTATTTCCAGAAAGTCTTGTTAACCTATCAGCTTCTCTGAGGCTCTAGGACATTTTGTCCTTCATGATCAAATATAACCACTGAGTAGATAGCCATCTATCAAGTCATTAGCACAGCAGAGATGGCAAACTTGCTCTGCAAATTAAATAACCACTAAAGTTGCCTGTATTTCTAAGCCACAAGCCCCTGATATGCCACTGATTAAGGGGAAAACGTTTCTTCTGACATCTGACATTAGACTGTGGTAAATATTTGTCTTTTTATCACTGCTAAAAGTCACAACCTGATGCACTGACAATGAAATGTCATGTCAGCAAAGAACACGGGGAAATAATTGTTGCTTTTTCTGTTTTTTTTTTTCAGATTTATGGTATTAAAATGAATTGTGATATTTTGACAAGATATCCGAATTGGAGATGCATAAAAATAATTTCCTGTGATCTTACTTGCAGTAGGTGTCATTTATCATCCCGTAGACGTGAATGCCATAGCAGGCATCCATGGCCAGAATGAACGTGAACCACCCAGTGCTGAGGTAAGAGCCAGACTGGACTCTGTGAGGGAACAAAAACAACAAACGAAACAACACAACACAGACAACATACACAGAGTGACAGTAAAGTGTGGTGAGAAACAAGCCAATTTTGGCAAAAACATAACACTCGTTATCAGGAAAAAGCATTAAGAAACTTGACAATCTGTCAAAGAGTCACACTTATTTTGAATTATCTCTGAATAATTTACGGGCATGTTCTCACTCTTACTACCTTAAACCTGGAAGCTATGCGGTATGGTAGAGAAGCCATATGGCAAATTTTTGAAGTCAAATAATCCTGCTCCCTTCAGGTGAAAAATAATTTGTTTGATTTTTCTTACGACACAAATTAGTGCTGCACATCAGAAGACAGGTTTTCTACAAGTTGCTTGGAGCCCTGATGGGAACTGAATGATAATAGTGCTATCTGCTATCCTGGACATCACTTGCTCTAAGGCTTGTTGGGTTTCTATGTATAAATTAGATGCAGCGTAAGTGAATGACCTGGTCTATGAAAGCATCTGAAAAGCTCTCCACTGCTTTCCAGGCATCCTGAGAGAAGACTTTTCCTCTGTAAGACCTGTTTTACCAATCTCTTCAACATGTTTTTATTGAATACCTACTACGTGCCCATCACTGTTGGAGTTGTTGAGATAGAGCAGTTATCAAATAACCAAAGCTTTTGTCTTCACGGAGACTAGTGGATTGGATTTGGAGATGGCTGTGTTATAAAGGTTGGCCATAGAAGGCTTTTTTGACAACAAAGATCTGGAAAGGGGGTGGGGGAGTTAGGGAAAAGGGAAGGAGCCACATGGACTGTATTGGAAAAGACAAGCTCATGTGTGTAATCTTTTTTTTTAAAGATTTTATTTATTTATTTTTAGAGAGAGGGGAAGGGAGGGAGAAAGAGAATGAGAGAAACATCAATGTGTGGTTGCCTCTTGCACATCCCCTACTGGAGATTTGGCCCACAACCCAGGCATGTGCCCTGACTGGGAATCAAACCAGCGACCTTTTGGTTCACAGGCTGGTGCTCAATCCACTGAGCCACACCTGCCATGATGTCATCTGTGTAGTCTTTTGACCACCTCTTGGTCACATAAGAATGGGCCACAGGCCAGGAACACTTCCTTACTAAAGGATAAGGAATTTTCACAGTCTATGCTGGACTTGCCACCTTGTGTGGGGCTATCTTACCCTGTTTCAGATTTTAATTTTTTTAAATTTCTTCAGTTACAGTTGACACTGTTATATTGGTTTCAGGTGCACACAGTGGTTAGACATTTATATAACTTATGAGGATGCCCCCTAATAAGTCTAATTCCCACCTGACACCACACATTCTCGTAGCTATTACTGTATCATTGACTATATGCTGCATTTTACACCCCCATGACTATTTTGTAATTTTTTCTTATTAATGCTTACATCTTTTTTACCTAATATCCAACCCCACTCCCATCTGGCAACCATCCACTTTGTTCTCTGTATCTATAAGTTTGTTCTTGTTTAGTATGTTTATTTATTTTGTCTGTTAGATCCCGCATACAAGTGAAACCATAGGGTATTTGTCTTTCTCTCTTTGAGTTACTTCACTTAGCTTAAAGTGCACTTCTTTGTTCTGTTTAAATGCATGTGTCATATGCCACCTGGCCAACCTCACTGCTATATCTGTTCCCTGAAAGCAGGGGATGGGATCCTTCATTCTACAGCACCAAAGGGTTGCATGCAGGCCAGAGGCCTTGCGTTAGCTGCTGGGAAGGACCTATTGGCCAGAGGGTACCAATGCCCACTACTAACACTGATCTCATTCTGTTTCTTCTTTATGCGAGTAAAGTGTTGCTCCATCTAGTGTCTCCATTGTTTTCCTTGGCAACTCGGATCCCAAGAAGCAGTGGCAGAAGGGTTTGGATATCTACTCCTGGTGATGGGTAACAGATGCTCCTTGCTCGATGGACAGTATAAGAGAAAAGAATTTCAGAAGAAGGAAATGCTAGGGACAAAAATCACAAATATGTAAGTGTGGTATATTTAAGGAAGGGATGGGAAGAGTGATAACCACAGCATGTAGTGCTGACTGGAGGGGTCTGCCATGTTCCAAATGGTTCAAAGGAATGTTTGATGACAGGTGGCACCTCCATACTTGTCTTTAGCCGAAGTTGACCCAATCCACCTAAAACAGATGACTGCCTACTGCCTTACTGCCGTAAATTTCTCCCCATAGTGGCATTTGACTCATCCCAGGTTGTCTGGCATCTGTGTAGCACCACGTCTGAAAAAGACTAAATTGCCTACATCTAGACTTCTTTGCACACTGGAGCACAGCCAGACCTTCCCTGACTGATAACCTCTTTCCAGGTGCACCACTCCAGCCAGCAGTGGCTCGCCACTGAAGCCTGATATTTGTGGATGTGTTTCTCCAGCACCAAGCCTTCCATGTTCTCTAATTAGGACTCTGAATCCTTTCATTCTTTTTTCTTTTTTTTTTTAAACAGACACTGCTTAGTATCAAATTACTTACAGCATACAAGAATTTCAGAAGCAACAGAAACTCAGAATGGGGGTTAATAACTAGATATTTTAACCTTTATTTTCATTGGCTTTGGGTGATTTGCAAGGAGAGATAAACCCAACATATATACATATCTGGCGCAAATAATGCCCCCTTTCATTACAAAATCTTTTATTACAAAATCACAAGCATGTAATTCTGTAACATAACAATATCACACTTAAGCACACCATATGACATTTTAGGTTAAATCTTCAAATGAAAACTATAACTCATTACACAATATTATTACCCTACCAACCACATTCAGCAGGAGTTACTTCTGAAAGGGTTATACATAACCCTTCTGAAAAGGGTTATATATATATACCTATTTCTTCTGCTTACTTGTCACTGAATTTGAAATGCCACAATGTAAGTACTTTCCTTTGTATCTCCTGACATGTCTTCTATATACAAAATGTTCCAGAAACAGGATCCCCATGAATTACATGCACTTTCCCCTGTAATAGGAATAGTAGCAGGAACATGGGTTAGGAATGGGTGCCAAATGGGCAGGAAGACATACCACAGGGAGGTGAAATACACATAAGAGCAACTTTGCTTACACAGAGGAACCTGCAGTCCATCCTGCCTTCTGCGGCAATAATGGGGATTGCTTAAGGTACCATCTGCTTAAAAAGTCTTTATTTGAAATTTGGGAGAGCTCAGAAGAGGCAAGGCTCTTGACAAACATCTCTGAAACTGAATCTAGAAACTTTGTCTACATACTGAATTTTTCTGGTTAGTATTCCTACTGAATAGTATACCCCTTTTTCCTCTTCTTGCCTTCTTGTATGACTTTTTTCCATAATACTTTTGTATTATCTCTACCCTTCTTCAATACCTGATTGACCAAGCATTAGTAGAGATCAGTAAAATTTACAGCATTTGTTCGAATATAATGAGAAAAACCAGGTCTCACTTGTTCACGCATGCACTTACCTTTTTCGACAATCATTTATTGGGATACTATCATGTGCCACTAGCTACACTAGAAGCTGGCAATGAATATTTTCTTAAAGAGCACATGGTCTATCGGGGGAAGCACACACACTGAAACGATGGATCACAATACAGTGCAACAAGGCACAAGCCCATGTGTTTCTTCGGAGTTTGTTGCCCAGTGCACTACAGAGCTGAGAGTGAGGCTCCCTGGCTTCATGTTTGCCTCTCTTGCTACCTGAACGAGAGGCCTTGGACAACTTATTTAGTCTCTTAAATCATCTTAGTTTCTTTTGTCTTGAAAATGAGGTGGCTGAACTCAAATCTAAGGTTACTTCCAATTTTGAAACCCAATGATTCTGTGATTGTCACCTTCAATAGTCAACCTGTTTTAACCTTTAAGCACATTCTATGCTCTGAGCATGTTGGGTGTATAATTAACAGTCAGACCACATTTTAAGCCCACGTGTGCGATGTGCATGCCACTAAATATCTGGGGTATATATTTTGATATAAAGTTTTTACCTGGCAATGGCAGTGGCAATTGTCACTGAAGTTTTGGAGGGAGATCTGTGTTACCTCCTTCACACTTCTGCTCACAGAAGGTACTGAAATCACTGTTAAACACCAATGACACAACTGGACCATAATATTGAAGGTAAAGCTTACTTTGAGTGAGAGAGAAAATAAATCTAAATTAGAAAAAAATTGGTTCTATTCTGATCTGTTTTTCCCCCCAGGAATTGCTAACTGTCAAGGACCAAGGTAACATTGTAGCCCCAGGATAAAAAGGGGATCTTTCAAGTGACACCTGGATCACTACTTTGCAGAACAAGCTCTGCTGGCTTATTCCGGTCCACCCCAGATGGCCATTTCTGATAGTTCAGCAGTGGGTTTTCAGAGCAGAACCCTCAAAGAAGAGAATACCGCTGTCAAAGCAGCTCCTCCACATATCTGTCTTCCCTTTACCGTAGGAAAAGAGGGCCAGGAATTTCAGAATTTAGCATATGGTCAAAGATCTTTACTACTCACCACATAATAAGAAAACGTTTCCCATATTTTTGATACTTATTTACATGTAAACCTAACCTGATTTATTTTGTTTGTGGGTAGACAGATCATGATAATTAGCCCCAAAGCTCTTTAAGTGAGCCGAGTTGCATTTGACTCAGTCCAGGGAGGCTCATGCTGCCCGAGCGCCCTGTCCTACAAACAGTACTTAATTAAATAGTTGCATTTTCTTTCCCTGGTGCCTCTGATATATTTGGGATGAGAAATTGTGTGAGCCGATGTCCATATAATGAAGCCTGTGGTGGAATAATGGCAGCTGGGAGATGATAAATCCAGGAATTCTTCTGAATAGATGTCTTGGTGATCTGGGTTCCTAAGGGGACTCACTGGCCTGGATGGAGCTGGCTTTGGGAACTCTTGTAGCTGCACTGGCCCCCAACTCTCCTGCTGTGTGGGCATACTAGCAATGAGGAAGTATAAATTATACCTGAGCAGACTTTTTGATGTTCAACAAAAACAACAAAATGACTTGGGCTGATATACATGAAATTGTTTATAATTTTAAGCTTGAAGAGACCCAGTGATAATTATCAGATGCCTTAAAAAATTCTAAAAGGATGTCCTGTGGGGCCAAATATTGTTTTGTAATTTGTCACTCACACATGCAGCACTAAGTATGTACCAGCTGGCCATCAGCCGCAGCCCTGTTTATACCTTCCACATTTGGGGATCGATAAAAACAATTATTGTCATCTATGAATAAACAATCAAGAGTCCCACAGGGGTGATAAGAAATTTAAGTCCTTAATTCAGTACAATAGGAAAGCTTAAATTAACGCAGCAAAATAATGAGCCATGCAGTAGAAAAAATAAAGGCAGGAGTGTGAGGGGAAGCTATCAATCATTTATTTCCACCGGCCAAGTTTTGCATCCCACGGCTCCTCGGTAATCAAGATACTTACCACTTGGAAACTACTTAAATTTACTTGCTCATCTCTTGGAAAAATGATGCTGTCAACACCTTGATGTAGCACATGCTTGAAGGCATAACATTTAAAATATAATCTTTCATCCGGTTTATTAAAAATAAAATATAAGCTACCTTGCCCCTTGATGTTTACCCCTGTTCCTTGATGTCTAAAGGCCATCACAAGTTTACAGGGATTCGTTCTCTGTCAAACTATCCTTATTTACACCATTCTCAGCATTTAGGGCTGTTAGCACCCTTTGTTTGCCTGCACTGCTGCTTCTGTGCATGCTCTCTCATCTTCTTGTTTCTAGAAACATATAGTGAAACGTTTTTCACCTATTTCCTGGTAGGGACAACTTTTCCCTTTTGGCTAATTTTAGAGCAGAAACTGAGGACAGGGACATGGTTATTCTTCAAAAGAAAACTGTAGTACATAGATAGATCTTTATCTATTCACAGGATGCTGTCCTAATTATTGAACACCATTAGCTATGACTTAGGTTTTGAACTCAAGAAGCTTATACTTTGATGGGAAAAATAATAGCACTTTCTCTACATTGGTGTTTCTTAATCTCAGCACCATTGACACTTTAGATAGGTAATTCTTTGCTCTGGGGAATATCCTGTGTAGTAAGTTCTCTTTCACATTTCACCAGGGTCTACTGTCCCAAGCTCACCTGTGCCCTCAGAGTGCAGTAGATTTCTCCATTCCTTGGTGCCTACTCTTAGCTTGGGGTGGTTTGCCTTGAGATGTCCCTAACTCTAAAAATACAAGTTCTCCTTCCCTACAGTTCCCACTTGCCCTAGCCCCAAAGGGCAAGTCCTGATCTGCAATTGGGAAACAGAAAAAGTGTCAGGTGGGAACAAGAATGAGAGATCCAGTAGCCTCAGTTTTTGTGGCTGTCCCCTCTTCAGGGAATGGTTCTAGGGGGAGTCTTTGGCTCTAACTTTGCTGTTAGTCTAAATTCTGCTCTTTCTTATTCATGTCTTCCATAAACTGATAAAAACAAGGCCTGGAGCACTCTGAGCTAGCATTTCCAAGGCATAATAATCATTTATCAAAGCCCAAAGGGGAGCAAGACCCTCCCAATAATGGAGGTTTATTGGACAACACAATATTGGCAGCACCTTCTAAAATCTGCTATATTCAGGAGAAAAAGAGGACTTTTTAAAAAAAGTTCATCAATATTTCATGTCTTGTTTCAACACTATTGGAACTCATCAATATACTACACTGGCAGGATAGATAAATAAAAATGGCAAGGTGAGTTCCCATATACCTTCCCAAGGAGAATGAATACATGACAGAATATAGATTATTCAATTAAAAACACTTGTTACCCCATTTTTTCAAATGCACATGGATAATAAAATAATACATTTAAACAAAGAGACTAGGTAAGAAAAAGAGCTGATGATTATCAGTAGCATCTTGGGATTCAATCTAATGCTGTGAACCAGTCTAATGGAAGCAAAGCTCAGAGCTCAAAGTGTGGAAACAATTTCAGCTATCCTCAAGTCATATATTTTTGTGTATCATTTGATTGTTGGGAGATAAGGAAATACTCTGGAGTTTGTCCATTATCTTAACACTGTCTATTTGTACTATCTATCAATAGGACATGCCCAGCAAATGTTTGAACAGTAATGACTTTCTGCAAATCAGGCAGCAGAATTCTTGTTCTTGGCTTGAATCATTTGCAAAGGGACATAAACTTTTCAAATGGCTAAACCATCATACTATGGATGGTGAGTCTTAAAATAATGTTCCAGATGAAAGGAATCCAAGCCTGGAAAATAAGAAAAAAATGGATCTTGATTAAATGGAAAAAGCAGTAAATCTTAGTGGAAGACTGTACTACCATCCTGAGCAGCCAATGTGAAGTGCTGGTGCTAATCAGGAGGCTCTTAGACTGTGAATATAACAAATAGTTTTCCTGCCATCGAATCAACAGGATTCTGACTGTGATGAATGCAATGAAATTATACATAAAGAGCATAATAAGAAATGACTGTGTCCCTTTCAAAATGTACATTTGAAAGTAAAATGGTACAGCTCCCAAAGGTATGATTTATGACTGCTGTAGAAATAGAAGATACCACACACAAAAATTACTTCATGCATTCATCTCAGAAATTAAAAGGTTATTTCATTCTTGCCCTTGGGCTATGAAGCCCCTTCAATTGGAAATGTTGATTTGTGGGATTTCATTCACTTTCTTAAATGAACAGTGGAACCTCAGAAATGGCAGGGATGGGTGATGGGGATGTTTGGGGCCACTTAATTAGGGCAGAACTGGTTCCATAACCACTCGGTATTGACTGACTTATATCCCCTCTGTGTATCCATCCATAAATTCATATACCGTGTATTTAAGCCCTAACCCCCAATGGTGTTCAGAGATGGAGACTTTGGAAGGTAATTAGTTTTACATGATGTCATGAGGTGGGGCCCTCATGATAGGATTAGTGGCCTTATAAGAGAGAAAGAGACACTAGAGCTCTCTCTCTTACCACGATGTGAGGACACAGCAAGAAAGCTACAAGCCAGGAAGAGAGTGTTCACCAGAAAGTCACCATACTGGCACTCCGGTCTCAAACTTCAGCCTCCAGAACTGTGAGAAATAAATTTCTCTCATTAAGGCACCCAGTTTATGACATTTTGTTATGATAGCCTGAGCACACTAAGACAATGGGTGTCTTCCAAGATCCTCCCCACATAAACATAAATTCCCTTCTGTGTTTTCTAGGACTTCTGTTCCTGAATTCTCTCATCTAGTCGTGTTGGTCCATTCACTGACCTTCAGTACCTCTTGCGAACATCAGCCTCTGTCTCTTTACTTGTGTACACTTTCCATTTTCCTTAAGCACTTTCTCCCATGTCCTCTCTAGTTTCAAGTCTTACTAAGCTTCAGTTCTTTTGTTATTTGATCAAGAAAAAATTACTGAGTACACTGTAAGTATGAGGCACTGAGCCAGGCACTGAAAATAACAAGTTGCCCCTGATCTCAACTCAGGGTCAAGTGGAGAAGACAGACTCAGTAACAGAGCTACCAAGGAGGTAATTCCCCCGCAAGTGCTATGGGGATACCAAGGGAAAAGCAACAGACAGAGCTGGAGGGAATTAGGGAAAATAATTCCTTCCATAAGGGGAAGAGCTGAGCTGTGGATTAAGGCTAAAGGAGAACATCAGGAGGAGGAGAGCATTTCAGGCAGAGGTAAAGGCCTGTGCAGTCGTACTGAGCTATGAGAATAATGGGAATACAGAATAGTTCTCACATGTCCTCAAACATGGGATGGACCTCAAAGCATCACCAGTGTTACTGCCATAATAGATTACTGGTTAGAGACAGGACATATAAGTAACACTAATTGATTTTTCTTCCTTACATTATGTTTTGAAATATGAGAGACAGCTTGATGTTCTATAGAGTTAGTTTTTTCAGATGATGGAAATTTATGGATTTGGAGGAAAGTGTCTAGGGGAAAATTGGAAGAATTATGTTTTTTCTTTCTCATTAAATTCCTCATTAATTCAGAATTGAGAACAAATGTAAACAAATATGATGAAGAATGAAAACAATTTAAAAATGTGTGATGCTAATGGATGCAACCAGTAGTGTTCATCTGTGTTATAAACGCAGTCACAAGTCATGAGCAAACTCATCTGATCTTTACTTATCACCAAACCAGCTTTTCCTAATACACACCTGGAGGCTTTCAACCTGTTTTATTTAAAAGGGAAAGTTTCTACAAAAATATTTAATTCACTGAGGGTTTTTTATTATTATTTGAAATGAAAACATACCATTGCTGCTTTAAGGAGCCCTTTGAAATACCTTTTAGGTCTGAAAACACTGAGCTAAATGATTTCTAAAGCAACTTCTCCTCTACCTGGTAAAGCTTCTGGGAGAATGTGTAATACTATGTACCTTCTCACCCAATCTCTACCCTAAGTAACTCTGTTGCCTTCCTTGGATCTCTGTTTTTTAAAAGAATGGCCCATAAGTTTGAAGATACAAGGTTTATGGACAGCCTGTGTGGGTTCTAATTTCAGCCCTTGCCTCAATGACTATACATTGCTTTTTTAAAAAACAAATTATTGGGGTGACATTGATTAATAAAATTATATAGGTTTCAGGTGTATAATTCTATAATACATCATCCGTACATTGTATTGTGTATTCACCACCTCAAGTCAAGTCTCCTTCCATCACCATTTATTTCCCCTTTATCAATGGCCATAGATTTTCTTTCACCTTTCTTGTGCTAGATTGTATTGTTCATTCCCTCCCTGGATATGGGTTGCTCATGGGTGCAGTAACTTTCCTGCTTTATTGACTCTGGGGTTGGCCAAAGGACTCGCTTTGACTGATGGAACATTAAGTAGAAGTGAACATTTTGACAGGTCCCAGTAGAGATATTAAGAAGCACCATAGGGTCCCTATATCTTATACTTCTTTCCTCCATTATGGGAATGACACATCCCAGGTAGGGGGTACTCCTTCAGTCTGGGTCCTGAGATGAGGAAACCCATGCAGCATGTATGAGTCCAGAACTGGAGCCAAGTTCAGCTAAGCCTAGCACAACTACAGATGATCACAGACCTGAGAGTAGGAAATATGTTCTTATAAGCCACTGAATGAAACCTGAGTTTCATTCAGGATTATTTGTTATGCAGCAAAAAGTTGACTAAATAAACCTTTTTGATTAATTGTAATAATTACTGTTATGCACAGGATATTTACATGAACTAGACATTGTGCCAAGAGGTCATCTCATTTAATCCTCACAACAACCCCCTCCTATAGGAAGTATTAATATCTCCATTATACCACTGAAGGTTCAGGGAGGTGTTAAAGAACTTGCTCAAGGACAATGTGACACCAGAGAAGTCAGGTTCTTAACTGAGTTCTTTCTTGGACATCATTGTTCTCAGTATTGTCTGAGGCACCACATGTCTGACTGAGCAGCCATCAGAGGGCCTCAGTTTTTCTTCTCATTCTACTGTTAACCTTCTCGGAAATCTTATTCTGGGCTACATTATTTTTGACAGCAGAATAAGAGGCCTGATCTAGGTAGGCTTAGGATCTGTTATCACTAATGTTCTATAATCACAATTATAGTAACATAGTCCATATTAGAAAGATTATAAATGTACAGATGCATTTTTAGAACAGACTAACTATCACTACTTTATAGATTTTATGTTTTTAACTTTAGGATTCAAAACACTTTTCAGAATTTTGGCCAAAGTCATGTTCAAATAACAGCTTTACACCACTGGACACATGCACTGACTTTCAAAGAAATAAGGGTTAAGTTCTGAAATAAAGATCAAGTTTCTGGATCCACTTCATTCCCTAGGCATGGCTTTCTTCCAGCCCTTAGGTTCTATGACCTTTTAATAAATTCTCCTCTTTGGCTTGTGTCAGCTGAAGGAAGTGTCTGTTCCTTGCAACCAAGATTTGAAGTTGGATTGGCTGACCTCTAATATTCTTCCCAACACAATAAGTCTACTAAATACTCTAGGTTAGACTTTGCTTCTAACTGATCTCTAACTCTTACTAACAATCACTATTTGACATGATCCTAGCTTTATACTTAGGTTTAAAAAGTTGCTTCTTTCTAACGTACCCTTCAACTTATCTTGAAATCATGCCCTTCCTAAATTGATAGGGACTTCAGTATTCTGAATGCTAATCACCTTTCTCTACCTGAGGCACAGGTGCTTGTTCCTCTGCTAACCTGATAAAGGTAATTAATGGAAAGTTTTGGCTTCTCTTCCAGTTCTTTTATCAGCCATTCCCTCTGCATATACTTGCTTTAAGACTGAAGAAAAGAAAAAAGAAAGATTTCAATCAGACATGAGTATATCGAAGTAGATAAATGAGATTTTCCTGGCGCTTTACCTTTTTAGAAGAGAAATGAAATGACTCACTTTTCCTTAACTTTGTGCTTTAACTGGAACTTGAGCTAAACTAAGCTCTTTTCCTTTAGAAATAGTTCCAGCACAGAAACAGACTCAAAGTTGCTTCTGACAGATAATGTTTTCTGAGCCCCTGCTTCTCTTTCAAAATGAAAATCTACATTTAAACTCACTTTTAAACAATTAAGTTTTAACAAGGCTTTGAGACAGAGGTTTGAGTTGGTGTCACCCCACTGAAGGAGAGGGGGCGTCCAGGTTTGTTAACAGTACAGCGTCTCCAGTACCACTGAGAACATCATTAAACCAGCCTCAGCCAGATCCTGAGCAATGAACCACACAGAAAGAGAAAATTTAAAAAACACAAAGCAGCTCTGACCTTCTTCTGGTTAAGAAAGACTAATTTTGCTGCCACTTCCTGCCTATCCGAATCTATTATCACTTTTCTGACTGAGTTACATGGCTCAGTAAGCCCTGAAATAAATTATTTCGAGGGGAATATTTATTTTTAATAGCAAAAGCAAAGCTGTACTCCCATTTCCCACATCTATTAAAATTGTTTGTATCTGGCTCACTAACGAAGGATAATTCAATTAGAAAAGATCAACAGCAAAACTGACTTTTGGGTCTTCAGGCACTGAGAATTTTAGTCTCTAACTTAGAGAAGGAGGCTTTATTGCTCACTTTTCCAATAGGCTGACATTCACTGATTACCTTATGCACACTACCTTTGCCAAACAATAGGCTATCATCTGTGTATCAAAGCAGGTGCTGATCTAATTCTGTTCTGGCACCAGCAAACTCCTAAAAGGGGAGTCTGCCTGCTCTGAAGGACATCTGAAGTCCAATGACCTTGAAACAGTCATACCCAATGGAGTCTCATCTATTAAATGAGCTGTTTATATCCACTAAGGTAGAATGTTATTTACTTTTGCCCAGGTGTTTCAGTCCTACAACCTCCATTTTTTCCCCCTCTCTGTTCTTGAGATGGCATGGAGTTTGAGAAAAGAGAATTCTTCCTTTAAAGTCTATCCAGATTTTCCAATCGAGTTAGATTCCTTGCTTAGTGGAGTGAAGAATTTCTCTCAGGGAGGTGGGGTGTTTTCCATAGCACTGTTACACAGCTCAGCCAGAAATCTCCTTGGAAAGGACCTGTGTGTTTGCTGCCTACAGTAAATCTGTACCTGGGAAGTCCTTCTATGAACACCGTCCTCACATCAGAACGAAGTCTATACCAGAACCTCCAGAAACTCAAAGGACCAGAGCATCTCCTTTTCACAATCAGGAAATAAAACCCTAGA
Source organism: Glossophaga mutica (assembly GCA_039655065.1). Taxonomy (NCBI): domain Eukaryota; kingdom Metazoa; phylum Chordata; class Mammalia; order Chiroptera; family Phyllostomidae; genus Glossophaga; species Glossophaga mutica. Next base: position 56,256,778 of record CM077307.1, on the reverse strand, counting down.
AATATCCAAAAATTAAAAGAAGATTAATTCCAGCACTTAGAAACCTCTCTCTGATCAAAGAGGAGATAATGGCAATGACTCCCCTCTTCCAGCCAGAAGAGATAACTTTTGGGGGGGGATGCTCAATAAATCCTTTAGTTGCTTAATGTCATGCTTTTTACTGATTGTCATTCTCAGAACAAACAGCAGCAAATCAAAAGCACAGATGCTCCCAATAACCCAGGAGTCCCTAGACCCCGATCTTTGCCTCTTCCACCTGCCCCTGGCTCCCTGCTGTCTCACAAGGGACTCTGTCCAGGACAAGTATATGAAGATGCTCTCATTGGCCTTGAAGGCAGATGGTGAGAGAGCATGGGCCTGGAATGGTTTAAGTTTTGCACCTGCCACAAAAGAGACAGCTTTCAGCTGTTTCCAGAATTCCTCAAGTCCAGTAATTCCATTGACCCAGAGTAGCCAAAATGCAATAAAGAGAGAACCAGAACGCAGAGCTAAGGCAACACATACTAAAAAATGCCACCAAGAAATCCAGAGTAGAACTTAGAAAATGTCTGTTTTGGAGAACAACTGATTGAAATGTGAGAATGTTGTTAATCACACAGATTTTCTTCCTACACTGCAACAATCACAGGATGCTGAACCTCCATGCCAAGCTACCGAAATGAGGACACTGGAAAATGTTTGAGGATGCCCTCCACCTAGCGTATTGCTTTCAGCAGTTGGTAATAACACTTTATGTCCATGCTTCTGACTAAAGGGGCTGCAGAGAGTGACTAGAAGAGCTACTGAAATCTGAACGCTGTTGCATAGCACAGTAAACAAACAAAATTGCTCTTATTTTTGGAGCTCACTTATTGGATTCCCTACGTTCGTTGTTCGTTCCTCTTCCCTTCCCACTTACATCCGCTTAGTATTAAAGGTCCATCATCACTCCAAGAGGATGGAGAGAACTACAGATTTGCTTTGTGTAGAGGCATAAAATTTTGTGAAAGCCTCTACCCAAAATGAGAAAGTAGGTTGAAGGCAGCTGCCTTCTTTCCTTGGGAACTGGACTGAAGGAAGTGTTGAGTGATGCTGACCTACTGGGCTCTTACTAGCTCCATCTGTGTCACCACAGCACCAATCCTTGTGCTCCTACACCTGAACTTCCCAGACCCCTCCAGGATGCTTTGCTGTCTTCTGAGACCAAATCTCTTAATCCAGTTCCACAAATCCTGTTATGAGTCCCCAATCCAATCCCTTCTCCCAGGGGCATTCTTTTTCTTCTTTCAGCCTTCAGTGCCACAGCACCCTGGCCCAGCCTCTACACCCTGGAGCCCTGGCCTCCACTTCCAAGTTATAGCTCTGATCCCAGTCTCCCTGGAGGCATTGTTTCCCACCACTGCCACCAATAATGCCTCCTGATGCTATCTTCCTGAGGGTATAGTTTGGGCATTAATACTTATTTTTTAAAAATTTCCTTGGTGACTATAGTGTGGTACATGCAGCCAGGTTGGAAAATCACTGCTATACATGGTAGTTAGGATTAAGGATTCTATTGGAAGCTGTGTTCCACTATATCATGAGTTAAAATAGCTTTTGAGGATTGGCTTAAGAACCTAATCACTATTTTAAAATTTGTATCTTTAGGAAAATGCGTCCCAAGTTATAAATAGCTGACTTGCAAACTAACTGGAAACTTGCCAGCAAAGAGACGCTGCTTGGCAAAGAGGTCCCATCTTTGGTAACTATGTCTGGCACATAGTATAGGCACTCAACTTGCCCAGCTTAGTTGCATAATTTTTGGAATGTGGGCTATTGCTAGGTAAAGAGTTGCAAATATTTTCCCCCAAAGAGTTTTAAACAGTTTGCCAATATTTTCTCATTGACACTGTAGCAGAGAGACATACGTCTACTCTAAGGGTATGGCAGGATACAGCCAAGTCACCACTCAAAGTTTGGTAAGCCTCGTGTGCACCCACTGTAGCCATGTACCTCCAGAATCAGTTTCTAACCCCAGCCTCATTGAGATATTAACAACATATAACATATAAGTTTAAGGTGTACAAGGTGATGATTAGACACATGTAGGTGTTGCAAAATGATTACCACAATAAGACTGGTTAACATCTCCATCCCTTCGCATTATTATAATCTGTGTGTGTGTGTGTTTGTGTTGGTGACATTTAACTTCTTTTTTCTTAGGAATTTACATAACACAATATTGTTAATTACGGTCACCACACTGTCTATCAGACCCCAGATCTTATTTTATTTTCTTATTTATCTTACATCTGGGACAGCATAAGGGTTTAAATGCTCGCTCTCTCTCCGCTCTCTCTCTCACTTTCTCTCTCTCTCTCTTTAGTTAGTTGACCCATAGCTCTGGCAAATTCCAATTTTGTCACTCAGGATTAAAATGTGCTCTGTACTTTTTGTAAATAATAAATCACAGCAAGGCTGGCTATATACAAGTGTGCCAAAGAAAGGAGGATAAATGAAGATGGAGCTCCAAAAAAATGGGAAGGTGTGATTTTGTAATTTATTGAACCCACAGTAGATATCATGAGGTGTAGTTAAATCTCTGAAATCATGAGGAAATACCAATTTAACTAAATTAATTTGTCTTTTGAATTTTCACTGCAAAGCAAACTCTCAGAAGATTGCCAGTCATTTGTACTTCCCTAAAGTTGTAAAGCACACACTTAATTGGATCTCGCAGCAGTTAATGTCTTAGGTCATTCTACAGACACCGGCAGGACTTTCTCCTCCCTGCTTTTGGCCACCTCTCTTACTGCTACATCCTCTGGTTTCACAATCCTTCCGAGTACAGAAAATGCTAATTTGCATACTAGCCTCTCTGTAGGAAGGCTTCCTTAGTCTTTATGTCAGCACAAAGCTCTTTCAATTATGTTCAGCCTCAAAAGTGTCATTTTATTTATCAGAAGGCCATTTCCCAGTTTTTAAATGGCTTTGTACCTTTCGCTTTGAGCAGCCCTGATTACAACAGTATTTGCTGTTCACCTTGGGCCAGGCCTGGAGCAGTCCTCCACGACAAGCATGCTGTTAATAGGCCTATAGTAGGTATTCAGCATGGTGCCTGTGCCATGACTTACCGAGAAGGCTTTTTAAAGCCCACGCTGCTGATTTGCACATGGTCGGAGAAGAAAAAGTGCTCACAACTGTGGTTCTGTGCGTGCTGTTTTCTTCCACCCATGGTTAAGGAATTAATGGTGATACTAATGCAGCCAGGAGATATGTCAGATAGTAGGTGGCACCAGCTCCTGAACTATCTTATTTCATTAATTTTTTTGGATGGTAGCACTGTCATTCTCTAGCATATTTGTGTCACCCTCGACTTTGCTCTCATCCTCATCCTTCACGCCCCTTTACTGAGTCTTCTTACCTCTTTCTTCTCATTGTCTCTCACTTTATTTCTTTCTTTACATCCCACTACAATTTTAAGACCCTGGGGAGAAAGGTAGCTTCAGGGTTAGCATGTCCAACCTTTGTGGTGTATCTATGCTCACCTTTAAGGAAAGGGAATGAATGAGGTGGCTGAGCTGGTAGCAACAGTGATAGGACTCCTGTCCCAGGGAACCATCATCAACACCCAAGATGTATAATCTTGGCATTTTCTTTAAAATCACAAAAACAGGAAGCAGGGAAGGTGATAATTTTTTTAAAAGATTTTTATTTGTTTATCTCTAGAGAGAAGAAAAGGGAGGAGAAATAGAGGGTGGGAAGCATCCATGTGAGAGAGAAACATTAATTGTTACCTCTCATTCCTGCCTTGATCAAGGCCTAAACCCACAACCCAGGCATGTGCCCTGACCAGGAATCAAACCCACGACCTTTTGCTTTGCAGCATGATACCCAGCCAACTGAGCCACACCAGTCAAGGCAGATCATTTTTTCTTTTCTTTTTCTTTTTTAAAGGAAAACACTCAAGCATTGTTAAGGAGAAAGATATGTTTTCCTATCTTTCTGCCCAGTACTTTTTTTCTAGTCACAGGTGACTTTATTGTAGAAACATCCTCTTATGTATTTCCTGGTGAGGTGTTGGAACTGAAAAAGCACAAGCCGGGTTAGGCACAAAATCAATATTCTTTGACTCAGTCTCAGCTCTTCACCACGGCACTTTCCCCCCATCATCTCTTTCAAGAAGGCTTTGAAACAGAAAAATCAGATTTTCCCTCTAATCAAGGGTAAGGAATGATTTTTAGCCTTGTGATAAAGAGCTTCAAAGAACTCAGTGTTGGTTAAAATATCATAGCCATTTAAATCCTGACTTCATATTGTAAAACACCATCAAAATCTTCTTTTGATGATTTTTTTCTCTTTATATATCACTACAGAAGCAGGAGTATTTAATAAGCATGTTAAACACAGGTATAGCACTGTGAAATGAAAGGGCCTTTGGATGGATGAGTGGATGAATTAGTTCCTCCCAGCAATTTACCTGGACAGATGTGCTTCCTTGAGGAGAGGGGTCGGACCTGGAAGGGAGGGAACCACTTTTCCATGGATAGCTGTTATTTTCCTTTAACGTAGATGTTTCTTTTTTGGCATTCATAACGTTACAGAGAATAACCAAGGGATTTGTAACCTTAGCAGTTTCTATGTCTTTAAAGAAATATACTAGGTCATGGTTAAAGAATAGTCTCACATGCAATTTGTGTTTCAGACAGAGGTAAAATTACTTTTATTTTTAATGCTACCCAGCATGTGAAGATACAAATAGAAAAAATGGCAACTCTTTAGCATTTTTAGAAAGAATATTTTAAATATTAAATTCCCTTTAATATGTTAAAATACCTAAGATCATTGTTATACCTTAAAAGAGTATTGGGATAAAGGAAGATGAAATTGAAGTTGCAATGCTAAGAAATACACCAACTAAGGACTTATTTAAAAAATATATATATATATATTTAAAAACCTGGAGAAAGGATTTATTTCTTGCAATTTAATTTATGCCGTACATTCTAGGAGCACATCGACTGCATAAAAATGGGGGAAGACACGTAGGCACTTACTTAAAAAACACCAAGCACAGCGAGGTGGCTGCTATGAACCTGACCCTGCACAGCTAAGATTTTGCTATGTAATGTTGAGCAATCCCTATATCAGAAAAGAAAACATGTAAACATCTTTGTGTGTTTTCTGCCCAGGCCTTTAGCAGATCTGTGCAGTATTGTGTGCCTAACAGTATGGCCGCTCTCTGAATACAGAGTTTTGTGGCTTGGGGAAGAATTGATTTCAAAAGTGGCTTTAACATTTCATTTCTCCCCTCACATACCGTAAGTGTCCAGCCTCATCCCAACACTGCTTCTAAGATATTGTTTTAAAAATAGGATCGATACTCCTCGACCCTCTTCTCGGGATCCCAGCCCCCACCATTCACCTGGCTCTGTTGCCTCCTTTCCTCCAGACCTTCATTCTCGTCACCTCACTTTGTTCCCAGCATCAGGGTCACCATGCTCACGGTGAAGTTTGATTCTCTTGTCTGGGATTCTATCATTTCCTGCTCCCCTGACCTGACTTTGATGCTTCCCTGTTCTGTGGTGAACTGGAGTGACAGGAGTAAGGAGTGATTGCTTCTAAGCAGAGTAGGCTGTCTGAACCGTTAACCTTCTGGAGCAAAGAGCAATCATGTTTACTCACAGTGAGGAAACATGGGGACACTTGAAGCCTCATCAGTAAAGAAAACAAAGCTAACTGGAGATTTCACTACAGGCTCACTGACAACCAGTTCGTGCTGTGTTTGGGTTCATCTCTCTTTTGGCTATTTTATAGAAACTGTTTCAAATTAAGAAAATAAAATCCTATGATAATTTCCATGTTGTATAGATTGTTCCAGATCCCAGAAAAATATGAACCATTTCCCAAAGTTCATATTATCAATTCTGCATTACCCTGATACAGAAACCCAGGAAAAAGCCAAAAAGGGATAGGGACCAAAAAAAAAAAAAAATGACAATATAATCCCATTGATAATTACAGACTCAAAAATCCTCAGTTAAGACCCAGCCAACCAATCTTAGCACTAAATCAAACACCCATACCTACCCTATGGCCAAGCAGGTTTTTTTCCCAAGCGTGCAAGGATAATTTAATATAAGAAAAGCGATTAATATTGCAATTTTCAAGTGTGTTAGATTGAACTCTAAGTCAGTGGAATGCTAATAGGTATTATATGAGGGAAGGGTACAGGTAATGTCTGGAAAGGATAGGCTTAACAAAGTTAACTGCATTTCTTTTTTTTTTTTTCAGGTGTACTGAGATATATAATTGACAAGCAGCACTGTATATGTCTACGGGGTATAGAATGATGCCTTGACTTACATACACTATAAAGTGATTACCACAGTAAGTTTAGTTAAATCCATCATCGTACATAGATACAAAAAAAGCTTTTTCAGTTTTATTTTGTATTAGTTGTAGGCGTACAGCTTAGTGATTAGATAATGATATACTTTGAGAGGAACCTAGTGTTCCCCTCAATGTTTCTAGTTCCTGACCTGGGACCATATCTATTTATTGCAATACTATTGCTTATATTCTCTATGCTTTACTTATGTTCCCATGATGCTTTTATAACTATCAATCTGTGCTTCTTAATCCCTTCACCTCTTTCACCCAGTCCTCCAACTCTCCTACCCTCTGGCAACCACAAGTTTGCTCTCTGTGTGTATGGGTCTGTTTCAATTTTGTTTGCTTATTTATTTTGTTCTTTGGATTCCACATATAAGTGAAATCATATGTTGCATGTCTTTCTCTGACTGACTTATTTTACTCAGCACAATACTCTTTAGGTCCATCCATGCTGTGGCAAATGGTAAGATTTTATTTTATTTTTTTTTTTATGGCTGAGTAATATTCTGTTGTATATACGTATGTAGCACCACTTTTTTATCCACTTATCTATTAGTGGGCACTTGGGTTGTTTCCAAATCTTGGTAATTGTAAAGAATGCTGCAATGAACATAGGGGTGTGTACATTCTTTCAAATTGGTGTTTTGGGTTTCTTCAGGTAAACCTCTAGAAGTGGAATTGCTGGGTCATAAGGCAGATCCATTTTAAATTTTTTGAGAAGACTCTACACTGTTTTCCATAGTGGCTGCACTAATCTGCATTCTCAACAACAGTGCACAAGGGTTTTCTTTTCTCCACATCCTCACCAACACTTGTTGTTTGTCGATTTATTAATGATGGCCATTCTGACAGGTGTGAGGTGATATCTTATTGTGGTTTTAATTTGCATCTCTCTGATAATTAGTGATGTTGGGAATCTTTGCATGTGTATTGGCCTTCGGCATGTTCTCTTTGGAGAAGTGTATGTTCAGGTCCTTTGTCCTCCAAAATGTTTTTATCTTGTGATAAGAACTTTAAGATCTAATACACACATTTTAAAATTTTTACTCAATTTTCCGATGGTCAGATTTCTCATCTTTCATATGATAAGGAGCTAGTGAATCTCCTTATCAAGAGAATAGGCTATGCAAAATTCCTCTAAGTTACTTGATCAGAGGATAATTTTCTCCCATAGCTCTTTTTATTTTCATGGCCAACCTATAGAAAAAGTGTTCTTTGGAAACATTTTTGGTAGATGTTATACTAATTTTATTCATTGCATCAGTTATTCAAAGGGGAAACATAATTTCATTTCTTTTACAGATGCCAGAAAAATTTTGATGAAATTCAACATTCAATTCATATAAAATTGTTTGACATAGGACTAAAGGGATATCTCCTTAACATAATAAACAACTTCGTTCTTAAACTAAAGGCCAGAATCACAAATAATAGTAAAATGCTAGAAGGCATGTGTCATTAAAATCAGGAACAAGAAAAATACGTATGCTGTTTTCATTTTTCTTCAACATTGTTCTGGAAATTTTGGTGAATGGAACAGACATGAAATGTTAACAGTGAGAATAAGTAGAGATATCAACATGAAATAATTGTTTAAAAATGGTAGAAGGATGCACAAAACTATAGGAATAAGAGAGTTTAACAAAATGGTTGAATACAAAAATATATATTTTAAAAATAGTAAGTTTCTCTTATAACCAGAACTAATAATTAGAAAATATAATGTACCAAAGTAACCCTAAAATTCACGATAATAGCAAAAATATAAAATATACTAAAGAATAATATTAATAAAAATTTGAGGACTTTCAGGACTGGACAAACCGTTTTACAGACTGAGAAGACAGAAGGCTGCAAATATGTCCATTTTCCCCAAATAAGTAAATTCAAATGCAGTTCTGATAAAAATGTTATTGGTATAAAAATAATCACAAAAATACATTGACAAAGAAGGTAAAAAATACTGGTACCACCTATGGAATTCAAAGGGTTAATGTTTTAATATGAAAATTGCTCTTTAAAAATGACTGGAAAAAGGCAAATGCTGAAGAAAATGGGCAGAGGTGCATGCACACACACATTTCCAGCCCTGGGACTTCGGCCTGCTCTCTTACCCACGTTCCTTCTCCGTTCCCCTCCGACCACCTGCAGCAACGTCGACCCAACCCTTCCCCGCCGGTCCTCTCACCCGGCTTCCGTTTTCTCCACAGCATTAATCACCACCCGACATGGTAGAGACTTATTTGTCTGTTGTCTTTTCCTCTCAGGTACACCTGTACATGTACTACTGAAATTCCACAAGTGTCACTTGTGTGGTTAAACTGTTTTATCAAGATCTAGAATAATACTCATCATTAAGTAGGGGCTCAATAAATATTTTCTGAATGAATGAATAAATACCATTTAGTCTTCTCTATTTATTCTAAGTATATTCTAAATCCATTGGACATTTTGACTCATTTATTTTTAGAAGTGACTGTCTTTTTTATTCACATCAGTATTTTTATGCTCTAGGTTTATGTACTTAGGGTTAGCTCATTGGCTGAAGATGGACTTGCTATTTTATAATGGAATTGTAATTCATAGGAAAAAGGGCACTAAAGCTTTGGACACAATCACATTTTAATCGGAATCTGTCATAGGTCTATGAAAATTCCCACTTGTGTTGACTGATTAGCTCATATCACTTTATTAGAGGATTTTTATAAAGGAAGTATTATAGTTGAAGAGGATTGTCACCTAGCCACAGGCTGGCTTCCAATGATAATTAGGCAAATGCTGTGTTTGGTTGGGACAGTCATAGGACCATATAAGGTACAGGACTGCTGAGTCAGAATCAGGGCTGTAGGTCATGGCTGTGCAGCTTGTCCCCTACACAAGGCACAGGGTCATGAGGGAGGCTGGAGACACAGGGGGCTTGAAATCAGCCTTTATTCTGCTTGCCAAGACTTATTCCTTGGTTCTGGCTACATTAGCCCAGAGAGAGGGATGCATTTTAGTAATCCCTCACCTACAGGGGAGGCATCATTTTCTATTGTAACAAAGGTAGTTATATGATAGTATTGGGCCTTATCATAATGGAGACTTCCTTAGTATATCAACCACAAGTTCAGAAGACTGAGATTCTATGGCTATAATATTTGTCAGTGAAAGAAAAAGGAATGGTCCTGGAATCTACTTCTGAAAATTTATCCAAAGAAAGTCAAAACACTGATTTGAGAGAATATAAGCACCCCTATGTTCATTGAAGCATTATATACAATTGCCAAGCTATAGAAGCAGCCCAAATGTCCATCAGTAGATGAGTGGATAAAACAACTATGCAACATTTACACAATGGAGTACTACTTGGCTGTAAAAAGGAAGAAAATTTTATTCTTTGTGACAGTATGGATAGGACTGGAGAACATTATGCTAAGTGAAATAAGCCAGTCAGAGAGAGACAAATACCATGTGATTTCACTCATATATAGAATCTGATGAACAAATTAAACTAACAAGCAAAATGGAGACAGACTCATAGATGGAGAGCAGGCTAACAGCTCAAGGTGAAGAGGTTGAGGGATGAAGGGATGGAGAAAAAAGAAAAATAACTCATGGACACAGACAACAGTGTGGTGATTGCACGAGGGGGTAGTTGTTGGAGGTGGAAGAGGGCACAGTGGGGATAAATGGTAAAATAAAAAAGATGAACAACCACAGCAGAAAAGAATGGTCCTGGAGAGAGCCACTACTCATTAAAGTTAGAAGAGCAAAATGTCTCATTTTAGTAAATCTCAGTAATATTGATTTTAAAAAAATTTGAAACAAAGTGACAAAAGTGAGAACGATGTTGGAAATAAGACCTTAAAAAAAGACTCCAGATAAGTTCACACCCAAAATTAATCTCAGTAAGATTGATAATAAGAAATATTTAACTACAAAAGTACCATCTAGCCTTCTATTCATGAATTCACTAGTGACGTTCTTCCAAGTACCATTAGGTTATGAAAAACCCATGGAGGACAGAGTGCAAGTGGGGATAAAGTGCAATGCGCTAGGTGCTACAGTGGAGGTCCAACAGATTTTTTATATTTTAAAAAAGATAGTAATCATCTTTTATTGGGAATGTTGAAAAAAGTGTTACATACAAGGTGGTATTTCTGGGTATTAAAGTATGAATAGAAGTTGGCATGTTGGATGAAGAGGAACAGAACCTTTCTAATGGAGCCATCAGTATATGATAAAAAAGAAATAATGAGGAGTTGAATATCACCACAACATAGGGTATATATTATGAAGTGGCAGAGAAAAGAGGCAGATTTTGAGGTGTTGGAATGTAAAAGAGCTTTTTTTGTTTTTTTGCTAAGTTTGTGTTTGGATTGTGTCTTTTAAGCTACGGTGAGCTAGTAGGTATTTGTTAGCAAATAGCACGGTTAGATTTTATGATAATAAACTGTTGGGAACTGCCCTGCTTGGTTTCAGAAGCTGTAATCCCCTGTGGCTAAGGCTGAATAAAGGACCTTGGGACCATAAGCCACTTCGGAGACAAAGCTTAACTTTCTTGTAGGGGCACCACCTCTGCCCCCTTTCTCTTCACCCTGCTTGGCCCCAGGCAGATGACTGGTTAGCCAATGATGGGTAAGATTCCTCAAAGGAGAGATGACCTAAGACAGGCATGGTCACAAAGGGGCCCTGAGGGAAGGAGTTGGGGGCTATAGAAAAAGTGGGTCATGAACCCTCATTCCTTAGCTTTGACATAGCCTGAGTCCTCATTCTGTCTGCAAGAAGTCTCCTAATCTCTTGGCTGCCTTACTTCCCTTGTCTGACTTAAGCTTGAAACAATGCTTTCAGCATGAAACAATGCTGGAGGTGGGTGCAACCCTGTGCTGGAAAGGGTGGGTTCCCTAGATCAGTCAGGCCTAAGAAAGAATGCATAAAATCCTATGAAACCTGCTTTGCTAATACCCTCAATTTAAATGATAAGAGTCCAAACAGGAAGTGAGTTTGTCCCTCAAAGTTTTATGGCCCTTTAACTATCTGACCCTGACTCGGAATAAGCCCTCAGGTTCTTTGAATGTTTATTATTTAATCATTTCTACCTGACAATGATTGATGAGCTTTACATATACATGCTGTATTCCTGTGCAAATTGAACCCAGTAAAAGCCTGTCAAGGCAGGGGTCAAGGTGCTCTCCTCTTGAGAGGGTGGCCAGGGTGCTCCAAGATGCATCTCCCCTTGAGAGAGAAGCCACGCCATCCCTTTTCATCCACAGGACTCGGTAGTCTGTGTGAATTTATCTCATCTGATCCGTAACACTGCAGACCCCAGGAGCTGGGATCTGCATCAATAAACCTATGTGGATTATGAAGTTTGGGAGATTTTGGTGATAGAATGACAAGATAAGCCTAGTTAAGACACAATGAAGATAAAGACTAAGGTGAGACAAAAGATTATCAACATAGCCCAGAGCACAGGAACATTCCTGAAAAATGGCAAAATGGGCCCTGGCTCATGTAGCTCAGGGGATTGAGTGCGGGCGCGCTCAAAGGATCGTGGTTCAACTCCCAGTCAGGGCACATGCCTGGGTTGCAGGCCAGTTCCCAGCAGGGGACGCACGAGAGGCAACCATACATTGATATTTCTCTCCCTCTTTCCTTCCCTTCCCTTCTAAAGATAATAAATAAAATCTTTTAAAAAAATGGCAAAATGGGTCCAAGAAGATTCAGCAAAGAGTCAGATTGAAGTTGTTTCTAACTTGAAAACCAGGTGGGATCGTGACACTGTAATGGAAATGGAGAGTCCAGGTGCCAGATAACAGGGTGTCAGAGAACAGTCTTACGTTTGAGATGCCTCTGAGACCTTAGCTGGGGATGTCCCAAGATGAATGTGGAATGAGTTTGGACAAGTCAGGTTTGAAGAGAGAGCTCTTAAAATAATCAGATTATCGATTGTAGGGGGATGGGCAACAGAAATCAAGGAAAAAGGAGGAAGAAGAATGGGTCTCTAAGGAACTCCAACATTTGCTGTGTCAGACTAGGGCAAGGGTCAAAGAAAGAGATGGAGAAGACACTGTGAGAGGTCATTTGATGCATGATTCTTTCAGATCTTGACAGAGATTACATTTATATTCTTTCTCCTCTCATAGAGAATATCTAAATTATGCATACTGTTCTCTTCATTAATTTTTTAATAGAAAAAACTAATCTAGCAGCCAGATTAGGTGCTCACTTATGAATTTCTAAGAGTGGTACAGTATCCAGCATTTTCTGAACACATTTGATTACAGAACTTTCAACATCTGCTGTTTCATACAACATGTTCTAGAAAATATTATACTGCATACTTTTTGTAAACTTGTGTTATGCACAGGAGTTAAATGGACGGATTCATTGTAATAAAGTACTTCTAGCCTATTAAAAGAGAAACACTGAATTGATCTGTTCTCATAATTCAAATACTCAACCAGTCTTTCGAAGAACTGTGACTTTGCAAGGCCCACCCCATTCTTTGTGTAGTTCAGAGTGAAAGTCACAAAGATTTATACATTGGAACCCAACAGGTATGTTTATAGATTAACACCAAGTTTTCTTCCTTATGCTTGCCTTATCATTTCCCATTTAACTTTTGCCCAAATTTACATTCATTTTAATTATTAAATATTTCATGTATACAAAGAACTAGAGGTTATGTTTTCATAGGTCCACAGAGTAATAAACTGCCAAACTTAAGGAATGGAGTCCAATCAGTTCACATCCTTGTGTTCCAGGTCCCCTGCCTCCCTGGCAGAAGTAATCATTATTTTAGTTTTTGGATTTATTACATTTTTTTCAGTACAGTTTTACTATACATGTATATGTCCATGAACAAATTATTATTTGGTTTTGTGAGTTTTCAATTTCATATATATTGCATCATTTTGTATGTATTCCTTTGTGAGTTGTCTTTTTCATTCAATATTTTGTTTCTGAGATCCATCTCTGTGAATGCTTGCTTGTAGTTCATTTTCTTTTTATACCACAGTAAAATCCATTTATAAATACATAACAATTTACTTATCTATTCTTCTGTCAATGGATATTTGAAATGTTTCCAGTTTTCTTTTTTTTCTTGCAAACATTACCACTATGAACATTCACACACCTGTACTAGTGTTTCTCTAGAGAAGTATCTAGGAATATAATTGCTAGGTAGAAAGGTAAGCAAATGTTCAACTACAGGATAATTCCAAAATGTTTTCCAAGGTGCTGGGAGCAATTTATACTCCTATCAATAGCATGTAATAGCTTCTGCTGCTCTTTGCCCATAATAATATTATATATTTCAGGCCTTAACATTTCTGCCAATCTGCTGGGTACAAAATGGTATTTAATTTTGGTTTGAATTTGCATTGCCCTAATTACAATGAGGGTGATAATAATCTCACGTGTTTATCAGCTATTCATGTTTCTTTTTTTTCCTGTGAAATGCCTGTTCATGTTATTGCTGATTTTTTTCCCAATGGGCATTTGTCTTTTTCTTAACGACTTTTTAGGAATGCTGTAAGATACCCCGATCTGCATGTGTGACAATCAGCTCCTCCCGCTGTAGCTTATCTTTTTAGTTTTTGTCTTTAAAAGTTTTTAACTTAAAGTTAATTGAACTGATGGAATTTTTAAAAATAACAATCAATGCATTAATTTATTAATTAAGGAAATTGATGAGTAATCAAATTTAACAATCTTCTACTTTAGTTTGTGCTTTGGGATCTGTTTTTAAGGAATCCATTCTGAAATGAGTATCACATTTTAGGAAAGCACATTTCCCTTATTTGTCTTACAACTTAAAATCACAAACCTATTTGATACTAACTTAGTATTATTATACTAACAACATACAAAATGGTTTAGGAGACCTCAAGTGTATTTTTGTGCTTTGCCTCCTGCTATCGCTCTTCCTGGTCTGTACACACACACACAAATGTGTGCACCTACGCTTCCCTCTTCTTCTCTCCCCACATTCATCTCCAGTTCTGCTTCTCCATGAAGTGTCTTCACATGTAAGCTTGTTCCTATGTGCTTGCTAAATGCAATCCTTAGCCAAGATGTCTGTAGTTAGGGCTCTTGTATTTTGTTCCAATCCTTTTTTCTCTTTTGTGTTTTTCTTTCAGTAGCCTTGATTTTATTCATTCATAAGTCACCTAAAATTGTATCTGTTGCATTTAAATACTCATTAATTAATATAAGTGGCTGAACAAATCTATTTCAATGAATATTCAATATCCAATATAGTTAAGTCACTTTAACATAATCTTATGACAACTCCCACACCAAAAACAGTATTTTATTTTATATATTTTGATGCATTATTACTTCCATGCTATGGATTTCTCAGCAGTCAAGTGTACATTTGACTTCCTTTTCTCTTTGTAGAAGCCCTGTAATATTCTCCCTCGTGGCATGACCTCACCTCTTACTTTGCAAAACAATTAAGAGAGTATTTTCTTCATATTCTTCTCTACCTCCTCTGAACTTTTCTGTATTTGTTGTTACGTGCTTTCATTCATTTTTGAGGAAGAAGGATACTCCTACTGGAATCCAATGCTTGGAACTTGCCCCTACAAACTTCTAATTAGACTTTCTCTTACTGCTTTGCAATCTCCCTGGTGCTCTCATCTCTTCTTCAACTGGACTTTTCAGTACCACCTGTGCTAATTTCTATTCCCACTCCATTTCTTCCTTATTCCACGGCAAATTGGCTTCTCCCATTCAGTCTCTAGGTCATGGACTCCAGCGGGTTTTTTTTAGGAAACCTAGGTTTGAATCCTGATTTGGCCACTGATTAGTTGTTCCAAACTTAGAAATAAAGACGAGGAATCTCTCTCAGCCACAGCATCATGAGGATAACTATTCCTACCTCATTAGGTTGTTGCTAGGATTAAAGAAGACAGTGTTTGAAAATGAGCTTCATGCCAGTATATGATAAAAGTTCTATGTGTGTAAATTGTCATTTTTTAGCTTTTAATTTAATTGCCTCTTTAGTCTTTCACCTGTGAAAAATAAGTTACTATTCTTCTTGAACTAATGATTAAAATACTTTTACTTCATAATTTCTCTTTTTTTTTAAGATTTTTTTAAGTACTTTTTTTTTTCTTTTAGATTTTATTTATTTATCTTTAGAGGGGAAGGGAAGGAGAGAGGGAGAGAAACATCAATGTGTGGTTGCCTCTTGTATGTCCCCTGCCGGGAACTGGCCTGGCAACCCAGGCATGTGCCCTAACTGGGAATCGAACCTCGATCCTTCAGTTCGCAGGCCCGCGCTCAATCCACTGAGCTACACCAGCCAGGGCATAATAATTTCTCTTTTAACCAGGACCCAATATTCAAATTCCTTTATTTATTGACAATAACTATACATTTCTCTCAAATTTTCTTACTCGTGTTGTTTTATTCTTATTATTTATCTAGTTATATTTGAGCAAATACTGGAAAATGAAAACTAAAAGTAACTGAAATTAGTGAACTACTATTTTCCTGCAAGAGAAAACTTTTTAGGTGGCACTTTGATCTTAATACATTTTGCCCATTTTGTAGATGACCATTTCCAGGAAGTTTTTCAGTAAAATAGGATTTGGAAAAATACATTAGATAAATGGCTCCTGAAATAGTATTGCAATCTAATTATGAAAGCCAATCTATACTTATAAATCGAAAGCTGGCAAAAATGTTGCTTTGATGTATTATTTTATAGTAACCTTGATGTGTTTTAAAATGTACCAGACAGACATCTTTAAGACACAGCACAGTGTTCTCTCAGCACAGTGAAATAGCCACAGAGGTTGAATAGATTTATGTACTGGATGAGGTAGTGATGGGCGTACACTCAGATCCAGGACTTTTTGGAGGTAAAGGGGGCACAGAAAAATTAGCAGGGGTCCTGTCCCCTCAGTCTTTACACCCCTAGCTCCCAGCAGACTGTATGTACTCGGAGCAGGTATTCAGAGAAGATTGGATCAAATAACGAGGGAAGAGTGGGAATAGGACTCTTCATTTGAGAGAGATGAAGGTGAAACCATTTCCAAGTGTGTACCTTTAAAATAACCTTTGCTCTAAAACAGATTTTTAATCCCTATTTCTTTGTTTCCACTAGATCAGCTTTCCAGCTGCAGGGAATAAACACAGCACATAAGCTATCAAAGTGTGTGTACCAAAAATTATGTATTAATGATCACAATCTCACTGGGGTACATCACCCGAATAATAAAACACAGTGGAGAATGAAAGTAATTTCTAAGCAACAGCCCTCCTTTCACACACAGACACTATGGGCTAAAAAATGGAAGGAGTGATAAAATAATCAAACAATCCATTTTTTTCACAACTTCTGGAATATCCAGGTAAGCATGCATCTAAATTGAATTATACTTGATTTTTCATTTGTAGACATAGCACTCACTTCCTTTTCACCATGAAATGTTTACTCCATAATAGTTTCTTTATAATAAGCTCTTATTTTAAAACTTAAAACAGTTCCAAAATTTTACATAAACATTTCAATTATGTTATGTATAAGAGAATGATCAAAGATGAATTATTTTAATGTGAACAGCTAATGAAAAATAAATGAGAAGTATTAATGGTGTTTTATCAATTTTATGGGAATCAACAATCCTAAAAATATCTGTAAGAAAAGAAGCAATGTAATGAGCCTACAGCCATAAAAAAAGAAAAAACAGAAGCAAGTATTAGTAAAAATGGATTACTTTTGGGAAATAATGTTGCAATGCTCATAAGCTTTAGCAAGTGTTTTTACTTTTCATGAAAAACACAGAAATGCAGTGAGAATTAGGTACACTTAGATTTCACATAATTTTGTTAGAAATTTATTTATTTACTTTTTTATTGAATAGCAGTTGGATCTTTCTGAAAAATCTACTTACTCTGCCCCACCCAAACATCCATTCTACTCATCTCCAAAACCAGCGAAGTGAAGTGTGAAGCCCACATCCTAAGTGAAGCTCTTATACCCTGACCCAGTCCTCACTTTAAATATTTTCCCCCTCTCATTTCTCCACTCTTCCTTTTTGGCAACCATCAGCTGGTTCTCTGTCTCTATGAGTCTAGTAATGTTTTATTTTGTATCAATATATTCATTCATTTTGTTTCTTAGATTTCACATATAAGTGAGATCATACAGTATGTGTCTGGCTTATTTTCTTTAGCAAATATACTTTAGGTACACCCATGTTTTTGCAAATGGCAAGATTTCTTTTGCTGTTGTTGTTGCTTACTAGTATTTCATTATAAATTATACACATCACATCTTCTTTATCCGTTCATCTACTTTTTTCTCACCCAAAGACATTTTTTCCCATTGCTTTTAGAGAGAGGATGGAAGAGAGAAAAACATCATGTGACAAAGAAACATCGACTGGTTGCCTCCTATATGCACCAGGACCAGGGATCAAATCTGCAACCTACATATGTACCCTGACCAGGAATCTAACCCACAACCTTTCAGTTAGGGAATGATGCTCCAACCAACTGAGCCACACCAGCCAGGACTATCCATTCATCTACTGATAGACATTTAGGTTGCTTCCATATCTTTAAAAAAAAACAATACTTTGTTTACTTGTTTTAGAGAGAAGGAAAAATATTTTACTAACTTATTTTAGAGAGGAAGGGAGGGAGAAAAAGAGGGTGAGAACCATCAATGTGTGAGAGAAACATGGATTGGTCACCTGTCATTTATGCCTGGACTGGGATAGAACCCCGCAACCTAGGAATGTGTTCTGACTGGGAATCGAATTGGCAAGCCTTCACTTTTCAGGAAAATGCCAAGCCAACTCATTACACTGGTCAGGGCTTGGCTATTACTAGTAACTCCGCAATGAACATAGGGGTACATATATCTTTTTGAATTATTGTTTTTGCTTGCTTTGGAAAACTACCCAGTGAAATTGTTGGACCATACAGCAGCTCTGCTTTTATTTTATTATTTTTTAAAGATTTTATTTATTTACTTTTAGAGGGAGGGGAAGGGACTAAGAAAGAGAGGGAGAGAAACACACAAGAGATACACCGATTGGTTGTATCTCCCATGCCTCCACCTGGGGACCTCACCCACAACCCAGGCATGTGTCCTGATTAGGAATCGAACCAGCAGTCCTTCCATTTGCAGGCAGGTGATAAATCCACTGAGCCACACCAGCCAGGGTGGCAGCTCTATTTTTAATTTTTTGAGACATTTTCATACTGTTTTTCATAGTGGCTGCACCAATTTATAACCCCTGCAGCACTTATTTGTTGATTTATTGATGAGAGCCCTTCTGAGAGGTATGAGATGTTATCTCATTGTGGTTTTAATTTGCACTTCCCTGATGATTAGTGTGGAAATCATATGTGATGCTGAGCATTTTTACATATGTCTACTGGCCATATCTATGTCCTTTTTGGAGAAACATCTATTCATGTCTTCTGCCCTTTTAATTGGATTTTTTTTTGGTGTTAACTTGTATGAGTTCCTTACATATCTTAGATATTAATCCCTTATTGGATATATCATTTGTGAATATTTTGTCCCATACAGTAGGTTGTCCTTTTGTTTGTTGATGTTCAGAAATTTATTTTTTTATATAGGTATAAGAAGTATATGGTAGACATTGGTATTATTGAAGAAATGCCCTAACCAACCTTCACTTAAGTGCTTAGTAAAAATAATTTCTCTCTTTTAGTCTAACAGAGGCTTTCCATTTATTTTTTAAATTGTGAAGAATTGGAGGCATGAATGAGCAGTGAGGGTCTGTGCTTGTCTGTCTATAAAGCACACCTGAATCACGAGTATAGGAGAGATCAGTAGAAGGGTTAGTGAAAATTTGAAAAGGTATTCTACTTTTCCCCATTATTGAATACAGTGGAGTAGATACAAAAAGTTATTTGATCAAAAAAGATTGAAACTAGATTAGGATTCATATTTCCTTCCCAAGGCCTCATCATTGTAAACATTGCGCAAAATATTTCCTCTTGTCAACTCGACACCTTAGGCACTCTGGGGCAGCTCATCTCTCTGAAGGTCCTGATGCTGTGGGGTGAGCAGAAGTGCATGAACGTGTGGCATCCCTGCCCTCTTGGGGCCTGATTGGCACCCTGGTCATGAAGAATCTTGGTTGAGGAGGCATCTGATGGTGTGCGGTTAAACAGAGCCCTGACGACTAAAATCAGGGCTTGCGGGGGAGGAGGCACACCAGACAGAGTGGAGAGCATGAGTGAAGGCATTATTCTTGGAATGGTTTGTGGGAAAGAACATAGACTCCAGGACTCCAGTCTCAGCTCCGACGCTGAGCAGTGTGAATTTGAGCCCATCGCTCAATCTCTTTGAATCTCAGTTCCTTCATTAGTTACAGTGACAGTAAAAATACAGAAGCTCTCTAACTCACTAATAGTTTAGGTTTTCAACAGCAGTTCAGAGGTCCATTTGCTTAAGTACAAAGCAAATGATTTTTTAACATCTTTCAAAATGGCAGCCTAAGATGGTCCTTCAAAGTTTAAAACCAGGAATATTTTTTCTCCTTCTTAGTGGTATATGTCAGGGATAACTTTTTTCAGAGAGTCCTTTTCCTTATTGAACATCTGAAGAGAAGGGTAAATAATCTTCCCCATGCCCTCCCACCAGAAATGATGCTCACAGCGATTGGAGGGAACCTGCAGCTCCAGGATCTGCACTCAGTGTCTAGTCCACATCTTCACATGGTACAGAGTTTAACAGACTATGAACCTATGGAATCATCCTTCGCACAGAACAGTTTCATCAGCAGCTATTTCCCCATGCTTTTCAAACCTAACATGACCACTTCCTAGACTAATGTAGACTGGATCTGAATCTCAGGACACAAAATCAAATGCAGAAGGCATAAAATTTTCTTAATTTCTGTTTTGAGCTTTTATTCATGTTCATATAGCAGAAGTGGAGTAAAGTGAGGGTGAACTGTAGGGAACCATTTCGCATGGCGTGGAAATGTAGCTCAGCTTCCACATGGAAAACCAGTGGGGAACAAGTGGCACACAGGACCATACCCATGGATTAGTTCTCCTGTGAGGAATCAGGCCTGCATTGTACCTAGACTGCTATGAGACTTGCTTTGGCTAACACTTTCTCACCCTGAATTGAGGCAGCAAGTGCTTACTGCAACTTCCTAAAATCTGAGCTAAATCTCCCAAGTATGGAGTGTAACTGGTTCAACCACTTTTTCCCTTGGTCTGCAACATCCTTCTCTTTGAAGTCGTTAGCAGCATTCTTTCCTTCATTATCTGTAAAAGGTAATCCCCTACAGTGAACCTGTACATAGTAAATGAGGACTACCCTCCATGTACAGTACCCAGAGAAGCAATAAAAGCCTATCTAGGCAGGGGCCGGGGGGCCTCTGGCCCTCTCGCCCTCTCTCTCTCAGAGACTGGCCATGCCGTCCCTTTTTCTCTACAGGATTTCTGTAGTCCGTGTGTATCTGTCTCATAACCACAACACACGGATCCTGCAGGCCAGGATCCGCACCAGTGAATGAATGTTCACTATGTGTGTGTCTTTTCTGTGTGTGGAAGAATTTATTGTTTCTAGGTGGTTAATTTCTCATCAGAAAGGTTAGGAAACTCACCAACATCAACACTAGGACCCAGCTCATTGTAAGCAAGAAACTCATATTTACTGAATAAACAGAAGATGAATCAAAATGAATGATTTGTCAAACTGGAACATCTTGGCCTTTTCAGGTAGCTCAGTTGGTTAGAGCATTGTCCTGATATGCCAACACTGTAGGTTCAATCTCCAGTCAGGGCACATAAAAGATGCATAAATAAGTAGAACAACAAATTGAAGTTTCTCTCTGTCTTTCTCTCTGTCTCTCTCTCTCTCTCTGTCTCTGTCTCTCTCTCTCTCAAATCAATGAAAAAGAATTGGAACATCTTGACTGTTTCTTTTTAGAGCTTTTCCCCTCTCATGGACAGTTCTGGGTAGGAGTGTCTGTAGCAGGCCTCCTACACTGATCAAATGGGAAAACTACTGAGTATAAGACTGCCTAGCATCTCTTTGCTTTATGTTTTCAGGCTCAGACTAAATAATGGATTTTCTTTATTTTATTAATGTCCTCAGAAATATTTCAGGCTGGTAAATCTCTCTGAAAAACACAACAGTAGTCAGCACGAAGGGAAAAAAAGAAGAAACCTTTTAAACTATGGTATCTATTATAATGAAGTCAGGGATGACTATAAGCTCCCAAGTATAAACATGCTCAATGAAAACTGAATTCAGGACTACAGAGATGGACTAATAGCATCCCACACCTCTCTGTGTGTGGGGCCCCTACTGCAGGAGGCGAAGTGTGTGGTCCGAGTTAGCAACAGTTATAACACACATTCGGACACGTGAGACACAGGAGAAAAGTCCCAGCTGATGATATCTCAGTTTTGTTACAGCTTCATGGAATTAGTCACTTGCTTGTTAGCCACCCTTATTTTACTATATGTTGCTTTATTTTCTACAGTGAGATGCTGGCTAAATTATTTAAATAAAAAATTTGATAGCTGCCATATGGCTTATAAATATCAGTAAGCATACAAGTACAGATTTGTGTACACTTCTGTTTTTGGGATTTGAAGCCAGTGTTTGTCCAAGAAGAATCTTTCCGGTTAATACTACACAATACTTGGTGTCTTTGTCACAGATTTATGCCCACCCTCCTGTCTTGGCACATTTATTGGGCAACCACTGTGTGCCAGGAATTGTGTTAAAAGCTGAGGCTATCTCACATAAACAGAACATATTTTCTGTCTCAGAGACTGACAGTCTAACTGGAGAGATAGGCATTGGACAAATAATTTTAATTTCATGTGATAAGTAAAATAAAAGAGGCATGCATAAGTTATTAGGGAGGGAGTAATTAATTCTGCTTGGGTGGCAAAGGGGAAACAAAAGCTAAAGGAGCAGGTCCTTGAAGAATTTTCCAGGAGTCTTCCAGGCCTCATGTTAATAAACAAGACCCATATTTCACGTGCTTATCTGAATTAAAAAGATAAGTTCTGTATTTTTCAATGCAGTGGTTCTCAGCCTTGGCCAGGCACTAGAATCACCTGGGGAACTCTTAAAAAGGGGGGGTGAGAGGACTATACAAATTATAATTCAGAATCTCTGAAGTGAGTCTCAGCCACCGGCCATAACAAAATGTCCCCAGGTGATTCACATGATGTTACTAGGTCTGAGAACAACTCTGTCATAGTAATCAACAGTAGGATACCCTCTTTGCCCTAAGCCACAGGGGGGAAGGCAAGAATATGAGAATAAAACAAGGTTTAAAATACACAACTTTACCTTTGTATGTTTAACTTTAGTGAATATAAAAATCAAATCCAGGACTTCTGGCCAAGATGGAGGCATAGGTAGACACACTACACCTCCTCTCACAACCAAAATTAAGGACAACACAGATTTAGAAACAAGAAAACAACCAGAACTGATAGAAAATTGAACGGTACAGAAGTCCAACAACCATTCATCCAGACTGGTAAGAAGGGTGGAGTCCCGGCAGGAAAAAGTGGAGGTTGGTGACCTGGGCATGCAGGCAGCAGCAGCTGGCAGACTCCAGGCACACAGGCGATGGCTAGTGGACCCTGGGCACAGGGTGGCAACTGTGCAGACCCAGTGAGGCCACACAAGGCAGTTAGCTGACCAGGTGGTCCCACATTCGCATGCAGATAATCCAGGTGAAGGAGAAGTGGCGGAAGGGACTGGAATCCTAGAGAGAGTAGAGCAAGCACCATTGTTCCCACTCGGACCCCGCCCTCACACACAGCGTTACTACCCAGCAACCGGGCTGCTCCGCCCTGGGGAACACCTAAGGCTCCACCCCTCGCTATGTAACAGCCGTGACCAGACCAAAAAAAAAAGAAAAGAAAAAAGAAAAGAAAAGAAAAAGAAAAAGAAACAAAATAAAAAATGGCTCAAACGGGAAAACAAATCAAAGCCCCAGAGCCAATTCATCTAAGCGACCAAGAGATGGCCAACCTATCAGATGCACAGTTCAAAGCACTGGTGATCAGGATGCTCACAGAATTGGTTGATTTTGCTCACAAATTAGATGAACAAATGAAGGCTACACTAAGTGAAATGAAGGATACAATAAGTACAATAAGGGAACCAATAGAGATGGGAGGAAAACTGGGACTCAAATCAATGGCGTGGACCAGAAGGAAGAAACAAACAACCAAACAGAAAACAAGGAAGAAACAAGAATTCGAAAAAATGCAGAGAGGCTTAGGAACCTCTAGGACATCTTTAAACGTCCTAACATCCAAATTATAGGGGTACCAGAAGGGGAAGAAGAAGAGCAACAAGTGGAAAACTTATTTGAACAAATAATAAAGGAACACTTCCCCAATCTGGCAAAGGAACAGACTTCCAGGAAGTCTAGGAAGCTCAGAGAGTCCCAAAGAAGTTGGACCCAAGGAGGAACACACCAAGGCACATCATAATTACATTAGCCAAGATTCAAATGAAGGAGAGAATTCTAGAAGCAGTAAGGGATAAGGGGACAGCCACTTACAAAGGAGTTCCCATTGGACTGTCAGCTGATTTCTCAAAAGAGACCTTACAGGCAACAAGGGGCTGGAAAGAAGTATTTGAAGTCTTGAAAGGCAAGGACCTACATCCAAGATTGCTCTATTCAGCAAAGCTGCCATTTAGAATGAAAGGGCAGATAAAGCGCTTCTCAGATAAGGTCAAGTTAAAGAAGTTCATCATCACCCAGCCCTTATTCTATGAAATGTTAAAGGTACTTATCTCAGAAAAAGAAGATAAAAAATATGAACAGAAAAAAGACAGCAAACTCACAGCTATTAACAACCACACCTAAAACAAAAGCAAACTAAGCAAATATCTAGAACAGGAACAAAAACACAGAAATAGAGATCACATGGAGGGTTAGCAAGAGGGGAGTGGGAGGAGGAGAGAGGGGGAAAAGGTACAGAGAAGAAGTAGCATAGACAGTAGGTAGAAAATAGACAGGGGGAGGGCAAGAATAGTATGGGAAATGTAGAAGCTAAAGAACTTATGGCACATGGACATGAACTAAAGGGGAGGAATGTGGGTGGGAGGGGGTGTGCAGGATGGAGGGGAATGATGGGGGAGAAATGGGACAACTGTAATAGCATAATCAATAAAATATATAAAAAAAATCAAATCCAAAATGGCCTAGAGTATATAAATGATGTTTACCATACTTAGTTACTGGATGTTGAGAATTAAAAATCAGTGTGTGGACCTGAAGACTCTTATATGCTAAACATTTTGGGGTTATAAGTACTTGCAATGATTCCTGTCTCAGACTATTCTGAGTGGTTTCTGAACATTTTAAGAATGCATCAGAAAGCATAGAATATGTCAAGAGTTAAAAGTCTCTCCTTTTTAAAAAAATATGGAGGTACTCTAAATAAAATATGGATGATTTTAAGTTAATAATAATGTAACATAAATATTCATTCACTAATTGTTACAGATAAAACATTAATATAAAATGTTAATAATAGGGGAAACTGGGTGTGGCTTATAATGGGAACTCCATACTCCAATTTTTGCAATATGTAGCTAATCTAAAACTGTTCAAATTTTTTAAAGTTACTTTTTTAAAGTCTCTCCTTTTTCTTTTTAAAGCTGAAATTCAGCATCCAATGTCACCCCTCTCTTTCTGCATGAGAATTTGACTTAGTAACTTTCTAGTTCTCTTCCCCTATAACCTAATAAGATAGAATACCATCTGTGTTACTAGGGCAATATTGCCTATAAAGATGACACCTTGCTGATAAATTGCATCTGATATGGGACAACCATAAACACCTAATAGGAAGCCATAGCTTTAGGCTTACTTGAATGTGGGGACTCCTTTTAATTGGGATGACCCTTATAGGGGTCTTTGAATCTATTCTGATGATGTTGTTGTAGGAGATACTGGCTTCTGTGAAGCATAAGGCTTCTAATATAGGCAGCTTTCAAACCTGCCTGGCATAAGACTCATTTTCTTACACTTGAGCTGTCATCTGGATGTCAAAAGAATAGCTTTGGGAAGGCTGCATAGATTGTGAAAGGTATCCTCCAAAGAGCAAAGCTGATGCTGCCTTGTTGGCAGGCTGTATTTCCTGTCCTAGAATTTTCTGAGTAACCAAATTGCCAAGTTTGGCCAATAGGAGACCTGTGAGTCTATTACAGAAGCACTGCCTGATGGATATTGAATACCCTCAGAGAACCTATAAACAAATGAGAAATGGTGGACTACATTTTCTTTCATACATATATACTTTCAAACATTTACTAAGTGGTCACATAAATCAATTTAAGGATCAGTGGTAGCATAGGTACTTGTTCATACTAGTTCTGTAGAATCATAGTTGATTTAAAGATGATCAAAGAAAAGTAAAGGGCCCAAAGGAGCATGTTTGCTTATTTGGCTGTCTGTCTGTCTGTCTATCTCTATCATCTATCTATCTGTTCATCTATCTATCCATCCATTCATTCATCTATTTATCTATTGTTATTGAGGTTTTCCATTATGAGATGACAACATCAGGATATAAAGAATAATTTATTTTAGAGTATAATTTGATAACAGGTCTTCTGAAAACCTAGAAGTAACAAGAAGGAATAAGAGATTTTTGGTCATTTTGAAGGACCTAAAAGTCAAAAATGATATTGAGTAACAAGTTATGGTTTTTCTAAGGAGGGCAAAACCTTTAAACAGTTGGGTAGATGTGATACGTTTTTCTTCTTTCCTGTTTATGCATGAATAGTATTGCAAATGGAAATCATGGACTATCATATTTGTAATACTGACTGATGGAACAGCTAGCCCTCTAACTGAAAACAAAATTAGTCCTGGATGTGTTGAAATAGCTTTATTTTTAATAGCTTAAATTTTATGTTACCATTTTTTTATCCTCTACATTTGTCAGGAAAATATACTTATTTCAAGGAGCCACAACTAAAATCATGTGGTCCTGTAACTGGATTTCAGCAGCCACTTGAAGTTATCCCCCAGCCCATGTTCAGAGCCAATCCAAGACCTCTTTCTGGATGAAATGCTGGGAGAAGAGAAAACATGAGGATCTCCTTCCACTCAGGTTCTTTTTAATGCTAATTGTGATGGGTTCTGTTTGAATCTAGGCAATCTCAGAGATTCCATAGGTGAGTGGGTGGCCTATCCCAAATGAGTAAGCCCACCTCATTTACCTTCCCTGCACCTGAAAGCTATTATGTTGCACTGAATACATTCGTTTATAAGCCTGTGTTTTTTCCACTAGACTCCAGTGTGAGCACCTTCAGAGACTCGGTCTCATTTATCTTTGATTTTCCAGCAAGTATCATAACTAATAGGCATTAGAATGAAAATAAACTTTTGTAGAAGCAGAGCAAACAGTCTAGATGAAGAGTCTGGCAGGCGATTCTAAAATTCTGGACAGGGTTTGGTACATTCTTTACCAAAGAAAGAAAACATAAAAGTAGTTTAGAAAGACGATTGGTAAAATGTCTTTTTATTCTGCCAAGTTCAATTTTTAAAAATTGAATAGCTCATAGGAGCCTTCTGGGTCTCTTTTCTGTCTTAGACACAGGTTTGTTTCCAAATGTTCACTTTGTCAGGACGATGTTATCTAATGTGGACACTCAGGACTCCAGGTAGGCTCCAATAACCTCGTTGCTGTTAAGGATACCAAATTAAAAATTAACAATGCAATCACGTAAAATTCCAGTGACAACATCACAATTATTCTGTTAAACAACACAGCTCTTTGCAGAACTTCGCTTGCTTCTATACTGCATTTTGTCTGATAAGCACTTGTCAACAAAGGCATCACACTAATTACTATTTGTTATTCAAAGGGCAAGGAAACTGATAAATGATTCATTGATTATTTTATTTCAGAAATAATTCTTCCACTCTTGTCTTTAAGTTACATTTGGGTTAATAAATTGAGGCTTTAAGTGCTTTTCCAAGGAGCTATTTGGAAGAAATCAAAATGACAGTTTTAATACTCAGCAAGTAAGCAACAGTGAATGGATACTCACTTTTTTAAAAAGGGAAGACAAAACAAATACTTTGTGTTCTCTCTGTGTGGAAATGAATAGTCCTTTAAAAAGTAGATCTGTTCTCTAAAATGTTCTTTTTCTGCTCTGTAAGATTCTTTCACCCTCCACAGTTCCAAATGGTATAAAGTGTATACTTTCCTCTCCTCTTTAACCCCAGGTGAGTGTGCTAGAGGGACAAGATATCTCTTAGCAATATCTTGGTTTTCTTGTCCAGAAAGGTCAACACATGACACTTATTTCTTCAAGGGCAATGATTATGCAATAGCAGGAATTTAGGCAGAGGGGGAATATGAGTCAATTTACAAGTTCTTCAGTGACCAGGAAGGAGAGTCACCAGGAGGTCTGAGGTTAAGAAGGATGGAGGATGATAGAGTCGAAGACTGCAAGGTTCTATTTGATGTCTTCTCTTCCTTAGGTAAGTGAGTAAGTAAGTTCATGATCCTCAAATCTATCCGAGAGGCCCAGTGCTCTTTCCATCTGGACATTTGCCCTGTGCGTGCACCACGGCCCAAACTGACCTTTGTGTACGTTCTCAATCTATTTTGTTTCTGTCTCCCCATCTCCGTTAATGATTTCAGCCTCACGTAGTCTACAAACAGTTCCTCATCGTCTCCATCTCTTTGTTCTCCCTTAACTCTGCATATTACAGATGGATTTTACCTCATAATTGTTCTCAAATTCATTCCCTCTCACTTCCTTCACTCTGAACCTCATCCTCTCTGTTCTGGACAATTATAATCGCTTCTTAACTGGTATCTCTGCTTTCAGTTGTTCCCCCCACTTATCCATAACCTAAACTGCTGCCACAGTGATTTTTCCATAATGAAAAGCAGACTATGTCATTCCCTTGGCTTAAAATACTTAAATTGCTTTCCCCCATCTAGACCAGAGAATAAAATTTGGTCTTCTTCACTGTGCATTAAAAATCTTCACTCTTTTACCCCAGTGTGCATTTTCAAACTCCTATTGGAAGTTTGACTTTCTACTTGTATGTCACATTGGAACCACTTGGAATAACTTGTAGAACTCCTTACTGCACCATATGTAAACTAAACAGATATATGCTGTTTAGACAGCAGGTGCCAAACCCTTTCCCAGGTCCCAGGGAATACAGATGTGGTACCTTTGCACAGGGTCCTCTGGGAGGCCCGTCCCAGGCTTCCTTGAAAATTCTGTGCGCTCACTACCTCCTCTGCAGAGTCTTCGGTGACCCTTCCAGGCAGAGGCAGCCAGGCCACTTCCCAGGACACACATACACAGCCCTGGCCTATTGTAACTGCAAGGTTTGGCATCTACTTTCCTTATTAGACTCTAGGATTAAAATCCTTGAAGACAGAGGTTGTGCCTCAATTATCTCTGTGTTCTTAGTGTTTAGGGTAGTGCCCACCATGATGTAAGTGTCTGATTAATTTTGGGGGGATGATTAACAGTATGTATCTGTCATGTGCCACCAGGAGAAATCCATGTATGCACATTTACAAAATATAGGTGTGTCACCAGAGGACACCTGCCCCCCTCCACACCTACTGTCAAAGTAATTCCCCACATTTCTGGATCAAAGTATTTTTTTTTTTTTTTTTGCAATCAATCAATCAATCAATCAATCTGGAATAAAGGTTAGCAATTTTTGTCTCAAGGTGGTGGACTTCCAGAGGGAATTGGGACATATGTTCTCACTGCCTAAAATGTTTACTCCACCCTCCTACACACACACACACACACACACACACACACACACACACACCCTTTCTGCCTGGTTAACCCTTACAAATCATTTACATCTCAACTCATTTGCATCTCTTCCAAAAAACCTTCCCTGATCCTCTCCTCTCACTAGATTAAGTGAAGTTCCTGTCATTTATTCTTATAGCATCACACACCTACCTTTTGTAGCCTCCTTTTATCCACCTATAATTATGTTTGTGTAATTATTTGGTTAATTTCTATTTTTCCTTCCAAAACTTCCAAGGACAGGCTCCCCATCTATGACATATGACATGCTCAAAACATATTTGTTGAATAATAATTAAATTTTCTAATTCTCATAATAATGATCCAAGGTAAACATTTACCATAAGCATTTTCTAGAGAAAAGGGACACTGAGAACACTTAAACAACCTGACAAAGATCACGCAGTCAGGGATGAATCCCTGGGACAGTTACTGGAATTCTGCATACTGCCTCCTTTATCACAGAGAACTGGTTTAGAGTTACATTAAAATTTAAATTAATGAGCTCAGCTTTATTATTTACTGTTGAATGCCTAGGACAACTATTAATTTTAAACATGAGTTAAAAAATGACTGGATCCATAGAGGGTTTGTCATTTTTGATCTCTCAGTTCTGATTGGAAATAAGTCAGTATTAACAGTGTTGTTGAAATCACTGCTATAAGTATCCATGTGGGTGCCTGGAGTCTAATGATAGAAAAGGTAAGCCTATTTTCTCCTCTAATATGTAGTTCTTGTATAATTCCCAGTGTGAGTTTGAAATAATTAAAAAAGTAATCTGATATTTTCAATTTAGTGAAACATATCTGACAATGGGGTATTGAAGAATTTATGGTTGCATTATTTTCTAGCCTTCTTAAAACCCTAATCTTATTTCTCTTATAGAATGGATATATACTTTTCTAAATATTAAAAGACACTGTAGAGTAATGGCACATAAAAAGTGCTCACATTTAGCAGTTGCTCAAAACCTCAAGGAAGTGTAGCTCTTAAGTACATGAAGTTCTATGGACCCCAAATAATGGGGGGGGTAGAGACAGAGGCGCATCTTGAATACAGACATACCATGTAGGTACAATTTAGACACAAAATGAATCCATTTCCAAGGGCACTTGCTGATCCTGTCCTTAGCTGCTATTGGACTCAGCCAGAGACAACTAAGAAACTTTCCCAGTTTGCCAGTACTTACCCCAGCTGAATACAAAATGGATTATAAGAATAGAACTAGCCCTGCCTGGTGTGGCTCTGTTGGTTGGAGCATCATCCTGTAGACTGACAGGTCACGGGTTTGATTCTTGGTCTGGGCACATGCCTGGGTTTCGGGTTCCATCCCTGGTCAGGGCCCATGCAAGAAGAGAAGGTAACCACTTAGTGTTTCTCTCTCACATCAATGTTTCTCTCTTCCCCCTCTTCCTCTGTATCTAAAAGCAATAAAAAATGTCCTCCAGTGAGGATAAAAGACAAAAAAGTATGGCGCTAAAAAAAATAGAAGTGAAACCACCCCTCCACATCTCATGGAGGAAGTAAGTACTATCACTGTCCCCTCCTTCCCAAGTTTGGTGTGAACAAGGAGCTGTATGCGTGAGGGGGTGCCGGTTGTCAAGGAAGAATTGGTTTCCAACTCATTAAATATCAGAATGTCATCTGCTTCTAGTGGGATCTTGCTATTTTCAAAGCTAATTTAAGCTACCCTTAAAAACATGCCAGTTTTTCCATTTCTACTTCTTTCAGATGGGTCCTTCTACTATCACTCAAGCCACCCTGCTGGGAAGACGTGAGCTCTGAGGAGTCAGTTCCCCCACCTGACGTGCTGCATCACGCTCTTGCTGAATTTCAGACACAAATTATTTTAAAGGCCCATTTTATAAGCAACTGCCTGAATTCTTACAAAAAATAACAAGTTTTTTTTTTAAGTGTTCTCTAAACACTTAATAAAATCTTTCTTCAGGTTTTCTCATTCAGAAAGGCACAATGGAAAGCAAGCCGGGGCACATTTGTCTTGTGGCCCAGGCAATTCCTACAACCACGGCAGGCCTTTTTTTCTGGTGAGTAAAAATGGGCTCTATGTCAGGAAGCACAGGGTGAAGGGAAAATTCAGTTCACAGCTGTTTGTCCCACCTGGAATAGTGCAGAATTTTTGCAAACTACTGCCAGAGGTGTTTGATTGTCATGCAAAATAGTTTAGCCCTAATGACAAATCCCCAGACTAACAAACAGGGAGATATTTGCAAATGACAAGTGATATTAGAGACCAAAACAGTGCTTTGCTGTGATGGAATGTCTTGGTGCATTATTCATGCCTCTTTGTTTTTATTCAGAGCTGTAGAGACACACATCTGCTTAAACACATTAACTTTCCCAGTCTAATGAAATCATTAGGCAGAAGTAGGTTCATATCATCATGTGTAGCATACCCCTCAGGGTCTAGGTAAGAAACACAAACCACTCTAGGTACTTCAAACAGAGAAAATTTAATACTGGAATTGGTTACACAGACAATGGAGGACATGAAAAGCCAATCAGGGGAGGAGGAGGCATCCCCAAAACAGGCAGCAGCAGGAAGCCATGACCCCTAGGAAGTGGTATTTTCAGAAACCAATACACTCAGACTGAATCAAGAGTCACTGTGGGGACTGCCTTGCAGAAGCTGGACAGGGCTGTCCAGTGGGAATGAAGCCAGAGGGGACAGCTTCTGCTACAAATGACGGTCAAAGGCAGAGGGAGACTGACTTGTCCCTCCTCCCACCCTCCAGTCATCTGCTGGCCAAAACTACAGGAAGCTGGTTGTCAAGGATGCTTTAAAGATGGTGTTTCCTGTGATTGACAGTAGAGCAGCAGAAGGGAGGAAAACAGACTTCAGAACAAACAGGCAAATGGCCAACCAGGGCACCTGTGCTTCCTCCAGCACCCCATCCTTGGCAAGTATCAAGCACATTCCTTTTGTGCTATAAGCTTTGCAATTCAGTTAACTTTTTCTTTTCTTTTCCTCGTATTTCCTAGTGACTTTTATAACCCGTCTCCTGTGCCCTGTATAACACATGGATGCTGGAGTTTGCTGTGGAAGAAAAGCAGTGATCAGAAGGGGACATGCCAAGGGAGTATACCAGTGGGGAAGGCATCATACATTTCATTTGGATACAGCTTCATTTAAAAAAGATCTGGGTGAAATGCTTTTTTTAAAACCTATGTTTCTCTTGATGGACTATGCACTAAAACAAGTATTCATGACTATCAAACATTTACTCAGTCCTCCGTTCATTGTTACGGTGGGTTTAGAGGCACACAGAGTATAAAAAGTGATGAGTTTTAGGTTGAGCTGTGTTCCAGCAAAAAGCAGAGTGGCTATACATGGAAAAAGGACAAGTGTGTTCTATGTATCCATCATCCCTGCTCCCTACTTCCACCCTCTTGGAGTATCTCAGACTTGCTGGGCATGGCTTACCCAGGGCCTCCTCATGTTGCCAGAGGCTTGGATGCTTGCAGGAACCCTGTGATGCGAGAGGGAGCAGCAGAATCTGTGCACATCTGCGGATGCCATAAGTTTGCTTCTCACCAATCCCAGCTCCAAGCTTTGCCACTCCCATGGCACTTCTCTTGTCCCACGCATTCGACCTGAATCTCACCTCCTGAGGGCCAGGTCCTCTTTATAACTTTCATTTATCCAGAGACCATTACGGGCCCGGAATTGGGCTAGACACTTTGTTTGGATTATTTCATTGATCCTCATGGCAACTCCCATTTTACAGATAAAGAGACAGATTTAGTGATTAAATAATTTGCCCAGGACCACCCAAACCGTAAGTCATAGAAGTGGAATTTCAACCAATTTCCATGTCCAAGCATATACAGCAGTGCCCGTATTTGTGGTTTCACTTTCCATGGTTTCAGTTACCTGCAGTCAACTGTGGCCCAACAATATCAAGTGGGAAATTCCATAAAGAAACAATTCACATTTTAAATTGCATGCTGCTATGAGTAGCACAATGAAATCTCACTTCATCCTGGTCTGTCCTTCCCAGGACATAAGTCATCCATTTGTCCAACATATACAGACTGGATATGCTATCGGCCTGTTAGTCACTCAGTAGCCTTCTTGGTTATCAGATCAACTGTCACAGTATTGTAGTGCTTATGTTCAAGTAACCCTTATTTTACTTAATAGTGCTGTATTCATACAACATCCATTACAGTATATCATTATGTGTTCTATTTTATTATTAATTTTTTCCTATGCCTAATTTATAAGTGAACCTTTATCATAGGTATGTGTGTGTAGGAAAAACAGTATATATCGGGTTCGGTGCTATCCATAGGGTCAAGCATCCACTGGGGCATGTGGCACGCCCCCTGTTTTGAATGAGGGAGGACTACTGTCCCCCCTTACACTGTCTCAGGCAGCCCAGGGCCAACCCAGAGCGGCAGTTCTGCAGGCAG
This sequence comes from Glossophaga mutica, assembly GCA_039655065.1. Taxonomy (NCBI): domain Eukaryota; kingdom Metazoa; phylum Chordata; class Mammalia; order Chiroptera; family Phyllostomidae; genus Glossophaga; species Glossophaga mutica. Next base: position 56,223,180 of record CM077307.1, on the reverse strand, counting down.
CTGGCTCTCTGCATCTAGAGCACTTGGCCGTTTCACCAGGCCTTTCAAAGCTACAGTCACAGCTCTGGTGGGCACATACACACACACTGGAGCTGTGAACAACTGGATGGGCAGGTACACCTTTACAGACACCTGGCTGTCCAGCGACAGTGTACATGCCCACAGTGTACTGCCCAAGACTTGTGTGATAGGCTCTCCCTGTTCCTGGACTCCACTAGCCTTCTGCCTCACAGAGTGAATCAGTGTCAGGTAACCAAACATATTTATTTCTTTGTCTCCCTCATTTAGGGGCTGCGTCTACTTCCTGTAGCCTATCTTGTACCATTTATCAAGCCCAGTGTAAAATCGTTCTAATAATAATTCAACCCAACTGGCCTTCATATCTGGTGCCTGCTGGAGTATAACAGAGATCCTTTCATTTTGGTTTTAAAGCATTGCTTCATCCAACCAGCTGACTGCAAACTGACACACATTCTAACCCAAAGGTTATGCATCAGCAGGTAAATGCAGAAATTCTATTAGTTTTTGGACCTGGGGCTGATGCCATTCATTTGAAATAAAATCAAAATCCTATACAGGAATAGAAAAAGTACCATGGACAGATTCATTTTTAAAAGCATCCACCTACCTATTATTACATAAGGGCCAAGAAGGCAGTAGTTTCTGTATTATCATGTAGATACTTCTAATACCTGTTCATTGACTTTGAAAAAGGTCAGTAAATAGCATACAGAGAATAGATAACTTTTAAAAGAAATATTAAAATACTGATTAATGTAACATTAGGAAATTAAAGTCCCTTGGGTAAAGAGAGAGAAAAATTAAAATGCCTTTGACTCTTCATGAAACTGCACCAGGCTTATATAAATCTAAATTCCTTACCTTAACCTGAGCTTAAAATAATGGGCTAACTTGACAGAGCTTTACAAACTCTAGCAATGAACATTATCATTTATTACCAGAGTGACTGATAGGGAGTAGCAGGGAGATACCACATATTGAGACGTGTCCAAAAAGTTTAGCAAGACAATATTTCTTTTTCACAATACAAAGATAAAACAGCTATAAAACTTAGAGTTTGTTCCACTCACTTGGAAGAAAGGGCAGGTGGGTGCTCTGGTTAGACAGATTGCAACCCTCTCTTACAGGAGTAGAAAGGAGAATGAACAAACACGAGAGGTAATGTTTATTCTACAGTGCAAGAAGGTACACGGATTTAAAGTCCATCACAGTAATTAAATTTCAGTGTTGGCACAGTATATCTCAACATTCAGAGTTCTAAATATAGTTTATATGGTGCCTGCAAGCAAAATGCAATGCACATGAATATTTACCTTTGTAGTGATGATTCTGCTGCCACATGCTCAGAAAAGAAGGGCTGAAATTAGGACAGACCAGAACACAGTCAACAGAATTTGATGATAATCACTTCAAATTGTTGAAATGATCCTGTGTCTGAGAGCAGTGGTTTTTGGTGACAGAACTAATGGATTGAAGTGGAGCAGGTCAGCTGAGCTACGGGCATGGGGCTGGGGCCAGGGTGTTCCAGGTCCTTGACTGCTCAATGCCATAGTAGACTCAGACACACAACCCCAAACTACCATTGTAACCCATAAATAAATAAAATAAAAATCCATTTGGTATTTTATTAATTTTAAGGTACTGTAGTGATCTTAAAGTACTGACAGATGGTAGAGAGCTATGTATTTCAAAGGAAGGGCTTGTGGAATGGGTTCATCATGATAGGGAAGAAGCAATAAGACTAGAAGAAGTAAATGTTCCTTACTTCTTGCTACTCTTCAGGAAGATACCATCTTCTTTCCCATCATTGCTACTCCCTCAACTGTGGGCCTGGTCCTGGTACCCACTCTGTGTACACCCCTGTCCCCAAACCATCCAGCTCTGACCTCTTTGTTGGAAGTATTTGTGACTGCAAAGAGCCGTTCTTCCTTTTATGCATGTTTCTGCAGCATTAGCTCAGATTTCCTCAAGCCTGTTCACTAGTTTATCAGTCAGCTTAGGTTAAGCATTCTGTGTGGTAGCAAATTACTGTAAGTCTTCAATGTCTTATAACCACTTATTTCCTGCTAGTGTTACATGACCATCCTGGGTTGACGTCTATCCCTCTGGGACCCAGGCTAATGGAATCCACTTATTTGGGACATGGCTGGCCTTCTGAGAGAGCAAAGGCCACATGGCTGTGTACTACATAAGGGTTCTGAAAACTTTGTTTGAAATGGCACACATCACTTCTGCTCCCATGTCATTGGCCAAAAGAAGTCAACTGGCCAAGTTTGATATCAAATAAGGGGTAGGTATCATCTTTCCATAGGAAAGGGTCTGTAGGAAGGAGTGGCACTGTTTGAAACAGTCTACTACAACCAGCTAATTGTTTAGGCTTTCCCTCTCCCCAACCATGGAGAAAGATCAACTCAGCAATATCAGGTTTGTTTCTTTTGTCATGTATTTTTAACTGCAGATACCGTATTTCTCTAGAATTGACATGATCCATGCTAATTTCCAACGAGAGTGAAAAGTAGGATTTCTCGTATGTTCTTCTTTTAGAGCTTGTTTTGCCTTTTAGGCTTGCCCACTAAATAATTTCATGCCTGATGCTGCTACTAGCTTTTAAGATATTTGGAAAGCAGACATACCTAACACGTCCTAAACAAAAGGACTGCTCTGCCTCGGTGCTGTTGACTACTCCAGGAGGACATTTTTATGGAATTCTGTAATTATGAAATCAGCTTTTAAAAATACCTGCAGTATACATTAAGAGTGATAGAGATACTTTGCATCAACTTTGTATCATTGATGTTTAAGATGGACTAACCCATAACATATTCATTCATGCATTTTTTCTGCATATACTGTGAACTAAGCAAGCACTTAGTCAGATCAAGTCCTGTTCTCATGGAATCTACAAATACAACCTAACCAAGGAGGCATAACTGACATCACAGATGACGCATTCCATATCTGATATCATCCCAACTGCTATGCTGACCCCAGTTCTACTACTTATTGATTGTAAGACTGATTGGGCTTCTGTAATCTCAAAACTAAGATGAGGAGAATGTAAGTAACTACCTTGTACATTATAAAGATTTCCTGAGATAATGAAAAATACTTCATTGTGTCTGGAGCACAGCAAGTGCCCAGTAGACATGAGTCGTGGGTCTCATCCAATCACAACCAGATGAAACGTTAGAGTGGGGGTGCGGAAGAGACTTTGGCTTTGCAGAATTTCATCTGAAAAAGATCTGGAGGTCTGCGTTGAAACAATTTACTATGGACCAACAGTGTAATATAGCTCTTTGAATAGCTAAATCCAATTCAAGCAATGGATGAAAACACTATAATGTAGGGAAATTAATTCTACTTCAGTCTTCCTTAATCAAAACTCACCTAGACCAGATCGGACTTGTTCAGGGTGGTAGGGCCATAGATATTAGGCACGGTGGTCAAGACATGGAAACAACCGAAGTGTCCTTTGAAGGGTGATTAGGTAAAGAAGGTGTGGTGCATACATGCGGTGGAATACCACACAGCCAGATGAAAAGGTAAAGTACTGCCATGTGTGACGATGTGCATGAACCTTGAGAAAATCATGCTAAATGAAATGTCAGACAGATAAAACTACGAACCACATGATTTCACTCTATGTGGGATATAAAACTGAAAGTAACACAGGATCAAATCAGAAAAGTGAACAAACAAAAACTCACAGACACAGACAACAGTATGGTGGTCACAAGAGAGAAGGGGGAGGGAGGTAGTCAAGGTTAAAGGGGGTCAATATAAGGTGATGGAAGATGACTTGACTTTGGGTGGCAAGTACAACAAGGAAATATGCATATCATGTACTGTAGAAATGTGCACTTGAAACTTACATAATCTTATTAACCAATGTCACCCCATTGATAAGTTTAATAAGTTAAAAAACTCATCTAGAATATAGAAATATGCCCTCTGGTGTGGGGCCCGTATTTCTGAAAATGGAGTGAGTAACAACTGTATCTGCATCGCACAGGGTCCGGAGAACATACCCTCTATGAAGAGAAGTTCCCAGCGTTACGCGCTGGCAAGCACTCTCCCATTTATGTTACATCAGTAGTAGTCATGACATGCTGTAGCTTTAGTTTCTTCTGGAAATATTGCAGACGACTGCTAGTCATTCCTGCAGAGATGCTTTATAATATTCTTCAGAATGTCAAAAGGACTTACACCAATCCCTAATTTCCTGCTGATCTTTACCTTGACCTTTCCATCAAAGTTTTCTCCAACTGCTGGAAACCCTGCATGCTAACACACAGTATGATACTCTTCCTGGTTGCTTCCCCCCCGCCCCCCTCAGTCTCAGCACTACCACTTGCCTACATTTTCTCTGTCATTATGGTCTGAAGCAGTTCACCAGAACACAAATATCTATGGCAAAAGAGAGGCTCCTGAGGGGCATATAACACACAGTGCCGAACACTTTCAACTCAGTATGATGCAGCGGAGTGTTTATTGGCTGAGACTATTTGCCATATGGGGCACAAATGTTTGCTGCTTCGAAGATTGTAGAACAGTCAACCATACCTGCTCTTGCTGGTTTAGGGTATGCTGGCACTCTAAGGATCTGAAAAATTATATATTAATAGTATGCTGTAATGAATTGTTCTATACAAGCGTATATTTTCTCTGGGAAACGATTTTATATATAAATCGTATTGTTACGACCCAGACAGCAAAAGGCAATAGTAAATGTAGCATGTGTTTTGAGTGAGCAGTGCTTTAGGTAGGGTAAGGGTGGACCATTGTTTGCTTAGAGAATAAAGAGGTGATGGGGGACATAGGAAACATGGTTGGAGCAACTAGGAATATGAGCCTCCAAAAGAAAACAGTTCACTTGAAAGCTACTTTCAAGTAAGAAGGGAAGCTGACTTACTCTGTCCTGTTCCAGAGGGCAGAATGAGGACCTCAAACTGGAAATTATGAGAAAGCATATTTTTGTTCAGCTTGAGAACATTATTTTCATTTCTTTATGTCCAGAAAAGGAGTAGTTTTTATTCTGTGATTATAATGAGCTCCATGTCACTAGAGGACCATTTGTTAGACGCACTATATATGGGGTTCATTAATGGGGTAGGGTGGTGGTTTATGAACAATGGCCACAAATTGGCAATTGGACAAACTGACCTTCCGCCTATAGAAATAAAGGTGTCTATATTCCCTCTCCCTGGATTTGGGTGGGCTTGTAATGACTTTACTTCATTAAGGATGGTAGCAGTGACATGATGTGACTTTCAAAGCTAGGCTATAAAAGTCTAGACAACATCTGCCTCGTTTTCTTGGAAAGCTCACTTTTGAAAGGTTCTCTTTTAGAACCCAGCCACCATGCTGGGAGAAATCTAAGCCATGGGGCAGGATCATCTGTGGGGAGAAAAAGTCCAGCTCAATTTAAATTTTCATTTATATCTACTTTGTCATTTGAAAAAATAGAAATCAAGTAAGTTCTACTAAAATTTAATATCCTATTTGACAATAAACTCATAAGTTAAAGAGTCCAACACAGTAAACATTCTCTTTCAGCATATTCTGACATACTCTGATTCCAGTGGTCTGGTCAAATTGGTTTATATATTTATTATATAATCTAGTTTGGACTTATTAACTATCCCTCTTAAAATGGACAAAGGGCTTAAAGAGATTCTGCAAAGGGACCAGAGATTGACCAGAAAAAAAAGTAACAGTGCAAACACATGCACATAAGAAACTGACAGAGCTGGGCAGCTGCCCCTCATAGGTCGAGCTTCTAGCCAGCCACAGCGCCAGAATGAAAACGGTAATGATCTGACCAGAACCGACAATTTAGGAACTGTCTAGGAGAATACACGAAATGCATATTTACATCTACCGTACTGTTGACCCTCACTCTAAGAGTTCTGCCTTGGTGTATTATGGCAACAGCAAGCACATATGTGCATATTTGTAAATAATAGATGTAAAGAGCAGGTTGAAAAATATAACTGCCAATGTTCAAATATCTCTGACTTATAAAATGTCAATTTCATATGATTCAAACTAATTTATTGAGATTACATGCTCAAAAATTATTTACCTTTAGAGTGAGTGCCATAAAAAGTGGAACATTGACTAGGGGTTTATGGAACAAAACGTGGGGTAAGCATGGTTTTACAAGTGCACAGGAAACTTTGCCACTGCTCTCTAACTGGGTGTATCTCTTGTGTATATGTGAGCACTGACACATGACATGTTATAAAATTACTGCTTTTCTTGTCTGGGAGATAAATAATTTTATTGTGACACATGGACCCTTTCCAATTAGAGTGATTCTGAATACCAAGATATATTGTGAAGCACTGACTTGAATGACAATGACAATTTTTTGCCTGACTCCATTCTGCAGTGATCTATCCAGAAAACCAACATTCCTTAGAAAGAAACAAGACTTTAAAAAGAATGATCTTTATAGGAGCTGGTAGTTGTACAGAACTTTAGTGACCATAAAAAGAAGATGAGGATTACTTGCTCCTCTGAGGTCGTGAGGTAATTAAAAAACAATATTTAATGGCTTTTGGAACACCTATTTCCATGAAATCTCAGCACTAAACAATTCAGGGAAATCAGAATAGATAAATCACCTAAACAAATCAGAAGAAATGGATAAAGCAACCGCAATTCTGTGCTACTTCCACCCCCTTCAGATTCATTGAATTATTTCAACCTCTTGGCACAAAATCCCATAACACTGCAAAGCATGTGTCTTTTGTTAAAATTAGTTTCTGAAAGACAACACAGGGAATGCTCTTCGATACAAGGGACTGTCTTCTGTTGTTGAAGTCCTTCCCTGAAATGGCTCAGGATACCCACTGTCATCCAGTTTATGTGGTATCAGCTCTTTCTTATCAGCTAATATGGTGCTCAGTTTCACAGCACAAGGTCTAAAACTGGGTTTATTCTTGAAAGTAAAAGGCGATCATGGTTCAGTTTTTCCCTTTGTTCTCTCAGGCATAGCTTCGTTCAACAAGTACTCCAGGGGCTACCACGTGACGGGCAGAGATGAAGGAGACAGAAGCATATAACATTTGCAGTTGGAGGCTAAGAGACAACAAAAAAATCAGAATTCTAAACACCAGGTGAATTTGCTCCCTCAAGACAAGTTGAAAATGTGAGAAGAGTAAGACAGGTTGTTAAAAACTAATGTGTTCTGGCATTTGGTGTATCTGTGTAATTTATATTTAAAATCTAGCTCTCTAAGAAGCTATCCCCAAGTTCCAATCATGTGAGAGAATACCTGGAAGGAGCAAGAGACAGAAAAGGTAGGCTGAGTAAAAGGGACAGGGAGCGGCCCATCACCAAAGTCACTGGGATACAATCTTGCAAACAGAAGTAAGAATGGGCATGAGTGTGTCCTAAGAACTTAGCTAACTTTAGGAGTCTCCTACTAGCCAAAGATGGGATAATTTTAGCATCAATAGTGATAATAACTACAATGGATTAAAATACTTTAATATATTTTATTTTATTTTTTCAGTATATTTTAAATTCATGTGTCTTTATAATATTAAAAAATTATTGGGTACTGATAGATAATGGCAGGGAGTTAAATCATTTTAAAAACTATAAATAAATGAATCAATAATTCACCCTTCTTTTCTACACTAACTATTCCATGGTCAACCAAAGAGTAAATAAAGATTTTTTTTTTGGTTATAGAAATATTACATCAAATAAATGAAGAATGCATGAGAAAATGATAATATCATGTTATAATCTCTAATGATTTAATGGATCTAGGCATTGAACACTAATGGCTAACATCTCCAAAAGAGATAACTAGATACTATGTGTTTTTTATTATATAGGCAATATCAGATATGTAGTTGTCTTATGAAACAGTTAAATCTGAATATGGTGAAATCTCTAGACTCAACTACTAATGATGGGAAAGAAGAGCATTAAAGAGCTTATTAAACTACACGATGAGGATGCAATCAGCAAAAGCTAGATTGTAAGAAATGACAAAACAAACAACTGAATATCTTCAACAAATGAACTGCAAGGAAAAAAAGAAGAGGGGAGAACCTATATATTTTTAAAGGTCTTAAAGACATATTGATCAATTGTAGTATATGGACTTTATTTAGATTCATATATTAGGTCTAATTTTTTTAAAGTATAAATACTTACGACACTTATACAATAACTGAGATATAAATACTGCATATTTGATGATATAAACAAAGATGGTTCATTTTTATTGTGACGTCGGTATTCTGATCATATATGAAAACTGAGTTTTTATCTTTTAGAAGTATTTGTTGAAATATTTAGAAATGTAAAAATATAGATAATATGATCTTGGGTTCGCTTCAAAGTAATATAGAGGATGGGATAGGGAATATGTGTTTAATGGTGGAGATGGGGCAGGATAGACAAATGAGTTAATGTTTGTTGGAGCTGGTGATGAATATGGAGGTTCATTATACTATTGTGTTTATGTTTGCGTATTTTGGAATTCTTCATAATAAAAATCAAAAGGAAAATATATTAGTGGTCATATAAACTCATATACCCAAAAGATCAGCAGAAACCAGCTAATTTAAGCTGGCTTACATTTTCCAATCAAGTTACCATGTATCTAATGGTCTGGTTTTCTCAGAACTAAAGTTATATCCACATGGAAGCATATGAATATATATAGATACAATAGAAGGAAAAAGAAACTCCCTCTCTCTGTGCATTTGTATAGATTCTATGTAAGTCCACATACACGCAAATGTGCTCATACATAGATACAGCCCTAGCCGCACTTTTTGATATTCTGCTTGATGACAGCCTTGTTGGAGAAGGATGAGGTCAGGTCGAAAACAAACCAATATTTCGGTTAGCACAGAAACACATCTCAGATGATGTACTAAACAAATAACCTTGGTGGCATGGGTAGGTAACATATATAAAGTGTGTCCATGTGAATCAGTGTGCAGACACCGTGCCTCAAAAATGAAGGAAATTCTGCACGACTAAATGTGTGTGTCTAGGTAGATTTCAGCTTGTAGAAGAAGCACTACATCTAGGAATTCACCCTTCAGAGCACCTCCAAGATTCCTGGGACTAATTTTTAAAACTAAATACATAGGAATCTTTTCCAATCCAACAAATCAAGCCATAAAAATACGGTTCACCTACTTTTCATATCAAAGGTCAAAGCATCCATCTTAATACTACACTGTGAAATGCTAACACATTAAACACATGAAATTAAAACAAAACAACACAACACAAGCAAACAAACAAACCCCCAAGTTCCTGAAAAGTAACAAAGTCCAGATTATTATATAATGGCCTCTCCAGTATGATTGCTTACCACAGCTAGTTGTTTACACAATATAGAAATCCTTAAGGGCCGCTGCATTATTAGAGAAAATTAGCATGTTTCAAGAACGTAGTGGATTATTGCAGACAAATGTTTTACCAACAGGGGTTTTATGGTTGGCAAATGTGATTATATATCCATTAACATTCGTAAGCCAAACAAACAAACATGTGTCATGTACCTCCTGGAAACACCTCAATTTGGATATTCTAATTGCCACCATTTCAGGAGAACAAAAGGACTTTTATCCAAGTGTAGCTAAAGATAATTTTTAAAAACTGAGTGGTAAACTAGGCAAATTATTTCTGTAACTTAAACAATTATCAACTCCCCATCTGCTTTCTGAGGCTAAACGGCAAAAAGGAGCATCTGTCATGTTCTGAAATGTGGCAAATGTTGACCATCTACTTAATTAGTCCGCAGTCCTCGCCCACTAAACATATTGAAATATTATAGGAGAGAAACTTGGGGAAAGTGGTAAATAGTCTCTTTCTCTCTCTGCATGGGATAAAGCCATGAAAAGCCAGGAAGCTGCCCTTTCAGACCTGTGTGCTCCACGAATGCAGTTCTGTGGCTCTGTCAGGGCACTGGGCAGGCTTGCAGTTTCCACGACGACCAATGGGAGGAGTGTGTGCAGGGGGCGCATTGTGTGCATCCTGGTGCTTTGAAGGTGTTGTTGCAGAATATTCCCCCACTTCACACAGCTTTATTTTTGACAAATATTCGTGTGCTTGTAGTGAACTTTAAGCAACAGCTGGAGGAAGACATGCCTGCTCTTCAAGCTCTACAACAGGGGTGTCAAACTCATTTTCACCGGGGGCCACATCAGCCTCGCAGTTGCCTTCAAAGGGCCAAATGTAATTCCAACTCCTTAACAGTTAAGGAGTAGTTACATTTATACAGTCCTAAAATTATTTCAGCCCTTTGAAAGCGACCTCGAGGCTGCTGTGGCCCCCAGTGAGAATGAGTTTGACACCCCTGCTCTAGAGGGGAGGAATGTTTTTATGAGATGATTTATAAATGATATTATATTTATGAAATTTTAATGCTTTGATTTTGGCCTATATAGCATGAATTAGTGAGGCAAGATAGTATCAGGCCCAATTTTCACAAGAGCAATTTCAATTAAAAGATCAAGAGGCCATAGCTCTTCTTCTTCTTTTAAAATTGCATTTATTTACTTATTTTTAGAGAGAGGAGAAGGGAGGGAGAAAAGGAGGGAGAGACACATCGATTGGTGGCCTTTCACATGCTCCCAAACAGAGACCTAGCCCACAAACTGGACCCACGCCCTGACCGGAATCAAACTTGTTACCTTGCAATCTGCCAGAACATGTTCAACCCACTGAGCTACACCAGTCAGGGCAAGAGGCCATAGCTCTTGCTAAAGGTTACTTTCCCAGTGAAAGACACAGTGATGATGGAAATCTAGTGTGGCCTCTTCTAGAAAACCATGCCCTTGGAGTAACAATAAAGTACTCCATTCTATAGTCCTGTAATCAAAATCAGAGTAATGGGGACATGGACACATTTCGCTTGAATAAGATTCAAAGAGAACAAATTAGATACAACAAAACATTTCAAAAGAGAGAGAACATTTAAAAATATTTACATAGCACAGTTTCCCTTCCTTTTATTTCACCATCATATCACAATCATTTTGCATCAACAAAGGCAAAATATTTTGCTCACAGACACAATTTAAATCTTTGAACCATATAAATAAAAATATGCCCTTCCTTCCTCCCTCCCTCCCTCCCTTCCTTCCTTCCGGGGGTGGGGGTGGGGGTGGTATTGGGGGCAGTCGTTGTTGAATTGCCCAACACTGCGTGTGCACCTGTGTACTAGACTTCGTGGGAGTGGAGAAGAATGTCAGAATTAGTTTTGGTCCCACCATCTAAGTAGGGAGAAGAAAGTAACTGTTACAGAACAATCTGTCGAAGAGGATGAATTACACTGTGTTATGTCACAGACTCTAAACAAATAGTTCAGGGATGAGGGAAATCACGGACATCTAAAGTAATCCAGAAAGGGCTCCATGAAGAGGAGATGATGAGTCGGGCTTGATGGAGACCTGGAAGAGGATAGAACTTTGATAACTTCGGTGGGAGGGACACTCCTCAGCCAAGAGAGCCTCCCAGATCCTTAATGGAACTTCTATCCTCAGTTAATGAGTGTGTGTGTTAGTTTCAGAGGAATATACATTATGTATGTATGTCTGTGTGGAGAGAGAGAGAGACGGTGGGAAAGAAATTAGTTACACATGCAAGTCTTACTCCTTCAGTTATGAGAACCCATGTTCCTCGAGAATACTATGGAAATGGTTAATCAGGCTCCTCAGAAGCTCATTCTTCTGGCATTTCTTCCAACATGTCATTCGTACATTTCAGAGTTATTATACAACTTTTATGAAACTAAGTCTACAAGACAGGCTCTAAGGTGTGAGTGATGTCTCTTTTGTAAGCCAGAGACATTTGCACAGCCTGTGTCTTGGGAGACTAATATTTCAGCTTTTCTTGGGGTGTTATTACCTGTTTGTGTCTGACTTCCACTGCACAAGACTGCCAATTCCGTTGTCTAACTGCAGCAAGGGAAAAGCTATCATCAATTATGGATTGGGAGCAAACAATTAACTTTGCAGGAAGCAGTTCAAATGAGAGCCAAATTTCTTCTTGGACATTCTGTGATATCACAACTTTGGTTTACCGGGAGATTAAAAAAAAACACTTTGTTTTCCAGAGTGTCTATTTGTTCCATTAAGTTCTATCCCTTGGCCTTTGCCTGTGTTGCTGTAACAATAAAAGTACCATCATGAAGAAAAACATCCATTGCTAAGCAGCTAATTACCCTGTTCTCCACTGTATCTGATAGTCTCTCGGGGTGCAGCAGATAAATTCTTTGAACAGAGCTACCTAAAGTTTCTGTAGCTGGCCCTGACTATACTGGCCACCTGTTCCCTGTTTAGAGAAACCATCCTTCCCCACCCCCAACCTTCTGTTCCTTGTCTCAGACTAACAATGATGTATGGGGTGCTGTGTTCCTCCTCATTATGAAAATTGCTTTCCATTGGTCTCAAGATTTTTTTTGATATCTTCTCAAATTCTTGGCTAGCCTTTGTGCCTTGGAGTCCTGAAGTAAAATCAAAGCTTAGAGTCCCCATATGGGGTCTGACATGCAGCTTTTAACCAAGAGCTCTTACTTAAAAATAAAAGCTGATGTTTCAAAGAAAAGAAGTCAGTTATTTACCGCGTAGTCCACTACACCACCAAACTCAGGGCTCTGTAACTAAAGAGAAGTTTCCACACCCTGATGCACAAACACCATCATTGATGAACAACTGCTTATCTCTTCCTCCCTGCAGACTTCAGTATGTCACTGCTTATCTTACTCCCCAAGTCAGAAACCTGTGAGTTTTTCTTCATGCCTTCCCTGTTCTCTCCTTCACCACTCTCATGTTTAGTTACCATCAAACTTCTCTACTCATTATCTTCTAACCCAGTCCACTCCAATCCACACACACACACACTTGACTAATTTATTTTAGGCTCTCATAATTTCTCAGAAAGACTGCAGCACATAGGTATCAATACCTTCTTAGTCCTACCCACCCTCCTTATTTTAGTCTTATTCCCATGTAATTGTTTCTATACACTGTAGTCTGAATGACTGCTCTAAGGGCAAATCTGCTATTATTATTCCCTTCCCCCAAATCTTTCAATGGCTCTCCCCTGACAGTAGATGAAGCATAAGCTTTTTGTCAATGATGCCAGGAGCGTCCTACCCCTTCTTCTTCAAAGGAGCTCTGATTTGTTCTTGGGAACATGTCTCATAGATGTCTTTCATATCTTGTGCATTTTTTCTAAAAAAAAAAAAACAACTGTCTGTTTAATTGACTGTCTCCATGAGCTCCTTTGAAAGATAGGATGATACTTATCTGATTGATCTGTGAATCCTCAGCACAATGCAAGTGCCTGACATAACCTAGGTTCTCAGTATATGTTTGTTGAATGAATCTATGATACGATGAATGAATAGTCTGTCCTTCTTCTGATTGGCCATAACAGGCATTAGAAGATATGACCAGACTGCCGGTCAAGATGGAAGCATAAGGAAATACATTTTACCTCCTCCCAGAATCAAAAGAAGGACAACAACAAATTTAAAAACAAAAATAACCAGAACTTCCAGAAAATCAAACTGTATGGAAGTCTGACAAGCAATGAGTTAAAGAAACATTCATTCAGACTTGCAGGAGGGGCAGAGAGGATGAGCAGCAAAGTGGTGGCTAGTGGACCGGGCAGTCCCACATTTATACGTGGAAAAACCTGAAGGAACAACTGGGCAGTGAGATAGACTGTGCAACCCAGAGTTCCAGCGTGGGGAAATAAAGCCTCAAAACCTCTGACTGAGAAAACCTGTGGGGGTTGCAGTGGTGGGAGAAACTCCTAGCCTCAAAGGAGAGTTCATTGGAGAGATCCACAAGGTCCTAGAACATACACAAAACCACCCATCCATGAATCAGCATCAGAAGGACCCAATTTGCTTGTGGATGGTGGGGAAGTGACTGAAAGCCGGCTAAGAACTGAGTAAGAGGTATTGTTCCCTCTTGGACCCCTCCCCTACATATAGCTCTATAGTGAATCCATGTTGGTGGCCCTGCCCTGGTAAATACGTAAGGCTCTGCCTCTTACAATGTAACAGGTGTACCTGTTATGAGACAAAGAAATACGATCCAAATAAAAGAACAAATCAAAGCTCCAAAAATAGAACTAAGCAATGAAAAGATATCCAACCTATCAGATGCAAAATTCCAAACACTGGTAATCAGGATGCTCACATAAATGGTTGAATATGGTTGCAAAATAGAGGAAGAAGTGTAGGTTTTGCAAAGTGAAATAAAGAAAAGTATATAGGGAACAAACAGTGAAGGGAAGGAAAGCAGGACTCAAATCAATGACTTGGAGCAGAAGGAAGAAATAAACATTCAACCAGAACAGAATGACAAGACAAGAATTCAAAAAAGTGCGGACAGGCTTAGGAACCTCTGGGACAATTTCAAATGTTCCAACATCTAAATCATAGGGGTGTCAGAAGAAGAAGAGGAAGAGCAAGAAATTGAGAATTTATTTGAAAAAATAATGAAGAACTTCCCCAATCTGGCAAAGGAAATAGACTTCCAGGTAAGTCCAGGAAGCTCAGAAAGTCCCAAAGAAGTTGGGCCCATGGAAGCACACACCAAGGCACATCATAATTACATTACTCGAGATTAAAGATAAGGAATCTTAAAAACAGCAAGAGAAAAGGAGACGGTAACCTACAAAGGAGTTCCCATAAGACTATCAGCTGATTTCTCAAAAAAAAAAAAAAAAAAAAAAAAATCCTTACAGGCAAGAAGGGGCTGGAAATAAGTATTCTAAGTCATGAAAGAAAGGCAAGGACCTACATCCAAGATTACTCTATCCAGCAAAACTATCATTTAGAATGGAAGGGCAGATAAAGTGCTTCCCAGATAAGGTCAAGTTAAAGGAGTTCATCATCACTAAGCCCTTATTATATGAAATGTTAAAAGGACTCATCTAAGAAAAAGAAGATTCAAAATATGAACAGTAAAATGACAACGAACACAACTATCAACAACTGAACCTAAAAAAAACAAAAACAAAAACAAACTAAGCAAACAATTAGAACAGAAGCAGATTCACATAAATGGAGATCATATGGAGGGTTATCAGTGGGGAGAGGGAGGGGAAGGAATGGGGGAAAAGGTACAGGGAGTCAGAAGCATAAATGATAGGTACAAAATAGACAGGGGGAGGTTAAGAATAGTATGGGACATGGAAAAGCCAAGGAACTTATATGTATGACCCACTGACATGAACTAAGTGAGCAGAAATGCTGGTCAAAGAGTCAAAGGGTGAAGGGGAATAAAGGTGAGGAAAAAATGGAACAATTGTAATAGCATAATCAATAAAATATATTTAAAAAAGATATGACCATAGATTTTACATGCTACTGGAAATCACAAGATGGAGAGAGAGCTCAATTGTTTTCTTTTTACATTGAAACAGTGAGTTTTCAATGGATGTTGGATAGAAACCTAAGAATTATTATATTTCCAGTGGTAATTATAGCATATTTTCTTTTCCTCTGCACATAAAGATAATCTCTTATTAGGGCTCAAACAAGACATTTTGTCACTGGCCTCTCCATGTCACATACTCTGCATGTCAGAGTCTCTTTACAGCTACAAAAATAGGTATTTGGGTTGTTTCAAACGGCAATTTCACATTCAGAGTTTCTCTTAAAGTAACTCAGCTATTTAGATACTCTGACCAAAGAAGAGTTCATATAGAGCTTAAAAGATCAATCTTTGCCTCAGCATACAGCCTACAGCAGGCCACACACACAGTGAGGGAGGAAGGTACCACCCTTCCAACTTGCTAATTCAGATAAAATCAGCCCTGCTAACCAAGGAGTGACAGATGTCAAAGCCAGACTAGCTCGCCCCTAGTCCTTCCATATATCATGGCTGTTTCCTATGTACTCCATTATCTTCTTCATTGGTTTTATGAAAGATTGTTTAGCACCTTAGACACTTTCAGGGCTCTTCCTGGCTGCTAGCTTGGGAAAGAAATATGCTCATGCCTCAACTCCACTGCTGGAGACAGTTCGTGAGACTTGCACATTGCTTTCAACAGAAGAAAATATAGGTTGTGGATTTCAGCTTCATATGAGGAAGGTCATTTTAAAAATTGGAGCTATACGCTGGTGAAATGGGCTGCCTCAGGAAGTAGAAAACTTCCAGTGCCTGAAGACTTCAAAAAGAAGTGGGTAATTATTGTTTAATACGCTGGGGAGAGGACTCATCTGTGGGGACCAGGGATGTAGAGCAGGCAGGAGAGGGCAGACAATATAATATTCAAGACTCTTCCATCTCTGAGATTCTATCAGCCTAATAGATTTGATTCAAGTGATGATAAATTTTATCTACATGCAGGCTTAATAATTGTCAGAAGTCTGTAAAAAATTATCTGGAAATAAGACTGATATGACTGTCTCATTTTTATGTAATCCACTATTTTAGACACACAGATTAGATAAAAATTCCTGATCATGAACTTAGCACATCATCACTCAGAACTGTGCCAGATAACAGGTCCTATAAGCACTTATTTAGAACTGTGTGGCTACAGATTATTTGCTGCATTTTCAAGTCCTGCACTGGCTTTTCTTTTTACCTTTTCCTTTAGATTATAATGTCTATAACAGCATTTTCGTATTATTCATTGAAGTGTTTTTTTTTTTTTTGTATCTAAAACAGTGCTTGGTACATAGTAGGTGTTCCATGAACGCTTATTAAATAATGATCATTTTCTTACCAAAAAGATTGGACAAAAACAGATATAGATATCTGTCTAGAGAGTAAATATTTTCCTTGGGTCCTTTGGTGTTGACCCTGCCACCCACACACTCCTACTCACAATCTCTCTAAGTCTCCAAAGAATATGAGCAGACCATGTATTGCTTCCTAGAACAGTATGATCAGAGGATAAATACAAACTGTTAACAGTATTTAACCCACTAGGTAAATTATAAATGTATTTCTTTGTTTCTTTATATATGTTCATTTTTAACACTTTTCCTGTAAGGAGCTTTTATTACCAGTCTGACACAAAAATAAAAGGAGACGTAAAGGAAAGAAGACGTCACGATGGAGACACCTTTCTACAGATCTGGCTGATATTTCTATAATCATGGAGTCAAGAGGATGTTTTCCTTCTACTCTGCATAGATGAAGCATAAGCAAAGCGACCCAGATCACGCAGTCACACAAAGACCTGAGCAGGGAACAAGCTGAACACTTGGACTCCCTGGATCAGTGTGGGCGCCAGTCTTGGCTTGTACCCTGCTGTGCATTTCACACACAGAGCCGTGCTTCCTTGGAAATTACTGAATACTACCTCAGTGTGTTTAATATATATGCGATATCTTTCTGACATTTCAATATTTTTTTTAGATAGTGTGTTAAATTATAGTTATGAATAAATAAATAAATAAATAAATAAGATGGATACTGCTGCATGCCAATCAACAACAGGATTAGTAATGTGGAAGGAGGAAGCAGGGAACACAATGACCTGTCAGAACGTTCATATTGCATTTGACGTTTCAACAGATAACTAGATGCTTGTGAGAGGGCCCCAAAGGCAGTTTCACTCGCAGGATTGGTAATTACTTTTAAAAAGTGCCTGTAGGAATCATCAGGTGCCTTGCCTTTTCCCTGGTGAGACCTGGCAAAGCGACTTCTGAGTTTTGTTCAGCATTGCCTTCAGCCAGAAGTACAACTCAAATGATAAAGCCTATTTCCCCACAATTCCCCTGGCAACACACTTCTAATCTAGCCACATCGATCACTGAGAAAAGATTATCCACTTCTACAAAACTTAGTTAACTTTCTGGGCTATGGTCTGAGATCAGCAAAGCTTCTTTTAACTGATAAGACAAACAATTTCATTTTCTTCTCTAGTGAGTTTAAGGCCCTAAGTTACTACCTAGAATTGTTCCAATATGGTATCTTCTTGTCTCCGCCAAGCTGTGAGACTAACAATACTTTTGACAAGCTGAAAAATCCCTTAGCTGCCTGCTGTCTCTGCAACAAATTTAATTCATCACTAATTTACTAATTTGGGCCTTCTTGAGAACTCAGCTAATTTGTAAGAACAGGTGACTCATTCCATAAGTGTTCAATAAAGAGTCACACATGATTACACATACAGCCTTGTCTTAAAAACAAATGAAGAGATGTGTGTATTTATGGAGATGCTAAAGAGACAGATAAGAGAGTCTTCAGTAGCTAATGGTGAGCATCTGGTGATCTGGTAAAATTATTTCAAAAACTGGTGGAGGAAGGGAGTAGAGGCACGTGACATAAGGAAATAAAGTCCTTGTCACATGGACAATTAACTATTCTTGGGACACCATCAAGAGGTGATAGATATGAAAACAAACAAACAAATAAAACCTACTAATCAGAGCTTCGCCTTAATTTTTTTCTTATGTTTATTTGGATTTGAGTTAATTCATACATGCAACATTTTGTGAGCATCTAATAGCACTTACTTGTGTCAGTCACTGTTTCAGTCACCCCAAAGTCACCTGTCTTCTTTTATCATAAAAAGAGGAAAAAGCACACTAAGTGGTCAAGAAAATATCATTATTTTGTTTAAAATATAAATGAGATGCCCAGATATTACTGAACTAGGTAAGAAAAAGTAGTTCACATATAAAATTGTGAAGATGAAAAAGAAAAAAAATTATAGCAACAATTTTGGCTCATGTTTTTGTTGAATTTTTTCCCATAGGAAAGATATAACTTAAAAATGCCTAACATTTGAGAGCAACAGAAGATACGAAGTGATGTTTTCATTCTGTATTTTGATTAAAAGGGCCATAATTTCAATTAAGAAGTTACTACAAGAGAACACAGGCACCGTCCCATCTTTATTCTTAGGAAGAGAATGAAGAAAATTCATGTGGATTTTGAATAAGCTGTTATCTTACAAACCATCAGAACCATATAGTACAAAGTACAATGAATGCCACACTGGTTTTGAATTAAGACATACATAATAGGATGCTAATGAATTCAGTCACTCTTTATAAATGGTAAATAAAGAACACCAAATCACTGAGGCACAGTGGACCATCTTTTCCTACATCCAGTTCTAGTTATCTGTTCTATTCTTTATCCAGGAAAAAGAAGTATTTGTATTTGTAAGATAGTGAATACATCTAGTGCTCTAGGTTTAAAGTAGAGGTTAGTGGAGGTAAAGAATTCAACACAGTTCTGCTAACAAAACATGATTTTCTAAATGAAAGGGAATTCAGTTCCACAGCCTGTGATAGAATCATGGCTGTGAAAATCCTTCAACTGGTATAAAGATTACTGGCCTTTATAAATGTGTAAGTTACCTCTTTCAAAAATAGGTGGATATATTGCCCTGGCTGGTGTAGCTCAGTGGATTGAGTGAGGGCCTGCGAACCAGAGGATCGCGGTTCGATTCCCAGTCAGGGCACATGCCTGGGTTGCAGGCCAGTTCCCAGCGGGGGACGCATGAGAGGCAACCGTACATTGATATTTCTCTCCCTCTCCCTCTCTTCCCCTCTAAAGATAAATAAATAAATCTTAAAAAAAAAAAAATAGGTGGATATAGAGGTAGCCTACATTTTTTTGGTCCAAGGTGTGGCAGACCCTTCTGCATGGCATGGGCCCAGCTCCCACTTGGAGATGCACAGGACCCACGCCCACAGATAGGTTCTCTCGTGGGTAATCAAATTTACAATATACCTAAGCTGTTTTGAGGATTGCTTCTTGCTAAAACTCCCTCACCCTGCAAGTGCTAAACCTTGCAGGGACCAGTGTAACCAGCTCAACCACTTTTGGCCTTTTCATTTGCTAATACCCTTCTTCTGTGATGTGATTGGGGGCATTGGCTCCTTTGTTGTCTGTAAAAGGTAACCACCTACTGTGAACCTGGGATAGTGAGTGAGGACCATCTTGTAATGTAATGAGTAATACAATAAAGGCCTGTCATGGCGGAGGCCGCAGCTTTTGCTCTCCTTGAGAGAAAAGCCACGCTGTCCTATTTCCTCCACCGGCCTCGGTAGTTTTATTTCATCCATAAAGATGCGAACATTGCTGGCCAGTGTCCGCAACACAAGTGATAAGGATGGGCTCAGTCACTTATTCACTTTCATTAATTTTTTTTTTTGTTTTTTCTAAAAATATTTACTGAACATCTGATAAGAGCTAGGTGTCATGATGAGCTCAAGGTATATGAGGACAAATAGAATGTTACCAGTAATGACCATGGTGAAGTTTAGTAAGTGCTAAGAAAAGGCATGTGAACTGGATAGAGGAGTCTAAGCCAGATTTCCCAGGAAAGGTGATAATAGATCTAATGTTTAAAGAATAAGTAGGAGATAGCTATAAAAAGAGGGACTGGGATATAGAAAGTTACTCCAGGGTAAAGCAAAGGCACAGAGCAGTCAAAACAAAACAAAACATAATATACTTGTGAAAATAAACTATTTATTTTGAGGTAGGAAACTATGTAAGGTAGGAGATAACTTCAGGGTGGGTTCAAGAAAAGTCTCATCTATGAAATTCAGAAAAATCCACACTGACACACATTATAACCAAATGTCAGATGTCAAAGAGAAATTTATAAGCAGCAAGAGAAAATTGACTTGTCATGTCCAAAGGAACGCCCGCCCTCCATCAGACTAGCAACAGATTTTTCAGTGAAAACCTTGCATGCTAGAAGAATGCATTATGATGCATTCAAAGTGCTAAAAGAAAAACACCCAACCAAGAGTTCTATACCAGGCAAAACTGCCTGTCCTTCAAATATAAAGAGAGAGAAAGACTTTTCCAGAAAAATAAAAGCTGAGGGAGTTCATCACTGCTAGACTTACCTGACAAGAAATCCTAAAGGGAGTTATTCAAGTTGAAAGAAAAAGATGCTAAACAGTAACATGATAGCATAAGAAAATATAAAACTTGATGGTAAAGGTAAATACATAAACAATTATAAAGTATTATCATACTGTAATTCTAGTATAAAAGGTAAAATAGAAAAGCATTAAAAATAACTATAAGTGAAGCTAATGAATATACGATATAAATAGATGTAAAACATGATATCAATAACTTAATGAGGAAGGGGGAGGTGAAAGTGTAGAGTTTTTACATATAAGTGAAGTTTTTATCACCTTAAAATATATTGTTATATTTATATAAGCATCATGATAATCACAAAGAAAATACCTATAGAAGTGACACGGTAGACATGGTGGGTGTGTCGGCTTGACTGGGCTAAGAAATGTCCAGATAACTAGTTAAACATTTTTGGGTGACTCTGGGAGGGTGTGTCTGGAAGAGATTAGCATTTGAATTGGTAAATTGTTCAAGGCGGATGGTTCTTCCTAAGGTTGGGGGTGGGCACGTTACCCAGTCCTCTGAGGGCATGAATAGAACAAGAAGGCAGGGGAAGTTTGAATTCACTCTCTGCCTGACTCTTTGAGCTGGGACATCAATCTTCTCCTTTCTCAGCACTCCAGGTTCTTAGGCCTTCAGATACATTTTTGAATCTATACCATTGTTTTTTCAGGCCTCAACCTTCAATTTACACCACCAATTTTCCTGGGTCTTCGTTACATATGGCAGATTGCTGGGCTTTTCAGTCTCCATAATTGTTTGAGCCAACACCTTATGACAAATAAATATATATACATATATGTATGTGTGTGTATCCTATCATCAGTTCTCTTTCTCTGGGAGAACCCTAATACAGTGGGAAACATTGAGTGATTTTATTCAGGGATGTGTTGTGATTAAATTCATATTTTGGAGGAGAACATAGCAGAAGGAAATATTTCAGAAGATTTATTAATAATTCAGTGGAGAGGTGACAATTAAAGGGCAGTGAAAATGGGAGAAGTACACAGATAGGAGGTATAATAGATAAGACTCGTGTACAATTGAATATGGAAGATAAGAGAAATAAATCTTACATAACTGAGATTCTGGCTTTAGGCCTAGATTGAAGGAAGTCTTGTCCGTCAACAAGGATGTATATATCATTTGTGTTCATCTTTAGGAAAATAAGCTGAGGAGCAGTTTGGGGAGAAAAGAGAAGGTCCTATTTTGGACAGTGTTGAGTTTGAGTTGCCCACAGGGGCACTGAAGTAGAGACGTGTAGTAGATAACTGAGATCTGCGTCTGGATCTCAGCAGGCACAGGCTGAAAATAAGAACATAGAAATGGTATCTGAAGGCGTGGGCATGGGGGAGTCCTCTAGTAGTTACACATAAAACAAAAAGAAGAGAACCAAGAAAAATGTGCTGGAAAGAATATCTCTGGATTATGAAGATGAAAAAAGAACAATGAGAGTAGTGTCCCCCAAGGCAAGAAAAGAGAACATTTTTATGAAGGGAAATGTGACTAACGCCCAGAAAGATAAATAAAAACAAATGAAATGTGCATGGGTTTTGACAATGTAGGCTGTCATTTGTAAGTTTATTGGTGTGGTAGTCTGAAAAACCAGCTGTGTGAGTTAGAGAGGTAAATGAAAGTTTAGGGAAAGAGACTTTGAAAGAACATGCCTCTGAAGTAGCTTAATATAAAGTATGGAAGAGTTCTATCATAGTGAACAGAAAAATGTGAGATTGAGAAAATCATAGAAAAGAATAAATGAGGGAATGAAGCAACTTCACAGCCTGCATGAATAAAAGTCAACAGTTCAGAGAAATAAATGAAGGTATGAAAGGAAGGAAGGAAGAAAAGAAAAAATAAAGGAAGGAAGGAAGGAAGAAAGGAAAACAAAATAAGGACTCTTGGTGTGAGACCAGAGGATCGACAACGCAGGTGAAGAATTGTCCATTACTATATGTACATTTTTAATAATATTTCATAAAGGTTTATACTTTATAAAGGTATTTTTATAAAGACATTCCAGAAGGTTTAAAATTCATATTGATTTAAGATGAACATTATTAGCTCAATCAACATGAGTGGGCACTATTCAGAAATGGCTGAATGAAATTTCCCAATTAGAGCCATTAATCCCATAGCTCAGAGTGTGGCCCAGCCCTTCTTTAACTTTGCTGCTTCATTGCAGAAAATGGATTGGTGTCGCATCTAGCCTCAGACAGAAAATAATTGGTGATTCAGACCAACTAGACATGGATGAAACACAAAGTCATTTGATTCTTAAACAGAGGAGTACATGCGTGTTAGAAACTGATTTCCTTAATTTTATGAACATCAAGTCCAAGAACACAGAAGTTTCATAGCCGAACAAAACAAAAAGAAAAACAAAAACAAACAAAAGTCCTCTGATGCTGGTAGCACAAGTGATAATCAAAATGACTTAGTACTGAACATTAAGCCCTATAGTAAACAATAACTTGGTGCTGTTTCTGATGAGAAATAAGATTTTGGGGGATAATCTAACTTGGTGATGCAGACACCAGCCTGCAGTGTCCGAGTCATTATGGATGAAATGAGACATTCACACGGACTACTGAGTCTGGTGGAGGAAAAGAGACAGCATGGCTTTTCTCCTAAGCGGAGCAAAAGCTGCGACCCTTGCTTCGATGAGCTTCTATTGTCTTACTGGGCACATTACATGAAGGTCCTCATTAACTATGCACAGTTTCGATTTAGGTGGTTACCTTTTATAGAAAACAAAGGAGCCAATGCTGATAATCACATCACAGAAAGAAGAAGGATGTTTGCAAATGAAAAAGGGGAAAGTGGTCAAACCAGTCACAGTCCACACTGGGAAGTTTTTAGCAAAAGCAAGATTCAACGCACCTAGGCACATTGCAGACTGATTTCCCACGGGAGAACCTATCCATGGGTGTGGGTCCTGTGCATCTCTGAGTGGGAGCTGGACCCATGCCACGCAGAATGGTCTCCTACAACTTGAAGCCATAAATAATATACAGGGTAAATATATAGGAATAAACTGTCTTACGTTATCTTAATTGAGGTCCTATTTGGGGAGTATTTATTTGGGGGTGTCTTTTTTCAAGTAATCAGTTTTCACATTCAGATTGCACTTCTCTTGAAGTTGACTTGCTAATAAAGTTACATTCACAACCCACATTAACATGATTTTATTTTGAATGTGTCATCTTGATTTGCCTAGGAGTCTTGTTTTGATTTGCCTGGGTTAATTTTGCAGCAGAACAAACACAGAATTTTCTTTAGTTGTCTTAGCTCGCCCAAGGTTAATTTGGCAGCCCGTGTACTGGATTAAGTAAGTGACTTGCCATGTTCCTATTAATTCATTTTTGCCAGGCTACATTCTGTTTTAGGCTGGAATACTTAGTCCTCCTCACATATACAGAACTCGTTTTGTGCCAATACGACAAAATATATCTTGGAAGGAAAATGTAATTGAAAATACAAAACAAGTATTTTTAATTATTTTTTATTGTTTTTGTTGCCTTCACTTCATACAAGCGTATATTTGGGCAGCAGAGACAGTAATAAATGGCCCTTCATTCACTTCCCTAGAGAATGGCTTATCAACTTCTGGAAAAGGAGTTATTTTATTCTGCAAAACATGCAGCAGACCTTTGACAAGCAGTACTCATTAAGGCCGTTTGTTCGCCTGGGATGCTTCCATAGGCAAGTCATCCCCTGGGGCGGTTTAACCCATTTATTTTTCTCAATTTCCCCCTAGGTTTCTAGCTACAACAAGAACAAAATAAATTAAATTAACAAAATCCATTTGGAAAACGAATCTTTTGTGATGGGTTCCAGGAAATGTTTAGTGCAGGAATGAATACTATCAGCATTTCCACTCACACCCAAGATGACTTTGCTGTGATACATGAGCAGAGGCGCACTTGGCAAACCTGGGATTTGAGACAAGGGCTCATTAATACACCAACATGCTAAGCAATGTACGATGTGGGGGTGTTTTCACCGCGCCTGTCCATCACCTCCTCTCCGTAGTGAAAAACCTCAGTCTGCTACTGTTTGGTTGGGTAAAAACTGCCAGTGTAGGTGGGGAATGGTTGTGCGTGTTGAAGCAGGTGTTATTCCACATATTGGTTCCGTGTAGTGGGGCCCCTGTAGAGATTCCAAATTACAGTGTGACTGCATAGGATTTAGAGACAACCCTCATGCTGGGACAGAGATGGTCTGCAAAGAGAGTGCCAGGAAGAAACTACACACACAAACAGACGCTTGGGCACAAACTTTCCATAATATTTCTGTATTATGTTAAAGCAACATGAAATGCTTAACATATAAATTGGTGTGTTAAGAAGATGTGGAATGTTTAACATATAAATCGGTTTAATTACTGGAGAAAAATGTACAGGTGACCTGGAATGAGTACTAGACTACAGCTGGAGAGGCAGGGTTTGAAGCGTTCCTCTCCACACACTTGTTACCTGAACTGGGGCAAGTCACTGCACCTCTCTGTGCTTTACAAGGAGGGTGGGATAACACCTGCTTCACAGGGTGACTTACAGGATGGAATGATACAATGCATAAGCAACCTCCTAATTCCCATGGAGAGTTAGCTGGGCATTCAGCCAGGCATGGGCATAACAATAATAAGATGTGAGTCCTGTCTTGAGATTAAATGTTTTTTCCCCTTTAATTTTAAAGTCTCTTTTTCCTTTCTTATAGATGTCAAGCAGCAACAATTTCATTTTTACCATACAGATGCAACTACTGAGGCACAGAGACAGGTAATTATTTGCTTAGGTCAAATAACACAGGTACTCAATAGAAAGCCTGTGGTTCTGGTACCCAGCTGACCATCCCAACCTTAGGAAGGCAGGTGCTCCCTTATTATGTTCCACAAACTGATTACAAATTTACACACCCACCCTAGATAGGCTGGGAATTTTCAAGGTAAATAACTGAAATGCACCCAGAAGAGACACAGTAGGTTCTTAAGACCACAATATAAGGCTCCTTGAGAGCTACCTATTTCTCTTAAGTACCGGTTTGTTTTGATTTGGGCTGTTCAAAGGATTTCTTTGAGATATCAAAGGAATTAAAACTGCAATATTATTATCCTCACATTTGGATATTATTGCATCCAGTGGAGTGGCTGTCTAGTGGTATATCTTTCAAATGTTTTATTGTGTAAAAGAAAAGAAAAAATGACATTTTATAATATTGCTTTGTTGGTTTTGGTACACATTGAAAACAATCTTTCATTTTGTTGCATTTTTCTAGTAAAATGTCATAAGTAAATAAAAATTGGTACTCCCCCTTTTTCTTTGATTATTGTTCTCTTGTTGGTACCTTACCTTGCCAATAATATCAAAAGTAAGGGCATGATTGCTCCCATGAATATGTATAATTATAAAACCTACACCAGCTTGCATGGTATATTAAACCTGGAATTGAAATTCCAATCAGATGTATTATGGCACTGTGAAACATCAAAAACAAGAATAAGAGGGTCTTACAGCTTAAAACCATATTTAATTTGATCCAGCCATTTCCTGAAAACAGTACAAAAATACTTCTTTTGCTTTCCACATATGTAAGAGGGAACTATTTAATATTCTTTCCCTCTATTTTCCTACTTTCCTTTCTATTTCCCTTTCTCCCTTCTTCCCTGTCTTCATTCTTTTATTTTTCCTTTCTTACATTTAACAACCATTTATTGAGAGTAGGATGACCAACAACAGTTTGGGATTTCCTGGGACAGAGTGGATTTCAAAGGTGTGATTTTTTTTTTTTTTTTTGCTAAAACTGAGAAATTTCCAAGCAAACTGAGATGAGCTGTCAGTGTAATTGACAGTCTCCTTTGTGCTGGGTACTACTCTAGGTGCTGGGCATTGAGCAATAAATAAAGTTGCTCCTGTCTCTGTACTTTCCAATGAAGAGAGACAGAAAATGAATTCTGACAGTGTGAGTAAGTGCTAGGAAGAATGTAACCTGGTCAGAGGAATGGAGCCATAGGTAAGGCAAGGAGAGGACTCTCATTTTGTGTGGTTCAGCAAAACATTTCTGGAGACATTTCAGTAGGATGTGAAGGGAATGAGAGAATGGGACCCAGAGTGCCTCAGGGAAGAGGATTCTGGTAACTACTGTAAAGGTCCTGAGGCAGAAGTGTGCAGAAAGGTGGGAGGAGCAGCAGGGAGGTCAGTGTGGCTGGGAGGGGGTGAGAGAAGAAGGCAGGAGGTGGGCGATGGGGGACCTACTGGGACACTGAAAAGCACCTGAGCTTTTACTGAGTCCAATGAGAAGCCACTGGAAGGTTATTTAAGTTTATACGAACGTTTCTGGTTTCTGTGTAGAAATAAAATGTAGGGAGAAAGGATAGAAGCAGGAAGAGTAGCTAGGAGGTTCTTGCTATAGTCCTTTCGTTGAGAACTTTTAAATGTGAATTGCTTTTAATATTCTAGTTGTGTATATATATATGTATGTATATCTGCATATACTCATATTTATATATCTGAATAGATAGATAGGTAGATAGATAGACAGACAGACATAGAAGAGACTGTGTCACTTTTTTGGTTTAGAATCTTGGAGATACTTTACTTGCTGGCTGGAATTTGGCCTCCAGGGATCTAGACGGCACCTGTCATTCACTATTAACTAATACCTACTATCCAATACAAAATCATTGTTAACCAAATAGAAATTAAATACTTTATCCGACTACTTTCTAAGTGATATCCGAATACCAAATTGTTGCTTAGAACAGTAACTAAAATAAAATAAAAATACAACATTACTCAAAATAAAAACTTTGAAAAGAAAATCTGAGAAAATACCCTCCAACAGTCTTATGGTAGATGCTTTGTGTGCATCGGTGTGCTGTTTGGGAGGCATCCGTCTGCCTCAGGGAGGACAAGGATTGCTAGGGCGGTGCTGCAAAGGTAAAGGGAGGGATGCTCCGCATCTTTGGATATTCAGATCTTTGGCACAGGCAGCAAGACAATAGTTTTCAACTGCAGGCTCCAGTGAAAATAAAAAGGATTTTCTCAACTCTGTTAGCTTCATTAACACGTCAAAAACTAGGCCTGGGCACAAGTCAGGCACCTCTGAGCTACAAGACTTAGTGTCCCAGGAAGATGGATAAGCCCATTCAAGAGGGAAAGAGAACATGGAAGGGCACTCTCTTTCTCTGAGGAATTCCTCTGTGGGGAGAGTGGTAGGGGAAGCAGATGGGAAGACCTGTCTTCATGTCTCCTGGGGGAAGGAAGACTGTTTTGCTCTGGGAGGAGACTGCTGAGGCGACCCCACTGAAAAGAAATGGCCTGCATTTAGCTTTCTGGAATCTTCCTCAGCTACTATGTGATATAGAGGCTACCCAGAAGCTTCCTCCTGAATTCTGGAAGGCAGTGGAAGAAGAGTGGTGTGTATGGTATGCTTTAAGGAGGTGCGTTCTCCACTGGAGTCAGTCTGTTCCCTGAATGACAAACCCCTGTGACGTTTACCCACAGAGAGCCCACAGCAAAGCTCCGGCCCCATCAGTGAGACCCGAAAGGCCCTTGCTCCCTGACACCAGGACCAAGAGACCCCCTTTACCCTCATATACCCAGACACCATCCTTAACGAACAGATAGCAGGAAGGGGAAGAATTCTGAAAAGGCCCAGAAATCTTGTGTTTTCTTGGAAAGAAGTATTTTATTTTTTAAAGTATATTTTATTGATTATGCTATTACATTTGTCCCATTTTTCCCCTTTATTCCCCTTCTCCTTGCACCCTCCTCCCACCAGCAATCCCCCCACCTCAGTTCATGTCCATGGGTCGTACATAAATTCTTTAGCTTCTCCATTTCCTCTAACTTCCCTCTGTCTATTTTGTACCTACAAATTATGCTTCTCATTCCCTGTACCTTTTCTCTCATTCTTTTCACTCCCTTTCCCTGCGATAATACTCCATGTGATCCCCTTCTGTGAATCCGTTCTTGTTCTAGTTGTTTGCTTAGTTTGTTTTTGTTTTTTTAGGTTCAGTCATTGATAGTTGTGAGTTTGTTATCATTTTACTGTTCAGAGTTTTGAGTATTTTTAAATGGAAAGAAAAACACACAATCAAGTTGAAGTTTCTACACTACCCAAAAAGAAGAGGAAAGCTCATGAAGATTAGATCAGTTTCAGAAAAATAAAAATGCTTCATTTACATTTACTTTGAACATGGTGGGTTACATTTTTATCTCATTGGTTTGGTATTGCCAGTGGATTTACCCTTAGTTGGGCATTTAATCCAAATATGGCCTTGCTGTAAAGGCTGAGGTCATGTGCTGTACTATTATTTTGAATTAAATACTCTGCAAGGGTGTGACTGGGGGGAGTGAGGGTCTTTAAGAAAAAATTACATTACAAATTCAGCACAAAAATAAATATTAAAAATAAAAACATGAATCACAACAAATTAGTGGAAACCTAAAGATTCAGTTCCTTTTCTTCTGTGATCTCTTTACCTGTCATGGGGGCCTGATGCTCACACTTACTGCATTAGGTTCATGTTAACTCTCAGCTTATCCCAATTGGTTATCCTGTTTTCTGCAACAACCTGTGCTGTAAGATTAAGTCTGTGGGCTAACCAGTAGCAAACCAGCAGACCAGAAGAGAATATGCTTTCTTGCTGTGACAGTCCTTTTTGGAGAAAAGAAATGTGCTCAAGTTCACTGTATGATCACTCCCATAACTTTTGTCCACTTCTCCCTGGACTTGGGATGCTTCATAGATACTTCTTGCACAGGATGGGAGAAAGTATTACTCCTCTCTACTCCTGCTGGGGGTATTGGGAACATTTACTGTTAGACAAAGGACATGGAACGGCAGAAGGGAAAACAAAACATGTCTGAGTGCTCTCGTAGAAGCTGTGCTAAGAACGGTTCTATGACCTTTATTTTTCTGTGGAGGAAAAATGTTTTGCTTTATATTTTTTCATAATAAAATCAAACAAAACATATATTGAACAGTTAAAGAGCACAGTTTTCCCCCAGTGGGTAAATTAAATAAGAGAATACATGGGAAGTGCTTTGTAACTGTTTTGGTGTTAAATAAATGTAAAATATTTTTATTATAGTTATTATTATTACTTCTACTGCTTTTGGGCATGAAAATTAAATTGGTTACTAAATATTCCTAACTTAGTCATTAGGGTATTGCAGAAACTTTGAAATCTTAGTATTATCTTTTTTTGAGGGATCTTGAAGAAAACTGTATGGGAGAAAACAGCAACGTTTTAAAGAAAGTGCTGGAAACAATCGGCATGACTTCTAAGATAGTCCCGATTCTCCCAATAAAAAGAGGTGGCAGGCAGGTGCATCTCCAAGTTGGTCCATTTGTCAGCACGTGGAAAGTGATGCAGATCACAGGGTAGCTGGACCAACAAAGATTTAATTTGACCTCTGGCTCTAGGCCTAAGATCCCTTCTTCCCTTGACCCAGGTCTCCTGCCCACTGGTTTAGTGAGAGGTGGCCGAACAGGATTGAGAACAGATTGATTTCCCATTTTGATACTGTGCTATTACTAGTTGTGTTTTCCTTTAGCAGTGTTAGTTAAATATTTAATAGAATCGTGAGAGAAAAATTCTGTCTGGGCAATGTAAACATATTGTTAGGCTGAATGAAAGGGTCACATCTTGATTAAGCTGAATGTCAGGAGTATCCATAGTACCTTATCAGTATTCTAGAAGGATGCATCAGGAAAACCTCCACACAGCCTCGGGGCTGCCGAGCACTTACACCCAGCCCAGAGCGCGTTTATGGCGAGGGAGCAGGTCCAGCGCCACATGGGGGTCTGATCTCTTCATCTGCACATCTGATTAACAGTTTAACTTTTCAAAAATAGAATTCTAATTTGGGAATTAATCTCTCTGACCTTCATTGTACCAACATTTGTATGTTCTATAATCCACAACAGATCCTGATCATTTACCAAACAAAGTTTTCCAAAGTTATTATAGCAACATGCCTATTTTGACAAGGCAGAATTAAAGACAATGGGTAAATGTTGCAGACAGGCAAATTTTGCCCCTAAACAATAAAGTTAATTAAAATGATGCTCCAGTTAGGCCAGCTGGAAGGTAGGAGGTGACAGACACAGCCTTCGGCTCTGGGTGTTTTTAAATGAAGTGATGGCTACTGCCTATCCGGGATGACGCGGGATGGCTTGCCTCCCTTTGTCCCTGCTGTGCCATCCCCATTACCACTATGTTAGCTCAAGTCTTGCTTGTTACATCCGTTGACTATAGTAACACTTTTGGTGCTTGTTTCCTATCTGCAGTTTTAGCCTCTAACATCCTGTCTTCTACAGTCACACAATAATATTTTTTTTTCTTTCTAACAGCTTTGTTGTGACATAAACTACGTATTGTACTATTCAATCATCTAAAGTATTCATTTCAGTGCTGTTTAGAATATTCAATGAGTTCTATATCAATGATCACGGATTAATTTTAGAATATTTTATCCACCAAAATAAAAAACAAACCACCCCTGTGCTCATTAGCAGTCACTGCTCATACCTGTCTCAGCTACAGGAAACAACCAATCAATCTAATTTCTGTCTCTATAGATTTGCCTATTCTGGACATTTCACGTAAGTGGAATTATACAATATGTGGCCTTTTGTAACTGGCTCCTTTCACTTGGCATAATGTTTTCAATGCTCACCCAAGTTGTAGAATTTATCAGTGCTTTTTATTGTTGAATACTGTTCTATAGTGTCTATATACCACATGGTTTTATCCATTCATCACTTGATGGGCATTTGGGTTGTTCCCACTCCAGGGCTATTACGAATAAAACTGCTATGAAACTTGATGTACAAATTTTTGTGTGAACATGTTTTCATTGTCCTACGGTGAAGTTACTAGATCATATACAAGTATATGTTTAACATTTTGAGAAACTGTTTTTCTGAGCAGCTGCACCATTTTACATTCTTAGCAGCAATGTATGAAGGTTCTAGTTTCTCCATATTTGCTGACACTTGTTTTAAAAGATTTTACTTGCTTTTAGAGAGAGGGGAAGGGAGGGAAAAAGAGAGGGAGAGA
Source organism: Glossophaga mutica (assembly GCA_039655065.1). NCBI lineage: Eukaryota > Metazoa > Chordata > Mammalia > Chiroptera > Phyllostomidae > Glossophaga > Glossophaga mutica. The sequence goes on along the minus strand of CM077307.1, from coordinate 56,191,227 downwards.
AACATCAGTGTGTGGTTGCCTCTCACGCGTTCCCCCACTGGGGACCTGGCCTGCAATCCAGGCATGTGCCCTGACTGGGAATCGAAGCAGCAACCTTTTGCTTCACAGGCCTGCGCTCAGTCCACTGACCTATACCAGCTAAGCCTGTTATCTCTCTTTTTGATAATAGTCATCCTAATGGGTGTGAAGTGGTATCTCACTGTGGGTTTGATTTGTGCTTCTCTGATGCTTAATAACGTTGAACATTTTTTATGTGCCATTGATGATTCATATATCTTTTTTGGAGAAATGTCTATTCAAATTCTTTGCCCAATTTTTTTTTTTAGTGATTTGTCTTCTTGTTATTGAGACATAATAATTCTTTACATATTAGATACTGGCCCTTGATCAGATAAATATTTTCTCCTATTTTGTGGGCATCTTTTCACTTCTCAAGCGCAAAAATTTAACAATTTGATAAAGTCCAGTTTATTTTGTTGTTGTTTGTGCTTCTGGTGTTGAAACCATCACCTAATACAGGATCATGAAAATGTATTTCTGTGTTTTCTTCTAGAAGTTTTATACTTCTATCTCCTACATTTAAGTCTATAATCGACTTTGTTAATTTTTGTGTATTGTATGAGTTAAGGGGTCCAACTTCATTATTTTCTATGTGGATATACAGGTGTTCTAGTGCCATTTGTTGAAAGAGTGGTCTCTCTTACACATGAATCCAAGGGTTTCATTTCACTTCACACTCCAAATTCTGTAGTAATTCACTGTTGTGTATGGTAGTGGTTTCTAAACTTGGACCTCATGCACAGCGAAGTAAAATAATTTGGGGAGACTTATGGTGGGTTGCAAACTTTTTATTATTAGTCAGGACAGCAATAAAGAGTGTTTATACTTTCTCTACAGAATATAACAAGACTGTATTTTACATAGATGCACATACCAGAAAAAATAATCTCAGAAGCCAAGTATTTTAAGTGAGTTTAGCTTTAATAAAGACTCGGCAGATTCCCATCTTTTATTTTCACGTTCATGTACACGGGTGGAAATATTGATCACAGTCTGTCATTGGGCTCCTCTTGCCTACAAAGCTTCATCTTTTGTCATGTTCCTCCCACACACCTTTATGATACATCCACACTGAACAAATGTGATGTGTTTTTTTATCCTCTTTTCTTCTGATTGGAATGCTTCCACCCAATTCCATTCTCCCAAAGGAAGAAACATACATATAAACTCTCACACAATGAACTGTTATAATAGTGTTACAAAAGCCATAGGAGTGTAAGGGCTAGTTTCCAATTCATCTGATCTACATTCCTTGGGAAGGGAATTAGAATAATTAATGCAAAAACTTATGTTAAATCTCATCATCAGTACTTACTATGGACGAGGTTTGACCTTTATTTGTCTCAGATTTACTACTTGTAATTGGAGATAATAATGTCTGTCCTATAGGGCTCCTGTGAGGATCAAATCATTTTAAAAATGTACTGTATTTTGCCGTGTGTAATGTGCACCCACATTTTGTGAGCATTATACCCACGGTGTGTAATCATCATACTCATGTATAATGAACATCTTTATTTTTCCCTCAAAAATTTGGGCAAAAAAGTGCACATTATACAAGCAAAATACAGTAAGTTGCCCAGTGTAGAACCTAGATGACTAGTAGTTGATTGATAAATGTTATTTGCCTTCCTCTCAACTCTATATCAGTGGTTTTCAACCTTGACTATACATTAGAATCACCTGAGGACTTTGAAAAAGCCCACATCCTACTGACAAGCTAATCCTAAACTTCATATGAACATTCAGGGGATCTACAATAGCCAAAATACTCCTGAAAAAGAAGAAAAAAGGAGGATTCACACTTTTCCATTTCAAAATTTGCTTCATTCATCTACGATCAATTCATTTTTGACAAGGTTGCGAAGAAATTCAATGGGAGAAAAATATTTTTTCCCACAAAGAGTGCTAAAACAAATGGATATCTTCATGAAAAAGAATAAAGATCCTCAGATTATATACAAGAATTAACTAAAAATGGATCATAAACCTAAGTGTAAGAGCTGACACTCTAAAACCCTTGAGAAAATACAGGAGTAAGTATTCCTGACCATGGCTTAGGCAACGACTTCTTAGATAAGACAGGAAAAGCACAAATGACAAAGGAAATAATAGGTACGTTGGGACTTCATCAAATTAAAAAAATTTTGTGTTTGAAAGGGCATTGTCAAGAAAGTAAAAAGATATCTCACAAAATGGGAGAAAATATTTGCAAATTATATGTTTGGTAAGAAAGTCGTGTTTAGAATGTATAAAGAATTATTATAACTCAATTAAAAAAAACAAAAAAATAGGCAAAGAATTTCAATAGATATTTCTTCAAAGCAGATATACAAATGGCCAACAACCATGTGGAAATACGTTTAACATCATTAGATATCAGAGAAATGCAAATCTAACTCACAATGAGATGCCACTTTGTACCCACTAGGATGACTGTTATCAAAAAGATAGATATTAACATGTGTTGGCAAAGATGGAAAAACAAACCCTTATCAGTTTCTGCTGGGGATGTAAAAGGATGTGGCTGCTTGGAAAACTAGTCTGGTAGTTTCTCAAAAATGTCAAACATAGACTTAGCATGCAACCCAGAAATTCTAGTTCTAGGTATAAATCCAAGAGAAATAAAAACATACATTCACACAAAAACTTGTTAATGAGTATGATAGCCAGAAAGGGTAACTGCTGGAATGTCCATTAGCTGGTAAATGAATAAATAAAATGTACAGGTGTATATATCCATGTAATGGAATATGTTTCATCATAAAAAATCATGACGAGCTAATAGATAACACAGCTTGGATATACCATGAAAACATCATGCTAAGTGAAAGAAGCCAGTCACAAAGACCACACATTGTATGATTCCATGATATAAAATGTCCAGAATAAGCAAATCTGTACAGACAGGAAACAGATTAGTTGTTGCCTGAAATTAGGGGTGGATTAGGAGTACTAAGGAGTGACTGTTAATGGGTATAGCTTCTTTTGGGATGATAAAAATGTTCTAAAATTGGTCATGGTGATGGTCACACAACTAGCAAAATACAACACTGAATTATATACTTTAAATGGGTGGATTGTATGATATATAAATTATATATCTCAATAAATTTGTTTAAAAATTTTTGTCCTATTCCCAGAATTTTTGTTCAAGTTTTCTGGCACCAAAGCCCTTAAAAAAATGGATTCCTGGTAATTCTAATGTACTATTCATCAACTTCTTCCTTCAATTTTCCTGACTCATTTACTGACTCGGAAACCAGCTAGCAGTGTCCACGTCATTATGGATGAAATAAAAACATACACACGGACTACTGAGTCCGGTGGAGGAAAAAGGATGACAGCATGGCTTTTCTCTCAAGGGGAGCAAAAGCCTCGGCCTCCCGCCATGACAGGCCTTTATTTTATTAGTCATTACATTACAAGATGGTCCTCACTCACTATCCCAGGTTCATAATAGGTGGTTACCTTTTATAGACAACAAAGGAGCCAATGCCCCTCATCACATCACAGAAGAAGGATATTAGCAAATGAAAAGGCAAAAGTGGTTGAGCCAGTTACACTGGTCCCTGCAAGGTTTCGCATGGATTTTAGGAAGTTACAACAAGCATTTGCAGGGTGAGGGAATTTTTAGCAAAAAGCAGCTTAGGTATATTGTAAATCTGATTACTCAAGAGAGAACCTATCTGTGGGCGTGGGTCCTGTGCATTTCTGAGTGGGAGCTAGGCCCACTCCATGCAGAAAGGTCTGCCACAATCTAATGTAGAAAAATTTATTTAACTTGCCACTTCTGCTTCCTTCTTTATAGTCACTATTTTCTCACTCTTTCTCCAGCTGATCAATATCCTCTCTCTACCTTATCCCCAAATCAGAATGACTGCAGCCCTTCCAAACTCATCAACATGTCTCACCTTCTTGAGATCCGGTTCAAATGTCCTCTCTGGGAGACCTTTAATGACCAGACCCACTTTGCTTTGTTCAGTGAGTAGTTGGCACTTGCTGTATTGTCCACATTGATTTGTTTACATTAGAACCAACAACTTAGGTTTCTGAGCAAGAAGAAACCTTTAAGGGAAGTAGTTGCCCACTCCACCGCCACTATTGTATAAATGATGCAAATGGGGTCCAGAGGAAACAGAATTCAATTCCAAGTATTTTCTACCTTGTATTTGTTGACATTTTGTTTTTTAATTATTTCAAATAATTCCTCATGCATTTGTTGTATCTGCCTGATTAAATTATGATCTTCTTGAAGATATATAGTAATTTCTTCCAACATGAATTTCCTGTGCCTGTTAACAATAAAATATATGCTTACCTTAATGAGCTGACATTTCTAGTGTCTTCCTGAATTCTCTTATATTATTTAATAAAGCTTTTACTTTTACGGGCATTAAGGCTATTTTATAAAAGGCAATAATCAATGAGTCTGTTTACATTTCACAGAAGATAAAGAGTTTAACTTGCTGAAGGAGACAGGTAGCCTTGGGCAAATTGCTCAACTTTTCTGAACCTCACTTTCTAACTGTAAAATGCCCTATCATGTACATTCTTCATAAATACTAAATAAGTTAATGCTTATTTAATGTTTAGGGAGTGCTTGCATGTGGTATCTCCTCAGGAAACATTAGTTACATTTACCATCATAGTCACTATGTTCATTGGAAGTATTTCCAGCCCGGAATTAGTCCTTAGCAATGCAAAGAGTTTTACGCATTTGGAATGTATTTTTGCTTCAGAGCATTGACATAGCTCTTCATTTACCTGTTGGAGTTAATACAGTTTCTCAGATACCTAACTTTCATTCAGTAAGTATAAATGCTTAGAAAACTACATGCAACAAATGTTCAAAACACTAACTTCCAATTGCCCCTGCATCAAATCATCCGTCTAGAGGAACTAGCTTTATTAACCGAGTAAACTTCCTGACTCCAGACTTCAAAGGAGAGCCTGCATCCCAGAGTGCGCAGCAGGCATCGAGCAATAAGATGCCCCAAGTGGAGTGTCCTCATTAGTTAAGTTCTTCCATCAATTTTCAAGTTGAAGTTTTGTTTTGAAGCTGAGTAAAGCTGGCTTAATTGGCTTTTTTCCGCCTGTAGCAGAAGTTTTGGTGGAAGATGTATATCTAGAAATCTAATTACATATCTTAACTGTAACCTGAGAAGTTTAAAATTCACAGGTGCACTTTACCTGTCAAATACAGACACAGTTGGCAAACGCAGGCCATAAAGGTAGAGATTTAGTACCCAGCCACATGAATTGTTGCTGCTTTCCTGTGTTTATTACTTCACAGTTAATCAAGGGGATAACTCCCAGGAGTTCAGTATCTTTCTTTCTACGTTCTATATGATGAGGAGGGTGGGGGAAAAGAATATTCTCTTTTAACACATTTCCGATTGGAGTAAGGTATTTGGTTCACAAAAGCTTGAATCAAAAACTAACATTAAATGTTTTAATCAATTTCTGAAAAAAAATTAAAGCTAACAGACCAGGACATCACATTATTGTTACCATTCATATACAGTTCTTTGGGAACATCACCTTCTCAGTAATTGTATAAATGTGTGCATGTAGTGAGGACAGATATTCAGAAATAGGACAGCCCAAAAACCTATATTCCTAAAAACTATATCAAAACTATATTCCTACGCTGACCTTGCATTTCACACCCAGAACAATTAATTGTACTGAAATAATTTTGTAACATGGATACTCTAATTATTGAGTAGAACATAATTTCTTTGCTGAGCATCAGAACTACAGAATGTTTTCCATGTATATAAGTTTCAAAAAGTGATGCAATTATCAAAGATGAATAAAAACAGAAAAGACAAAAGTGGCTCCAAAAGACTGAGAGCAGATGCACTGTCACCAGCAGTCATTGGTGCTGCCCAAGGCAGCTGCGAGGAAGACAAGCCCTCCCAGGTCACAAGTGGTACCCAGTGGCCCTGAGTCTGTTTCCTAAATGATTCTGGATACAGGTGTCACTCGGTTTTTAGACAAATGGCCAGCATGATTTACCTACTCAGCAAATAAGGAACTTATTGGCGCTGGACCAATTACCCTAAAAATCCCTGACTAGCAGGAAGTTTTTGTACCCCTTTATTTCATGGTCCAAAATAAGTACAGCTAATAGTTCTACCCTCCTCATATCCCACTTTTCATAGCTTTTGCTACTATTATATGTTTCATTTTTTTTTAAATGTAGAAATGCCAAAAATGAGAGAAATATAGAAATCATGAACTAAACAAACCAAGACCCAAGAAAAAGAAACTTATGTGAAGTTAGCCCTGGCTGGTGTAGCTCAGTGGCTTGAGCATGGGCCTGTGAACCAAAGGGTTACTGGTTCGATTCCTAATCAGGGCACACGCCTGGGTTGCAGGCCAGATCCCCAGTAGGGAGTATGTGAGAGGCAACCACACACTGATGTTTCTCTCTCCCTTCCCCTCTGTCTAAAAATAAATAAATAAAATCTTTTAAAAAATTAAAAAAAGAAACTTATAAGAAGTCAAATCAAAAAACTAATTGCTTAAAAACCTTAAGGGAAAGACCCAGGTGTTTCTTTGAAATACCAGAATACATTATCTTGGGAATGAAATGATATTTCAACAGTAGAAAAATCTATTAATACATTACACAATATTAACAGAGCAAAGATTAAACAATCCATGATAAATTCAATACATGTCAAGAAAGTAATGAGTTTTAACAATCATTTATGTTTAAGCTTTTCGTAAATTAGACATAAAGGGAACTTTTTAAATTTGGCAATTATTATCTATCAAAAGTCAAACTTAATGAAACTTAACAATATTGCCATTATAGTTAGCATAAGGCAAGGATGCCTGCTATCATTACCCCTCTTCCATGATGCAGGAGGTCTCAGTCAACATAAGAAGACCAAAAAAAAAAAAAAAAAAAAAAAAAAAAAGAGTTACATATTAGAAAGATAGAAATAAAACTGTATTTTTGTGTAATTGATCAGTGTGTTTATAAATAATTTATGATAATCTACAGACCATTAGAATTAATAATTGTTCAGCAAGGTGGCTACATACAGGATGAACATGAAGAGAATAGTATTTTTACACAGTAGTAATAACAATATAAAAAAGTACCTCATTTACAATATCAACAAACTAAAATGTAACTTAGAATAAACCCAACAAATATGAGCAGATCTTTGTGGAATAAATTACAAAATTAATTTCTGATTGACATAAAAGGACGAACTAGACAAAGAGGTATACTGAATTTATGGATAAGAAAACCCTAATTCACTCAATGTAATGACATTTGAATTTTCAGTAGGCTTTTTTATGAGACATTATAAGCCAATCTTAAAATTCACTTGAAAGAGCAAAAGGTCAACAGTAGTTAAGACAATTTTGAAGAAGAAAAGGGCGGAAGTGCCCAAACGTATCAGATATCACAATTAGTAATAACAATACTGATACTACAACTAAAAATAATAGCAGCTAACTTTTATTGAACATTCATACGCCAGGTAAAATTTTTTAATTCATTATGAGTTTGGTACAATCACTGTCATCATTTCACAGACCAGAAAGAAACTGGGGAACAAAGAAATGGGGGGTCTCTCTGGCAGTACCACGGCCAGGCACTGGCAGGGTCAGGACTAAGACCCACATGGTATGGCTCTTGAGCTCCTGCACCTGCCCCCACATGCTAATTCTGCTGATGCTATAGCAACCTGTGTGGGAGCAGACCTTATATCAATTAATGACTAAAAATTGGAGCATTCAATAATGTGACTGAAATTACTAATTATTCATTTGGAAAAAAACAAAATAAAACTAGATCTTTTTATGTTACATGAAAATAATTCCAGCTGGACTCACTGTGGAAAGCAAAAACTTTAATGTCTTAAAAAGAAAATAATGGGAAAATATTTTTAAGGTTTTGGAGGTAGAGAAAGATTTCTTATGTAAAATAGAAAGCCCAAACCACAAAGTCATGGGTTGACTGATTTTATTATATTAAAATTTAATAATCTTATTCACAAAGCAACATTATAAACAACATAAATAATTAAGCAATAGACTGGGAAAAGATGTTTGCCATATATGTTAATAAGAAAAAATTGCAACCCACAAGATATAAAGAACTTTACAAAACGATAAGAAAAAACAACTTTTGTTCCCCTAAAAAGGGCAGTGGATATGAGTAGACAATTTTCATAAAAGGAAACCTGATTGGCCATCATACATAGTGAAAGATCTTTAACCTTCTCCTTTGTCAGGAAAATACAAAATAAAACAATGTGACATAATTTCACACCAATAGATTAAGAAAAATCAGAGTATGATACCCAATTTTAAATATAGAAAGACTTTCTTTCATCCACTGCTGGTGGGAATTTCAATTGGTGTAATATTTTGTACAACACTTTGGCAAAATCAAAGAAAATTGAAGAGCTATGCCTCCTTCACCCTGTAACTTTATTTCTAGATACAAACTTTAGACTAAAAAACCCTCACACATGTGACAAAGGAATATGTAGAAGAATGTTAATTGTATGTAGCATTATTTGTAATAGAAAAAGACTATAAACAGTCAAAATATTTATCAAGAGAAAAATGGAAAACTAAATTGTTATTGCATAGTCATGTAATAAAACACTACACACAACCTCTTGCAAAAATCAATAACAAGATAGATGAAAAAAGATTGGAAAGTAATATTTTTAATAATTATATAATTTGTGTAGTGATTATACAAAAGATTTATATACAACTTGAACATGCAAAATAACACCCCTTATTTATGGATATGTATTTAGATAGTTAGAGTATAAAAACACATACTAGATTAATAAACCCAAATTCATGGTAGTGACTGCCTCAGTGAGAGAGAGGCACGAGCAGGAACATGGAGCCAGGGAAAGGGACTCTGGGGTTTCAACTGTATCTATTTCTATTCTTAAATTCAACACCATCAGCAAGAACACAAGGCCTCTGGCAAAAATCTGCAACTCTGATATGCTGAGTGGTGTGTATTTGAATGTTCATTATTTTATTTCATATATACATAGCTTTTTATATATAAAATAGTTTTAAACAAATAAATAGGAGCTATGTGTATCAAACTTTGATAGCCAGAACCTTATTTTCTTACCAGGACATTGTGATTATATTATAATTCAGACATAGCTTATCTTCCAGCAGTCAACCAGCCTGCAAATTAAGCAATGCTTACTATGTGCCCACCATTGGTCAGGCACAAAGCTAGGTTCCCGCGATATGGTGGTGAGAGAGCCAGCCATGAGTGTATGTATCTATTCTAGCAGGATTATAAATGTACATCTAAAACCATGATAAATACCATGAAGAGAAGAAGTAGGGGACCATGACAGAGAATAGCTGGGGTGGGGGTGGTATGAGGGAGGCATATACCACAGCAGACACTGAGGTCTAGCTGCCTGAGAGTTATTTACAACCCCCATTCTCCTTTGCCTTCTTCTATTCCAGAAGCTAATCATGATTTTCTAGACTCCCTTGCGTGTGATGCAGTTCTAACTAATTAGATATAGTTAAGAGTCTCTGGGGATGGTGGTCCTTCCTGAATAAAAAAGCAAGGCCTCACTGAAGAAAGGCTTTCTTCTCCCTTAACTCCCCATGCCATTCTGCCCGAGGCAAGAGTGTGATGGGGGGGGGGGAGGGGGCAGACATCTTGAGATGATGATGATGATGGAAGCAATATGCCCTGGGGGCTGGGGGTGGGCAGGGGCTCCTCAGTCCTGGGTGATGTGGTTGAGCTGGGGTACCAGCCCTGGACCATTTACTCTGAACATTTTTAAAGCAGGTTTTTAGTATCTACAGGCTTGCACCACTGTTAATAAGATTTCTTCTTATTTGCCCCCAAACCACCCCAGATACCTTCTAAAAGAGGTGACATTCGAGTTGAGAGGAGAGGGATGAGAGTAAGCCAGCCCTGCAGAAAGCAGGAATCAGTCACGGAAGTGGGAGGGAACACGTGACCAGTAGAGGAGGGAAGAACATGTTTCAGAGAGAAGGGCACATGTGAGAGGGAAAAGCACATTTCTGAGGGAAGCACACGCTTCAAGGGGCTGGCGTGTTTGAGCAGCTCAGGGGAGCCCACTGAGCCTGGAGCTGGTTAACTGGGGTGTGATTGCTTTGCAACTGGCTGGAATCCGAGTATCTGCCTGTCTTTCTCAGGTTGCAGGTTAAGAATAGTGTGGTTATGATCTGTAAACAAAGATGAATGCAGTAGCACCCAGGGCAGCTGCTGTTTTCAGAGACGCCTTTCTATACAACAAAGAATTAACATCACACTCATCTACTTGAATATCTGTGTTTGATCTTTTAAAAGTGAAGTCCACCAAGTCCACCTTACATACTGAGGGACAGCTTTCTCCACCTCTTCCTTCACTGCCGAGGAGGGGAAACTGAGCATTTCACCAGTCCCCTTGACATAAAGTAAATTGCAATGATAGAATTTAGGCAGAGGCCACCCAACCGTGCCTTAGGCATTCCCTGTGCTATAAAGGTTTTTATTTTGTTTTGTATTTATCTGAATGGAAAGAGGTCACTTCATTGTTGAAAGAGTTTGACTTGAACAACACAACAAAAATCTAGTTCCTTTAATCCTGTCTTCAGTGGGCACTAAGGAAAGGGTTGGCTGATTTTCTAATGCGCTTCCTACTGGCTTGTTTCCTAGAGCTCACCGTCTTGGCAAACGAAGGTTACTTTATAAGGCAGTATTTACTGAGCACCTGGGAAGGCAGAGTGCTGGTTCAGGCAAGAAGCCCATAGCTTGGAAGAAAATGTTCATTTTCATCTGAAGAGTCTTCATTTGATGGGTATTCTGCAAGTTTCCACTTGGCTATTTTAGAGTAGACCTGGATATTTATTATTAGTTTCGGGGCCTCCCCATCCTCTTCTCCTTAGCTTTCTGCAGCTAAACTATAGCTTCTAATCCTTTTAATCTTTTATCCCTGTCCGTTCCTCAGGCTCCTGAATTCATTCACTCTTGTTGCTATTCTCTGCACTCCTTCCAAATTGCCTGAGCTTCCCTAGTAATGAGGTGGTGGGAGCACAATGTGTGGTGCCAGGTGCTGCTCAGCTAGAAACGTCCACAGAGGAACAGTTATCCCGCGCCCTTCTGCACAGGCGGCCTCAACCTGGACTTCCCTTTCATCCTGCCAGGCTGCCTGGCTGGCCTGATTTAATTTGCAGACCACCGTGCCCCCTGGGCCTACTTTGGCATCACGGCGCTCTGGCGTCTGCTTCCCAGAGAACAGCACTGTGTTTGGATTCTCTCCCCCTAGGTGTATTCACTGCCTTGCCTTTTTCAAATGCTCACAAAGTTATTATTCCCAGCCTGTATACCTCCAGTCTCAAAGGTCGTTTGCATTTTATTTCTGTTGCCTGAGCTGCTCGCAATACTTTCCAAATTGGAATCATTAGTGAATGCCAAAAATGAGCAGCTTCTTCCTTTTTCCCACGCAGGTCATGAATAAGAATGCTTAAGTAAGAGTCAGACCCACAGTAGCAAAAACAGCATGTCGGGCAGCACATCTTCTTAATCCTCCTTCATTAGTGATCCATCTACCAGCAGCCCCTTTCAGGACCTTCTGACTTTATGGGAGTTTTTCAGCCAATTTAAAACCCACATTCTCAACCTTCCAAATATTTATTGAGGATTATGCTAGGTACTGTGAGAGATTCCAAATCATGGAAGACATAATCATTGCCCTTCAAACGGCTTCTTCTGTGGCTATAAAGTACATACGATCTTTAACATTTAATAAGCAACTTAAATGTGCCCAGAATCGTTGGTGCTGAGATTTCAAGTAGGAAAAGTATAGAGTCCCCACGAGTTTCCTTTGTAGCAGATAATGGCATATGATTACAGTACCATGTAAAAACAGTTATGAAATATACACCTGGGATGTCAATCTTTCAGTCTCAATTACTTCATCTACAAAATGGCATCAACCTTCTGAGTCGTTGGTAGGGTTTGTAAAAGATGAGTTACAGACAATGCTTAGTGCAGTGAATGACACAAAGTCTTAAGGGTGTTATTATCAACAATCACAGTTATAAGTATAAGGATAAAATGGTTATTACTGCTATTATTATTATCTCCCACATTCAATCTGATTGGTCAAGGCTGTCAGGAAGACTGCGATAGACTAATTCAGAAACCTTTTTTTTTCCAGGTCTAGTAGAAAAGAATACTGTGATAGATGCTATTACTGTGATGGGCGGGAGGAGGAGACAGCTATGCAAGTGTTAATTGACCCTGATGCACACAAATACCTATACTACAATATGCAGTGCAGTCAGTCCTCTGACTTAGGACAATAGCTGAACAAATAAAGAGATGTCCTGTGGTCATGAATTGAAAGACTCAATATTGTTAAAATATTAGTTCTTTGCAACTTAAAGTACAGAGGCGGTAACTGACTTAGTGCTTCAGCATAGGAGGCGACTGGTGTCCTGTTGTAGGATCTTGTGTTCCTCTGTGAGTTTCGATCCTGTACTACTTTGATCCAGAACCCCAAGATGTGCCTTTTGCTTGGAGAGTCTAAGAGGCCTGGTGAAGCTGGGTGTGGATAAGACCTTCTGCTATGAACATGAGGTCATTTCTACGAGAGGCAGTTGCAGAAACTCTGGGTCAGTGGTTTGCAACTGCTGCTCCATGACAGAGTTCTCCCTGACCTGTAGCAAAATGAGAATAAGGACAATGGAGAGATTTTATGCAACTGAATGTCCTTACCTTAAAGGGCTGATATTTTGTTTTTTCTATTTTGTGGGTGTTAAAATGTCACTCCTTTTATAGAAAGATGCTCTGAAGATTTCCCCTCTTGTATCAGCCTCAAAATATTCTAAGTTTCATAATGCTTATTTCTGTGAAACCTTATCTACTCCCATGACTTTAATACCATTCAAATGCTGATATCTCCTAAATGTATATCTAGTGGCAAAATACTCCTCTAAACTTCTGAATCACATATCTGCCTGCCTTGGATATCTCACAGGTATTTTAAATTTAACAAGCACAAAAAAGGGTCCCTTGATTATTTCTTTTTGCCTCAACCTTTTCCTCCCTGGTCTTTCTATCTCAGTAAATGGTATACTGAATGCCAAGCTGCTCAAACCAGGAACATAGAAACCATCCTTAATACCCCTCTCTTCCTCCTTCCAGCCCCTCACCTGTCAATGAGTCTCAGCAATTCTGGTTCAAAATGTTATTCAAATCCAACTACTGACCATCACCATGGCCATCACATGAATCAGAGCTACATCCCTGAAATTTTGTCCTGACTGATTTCATTCTGCCACTCTCGCTTCCCTCCAATCCATTCTGCAAAAGCATCCAGAGGAATCTTTTAAAAACATATATCATGCTTAGAATTCTTTAATTACTTTCTATTACTCTTAGCATAAAGTTCAAAATCCTTACCATGGCCTACAAAGTCTTTTATAGTCTAAAACCTCTGAAGTCCAAGCATAATTTTTTAAAAGATTTTATTTATTTATTTTTAGACAGAGGTGAAAGGAGGGGAGAAAGAGAGGGGGAGAAACATCAATGTGTGGTTGCCTGTCATTCACCCCCTACTGGGGACCTGCCCCACCACCCAGGCATGTGCCCTGACTGGGAATCCAACCAATGATCCTTTGGTTAGCAGGTTGGAACTCAGTCCAGCCAGGGCCTAAGCATTAATTTTTAAGAGGAAGAATTCTGTAACTCTCTCTGTCCATATCAAATTAATGTGTTACACGCTCTCTGAGAACCATGTTCATTTCCTTCATAGCATTTATCTCAATGTGAATTTTCTATATATTAGTGTAATGGATTAATAACTATCTACCCACCAGCCCATAAGATACTTGAGGGCATAGGTTGTATCTGGCTTTGTTTTTCATTGTAGGCCATAATTGAATATCTGCAGATAGTATGTGCTCAATAAATGTTCACAAATTAACAAATGAATGATGAAAAACTGTTAAACATTTTCACTTGGTGAAATAAAAAGGTGACCACCCTTGTAGGATTGCAGTTAAGGAGGCTATTTTTTCCTGGTCTCTGAAATCTAAAATTCTGAAAACTACTGTTCTGTAGTTGAAACAATTCATCAACTTGGGCCTCTGGTTATTTTAATAAAGTAAGTACATGGCTTTTGAAAGCTTTTGGAAGTGCTAGTAGGAACTGCCTAATGTTAGATTGATTCTCTGATCTTTGAGGTAGATCAATTTCTTCACCTCAAAGTGAAGAAATTAAAGAAGTTAAAGTAAAGAATTAGTAGACCTATTTCTACTTCTGAAGTTCTGGAACTCTTAGGTAAGTATCAAAAAATAATAAGAGTAAAGGAACATGGTATCCATCTTAAGTTTAAGCTTTGCATTTTATAACAATTTATTTGCATATACCTGATGTGCTGATAAAGTCTAAAGACGGAAAAATTTATTTATGGTAAAACCTTGTTCATACACTAATTGGCTATATAGTACCCTAATTCATAACGTGTAGACTATAAATTAGAAAAGCAAGATTCTAAGCCAGGCAATCAGATTTATCTTCTCAGTGGCAGCTTGTGTTTAGCGCTTGGATTATTCTACCACATAATTTATTGAAATGTAGATGCTCCAAGTCCTGATCTTCCCCTAGTGAGTGGTTGTCAGATACTCCTGTCCAAAAACAAAGCAGTTGGTACTTAACTGTAAGCTTCCACACTTGTCAAATTATTTCCAAAGACTATGAAATTGCTTGTCCTCTTTGTCAAAATTACATATGAATGGGATATTTGCTATCTGTGTTGTAATTAAAAACTCAATTAAAAGAAATCCTGAAATCATTATCAAGTTTTTCAGACATGAGTTGTTCTACAGAAAAGCAAGCTATTTAAAGCTTAGGCTTCTATCAGTCTTAAGAAGATAGCTGGATTCCAAAATGCACCCAAAGAAAGGATGGGATCTGGACCATGTTGGAAGCATCCCAAAGGAGAGCAACAGCAAGGTGCAGACAGTGGTGTTACCTGTTAGGAAGCAATTCCTCTCTTTCTAGCACTAGTGTGTGTGACTGTAATTCTTTAATTAGATTGTATCATTTCATTAACATTGAGGACCACTGTCCCTAATGAGTGTTCTCAAAATGAGCAAACACGAGGTAGCTTATCATTATGGCTCTCATTTATACTGTGCCTATCTACTAGAAGAATATTATTGGAACAAATTAATTGCATGACAGCGGATGCCACTGCGTGTAAGCACATTTGGTTCTTAGAGAAACGATTACCCTAAGAGGCTGATCATATTAATTGACTACAGAGAGTAGGCATTGGTGATGAGAGCCAAGCAAGTATGTGTGTGCAGCTGAAAATGAAACTCACCATCTTGTAGCCTGGTAGCAGAGGCTGGATGAGAAAGCAGCCCCACCTCTGCCTGGAGCAAGTTAAACTGTGCAGTTTCTTAAATCGGAGCATGAATTATTGAGAGCAATAATTCAGTAGAAGCCTCCATTTATTGAGAACTTACTATGTACTAGCAATGAGGCTAAATCCTTTAAATTCGTGATCATACTTAATCCTCACCGCAACCCTGTGAGATGTGTTTCACAGTTTCTGAGAGGTATAAACAGGAAGAAAATCAGTTTGACACCAAAACCAGTACCACTAACCATAAACTTGTACACGCTAGGTCTGGACTCAGTGAAGATCAGTGTCTCTGGGGTATTTTCATTACGAGTACAGCCGTTCTATCCGCATGGGCACAGCCAAGTACATCAGGGTTTAGGCATCTACAGGTGATACTGAGCCCAAGGAGCTCCTGTATTTTTTTATTCTATTCATTTGGAGGCTTGTTATACATAATGGAAAACACTATTTTTTCAAGGAGAAAAATAATAGCCATTGCTTCTGTGATTGTAATATTAAGGAGCAAATAGCACTAAAGCCTAATTTTAAAAATGTGGCACTAATTTAAATTTTCCTTTCTATTAAGACAAAAGAAGTGAACAGGACTCCCAATCTGTAGCTTAAAACTCCTAATGAGGGGAGGTAACATGTTTTAAATGTCCTAGGAGGGGCAGCAGCACCTTTTTTACCGAGCTGCCAGTGGCATTCCTCTGTTAGGTATGACAACGGGGACTCCTCAGACAATCTCCACTCTCCTAATTATTCTTCCAACCATTTGCTTTTTATAGCATATACTTCACTTTCTGAGGGGGTGCGGCTAGAGCAGAGGGCGCCTGTTGGTGGAGTGTGGGAAGACGGGCTGGACCGAAGGGTCAGGTCTAACAAGGCTGGGCCGCTGAAAAGCCAGGTGTCCGTTTAAAAGGCAAAGCTGCTGGGAAAGTTGGGCTAATAGCTGGGAATCAGGTATTTATATCTTTGAATGTGATAGTTTATAATACATTTGAATTCAGACAATCGGTGGTTATTTTAAGGGGATTAGACGGTATATATGTGGGGCATCCAAAACCACTGGATGAAAGCTTATTTGTGGAGGTGAGGGAGGAGCAGCATAAGAAGTGAGGGTCCTGAGTGGGTGCTTTACAGGCAGGTGGGAGAGCAACCCTGGGAAGGATGGGGCCAGACTTCTGAAGACTGTTTCACCTGCTAACTCATTGTACCTGGTCCCTAGGGTAATTAATGAGCAAATACTAACAACCTCTGTTCTGAAGCTGTGAAGCATGATCCGCTTCTCCCTCTCCAACCCAGGCCCCCCGTCTCCCTCTGCCTTCCAGTCATCCTTCCACACTCAGAGGTTTGAGAATTTGAGTCCTTTCTGCTTAAAGCCAACCTTTCCTATAAATTCCATCCCCTCCACCTCTCCCATTTGGGAACATGCTACGTTAATCGTTACCATGCACTTTTACTTTTTCTACGGTGGGTTTCTTCTCTTCGGCCTCCAATAGTACTTAAATTTCTCCTCTCTTAAAACAGCCTCCTCCGGACCCTGCACGGCCTCTAGCTGCCATCCTATCCCCCTCTCTCCCATCCAGAATTCTCTCTAAAGAACAAGCCTGTGCTCCATTTCTCCGAACCCACCCCTCAGCTAACGCAGTTGGGTTTCTGTTGCCACTCCTGCAGGCAGACTGCTCTGAGGAAGGCACCTGAAGTCACTGTTTTCTAAAACCAGGGGATTCTTGTCAAGACCCTACAGTGGATTTCACTGCTTTGGTTTCACTTGGGATCCCACCGCTTTCCCGCACCTCTGTTCCTCTGGTCTCTGTGACATGACACTGAATTGTCATTTCACCCTTTCTACCATTTCACTGTCCTCTCCACGTGTCTTTTTGGCTTTCTCTTTGGCCCACCTTCAGAAAGCTGGTGCCTCAGGCTTTTGTCCTGGTCTCTCTTCTCTGAGGGTTTTAACTACCACTTACATATATACTACGACTTACAGAGCTAAATTTCTTACCCAGATCTGTTGTCTCAAATTCAGGGCTTCCTGGATACCCTCACTCACATGTCTTATAGAAACCTTAAAATGAATATGGACAAAAAAATGAACTTATATTTTATCCCCTATATCTGATTCTTATTCAGTGTTCTGTGTATAAAGTGTATGGCAAATAACCTAACCAGTAAAACTATTAGCTTGAGGCGCTTCTCACCAACTCTCATAAAATTAATCACCATGCATTGCTCTTCTTCACTCTTTTTCAGGTTTGCCCTCTTGATTCTACCCAACTCTCACCCACTCTACTATCTTCCATCTGCATGACAGCAATATGCTCCTCACTGACGTTCAAATCTATCCTCCATATATCTCCAGAGTGACCAGGATATGCCTAGGCATCGCTGGGTTTCCACCACTGGTAGGAGAAAACCAGACTCTTGAACATAATAGACAGGCCTTCTATAATCTGACCTCTCCAGACTTGTTGTTTTGCTATTCTCTGCTTGGTATTTTTAAGCTCTAGTCATACGGCTCCCTTTACTGACTTCGAACATACCACACTACTTTTCACCTCGAGGCTACTTTCAAGCCATCCCCCCTCCCAGGACTCCCCTCCTCTCCTCTCTCCAACTCCCTCTTCCCCTTCTGTGTTTCCAAATGCCTGGCCTAGCTCTATCCTTGCACTTACCACAATACACTGACATTCTCTGTTCATGTGTCTGTTTCCCTAATGTATTTCTAAATCCTGAAGGGCAAAGATCAGTATTATTATTTCTCTAAATCCTCAGTGCCTAAAGCAATTCATACTAGGCAAGCTTCTGATTTTTACTGAATGCAATAGTAGCAGAAATAAATATGTGTATAGGACTTCAGATTTTTCAAATTGCCTTCCCATATAATATCTCCTTTAATCTTCATGACAGTCCTCCCTAGCTATTTGAAATGCATATTTTATTTCAGTGTATAGCACATGGAAACAAATGGCAGTTTTAGCTGAGAACTACCTGAGAAACACAACATAGAGAGACATTTATAGAACACAGCCCATCTTTCTCTTAATTGAAAACTATGGGCCTCCCAAATTAAGTTCATGAGTAAAAAACAAACAACAACAACAACAACAACAACAAAAACCCCAAGGAGTTCTTTTCTTTTAAAAATCCCTGTTTACCACGTAGGTCTTAGAGTTCACTCCAGTGTTTCTGAGCTCCAAAACAAACAATCCATTTTCCTGTGTTGTCGCTGATTCAGTATTTAGCCTACCTATTTCTCCAACCTACTGAGTAGAAGTTTTAATCCTTTCTTGGCCTCTAAACTTCTAGTCCAGATGGAGTCTCCAGTTCTAATTTTGTACTTGTACCTGATTTCTTTTTAACTTTTAAGTGGCAGATGAATTTACAAAGTAGATTTTGTATATAAAAGCATTAAACTGAAATGCTGTTTAAGACTTCTTTTGCCCAGTAGAATAAAAGAATAAAATAGTTATCAAATGCTATTTTTGCTTATGAAACAAATATAATTAAGCTATAAAGCCTGGAGCCCATTATGAATATCATTTTCTGTTTTTTCTTCAAGACAAATAGCTTTACCTCTTAACCTGGAGGGAAAGAACCTTATAGCAACACACAAGCTCACGCTTTAAATGTCATTTGGAATTTTAATCATGGTTGGCCCGAAATTTGAATTCATTTCCCTACAGATAAGAGAAAGCAAATTAGATTATTTAGTTACTACTATTACTAAATTAGATTATTTAGTTTCTGTACTAAAAAGAAAAATATTATCTGCTTAAGATATTATTACATTGATATTGTTTCCATTTCTAAGTGACTGCTCTGTAGAAGAAACTTTTTTTTTTTTTTTTTTTTTGGTAGAAGGCAAATACAGAACTCAGGATTCTTGTCCCAGCATCTTATTAGGCTGCTACATGATCCTGAAGGATAATATTCTTTTGCTCCACTTTATAAAAGCAATGAAAATTAGAACCTGCCTGTTGACAACAGTTTGGGCCTAAAAGAAAGCAGACTGTTATCTGATGATTATTGTCCAATAAGAGAAAACTATTCATTTCAGCAGCTCACATCGGTATAAAGAACAGACTTCCAAATGCCACACAAGAGCTTGTCACAAGGACTAGTAGATATTTATACATTTATGAAAATAATAGTGGAACTTAATTATGTGCCAGACACTCTTCTAAGAACTTTACGGGTGGTAATCATGTGGTCCTCCCAATCACTCTGGGAGCCTAAGATCGGACCCATAGAACATGCCCTCCCCTCTGCCCAGTACTACCTCTCCCATGCTGTCCTGCCTTCGGTATGATTACCCAGTATTCCACGGAGATAATTTCATATTGGAGACTTTCTTACTTCGTGTTGAAAATTGTTCGTGAAGTCACAGAACTTGAGCAAGTGAGAGTAGACAAGGATCCAATAAATTATTCAGTTTAACCAAGACATAGAGAAGCTATCTGACATGCTGTGTGTCACACACATAGCTGGTGACAGATTAGAAACTAGAACATACTATTCTGATCTCTGTAATATCCTACTGTTCCAAATTTCTTTTTGTGAAAGATGAGATACCCATTTGCTTCAAACATACTTCCTGATCACCTACAACATGCCAGGCATCATTTTAGATACTGGGGATATGAGAAGGAACAGAGAAAATACCTACTTTTATGAAGTCATGCTATTCCACCCACTAAATAAACAAAAATTTGCTGAGCAAAGGTAGGGACGGGTGGAGTGAGGGAAGGAAGACTACCAAGGGATGGTTCCTGATCACCAAGGAGTTACATAAAAGATGAGGGAAAACATGAAACTCACAGAAAAATACAAAATAGCATGTAATAAAGTGCCCATCTGTATGCTAAATGAATATGAAGGATTTCAGGGAAAGGCAGATCCAGACAGTGGGGGGATTCTGGGTTTGTACATCTGGGAGAAAGTGCAGAGGTAAAGGAGGTGGTTGCCCACCTCAGAGTATGTGTGCAGCCGCCTGATTTACAGAGAGACTCAAAAGGGCTGAGTTAATAAAGTAAGAAACATGACATGTAACACCTGTCATATGTGTAAATCAACATCCATGCACATGGAACAATAATGATTTGACAAAGACGTATGCTATAAGAAGATGAACATGAAACAGAATGCATGCTTATGCAGAGAGGGAAAAGGGAATAGGAATAAATGTAATAAATACATTAATTTATTGATTTATTTAAAAATAAGATCAGGGCCCTATCAAGTCCACCCCCCCCCCCCAAAAAAAAACCCTCGAGGTGGGCTGAGGTAGACACAGTGGAGCTTTGTACGATGTGTAGACTTTCTGGGCTGAGAGAGGAATGGAAAAGGTGACCTGGGTGAGGGGATAGTATGAGAGGGAAAAGACCATAATGCCAGGACGAGAATGTGCTTGGGGAGTGGGAGGGGGAATATGGGCAGATGCATGTCTTGGGTCTCTTAGGGGAACCCCCAGAAATCAGGCAGAGGCCTGAGAGCTGAGGTGGTAGAAAACATGGACTAAGGGGGCATTTCTTGAGCAGATGAGTGACCCAGAGGAAGGAGATAGAGGGGAGCCTGCCAGCCTCTTTGGGAAGAGAGCCAGGCGGTGAAACATCCAGGAGTTCATGTGTGTATGGATAAGGATCCGAATTAGTGGTGTCAGTGGGAAAGAAAGGGAGATGAAGAAGAGAAACGGACAGAAATTCAGGAATACATTACTTTGGTTCATTGTGTAGCACATTTTTGAAAGTTTGTTTCAGTGTAGCTGTGGTTCCTGAAAACAGTTAAGTGGGTCACTTGCTTAGCTTTCCTTAGGGGTAGATTAATTAGCCAGCTGTAACTCCCGGATCTCTATTTTTAAATAACGACTTGCAAGAATCTCTGAAGACAAGAACTCACCACTAGTATATAGCATATTCCAGCAGCTGCAAGTTATTATGCCCAGTGGAAATTAAATATCTTTTAGGGAAATCATGCAAGATCTTGTGACAAATATGAAATTAACCCCTGCCACCTCTATGCCCAACTCATTTCTTCCTCACCTGCTATCCTAATAAGCAGAGTCTCTGGGGTCCTGAAATGACAGCAGAATTGGCAATATTTTAAAAAGACATTATTCATCTACAAGCATTAGTGGAACATAAGAGCCTTTGTTCCTGGTTGAGCTAGAAGCTCTGGAAATCAAATGTGGATAAGCATACACAATAGGCCCCTCCAAAACAACTATTATTCCATGGTCAAATGGAGACATTTACAACCCCAGAGATGTAAGCAAACACAGAAGACATTTTCTTTATCATTTTAGTAATTTTGTTCCCTATGCTTAACACCCCCAAGGTCTTACTTCTCTTTCCTTCTGACCAAATGCATTCTCGTTCTGGTTCTTTGCCTGCTTTCCCTCCCTCTCTCCCTGACTTCCTTCCTTCCTTCCTTCCTTCCTTCCTTCCTTCCTTCCTTCCTTTCCTCCCTCCTCCCTCCCTCCCAAGATTCAGGTTTCAGATGATGTGACATTTTACTTTCCCATTTCATTGCCTATTTTTCTACATTAGGTCGAGGTTCTTGCAGTCTGTAGGAGATATGAAACAGGACATTCTCAGTCAGAGTGAAATCAGAAGACTGAGCAAGAACAGCAGGAGCTGGCTGTCAGCAGCTCCAACACAGCAGCACTGGGAAAGGTCCTGAGGCTGCAGCTGCACTATGTATTGAGGTGCCACTTGTAAAAGTGTGTTTAAAAATGGCAGCCAATGCTCTGGCCATACTCACCAAAGTGAAGGAAGGACTTGATTTGCTTGGCTATTTTCAATAAAGCGCAGGAGTCAGAGACAGTTTTGGCAGGTAACCCACCCCTGGGTAGGTGAAAATGGAGTCCTCAAGTTTTTTAAGTTATTGTAAAGACTTTATAACAAACCCCTGATTTCCCACTTGAGCACCAACAATCTAGAATCCAGGAAAGAAAAAGAAATAACGCCTTTGTAGGAATGGTATAATTTTGGGTCAGAGGCAAGGCAAAGGAAATCCACAAGGACGTAAAAGAAGAAACAGAGGTGATGGTTATCATAGCGCCCCTGTTTAGAGAGGCCCATCACTCCAGCCCATTGCTGTGGAGCTGGGCTCTGTCGCTCCTGTGTCAGTCCCTCGGGTGATCCCCAGGCCTTCCCTCAACTGACTCTCACAGGAAGGGCTGCGAACCCCAATGCTGCTGGGCAGCGCTGTTTTCCTCTTTCATCTGTGTCCAGACATGGCTGCATCCTGGGCTTTCACCTTGATCACTTAACCTCCTATGTCAAGAAGTTAACACAGTTCCTGCCTCTAGCTAATGGTTCCCAACATCGCTGGGAGTCTATCTTATCAATTATGTGAACTTCAGTCTTTGGCATAAAGGTCATTATTGTGTTATGCACCTGGAATCACATTGTAATGAGGCACATCACATTCTCTTACAGTCAATGAGGGGGAAAAAAAGCACACAAAATGGAAATTACTCTTAAAATGACCTTGGTAAATTTCTACAGCTGGCTAAGCAGAGCCTGTTTCTATACATCAAGAAACTGACGTGGTAGCTTTGTCATACAACCAGGCAGCCCAAGTCCATGTTAGCAAACATGCCATTATGGAACATATGGCCTAAGCCCATTAATAGTGTGCACAGCTGATGAACTCCTAGTGTCGGGCCTGTGATGTTTACCAATTCACTGCCACCTTGCCCCAGGCTGCTTCCAAACATGTCAGAAAAATGAAATGCCATCCCTGTTTGCCTTCAGAAGTTATTTCATATTTACACAGGCTAATAAAACAAAAGGTTGGTTTTTAAGGAAGGGGCAAGATCCATAATCAATTTTCTAAGAGGCTCAAGTGTTGGACATATTCTGCACACATTTTATTCACTGGAATAGCAACCTGAAAAATACAGGTAGGCTTGCTCTGTGGCTTCCTACCCCTTGCTAGGCCAACAGCAGCTGGGAACAGACAGCCACTCATGAGAGCCAGGGCCACCCACAGATACTTCACTTCCTCTACCTGAATAGCTTGCCTTATATTGTTTCTTAGTGACTGAACAAATATCTGATGAACCAGTGAATGAATTAGTTATGTGGATAGCCATGACCTGATGGTGTCCTAAAACGTTGCTGTTCCTTTCATTAATAACTAGCTCCCTCTCCCAATTCCTCAGCCTTGCTTTCTTAAGTGGACTATTGCATTGGAGTCATTAAATAGATAATGAAGTTCAGGTGCTGAAAATTACTGGTAATGTAACTGTCACAAAGCCCTCAGAGCCGCAATTCCCTTATCTGTAAAATGGGCGAATTATAACATTTGTCTTTTAAAAACTCTATGTTTCAAGAGACAGAAAACCAATTCAAACTATTTTAAGAGAAACACAAAAATTAAGTTTATTAGCTAACATTGCTGGAAGGGATATGGGGCGATCTGACCAAATAAAAGGATGGGAACCTGGGTCTCAAATTCTAGGGTTAAGATTAAAAGCCACCAGCACACCCTTCCTCCTCCACCTCGCAACTCAGCTTGGCTCTGCTTGGTTTCATTCTCTCCTGTTGCAGCCATGTCTTGCTCACTTGGAATGAACTAAAGTAGGTCACTTTTAACCTTAATTTCACATTCTTCTAGCATCAGAATCCCAGAGGCAAAGCTGTTTGTTCTTCATTTTCAAATCAAGTCTTTCTTTAGTATGCCAGGAGAGGCCTCACATGGACTGTGCTGGTTCCCACATTGACCTTAGGATGATACGTCCATGACGGCCAGGCCTGGGGGCGTGCCTACCCTGCACCTGGAGTGAAAGGTAGTGGCTAGAGTGAATTACCAGAAGAAGGGGGGTCAAAACCTTGCTGAGCAAAAATAAGAGCTAACACTTTACTAACCCATCTCAGCCCGTTGTTCTGCAGACCCAGGCACGCAAGTGCTTTAAACTACCAGGTGTCATGTGCGAATCCTAGCAAAGGAACCACCAGTCCTGTTTATTATTTCTCTATCCAAGGGTGGGACCTGTTGAAGCCAGTATTAGTGACATTTCTAGTGATAATACTTAACACTTAAGGAGCAATCATTGCATGTCAGGAACTACTTTTTGAGCATCTTAGATGTATGAACTATGAGACAGATACTATTATTGTTTTCAGTTTTTACATGATAAATAAACAAATACAAAGAGAGGTAAAGTAATTTGCTTGAAGTCACTTTACTGGCAGTGGAGTGAGGGTTTGGCCCCAGACAGTCTGGACTAGAGTTTACATTCCCAAACACCAGACCACAATATTTCCTGTGCTGGAAGTATGGGGTGTGAACTGAAAGGCAGCTAATATTTTGTATTACACTGTGTGCCTTTTCCTTGATGCACTGATTGTGTCTGTCTTATTCACAGTTGCATAAATATGCCATTCTTAAGGTCGACATGACTGATACGAGAAAATTAGAGATAATTAGGATTGGGCTAGACTTTTATTTGAGTGCTTGAATATCATTCAAATAATAGTGATTTGGAAAATGAATATGTACATCCATTTTTCTGAAATTCAGAAAAGATGCATAATATTCAGGTGCCTAATAACTTAGCTGCTAGTTAATCATGCTTGACACTTATATAGCACTTCACCTTTTAAAGTCATTTTAGAATATGTTAGTTCATTAATCCCTACAATATCCAGTGTGAGACAGGAAGGTTCCTGAATGTGTCTCTGATCTCCCTACCATCTGGTATCTAAGTAGTTGGTGGACTAAGGAAGGGAGTAAAGAATCGGATAAACCAAGCAATGAAACATAGGCAACCGAGAATATTAGAGACCTGTGGGCATTGAATGGAAAGGAACCTCCTCTGACTCTGACTTTGTACAGATTTGCCCTTGACACATAAACTTACAATGTACAGTATCCATATAAAAATAACTAGTCATTTCCAATAGTTTAAAATGTAAGAAAACAGTAATCGACCTGCATCTTCAACTTCAAATGCTTGTACACCAGTCACTTGACCTTATTAGTGGTCATTTCCATTGATTAAGACATGCTTCTAATTCTAAGTGTTCTTACTTATATTATAAGTTCTGTTGCCCATTTCAATTTCTACTTTTCCCCAAAAGGACATGCCTAATGTTAACATCTAGTATGATTTTGGCATATTCAGTATAGATTACTTCATGTTCTCTGGCCATTTAGCTATCATTTGTGTCTGGGGTAGGATGTCATCCTGGCAAAGCACACTAGTCACTTGGACAAAGATGTTCTTGGCCACTGTTTTTTCATTCATATACTGGAACTACCTCTGCTTCTTCTCAGGCATGGATGCTGATCATCACTGACAATTCAAAAAAGTAGAGAGAGAAAGCTTCCTCAACAAGGTAATAGGGCTAAAAATACCATTTTAGGGTGCTTTGGAACCACAATCAACACTTGCAAAATTAGCAAAAAGAACCCCCATTAATACAATAGCATAAAAAAGACTCAATCCAGGTCTACATAGGGTACATATTTTTGGTTAGTAAAGAATCATCTTGTTTCTAGCATTAGTTCATCCTGCATTCTCAATGTACTGAGAATTAAAGGGAAGGAAGTAAAGGACAATAGTTAGAGCTCAAATTGTAGAAACAGGAAGACCTATGTTCAAGTTGATTGAGCTACTACCTGTGTGACCTGAGGCAAGTTGCTCAATTTCTGAGTATCAGTTTCTATAGGATAATACCAGAATCTACCTTATAGAATTATTATAGGATTAAATAGGATAATCATTTACAGATTTAGTACAGAGCCAGGGATATAGTAAATGCCCAGAAACGAACAGTACTGTCTCCAGGTTTCTTTGACATTCTCATATTCAATTTTGAGGTATGCTATTGAGGCCTCTTTAAAATAACAAACTGAGGAATTCTAGATAATGACTGCCTATGAAAGAAGAATATGTTGTGGCCTGTGTTAACATATAATGGCCTTTATCCATCCAAGCTAGAAACAGATGCTCTAAATCACCCAGAAGGTCAATTAGCAGAGTAATATGCAATGGTGACCCTGGGCAAAGTCAGGGAATAAAGAATCTGTCATGAACCTCTGTTTTTCTGCTTGTGCCCTCTTCCTTCTCCTTGAGATGTGATCCTTACTCCAGTTTATTTGGAGCAATTGAGCCCTCCAACATGCCTTGGAAGTAAAAACAACTAAATGACTACTTTACCTACTGATGAGCATTACTCTGGCAGCTTAAGACTCATGAGGTTACTAACAGTAGTTTTGTCCATTTTCTACAACCACATTATTAACCTGGAAGATTTTTCAGCTCCTTTCCCTGTCTTCAAACAGCTGCAAAGACAATTCATGATAAAGACACTTGACAGTCTCTGATTTTTCACTAGCAAGGGACATGGCAAGGATGTTGGGGGTTGGGGAGAGGTGTTAGCAAGTTCATGGGTTAATTTGCATTGGTAACAGGAAATCTGAGCAAACCTTTTTAGAATCAATCCACTGGGAGAAAATATAGAAGGAAGCATTCAAACCACGGTGCTCAAGCAGAATGAACACTTATTTCCCAGACACAATTACAATTGCCAGGGGAGAAAATTTTTCCAAAACCATTTAATCTCTGAAATGGGCAATATGCTTGTCAGCCTCTTGGGTATTTCAACCTTGGTGCAATGGTTCATAGCAAATCTCTCCATGACCCGAACCCATCAGATTCATCAAGTGTCTCCATTCTCTCACAATAAAAGTCTGTTAAGGCTTTGAGGATCAGGCAAGCTTTGTGCATGCAATATATGCTCTTCTCTGACACCAGTGCAAAACCTGAGGATGTGCTGGAGAAAGGAGCCTTGAAAAGTGAGGATATTCATCTTGCAAGTGTTTGAGATGCTGTTTCTAAGCTAATCTCCCCCACAAATCAAGACGTCCAATTCAATTCAAGTCCAATTCAAGCCTGTCTCCCAAAATGTCTAGTAAATCCTCAGAAACATGAACTGTGTACTTGTTTTGTGTCTCACTTTCTACCCATCCTCCTCGCAGTCCCATGAGTTCATTATGGTTATGGAAAGTAATACGATTAAGACTAGAATTAGCAGTCAGAGAAATTTTCTAGAACTAGCCACATTTTTTCTTTCATGTCTATTAATGACTGCAACATCATAAACAATAAAGTTTAATTAGGAACTAAAGTGTCTACAGCAATTAAATATGAAGGAAGTATTCAAAAACACAGCAGGAAGGATCATATTTTTAAAGAATTTAAATTGCAAATGATGTTATCGACAGAACTTTTAAAAGAAATTTTGTGTTTGGGAAAGAGAAAGGAAGTCTAAAGTGAAGTGTTGACTCCATGGCATTTATAGACAAATAAATATTTAGGATGGATCAATTTGCAACCATGAGCAGATGCTTCAGGAAATATATAGAGCTAATGGGAGCTGTCCTTAATTTCTACCTCACTGAGTCAATGAGAAGGGGAAAAAAAACAACTTAAAGGATTCCAGAGTAATGACATGACTCATTAGTGTTAAGGCCTCTTCAAATTAAAGGATTCATCTTCAGTTACTGAGAGAAAAAATTATTAATGAGCTTCATGCATGAATATTTGGAAAGGGCTATAGAGCACTATGTGCAAAAAGTACTTGAATTTGTAACCACAGCATTTTAGGTGTCTGAGACAAGTCTAAATAATTTTGCCTCACTTTGATTCTATAGTCCACTGCTTGAAAAGCAGTCCTGGGATTGGAAGTTGTGTGCCCACTAATCCCTTGCAAAGAGCTGGGAGTTTTGTGAACCCTAGGGACAGGGTAAATGCTGGATAGAAGGGAAAGTACTATGTCCTGAGAAGACATGTGAGGAAGGAGGGGAGGTGAGCTTTCTTTCATTCCTCCAAGTTTTACTATTCCTAGCATAGAACTGACAACTTCAGAAAACAATATAAAGATGAACAGGGTCAGGCATCTTTCTGAATGTTGGAAGTACTGCACAGAGACTGAATTTGTCATTGTTTTTGGCATTTGCTGTTCAGCTTGGAGCTTGACAGTCTTCTTCCATATTTACCCCCATCACACATTAGGCCCACTCCAGAGAGGTGTCCATTGAAGCCTCTTGTAAAGAAAGTCTGGTGCTTGAAGAAACTGCTGAAAAAAAAAATTTGTTCCTTGCAAACAAGGTATATATGTAATAGTCTCATGGAAAATGAAATACTAAGGCGTAAAGTCAAAGGAGAAATCCAGAATATAAAGACAAAAAGTTTACCAAGCTTGTAGATAACGGTGGTATCTCCTGTACCAGTTATGAAACAAGATATTAGATTAAGATTCTTTTGACAGAGTTGGAATACTGCCAAAACAACTGTTCATTTGATCGTTGGCTTCATGGGGTCACCCACACCTTTAACTTAATTCTGAGTTAGGGAAGAAAGGGACAGAGGGTGATCTTCTTGAAATTCCTTTTCTCATAGCCAGGATTTGTGGCAATTTTTTTCTCTAGTAAAATTATATTTCTGCCTCCTCTGTGCTAAAATTATACAGAAACAGAAGCATGACATTCCTAGTTGAAGTTCTTCAAGTTGATAGTCAGTCTAATCTATTTTTATTTACTTTTTAAATTATATTTTAATAATTATGCTATTGCAGTTCTCCCATTTTTTTCTCCTTTGCTCCCCTTCATCAAGCACTCCCCAATCCCTCAGCCCATACCCATACCATTGCCCATGTCCATGGGTCATGCATATAAATTCTTTGGCTACTCTATTTTCTATACTGTACTTTATATCCCCAAGACTATTCTGTAACTACATGTTCGTACTTCTTCTTTTTTTAAAGATTTTATTTATTTTTAGACAGGGGAAGGGAGAGAGAAAGAGAGGGAAAGAAAAATCATGTGGGTGCTTTTCGTGCACCCCCTCACTGGGGATCTGGCCTGCAACCCAGGCATGTGCCCTGACTGGAAATTGAACTGGTGACTCTTTGGTTCGCAGGCCGGTGCTCAATCCACTGAGCTGCACCAGCCAGAGCCTATTTGTATTTCTTAATACCCTCACCTTTTCACCTGAAGGTTAAAGATAAAGAGGGAATCTTAAAAGCAGCAAGAGAAAAGCAATTAGTTACCTACAGGGGAGTTCCCATAAGACTATCAGATGATTTCTTAGAAGAAACTTTGCAGAGTAGAAGGGATTGGCGAGAAATATTCAAAGTCACAGAAAGCAGGGACCTATAGCCAAGGTTGCTCTACGCAGCAAAGAAAGCATTTAGAATTAAAGGGAAGATAAGAGCTTTCCAGACAAGAAGACACTGAAGGCATTCATCATCATCAAACCATTATGATATGAAAGGGTAAAGGGACTTAATTAAGAAAAAGAAGATAAAACATGAACAATAAAGTGGCAATAAATACATACCTAACAACAACTGAATCTGAAAAACAAACTAAGCAAACAAATAGAACAGAGACAGAATCATAGATAAAGAGAGCATTTTAATTTACTTTTAAATTTAAAATCATTAAAATGTCCGTACTACTCAAAGAAATCTATAGATTCAATGTAATTTCTATTAAAATACCAATGGCATTCTCACATGTTCAAAAATCTTTATGGAACCAAAAAAGATCCCAAATAGCCACAGCAATCTTGAGAAAGAAGAATAAAGTTGGAGGGATCACAATACCTGATAACAAACTATACTATAAGGCCAATGTAATAAAAAACAGTCTGGTACTGGCATAAGAACAGATACACAGATCAGTGGAACAAACAGAGAGCCCCAAAATAACCCAAGTCTCTATGGTCAATTAATATTTGACAGAGGGGGCAGAAACATAAAATGGAGTAAAAATAACCTCTTCAATAAATGGTGTTGGGAGAACTGGACTGGTACCTGCAAAATAAAATGAAACTAGACCACCAGCTTACACCATACACCAGAATAAACTCAAAATGGATAAAAGACTAAAATATAAGTCATGATACCATAAAAGTCCTAGTGGAAAACATAGGCAGTAAAATTCAGTTATCTCACACAGCAATATTTTTGCCAATATATCTCCTAGGGCAAGGGAAATAAAGAAAACATAAACAAATGGGGCTACATCAAACTAAAAAGCTTCTGCACAGCTAAGGAAACCATCATCAAAATGAAAAGGGAAGTGACTGTATGGGAGAACAGATTTGCTAATGATGCATCAGACTTGGGTTTAATCTCCAAAATACATAAAGAACTTATATGACTCAACACCAGAAAGACAAACAATCCAATTTAAAAATGGGCAAAGGACCTGAATAGATACTTCTCCAAGGAGGACATGCAGAGGGCCCATAGATATATGAAAAGATGGTCAACATCACTAGCCATCAGAGAGATGCAAATTAAAACCACAATGAGATATCACCTCACACCTGTCAGAATGGCCATCATTAATAAATCAGCAAACAACAAGTGCTGGAGAGGTTGTGGAGGAAAGGGAATGCTAGTACATTCCCTTTGGTGTTGGTGGGAATGAAGACTGGTGCAGCCGCTGTAGAAAACAGTATGGAACTTGCTCAAAAAATTGAAAATGGAACTGCCTTTTGACACAGCGATTCCACCGCTGGGAATAAGCCCTAGAATCCCAAAACACTGATTCAAAAGAATTTATGCACCCCTTTGTTCATAGCAGCCACTATTTACAATAGCCAAGTGCTGGAAACAGCCTAAGTGCCTGTCAGTAGATAAGTGGATTAAGAAACCGTGGTACCAAGGGACTGAAACTGGAAACCAACCCCAATGGGAAAAACCCAAAACACTCAAAATAATGGAGATTGAATAGCATGCTATTAAACAATGAATGGGTCAAGAATGAAATTAGGGAAGAAATCAAAAAGTTTCTGAAAACAAACAAAAATGACCTCACAACAATCCAAAACTTATGGGACACAGCAAAGGCAGTCCTCAGAGGGAAGTTCATAGCGATACATGACTACCTAAAGAAGATAGAAACATTTCAAATAAACAACCTAACTGTATGCCTACAAGAACTCGAGGAACAAAAACAAAGACAGCCTAGAGCAAGTAGAAGGAAGGAAATAACCAAGATCAGAGAAGAATTAAATGACATAGGGACTAAAAGCACAATTCTAAGGATCAATGAATCCAGGAGCTGGTTCTTTGAAAAGATAAACAAAATTGACAAGTCTTTAAGCAGGCTCATCAAGAAAAAAAGAGAGAAGACCCAAATAAACACAACCAGAAATGAAAGAGGAGAGATTACAACTGACACCACAGAAATACAAAGGATTGTAAGAAACTATTATGAAGAACTGTATGCCAAGAAATTTGAAAACCTAGGTGAAATGGACAAATTTCTAGAAAAATATGATCTTCCAAAACTCAATGAAGAAGAAGCAGAAAGCCTGAACAGACCAATAACAGCAGATGAAATTAAAGCAGTAATAAAAAAAAAAAACCCCAACACAAAAGCCCTGGACTGGATGGTTTCACAGGAGAATTCTACAAAGCATTTAAGGAAGAGCTAACCCCTATCCTTCACAGACTATTCCAAAAAATCCCAAATGATGGAAGACTCCCCAAAACCAGATAAAGACACAACAAAGAAAGAAAACTTCAGGTCAATATGGCTGATGAATATAGATGCTAAAATCCTCAACAAAATATTGGCAAACTGCATGAAACAATACATTAAAAAGATCATACACCATGACCAAGTGGGATTCATCCCAGGGATGCAAGGTTGGTTCAATATTCACAAATCAGTAAATATAATACATCACATAAACAAAAGAAAAAACAAAAATCACATGATCATATCAATAGATGCAGAAAAAGCATTGGAGAAGGTACAGAACCCATTTATGATAAAAACACTCAGCAAAGTGGGAATAGAGGTAGCATTCTTCAACATAATAAAGGCCATATATTAGAGACCTACAGCCAACATCATACTCAATGGGCAAAAACTAAAATCTTTTCCACTAAGATCAGAAACAAGACAAGGTTGTCCACTTTCACCATTTCTATTCAATATAGTATTGCAAGTTTTAGCCACAGTGGTTAGACAAGAAAAGGAAATAAAAGGCACCCAAATTGGAAAGGAGGAAACAAAACTATCATTGTTTGCAGATGACATGATAGTGCACATAGAAAATCCTATGGACTCGACCTAAAAGCTGCTCGACCTAATAAATGAATTTGGCCAAACAGCCGGATACAAAGTCAATATCCAGAAATCAAAGGCATTTTTGTATACCAACAATGAAACAGCAAAAGCAGAAATCAAGAAAAAAATCCTATTTGACATAGCAAAAAGAAAAATAAAATACCTAGGAATAAACCTAACCAAAGAGAACTACTCCTGTATGCAGAAAACTACACAACACTGAAGAAAGAAATCAAGAAAGACATAAACAAATGGAAACACATACCGTGTTCATGGATCGGAAGAATCAACATCATCAAAATGTCCATACTACCCAAAGCAATTTACAAATTTAATGCAATACCTATTAAAGTACCAATGGCATATTACACAGACATAGAACAAACACTTCAAAAATTTATATGGAACCATAAATGACCCCGAATAGCTGCTGCAATTTTGAGAAAGAAGAGCAAAGTAGGAGGGATCACAATACCTGATACCAAACTGTATTACAAGGTCACTGTAATCAAAACAGCCTGATACTGGCATAAAAACAGGCACATGGACCAGTGGAATAGAACAGAGAGCCCAGAAATAAACCCAAGTCTATACAGTCAATTAACATTCAACAAAGGGGGCAGCAACATAAAATG
Organism: Glossophaga mutica; assembly: GCA_039655065.1. Lineage (NCBI taxonomy): Eukaryota > Metazoa > Chordata > Mammalia > Chiroptera > Phyllostomidae > Glossophaga > Glossophaga mutica. The sequence continues at coordinate 56,158,013 of CM077307.1, read as the reverse complement.
GAGTAAAAATAGCCTCTTCAATAAGTGGTGTTGGGAGAACCGAACAGCTACGTGCAAAAAAATGAAACTCGAGCACCAACTTATACCATACACAAAAATAAATTCAATATGGATAAAAGATTTAAATATAAGCCATGACACCATTAAAGTCCTACAGGATAACATAGGCAGAAAAATCTCAGATATTTCATGCAGCAACATTTTTACTGATATGTCTCCTAGAGCAAGGGACATAAAGGAAAGAATAAACAAATGGGATCTCATCAAAAATAAAAAGCTTCTGCATGGCTAAAGAAAACAGTATTAAAATAAAAAGAGAACCAACTGTATGGGAAAATATATTTGACAATGATACCTCAGACAAGGGTTTAATCTCCAAGATATATAAAGAACTCACATGACTCCACTCTAAGAAGATAAGCAACCCAATTAAAAAATGGGCAAAGGACTTGAACAGACACTTCTCCAAGGAGGACATACAGAGGATCCAGAGACACATAAGAAGATGCTCAATATCGCTAGCTATCAGAGAGATGCAAATTAAAACCACAATGAGATACCACTTGATACCAGTCAGAATGGCCATCATAAACAAAGCAGCAAACAAGTGTTGGAGAGGTTGTGGAGAAAAGGGGACCCTAGTGCACTGTTGGTGGGATTGCAGACTGGTACAACCACTATGGAAAACAATATGGGATTTTCTCAGAAAATTAAAAATGAATCTACCTTTGACCCAGCAATTCCACTGCTAGGGTTATATCCTAAGAATCCTGAAACACCAATCCAAAAGAACCTATGCACCCCAATGTTCATAGCAGCACAATTTATAATAGCCAAGTGTTGGAAGCAACTTAGGTGTCCATCAGTAAATGAATGGATCCAAAAACTATGGTGATTTACACAATGGAATTCTATGCAGCAGAAAGAAAGAAGGAGCCCTTACCCTTTGCGACAACATGGATGGAACTGGAGAGCATCATGCTAAGTGAAATAAGCCAGGCAATGAAAGACAAATACCATAGGATCTCATCTTTAACAGGAACCTAAACAACAAAACAAACAAATAAGCATAATATAACCAAAGACACTGAAATTGAGAATAGACTGACAGTCACCAGATGGGAGAGGGGAGGAAATTTCAGAGGGAAAAGGGGAAGGGTTTACAGGAACAAGTATGAAGGACACATGGACAAAAATGAGGGGGGTTGGAAATGGGTGGGAGCTGGGGGGGCGCTGGGGCTGTGGGCTGGGATGGGAATAAAAGACAGAAAACTGTACAAGAACAACAATTAAAATAAAATAAAAAAAGAAACTGTGGTACATTTACACCACGGAATACTATGCAGCAGAAAAAAAAGAAAGGAATTCCTACCCTTTGCAACATCATGGATGGAACTGGAGACTATTATGCTAAGTGAAATAAGCCAGGCAGTGAAAGACAAATACTATATGATTTCACTTAGAGGAATCCAATGAATAAACTGAAACAATGAGTGAAACAGAACCAGAGATATTGAAACAGGGAACAGACTGACAGCTGCCAGAGGAAAGGTGAGGGGAGGGAGCTATGGGAATGGCAAAAAGAAGGGGAAGGGAGTAGTCAAAGAACATGTATGAATGGTCCATGGACATGGACAATGATGTGCTGATTGACTGTGGGAATGGAAGGGGTGCTGGACAGGGGATGGAAAAATTGGGACATCTGTAATAGGATAAACAAGAATAAAAAATAATTAAATTCTAAGCCAGTGTTCACATATGCCTTCACAGAGAGTTGCAGGCCTCTGGGAAAGGCTCCCTGGCTCCTCTGTTTATCTAAAGTTCGGCCTCCTCATTATCATCAATTAATATTTCAGAGAGTTCATTTTTTTCTGAGATTGGAAGAGATGTCACTTTCAGAAAGTCATTTACATTCCTATTCATTTTCTTTTCAGTGCCCTGTTTATGACTGAAAAATGCCCTGATGATTTCATAATGAGAGTATATTATGTAGAAATGGAAACATAATCTTTGAAAAGTATGACTTTTGTGTTAGGTAGTATTTCTCTTCAGTTTTTTTATGTGATTTTTTTTTCTTTTCTAAAGGGAAATATAAGTGTTAGGAGAGAACAGAAATATATACCAGAAATTTAAAAAATACATTTCTTGAACTACTATAAAATCTAAAGGGACCAGATGATTAAAGTTCTTCATTTTAAAGAATTCTTTGAGAAATCCCAGAAGTTGGAGAAATATTTTTTTACTATTGTTTAAGTTCTGTTTAGGAGCATAGAATATAACAGGTTCTGTAAAGAAACAAAATGTTTGTTTCTATTTCTCTAGTATTACCAGTATGTACAATATTTTGGATTTTTAACAGCAATACTATTCATGATGTGAAAGATACCAATAAAGTCACTGACCATGAACACTATGAGGTCATTCATTCATTTATTTCATAATTTATTTAACAAGTAAATGATGAGCACCTATTATATGTGATTACATATGCTAAGTATTATGGCAAGCATGAACATGAATAATTATTGTCTTTACCTTTAAGAAATGTATAATATAGTAGTAGAGACAGACATAATCAGATAACTATAACATAGGGCCAGAGGTTCAAAATGTATGGCATTTTTAGTTTAAAATGGCTCACTGAAAGTACATGTTAACCTGTCTTCCCTCTCAAATTAGTGCTGACATGAGCTTGTAACTCATCATAATAAAAGCCATGAAAAACTGGACATCCTAACAGCAGAGCAGTATACTGATAAAAATTTGGGAAGACATAAATAAGATAATAATGGATTGACAGGCATTTTTGTTTCACATAGATTAGTTTTGGGTAGAGGGAGACCAATTCACCTGCTGAGAAGAATAATTTTAAAAAAGCAAAATAAATTAAAAAATCATCTGTTTAAAGATATACACGGTGCAGAAATAATGAGGAATAATGAGGCTAAAATCACAGAAAAGGGAGACTCTCAGAAAGGTGCAATGATGATTTTTGCCTGCATTTTTTTCTAGAAGCTTGTGCAGATTCCTGCAGGGGTGGGCTGGAAAATGGCTTTCCCTGGGCAGAGGGCAACGGTTGAGGAGAGAGAAACCAGTGGGTATTCTGGCACTTAGATGAGATAGAGTCACAAATTGGATACTTGAGGAGCCTTAAGACAGAAATGATTCCCTGTTAAAATCAATGTCAAATATGAAGGAAGACAAGATAAAGGCTAAAGAGCTCAGTGACAAACTCTGAGAACTGAAAAATTCTGTAGTCTCCTGGTGCCGAGAACACAAAGACCTGCTCAGGTAAGTGGACCTAGTAAATACAGGAAGCTCTTGATCGCAAGCAATGGAGGCTTCTGGACTAAAGACAAGGTAAAGCAGTTTTTAGTTGAGTTTAATAAAAACCTCAATCTAGCCTAAAATTGGCTCATTGCTAAATGATTCAAAGTAGCTCTTACACTGTTAACCTAGCAGAGAGAAAAATAATCCTTTTCTAATGCAATGTCACAATACCTGGGGTCTCTTCAATATTCATATTCAGTGCTCTTCATTTATTAAAATTGTTCTAGGTATGGCAAGAGACAGGGCCATGGGTCTGAAAACTAAGAAAAATCAGGCAATAGAAAGAGATTCAAAGGTGATATAGACATTGGTGTTATAAGGACTATAACTGATGGTTATGAACAAGAAAAAAAATGATAGCAAAGAAAAGATGAAATGGAGATTTTTGTCGGGCGATTAGAAAGTGAATCAGTCATGTTTATATATTATACATACATTATATATAAACATTGATATATATGTGTGTGTGTATGTATATATAAAAATATAATATGACTCACTATAAAGATTTGTCCTTACACAACTGTGAGAGCTGGTTAAAATTCATTATATGGGGGATTGCTGTCTTTTATATTGGAGCTCCGTGCCTAAAAGGTTAAGCATTTAGGAAAGAAAGGTAGATATAAAGTTCAGAACAGTGAGGACAGACTAGAATCCAAAAGAATAAGCTAGAACACATGGAATAAGGATGGACAAAAACCCCTGTCAGTCTCTCATTGCTTCTGACTTTGAGGGCAACTGTCTTGCAAATGTTGAACACACGTTTGGCTGAGAATTCAGAAAAACTGAAATAGGAGAAGAAGCTGAAGACCTAGCTGCTGCCCACAACCAATTAAATAAACCAATAGATCTGTGAAAATGTGTATGAGACGAAACAGCATACCTGATATCACTGTATGACCTTCAAAGTATAAATCAGTATGGCTACTGCTTCAAATCTACCTTCCAAATGTCCTAAATAATGTCTTGTAGCCCACTTGAATTAAAAAAAATTAAGGGAGAGAATTCTTGGAAAAGTAATTTAGCTTAACTTAACACAGTATAAAGTCACCAAAGAATCTATACAAATAATTAGATGGAGACTGCAGAAGTAAAAAAGTATTCTATCTTAAAATCGTAAGTAAATTAATGCATATACACCAAACAGAACATAGTTGAGGATTAAATTAGAGAACTTGAAGACAGACAATGGGAAATATCCAAACAAAAGCACAGAGAGATAGAAGAATGAGTAGGGAACAAGAATAGAGCAAAAGATGAATAGTACAAAACATATATGTAATTGACACATCAAAGAGAGAAATGAGAAAATAATACTATTTGAAGAAACAATGGCAAAAAAAATTCTAAACTAAAGTAAAAAATCAATTCACATGTTCAAAATGCTCAGAAAACTACAAGTATAATAAGTACTTTTGAAATCATTAAGGGAAGGGTCAAGTCAAGGAACATGTATAAAGGACCCATGGACAAAGACAACGGGGGATGGGAGGATTGAATATAGGAGGTGGGGGTGAGTAGGGAGGGGGGAGAGTAATGGGGGAAAATGGGGACAAACTGTAATTGAACAACAATAAAAATCATTAGGCATATTATAAAAATGATTTAAAAGAGGGATTACTTAAGGCATATCATAGAAAAATAGATTTTAAAAAAGAGATAGATAAAATAAATCTTAATAGCAGTCAGAGGAAAAAAAAAGACACAATTATCGCAGAAACACCAATGAGAAAACTGATGATTTCTCAGTAGAAATGATGTAAGACAGAGACAATTGAATAATTCCTTAAAAGTGCTGAAAATAGTCAACCTAGGTTCTACAAATAGTAAAATTATACCCCCCAAATAAAGAGGAAATAGAAACATATTCAGAAAAACAAAAAATAAAATAATTAATTGTCAGTAAGATTGCACTAAAGGAAATATTAAAGAAAGTTCTATAGGCAAAAGAAATATATCTGTAGAGGAAAATACAGAAATGAAGAAAGAATTTAGGAATGACACAAAGGTAAATATGTGGGCAAATAGAATTGAATATAGATGGTACAAACCAACAATGGTTATGTTTGAGGAACTTAAAATATATATAGAATTAAATTAAAAAAATACAAAGGAGGTAAATAAATTAAAGCTTTCTAAGGTCTTATCATTATTATGACAGGTAAAAATAATCATTTGTATTGTATTAGGCTGTAGTAAGTCAATAAGTATTTAAGACATCAAATGTATTAACCATTAAATTACATTAAATTACATTAAATTACATAACCATTAAAATACATTTAAAAATGTAAAAGTGACAAGGTAATACATAAATATTAACCAAAAATCACCTGATTAATCCAATAGAAAGGAAAAAAAGTAAAAAGCATTTAAACTTCTCAACCAGAAAGGCCAAATTGTAAACAAATAATAAGATGATGGATATGAACCCAAACATATAAGTACATTAAATATAAATAGAAAAAATAGTTCAGTAAAAGGTTAATATTTTCAGGCTAGGTTTCAAAAAATTCTATATGTGCTAACAACAGTGAGGTAGTACCATATACCATATAAATACAAGCCAAAGAAAGCTGGTGTAGCTATAGTGACATAAGCCGAATAACTTTAAGGTAAAAAGGATTCCTAGAGATAAACATGGCCATATCATATTAAGGGTCCTGTCCCCCTGGAAGATACAATTACTATAAATCTGAGTGCATCCAATTAAAAAAATGAGCAGATCTCCAGAATCCCTAAGCTGTATACAGAAAAGCCGTCAATAAGTAAATTTTTTCCAGAAGAACCCAGCTAACCACAGATTAGAAGTAGTAATGAAGCCTGGAAGCAGTAGACTGTGCATGGCTGGTCTGGTCATTTACATCAGTGTGTGCATGCATGTGTGCATGTGTGTGTGTGTGTGTGTGTACTATGCCAATCCCCTGCTCTTACAGCATCCAACTCTAGTATTTACCACTAGGATCAAGCTCTAAGTATAGCTTTATAAAGTGCAAATTCTGAGACCTACCTCTGGTAACTCATGGCCTCCTGTGCCAACCCGAGGAGTTATGAACTCTCTTTAAAGTGGGGCCCTTCTAGCTTTGCATCTCTCTTGCTTGGCCTAGTCCCTGGAACTGAGGCTGCTGCTATTAGAGCCTGTATTGTACCTACTGCTAGGTCAAAAGAGATTATTCACTTGGGCTAAGTAAATAAGGTGTCACCACCAATGTTTTTCAGTCGAGATCATCAGATATAAATATGAGCAAATATACATGAATCACCAAACATTTGAGGGAAACTACAGTATAAAAAAAGAGAAAGGAGTCACTGACTCAAAACAGATGTAACCACTAAGAAACAAAAGTTAATAGAGGAAACAAGAAAAAAGGTACACACACACACACACACACACACACACACTTTTTTAAAAATCTCAAATACTTAAAATATATTACCTATAATAAAAGAGACTGGATGCTATGAAAAATAAATGAGCAGAGTTCTTGGAAATTCGAAACATAATTACCAGCAACACTTGAAAATATAAGAGCAAAATAAGTGATTCTCCTACAAAACAGCACAAAGACAAAGGGTTGAAGAGTGTGAAAGAAAAGATGGCTCATAAAGAATGAAAGCTCATACTAAGTCTGAATAAAGATTAATGAAACAACGAGATGTGTCTGTAGGATTGCAGAGCTGTGCTATACAATAGTCATTAGTTACATATGACTACTTAAATTTAATTGATAAGAATTTACTTAAATAAAAATTTCACGTAATCTACTACCCACATTTCAAAAGCTCAATGCTGCATGTGATAGGTGGCTACTATTTCAAAAATTGCATTAAATAAAGATTATGTACAAAGGAACATGGAACTGATTGACATCATTTTCTTAATCAGAAAAATTTGTATGGACAAAGATTCTAAGTTTTGAGAGAACATGATTTTTAACTTAGATTTTTACATTGAAATTGTCTTGCAAATGTGAAGACTGGGTTGACATTGCCAGACACAAGTTCTCAGGATGCATTATCCCATAGATTCTCTTCCAAAAAAATACTCGAGGATGAGCTCCAGAATAAAAAGAATCTAAAAAAAGGTAAAGATCTGAGATAAGGAACGATAGTTAATAATTGAACCAGAAAGCATATCGATAGGTCCAAAAACCGTTGGTAATAAGCCTGTGACACGTAAGGCAATTTCCAGAAATAACGCCTAAGAAAGTGTTTAAAAAAACAAACTGAACGTATAATTGCTGATTATATCAACAAAACATAGGAAGGGGAAGGAAGGTGGAAGGGAAAGTGAAAATGAAGCATACACAGGATCTAGCTCAGGAGGGTTTTTTTGCAAATCACTTAATGTCAACATAAAATTGGAAACTGTAAGTTTCCGTAGTGCATTGAAATATATACTTTATGAAAAAAATGGAATGCATAATTACTACAAACAAAATTTAAACAAACCAATAAAACAAATTTAATATAGAAAAGAGAGGAAACTGTCACAATATATAAAAGATTAAATATTTCATTTATTACAATAAATGTGAATTAATTAAAACATGTTATTTAAAATAGAAGTCCAATGGGGAACGCAAAATAATTTCAGCTATATGCTGTTTAATAATGTCAAATCTATATAAAATAGCACATAATGGTTGAACATAAAGTTTCATTAATATATCAAGACTGGCTCTAGCAACTTTAAGTATACTTATGTTTAAAATGAAGAGAATTAAAATGATTATGTACTTAACATAACATGAAAACATGAGGTAAACTTAGAATTATACACAGAGAAATAAATTTATAATTACATTTGGATGCTCAAACTACAGCTCTCTCAAAAATCAACAAAATGAAGTACTCAGAAATAAATGAGAATACAGATTATTTGATATTCAAAATTAGCCTGCATTTTAAAATATTGTATATATTTAATACAGTTAGGTCTTTACATCCAATAAGCAAAAATAAATCATTTTTAATATCCACAGAACATTTATAAAAATCAACTACATAAGGCCACACAAAAAAAATCTTACACATTTTGAAAGTAGAAATTACAGTCCTGATTTTCTAACTAGAATAAAAAACAAACACCCCTTCCTGAAAACAAAGAATAACAATAAAAAGATAACTCCCCAATTATAAATGCAAAGAAAAAGCTCTAATTTTAATAAATATTAACATTAAGAGGAAGTCAAAATTAAAATCAAAGTCTGTTTAGAAGTGAATAGCAGTGAATACAAATCAAAATGGACTAACCCAAAGATAAAACTAAAAAAAAAACCCCAAAAGCCTTAAATGTACTAATTAAACACAAAAACTAGTTTGGGGAATAGGTGAAAAGAGGGAAGGGATTAAAATGTGCAACTTAAAATGTAAAATCTGTAACTATAAAAACAGTTACAGAAATGTATATTTATTATATATGTATATTGAAATTTCCATATTGAAAAAGCTATAATAAGCAGTTGAAAGATAAGTAGAAGAAAATACCTAAAAATGTAAAATATACAATGGCTTCCTATTCACTCTGTAGAGTACTTTAAAAGAATTATAAAGACAAATAAGCAACAGAAATCTGAGCAAAGACCCATTTCTAATAAAAGAAATACACATGGCTAAGAAACTTATGAAATATTCATTAATCTCACCAGTATGGGAGAATCTAAAGTAAAATAAAAAGATAGCATATTTGCCCATTACATCAAGTATGTAAAAAGATTGAAAGCATTTTTGAAAATGTGGTGAAAAGAGCAAGCTCAGATACTACCCAGACACAGCTCTTCTGGAAGCTACCTGTCAGCATGTCGCTATCAAAATATAAAATGCACATGCGCCCTGACCTAGTAACTCACTTCTAGGAATATCTTGGAGGAAAAATCTTGCTTTGATAGAAAAGTCATATATAACAACAGCAAAAGTCATATATAGTAATAGCAAAAAAAAAAAAAAAAAAGTAGAAAGGACTTTTTCCATTGCTAGTTATAGAAACCCAACTGAAATACTTTAAGCAAAACACACACACACACACAAAAAAGAAGAAAAACCGTACGAGAAAGTGCATATATGGATATGCATATTTATATGTATATTAATCTATATAAAAAGATTTTCCCAGGCATGTTTTTAAATGACATTTAAAATACAACTCAAGTGGCAGAATAACGCTGAGAGTAGAATTCCATCTAATAAGAAGAAACAGAAACACAAAGACCACCTTAGTGCAGGGCATGTGCCTGTGGACGCACGCACACACATAGAAAAAGGGCTACTACACTAAAACTAAAGGGTGTCTGTGGGAAACAGTGTAGGTTTGAAGGAGAGGTGAGGCAGTCTCCACATTTTTCAACTCTATTTTCCATATTATTGAACTCCTTGCCTACAAAACCCATACAATTTAAGCATGAGGTTTTCCATGAAAAACAACCATTTAAGAAGAGGAAATGATATGACAGTGAAACAAAGGAAGAGGAGACTAATTCGAGAGTATAATTCTGAATTTGGAGCCTGTGATACCATTGTTGCCTTTTAGGAGGTTAAAGGAGATAAATATTAATATTTCTCAGATTGCTATGACCCAGGCATAGAGTAGGTCTGGAAGAGAAGTAAAAACAAATTGTAGAAGAAATCAGGAGAGAGCTATTACTCCAAATATGTTACCTAATAATTCATTTTGCTCTACCACTTAATGTTGAGAGGAAAATTCAATTCATTTGAAATCATGTATTCATATTCCTAAACTGAACAGCATATTGATTTTGATATTCATTTTCACTGCATTCAAGAGGTCTTCAGTGTGGAGCCCTTTCCATGTCTAAGTGTCTTCAAATCACCCAGGATTGTACTGCCACTCTTTGAATGTCAAAAGGACACAGTCATACTAAAGGGAGATGCTTTTCTGCTCAGTTTAGTTGGATTTAACAAATATTGACTGAACAGCAATTATGTGCCAAGTCCTGTGCAAAGGCTGCAGAGGGGAAGGTGAAAATTCTATGTCCCTGTTCTGAAGAATCTTCAAATCTGCTGGGGAGAACAGAGGCATAAATGCTCAAGCTGTGCTCAGGGTACTGCAGGAGGGGAGGGAGGGGAGGGAGAGGAGGGGCACCGTGCACAGGTGAGGCTGCAGGGGACTGGCAAAGAAATTCTGAGCAGGAGCAGGCATTTAAGGTGAGACTTCAACAACAGCAGGATTTACCTAGGGGAAAGAGGTGTGGAGGGCAGGTCCAAGGGCGGGAAACAGCACAGCTGCCTGCAGAGAGCTGAAATCTATTCTTTCTGGATTGTAAATAGTAAGAATAAGTGGGGGAAGAGAAGGTGGAGGTGAGGTTAAAGGGGTGGACTGAGGTCAGAACCTCGAGGGCTTTGAAAGGAGAGTGAAAGAATTTATGTTTTACTCTATGTTGGATTTGAAGGACTTTAAGAGCAGAGTTAGATTTGCTTCATAAAAAGATTACTCTGGTGTAGGAACACCAGTTGAAACACACTGGAAAAAATTCCAGTGCCCTGAACCTGAGTGGTAACAGTCATCAGGGGAAGAGAAGATGTGTTTAAGAGACTATCTAAGATGTCAATTTACCACATTTGAGTTGTAAGGATTAAATTAGTTCATGTACACAAAGATTTTAGAGCAGTTTACAGCAGATGGTAAACACCATGTGACTGCTACGTATTGCTATTCCTGGATCCACTACATTCTCTGTGCCCACATCTTGGACCATCCTGCTTCTAGTGTTCCTTCCCTCTGGTCCCATGGCTCCTCTCTTGTTTCCATCCTAACACTTCTGATATTCTAAGGGCTCCCTCTAGCTTCAGGCTGCTGGATTGTGGGCCCTGTGTTTCATTTGTATTACCTTGCCCAGCAACCAGCATGCTACCTTGCATAAGGTCCTCAAGGTATTCTGGGTGACAGGTAGGAAACAAAGCCCATAATATCTTAGCTCAAAAACATGCCTCTGAATGTAAATAAATTAAATTCAGTATGAACATTCATTTTATAGTTTCTGCCCAGAGCTCCATGCATGCTATGGGTTAAATAATATCCTACATATTTATGCCAAGAACTCTTATTCTAACAGGGAACATCTATGCCATTTAAACCTTTGATTTTATTGTCAGCAGATGACACTTCAGGACATCTCATTGAGTTTTAACTGCCTTGGAGAGTCAGGTTCAAGCCTCACAAAACCAACCAAACAAACAAAAGAAACAAAACACACTGTCCACCACCTTCAGGCTGACATTCAAAGGGTTAAGAAATCCCTTCTTGTCTGTGGTAGGAAGGATCATGGCCCCATAAAATGTCCACATCTTAATTCCTGAAGCCTGTGAATATGTCACTTTACATGGCAAAGCAAATTTTGCCAAGGTAATGAAGTGAAAGATCTTGAGATGAAGAGAGTATCCTGGATTATTCAGGCCTGGTATAATCACACAGATCATTAGAAGAGAAAAAGGGAGACAGGAGAGTGGGACAGGAGATGTGGCAATGGAGGCGAGGTCAGAGCGATGTGGGGCCACGAGCCGAGGAATGTGGACAGCCTCACGTTCTCTGCTGGAAAAGGCAAGGACACACAGTCTCCCTTAGAGCTTCCAGAAGGAACGCAGCCTTGCCAACCTGTTTTTGACTTCTAACTTCCGAACCGTAAGAAAATATATTTGTGTTGTTTTAAGCCACTAAGTCTGTGGTAATTTGTTATAGCAGCATTGGGAAACTAACATATCCCCTAACTCAAATCTCATTGGTACAAATAATTTCCTGTTTATTTGTTCTCTCTGATGCAGTTCCAATATCTCAAAAACTGCTCTTACATTTTAAAGTGTCACAGTAAGCATGGCTTCTCATTGTTTTTATGATTCTAACTAAGATATTGCTATAGCATCAGCCCAAACAACCTCAAATACTATAAATTTCCATCTATTCTTAATATGAAAGTCAATTTGAGCCAAGCCAGTTCTCTGAATTACTGCCAATATTTTTGGAACCGTTCTTTGAATACAAATTGGACAAAAACTATACTCATCCTTTTTATCTTTCATTTTGTGTTCACTTTTTTTGCCTGTTATTTCCTTAGATTTCACTGAGTGATAAATGATACTCCTTTAGACAACCATCATTCAAATAATTCTGTATCAACAAGATCAATACCAACAACTAAAGAATAACTCTGTTGGCCTTTCCAGAATAAATGACCCCATTCCTATTTCTTGATGAACTTAAAAATCACAAGATGTTCCATTCTTAGACTCCTACATTAGACGCATCTCAGACCTAGAAAATTCTGTCTACTTGGTAAGATATTTATTCTAAATGTGTATTGTCCTTAGTAAGTTGACACCCTATGCTCACCATCTGGTTTATCCTGGCAATTTCGGTACATTTTTATGTGAGAAAAAACCAAAAATGTAACACAAAAATATTTCTTACTGGTTCCTAAATGAGAAATACACTCTGAATTTCAGACATCACCTGAACATGTTCAAATTTTCATTAACATAAAAGTGACATTGTGTTCCACAATCTGTGAAATCTGTGAAGATGAAACGGAGAGAATGAAAGGGGACTGTGGAGCGTGTGCTGCCTGATGTTCCCCTACAATCCAGCTCAGTGCTGGCTGGCGCCTGCTGCGAAACCCTCCTTCCTCCCTCACGACCCTTTCGAGAGCCAAGTCTGGATGCCCTTCTTAACACAGGCTCCAGAAGCAGACTTCTGGATGTCATGTTTCAGCGGTTCAGGTGACAAGACTCAAACTTGATGCAGCCTTCCTAAGTCATTCTGCAGAGACTTCAGGGGTCGTTTTGTCCAGATATTAGAGTGTTGAGACTTTTCTGTCATTGCATCTCCATTGTGCTGGGCCAGATCTCACTGGGGCAAATTTACTAGTCAAGCTAAGGAAGGGAAAGGAGGCTGTAGCACAGGAAAAGATGCTCAACATCATTAGCCATTGGAAAATCCAAATTGAAACTACAGTGCGATACTACTTGCACCCACTAGGATGGCTGTATTACAAAAGAGAGATAATAGCAAATGTTGGTGAGAATGGGAAGGAATTGGAACCCTCTTTCAGTGCAGCTAGAATGTAAACTGATGCAGCACCTTTAAAAACAGTTTAGCACTTGCTCAAAGGTCCAGATAGAGTCACCCTATGATCCAGCAATTCCACTCCTAGGCCTACGCCCAAGAGGAATGAAGACTCATGTGCTCACAGAAAATTGTACAGGACTGTTCACAGCAGCATTATTCATAACATCCAAAAAAGAGAAACAACCCAAATGTTTTATCCACTGGTGCATGGATAAATAAAATGTGGTGTATTAATGTAACAATATTATTAAACTAGATAAAGGAATAATATAATGATACTTGCTACAACATGATGAACCTTGAAAACATTAGGTTAATTAAAAGAATCACATATTGTATGACTCTATTTATGTGGAATATCCAAAATAGGCAAATCCATAGTCACGGAAAATGGAGTAGTGGTTTCCTAGGGCTAGTAGGGCCTGGTAAGCCAAGGGGTGATAGCTAGGGAGCATGGAGTTTCATTTTGAGGTGATGAAAAGATTCTAAAATTGATTACGGTGGTGATTGTGTAACTCAGGTGTCCTGAATGCCACTGAATTCTACCCTTTAAATAAGCAAATTATACGGCATGTGAATTATATCTTAATAAAGCTGTCATTTTGTTTTCAGAAATGGAACAACTAACTATTTCCCACCAAGTTATTTCCTGAGCTGTGTCTCTGGTTGTCTAACCCAAATAGTGCCTCCAGCCTTCCCGCCTCCTTACTTAGGACTGACAAGATCAAAACCAGCTGCTGCTCTGAGAGGCACAATGCTGGACTGGCCAGATTTTTATGTCTTGTTTTGTTCGTGAAATAATGAATAGCAGGGGTATTTGCTTAATCCTGTTTACTTGCTGCTTCCTGAAAACTTCTGCCAGAAACCAACCATGTGTCATTTTTCATTACTTCCAAAGTGATGTTCACCTTAAACATTTATTTCCATTCTCTTCCACTCACGCTCCAAGGCTCCACTCCACTATGTCAACATTCATATATATTTACTTCTAGTCATTTCTCTAGAGGCTGCTCTCCACAGTAAGGTGACAGCTGATTGCCTTTAACACGATCTGATCCAAGCCTCCTTAACCAAATTGTCTCCAATCTTCTCTTTTCAATAGCTAAGCCACCTGCTTTGGAACTGAAACTGGTTATCAATCTCTCCTTTGGAATAAGACACCAAACTCCTCCTTGAGATCAAAATGTGCTTTGGAAAGAAAAGTGTATTAATACACTCCCACAATATAGAGTCGTACATAATAGTTGCTTGATTATAGTTCTAAAGAATTAGTTGGGAAGGGTGGGGGCATGTGGCCCAGTCTAGGAGGGCTTTGCTATGTTGGGGACCTTAGCGGCGGGAAGATGCACATAGCCACAGAGGCCTTAGAGCAAGGACAATCTGTTTACATGGGTCACTGCAAGACAGAAAGGACCATTAAAGGAAAAGTAAGTTTTAGTATAAGAGCTCTTTCACTTAATTTCCAATTTTGCCTGGGACAGGCTCCGATGCCTTCATTCCTGAGAGAAGAGTCTTTCTTTATTCCATCACAATGCACTATCACTCCACTGCTACCAAACCTCTGTCATATTTCAGTGTGGTAGCAGTGGGTGCTCTCTCCCCTTGGGTGTAAATCAGCTGATGAAGATTTGCAAGAGCCCCAAGATTTGACAGGGTGCAGGGTACTGCCTGGTGCAAGCAGACCGTCTTGAACTCATAAGCGCCATTTCCAAGGGCCTCAGCAAAACCTTGCAGTTTATTAGCATATGATGTGTCAAATAAAATCCATGTTTTATATACAACACATTATTAAGTAATGATTATGTCTCAAGGTAGGAGCTCAACATATTTCATGTTTTCCTCTGCTGCTAAACAAGGAGATTGCCCTCAGCGGTTATTGACAAGTACAAACGGTGAAATCAACACTGTGCCTAGCACGGAAATTAAGCGGTGCCTCTTCCTCCCATGCACATGGTGCCCCATATGTCCTTTGTGAAATTATTTCTAATTGTTAAGATTAGCAAAGGTGAAAGATTCATGACAGTGCAGCCTACGGCCCTCCATTCTCAGCTCTATTTTCAGTGCTTTTAATATACAACACTGCATCTCCAGCAATGTACAGCCGGAGGGACTAGCTCTGCTTCTCCAGACATGTGGAAATGATTCTCCATCTAAACTTATTGAAATCCTTGCCTCTTTGGAAATAAAATTCTCCAATTAGGCTGACTGAGTCTTGCTGATTTGTGCCTCGGTCCAGGTTGTACTTGGGTCTATTTATAAAGTGAAGAACAACCACTCCCTGTGGTGTCAATAAGGGATGATGTAGGACAAGCCCTGGTTTGATTACATGTCTAAATGTTACCTGGCATATTACCCTGATTTCCAAGTTTTTCAATAATAGTTTTGGCTGCCCATTTCTTGCCTAAGTATGCTAAAGAGGACACCACTGCTGAAAATAATAATGCTTCTTCTAAATAGAAAAAAAAATGTAGCCATATTGCCTGATAGAGAATTGTTTTTTGCTTAGTATGCCTATGACACCCACCTCCTCACTGGGCATGTTTAGTTTCATATGTGAAATGACAAGATGGGAAAGAAGGACTAGAAGCTTCTGAGCTCCCTGTCATTGAACAATGGCACACCTGAAATATGCTTGAAAAAGAAAGTGACAGTGTGATCCTATTAAAATGCTTCCATACATCACAATGTCTTTCCACAGTCTGTCTTTTAAAACATCAATACTAATAGACAGTACTACTTCATAATTTTGAGGAGCTCACGTCACAAATACTATAACTCCAGTAATAGTAAAAATTTCACTGACTGATCTATTATACTGCTGAACCACAAGTTATGTTAGGTTCTTTCAAATCTAAGACTCCATACAGTGAAGGCCCAAAATACCATGGTGTTACCCCCTCACATAAGCATCTAAATGTTCTTTAAGCATCCATTCTTGGATTTCCTATGTTATTTGTATCTTTGATCTGCATTTATAGTTCCATATACTTTTAAACACAGATTACTCTCATGTAATATAAATGCATAATTCTTTACACTAAATACTGAAGCCACTTTATTCAGTCATTTATTCCCAGATATTTATTCAATAATTTAGAGGGCTGAATTGTGGCCCTCTAAAAATATGTCTTCCCAGAAACTCAGAATATGACCTTATATGGAATAAGGGTCTTTGCAGATGTGACTGAGGTACCACTGGGTGGCTTTTCTTTTGGCAAATTTTGCTTGCTGATAGTGTTTGGTGAGCCAGTTTTTCCTTCTGTGCCCTTCAATTCCTTTGCTGTCTTCATCTATTTTGGTATATAAAGCCTAATGCATACTTAACTTTTAGGTTCTGTTTCATAGTATCTAATCTACAACTATATCTTAAGCTATAATCTACACTGGGAAACTGATTCAAATATTTTAGCTGAAAATGTGTATTTTTTCCATATATCCATAAATATTTCTATATTCTATCATTAACATTAGAAATATTAAAATATTGTTCACTCATTATATTTTTCATACGTTGAATTTTGATTTCTTGTGTTATGGTAGAAAGTTCATTGACAAAGCAGACTTAGGTTTGGAGACACAGTCTTGGGCAAGTTATCTGATCTTTACAGGCCTTCGTTCCTTTGGTTCAATGGTGTTATGGATTGAATTGTGCCCTCCTAAAGTTCATGTGTTGAGGTTCTAACCTCTAGTCCCTGAGAATGTGACCTTATTTGGAGATAAGGTCTTTACAGAGGTAATTGCGCTAAAATGAAGTCTTTAGGGTGGGCCCTAATCCAATAGCATGTGTCCTTCTGAAAAAGGGAAATTTGGACACAGACATGCACAGAAGAACAATGTGAAGAGACTTTGGAAAAGACAGACATCCACAAGCCAAGGAGAAAGGCCTGGAACAGATGCTTCCTTCACAGAAAGGAATCAATACTGTCCAAGCCTTGATCTTGAACTTCTAGCCCCCAGAACTGTGAGACAATAAATTTATGTTGTTTAATCCATGCACTTTATGGTACATTTTATGGCAGCCCTAGAAAATTAATACAAATGATAATAATACTTATCTCAAAAGGTTACTGAGAAGATTAAATAATGTGGCAGACATTGGTGCTCACCTTCCTGAAGACCATCACCTTTCTTTAGTTGCAAACAGAGCTCTGATTTTTATTTTAGTATCAGCAAGAGAGAGCCTGTGATCTCAACAAAGCGGATGCAGTGTCTGGAGTAGGGTAAGTACGTGACACATCTATGGCCAATAAGATGTAAGGGGAAGTGGCTGGGGGTTCTGAGACATTTTGTTTCCTGATAAGAGAGTCGCGGGTGAAGAATCACTGCCCTTCATCACCTTTAGGCTCAAGGTTTGGAGTGGATTCCAGGAGGACGTGATGCTAGACACTGCCACAGCTGTCTCAGATCGTGGGAACAATGGTGGGGGGAGCAAAAATATCACAGACATGCTGAATCATCAAGAGCTCTGACTTTATTGATTGACTGAATCAATTCCAGTGACTGCCTGTATTCAGACTGGTTGTTATAGAACAAACAAACAAACAAAATCCTCTTATTTATGTACTCTTAGCCAGGGATTCTTGTACCAAGCTGGAGCCACAAGCTCCTGTTTCATTGTGCGCACTCACTAAACACAGTTCTCTTTTCCCGTTCTACAGCTTTGTTCCTCTTTCTTTCCTTTGAGGTTTACAGTTTAAGCTGTCCTGATATCCTGCTTCTCTAGCTTTGGTTTCATTAATTTGGAGAAACAGCAGTTAGCTTGTTCATCAAGCATATTTTTTTTCTTTTCGTTTACTCATCTTTTAAAATTTTCTTCCTGCAGTCAGTGTTTCCCAAACTGATCTCCTCTCCTGCTGTTTCAGCTAAACAAAATGATTTACTCTTTCCTGGTGCTTGTTTCTGTGTGACTTGGAATATAATCTCCTGGGATAAGGACTGTGCCTTTTGAATTGTTTGCCTTGTAAGGCATGCTGTATACATTTATATATTTGGGGATTTACAGATTGCAATGGAGCATGACCAGTGCTTTGGTGATTGCTGACAGTAGAGAATGGATGGGAAAGAGGAGAGAATTGTTGAACAGGCTCTGGCCTTTTCCACCAGGAGGTCAGTGGTTTAATTTGGCTCAAGGTAATAGTAAGCAAAACTCCAAATAAGAAATGACTTGCAGGAGGAGGCAAAGGGGAAAGAGGAAAAGGAAAGCGGTGCATTTTAAACTAATTTCCGTTTAATGCACTCTGTCAATGACCACTGGAATGTAAGTAAAAGGGAAAATATGTGGCTTCCTGCTCCTCCTGTGGCCCTCCCCCACCACTTGAGGAGTAATCCCTTTGTATCATTGCTGAAAAAGTTTATGAATATGGGATCACAAAATTATAATGTTTACCTGCATAGCCTTTTTATTTTGTACAAATACATCTACTGTAAATATGATTCTACTCCATGTTCTTTTATTTAAAAATATATCTGGATATTTTTCCACATCTATATACATTCCATAATTGCCTGAGAAATATGAAGTTATTTCCCCAAAATTATCCTTTAGAAAAGAATGATACTTATCTTTGGGAAGTTTTCCAAATCACTTAATTTGAACAAAAGATTGTCATCTGGGAAAGATGCAGTAGCCTGAAACACCCTCAATCGAGAGTAGTTTTGGATGCTCATTGAGACTATCTGCTGAATTTGATTAAAAGGTGGCTAAGAAACACATCACAGATTAGTCTTTACTGCTAGTGGTAAGAATTCAAAATTTCCAGCTTGAGGTTGTATAAGGAGCCTTTCAAGGATCATTTAATAGCGACATCACTATGGTCTGACTACGTTGGATGAAAATAAAACTTTTCATGGTTTTCTTGGTTTAAAAAAAGCAACGGAGTAATTAGTTATGTGGTGAAATCCTAGATATACCTCTACAGAATGAGTGATAATTAAGCGATTTTCCTGATCTTGGGTACTTGTGGTTTGGGATGAAATTTCTAGTGAAAGCATCTTAAGTGGAAAAACAAAGCTACATCTCAAGTAACAGCTGGAAATAAGTCAAATGTACCCTGAAAACTGTGGGTGACTCAGAAAGGAGCTCTAGTTGGTCAAACTGCTGTTAAAGATGCATGTGAAGTATTCGAAAAGATTAATTCAAAAAATGCAAAAGTAGAAATTTTTCCAAATATATGTGATCTTAAATGTGAATGTGTAACTGCATTAATAAATACACATAGACATTTGATAATTTTGCTTATAATTCTAAAAGCATGCACATTTAAGTTGGCCGAAGTCTTTTAAAAATTTTTCACGTTGGAGAATATTGGCTTGCTTTATACTCTAGGAGACTTTCTATGAGAGTGTAATGGAAGATCTACCCCATCCGCAAGGGTCTGCTAGCTAGTATTCCATAATAGAGATGCACAGTGGTTTATTTGGCAGGTTGTCTATGTCTTTTATCTTCTGCAATTACAAAGTTGTGATTAACTTCATCAAATGTTTCTTTATGCACTTTTGCAAGTATGTCTACAGAAGAAATTTCTCCAGGTGTAACTTCCAGGTCAATTTTTATTGTCGTTGAATGGCATTCTCTATTCCTCCTTTATTTTCTCTTTTGCTCACCCAGAGGAAGGTCCTATTAGCATGCTGCATTTGAGTTACACTATAAGTAAGGGCCACAATCATCAAGGGAGATGTTTCTATTACCCTATATATTTTTGCTCTGAAGTCCATAGGACCCCATATCTCCCATTAAAGCCCAGGACACAACAGGGCCCCACCTGGGGTGGGGGGGGAGTGGCGGTGACCGAACAGAATTGACAACCTGGGAGCTGGAAATCTGGGAGAAGACCAGAAAGATAAGAACAGATTGGAAGGGAGAGAACCAGTTAAAGGGAAGCAGAGAGCAGGCATAGAAAAGATTAGAGCAGAGATTCCTGACTTTGATCTGAGTTGGCCTCTGTAGTTTGTTAAGTGACCCAGTGGACAGAGCAAACACATCCTCTGGGCTTCATCTATACTTTATTCCTGGTAATGGGATTCTACTTCCACGCTCTACCAGATATTACGAGCATTAAGAAGAGGTTATAATAAATATTGCCAAGCTGCCCTCCAGAAAAGCTGTTTCGAATTATACTCCCACCTAGAGATTCCCCCACATCCTCACCAATGTTATGCATCATCGAACTTTTTAATTATTGCCAATTAGTAAAAAATGATATCTCTGGAGTATTTCTTTAATCACGTATAAGTTTAAGCATGTTTTCATGGTCGTTGACCAATTATTTATCTTCTTTGTCTGTTTTGTTTCTGTTTATTTATGTATTTCTTATTGATATGTAAAGAGCTTCTTTTATATTAAGGAAATAAATCCTTTGTCAAGGGGGGCAAATTACTGCTCCATTTCTTATTTATCTTTTTATGTTGTTAAATGAATTAAATTAATGTTGCTATGCAGAAGACGTATTTTTACATAATCAAATTATCAATTGCTTTTCTTAGACCTTCTGTGTAAGTGTTGTGATAGGTTAAGGCCACCTGGTTAATGTATCAGAACACAGGAATGCAGTCTGAGTCTCAATCTAGCCACTTAGCATCCAAGTGACCTTGGGCAAATCACTTACATGTCAATAAATGTTTTCCTCAACAGAAAGAAAACTATCTTCTCTCTTCCCCTGTTCTTTCTCTGGTTTTGAGGACCGAATGAGGCAAAGTTTATCAGTGGTTCTAACCCTACACAGTCCACGGGAATGGCAAAGTAGTTTAGATCTGAAAATGGAAAGTAAAATGTGAAGTTTTTTAGAAGATGATTTTCTCTAAAATAAAACCTTGCATTAGAAAAACAAATGCAAATTTTTAGGATCAACCTAATAGGCTTCAAGCAAGGCTAAGAGGGGTTCTGTAAAAGTGCCTTTCTCCTGTGGCTCAAGACTCTCCCTGAACATTCCCAGACACTGTAGCCTCCCATCAGGTCATCTTAATGACCCTCACATTCAGAAAGCTTTTCCACGTGTCTTGTCAGTAGTAGAGACTGGTGGTTAGGGAAAAGCTGAATCACTCACTCTTCTCCTAGAGGTTCTAACCAATTGAGGATAGAAAGAACAAGCCAATTGGTAATCACAAGAAAGTTTTAGCTTTATTGATGATAAAAAGTACTGGGGAATGTGAAAGGAGCCCCTACCACTTTTTGTTGAGAACACATGCCTCTGACTTGGCCAACAGAGACAAGCAGAAATGCAGAGACCAAGAAGACAGAGCCCTGGTTGGGCTGCTAGAAGCAGCTCCTGTGTGGCCTGTTTCTGGATGAAATCACAGGGGCAAGGCCCTCAGGGTAGAATCCACTGGTGTATAGGTGACAGGGGAAAGGTCCGCCTGAAGGTGGTCTGGGTAGGTTTGAGTTGTGGTCTTGCCCTTGATGATGAACATAATGAACATTGTCTTCTTTCAGATGTGGCCCTCCCTTAGGGCGAGTAAGGGCACTGAGAGACAAGTAGAAAGTGTCACTGTCTTCAATATTGCCCATGTAGAAGTGCTGAATGGAACTCCCTTGACTTCTACTGGAAATATAAAGAAGGTGAGAGATCTGTTTTTACCTCTTAAGATTATGGCCTTAGCATGAATGGCTTTGGTTTTGAATCTACTAGCACTAGATGGGCACCTTTATTTATTTATTTTTTAAAAGGTTGTATTTGTTAATTTTTAGGCAGAGGAGAAGGGAGGGAGAAAGAGAGGGACAAAAACATCAATGTGAAATAGAAACATTGATCAGTTGCCTCTCTTCTGGGCCCTGGCTGGGGAACGAACCTGCAGCTTCACCATGTGCCCTGACTGGGAATTGAACCAGCAACCTTTTGCTTTGTGATATGACTCCCAACCAACTGGACCACACTGAACAGGGGGTAGATGGGCACCTTTAGGCAAGTTACTTAAATCATCTGAGCCCTAGATGCCTCCTCTCTAAAATGGGACATGAAAACCTAACCTGCTTGGTTGGGAAGAGAATTAGAGAGACAATACATGTAAGACACTTAGAGTAACTGGAGGTGAACTTGAACTCAATAAATGTTGGTTTTCTTTCTATATATCCCCCTAAAGCTTTTCAAGGAGCAGGCTTCATTTTGCTGCTTCATCTCAACGAAAGAGAATAGTCACAGATCAACCTTCTATTCATGGTTTGGCTCCATGCTTCCAAAGCTAAATAAAGCCATTTATTTTATTCTCTTCCACCTAGGCCCAATTTTGCAGCCCTGAAGTTTACTGTGCATGTCTTCAGAACCTCCTATAATCTCTTTATTTCTTTTAATTTGTAGAACAACAGACTGCGCAGTGGGCTCCTCTCCCCAAGACCAAGAAGAGCCAACAGGCATCATAAGTGCAACGGACCTTCTTCCTTTGTCTGCCTACGACTCCCAAAGCTTCCGGTTAAGCCTCGCTCTCCACCAGGAACTGGAGACTCCCTTTCTTTGAATTCATGTAGTTTGGTTAGTGCTTTTAATTCTTCTCATTTCTAGCCATTCCAGATACTACAGCTCCCCCTTCCTCCGAGAATCCCAAATTAGGATTATAAATACTCATGACTAGGTCTGTTGAAGAAAGCAGATACATCTGGCACCTTTGGCAATGTTCCAAGTTGTAATCATTAAAAAAAAATCCCCATAAATTAACTGAATACTGAACTTTTCAGATCCTTCACCTATGCGAAGAAGACAGACGGCAGAATGCCCCCCGGCTCTGGGGACAGCTCCCACCTGGGGCCAGAGAGCGGTCAGCCTGAGAGGGCTGTGACTTCAGGATGCAGACACATGGAGAGGTCATTTGTTTCTCATTTACCCAGCACATAAGAATATGGAAATCGTTTCAGTCCATTTGTTTGATGGGCCTCCTAAGCCAGTAATAAACAAATCAATACAATTAGTTTTGGCTCATCATCATTAAGGAACTATCACTGCTGGGACACAATTTAATTACACCTCTTGCTCCGTAGGAAAGAAACCTCCTGAGATGGGTGGCTTCTCCTGAGATTGTAGCCAAGCGGCAGTGGGTTGGGAGGCTCAGAGGCAGTGTCTGCGTGCTTCCTTGAGAACGCTCTGTGCGTGTGCGACATCGCAGGGGTCTGCCCAGGGTGGCTCTGAGCGCTCCTGCTACCAGTTTTGGGAATTCATTTGAATAACTATGCATTCTGTATGGAGCTCAGAAACACAACAAATGCCAACAAACTGAAACAGTGAATGAAGATTAAAATGAGGATGTCTAACTCGGAACTGAAATCAAACCAGAAGCCATGATGCCTGGTGTGGGGCCCCTGTGATTCTCTGTGACAGTGACAGGGTTTGAGAACTGCCTTCCGCCTCAGCTTTTCGGCTACGTCTCTGGCACATTACGGCTGACAAGCAGCTAACCCTCAGTACATGAGACCTGAGACCTTAACATTGTTCATACAAACCATGGCTGTTTCTCAGTGGGTTACAGTTAGGCGGATTGTTTCATATGGACAGAGGAACCCTTTCGCATCTTACCATTTCCTTCCCTCGCCTCCAAGGAGAATTCATGTTTAAGCCAAATCGAAAGACATGATTGTCCAACTGAAATAGCTACAATTTTCTTTTGGAAGTGATCTTAGAAAAATCAGTGTGGCTAGCATCCTAAGTTTCAAATTACGAAACTAAGGCCCAGAATAGTTAATTACCTTGCCTAGGTTTCCCAACTTGAGGAGGAGAATTGGTACTTGAATCCAAAACTCAGTTGAAGGGTTCCCTGAGCTACACCATACAAACAAGTCCATATTTCCAAAGTTTCCTGTCAAGAAAGACTCCAAAACAACACAATCTTTTGAAGGATTAATTTGTTATTTACACATGCAGTCTTTTCCCACTGGGTTCTATAGGAGATCATCAATGGAAAAAATGATTTGTCTAAGGTCATGAAATGCCTAATTTATAGGAGCCAGTAATCAATTAATTATGTATTTTTGGAGTTGACTTTATATCTTTTTTCTTTTCAAAGTAAGTGACATATACTGTATAAGATTTTAAAATATAAATTTAAACATATGGAGTGCTGTGAAACCGGATATTACAACTTGAAGGTAAGTTACCTAGGAGAGCCTCCTGATCTTTTCAGACTATGATGTGAAAAACAACATTTTTATTAAGCTAGCAAAATTGATTGGGGATTGATTATTATAGTACTTAGCATTACTTCCTCTAACACATAAGGCTTCTCACACGGTTGTTTAAAATTACAAAGGCAGCCATAGCATATCTTCCAACCACAATAAGATATCCTCCCTTAAGCATCTAATTCATATGCAAAAATACTACAACAAATGCACTATTATTTTCATCAATCTTCGCTAGTAATAGTAAAATTAACTCTATTAGCCTCTTGATTTTCTAATAATAGTAATATGTTATAGTAAATTAGTACTATTGTGTACCTGGCACACGTTATATATATATACATATATAAAATGGTTATGAGGTCTGTCTGGAAAAAGTCCAGCCACTGTTAACACAAGAACGGTTTGTGTGACATTGATATAACCTGGCAGCCAAGGAGAGTGGACTGAAATGCACATGTGTGAACAATGATGACTTCACCGTACTAGTCAGTGAGGGCTGTAGACGCTGTTGAGTGAGCATGTGTACTATGTAGCTGTCGTATTCAAATGACTGAGTGAGTAGAGCAATAAATTTGCATCAAATTTTGCGTTAACCTTGAACATTCCTCCTGGAAACTATTCAGATGATTCAGGAGGCTGCAGCTATGGGCAACTGGTGATTGGCAGCTTCACCATGACAACATACCTGTTCATGCATCACATCTCATGCAAAGTTTTTGGCAAAACATCAAATCACCCAAGTGACTCAGTCCTGCTACAACCCAGATTTGGTGCCCTGGGACTTCTTGCTTTTCCCAAAACTAAAATCACCTTTGAAAGGAAAGAGATGTCAGACCATCAATGAGATTCAGGAAAATGTGATGGGGTAGCTGACTACAGTTAGGAGAACCATGTGAGGCCTCAAGGTGCCGACTTCAAAGGGGACTAAGGTGTCATTGTCCTGTGTAGTGTTTCTTGTGTCTTGTAGCTTCTTCAATAAATGTCTCTTTTTTATATATTTCATGGCTTGATACCTTCTGGACAGACCTCGCATACTCTGTGATGGTTAATTTTATGGGTCTACTTGACTGGGACACAAGGTACCCAGACATTTGGTCAAACATGAGTCTGAATGTATCTGTGAGGTTGTTTCTGCCTGAGATTAGCTTTTGAATTTATAGACTGAAGAAAACAGATTGTCCTCCACAATGTGGGTAGGCTTCATCCAATCAGTTAAAGGCTTGAGTACAAAAAAAGAGACCAATCTGATGAGTAAGAGGAAACTCCTTCTGCCTGACTATTCAGGTTGGGGATATTGTTTGTTTGTTTGTTCGTTTTCATGCTTATGGGTTCAATATCAGCTCCTCTTGGACTACCAGCCTTTGGACTAGAATGGCAATTTTCAACTGGTGTTCTGCAAGAATTTTTAAAACATATAATACTTGACCTCTTAAAAATTCTTGTGGCACACCAGTGTACCACAGCACACCATTTGAAAATCACTGGGCTAGAACTACAGCATTGCCTCTTCTGGGTCTCCAGTTTGCCAACTGCAGATCTCAGGACTTGTCAGCCTCCATAATCATGTGAGCCAACTTATATATATGTTTTTCCCTCTGGAAAATGTTGTACTATATACAAGTATATAATGAAAATGTTTGTAAATTAACACACGAATTAGAAACCTAATTTAAGAGGTTTAAGTGAGTTGATAAGACCAATATATCCTCCAGGAAAGAAAAGCAACTTTACTTAAAAACGTAATTCCATTAGTAGAATGTGAGCAATGAGATTCCTAGGTATTTTAGGTTTTGTAGATTCTAGAAAGCATAGGATGTGGTCAAGATATCACTTAGCACTGAAAACGGTAAGAGATGTATTAGGGAAGTGGCACCAGGAATGTGCTCAGAAATTCTGCTACCATGACTGAGTCAAGCTTATGATAGGAAAATAAGATATTTTGACAAATACTCTACTATTTGAAAAACTTCATAGAATTGCAGAGACTTACAGAGATACGGATACAGCAGAACCCTACTAAAGGTCTGGGCAGAGATGATAACGGAGCTTGATGAGAAAGGGGAACGAATCTGGAGGTGGGAAACATCTATGCGAACCTGCTGATGTCCTCCGAGGAAATGGTCCTGAACATATACGACATTTTCGGATTGTGGAGATTCTTGATAACTTAGTTGATATCAATTTTAAAAATTTCTGAATGACTGAACTCAATATCTCTTCTTTTTACATACACATGCTGAAATGACAACATGAGAAAAAATACCTAAAGCAAAACATACGACATCTTTTGAAAATAGACTAAACTGCACAATAAAAATATAGAAATCAAACCTAATGTTTGCACTGTCTTATTCAAAATTGCAGAAAACACGCCTATATCTGTTATCTCATTTCAAACAGAGAGACAGCCATTCCCTTTGGACAGTCCAGGAAGGCTCACATTTTAGAAATGTAGATTTCCAAATAACAGAGTGCACTGGAGAAACGCTTAATCAAAATCAGGAGTCAGTAACGAGTGTGAGGTCACAATGCAAAATCTGGAGCGAAGGGATTTCAGATGTTGTTTATTTCTTTCTTTCATACTAAGTTCACATTTGTACATGTGGTATTCCCCCAAATTCCCTAGCCTTAAACATCCCACTCCAAAAGTTCCTGCGCACTGTGGTCCCCTCGTCGGTCCCTCGAGGCTCGGTACGTGCGTAGCCCTGCATTTCCAGCTGTGCCAGCCCTCCAGGCAGCATCTATCTCTCCATCTACTTGAAAAACCTCCAGCACAAGTTTTATGACAGATATTCTTTACTTCCAAAGACAGTGTTCAATTTTGAAGGGTTGAATGATTTAAGCAATTGAAAAAAAGATCTAAAATTGAACTCGATAGGGAGTAAAATGATATATAAAAGTGGATCTCATGGGACTTTAAAATAAATCAACAAAAGTAAGAAGACGTCAACTTTCTGTTTCATATCCACCACCCACCACCAACAGGTCCAGACCCCCATGGCAATGGGAGGGTGTGGTGTTAGAAACAAACAGACTGCCCCAATCCCAGGGCACCAGGAGATGACCTTTCCTTTCAGGAAAATAAGCTAGTTGGTAGAACAGGCAACAACATATGACTTATCAATGACGTTAGTGACATCACCCCGCAAGAGATCTCCAGCACTCAAAAGCTTCTCAAAGCCATGTGCTTGTTAGTCTTACATATTTATTTAACTTCCCAATGCAGTTTGCACTTTGTGCTCCAAGCCCAAGTTAGGTTTGAATGACTGCTTGTGTGCATCCCAAGGGTGTTACAATCTAAATGGGTGTTTGGTTTCCCAAGACACTTCCTATGGCCTAGGTGAAATTCATTGCCCTTGATCCCTACTTCTAATCAGTTTTCTTTCAAGTGTGGCCAAACCCCATTTGGCTTCTATTATAAAATAGTCAGATATTTTGTTTACAATAATAAATGACACATTTATTTAAAAAAATTTTTAGTATGCTCATATTTTTAGGTCTCTATTTTCATTTCTTTTTGCTATAAGCCTATTTTTTCTCAGTTAAGCCTATTTATTCTACAGCATCATTAAACCAATTTTATTTTACTCACCATTAATTATGTGCTTTTAAAAAAATTGGTACAAGGATTCATTTGGTGATTCTGTAGGACTATAGGACTACCAACAAGATTATTTCTGTTCATTAACTCACTGAGCCTCCAGTCCATTTTCAGAAGGGCAATGAGCTAACTCATTGGCAGAGAAAGAGCAAAGATCATGGAGTGAGAAAACCTAACTAGCCACAGTGCAGCTCACTTAATTTGTCTGAACCTTAGTTTACTCCTCTGTCAAACAGGAAAAATAAAATACACGCCACAAATGCCATGGAAGAGTTGTGTACATCAGTTGTATATTTATACCAGGGTACTAAATTCAAACTTTTGGCCGGACACTCAGGAATCATGAATATCAGATACCAGAGTTACTGATGAGACAGACCAACCTGCAAGACCTGAAAAGGAGACACTAAGTTTAACTGCTTGGTCTTAAGCAAGTCAGCCACACATAATGTAAGACGTTTGAAAGAGGAACATATTTGAGGGGGGTTTCCTTAGCAAGAGCTATGCTGGGAGATCTCTTCCCGATGGGGTTGTTTGCCCCTTCAGATCCAACCAGAGGAGAGAAACTTTAACAGGACCACCCAGAAATGCAATATCTGTCCCACACAGCTGGAGACATGGGGTGAAGTGATCTAACTTCCAGCAATGGCCTTAGAAGTGTTTCCCAGAGTTAGTTGGGACAGAAGTTGTATGAGTGTGTGTCTTAGATTAGACATAGGCCATGTAGACAGGGGGACCAGAATGAGGTGGTGTTGGCTCCATTCTGTTCAATAGTGCCTTTGAAATGGGAAAAGTCATCAAATAGAAGCTGGAGGTGAGTTCCCCACCCCTCATTCCTCATGGAAGGAGTAAGGAACCAGTTAGAGGAAAATGCAGCATCATGTATATGAAAAGCGCTGTGCAGTTGACAGGTGCCCAGCACTGATGGTGGGGGCGTATTCTAAAGAACCTATGAAAGTATTCCATGAAAGAAAGTTTTAATACCGGTTAGGCTCAGAGGGCACAAGGCCGCCTAACTGCAGAACTGGCCATGTAAATGCTTGCCTTTCCTCCTTACCTTTTGCTCTAACTCCAAATGGTCCATAAAGAACAGCTAGCTCATGCAGAGAGGAGCAAGAAGAAAAAAGAAACCAAATGCATCACATTTCCAGGTTGTGAGCCCATGGGGAGGAGAGAGAGTCACTAATTTTGAATGAACTGAAAAGGTTTGACTATTACATGAAATTGGACAATTAAAATACCAAATTGTGATAGTATTTTGTTACTTAAGGTGATAAGAATACTTTTATTACTTTAGAAATATCGAAAAATCAGGGGAATACCCAAGTTTACAACCAGGAACAGAGGAAGAACTGAACACATTTTGAAGAGAGTGGTGACAAAATAATTGAGATACACACATACACAACACAAATACACATACTACATAACGTTATGCTAAAAATTATAGTGTTTACGGACCACAATATAAAATAGATGTTAATTGCCAAGGCCAATCCATTGTGTGCAGATTAAAAAAAAACAAAACAAAACATTCCCAGATCCTAGAATTTAAGCTTCAGTTTGAGAATCTAAGAAGGTCTGGGGTGTGGTGCAAGGGAGAAACCTCTTGCTTCATTGAATCTCCACCTCCCCACTTCTACCCCAAGTCTGGTGAGGGATGCTCAAGAAGATCCCTGGGAGATCTGTGGGCTGGGTTTCCTGGTCAGGAGATAGAGAAGACTGATGCCTCGTTAAGCCCTGGTTAAACAGCCTGCACTACCAGTGAGTCAGGGCAGGGATGTGAATGTTTCTCATGGAGCAGACAGACATGGGTCGTGTAGGGCAGAGAGCAAGTATGGCATTTGTTACATCATTCCTAAGAAGCCTTCCTAGAAGGCTAACACGGAGGATGCATACCTCCGGCTCCACGGGGCTGAGAAAGGAGCCACAAATGTCACACACTAGAATCGAGATACATATTTAAGATAAGGGTCCCCAGAAGAAGGAGACCAATGGTGAGCAAAGGAAAGAGTAGAGAAAAGCTTAAGCCCATGATCCTCTCCCTGACTGCAGAGTTCCAGCTGAAGGAAGGGAGAAGGTTTAATGCTAATTCAAGTTCAAAGTTTTGATTATTCCACAGAACTGGAAATCACAGTTACTGAATTGAGACTGCATTTGTGACTTCAAGGCATTTTAGGACTGTTTTACCCATGAGTGAGCAGAGGAATTATAGAAACTATTAGAATGTTCATCCAGGAGCAGAGAAAAAGAGCCCTTCTCCAAATACAATTTCAAGGAATTGTAGAAAACAAAAGTTGCATTTTAATTGTGTAATGATCAACAACAATATACTCCAATGCCTAGAACATCCCTGGCACACAGTAGAATAGTAGGTACTCAATAAATATTTATTGTATAAATGAATGGATAACCTGCTAGTTTTACACACACACACACACACACACACACACACACACACACCCCTGCAACTCTGGAAACTATAAAGCTTTCTATAGTAATACCTCTGAATAAGTACAGTATTATAATAATTGTTAATGGCAGTGGTATCCAATTACCTGCAATCTTGAGAAGCAAGGGTTGCAGTGGAACACGTTCATCCATTCATTCACTAATTTAGATAATGAATGTTGACTAAACAACTGCTTTATTTCAGGTACCATGATGGGCACTGGAAATACAATAATGATGCAGCTCCTGTCTTCAGAGACCTGACTGTTCAGAGGGGGAAGACAGATGAGCAAGTAACGATTGTTTCCAGAAAGTCTGAAATTTGACTGGGGAAGAAGAGAAAACAGAAGAAAGATGATCGCAAAAAGTCTGCTGATGGGTTTTTTTTTTTTTTTTTTTGGACTTGTTGAGTTCTGGACAGCAAACCATCAGCAGAGATGATAGCATGGGCTTGGGAAATATCAGTATCAGCTCAGAACGAGAAAGGTCAGAGGCTGTCAAATAGGAATTTTGCTCTCTCCACAAATTTGTGCAGCACTGGTTCTGGAAGTGAAAGCCAGGTTGTGTTACAGAATCATGAACAACTGACAGATACTAGAATGGGCTCAAATAAATGACTGGGGTGGGGGACTGTTAAAGGGCCAGAATGACCTGTAAATTATCTCACGTTGTCTTACATTCATTCATACAGTCATTCATTCAACAAATATTTATTAAGTGTTGGCTCTAAACCAGCTTATCGAAGCTCTGGGATGTGGGTTCTGGAGAACTGTCCATTGGAACCCTACTCTGGTCTTCCTGTTCCTTAGTTACCTCCTCCCACTTCTGTTCTATTCCTCGCTTAGGGAAGATAGTAGCGTAGTTGAGCAATTAAGAACAGAGACTTGGAATGAACCCTATTTGCATTTTGTCTCGGTGACTTCGGTCAAGTGATTCAGTTCCTCTGAATCCCAGCTTCCTCGCAGGTGAAAATGCTATAGCAAAAGTAGCTCCTTGGGGGACTGTTGGGCAGATTAAATAAAACAATGCACGTGAAGGAACTGGCATGGTTCCTTGAACACAGAAAGCCTTAGATAAAGGTTATTTATCATTATCGTTCTTTTCTTTTCCGCTTTGCTCCCTGGGAAATTGGGCACTTTATTCTACTCACCACAAATACTGTGATGTTTAAAATATTCTTACTTTGTGAAGCCATTTAATATTGTTATGTGAACTGTCTCATCCATCCCTGCCCCCCTGAATCAGCGCTATTGTTAACAACTCAGAAGAAACACCACAATTATGACTCCAAAAGGAGTGAAACCTCAGGGGCTCAGAACCTTTGGGAAAATGAGAGAGCGCTTGGGTTAAAATTCCGAATGCTCGCTCTTACTGTAAAGGTGAGGTTTTCTTTTCTTGCATGTGAAGAAAATTTGATAAAATTCTCTTTGACAAATTTCTGAGTCATTGGAGCATGAAAAAAGGTGTTTCTCATCCCTTGAAAGAACTTCTGGGTACCTTTTTCAGTGCATGAATATCTCAATAAGCAGCTTGATTTCAAAATGTCAAACATGCCACAGAACTTGGGTCTTGGGTAGGATAAATGCTTTTGATTTGTTTGAAGAAATTTGATTTGAAAATAGCCAAGTGATTAGTTGTCCAGACTAAGGCTTTGAAGTCACAGAATATGGCTTTCTATTATAGTCCCTTGCAGATCCCTAGACATTTGCATGTAAAATATTTCTAGAACTTTTGCATATGCTTAGATATTAAAATAAGCATGCTTAATGCATTTATAAGATTCAGTCTGTCACATACACACTGCTACCCGATGAGGAAATATCATTTTGTTTTTTAACCTTAATCAAATAGGAGAATGAACATACAGTGCTGATGAACTATGATTGTCAAAGTCCTAAATGCATAGTTGTATTTAATTCTGTACATTGTACATTTGGGATACTGTTAAATAATAGCTCTTAGGAGGTCTCCATTTAAAAGAGACTGAAGAATGTGGAGCCAAACCAAAGAGTCAAGAATCATTCAAGGATAAAAATAGAAGTCTAAAAAGGACCTTGAAAGGTTAAAACATCCAGTTCTTTTCTTAAAGTTACAGACTTTCAGGATGTTAGGTCTGGGGGCAACACAATGAGATCACCTACTCTAAAACATTCATTTTACAAAATCAGGGAATTGGGGTCCAAATTAGAGTTGGGTAAAGCCTTAATTGCATTTTTCTCCTTCAGATTTTCAAATGAGAAAATTCTACAACTACCTTAATTTCCTCCAATTAGGCCAATTTTCTTGATGTGTGTGGATTTTAAATTAACAATATACCATACATGTCTGTTTGTGACTAATGCTAAAACATGACACTATGACAAAATGTTAGAAATTGGACATAATTAATCCAGAGAAGAGAAAACTCACAGGGGACCTACCCAGAGTTTTTCAGTAGATTCACAGTTACAATATGATGGTGCAGGATCAGGAGTTTAAGAGTGAAGCTTTGGAGTACGTGGTCTAAATTCCAACTCTGTCCCTTATAAACAGTGTAACTTGCCAAATTACTTTCATTTCATAAGTTTCTATTTCTTTTTAAAAATATTTCATTTATTTATTTTTAGAGAGAGGAGAAGGGAAGGAGAAAGAGAGGGAGAGAAACATCAATGTGTGGTTGCCTCTCATGAGCCCCCTACTGGGGACCTGGCCTGCAACCCAGCCTGACTGGGAATCGAAACAGCAACCCTTCGGTTCATAGGCCAGTACTCAGTCCACTGAACCACACCAGCCAGGGTCTAAGTTTCTGTTTCTTTACTGATAATAGCAATGGGTACTAAAAGAATAATACTGAAAAAAAGGACTCAGAAGAGTGTCTAACCCATTTAAATATTCAATATCTGGTGTTTTGATATGATTGTGGTTATTATTGTTATACACCACATTTGTAGGATAATAAAAAAGGATAGTGATCACATGTTATCATCACCTCTACCATCACTAACAAATATGTTTTGTAAGCCATATGCATACATAAGAACTTATTGTTATAAAGAGAGTTTGAAGAAACAGTCTTTGGGACAGGGCTGAAGGAACTCCTAAAGCTGATGACTGAAGGACCTTTTTTCTTCTTCCTTCCTTGGAGATCACTAAGTATGATAACAGCTAGAGGTACACACTATGCGGGGGAATGAGCATCTTGGTATCTTTCAAATCCATGATTTCCTGACTTTTGTCTAATCAACACTATTTTTGAATTCCAACTTGTTTTCTTAGTTTTATGAAGAATTTATTCATGTTTACACTTAATGGAAACTTTAAGAGCAGATAAAGAAAGCCATATGTACATGGTGTATTTCCAATCTCAAGATCCAGTTGTAAGAAATAGCTATTATTTTAATCATTTTTTTCAGATATGCAGAAGAAAAGTCCTGCTTGTTATCACTGGAGATTCTAATTTATCTGAGTAAAATGAACTCTAAGTGATTATTGATAGAAGTACTTTTTGCAAATCTATTTTGGATCAGCAGTTGAATGCTAATTTGCACCATAATGAAAAGCAAATCTGCTAAGTTTTCACTCTCATTACTTAATACAAATTGATGTCACAACATGACTGGTAAAGTAAAAAATATCTTTCTCTATTATTTTCATTTGTTAGTTTCACACATTTAATTATAGACGTGAAAGCTGTCATTTTTGTTGCTTTTATTAACCAACAGCCACAGGCAACTTTACTACCTTTAGGCCAGTATGTAAAGTAAAAAAAAAAGTGAATTTTTTATAGATGGGTTGACCAGGAAAGGGATACATTTGGATAACAATGGGTTGACACACACACACTTAGAAGACTCTGCACAGGCCAAGAAAAACGCAACAATGGGAAGCCAAAATCTTGTTTGACTCTCTGAGGCTCTGATAGGTTTGGGGAAAAGGGAGGACTTTGTCTCTACATTCCAATAACCCCTCACAAACTTACTTCCTGGAGTAATCTTTTCTAGTGATGTGAAGATGTATGTGGAGTGGACGGTATGTCAGTTCTGCTGTATGTCTCCCGAATACCATTTTAAGCATGTTGCTGCTGTGCTGGGGTGGCTATAACATATTAATGAACTAGAAGAACTACAGTCACAAATCTGATAATTAGATAAGAAGGTCAACCAGAGGAGAAAAAATCTAGAGCCCCATTACTGGAAAAAATAATTATACTGGGAGCATGTTGATTTTAGAAGAGGAAAACCATGTCATTTTCTCTTGTGGTTAACGAAAGCTCATTCTTTGTCTACATGGGTGAGAGATACTGAGCCTATATGTGAAAGACCCTGAATTCACTGGAGAACTGAAGTCTCCAGAGAAATTACCTACAGTAGATCAATCAGAATGGGAAAGCCAAGATACATCAAACATAGGGCAAGTATTGGCTCAGGTTTGGCCATCAAAAGAATGTTTTCAGGAAATAAACCAGAGGACACTCCAACAAACAAACAAAAAAACAAACAAACAAACAAACAAAAAGGATGTGTTTGCAAAAGCTCAGGACAGGAGGTCTCCATCTAGCAAAGGAACTTCTCTGTCCCAGTCAGAATAGGCTTTGACTGTCATAGCATGATAAAGATGACCCCTGTGAGGTACGTGTGATAGCCCTGGGCCTACAGGCTGACACTTGGAGATCATAATATCGGCCAGACAGAAAGTAGCCCGAGACCAGACCAACAGAATAGAATCAGCGAGGTGAGGAGGTGAAACACGCGGTACTGCACGTATTCTGGAGACCCAGAGGGAGTCAGGAGTGAGAGGTCACTACCCGTAGCAGGGCGGAAGCAGCTTACAGCGCCCTTTGCAGCACTCCTCCCTGTCTGCCCTTCTCCCAAAGAGTACTGTGCTGTGGGTTAGTCTGGTTCAAAGACATGTCCCTTGGTCACAGGCCCACAGGTTTCACAATGCTGAACAAAAGTGACCGAGGACAGAACTCACGGAACACGTTGCATTAAAAAATAAGAAAGTAATCTGTTCTCTGTGTGTCCAGAGATAAATATTTGGTGGTACTTTACATGTTTTAAAATTATTTCTCCATTTTCTCTCCATGTAGTTAATGGAAAATAGAAAGGTAGGCAGAACAACATGGCAAAGAAGGGGAAAAAGATACTCTGCCTGTGTTTCCGGGGAAGCATCTTGGGACATCAGGTAGAAAAGAAAAGACCACGGCAGTCCTAGGTCATGATTTCTGGGAAGATATTTCTGTCCTGAGTCCACAGAGAGACAGGAGCAGCTGCAGGTGCAAGGATTCCGCCACAGTGCGCCCATGGGTGATGGGAAAACTTCCTAACACCCCTACCATGAAGGGATATTTAAGCTCATTGTACACATATCAATTACATCTGAGAGCCACAATCGTCTGGGGCTGACCAACTGTTCATTTTCATAAAGGGCAACACAAATTTTCAGTTTAAGATTTTAATGGCAGCTTATGCCTGATGCCATAAAGCCTGGAATCTAAACTGCCCCTCTGAGGAAGAGAAAGAAATGTGTGCAAAGCACAAGGATATTGTTCAGAACTAATGTGCTCAATGGTCCCCAGCCCTCTAAGTCACACCTAACCACGTTGCCTCTCAATGAAAATGGTCCTGTCTCATCGAGGACAGTGGTGAATGGTATTAATGCCCAGCATACGCGTACATCCGAATTAGATTCAGAACTGCTTACACGTTATTTACTTAATGCCTTTCCTCATTTTCTGTTTTCAACACTTACTGGTATAAGTATCCTAATAATAAACAACACCCAGTATGTCATTTTTGATTTGCTTTAAGATTTACAAAGATTTTGTGAAACAACGGAATTTGTTTCCAGGAGAGAAACTGTAATGATATGTATAAATTATAAGATGACCTGTTGTTATATAATAAACATTTGTTACATATAAATCATTAGCTAAAATGCACTCAGACCTCATTTCCTTGTGTCGTCAATATTAGTGAAAAATCATCTCGATGACAGGCTGAAGAGCTCCAAATTACCAGTAATTTCAATGACTGTATGTACCACTTACATGGTCTCAACAGATTCATTGCTTCACACACATACCAGAGGCTCTGTGGGATTAATTGTGTGTCTGAGACCACAAGGTCAGCAAGTGATGAGACAAGAATTTGAACTGGTCCTAGCTGACCACAGAGCATGAGCATATAACTTTTACACTGTACTGTCTCCCATACAAGGCCAATGGTCTATTTTATTTTCCACTCTTTTTACAAATATTGCACAACTTGGCGAGTGGGACATTGTGACATTGCCCACCTGGAGAAATCTGGCCACCTCAGCATTCTCAGCTTCCTCCCTGTGCGTGCACACGCAGACATCAGCCAACCTGCTCAGAACACAAAAGTACCCTTTAGAAAGCTTTAGAATCCATAAAAGGAGAACATCTCTAGTCCTTTCATTGTGCATTTAAAAGCTGAGGTTAGGGCTTTTATTTTCATTTGGGTCTATTTAAAGGGAGAGGCTTTGAACGGTGATAATTTTAGTTGACTGTGTATGTTGTGTTCCTTATTTTTTCACTTAGGCAGTGCAGCCTTCCAAGAGGTATAACTGAAATAAGGCACAATCCCACAGGATTCCATGTTGCCTTTTTCTCTCCCTGTGGGTCCTCTCTCTGCCCTTTCCTTCTCCCCTCTGCCTTCACTTGATGTCTCCACCTTTGCTACTAAATACAGGAGAAAGGAGTGAGAAAGGACCCTTTATGCTGAAACAGAAAGGAAGGAGGGCTGGTTGCATCTTTTTGTTTGAAACCTCTGATGGCTCCAGCCCCAACTTGGCCCTCAGCTTTGGGCAGCTGCAAAGGGAATATTATTATCTGGAAGATGTGCTGGCACATCAAAGAATAACAACTGTAAACTGGACTTACTTTCTTCGTGAATCCAATTCTTTACCTAGACAAATTGCTGCCCGCAACATTATTTCCCAGAGTTTCATAATAATCTATTTCCCTTCCTCCTTTGTCCCCCAACACCATCTAAAATCACCAGGCCATCAGAACCTGTGGCCTTCTTTTCTCCCATATTGTCTCCCCTACCTCACTTTCTGACCTGTCAGCTTATCACCTGACACTTGGATAAGGTCTGAAGTCATTTAATTTGTCCCCTATCTTGAGAATCTTCCCCTTTACACCCTATTGCAGCACAATAAAGCTCTCAACACCTGGAGGCTTAAAGCAAGTACTGTGGGTAGGTAGGGTTCACTGGCAATGGCTTGTCCCTACACTACATAGCTGGAGCAGCTTTATCTGGGTCTGCTGGAAAGAAGCTGGAGTTATTGACATGCCTGGTGATCCTGCTGAGGGGGCTGAACAGGCTGGAGCTGCCCAAGCCTATGTCTTCCCAACACTTTCACCCCCACGGCCTCTGTCTGCCTGGCCTCTTTCTCCAGCAGGGTGGGAACTTGGGCTTTTTCACTTGGTAGCTCAGGATTCTAAAATGTGGAAACTGTGATGTCTCTTAAGGCCTAAGCACAAAATTCATATTTTGTTACTTTTGCCTCATCCTGGTCAAATCAATCACAAGTCATGTTCAGATTTGAGGTGAGCAGATTGACTTCACCTCTTTGGAAAAGTGACAAAATGACATTGCAAAAAACCAAGTAGGTTGGGAGGGCTTTTTGTGTGACCATCACAAGATAAAACCCATATTCTATCACTTATGTTTCAATATTAATGGATTCTAGAGTACTCAAAAACAGAGTAGTCAGCTCTATAAAAAGTGAATTTCCAATCTATAAGTATATTCAAGACCAGATTGGGTGGGATAGGGATAGGATCTAATCCAACCTTAAAATAGCCTTTCCAATAGCATTGCAAATGTGTAAGCAAGAGCAAGATAATTCAATAAACCAAGAAAAATGTGAATATAATCAATCATTTATTTGTGGTAATGAATCATTTCAAGTTCTAACTCCACATTGGAGACCACAAACACTTCGAAATGGTTCACCTTAGACTTATCGCCTAGAAATGTTCCACCTATGGAAGCAATCACCAGTGTCTCACTTTGCGAACAAAATTTCTTATCATACCAGGATTCTCACTGCTTTTGTCAGACTATACATTCTGGCTCGTGTTATCATGTCTCCAGAAGTTACTCCCATATAACGACTTCATTTCACAGTCCTACTCCATTCCTCATTCCCACCACCTCTTTTCTCCCCCCAGATGGGCTTGCTCTTCTGTCACAAAGACAAACAGCTCTTAGTCTTGAATGCCTTCAATTTCCTGCTCCCCACCCACAAAGGCATGCATCTTTAGTTTTGCCCCTCTTTACTACCCTCAACATTAGAAAACAAGAAGATACTCCTATTCAAGGTTCATTTACCCATCCACCTCTTAAGTTCCATTCCCCCTCATCTTTTCAGTAATATTACTCCAGTAATTCATGCCTCTTTTTCCTAAATCTTCAACCTGTCACTCTCTGATAACCATTTCTTTTCCTCCAATATATAAAATAGTCATCTTTCACTTATCTGGAATAAAAAATCCTAATCTCTGCTCCCTATCTGACAATGACCTCATTTTCTCTCTGGTTTTTACAGCCAAGCTTTGAAAGTAGTCTCAACTTGTCATCTTTGGGCATTTATGCTGTTTTAAGCATTTTATCCACTTAAACTCATTTACTCGTCACAGTAACCATGAGAGTATTCTATTTATATTCCCATTTTACAGAAGAGGATACTGAGGCAGAGAGAGAGCAAGAGAGTGAGAGAGAGAGAGAGTTATTTAATAACCTGCCCATAGGCAACAGCTGGAGAATGGCAGAGAGTCTGGGTTTGAACTTGGGCAGTCCAGCTTCAGGGCCCTAGCACTCCTCACCAGACTTTGTTGACTCAGTCATTCATGCTGTTCAGTTCACTGCGGTCCACCTTCTGCCTTCATCACTTTCCTGAAACTGCTCTCACATGGGTCACCAAGGCCATGCTAGTTGCCAATTTCAATTGACACCTGTTGGTACTCATGTGAGATGGCTGACAAATTATTCATGAAGAGGAACGAGGAGGGAAACTGAAAAGAAAAGAAAGATGGCAGAGACTTCCAGTCTCTTGTTCAGGTGAGAAGCATAGCATGAGAAACTTTGTCCTTGTTAATGTGGCTGAGACCAAGAAAGCAAATCTTTTCTCCCACCCATCTATGGCTTTCAGATTTTAGACCAAATTTCTACATAAAAATATTAGAAAGGTTAGTCAATTCAAATCACAAACTCACAAATGGAGGCAAACAATCATTTACACTTGTAAGGGACCCCACAGATGGAGTGTTTACCTTACTGAACACCAACTTTTCTAGGGCCACCGAATACTCCGACTCGCACCTTCACGCAGCTCGGGCCTGCACTGACTGTGGAAGGACTTCATAATGCTCAGTCCCTGACGACGGGTCAGTGCAGCTGGCATGTGCAATTACTGAAAAAATGCCCCATTGTTAAAAAGATAACCTTCATTCTATGTAAGTTGGAGAACTGAGACATCCTTGAAAAAAGGTGTTGGAACAATGGAATGTTTCAAAAATGATGCCAAAAGACTGTAAAACAAAGAAAAAAAGTTTATTCTTAGATATTTGAGTATTTTAAATTTCTACATCATTTCGATAGTCAACAGATGTGTATTGAGTGCTAAAGGCACACACATGCCGCCATCCTTTGTGCGGAGAGAAATTGGAGAGAAAACAGAGCTCCACCCTCTTAGGCTTTAAATGCTGGTAGTGCTCAATACATGTGCAAACCAGATGAACATCTGTTTATTCATGAGTCATATGCTGATTGTCCACACTGGGCAGGCGTGTCATTGCCTTTAAAGACCTCACTTTCAATGACCTTATTGATTACAGGGAGAAAAGACAAGAACCGCATGAACAATACTACCAAGTAGAAAAATAAAGAAACTTCTAGAATAGCAATAAGCATGAAGTAAGCATTCAATAAATATTTGTTAAATAAACAGTAAGCACTACAAAAAGGTTCATGGTAAGTGCTAAAATATTAGAATAAGGAACTCGGAGGGTGTTTCATGAAGACCGTAGTTGAATTGGACCTGAAGAGACCACCACTGATAGGCATGAAGAAAGACAGTCTAGCGCAAAGCCCCAGAAGCAGGAAGACCCCAAAAATATGTGACCAGTTGCTTTGCCAGGATTGAAAAATAAATAGAAAGGGAGGTTAACTAAGGGATTCATATTCTAATCAATAGGTAATGAGGAACTAGCAATATTCTTGAGGAGTGGTAGGGCATGACTAGAATTTTAAAGTGAGAAGGTGAATTGACAATGGGTTATTAGTACAGATCAGAGGGGTAAGATTCTAAGAGGAAAGAGATCAATTCTGTTTGTCTCTGTATCAACAACTTGCACAAGGCCTGACTATCAGTAAGTATGTTGAACATTTCTTATGTGTTAACGGCATCCAGCCTCTGCTTCTGGTAAAAGCACCTGAGCAAAATCATCCCTCCCCCATGCTCAGCCCAGTTTGTGTGGAGCTGATGCTAGCTCCGAGACAGAACGGGTGACCCAGGCAAGACAATGGCCTCAGTTTTGGTTTTTTGAGATGGACATGTGATCCAACTTGTACTAAAGAGATCAAGCCTTGAGTTTTTGTCCAGACTTTTGGGAAACAAACAAACAATAAAACAAAACAACAAAAAACCTTGATTCCTCACCCTATTGGATTTTGATAAGCATGAGGGAAAAACCTGCTTGAAAACAGAGACCACACAGGAGACAGCATATTTCATGTTTGTGATATAATAATTTCCTTACTTGCTCGGGCCATTTTTGGCTGGAATTTTCTTTTAACTTGCAAGTGAAAAATATCCTGACTGATATAATAAGAACTTTATTTAATGAATAAGAATTGAGCGATTGGTTTTATATGCAGAAATAGAATAGATCTAGTATGAGAGGAGACCTGTCTTTGGTGAGTCAATCAACCATATCATTCCTCATCCCTAGATGCCAGCAGTCAATTAGTTTCACTTGGAATCTCTTTCACCCATGAGCTATGATTCATTTCCACCCAATAATATTATGATCTATGTTTCCATCGAGTCAATGACAGAGAATCACAGTACTAGGCACACAGTAGCAATGTAATAAATCATTTGATTTGCTGCAGAACCTAGGCTTTAGAGAGAAAGTAAGCCATGAAGGATGCTATTTTTAAAAAAGTCCAGTTTCACTAAAAGTAAAGTGTGATTAATACTGTAAACGTCATTCAGCTGGCCCAGGTAACCTTCACTGGGCAAATGCAAGAGAAGCAAGAGAGGCTATTTTCATTTGTGCTCACCTTGAAGCCATGCCTCCACGAATACCCAAAAATCAAATACCCATCACAACATTTCAAACTTTTAAAATTCTAGGCACTGACTCCACACTGGTCATAGCCACTCAGTATTCCCATGGTGGCATTACATTACCACGACTTTGGCTGTTCTGAAATAAAGTAATTGCTCTCCTCTGCCTTACCTGTTGTTAAATTGGTGGGCTTTATACATCATTCATAAGCCTCCTGGTGTTATTTATTGTGAATCTCTCTGGCCCAAGTCACATTTGATCAACATACTGAGAAACAAGTATTTCAGCCACGAAACAAAAATTTTATAAAAAGAGAAGTGATTTGAAACATGTTCTGGATTCAGCTTACTTTCATACAGTTAACTGGAGTAGCTGCCAGGGATATGTCTCTTTGTGAATTATTTGATAAATTTGTGTCTTTTTCCCCCAGGGTTCTGAATTGAATTCATTAAATATTTACTGAGCGCCTACACTATGCAAGACACTGTGCTTGGCCCTGGGGCAATCTGATGTTTTGTCTTATTAGATGTCATCCTTCAAATCTATAGGAAAGTAACAAAAATGTAAATGATGAGGACATGAAGGAGGAAACAGGAGGAGGTGTGTTGCATTAGGACAGTGGTAAATAGGGAAAAAGGAGTCTTTCAATGGTAGTCTTTTATTAGGGGAAAAAATCACGTTTGGCTACCCCCCAGGCTAAATTTTTGCAACACATAACCAGAGTAATTTAAAAGAAACAGAAGCAATAATTGTCTACAGCATAAATAACATTATTTCATCACTTCGCTAATACTATGGTAATAATCAATAGGTTACTCTTTGTGAGGCTTTGTCTTTTCTATCGCCGCAGTAGAAAAAAGCAAACAATGCCTCCTCAGCAGATGCAGTGGTCAAGAAAAAAACTAATATTTTTTTTATGTGTGAGGACATGTTTATCTTCCGTCCTTCCCCCACCTACCTACCTTCCTTCCTTCCTTCCATTTCCTAAATATTTACTCAAAACCACTAAAAACTATTTCCATAGTTTTTGCTCCTGTAAAATTAGTTAGAAATCCCTTCTAATGATTAACCAGCCTGGTCCACCACACTCTTGCTTGACTTGGAATTCTGTAGCCCCTCAACCTCAAATGATAGGAGTCTAGATGCTCATGTACTACAAGCAAAGATAAAATCTTTGGGTAAAAAATGACTAATGATCAGGAACAGAATTATAACTAAACTCCTCATTTATCAATGCTTTCAGAGGGGTAGATAAAAGTACTAGCCTTGAGAGTATAGCATTTTGTTAACT
Organism: Glossophaga mutica; assembly: GCA_039655065.1. Classification (NCBI taxonomy): domain Eukaryota; kingdom Metazoa; phylum Chordata; class Mammalia; order Chiroptera; family Phyllostomidae; genus Glossophaga; species Glossophaga mutica. The sequence goes on along the minus strand of CM077307.1, from coordinate 56,114,856 downwards.
ACAGGGCTGGTTTATTCAGTGATGAGAAGATGGTAAATTTGAGGGCAAACCACCCTCAATATATTCACAAACAAAACATTTATTGCCTTTTTGCATGCTGTTCTATTTAATAAGATTCAAGGTAAGGGAATTTTTGTTTCTTACTATATGAATCCAGAAGGATAACATCAGGCTCCTCAATGTACCCCAAAGAGAGAGCTGTTTAAATCACAGGCACTGAAGTGTTTTCTGGGTAAAAGCTTTATCTAGTGAGGGTCTTTGCTGACTACTACTTTCATTTTTTAAAAATTTAATGAACCCAAGACCTTTCACAAACTGACAAACTGAGCTAAACCCATCCTCACTCACTCTGCTTACTATTCTAAAACTGAAAGGAATGAGGATAAACGGAAAAGTGGGAAGGAAGGCAGAAGGAAGAGTGGATTGAATCTGGTATATATAACCTCATAATTCTAACAAAACAATTTTTTCAGAAAAAAATATTAATTTCAGCAGGACCTTGTATATGCATAAATATCAATATTTGGCATGTCAATGTAAGCTACTTACTGGTGGAATTACATAAAACAAAACCTTATCTGAACATTGCTGTAGTCTTTAGTCAATTGATGCAATCAAAATGGCATTTTATTTCATTTTAATTTATGTTACCTCTTCCCAAAATTATTTCAATCAATATGCATTTGAGTGCCTGTATTAAACTCAATTTAAGAAACAATTTTTTTTACAAACAACTCTCCTAATTGAGGGAGAATGAAATTGGAGAACATGGACATGAATAGAGAATTAATTACCTGCTATCCACTATTCAGATGATGACTATTGACAAATTTACAACTTTTTGATTTTTTTCTTATGAGTGAGTATAAAAACTGCGATCATGCTCAATGCATAGTTTCGCATCTCCCTTTTCCCACATAATCTTACTGTGGACTTTACTCAGATGAATATACTTTTCTTCTACTTTACTTCCAGTGACCATTTAATAGTCCATCCTATATCTACAGCATGCTTTATTTAACCAACCCTGTATGGTTATGTATTTAGGTTATTTCAATAGGCTTTTTCCTATGGATGTTTTTAGCTCTGATTCAAACCAGGAAGTGATATTCTATTTCTGTTCTGTGGTTCTTTGCACTAGAGCCCCTTCCCCAAACACGGTGAGCACTTTGAGGTCATGGCCAAAGCTGCACTGCTGCAACAGGCTGAAGAACATTACTCATGTCTCGATTATTTGAGGAGAACCTTTACTCCAGGCACCAACATCAAAGCTCCCCAAAAGGACAAGAATGGCAGGTTTCATTATTATGGAAAGATGTCTAACTCTTTTGTTGACCTATTTGGTTTCACCTTTGCTCAAATACAATCATTTAAATGTTAAATTCCCAAATCTTTGACAATTTCAGGCCTCAAAGGTTTCTATTTGAACAACTACAATATTCTTAGCAACGTTCCAATAAAAAAAACAACCAACCTTTTTCATTGATATTAATCTTCACAGTCAAGTGGTTTTTAGACCTTAACTATTATTAAATGCAAAACAACATTGCAACAGTAAAATAAAATTTAAAAGCTGAATCTGAACACATTTTACCAAATTTCATTTTACATGGATCCAAGAATTTTATACTATCATAATCAGAATTTTTTCACTGAGCCCTATATAGTAAAATTTCACGTTACTAATTGGACTTCATATATATAAATGAACATTGATTTTTAAAAATTTTATAAAAGTTTCTCAATTGTTGAGTACTCTGGGTTATTTTTAAATGTTTGCTAATATAAAAAAGAATTCTGCAATGAACATCTTATCTTTTTTTTTTAATTCTTCTAAAGGTTTCCTTAGAATAAGTTCCAAAAAGTGTAAATATAGTATCAAAGGATACGGACACCTTAGTGTGTTGCCAAAATGCTTCTCAAATGAATTACATTGCCATCAATAGGATGTGAGCCCAGCAGTTTCACTGAGATTGTACCAGCAGAGATTATTACACTTTAAAAATTATTTCTAATTTGATGGATATAACTGCTCATGGTTTTTAATCTAGGTGTGTCTATGGGTTTCTCTCTCAAGATCCCTAGGGAATTATGAGCAGAACTCTCCTTGGCATGCGGATGAAGTGATAGTCAGAGTAGACAGACACATAAATAAAATGGGTCACTACAGAGCAATTTCAGTTCATTGAGACATCTCTCCTCTTCTAAATAAAAGATGTCTGGGGAGTTGATACAAGTTTGTGTCTCCTTACATCTGAGACTATGTCATCATCACGATGATTTAACCTGCCTATTAGAAACTGAAGGTCAGTTTTTCTGCGGACTAACACTATTCAACTTAGATTTATTTGATATTAGGGCTATTACCAACCATGACAAGGAGAAATGTTTGTTATGGCACAATTTATTTTTCATATGAGCACCCTTTATACCAAGACTCATAAAATATTTTCCAGTGATACATAAGCTAATGGTCCTTGTAGAATGCTTATTTTTCAATGTTTATTTAACTTGTGATGAAAAATTGGTTGTTTTATTTTCTGGCAGGTAACAGCTGACTTTCCAACAACTATGTTAAAGCAAATAATCCCAGAGGTTAAGAAAGACCATAGATCCGGAACATTATGATTTACCCTTTCCCAACACCTTACACTGAACTGAGGAAATGCAAGGCTGTGGTGGCAACAAAAAAGAAGAGGAGAAGAATTAGGGAAAAAACAATGACAACTCTAACCAATGGGGAAAATCTGTCAACCAAGTAATATTTTTTCCTAAAGAAGTGAAAAACACTCTCCTATCTTTTCGCAGTATGCGTGCACCTCCTCAGCTGCTCTCCCTGTATGGCTGACATGACATTTAAATGATAAAGTAAGACAATTTGGAGTTCACCATATCAAATACAGCAATGGCTCCCCAAGGAACAAGAAAGAAGAATCAATGGCTGCACTGTTGAATGCTTTAGGCCTGTAGTATTATTTTCATAAATTAAATTTATAACCAGGTGGCTTGCCTTCTTTTGCTTTTTCATTGAAGTCAAAACATCATCACTCCCTATTGAGATGATACTGACAGTTTTCAGATAGACTTCTTGGTTTCCTTTTTTCTTTTCAGTTCAGTTCCTCGTCTTAGTGCAGAAACTCTGGAAAATGCTTGCTTCCAAGGGAATACAGTGTAGGTAGTGTTGTTCTAAAACCACACGGAAGTGCCTGAGACAGTCAATGGTAAAACCTTTTACTCTCCAAGGACACCACAAGTTCAAAGTCTGGAATCAGGAGAAAGTCTCATTGGGTTGTAGGGCAAATGGCTCAATATCTAAAATGCAGAGAAGTCAATGTTTGATTATTATTCACTTGAGGGTCCCCCAGGTTCTTTGCTAATATACAGTTAATTTATTCTTCTTCATTCTCCCTCGAATTCCATGCTCTCTATTCTTTTACCACAGGATGGGAAAGAGATCATTTCAAATCAAATTTTTTTTCTGCAATTGATAGAATGCAGAATTTTTTTTTAAAAAATTGAAACTTTTGAATAAGTCATACACAATGGCATACGTGACCTTTGGCAAAATTGGTCACAAAAACAAAGAGGCTCAAAAACCTTTGGAAGAGGCTCATCTTCCGAAGAAGATGAGATGAGACAGTGAAAAGAAAGCGTCTGTGTTAAATAAGGTTGAATTCGAATTTTACTTCCGACACCAGATGTGCAATCCTGGACAAGTCACTCATTCTCTTTAACTCCCAGCTTCTTTGTCTACCCAATGGAATTCAGAGCTACCTCAAAGAGGAATTGTGATGATAGAGTAAGATGATAATTTTAAAGATTCTAGTATGATGCTGGCCCAGTACAGCACCTGCTATATAACAGGCAATGAATAAATGGCCACTGACTCTGTTACTGCAGTTGCCAGGGGGGTTAAATTATTACTGTGTCCTTCTTCATTCATCCTGAGAACAGGCAGCAATGTTCAACCAGGACTCATGCAGTAGGGGTTGGTGGCAAATTTGTTACCAAGGTGGTCAATTCTTACTCTCCCTCAAGACTATTCCTCCCAGGATATTTACCAGGAAGCCCAGTGAACCAGGTAATTAACAATGGAGGCTACAGCTGCTTCATGGGTCATGCTCAACATCAGTCACCCACAATAACAAATATTTATGAAGCTTTTCGAGTATCAATTGGGTAGATATAAAACGTAGTGTAGGAACCAGAAGTTGTGGTTTTAAATACCTTTCCATATTGATGAATAAGATGGCTTCCTGGAAACATATAAATATACACATGTCTTTTTTAAATTGTTTCAACTGTGTATGTTTAAAAATTAGCTAAGGGGTATGTTAGAACTGAATGCCTCAAAGGAGAAAGTTTAGGGTTAAAGTAGTGCTCAGTCAAGATACCTAACACTAAAGGGACAATTTACAAAGGTGCAGTCAGGGTGCAGAGAAGCCACAGTGGAAAGGGCTGTAACCCAAGCCTGGTACCAGTGGGGGACTGTTGAAACGATAGGAGGGAGCATGATCACTGGAAGACATAGAGCCAGCCTGGCAGTTACCTTGCAAGGAGGGAGGCTGGGGCGATAATACTTCAACCTCCCTCTTCTCCCTCCCTCTGATGAGGCCAACAAGCAAGAGAGCCCTTGGCTGCAATCTATATAGGTCAAACCACTGGGCAGAGAGCAAGGTGAAGAGTGTAGGGCAGGCAAATGGGAGGATCTTCAGTCCACCCATAGATCCAGGTGAGATGAAACCAAGTCCTAAGGTGGGAAGTTTCCTAAAGTAGGTTCTCCTTCGGAGCAGGGATTATATCTTGCTCATTTTAGTAACCTGCTGTCCAACAGTTGCCTAGCTCAGAGTGAGCACTCAACAAGTATTTGTTTTAGGAAGAGCAGTATTGCTTGGGTATTTACTTCACTACTAGATATTTTTAAGAATAGCATCTTCAACTTGCTACTAAATCAATCAAAAGCTTGTCTCTGCAGAGTCATAGAGAAATATGAAAATACAAAGCAGCAAATGCTTAGCGTGTGAAGTAAAAATGGTCTTATCTCCAATGAGCTGTGCAAGGCAGTTCTGCACATGAATGCATTCCACAGCAAAGTTGGCTCTCTCACAGCAAGTTAAAGTTTAAATCCTAAATTAATGCTATTGACTGACATGAATAGAGCCCCCACGATTTACCTAAAGCAACATTTGGAGAAGCAAATTTAAAGAAGAGTACAAAATGAAATAATTCTGTGAAATTTAAAGTTAAACTTCCACTATTAATTTTTTTTAACTTTCTGTTTTTTCCCTATTAAAATTCTCTGTAGCTTTTAAAAAAATATTTGATTAGCCAATGTTAAAATAATTGTACTGGGATTAAACTTCCTAAACCTTGGCCTTATTTTTTATAAAAGCTGACTAAATATAAAACTCTAGGAGCTGTTTAAGCAGGACAAGTGAGGTTTGGCTACAAGTTACACATTGGGTTATCACTTAGGACAGTGTACTGCAAACAAAAAGCGATATACTTCACAGAGCAATCTAGTACACACACACTCAGATATGTAAAAGGCCACAGTGTAAAATGTTTTTCTTGGTGAAGATAGTGGCCAAACATTTTGAAATACACTGCCTTAAATGCCAGTATGGTATCTGCCCTGCTTAAAGCATGTCTTATTGTATGATACTTAATCAGTGCTCTTGATACACATGTATCTTCTTTTTATCCATCCACCTGAAATGCATACTGTGTCTTTACATGTGCCATGCATGCTGATAAAGTGTATCATTTTGTAGTCTGTTTATTTCTTTTAAACACATGCTGATTGCCACCCACTAAATTAATTTCAAGACTCACTAGTGGGTAGACACCTACAATTTTAAGAGACTCAGTTTGGCTCAGTGCATATAGAATGCCAATTGTGGAAAAAAGAAAGCACAAGGCAGCCTAAAAAAGAAAAATAATGGAGCAATTTATCCAGGAAGCTATGGAGATAGCTGGGCCCATTTTGTTAAGAGTTGGGAGAAGATCAGGAAACAATCCATTAATTCACTCACATACACACATTTATTTTTTCTCATTAATTCAACCATTCTTTCCACAGACTTTAAGCTCCTGCTCTGTGTTGTATTTTGAAGGCAGAGAGACAGGAGACACAGATCCCATGCTCTCCAGAAGTTAACAATCCAGGAAGATGAAGACAAGTATGGAGGTAATTACTACATGAATGAAACAGGGGGCAGAGGAAACAGGGGTTCCTGCCAACAGCCCACCTGGGAAAGTCAGGTGCACTCTGCCCAGAGGAGATCATGGCAAAGACCAACCATGCTAGGTACCTCCTAGAACTTACCCAGCTTGTCTTTTCAGGGCCACCATCTGGGTAACCTAGGACTAAATCCTTATTCTGTGCTTTATTACCTGAGTGACCAACAACTTTCTGAGCCTCAGTCTTTCCAGCTATAAAATGAGAAGGTAATAACACCCTCCTAGTGGAGTTGTGGTATGGCTCAAACATGATGATGTACAACACAGAGTCTAGCACAGCACCAGTAGTCCAGCATGCGCTCATGGCTTTGATCACTATCACCGTCAACATCAAGATCATCATTCTGTTTGCTTCTCAAAGCTGATGTGGCAGGAGTTCCCTTGCAAAACGGCATCATGAATGACTAGGCTTTTTGAGACCGGACCCCCCTGAACCTGAAACAAGCATGAAAGATGCACACTCTGAGTCAGAAGATTTTAGAGAAGAAGGAAGTGGAATTAAGATTCCAGCATGAAGTACCTTGCTCTGGAGTACCTTTTCCTGAAGTTTTAACATTGTTATCTGAAGTGTTTAATTATGTAATTTTAAATATTTTGATGCTTTTGAGGCTTAAGGGCACAGCGTATAATTACTTTGAGATGAAATGTGAAATAAGGAGTGAAGAGCTATCAAACTCCCAAGTCTGCTATGGGCAACCACCGGGGGAGAAACTACTTAAATATAAAACACAGCTTATTAAAGTCATACAAAGGTTCAAATGATAACCGATTGCTGATCTCTATGTGTTTTGCATAGCTGGAGAAATCTATAGAGGATATGAAGTATGAGCAGATACAGAGTATCATCAACAATAATTTATAAGTGAGAAGAAAAAAGCAATGTCCTATTAAATAAGACAATGACCAAACCTGACTGCTGGGATTTTTTTTAATCCTCACCCAAGGATATGTTTATTGATTTTAAAGAGAAAGGGAGGGGGAGAGAGAGAGAGAAACACTGATGTGAGAGTGAAACATTGACTGGAGTTCTTTCTGTAATGCACCTCAACCAAGGAATGAACCCTCAACCCAGGCACGTGCCTTGACCAGGTATGGAACACGCAACCTCTTGGTGTACAGGACATCACTCCAGCCAAATGAGCCACCCAGCAAGGGCTTGACTGCCAGGATTTAATTCCACTTCCAGCTTTCTTAAGTTGGATCTTTCTGTGCTATGATCTTCAATAAATAAGACATTTAAATGAAATGATCCCAGACATTAGTCCTACTCATAGAAGCCTAATGCAGCCACAGTAAAATCCACTACCATTCCTCCTCTTATCCATTTACCCCAAATGCTCAAATAAAATCAGAAACTCTGATTCCCACCTAGTCATTGCATCTAAAAGGGAATTCATTCATGTTATCAGGCTAAATGTTTCCATTGAGAGTAATTTTGGTGATGTGTAGAAGAAAAGTAAATGCTCTTTAAAAGACTCCATCTCTATATATTAAATCAAATAAATGAAAAATAACAGGATGCTGGTTTCAGTTATAATAATGTTATTGCTTAGAGCAATTACTAATGCAAATGGAGAACAATGAAGTCAGACCCATTTAGCAATTTTCTTTGATGGCATTGCTGACTCCTGGCTACTACCCACGGTGATGAAGCTTCAGATGCAATAATAAGACTTGCTTCTGCAGTGTCTCATTCATTTGCTGAAATCAAAGGTTGACAGATGGAGCCAGAGGACCGACGATCAAAGGGAAAGAAATGAGAAAGGACTTCTCAGTGAATAGCGGACAAAGAACTTAGCAAAATCTATCCTTAAGACTTATACAAGTTGTGTGATTTCTAATAAAAAAGAAACCAACCAGTAGCTTCCAATTTGTCTCAAGTTTTATGCTTAAAACATCAGGACACAAAGATGAACAACCCAATTTATAAATGGGCAAATATTTGACATGTCTCCGAAGAATATATAGAAGTGGCCAACAAGCCCATGAAAAGTTGCTCAATTTCATTAGTTTTTGTGAAAATGCAAACCAAATCCATAGTGCAATGTCACCTCACATAGATTAGGATGGCTACTTAAAAAACAAACAAGTGTCGGCAAGGAGAGAGAAAGACTGGAGCCCCTTACATCATCAGTAGGAATGTAAAAGGGCACAGTCACTGTAGAAAACAATTTGGCGGACCCTCAGTAAGTTAAACACAAAATTATTATCTTTTGACCCAGCATTTCTACTCCTAGGAATATATCACAAAGAACTGAAAGCCGGTACACGAACAAAAATTTGTGCAAGAATTTTCATAGCCACACGATTCACAATAGCCAAAAGGTGGAAACAATTCAAATGACCAAAAATGATGACTGGACAACAAAATGTGGTATATCCATACAATAAAATATTATTCATTCATAAGAGGAAATGAAGTATACATGCTAAATGTCGATGAACTTTGAACACATGATGCTAAGTAAAATAAAGAAACACACACAAAAGGCCACATCTTGTATGATTCTGTTCATGGAAAATACCTGGTATAAGCAAATTCACAGACACAGAAAACAGACTGGGTACCTGCCAGGGGCTGGGGAAAGAAGAAGGGAAAATAACTATGTAATGGGGATGGCTTTTCTTTTTGGGCGATGAAAATGGTCTAAAACTAGATAGTAGGCCTGCACATAGTAAATATACTAAACACCACTGAACTGTATGCTTTAAAATAGTTAAAATGGTAAATTTCATATTTTTTGTATTTTAACACACACACACACCATGGAATCTCCAGAAGTTCTGTATAGACCTAAGGGATGTCTTCAGGGGTAGACATGGTTTTCACTCAGACTGGATATTTACTTAGGAGTAAGGGACCGAGGAAGATTGAGGAAGGGAGGAAATTATGGAGAGTGTCCCATAGCACTGACAATGTTAAAACACCTTATAGAAGCAGACAATTTTTCCATTTTAAAACAACTAAAGTGGGATATACTATTCCTTGTATTGGGCACACAGAAAATAAAATAAACTTTGTGGTCCTAGCTGGGTGGCTCAGTTAGTTGGAGTATCATTTTGTAAACCAAGAGGTTATGGGTTCGATTCCCAGTCAGGGCATATGCCTGGGTTGTGGGTTCAATCCCTAGTCAGGGTGCATATGAGAGGCAAATGATCAATCTCTCTCTCTCTCTCTCTCTCTCACTGTAAAACTGATAAAAACATATTCTTGGGTAAGGATTAAGAAATTAAAATAGACTTTATGTGGTCAACAAAGTTCATGCTTGGTTATCTATATTTATTTAAATGAGTATGGCCTACAATTTCTGATCCCAATTTCACCACCTGTCTTCCCTGCAATATAGAAACACTGCTAATTTGCTTCACTCCCCTGGCAATTTTTATTGTTTTGTGTAGCAACAGGGAGCAAGCATGTTTACATACTTGTAATAAGCTACTCCCCTCTGCAGTCCACAGTCAATTCCATCCTATTCCCATCTTTCCCTATCTATGCTAATTTGTCAGCCCATCTTAAATCTAACTTTGAAAACAAGAAATGGAAGGAACCAAGCTTCTCAGAAATAAATGGTGCAGAGGTTGTTTCTGTACAACTTAAGCAGAGGTATGTGTGCTCACAGGGCCATTTACTGGCATGCTAGGTGGTATACAAATCCCAGAAATAATATGGTACACCTTCCTGAATTGTCAGTCTCACTCCGTAACAACGGGTTTGAGAACATTACTTTCCTATAAAACAGATACGTTATGGAGCAAAATGCAAGATCCACGTGTATTTTTAAGATTATGTGAGACTTAAAAGAAATTTCTCAGTAGCTTCCAGACTCTGAAGAGGCATGTTCGTTCTCCCCTGCCTTTAGGAATATGTAAAAGTACTTTGTAAACTTCACAGACCAGACAAAATCTGCAGCAACAGGCATGGAGGTGAAAAAGTATGAGGAGCCCATCTAATGCCACAGAGAGAAGTTACAGTATTGTTGCAGAATTGTATTGTGCTTTACAGTTAGTTCACAGAGTGTTTTCACACATATAATTCATTTAATCCTTATTATGCCCCTGTGAGGGTGTCATTTCACAGAGAAGGGTAAGGAAGCTCTGAACATTTAAGCAATTTTTTATGTGCAGGGATAGTAACAGCCAGGTCAAGAACCCAAGTTACCCTAAAAGACAAAGCAAAATGCTGGGCTAAGAGAGGGAGGGAGTATTGATTCAAAGTCAGGAGTTCGGGAATAATCATGCAACTCTGATCTTCCCGGAGAGAGGAGGCAGCCTGTTCTCTTCTAGAGTAATAGAAATAAAAGACAGCAGCAGACACAATGGAAAGTGTGGGGAAGACCTCGTAGCCGAAACTTCCAAATCTGCACGCTGACTGGCTAGGACCTCAGCATCCTAGCAACCAAGGTCATGTCCCTAGCAGATTGGGGCATATCTTGAAGAAACAAAATGTCTTCCTAGAGTAAAAACCTACATATACTAAACTAGGAATCCTCCAAAAGGGCTGGCTAGCCAAGACCCAACAGCGTGTACAAAACCCTCTGCACAACACAACTTCCTATTAGCCTTTATTTGTTGCTGTTTTTAACAGTGAAAGACTTCATTATTTTATTAATTTGTTTGTTTGTTTATTTATTTAGTGAGTTTATTGATATGACATTGGTTATGCTGTATTATGGGACTATGCACCTTAACCCTATATAATTTTATTGTATTAAACAATGTCACCTCATTGCTTTATTTTTAAATATGTATCAGCAGCAGAAGATTGCCATAAATTGAGGAGAGCTTCCGGAATGAAAGCCCAAAATCAAAACTAACAGAAAATAAGGAAATGGTTAAGAACAATAGGCACACATAGCATGTGCAGGAGACAGAAGAAAATGTAACGACGCGGTGTAAATAGGAGCAGGTACTGCATCCATACAACAAGGTTGTCATGAAACTGAAGCAGTCTGAGAATCAAAGGAACTCTTGAAAGTAAAAACAATTTAATAGCTGAATATTAAACACTTAATGACTGGAATATACACTTAAGTAAATCTGTCAGGAAACAGAATAAAAGAACAAAGAGATGAAAGTTAGGTGAATGAAACTTAGAGAAAAACTTCCACACTTAATAGAAAATTAAAAGAACTAAAAAGAACAACTGAAAAAAAATAGATAGGAGGACATTATCAAAGAAATAATTCAAGAAAATTTCCCAGAGTATAAGAAAAATTGGAGTCTCCATATTCAACCTGTTCACTGAAGCTGAGCGCAATTCATTTAAAAAGCCCACACTTAAGCATATCACACTGAAATATCATAATTCTAGTGATGAAGAGAAACTCTTAGAGTTTTAATGAGAAAGAAACCAGGTCAGGCACAGAGCGGCCAAAAAAAAAAAAAGAAATCAAGAGAATCAGAGTCCTCAACTTGAAAATGATGAAAAAATTCTCCAAAATTCTTAAGGAAATGATTTTCCTGCTAAATTCTACACTTTACCACATTGTCAATCCAGCAGGACGGTAGAAAAAGGATTCTTTCAGACAAAAATGCAAGAAACTTATCTTGTCATTCATTCTTCTTAGGAAGCTTCTGGAAGATGTAATCCAGCAAAATGTGGGCACTGCCCAAGAAAGAGGAAGAAAGCACCTGGAAGCACAGGCCCCACAACACGTGGGACGCAGGGGTCGTGGGATGACAGCAACGGCGAGGCCTGGAGAGCCGCCCATGTGGGTGGGGCAGTGTGGCTGAGCATTAGGAGAACTAGTGGGGAAGTGCGGCCACTTGGTCGTGTCGATGAACCATTCAGACAACTGTGCAAGTGAAAACACAAAGCAACTAATATCGCTCAAAAAAAAAAAAAAAAAGATTTTCAGGAAAAGGAACATAATGATAGCATACCTTTTGGCTTTGCAATGAATAGTCTTTATACAGTTTTCAAGACTGAACTTTTCATTAGCTAAAATATATGGTGACAGGGAAGTACACGTATGCTAGTCAGAAACACGGACACAAACAGCATCCTCTGAAGGGGCGGGGGGCGACTGCTCCTGAAGGTAAGGGTGAGGAGTGGGGAGGATGAGCGGGCTACTAGCTTTAAACAGGTCTTTAACTATATGACAGCATTAGTTCAAAAATTAATTAAAAAAAAACCTCTATGTTGTTCAGTAATAACACATCAAGGAAATTTTAATGTAACCAATACAGTAAGATGCTACACAGTCATCAAACACTGTATCACAAGATATCTGTGTCCAAAAGAAAGAATGCTCATGATATATCGCTGGGGGCAAATAAAAGCAAGTTACAACAGTATACATTGCATGATCCCATTTTTTGAAAAAAATATACACACACAATGTGGATACAAAAATAAATGGTCCCCATCTTCAAACAATTTCCAGTCCAGTAGGGAGGCATGCATATAAGCAAATAGTTTTGGTATGTGTTTGCCAATAAGACGCAAGGGTTCTCAGACTTGAGTATGCATCAGAATCTCTTACAGGGCTGGTTTCAGCAAAGACTGCAGGGCCCCAGGCCAGAGTTTCCAATTATTAGGTCTGGAATGATGCCTGAAGATTTCCTTTCTAACATGCTCCCAATGATGCTTAATGCCACTGGTCTGGGATCACACTTTGAACATAACTAAGATTGTTAAATGCAGAGTTCTCTGACACACTTGGCCCAGCATAGGCATCAGGGAAGTCTTCCTGGAAGAGATGCTCCTAACTCACAGCCTAAATGCCCTCAGTAGTCTCTGAAGTTCTCACCAAGGTGGAGAACCATTGTCAGCTGCTGAGAAAGCTTAGTGGAAATTCTGGATGCCCCAGTGATAAGGTTGTACATAATAACTTACAATCATCACTTCTTGTTGCTTTCGATGAATTTTCTCTAGTCAGTACTGCTTATTTCAGACAAATCAAAAGCTCTGCTTAGCATTTTTATATGCCTTTGATTAACAAAGTGGAGAAATTAAAAAATATTATTGCTTACAAACTGTAGTCTGATGACCAAAATCCTCTGAGCTCAAGACGACTGGGAGGGATTCAAGTCAGTTCAGAGTCCCTGACGATGAGAGGAGGAAGTCCTGATGAAGTGCAATAAGCAGAGGGTACAACACTCGTCAGCTGGTACAGAAGAGACCCAGGACTACTTCCCATTGTGGCTCTGCTCACTGTTGGATGCTGTTCCCTCACTCACTTTTCCAGAGAAGAGGGAACAGTGGAAATGGGTGGCTGACATTCGTGATGCCCTGCCAGAGCCCGAGCCCTATCCTCTGCACTGGACACTCCCTGTGAGGTAAGGGCATCCCTAGGCGTTTAGGATGGGAAAGACTCATCAGAAAAACTAATTTCTGCTGACATTTCTGGTTAGCTAGTTTCTCCTTATTGATATTTTTTCATAACTTTCTTTTCCCCTAAGGACAAAAATAAAGGAGAGTTATGATGTAAAATCCAGGCAGCATAAACGACATACACAGAAAGTCACTGAGCATGGACTAAATTGAGGCCACTGTGCCGAGCATTAATTACCAAGGGTAGAGAGACAACTCAGTCATCTTCAGATACCGTAAGCTCTTGCCCATGAGTATGCAGGTTGCTGGGGGAAATACTAGCACCTGCACTAGGAGTGTGGAAGTAGAGGCTGAACAAGGAACTGTCCTTGATTTAGGAACCCACAGCCTGGGTTCTCACAGCTGCTCTGTTGCTCACTAGCTGTGGAACCCTAGACAAACCTCCTTTCCCTTATCTGTAATCAGGAGTCAGAAAGACCCCCTGTCCGTACTTCACAGGGTGGACAGAGAAATTCAATGGCATCAAAACCAAGCAAATAGTTTGAAAAATCAAGGTCCTGTGTGAAGGTATGGTAACATTATGCCATTGTTATCTGCTAGGGATTCTTAAAATATTTTCAAGAGAAGAATGGAATACGAAGCTTTTCAGGAGCTGGTCCCTGAAAACTTTTGCAGTTTCATTAGTGTTTTATGAACTTGTCCAGCCCTAAGTAGACCGTGTGCCTAGAACAGTGCAGGGCCCGTAATGGGCACCGAGAGAAAATTGGTCATAGATGGGTAGACAAATGTAGAAGCTGTCTGAATAAACTGCGGAAAACATTTAGAACATATATAGAGATTTTTTTCCTCCAGCTTCAGAAGAATCAATATATTGAGAAAGAGTCTTCTAATACTCTTTCATCTAACTCTAAGGGACTATAAGACATCCATTTCAGAGAGACACATGTTAAAGATGGGACGGCACGTAAGTGGCTGTCAATTGGCTCATGGGGAAAGGAAAACTCTGTGCGTGGACACAATGAAGCCTAAAGTTGGCCAAACCTATCATGAATTAAAAGTCAGCTAATTCTCCTCTTCCAAAAAGGTGTCAGCCTTTTTTGCTTCTCATTCTGTGATGGGTAGAAAGTCAGTTCCAGTTACCTGAAGCACTGGTCTCAACTACTCTAATAAAACTACTCTACCGAAAATCTGTGTTGAAAAATAATTGGAAACACAGTTTTCTATACTTGCACAGTTAAGATGCTGAGTTACAGCCATTATAGAGTCTCCTAGACAGCAAGAGTACACACATTTACATGAAATGTAACTTTCCTGCCATCTTTCCTGGGTGGGAGCCTGGTGTTCTTGTAATGCATGAGGCAAGTTCAGAAAGCTACTTTCTATCATAATATCCTCATTTTCAAATCATTTCTTTCAAAATCTATACAATAATTCTCACAGATCATCCAACTTTAAAAACTTGAAAAGGCCAAGGAAACTAAACCACAGTCTCTCTCACGCTACAGCCAAAGCTATAAAAAAGAGAAAGTGAGATATTTTTGATGTAGGGATTCTTGGTGGGTGGGGTAGAAAAGGGGAGAGGAGCTGAGGAATCACAGGAGCCATGCTGTGATACGATTCATCTGGCCCTGCCCAGCACTTCCAAGAAGGCCCCGTCCTATACTCTGCAACAGAATCTGCAGACAGGAGGCACAGCCCTCCCAGTTCCAGGCTGAGTGAACTGATTAAGAGTTACCACTCTCCTAAGTCAAGTTGTTTCACACTGCCTTACCCTCTCCAGGAACTGCTGGAATCAACAATGACAGGTCGGCCTTTGGTTTTCATGGGCTAAGACACTCGTAATGAAAAAGTATACCAGTAAATGTGCTGGAATAAAACCAAGCTGGTGCTCTCAAAACTTCAGAGAAGAAGATTCCAAGAAAGATAAATTTTAAGTAATCCAAATTGTAATGCTATAGATGCCAGAGATCACAGAAGAAAGATGCAGAAAGCCAATAATTTAATGAGAAAAAAGAAAAACATTTTTGTATTGAGGTCATGTTATTTTGGTGAAGATCGAAATAGGGGTCCCAAAAAGGGTATATCAAGACGTCCACCACTAAGGCAGGCCACCTGCTAGGGGGTGTAAGCACAATGCCTGGATAATGTACAGGTTAGAGTCCCCATCAGGTAACAGACCTGTTGTTGGGAAGAGATGAAAAAAGTATGAATCTGTTTTTGGTTGATTGAACCAGAAGAAGTACCTAATACTCCCCCGCCCCCCAGTTCACACCATGGTTCCCTAAATGAATTATACCACATTCATTTATACCACACATGACACAAATTATATCACAACATGGACAGATTGCTTCTTAGGCATTCATGGGGTAAAACCGATCTAGGAAATTCTGAACTAGGCCATGCTAATGAAGGCAAACACTGATGGAACTATTCCAAAAAGAGAAAAACCAGAAAACCCCTTGTTTAGGGTTATAGAATACACTGTATTATTTGGGAGGTGTCAGGTTTACCCTTGTGTTTTGCTTGTGGAAATATGACAATTAGTGTGTAGCTTCTGAGTCCACATCAACGGGTAGAGGAGACAATCGGGGCAGGAGGAATAAATCAGCTTGGAATGCAGTTTTTCTGTAGATGAAGTCCAGGTGGCAAAATTTAGAATTAACTAACCATTAGATCATAGAGAGGAATGAACAGCAACCCACTGTACGTAAGGAAAAAGACCACTGATGTTACTTCCCCTAACCCAGGACACAGACTTAGGGGTCCCAGTCTCTCACCTCTGAGGCTGAGGTTCTTCCCACTCCGTCACACTACCTGCTCCATGTACCTGCACGCTGGTACTTACTGGAGTGGACTGAAAGAACATACATGGGTGACAAAAGGCTCTGATTAACTGATGAATGAGAGACCATCAGAGAGGTGTTCGGAGAAATTAAGTGGTTGGAAGATTGAGACTGACATCCAGGGAAGCTTACCCTTCCAACGTATGTATCAGCGACATTAGCCATGAAAGAACCACATTTGATGAAGGATAATGTTATTTGTCTCAGTGTAAAATCGTTCAGCTTTTCAGTGTTTCCTTCCAGTAGTTTTTGGGTGTTCCCAGAATAGGACAACTAAGTGTGGATGCTCTAGAATCAAATATGGTTTCAAATCCTGTCTTAAACACATTTTCCCTCTATATTTCCTTCTCCTGCCAGCTTAAGCAAGTAACATAGTACTTTTTCGGAGGCTCACTTTCCTTACCAGTATACCAGTAAATGTGCTTGAATAAAACCAAGCTGGTGCTCTCAAGACTTCAGAGATGGAGACTTCAGGAAAGAGAAATTTTTGAGTAATCAAAATTGTAATGCTATAGCTGTCAGAGATCACAGAAGGGAGCTGCAGAAAGCTAGTAATTTAAAGAGAAAAAAGGAAAGATTTTACACACAGGAGGAGACCATTTTGATCTTCATCAGTCCTCTGTGTGAAGAAGTGAGGGCTGAATTCCCCAGGAATCTGATGAAAGAGGAATAGCCGAGTTGTATCCACTCAAATTTTTGAGTCTTAAAGAAACACATTAAAGAAATTGTGCCCTAGCTGATATGGCTCAGTTGCTTGGGTGTCCATTCTGCAAAGGGTCACTGGTTCAATTCCCAGTCAGGACATGTGCCTGGGGTGCAGGTTTGGTTCCCAGGGATGTGTATGAGAGACCACCAGTCGATGTTTTTCTCTTACATTGATGTTTCTAGCACTCTCTTTCTCCCTCCATTCTCCTCTCTCTAAAATAAAAATAAAATATTTTTTAAAAAAATACATATTTGGTTTGGAGGTCACATTTTATTGGAATAAAAATAAATATAATAATTGTACCTGCCTCATAAGTTTGTTAAGATGATCAAAGAAGATAATGTAATAAATGGCCGAGGGCCTGACCTTTAGTAAGGGTTCAACAGAAGACACCCATTACCATCAAAACAATAATTATAGGTACATATGCGTATAATGTACACATTCCAGTCACATTCTCATACTTCCTTTGGATTAGTGCCATGTTGGTTTCTCTTTCTACTTCGTAGCTCCTGAGAAAAAGCCCATCTTTTATTTTTCTCTGTCTAGTTACTGCCAGACAGGGACCCCCATGATGAAAAATAAATGAAATTTCCGTTAACCCTGAACAGTGAGTCATAAAATTAATCAACTATAGTACATAAGACTGTAATTGTCCCGAGTAGTTTGAAGGTAAAAATCTAAAACAGAATTTGATGAAGAATAATAAGATTTTATCAAATACACCTCATTTTATAGACAAGGGAAAGAATATACGTGGAGTGGGTGTTTTGCTCTTAGGATAATCATTGCTTTCAAGTCCTGGTTCTTGCTGCTTTCCAGGACAGCATGTTCCCACCCTACTCGCCTCATCTCTAACTTGGGCTCTTGTGATAACCAGTCAGCAACCCTCGCTTATATTTTTGGCTGTATCTCTTTTACAAAGAATCATTTTTTTTGCCACATAGCTCATTTTTGAAATCACAAACAACATGGTCAGAAATTCTTGATCTGTCATGCAATGTTTTTTCTGATTTGGGGCCTAACTACACTTCCAGGACATCTCCTCAGTATTTCCCATTAAAAGAAAGGGCCACCACCATTAGAGCCCCCCAGTACACTTCTTTGTTCTCACTCACTGTTACCTCTGCCCAGGAAGTCCTTCCTCATCTTTCCTCCTACCAAGTGCAGAATATCTTTTGTGAAACTAATCAGATTTATGTTCTATTAAACACATACTGGCTATCAACAATCGTTCTCAGCACTGACAACATATTCACTAATTCAATCCCCATTAAACCCTATAACAGGGTATTATTATCTCTATTTATAGAAAAGTGAGGTACACGGAGGTTAAACATCATGTCTAAACCCCACTACTGGTATGTAGAAGCTACTGTCAATCAGTCAGAGTTAATCCTGCCTTCTTTTCTAGCATTGTAACGTGTTTATATAGCCATCGGTGCTTGTTATAGTCTCATGCATTGCGGACTTCTTTTAGCATTTACCTTTGGAGTCTCAGGGTCTAGCACTGTACCTTACATTTAGTTGGCACTTAACTAATGGTTACTAATTGCATGAATGCAAATAGGAAAAATACAGCTCTTTACAGCTTTCCATAATACCTTGTATGCTATCATGTCCTTAGTTGGTTGCAAAAATGGATTTAGTGGCAACTGAACAGAAATGAAAGTTGGTAGATGAGAGAAAATAAACATTTCAGAGATGGTATACTTTTGTAAAAGCACGTTGTTCAACCTATGGCAATAACCAATGCTTTCAACACTCTTAAATCTGAAGAGTTACCGACGCATATGAGGAAAAATTGAAAACATAAAGCACATAGCTTTTCAAAACCCCAAACCTTTTAAAACAACCTTCCCTTTTTCATTTCTATACATAAGGTTTTATTTTAAGCTATACATACGAGAGAGAGTTAAGAGTCTCTTGAAACAGCTTAGTTTAGTTTCAACAGTAACTCTTTTGCAAAGACTCTGCTACACCATTTCCCAGAACTCTCTTCTCCCCTTAGGTGTCACAGGAAAGCCAATAATACATGACATTTCATGCCCTTCCTTGGAGATCACTTACCTTAACCAACAGCTTAGGTGAAGAGTTTCTATGGGAGAATTAGTATGAAAGAGTTACTATGTTACAATGGAAAACCTTTAGACAGTTCCAAAAAACAACATCTCAGTATCCACTCAGCCTTCAAGAAAGGCATATTAGCAAGGAGCAATTGGGCCCTTATTTCGAAGAAGAAAAAGGACCATGGGAGTTTTGGCTCATCATATCACAGCCTTTCTGATTTCCAAGTGATTTTTTTTAGCACAGTGTTGCAGATACAGAGAGAATAAAACTGTCCCTTGCTCAAAAGAAAGTATATTCTAGCCGATCTGAAAGACATATTTACTCAGATAGCTACTCCATTCTACAATCCGACTGGCACTCATGAAGGACGAAAGCCCAAAGGAAAGAAAGACCCACTATGCTGGGTATGGCCGTGGCAGGGAGGGCACACAGAAGAGGTGCCACTTTTGAGCCTCAAGCCACTAGGTTGGCCCAGTGGAGAGGTACAGAGGAGGCAAGGTGGGGACCAGGATCACACAGAGTGTAAAAATCATTTATTAGCATGAAGGCAATAAGAGAAGCTTAAAATATTGTATTGTTGGAGTATAGGTCAGTTAATGTTATAAAAGGAGAGAGAAAAAAGAGAGAAAATAAAAAGATTTTGTACTATTTTATGTGAGGGCAGAGGCTGTTGCTGTGAATTTTATGCAAGAATGTTAAGAAGAAGAAAAGCAGAGGTCTACAGAAATTAAATGCAATTAAATGATTTAATAGAAAGTCAGAATGTTTTTTGATAGTATCTCATTTAATGATGCTAAAATTACTTAAGAAAAATCATAAGGCCTTCCTAAAAGACCACAAGTCATAGATATTTGAAACATTAGTATCAAAGTTTGGTTTAAAAATTAAGAAGATAAATTATTTTCAGCAAAATTTAGTTTAGATTAAGTATTTGTTACATTTAGAATATTAAGGTCTTTTTATTTTCACATTAATTTTTAAAATAAATGCTTATTGAAAACCTATTATTTAGCAAGTAAATCCTTAGAATTTTAAGAAATTGAGAAAATACAAAATGAAACTAAATGAATCAATCTTATTATTAATGTAAAATTATATTAATTTTATTGTTATAGAAAATACATTAATTCTATTTTTCTCTAATAACTAATTCTGCAAGTTAAAAAAAAGACTTCCTTGGATGCTAAACCAGTGATGTATTTATCAATGAACAAATTCATTGTAGAAAGCAGAAAAGCACATATGATTGTAGGAACAATCAGAAAATAGAAAATCACTTACTGAACAGGGTTGCTGAGAGGCAATGACATGAACCCTAACAGAGCTACTCAAATTAAGACTCCTGTGCTTCAGAGAAAGGGCTATGAATCAGTATGCTGAGGGACCTAGAAAGCTGATTATAAGAAATCAACTTCCAAGGACATGGCCCCTGTTATGGGGCTTAACAGGTGGGGCTTTTGATTTCCCATTGGGACTGAATTTCATAAGGTGTATTTCCTTTGAGGATGTGAAAACTTAAGAAAAAAATAAACAAAGGAATTGAGAAGAAAGTTTTGCTTATTTTGTGACAGTGCACTTTCCACTGGCATGGGTGCACCGTCATATGGGACTACGGGTTAAAAGAAGTGTTAAGTACCCTGTGTTACAGCAGCAACAGCAGTTCAGCCCAGTGCTCACCCACACTGAACCTCTGGTCAAAACATGAGCACACTTTCATCATGCCTCCTGGCTGGGGATTGGAGAAAAACCTCATAGAATATGCAATAGTTCGCTTCCTTAAAATGGTGATATCCTAATACTTACATTAATTTTCAAAATGGGAACAATTTTTAAAATACAAAAATCCTCAAATGTGTTGTAAATCATCTTAGACAAAATAAATTTGGGTTGTATAAACGTCCCTGAGTCTCAGTACCCGTCTGTGTGTGCATGCGGAGGGCTATTTCCCCCGAAGATATTACAAGGATTCAATAAGATAATGTAAGAGGCACAATTAGCATGATGCCTGGTACAAAGCCAAGCATTTGTTAAATGGTTTAAAAAAAAGGAAAAAAGCCTTACATTTACATACCTACTATATTTTTGGTTAAGGGCTTATTTCCAATATTTAAGGTACTAAATTATGGCTAACATACCACAAATAAGTAAAACAGAAAAGTTGACCCAGATTTCCTAAGAATTACATAGTCTTCTTTAAATAAAAACAAATTGTGACTCAGGATAGCTCAATAATAACACCGTTTAATTCATTCCACAAAAAAAGCAGTATCTCTTTAGGCTGAACTTGACAACACATTGCCTAATGACCCAAATGCGATATTCCAATGAAATTCCAATTGCCATCTGCAGTCCACTGTCCTTCAGTCTAGCTTGGAACTCGGTCTCTTTTGATTATTAACAGTCTGTGCTTAAGCAAGTTTAGAAAACTGCATGTTGACACAAAGAAAATGTATACTTTTTGCAGTCAAATGCTGTAATGCAAAAGATGGGATTTCAAATTTCATTTAAAGTAGCTTTAAAAACAAAGATAGTCATTTTGGTTTTTCACTCCAATTTGAGTTTTAGAAAAGGGTGAAGCATAATGCAATAGGTATGTTGCGAATTGACCAGATTTATAGGTGTTTAATCATTAGTGGAAAGTAACTGACTAATGCTACCATGAACACATCAAAACTCATATTATTTTCAAGTTACACTGAAATACTGATCAGACCCTTCTGGAAACTACTTTTTCAGGGAGAAAAAAATATTAATTTTAGAGGATTTATAGCCAAGGAAAAGATTATTATTCAGGGAAAGTATTACTGGGGCCTCAGCACAATGCACATCATATTTTCAGATTTACCCACTTACCATGCATTTAGGACAGTCATTACCTAGGATCTACCAAACAGGAGAATGTCAAACCTCTAACCTTCTTTCACCTTATGCTCTAGCAACTGAATGAGAATGTTTCTTATTTCTTAAAGAGAAGGTACGAGATTTTTCTCACCATTTGCCACATGCACACATTTCATAAATCTGTCTTCCATAATATGAATATATTTATTTAATCACTTGGTTTTGCCATATATAAACTGATGATAACAGTTGTAATATCTTTCATTCTATATATATTCTCAAATTATTTAGAGATTCATAGTCTCACTTGGTATTTTCAATCAACTCTTAGATATAACATATTTTAAAAATATCCCTAGACTACATACATTTTGAATATTGAATACATGAATTATTAACTGAACTTCACACATAAGGAAAATGAGATATTGAGAAGCTAAGTGACTAAGAGCACTAAATATGAATTACCAGAATATGAAATGGCAATAAAAGTCATCTTCCAGGGACAGCGCCTATGTTAGTTGGACACATTCATCAACCAATTGCAGTGATTCAATACAGAGCTAGTGTTGTTCACATGACAATAAAAAATGGCTTAGTATAACCTTAACTTCTCTCTCTGCTATAACCTATAAGTAGCTATTTCTTCTAAAATACCATTTTATAATCTTGTCTTGCATTTATAAGTTAACATGTTGCATCCCTCACTAGAAGAGGTACTTTAAGAGCTTTACATTTCCATGTTACTTGTGGTTCCATGATTTTGAGCACTTCATAGAGGTTCTGTAAATGCTTGTTGTGTGAATCAATGAAATGCTGGTTTGTTGTACTGTGTGAGTTGATACCTTAGGATAAAGGCTTATGTTTAGTTAACAACCTGAAAGACAAAAATGTTTAAAATGTGGGAGTTTATAGTCGTGAAATACCATGCCTATGTTTTCATGTATGCAATGAGTGGCAACAATTTTACAGTCATGAAAAATGAGCCTGCTTTCTGTCTCTGACTGCTGCTACCTTAGTTTCTGGGTGGCCTGCCCTGGTTTCCTTTCTGAGGTTGGTATCTGTGAGAGTAAGCAAGTAGTAACACTTGTCATGCAACTTAAGTGAGCACACAGCAATCAATAAGAGCAATCAATAAGAACACTAATATAAATAAATGAATGAATGAATAGATAAAATGTAAAATTAGAAAAAACCCTGTCATCACAATGTGATGCTATCATAATGAATAAGCCTTATCATATCTCACCTCTATTTCCTACCATCAACAGCTTTAAAAAAATAACTGCATACTGGACTTGAGTTGCTGCATTTTATAAGGCAGTTGGTGCTATTTCCTACATTCCTCCCATTTAGGAACAACTGGCAGCAAGAGCCTAGTCTTGGGGATTCAACAGCAGTGACCCAGGACTTGCAGTCTTGTAGGTGCCTGTTAACCATCGGATCACTCCCACAATCCCCATGGACTGCTGTCCATCTCCAGCTCAGCCAGCTGTTGTGCCCATGCTCGGTGGTGAAGACAGACAAGAAAATGGACATTTGATGGAGAGCTAGATGCAAGATCCAAAGCTAAGCATTCATTATTTTTCCTTGCCAAAATGGAAACAGTTTCACTGCAATTTCTTTCTAACTACAGCTATTTATACATATGTACCCTGAGACAATTTCAGAAAATACAGAATACCATAATGAAGAAAGTAAAAATCATGAATAACCCCACCTCCCACTCTATTTTTTTCAACTTTAAGACATACAGGTGAAGGGATTAGCCAAAAGCCTACATACAACACAGAGACACAGTCAGCAGTGTGGTGATGGCCGGAGGGAAAGGCGGATGAGGGAGAGGTGGAAGTGGGCAAAGATGGGGAAAATGGGGATGGAAAGTAGCTTTGCTTGGGGCAATGCGCGCATGATGCCGCATGCAGATGATGTCTTATTGAGTTGTAGCTTGAAACCTGTACAGTTTTGTGAACCAATGCCACCCCAATAAATTCAATTAAAAATGTCAAATAAAAAACATATATTGCATACCCACATCACAAATCACAACAGAAAGAAAATCCTGGAATAAGAGGGAGGATAAAATCTTTTTCTTCTTCTCTCACAGAGTTAACAAAACTTAAGAAAAAATGAAAGTAAGACAAAAATGAAAACCAACAAGAATGGCAGCATTTGCAGAAATCTAGAAGATACAGAGGGCAGAGAAAGCTTTTGAAGGGGCAGACAGTGATCAAATCAGCCTGTCTCAAAACACGGTAGCACTGAAAAGCTTAAGTAGCAGAGGCCAGGGCTCTGAGGAAGAACAAGGAGAGGTACAGAGAGACAGTAAGCAGGTACCAGGAGGAGAGAGAGAAAACACGGGGCAGGAGGGGTGGCAAAGGGTGTTGCCACAAGGAGAAAAGCAACATAAGAATGAAGATGCCCCCTTCGCAGATTTCACCCTTGAAGACCACCTGCGTAAATTTGTGAACTGCCCAATTTCTTTGTTTTCTTTTTTAAACAAAAAATATTTTAATTGGTACAAATGAAAGAAAGATTTCCAGATATATTCAGTATCCCTAAGTCAGCAAAGGTAAATCACTCAGCATTAGGAAAAAAAATTCAATGAAGGCAACCTAGCTACATACTTCAGACAGAAATTTTTCAGTATATAAAATAAAACATTCTAAAACAAAGCCAGCTTCTTATCCTATTCCCATGTCATATTTCATTGGCAGTTCTTTCCACGCAGAGGAGAATTCAGCGTGCAAGAGATTTCTGAGACAAAAAAATGATCGATAGAGAATTGTGTGTGTCTGTGTGTGTGTGTGTGTGTGAGAGAGAGAGAGAGAGAGAGAGAGAAAGGGAGGGAGAGGGAGAGAGAAGGAGAGGGAGATGGAGAGAGAGAGAGGAAGAGGGAGAGGGAAAGAGAGAAAGAGAGGCTGGAGAAGATACTATGTAATGGATTTGCCTCTTTGAAATGAAGAGCTACACAAAATCAGGTGGATTTGTCTTGTATTCTAGTTTTTTACCAAATGCAATTAATTTATTTGGATCTTCTGATTAAAGAATCAAAAATCATCAAATTTTAATGTTGGAGTTCTTCGTCCATTTTAGAGTAGAGGTAATAAAGCCTTGAGACTGTAGGAGGTGACTTATCCAAGCTTATCTAGTTAGTGACAAAACTGGACAAGCATACTCAGTGTTCACCTGCTCTTGTTTCTGGGGTGTGCCAAGTGGCAAAAGGTAAGTTAAAGGCCTTCTATGATGGGAGACTGAGACAGCTGCCCTCAGCAGGAGAGGGGCTGCCAGGCCTGAGTGCCTGATCCCTGAGTGTCTGTCCTCTCCTGTAAACTCTCAGCTAAGAGGAGACTTCCCCAAGAAGGTCTTCGAATTTAGGGTGGAGTGGATTGTGCTTAATTCTGCCAAGAGGTTTTATAGGATTCCTATAAGAAAGAGTCTCAGAAAACATTTCTTCTAACTATGAAATCGGCTCCAGGCAGATTCCAGTAGTTGCAAGATGGCTTTTGAGAATTGTGTCCAAGTGCTTGCAAAATTGACATTCTCATCAGCAAATATTTGTTGAGGACCTAATATATATAGAGTACTCTGCTCAGAGAGATGAAAGACAGCCTTGAGGGGCTTCCAATCTTGCCGATCTTGTCGGCCAGCCAGAGCGATATATAAAGAATAAGAAACAGCCAAAGCAGCTTGTACAAAGTGCAAGATACAGGGCAGGAAAAGAAGTGCCTGAGGAATTCGCAGGAGTGAGAGGTAAACAGGGCTGTTGGAGACAGCCACACGAGAGGGTTGCCTCTCGAGCTGCGTCTTAACAAATTTATATGACAGAAATACAGAAGGAAGGGCATTTTAGATAAGAAATGAGGGCCAGCAAAGATGCAAAGTTTTTGATGGTTGACACTATGGGAATGAATGAGTCCTCCCTGAGAGGGAACATTTCATTTATGCTTACAATATAATAGGAATAGAAGAAAAATAAAGACCAGAGTCATACATTCTTGGAATTATAGTAGCGACTGACCAAGACTGCCTCCTTCTACCTGGATATCCTTGAATAGTCTCTGCTTCCTGATGCTTCCTCATGAGCCAATACTGATGACTGTAGGTACACCATCAACCATCATTCTGCAAGCAACACCCAAGCAGCTGGAATCCCTGGTGGCTTGCCAATGCCGTCTACAGCTCAAATGTCTCAAAACTCCATTTTGGGGACATTTGATTACATATCGAGGGTCCCTATGCTGTTTTCAATATGATACATGCAATGGCTTTT
The DNA here is from genome assembly GCA_039655065.1 of Glossophaga mutica. Classification (NCBI taxonomy): domain Eukaryota; kingdom Metazoa; phylum Chordata; class Mammalia; order Chiroptera; family Phyllostomidae; genus Glossophaga; species Glossophaga mutica. The sequence continues at coordinate 56,088,601 of CM077307.1, read as the reverse complement.
TTTCAAGAAAGCAGAGGTAAGTTTAAATGATTACCTAAGTTATTAAAATTGAGGGGAGGAAAAGAGACGCTAATTGTTCTCTTGATATTACAATACGGAAGTAAAATAATTCATAACAATAACTGATATTTATCAATGCTTACTACATGCCAGGCCCTAACTATGAAGTTTATAATTATAACAAAAGTACAGAAGGCAAATATTATTATTTCAAACCTACTTTACACATGGGAACACTGAAGCTTCAAGAGTTTTTTAACTTGGTCGAAGCCACACAGGTAGGATGTGGAGAACGGGCACATGTTATAATCTACAGCAAAGAACCAACACCTACTCCCATCTGTCGTCAAAGTCTAAAATCTAAATGAACCTCTTCTAACTTAAAACTTTACTATAACTAGCCTACAGTTATAGATAAAACATAAATGAGTTACCCCTCCCCCGCCATACAAGTTTGTGTGAGGGAAGGGCTGATGGGTATTTTAACTATGCCAATGAAATACTCCAGGAATCCACTTAATAAAGCTATTCTTGGTAAGAACATGCATTTCCAGTTCATTTAACAAAAAGACATAAAGTTACCGTTTCTGACAGGACTGATGGTTACATTTCAAAACTCATAATAGAGATGAACCTCAGCTTCACTAATGTTCCCATATACACTGTTTCAAGCAAAATATAGTCTGTTTACAAGAAGTGCAGAAATGTTGTTAAACTTAATTAGATGTAATTGTCACACTTTCATTAGCTATTAACATTATGTAAAGATAAACTAATGCATAATGAGTTCTTCCATTGTCACATAATTGTAATTTTAATGATTACATTATGACCAGTATAATACAGTGCATATTTTCAATTTTCCCATTAGTGGGTAATTATTTATAAGGTTTTCTATTACAATCTGTCCGTAGAGACCAAGTTATTAATACCTTCATTTTCCTATAATGATGGCCACAGTGTTGAAATCAATATGACGGCCACAGGGAGAATTGCAAAGTAACACGGAAAGAACAGCAAAACTACAACCCGAAGTCAGGTCCTTCAACACTTGCCTGAGGACATTTCAAGATGGAGAAAAACAATGTATTGATATTCTCATAAATTCTAGTCTTTAAGGTTTCCTCAAGTATATTTTCCCTCTTATTTGTGCCCTTCAGTTTCTAACTCTTTCCTAAAACAGTGTCCATGGTATGAAATATTCAAGAGCCTAACCTTTGAAAAATGTCTTAAACAGTTTTCACCATTTGGAGAATTAAATTAACGTCCCACAAAGCCATTTCTGAGAAAGTTTTTGAATTACTCAATCTCAAGGTTCCACATCAGACAGTACGATACGGTTGAACTGTGGGGTTCAGCCCCGGAGATGATGATGAGTGGGGCACATTTATGAGAACAAAGGCACAGAGAGAGGGGACTGGACAGTGAGTTGGGTACTGAGAACTAGTACAATGACAATGCTAATAACAACTATTGGTTTGTGCTTTTAACTACTACCTCTGAGAACTCACCGATCCCCTTGTTATTCTTTTTTTTTTTTGTGGACCTGGAAAGATGTCCAGGAGTATGCACACAGATTTAGAAATACAGCCTATGAAAATCCTGCCCCAGGTTCTGTTTCCAGAGATTCTGACTCCACAGGGCTAAGTGGCCATGTTTTTATCAAGCCCCTCCATAAGATTCTGAAACAGATAGTCATGGAGTACATTTCAGAAACACTGCAGCTGGAGCCCAGTTCAGTGGTGGGGAAACCTCCTGGACCAGTAAACATGGCAGTAGCCTTGGATTTGTAAGACCCTGTAGTTGAAGCTTCACTGTAATAAGAGGTGTGACCTTGATCAAGTCTCTGCACCTACGCTCGTCTTAGATTTCTTCACTCAGGAGATGTGTCTTGGGCTCATTTCAGAGTTTCCTACACAAAGGGACCATGGAGTTGGCAACAGAGATTCTTGAGCTATATACAGAATTTCAAAAGTCAGATAGGAATAATTTATTTATCAAATATCCGAAAGTCTTCTTGACACATCCAATTTGTTTTTTGGCTGGAACTATAACCTCTGGTTATTAGAATTTCTGATGGTGGTTATATTCGTCTCAGATTTACAAAGATGGAGAAATAAATGCTTACTACTTAAGAAATGTAGGGTTTTTTGTTTTTTTGTTTTGTAGATCACATCTTTCATTTTTGTTTTTTGTTTTTAAGGAGAGTGTTTAAATCTAATGACAAGTAATAAATTTCACAGGTACTATTTTATTGACTTTTTCTAGCTCTTGGGAAATTTCATTAGTACTGATTCCCTAAAAATTTTTTTAAATGAGATAGAATTCACATGTCATGAAACTCAGCATTTTTGCTGCTTTTTAATATGTACAATTCACTGGTTTTTCATATATTCACAAAGTGCAGTCATCACTACTATTTAATTCCAGAACATTTTATTACTTCCAACTCCCCTGCGCCCACCAGCTCTTTCCGGATACTAATGCATTTCTGCCTCTATGGGTCTCCTTACATGTGACCTTGTGTTTAGCTTCTTTCACTTAAAATAATGTTTTCAAAGAAGACCATAGATCTTTTTATTCAAACTCTTATTTTCTGAAAATAATGAATGATTCTCTGAAAGGGGTCTATCAGAGTTATCTTGTTAGAAGCTTGTCCAGGCGTGCAGATAACTTCTCTACTCCAGTTAAGCTCACTGTTGCAGACAGTCTTGTTAATGATGGGGGAGGCGTGTTGGGACAGAAAAAAGACTGTGACCATTTTTTCTAGAATAAAAATAACTTATTGAGGAATACCTAACTTACAGCCCATTGCTGTCATACATATTTAATGTGTATAATTTGGCAAGTTTGTAATACCTTAGGTATGTCCCTATGAAACTATTGCCACAGTCAATACAATGAACATTTTCATTGGCCCCCCGCCCCGTGATTTTCATCCTGCCTGTTCATCACTCACTCCTGATGTTCTTGTGCCTCCCTCGTCCCAGTCCTTGGGCAGCCACTGATCTGATCCACTTTCTCTCACTATAGATTAGTTTATATTTTCTCAAATATTATGTATAGTGCATAGGACATATTCTTTTTTGCTCTGACTTCTTTCGCTCAGCAAAATTATTGTAAGACTCATCCTACCACTTGTCAACACCACTGTTGAACATAACAGTAGCATGCCCCTCTTCATGGCTGAGTAGCATTCCATTGTATGGATATATCACAATTTGTTTATCCATTCATTTGTTTTTATCTTTAATTTAAATTCTATTTCATTGCTTATGCTATACAGTTGTCCCAATTTCCTCCTTTGTCCCCCTCTGCCCAGATGCTCCCACACCTCAGGCAATCCCCATGTGGTGGTCTAGGTCCGGGAGCCCACAAGGGTAAAATTGCAGAGAGAAATGCTGTTACAAAAAATACTGGGACACAATGGGATGAAGATTTCTAAGGTCTGTTCCAACCCTAAGAGTTTTTCACCAGTGTTGCTTCTTAAATTAAGGTGCTAATGGTTCCAAACAGCCTCAGGTCACACACTCTGGACAGTGAGCGTCATCCATGTGCCAGGTGCTGTTCAAGGGGCAGAGACACAATGGTTGAAATGCTCTCATGGAGCTCACAGTCTAGTCGGGGAAGAGAAAAGAGAGAAAATATATAATATATCAGGCCTTGGTAAGTGACATAAAGGACAAGAGTTTGGTAAGCAGATGGGGTTGGGGCAGGTGGAGGGTGTTATCAAGGGAGGGTTCTCTGATAAGGCAACATGTGAATCCTGACCTAAAAGAAATAAGAGAGGAAAATCAAATCGATATCTGGGGGGACTCAGTCCTATTGATATGGAATACACGCTTTTCAAATAGAAAGATGATTCTTCTATATTATCATGTCTTACTTAAGCTAACATGCATGTATTTATGAACTCATGTTCGGAGCAGATTCCCGGTTGCAGAAAGCACACGTCATGAGTTCTTCGCGGCTTGTGGAGAGCACAGGTGAAATCTCCAGTTCACGGATCATCTGACAGCAAGGTAAAACCTGCACTTGGGCACAATACCTATTTTTCCTGCTTCAAGAACACACTTTGGTTTGTCGCACACCCTAGTGGTCAACATATTTTAGTTCACTGCAGGATTTTTTTTTTTTTTTTTTTGTCTTGGCAGGGTTTCCTAGCTGCTTTCATTTCCTACCTACTGACAGCCTGATAAACATGATTTGTAAATATTAAAAACAGAGTGGTGAGGCCACTGCAAAGAACCTGCCAACACATGCCAGAACCGCTCATGAGCTCCCAATAAAACTAGAGAATATGTTTCAAAGATCAGTGGATCCCCTCTGTCTAGGAGACTATCTGACACCTGGTTAGCACCCGGGGAATATGCTTAAAGAATGAATGAAATGTTTGGTAAAAAAAAAAAATTGAATGATGCCACACGTCCGTGCTGCCTATCTCAAACCGAAATAAAAGCTCAGCTTAAATGGAATAGCTTGGCATGGGTGTATGGGGATGAGGGTGTGTGGGCGTATGTTAGTAAACAGGATGTTTTCTATACTTTATGAGAAAGCATGGCAGCTGCTCACTAGGCTCCTAACAGAGGAAGCTGCTAGTTTTACGTCTTTAAAATCCCCTATTTGCATAGATCTTATATAGGAAGGCAGACGTTAGAAATGGGAATAGTATATGATCACCAAATCTCACTCGTGCTAGGAAGTTCTGCCTGTGGTTTGTCGTTTTTGGAAATGTAGATATGCTGACAACAAAATTAACTTCTCAGAAGAACTGAGAATTGCCTGCTCTCATCATCCTTCTCAGTATAATTTACATGACTTGACGAAATTAGACTGTTATTTTCATTGGGATGATCTACAAAATCATAAAATGATGTATATTTTGGGAATGCCTAATTAAGTCTCATTAGTTCCACTGAGGTTTCAGTTGCTAACATAAGCATTGCAAATATCATGGAGGTGTTCACATCTAGTTTTAGTAACCACAAAGAGATACTCCAAGGACTTGAAAGAAAAATTTCTTTAGAAGTCAGGCGATAACGAGAATTCAAATCAAGGGGGGAGCCTGTAAGATAAAATGAGATACATACTGATTTTCCAAAACTTGCCTTGAAGCAAATAGCAAGAAATACTTTTATAACTGAAGCCAATATTAATAATCAAACAGCAGAATTACAGACATAGACACACAAAGTCCATCCCTATTCAGTTTCTATCACAAACATTAACTAATATTGATCAAGCAGTTTGTCACAAAGTTTGCTGTGACATCCAATCAGCGTCTGAAGTGACAGCCATGTTTCCTAGACAATTGCCAGCACCGTGTGTCACACTTGCAAATAATGGGCTGCTCTCATTGAGTGCCATCTGCTTGCTATAAAAAGTCTTCATCTTAATTATGAAATTCTTCTTATTATTTAGTATTTATTAACTACCCACAATGTGCTTGGTAGCAAAAACAACAGAAATATGCTCTCTACCCACCAAGAATCCACCTACTGAGGACAATAGAATGAACCAGTCATGCAGTCATTTCCATTTTAACATATTTGATGTAACTCTTTCCAGAAGACAGAGTTGCCAAAGGCTCACTCTTTGGAAGGTTCATCTGTCTAAGTGAAGGTGGAATGGTGAACTAGCAGAGGAGTTATGCGTGAAGTACAGATACAAAGGAGACAAAGGGCACATTAGTTATGATCATCCCAAAGAATAAGCAAAGTTTGTTCCATTGATGGAAAAAGTGTTAATGCACATGTAAGGAAACCCAACTGCACTTTTTATGATGAGCAGATGAGCACTATATAACACCGTAGAAATACAGAATGTATAGTGGAAAAGTCACTTTGAGAAAACAACTATTCTTTGTTTTGCATTTATCTTCAAAGCTTCTGGGCCTTCACAATAATATATACAAGTAGGCTGTAGGATACTCATTTCATCACAAGGATATTAATATCTTAATTAATAAAGATTTTATGGTCAAGATTTTCTACCAGGTAGAAGAATTAAGACAGAGTGACAATCTCTCCCAGAAATTTCTCCTTTGCCTACAATTCAATCAACAGCAATTTAAAAATATTTGACACTGTTATCATTTCAGCCACATAGGGCATTGTTGGGGAAAATAAACTACCTACTCCCATCAGAAGCCTATCACCTGTACGCTTGCAATAGTGCCTTTGCATGAGTTATCTAGCCCTAACTTTAATTATCCTTTTACAAAAATTATAAATGTTTTAAAATGTGGTTTTTTACTCCAAGACTTAAAAATCTTAAATATGCTACTTTCTTACAGACCAGGTCCCCACTTCACATGGGAAAACTTTCCCCAGCACCTTGCCAGCATCTCACTGTTTCCAGTTTTGTTTTACACTTTTAATTAAATTTATGCTTCCTTCACTTTGCTTTCTTTACAAGGAAAACATATAATGAATTTAATGAATGAAGAAGAATGTGATGACTTTGGTCAGAATGTTACTTTTTGTACTAAAGTTTTACTGTTCTTACAAGTCAGTAACACCGATTGTCTCAGTAACCCATCTGGAATATGGTTAAGTCAGAGAATGAAATATTATCCAGTATCTTTATTTTATGCACATAATTCCCAGATAACCACCTCACCCAGATAATTCAGGCAAAGGAGAAAGTACATATTAGTGGAGGTAATGCTTTGATGAAGGCAATTGTCACGCAGTGCCAACATGAACTTCCAGTGAATATAATTTAAAAGAAATGCACGACAGAGGAGTAACGACTCGCTCATACATTGTCAGGGTAATAAATACCTAATGAGCAAAATTGCAAAGCAAATAGTAGGTTGAACATACACCCAAATGTTGATTCTTGACTCAAAATCAGAGAACAGAATGATTTGTCTCTGTGTCTAGAATGATAAAGCATCACTTCCTCATAAGCTAATGAGCAACACCATCTGGCATGAGTATAAAGGAGCAAAAGATCTTAAGAAAGTGGAGAATAAAATGACAGAGCTGCAGTAGGATTTTTGTAGGAGGTTAAAAATTCCTTGCCATTAAAAAATAATCATAATAAAAATAATTTTAGATGTTCACATAACACTACAGCAATAATACAAAGATTATAGAACTAAATGTTTTCAAAAGAATTAAATATGGTTCCCAACATGTTCAAATCTTTCTCTACCAGAGCGGCTCTCAAAATGCGGTCTCAGGAGCAGCAACAGCGGCATTACCTGGGGGTCTGTTAGCAATGCACACCCTATGTTTTTGCCCCCAAACCGCCAACTCAGAACCTCTCAGGGTGCACCCAGCAATTTGCGGTGTAACCAGCCCTTGAGGTGACTCTGATATAGGCTCATATTTGGAAACAACTGCTCTACCAAACCAAATAAAAATCAGAGATTTTTATTGTTTCTGCTGGATACAAAAAAATTAAACAACTTGGACAATTCTGTTTAATGGAGCTAACCAATAAAATCAGTCAGACCACTTTGCTGAGTGACATGATGATCTCTCTGATTACGAGAGAATGCTGGCATCCTGGTATTTTTTTATAGAACATCAGTAGAACAAATTGCCTTAAACTCCTACCTTCACTACATGGTTTCTGAACATACATATTTTCTTCTTTTTCAACTACTTTGGTGGACTCACGGAGACAGGTTTTGCAAGTTTGCCTGAATCCTTTATTTAATTATTTCTCCATCTTGGTCATTCATTCAGAAAATATTAAATATGTACTGCATGCCATACGTTACATATATATCAGTGACAAAAACAAACCATGATCCCCACCCTTAAGGAACTCATATCCTAGTGGGGAAGACAGAAAGAAACCATACATGATAGGATCAGTAAGTGCATTTTGAAGTGAGAAGGTAAACAGTGGTATGGGGGAAAGAATAGTAGCAACAGGTAAAGAGAGCTGGAAATGCTGGTTATGGGAAGTGAGGATTTCACTGTTAAGCAGTATCATGGTAGACACCATTGAGTGGGCAGCAAATGAGCAAAGGCCGGAAGGAGACGATGGGGAGGATCGTGTGGTACACGGGAAGGAAGGGTGACCCGGCAGAGAGCTGAAGTAAAGGCCTGAAGGAGGGAGAATGCCTGGTGTACCCAAGATACAGCTCCGAGTCTGTGTGGCTGGAGCACAGTGAGCACAAAGGCAATTTAATAAGTGAAGGTCTGAGAGTAAACTAGAGGTCAGATCACTCTGGAAGTCATTGTAAGTCACTGTGAAAACTTGTGTTTTTTTTTACTCTAAGGGAAACCAGACTATCTTAGGGTTTTGAGTAGAAGAGTGACATGACCTGAATTATGTCAAAACATTTTCATTAATTTGCCTCTAAGTCTATGTACAAATTCATCAATTGTTTATGCAGTGGGTTAGAAGACACTGCTACCATCTTTTTCTTTATGTTCATCATGAAGTTCTTTAAAAGTATTTTCACTAAGGCAAGTTACTTTATTTGTTAACAAAGAAGAAAATGTTTTCTTGGAGATAGCACTGGATAGCAATCAGTTCTCCGTTACTTGGGCCTTATTTTCTGCCTTCTATGGTGGTTTCTGTATTTGCTTCCTGAGGCCAAAAGTATAACCTTGGGTTGGGGTGCTTAGATTTGTTTTTTCACCAGGCAACTGACAGCTAACAGAATTGTGAGTGAAATCTTGGAAGCTGATTTGCCACCGAAGTGAAACTCAAATGGAAACCTGTATTTGAGGAATGGCCCTGTCAGCGACTTATTAAAGCCCAGTGCCCAGTCCACAAAATCTCTACAGAAGGTAATAGATTTGCCAACCTTTTGGTAAAACATAGCAAGGCGTAGTCTCTCTGACTGGAACTGTGGAAACTTTTCTATCAAAACCCAATCCTAGAACTTGCTTTGTTTGGTATTGCTGTGACCCCTAGGACTGAAGAAAACTGTTTTTGAAATTCATAGGTGGCAAAGGAACTTGTAGACTTAAAAAAATTATCAGGTATTATTTCCCTAACTCATTTACTCACTTATTTATATATCCATCCATCAAATATTTACTAAATACCAATTAGAGTCAGACATTACATTAGGTTCTGGGAAAACAAATAAATAAGAGCTGGTATTCCGTCAAAGAGTCCATGGACTCTCTGGAGACACATAAATGGCATAATGCATGGCAGAGAGTAATGGCTTCTATTTTTAAAAAGTCCAAACACTATGGATTTTCAGAGAAGGAAATATAAAGTTATAATTAGAAATATTGCAAAAGGCTTCATGGAAAAGGTAACATTTGATTTGGTTACCAAGGTGCAAGTGCGTGCACGGTGCTGGGAGGAAGTGCAGTTTACACACGGGAACCAGTTTCTGCAAAGGCATGGAGGCAGGGCTGCATCAGTAGTTTCCCAGGTAAGAGGCAAAAAATGCCTAAACTAGTCCAGCAGTAGTGGTGAAAAAAGAAAGAAAAGAAAATGAGTTATTGCTGAGGCCATTTCAAGAAAACCTGAAATATCTGTGGGACAGTTGGCTGAAAGAAGTAGGATGTAAACAACACAGTTGGTTTTGGGTTGGCAAACCATACTGTGTTAGGTGTGAGGATAAAATGAACACGGGCGTAGCTCCTGTCCTTGAGAAGTGCACTGCCAGTGAGAGAAGTGGACAGATAAACATGGTAAGGTCAGATAAATAAGTCCCTTGTTGACTGCTGGGCCACATGCTTAAATGGCCAGGAACAGGGCATAGTGACAAAATTAGGATACAACTATAAGGCTATGTTGGAAATAGCTATTCTTATGCATTTCTCTGGTTCAAGGAACAAGAGACTGTTGCCTTGTCCCTTCCTTTAAGGCAATCTAAAGTAGTGCAAGTCAAGGCAATCTAAAGTAGCACAATTCTAGTGTCAACTGGAGATTAAATAAAATTTGCCAGTCCTGGGAACTTGTTCAAAATACAAACTCTCAGGCTCCCCCCATATCACCTGAATCAGCAGGTGGTAACTGTATGCACATTCAAGTTTGAAAAGTACTGACGTATAAAAAGAAAGGCACAATATAGGATGAAAAGTCTCAAAACAGCAAACTCAAGAATCAAGGCACGTGCCCTGGTTGGTGTGGCTCTGTGGATTGGGTGTCACCCCACAAAGCGAAAGGATGCCATCTAGATTTTCGGTTGGGGCATATGCCTGGGTTGCAGGCCCAGTCCTTGGTCGGGGGAAGAGGCAACAGATCAGTGTTTCTCTCTCACATAGCTTTCTCTCCCTCTCTTTCTATAAATGAATGAATGAATGAATGAATGAATGAATGAATGAATAAATAAATAAATAAAAATCTTAAAAGAAAAGAATCAAGACATGCAAGAATCAAGGAAAAAGGAAAAAGACTGCCCTTGGCTCACATTTTTTTAAGGACAAGTGTATAACTATTCTTAGTTTTCTTAATTTTGACATAAACTTGAAGATGGAGATGGTCACTTTTTAAAAAAATTACAGGAGAGAAAAAATCCAAATTATAGAGAGAAATAAATTGACTGAAGAGATTCACCACATGACATCAAACAAACAGGAAAAGAAAAAAGAAAAAAAGCCTTTAAAGCCTTTCTTAACTTTCAAAGTATGAACCAGTTCTAATGAGGTTTCTCATTTCAGGCCCATTCGTCCTGGAGTTTTACATCCTTTGTGTGTTCAACGGCCTCAACATTGAGGGGATGTTCCGCGTAAGGGTCTGTCTATTGGGACTTTCTTTCCATACAGTGTAACCTGGCTACATGTTTAGCTGTTGTGCCAAGCCACCTTCTCTGGCCCAGGAGAACATTATTTCCCTGTGCAGATGGGTTGTTCCAGTCCTGATTTCTACAACCAGGATCTGCACAGCCTCCCCTTCGAAAATACAGTCGCTGAATTGTAGATGTTTCTCTTGTTTTGATCTTAAACTAAGCCGTCTTGTCAGATACACCATAGTTTCGACCTGTGTGCACACGTGTGTGCATGTGTGCACTTTTTAAACACATGACAGGTTAGTATGGATACTTTAATAAATGACAAATGCACTTGCCACCTTGTCATGATTAAAACCGATTCTTTCCTCTTTCGTATTGAATTTTCAATTTCCAGTACATGTGTGTTACAGAGGAGACCTAATGTAGGTGACCGGATGCCATCGTGAATGATGGGAAAGGGGAAGTCCCCCGTTTCCCAATGCTTGTTAGTGTGGAAACACAGCCCCAGATACCTTATTATGCTTTTTGACTCAGGAGTCTTATGGGCCTGCCTATGACTGCTGCATGAACTTCCTGTTCCTTCCAAATACATCAGCCGGGTGGGAACACTAATTCATTTTCACAGAGAGGTATGTCAACACTGCTCTCAAAAAAGTGCTGAGATCTTGTATCTGCAAAGGCTGCCTTCCAAAGGAAAGAAAAAGGAAACAAATACTGTTTTTAATAGTGTCCTGTCTGTCTTCCAATCTAAGAAATTTTGTACTTTGCCTATTTCCTCCTGGTCCAGGCATTCCTGGGGTTAGTACCTGTTTATTCCGAGTCGGAAATAATGTCTTAGTTTTCAGTGTCCAGGTATAGGAATAGTACTTCTTCGAGTGAACCAGGCAGGCTTCTGTGTCCTGGGCTAGCACAGTTTTTTGTTCCTGTTTTGCCTCTCCCCCTTGCTGCACCACTTTTGTGGAGGCAGCTTGCCTGCCATGTGCCCTGACAGAGGGGACTCAGAGAGTTCCCAAATTCTCAGGAGAAAGGCGTGAAGCCTCTTCCCACTAAAAACTAGAAACTACTAAATGTGTGCAAACGTAAGGTATGTGAGCCAATTTAATCCCTAAAGTCAATCACACAGTGGCACAAAAAAACTCAAAATATCCAAGCTGAGATAGCGAAACCTAGGCTGCACTTAAAACCCACGCCAGATGACAAAACTGTCTCCAGCAGAAGGCAGTGAGAAATGACACATCACTGATTTCTTTTTCTCTCCTTAAAATTGAGTGGGAATGGATGAAGCATGCAGGCGAAGATTAGCCATGTAGCCATCTCGATATGTACCCATCACTTTCCTATATTTTGACAGTGCTTTCTGAAAGTGACTTTTGTGTATCTTTTTCCCTAAATGGTCCTTAAAAGTAACTCTCTGCCTTCTCATGTTTGTACCTGAAGCAGTAACATCTTGAAACACTGATGCATGTGCTGCTAACTTTCATTAATTTCACCCATCCCTGAAGGCAGAACCACATTGGTGCCAGCTAATTAAGACGCATTTAGGGCAGCTCAGAGCCCTTTATCAGTCCTGGATTAGCTTTGCACTTTTAATGGGGACTACATCTTTCTCAATTATTATTTGATTAAAGAATGTGTATGCATTTGCCAGTGTACTTCTAATGTGGGATGCAAGCTGCAACTGCCTACCTGCCCACAGGTAAGCAGAATTTCTCACACTGGCTCTGTGTTGCTGCTCCAAGAGAGTTCACACTTGTGTCAGGCACAGAGTCATATTCTTCAAGTGTTGAGCGTGGCTCCAGGTAATGCTGTCAGCCCTACAGAACCTCTAGGGTATGTCAGTCTTAAGATGTATAAATGCAAATGTGTAAATGTCAGCAAGGTAGTATTATTTATGCATACCAATCATTCAAAGGAGAAAAAGAGATCCATCCTGGCCCAGATTATTTTGAATATAAGACTTTTAATTACAAAGCTTTCTGGTTTGTTGAAGGTTGTTGTCTCCCAAAAAAATGTTTGCTACAGGAAAATATAAAAGTGACCACTGCTCAAAGGACCTGGAATTCCAGAGGAAGCTGGGCCACAGAAGATGAAGAAGGGAAAGGCAAACAGCCTTCCTCTTTTTCCCCCAGCCTTTCCAACAAGGTCACCCTTTCTAATTAAGAAGCCAAACAATTTTAGTCAGTAACTGATAAGAAAGCAAATTAAATTTCATTTGGTTTGAAAAGTATTCCAATATGCTTAAGAGTTGGTTTAAAGTCACGTTAAGAAATTAATTTAACAATGTACATACTTCTTGTACTACTTCATGTTTTCTCAATGAGAGATCCCTTAAAACAAAATAAAAACAACTACCACCATAAATGAGGAAGAGGCTTATTATTTTTTTTAGAAAGGATTTGACAATTTGAAGTTCTCTGAGAAACTCCATTTAATCATTTACCTATCATGAATCACTTTAACTACGAAGGACACAATTTTTAAAAATTCTGAAACTTGTGCATCATAATGGTGACATAACCTGTCCACTAAAAACTTGATGAAAAAATGAACCCTCACTAAAAATTTCCCATATGTGCAGGCAAATCAAAATAGCTTACAACTATTTTGTTAATTTAATGTTAAATTAAATGGACACCACTATTTCCTAACTTCCTTATGCCTGCAATGATGTATACCATGTACTCTCATGTACTTAGGATAAAAATATTTACAACTTTTGTTATGATATAACCGACACACAATTGCACAAATGGATCCAAGTGAATGTCCGCCGTTAAAATGTCTTTGTTGCCCTGGTTGGTGTGGCTCAGTGGATTGAGTGCAGGACTGTGAACCAAAAGGTCGCTGGTTCAATTCCCAGTCAGGACACATGCCTGGGTTGCAGGCCAGGTCCCCAGTAGGGGGCATGCGAGAGGCAACCACACATTGATGTTTCTCTCCCTCTCTTTCTCCCTATCTTCTCCTCTCTCTGAAAATAAATAAAATCTTTAAAAAAAATGAAGCTTTAAGAAAAAGTCTTCTTTGGTGCAAAATAATCTGAAAGTGCTTACAGTCATGACATTGCTGATTATTCTCATTCCAAGACTGTTGTTCTCATTCCAAGACTGTTGTATGTGTGTTGTGGGATAGGGCAGATAAGTGATTTACATTGGTGTCTCGAGGACCTATGCTTGTCAACATGGCAGAAAAAATAAGCAGCTGTATGATTCATTGGGTAAAATAAAAACTTGGCAGCTCTGGATTTGAACTGGAAGTTTCAGTTTAACTCAGAGTAATTTTATCTTTGAATAATATACACTGCATATATTGCTTATACATTAGCTCTGCCCAATGAAATGACCAAGAAACAAAGAGCAGGCCAGTATCAATGAGTACCCATAGCACCAAGAATTATGCACTTTCTTATTAAACACTAGAAGGAGAAGTCTGCATCCAGGTTCATATCATGATTTGTACAGAAGAGCATGAAACTTCCTATAATACCAGGAAGCAAAGAAGCTGTTCAAGACTATGAAAGACATTTCAAAAGGACTCAAAGGCCAGTTTGAAGAGGTTCCCACAGCCCGGAATATGTTAATTTGAATAAAAGATCATAATTTTAGTGAATTGAAATATATCAAATATGTTTAAGTATGTAAGTAAAATGTAAATATTAATAATAATAAACTTACTAGTCACTTTTAAATGATGCTAGGGAACCGATGTCTTAAAGTTGATAAATAAAAAGAATTGGTACTATCTCGTCATAACCAAATGGTTAATGAAGGCATGTTTTTCTTTATAAAATATATCAGCAAATAAATAAAAAAGAAATAATAAAATATCACCATTTTGCAACTCCCCCATGAATTACTGGGCCTAGACATGATCATTAATGACAGCTTACGTTAAGAGAGAAAACTAGACAGTATTCCTCCTAATAGAAGTATCACCCAATGGCCCAATGGTCTTGGAGGGGAAAAGAAACCCTGAACCTAGTAATAAAGCCTCAGTATAAAAACATCAACATAAAAGAAATATCATGGGGTACAATCAGCAAAATCTAGATTGAAGAAAGCTCTATAGAACAAGTGATTATGTTTTTTTAAATAATAGAGTGAGAGAGAGGGTGAGAAACTCTAAATTAAGACAAATATAGACAACATATCAATTAATTGCAATCTACAGACTTTATGCTAATCCTGATTTGAACAATGTATAGACTTTAATGCTAATCCTGATTCAAACTAACTGTTACAAATATTAATGAGATTATTAGAGAAACTTGAAAACATACTAAATAGATAATGTTATTAAGGAAATATTGCTGATTCTTATGGAGGCCAATGGTGTTGTGATACGTGCTGAAATATTTATAAATGAAATACTAGGATGTCTGGCATTTTCTTCAGGATAATCTTTGGAGAGAGAAAAAGTGGGTACTGGTATAGATGATACAAGGCTGGCTCTGAGTAATAGTTATTCAGCTTGAGCAGTGGGTATACAGAGGTTTATTAGACCATTAGTTTCTTTATTTTATGAGTTTGACATTTCCTTTCATAAAAGGTTAAAAAATATTCTTGTTCAAAATTTGGCAATGAACAGCAGGTCACTATGAGAAATCCTTAGACAATAAAATCTGCACAACTAAAGTTAGGATACAGATTTAAATCATAATGATGAGAGCAACTTTTGAGGTCACTTTGGTCAATCTTTGTAAACCAGATTTTACCAAAGCCATGTCTTCTGCTCATTTCTAAAACACTAGCATAGGTATCTTCTTCAATATGGTTGTAGTACTCAGGGAAGCAACCAGAACAGAATCAGACTCAGTGAAGGAAACAGCAAGAAAGCATCAGAAAATTTTGGCTTTTTCTCCTCTACATCTATTTTGGCAACTCTACCAACTGACCAATACCTGCAAATCAATTTTACCAGGTGAACTTTTTCCTGCTATACATACAAATAGTTCTCACTACAGGCAGACACATCTCCCAAAGCTATTCTCCTCCAGTTCTTGTTGTACAATCCACACACCCCTGACAGTGCTGTCTCACTGAGAGCTCACAGCAAAAGCCAATGAGATATAAATACATAGAAACAAATGTCGTACTAAGTTCTTCTCTAATACCCCAAAGTGGTTCTAGGGCTTCCAGTTATAATTGGGAGATACCCGAATGCTAATTGTGCCTAATGAGAAATACAAACATACCTAATTAATTGCATTGCTCAGGGCTAGTGAAAGACCAAACATTTCCAAAGCCCCTTGAGAACGGTCATATTCATGTAGAACGATGCTACACGTGAGATTACTTCTTTGAAGCACATGCCTTCTCCTTTTATTTCTACCACCGGTCTCTGTGGACAGCTTATACTACACTGATTCAAATCTAACCATTGGGATTCTTCTTGTTAATTCTAACGTAAAAGGGGACAGTGTTATGGCTACATTTGTCTTGCATTTCATTAGAAGCTGTGCATTTTGGTACTCAGAAGCAGAAAACACTAAATTAAACTGACACTGTCAATAGGAGATAAGATTTTAAAGTAATTATCAGCATTGAAATTATACCTAGAGACATTAGAAACTGCCCCCCACAAGCACATACCCCAATAGAGTTAAAAGTTTACATTTGATAATATTGAAAAGCAAAAGGTACATATTTTGAGGAATCAGAATGTTAATATTGGAATTATAGTCAATGCTTGATTTATCCATGGTATTACATGAAGTGGCAAAATTCACAGCTAATTTAAAACTTCAGCAATTACTTTCAATATTGTCCTTCAATAGTTCTTTATTAGAACTAGATATATGAAATAGGAGCTATTGACTTATAATTCTACTTCTCTGCCATATATTCATTACCTGTCTAAGGAGAGAGAAAAAATGGCAGGCACCAGAGTTATGTGGGAGATGAAAGGAATAAAGAGGAGACAGAGCGAGGAAACAGAAGAGGTGAGGAGTAGGAGAAAAAGGAAGTGAGCAGGCCTCAAGGAAAGGAAGTGGGAAGGGTGGTTGATAGAATGCTGCAGCAAAAATGGATTCCATGAAAAATGCAAACAGATTTTTTAATAATTGTATAAATAGTATCTATACTTCATTTCTCTTCAAGAATCTGCAGTTAATGATTTTAAGTAATGCATAATGTCAATGTGATTAACATGTTATATACCAAGTTATGGTGTTCACGATCACAGGGTCTAAATGCACGCATGAAGCAAGACAATCTTATTAGAAAATTTGTAGTCTGTTTGTTTTGTGGACTCAGGTACATTTTTGCCATCACTTGCAAAGGAGTTTAGGTCCTATAGTTGCTTAACATTTCAAAACAGAAATGTTAAGGAACTTTTGGCTAAAATTCAATTAAGTCAATAGCAAACTGAGCTAAATAAGAACAAAGATAAAGATATCCCGGGAAAGAATCCAGTGTTTTTTGGAGCCTTAAGCCAATCAAAATGGAGAGAACAGAAGATAGTGTAGGTGGAATTAATGGGACCTAGTTGCTGGCTCATCAAGTCATCGTAACAGTCAAAAATACATAGCAATCAGTTTGAAAAATAACTCTGTTCATTTGATAGCTGACAAAAGGACTCAGCAAAGATCTAGCATAAAGGACAATAAGGCTGCTTTTTAGAGGACTCACCTGTCTTTCCCAGTTTCCTTCTTGAAAACTCCATCGCAGTAACTCATGCGCTTCTCAGTGGTGACATAAATTTGGGCGCTTGGATAGATGTCAACAGTCTTTTTCAACATGTTGTAAACGATGCCATTGCCATCCTTCCTCATATTGCGGAAAGGGCCCCAAATAACGTAAATAGTAGTGTTTGCCTCCTTGAAAAAATAATCCGGGTTTTTTAGCAAAAGAGGAACGCTGGTGTGGGACACAACTCGGATCATTGTCACGCGCCCAACGTCTTCTTCGTAGCCCTTGGTCGGGGCGTTGTTCATTCTCCAAATGCAGGAGGACTGATCTATCTCATTCCCCACCTTCTGGCCGACCATCTGACCTGAGTTTGACACTATGGCACAAAGGTCACAGTCCAGTTGTAAAGGCTGAAAAACAGAAAGAGACAAGATGGGAGGGGAAACATAAATTAGTAAGGTCCACCTATTCAAACAAGTTTCTCTGGGAGAACAGAAAAATCAAATGTTATGTTTGAGTGCTGAGTGCAGGAAGGTCTCTAAAATGTATTCACCAGCCCTAACGTGACTGTCACAGGTTATCAAGCTAGGTGCATGCTTTCATTTAAAAAGTGAGTACAAGCCCTGGCTGGTGTAGCTCAGTGGATTGAGCGCGGGCCTGCGAACCAAAGGATCGCGGTTCGATTCCCAGTCAGGGCACATGCCTGGGTTGCCAGGCCAGTTCCCGGCAGGGAACATACAAGAGGCAACCGCACATTGATGTTTCTCTCCCTCTCTCCTTCCCTTCCCCTCTAAAGATAAATAAATAAAATCTAAAAGGAAAAAAAAAAAGTACTTAAAAAAAATCTTTAAAAAAAAAAAAGTGAGTACAGATGGTTAAATAATTTTAATTTCTACCCCCTGTGTTGGTTTAAAGTTAAATGGAAAAACTGCCCTTTGTTTTCCATTCTAAATGACGAGTTTTCATTAAAACCATAATTTCAAATGAAATAATAGGAAAGAATTTGATCTCTTTAATAAGGATCATGACTAAAAAGAAGGTAAAAGGAATATATTCAGGCATCAATTCTGTATTTTACTTATATGCATGAATAGTTATATAGCAGTTGGTGAAAATATGAAAAATTCAGCAAACCAGAACTACCTAAGACAAGACTTAGGCTAGCAAAAATTTTCCAGATACCCTTAAAAACTTTTCTGCACCCCCGAGTTGGCTGTCCTTTGTGTTTGTTTATTCCAGATGGATAAGGAAAGGCTTCTTTTATGAACTCAGGCAAGGCATGTGCAGAGACAGTTTCCAGAGCTACTCTAACCACCCACCTCCTTTTTTCTAACCAATGAGGTCGCTAAGACTCAGAGGTTAAGCACCAGCCATTAGGACTTGCAGATAGATTTAAGTTGCAGTGGTAGATTCAAATCTAGATCTTCTTACTCTGAACCCACTGCCTTTCCCATTATTCTTTGACTCTTTCCTCCAAAGCTGAGTAAATCCCTTTTGCGGATTCCCTCCCACATGAAGAAAAGGCACCCTATCTTTTAAAGCAGTGACAAAAGAGCAATGTGCTTTGTTGATACACATCTTGCTCATGTACCTTCTGTGAGATTCCACATTTTGTATCTGACATTTGTTCCTGGACTTTCATTGTGCCTATTGGTCAGTGGCTCCTCTCACACTCAGACATAATTGTTAATTATGTCTGCGCACTAGACAGTAAAGTCTGTAAGAGTTGAGTCAATCTTTGTCTTCATTTTAACACTACTCTCCAGAAATTCCTGGCATACTATAGGAGCTCAAGACATAGTAGTAAAATTAGGTAATGAAAACAATTAAATTAAAATAATTTATCAGGAGTCTGAACATTGAATTTAATATTAGGGTAAAAAAAGACTTTTCCAATTCATCTAGAGTTGTTAATTTAGATGAAGAGAAAATCCGTCTAGAAGAAACACACCAACAGACCAACGGGTCCAATCTCTGCGGGTAAATTGATAGGCAAAGTGCCTCAGAAAAGTTACCAGGATAATCATCACACAACCGTAGCAGATCATCTTTCCTATCAATGGTCGGGACTCAACAAAGTTATTGAGCAACTACTATGTGCCAGAAACTGCTCTAGGGGCTGGGGGCTCCACTGTGAAAAGTTTAAACAAATATCTCCGTCCTCATAGAGTTTACATTCAGCTAGGGGGAGAAAGGCAATAAGCAAACCCACATGGTACCTGTTAGATGGCAATGTTGCTAAGTAGAGAATATTAAAGCAAGAAAGGGGGTTAGGGGTGTGTGTGCATGTGTGTGTTGGTAGAGTGATCAGTAAAGGCCTCAAGAGGAAAATGATATTTGAGGAAAGACCTGAATGAAGAGGACTGGATACAGAGATATTTTGGGGGAAAAGCTATTTCTGCAAAGTGAAAGCTGAAATCACTGCCAACTCCCCAAGGTAAGGGAGGAACAATCAAGAGAGTATTGCAGCCTGGAAGAGCATAGAGGAGAGCAAGGATACCGAGGCCAGAAAGATGACAGGGGAAACATCATATAGGATCTTCAACTGAGGAGCCATCAGAGGGCTCTGAGCAAAGGGGTGACCGATCTGAGTTACATTTTACTGACTTTGGCCCCTGTGTGGAAAACTGACACAAGAGAGGCAAGGACATAACATGAGAGAGCAGGCTACTGCCACAATCGAGGCAAGATAAGATAGTGGCTTGGAACAGGTTGGGTAACAGGGAAGTAGCAAAAAGACGTCACATTCCAGAAATAGTCTGAAAGTAGAGCCTACTAGGTTGACCAGTAGATGGCACATAGGATGTGAGAGAAAGATGATTGAAGATAACTTCTGATTTTTAGCCTAAGCAACTGGAAGACTGGAGCTGCCTTTAACCCAGGAAACGAAGGCTTCAGGAGGAGCAGGGCCAGGGGAGGAAGGGGAGCTCATTCCCAGACCTGTTAGATTTGAGCTGCCTGCAGCAGACTCCTACAGCAAAGGTAACAATAATACCACTCAAAGTGCTTTAAAATATTGTCCCAATTATTAAAGTAATATGGATTTGCTATGGAAAACTCGAAAAATAAAAAAGTGAATAAAAGAATGAAAAATCTCCATATTATTACCACTCAATAGTGGCTACAATATTTGGTTGTATTTTCCTCCTTTTACGTATATTTTAGAAAGGTCAAGAAATACCATTTATACAATTTGGCAACTTTGGTTTCATTTGATTTCACACCTTAAGCTTTTCCATGTCAATAAATAGTTCTTAGAGATATTTTTAATGCCTACTCAGTATTTTATTAAACAGGTTTACCATTAATGTACCTGTTTGCCTACTTTGGGCATTTAGTTATTATTGGATTTTTTCTATTCTTAGAAAAAACTGCTTTGATGAACATATTTGTGCTTCCCATTTTATTTTGAATGTTAACAGTCATAAATTAATAACTTTATTTCTTTGATTCAGTTTTTATTGTACACCTATAAGATATGATAGAGAAAAGCATCTATTTGAGATGTCAGAATTAAGAATTTAAAAAAAACTGGACTTGTAGAGCCCACAAAGGTCAGCTTATGAGGTAGGTTAAAACTGCTATCAAGGGGACTGCCCATCACTCCTGCTACAGTAAGATTTCTGAACTAAAGTGGGCATCAAGTGGTTCAAGCACAGATTAGAATAGGTCCACTCAAGGTAGGTAAGTATATTAGATGCTCGAAAATGGGGTTTGAAGGTTGGTGCCATAGTGAAAACTTCATTAATGACCAAATAGAAGCACAAGAAGGTGTTCCTTGGCATCAAGAATTGATCTACGACCCTTCCTCAAGCATCTAGAAACCTACAATCTTTTGAGTGATAAGGAAGTACACAATATTCTTTCTGCCAGGCAATTTGCAGTAGGTCCCGACATCCATTACACTTAGCTGAGTCCTCCAAACTCACCCACAATCATGCAAATCATGCCTGATTTAAATTGTGTGTGTCATATGGCATGCTCAAACTCATCACCAAGATGCATATGGTGCGGGTAAGTTACGTTCAATTTATTGTTCCAAGAAGTTGCTTCACTATATAATGAAAGAATTTGGGGGGTGGGGGTATGGACTCCACAAAGTTTTTAAAAATTAAAAAGAAAAAAAGGAAGGATATAAAGAAAATGCTTTTGATGTGCTCTAATCGGCAAAATGCAGCAATTTGCATTGGATTTCCCAGCCACAAGAGAAAATTAGCTGGCTCTACTGTAATAACAAGACTTAATTTAGCTAATAAGAATCAGCACACTGGTTTTACTTGACAGTTGTAACCCCTAAAAGTGATCAATTAAGACATCACAATCTGTTGCATGACAACATATTGGGATGCGGCAGCTGTGCAGATTATGGGGTCACCAGCTGACTAACAACTTGAGGGCAAACAACAGGAACAACAGCCTTTTATTTAAGTAACAAATATGTAATTGGGCAGAGTGCTATGAATGCAATGCCTTTGAGGGGTAGATGATAATTTTTAAATTGCTCCTTTCTTTCATACTATTCACTTGGCCATTGTCACCATGGCCAGAATCTTAGGGGACTTTCACATGTCCCTACTGCTTGGTCACAGGCCTGCCTAGCTGCTTGACTTCCTGAATGAGGTACCAGGAGACGAGGCTGCACACAGGGACCGCTCTATTTACCACTTCATTGCAGGAACCATCCTTACAGTATGAGAGGACTGCAGGGCTACATGAGTGAAACATTCTTCATCCTAATTGAAGCTTCAGGTAACACAAAGAGCTTGCTTGCTAAGGCCCAAGGGACTCATTTATACGTTTGAAGGCACCTTCAAACTACAGTAAGCTATGATAAAAAGAAAGAAATACCTAGTCACAAATGGACGGTTTGACCCAAGAGCTGCCCTTCCTGGTTATTTCAGCTCCTTTTATTGGCCTCATCCCTGCATCTTGTGATCTCAACTTTCTTTGTTAAAATGCACCGCTGTTTGTTGGACTTGTTTATATGATTTGATTTGGGGTCTGGCTTGAAAATTTATTCCATATGCTTCCAGGCGCTCAGTTCTACCCCGGTAAGCAGTTTCCTTCTACAACGAGGTCCTCGATTTTCCCAGACCTTTAGAAAGATTTATCTGGTTCTACTTTATCAAGTCCTGTCTTTATTTTAAATTCTCCTTTTTCATTGATTTGTCCCTACTTCTGTGTTTTTTTTTTCCCATTACATACAAACTTGACCTCTTCATCTTTTTTTTCTCTTGTACACTCAAGACATCATCAAGCCAACTGCTTTGGTGGGGCCTGGGCTGTGCATCTAGGAACTGAGATCCCTGTAAATATACAGCCAAGCCTGTCTGAGCAACTGTGTCCCTGCTAAAGAAAGCCCACAAATGTCAAATACTTCTTTTTATTTGAAGTCTAAAATATTGATTTTTTATGGTAACATCACTATATTTGATTTGGGTATTTTCTCTCTCTGTAAAAGGATACTAACTCTGACTGTATACCTGGTTATAAACAGTTTGGGGAAAGTTAAGAATTTGATGTCATCTATTAAACAACCAAGTAATTTTTACTTAGTACCTGTCCTGTGCAAAGCACTGTGATGGTAAAATCATTTTAGAAATTTAGTCAATGTGAACTATAACCTCAGTATGTGATCAACTAGATTCAATTCACATACTGTAGTATTTTAAAGGCTGAAGAGACTGCTTTGAAAAATCAAGTTTTTTCTCTGCTAAAATGAACTTTCCTGTCTAGGGCCCATGGAGAGCATAGGGGAGGGAGAAAGGAAAGAAGCAGTGTGAGTGAGATGTATGAGTATAGTGTATTATATTTATTGATAAAAACCTGATATTAGCCGGTCATCTTACCTAGCACTTTATTACATTATTCCACACAATTCTCATAATAAATTCTTCAAAGGTTAGTTTTTATCTCCCATTATAGAGTTGATGAAATGGCAATGAATATGGTGTCCAGTGGATACTAGATATTGTTCGTGTTCAGCAGAGGAGTATGTATCGTTGATGCAATGCATTCGCATCACTGTGTAGTAGGTGATATTAAAATATTTATTATTATTTTGCACTACTCCTAGTATACATACAAGCAAACACCTGCAATCTCACCCAGTATTATATTAAAATTATTTGCATTATAAATTAATGCTTCTAACTATGCTGGTGGCCAAGAATTTCACGAACATAAGAAAACTTTTTAAGTTGACGAAAGCCTCCTCGGGAAAGTTAGGCTTTGCGTGTGAGTGGGCTTCACCTGTTCTTTCTGGTGTCAGGTGAATGGTGTCACCACAGTATGAGCAGTTATGTATACATTCTTTCCTTAATATTTTCAGTTTGTAATATGGCTGAACTTTCTAAGATAAACTTATCATGGCCAGTTCTATGAACTCTAAAATTGTCATTCACATGTTACTCAATTTGCTTTTCAAAAATATTTTATAACAGCAGTGAATTGTGTTTCTTTTTAAAGCATTAAATGGTTACAGTCCATGTCTAGGGAAAAAAAAAAACATGGCAGATGATGTTTTAATAAGCTGATCTTCATGGCAAAAGGGATACCTCCTCCCAGCATGAAAACCTCCTTGAGGTAGATTCACTTTACAAATCCACAATGGCTGTTTTCAAGTCCTTGGGAATCAAAGTTAGCTCAAAACTGCCAAGTTGTTCTGTAACTCATGAACTGTTCTCCCCTCCATACTGATGAAAACACCAGCACTGGCTGACCGGGATACTACTATGCTCATACTACAGGTCATTCTTACTTTCATTTATTATAAGCAGGAGTATTTGGCACAAAATGACTATTTGCAAAAATGCTGAAGAATGTAAGCACAAGAGAATCAAGAAAATCTTGTATTCTTTGATATTGTGGGGGTAGGCATGAGGAAGATGCATCTATTCTCGTTGCTTTTTAATAGTTCATGACATTTTAACAGTCAGCTTTACTTTTCTGTATTTAAATATTACATGTATAGGCCCTAAAAAACAATTTATCATGGCATGCCCAATTGATTCTTGCCTTATTTTTTTTATAAAAGGAAAAAATGACCTTAACTAACAGATCAATTACTCTGATTTTTGTTGAGTATAGTCACTTTCCTCTTCAAATTAGTAAACATATAGTTAAAGAACTCTTCTGTTTCTCTGCTCTAAATTTACACATCCATACACAAACATGGTTGCTCATTGAGCAGATGAGATAGCTCATCTCCTATCCACACTTATCATCCTGCTCCTTACCAACCACTCCGGAAGCCTCCTCTCCTGTCTTCTATGGTGAAGAACCTGACAAATGGCCCTATCCTTTTTGAATGATATATTCAGAAAACTGCCAGGTGCTTTACATTTTAATCAGTAAGAAGAATGAAATCTTTAACCTTTACTTTTACTCTACAAATAAGCTTAGAGACAATAGAATAGATAATTAAAATCTGTGAATTAAAACTCACAAAACAATGTGGTTTCCCCAGAAAAGAGGAATGGCCATATACGAAAGGTCACCTGTCAACTAGTTCTAGTTATTAAATCTCTGCATTTATCACGGAGGTGGCTCTACCGAAAACGAAGGTCAAGACATTAAATTATGAAACAGTCAGGATTAGAAAAGGTCACCAAGAACTCAAGGAAAATTTAACCAAACCTGCTAATGTTCTACCCGGGAAGCAAACAGAAACAGCCAGAGATGAAACACAACACTGATTACACTAATCTATCTCCCTACTCTAGCCCCAAAAGGAAAATGAGTTTCTAGTTGATGTCTTGAAGTCTAAAATGAAACTTGCTCATCTCAAATCAAAATGGGAGCTTCAATAAATACTTCAGAACAAAAAAAATCATATTTGAATTGAACCAGCTTAAATTATTAAAAACATTGTTTTACACAACCCTAATGGTTGCTTTCATCTCAACCATAAGAATGCCATTTAAAATACTGGGGATGGGGTACTCCTGGCATGTGAAATGCTTTATAGGACAACCACTCACTAATTTACTACTTTAATGTTAAAACAAATGAGATCTTTGCTTTTCATCATCCAATTTGGATGGATTTGAACAAAGCAGCTTGAACAAAGCTCCAGAGACACACTCCTCAGTTTGCTGCCATTTATTCCTCTACTCTTTCTGAATGTCTTTAGAGTTTCAGTTTTAGAGGCTTCAACATGTATAATGATGCCATTGGGGAATAGATTTTGCCTTTATTCTCCTTGATGTTCTTCTGAGGTCTTTCAAGTGAAAGGTACAAAAGAGGCATTAACAATCTGGCATTGTTTTTATTGCTTGACAAAGAAAAAAATGTATTTTAATTTTTCCCGTGTTTCAGGAATGATTAAGCAAGCTGTTTTCATCTATATGGAGTCACTTTCAGCAGACCTCTAACTGTGAGCAAAGAATTGTGAAGACTGTTTTAGAGAGAAATCAGCACAGTTCAACCAAACCAGCTTGTAAATGTACTTCTTGCCCCTCCACAAACCAGCATCTTTCCGTTGGTGCAGCTTTCAAAAGCAATGTGTATACATCACACACTATGAATAACAGCACATAAAAAGGCAGATTTGATAACCCATGGTTTGACTCTGACTCTCTGTGGATTTGGGATACGGCATTTACCTTGTTTCCTGCCTGGCGGCACTATATCCAAGCATAAAACAATATGGGGATGCACAAAAATGTTAATGCCAAGAAATAATTCTAAAATAGGCAACATAAAGCTATGTTTCTCAGTTACCATAGATAATGTGTTCTCTTTATTTGAAAGTTCCTTGAGAGAAATGTATCTGTATAGGCAATTTGGTGTGCCCAAAACAGCAGCTTGCTTTCTCTGGACTGGAAGGCAAAAAGCGGGTTTTCCCAAACCAAGAAAGAGTTTTCTCCCATGGACTGGAACAACAGAAGTCATTCATATTTCACTATCACTATTAGATCATAATAAAATTTGACTAATTTTGTGACCAATTTTCTTCTGGATTATTTTCCTCTTTTTTCAGGAAGATGAGCTCAGGACCCAGTGC
This sequence comes from Glossophaga mutica, assembly GCA_039655065.1. Lineage (NCBI taxonomy): Eukaryota > Metazoa > Chordata > Mammalia > Chiroptera > Phyllostomidae > Glossophaga > Glossophaga mutica. The sequence continues at coordinate 56,062,302 of CM077307.1, read as the reverse complement.
TAAGATACCATCCAGGTATGTCACACAAGAGAAAGAAAGAGAGAAAACTGATGTATGCTATCATTAGTATCTTAACATGTTACTCAGCTAGGGGCATGATTCTCAACCAGTTGCACATTACAATGACCAGGAGAACTTTAAAAAATATATATAATGGCTGGATGCCGCTCCTGACCAAACAAATCAGACAACTCATGGAGGCACCTGCATGTAAGTATTTATTTTAAGTTCCACGCATGGTTCCAAAGGGCATCTAGGACCGAGAAACAATATCTCAGAGGAATTAGTGGTAATAAAAGTGGAAATTATAATGCCTACTCAAACGGAAAAATAGCAAAATGGTCCATTTGTATCCTCAGGGCCCTAAGTGAGAGAGATGCCGGGGTAGTGAGTCTCTCCAGTTACCCCTCAAATACTACTTACTGCATTGTGAGCTGCACATTGTGGGCGCCTCAGACAAGCCGCCCCAAAGTATCCCACAATGGCATGTTGGTCATTTCTAATTAGAATCACATGAGAAGCAGCATTACTGGGCGGACTCTCTGACTCTCCTCTGTCTCTCTAAATGGAGGAAATAAATCTCCCTGGGAAAGGTGCCCTCCCTGCTATAAAAGGCCGAGGAGCAATCAGACAAAGGAAGAGATAGCTTTATCTCAGATTTTAAGAATCTAGAGCTGAGAAGCCTATTAGACAAACTCTTGTTAATTTTACTAATTTACTGCCCTAAGCCTACATTCTACTTAAATTCCTTACTACATACCCCAAAATCTATGGTCCTTTTCGAGTCCCCGCAAATTTATTGTTTCTTTATTTACAAGATATATAAATGGGCTGCTCTACTTCTCTCACAGAGATTCTTTTAATCTTCCTGTATACACATAATAAAACTTGGGGTTTCTTCTGTCAGTCTGCCTTGTGCCAATTTATTAGTAGCCCAGCCACAAGGTCTCAAAAAGGGTAGAAAGGGGAATTCCCTCTACCCAACAACATGAAAATTGCCCTAGAAGTTAGTGGTTATGAAGAGAAAATGGAGACAATATTGGAAGTTTCCACGTAGTACCAACCATGAGAATTTTTATTTCCCACAGAGTTATTGTTAATTATACAGCATTAGAGGTATTCTTGATATTCTGACTAGAATTTGCTTTGGGAGCCAGGAAAATCGTGTTACCTTATAATTTCTCTTAATTGTCATGAGGAATTTTGCCAATGGGTAAGGGTTGTAGTGAATTGAACATTGTTGATATGCATTCAATACAGTTTTTAAAAAAATCTTGTTTTATTTTTAGGCTGGAGAATGTTTTAGTTTGGAGGAAAGGGTTGGTGGAGATGGAGTGATTGTGAATATAAGAGAATGTCACACTAATGGAATGAGAACACAAACAAAAGAGACATTAATAATTTGAGAATATAGTTGGATAGGTAGCCTTTGAAAAGTTAGAAAGAGGTCCTGCCCTATGCAACAGCAGGGATGGACTTGGAGAGCACCATGCTAAGTGAAATAAGCCAGTCAGAGAAAGACAAATGCCATATGACCTCTCTTATATGTGGAGCCTAATGAGCAAAATAAACTAACAAACAAAATAGAAACAGACTCATAGACGGAGAATAGACTGACAGCTGTCAGAGGCAAAGGGGTTGGTGGAGGGTGAAAAAGGTGAAGGGATTAAGAAAAAAACCTCATAGACACAGACAACTGCATGGCGATTGCCAATGGGAAAGAGAGGTGGGGGAGGTAGAAGACAGAAGATGGTATAGAGGGGATATATGGTGATAGAAGACCTGACATACAATACAATAGAGGAAGGTGAACATACAATACAATATATAGATGATGTGTTATAGAATTGTATACCTGAAACCTACATAATTTTACTAACCAATGTCACCATAATAAATTCAATTAAAAAACAAAGGAACAGATTCCTAGGTATAGAGGGTGGGGGGTTGAGGGGATGGATGAAAAAGTTGAAGAGATTAAGTAAAAAAACCTCAAAGACACAGACAACAGTATCGGGATTACAAGAAGGTAAAGGGGGTGAGGGGAGTTGGAAGAGGGTAAAGGGGGGATAAATGGTGGTGGAACAAGAGTTGACTTTGGATGGTGAACACACAATACAATATACAGATGATGTATTATAGAATTGTACACTTGAAAATTATATGATTTTATTAACCAATGTCATCCCAATAAATTCAATAAAAATTAAATAAAGTAAGGGTTACTTGAACAAAAATAAGTAAATAAAAATAATTTTGTTTCAAAAAAAGAATATATTAGGTAGTTGGATAAGGTAGCCTTTGAAAAGGTAGAGACAGGTCTTTCTATGGAACAGTAAAAAAGATTAAAAAAAAAAGAATGAAGAATCAGAGGAGAATCAGATGACTTTACAAGAGAGAACTGCAATTAAATCTCACTCCAGATTACCTTACATTTTTCTATAGCAATAGGGATTAATTATTGAGAGATGGGATACTGAGATATAAAGTTAGCAGACTTCAGGAGAGGTTTAGCTTTTGAGAAAGAGAATATTTTGAGCAAGAATCAGAAGGATTTTGAGTTGTGCCACAGCTGGAATTTAGAAATTATAGATTTTTGATTAACATACTGCAAGTTTATGCATTCTTTCTAGTATGGTTCAAGAGCACCAAAGCAGGACTGAAGACAAGTGAGCCAGCCTGATTGTGGACTGGAGATTGCAGTGAGTGGTGTACTGAAAGTTCAAAGCTGACAAATTGTTGGGAACCACCCTGCCTGGTTTCAAAAGCTGTAGCCTGACCCACCCCCCACCCAGAGCTAAGGCTGAGTGAGTGACCTTCTGACCCTAAGCCACTAAGAAGACAAAGCTTATTTCCCTGGCAGGAGCACCACTTCTGATCCTTTTACTTCATCCATAACTGGCTGCCAATGCTTGATTGGTTAGCCAATGACGGGTAAGATTCCCCAAGGGGGGAATGACCTAAGACAGGCACGATCATGGGGAACCCCCCAGAGAAGGACTTGGGGGGCTATAGCAAAAGGGGGTGATGGACCCTCACCCCTCGGCTTTGAAATAGCCTGAGTCCTCATTCTGTCTGCAAGAAGTCTTGTAATCTCTTGGCTGCTTCACTTCCCCTGCCTGACTTAAGCCTGAAAAAAATGACAGTGGGCGGTGCAGCCCTGTGCTGGAAAGGGTGGGTTCCCCGGGTGATCAGGCCTAAGAAAGAATACATAAAATCCTGTGAAACCTGCTTTGCTAAGAATGCTCTCCATCAAATGATAAGGGTACAAGCAGGAAATGTGTTTGTTTCCCAAAGTTTTGTAGCCCTTTAGCTAACAGACTGTGACTCAGAATAAGCCCTAGTAGTTCTTTGTATGTTATCTATTGTTTGATCCTTACTGCCAGACAATGTTTAATGAGCTTTACCTGTATTCCTGTGCAAAATGAACCCAATAAAAGCCCATTGAGGAAAAAGCTCTTGGCCCTTCTCCTTTGAGAGATCGGCCACCTTTCCTCCCCAAGCAGATCATGTCTTGGTAGATTTATTCTCATCTGCGGTGGACAGAGGGCTCTGCAGGCAAAGCTCCCCCACAACAAATAATTACGGGCATTAGTAACATGGATTCCGAGCTGAAAGTGAAAGGAAATGATGGCAAAGTGAGCAAACAAAAGAGATAAGGAAGCAGGAATATTTTAATGTGGTTATGTCCATTAATTGGAGACTGGAAGAAAAATGTTTGCATTATATGTCCTGAGACTGTACTTATTTTTGAACTAAGGAGAAAAATGTGGCGTGTATAAGCTTTAAATTAAGGGTCTATGATTCTAATTGAAACAGGCTTTAGAAAAGAAGCTGTGGTCTAAGTCATTTCTTCTTGCTTGAAAGTGTAACAGGGTACAGCCAAGCAGCTGGGGGGGTGTTGAAATGGGATTTGTAATGGGGTCCAGAACTTGGTGTCCAGGAAATATTAGAAAAAAATATATTGGATGTCCTCACCCCCACGAGTCTGAGCTGGGGGATGGGATGCATGGAGTAGGGTCACTGAGAAGAGCTTGGAGGTGCCTGGCTCCACACCACAGGGCCACACCTGCCTGGACTTACTATGGCAGCCCAGCAAAACTGGAAAAAAAATGTGGGAATGCTGGCAGCTGTGGCCAATTGTGGGAGGAGTCCAAAATGGTGTGGCAGATGAAGATTGGCGGTGGGATTTAAACCCAAGTGCCGCAGCCATGCAGCATCTTTTTGGGACCACACGGTTTGGGCAGAGAAGAACCACGGAATTCTACTTCTTTTTCTGAGATATGGTATCATGGACTGGGCAGAGGGGGAAGGAAGGATTGTGCATTTGTGGGTATTCTAAAGGACTTTGGGATCTCAATGAAGACATTAAGTCATTACTCTTAAGTTTGTATAACTCTTTAAATAAATAATCCCTTTCCTTTTCACCAATCTCTGGCATTGAGAGGCATCTTTCCCTGGATGCAGGCAAGGCGAACCTAGTATGGGGTGGGGAACCCCAGAGCACAAGGGTGGGTTCATTTGGTAATAATATATCGTTCACCATTCTCATCGGGTCTGTTCTGTAATAAAACTACAGAGAATATGCAAATTCATTATTGCTAAGAAGTACTGGCATTAGAATGTCTGCTTCAATATGTTAATTTAAAAAATTCCAACCAACTTTTCCAGGAAAGATAATTAAAAGAGCTAAAAACTATATAAAAACCATTTCTTTAAGACGATCCAGGACCTGACAAGACAGTGAGGACCTGCCAGCCTGCAGAAGTCTGGAGCTCAGGGAGGCACGCAAACACTAAGCACTGCTTTTGCCCGGAGAGGCCTTTGTGGTTCTGGAACAAGTAGCTGAGATCTGCTTCTCACGGCCTTGGGGCCTAGAAGAGCAGAAATCAGAATCTAGAGCTCAAAATGGGTAAATCAACATCTACTTAGGACTAGGACTCCTAAAATGTATTCTAAGAGCAAGTCTGAAATAAACCAGTTGCAAAATATATTACCCTCTTTCATGTCAATAGGTTGCCTCTGAAAACCTCAGTTTTGAAAATTGCACGATCTAGTCCTGAACTTCTAATGACATTAGACGTTTACAAAGAACAAAGAGAAATGTTCTCAGAGGAACATAGTATCATCCCAGGCCTCAAATTATTGCCACAAATAAATTTTCCAGTACAATACCTAACACACAATCCCCAAACCCACACTTCTGAAGGGAAAAAAAACACCATTAGGGAAAACAAACAGAAACAGCCCCTGAGGAACTCTACATGTAGAATTACAGGGTGCAAACCAAAACAACTATGTTTACTATGGTCAAGGAGATAAAATCCAACTGCAAATGTTGACGGAAATGAAACCCATAAAAAGTGATGGAGTGTATGTGAAAAAGGACTACTTAGAAACTCTAGAAATGATAAATATAATACATGAAATGAAGAAATCAAAGAATGTACTTAACAGCAATTTAAAGAGAATCAGTGAACTAGATGATAAAAGCAACTGTTCAGAATGAAACATAAAATATTTCCAAAGTAGAATCAGAGACACAGGAGAGACAATGAAAAAGCCTACAATAAACTTATTTGAAATACTAGAGGACAGGAGAGAGAAAATGACAAGAAGACAGTAACTGAGAATTTTCCGTAACTTAAAAGAATCCATAAATGCAAAAGGCTCAGCTGATGACTCACAGGCAAAACAAATAAAAAGAAATCCCCACCTAAACATATAGTGAAACTTCTTAAAAACACAAATAGGAAATTATAGAATTAAAAATGACCATAAAGCAAAAATAGTTGACCTTCAAGCAATATGAGTTTGACCTGCGCAGGTCCGCTCACAAGAGGATTTTTTTCAATAAACATACAGTTGGCACTTTGTATCCGTGGTTTCACATCCATGGATTCAACCAACCACTGCTCAAAAATAGTATTTCCATCGGTGGTTGAGATCCCCATGTGCCGAAGGCCAACTTCAGTTACAGGTGAATTTTAGACTGGGGGAGCGGGGGTTCTGCATTAACCCCCCACAGTGTTCAAGGGTCAACCGTAATTTGGGAGGGAGTAAATAAAGATAAAATAAATAAAGATAAAATATTTTAAGGTACTTACACTGTCAAGGAAAGAGAGTAAATGTGTCAAATAACGTCACATTTTCATAAGTTTAGGATGCCTGGTACCATTCCTAGCGCAGTAGCACTCAAACTTTTGGTCTCAAGTCCCATTTACACTCTTAAATTATTGAGGGCTCTGATGATCTTTTGTTTGTGTGACTTAAGTATATATCAATATTTATCATATTAAAATTGAAAATGAGAAAATTTAAAAATATCCATTAATTTATTTAAAAACATTAATATGCCCATTTCATGTTAACATTAACAAGTCACCTTTTCACACAAAATAGTGGAGTCACATTATTTATATTCCATTTTTGCAAATTTATCTTAATTGAAGATTGCTGAATTCTCACATCTGTTTTTGTTCTCACTGTCTTGTAACAGGTTGTTGATTGAAGTAGATTTTAAAAAAAGCTTCACGCTGCTATGTAGTGGGAAAAGGAAGATAATTTTGTATATTTTTCTTTGAATCTATACAAAAATTTGAGATGTGGCAATTTCTTAAAGTTTATTTGCAATACGAAATCTGAGACCATATCAAAAAAATGTTCTACTGTTACATTAGAATCCACTGGCCTATCTTGAACTTTGCAGAGATCTTTAACTCACGTATGATTTTGTAGCATCACACAATGAGCATTTGAAAAATGTCAGTTCAGTGAGTTATGCAGATATTAAAGATGTTGAAAATTCCTATTATATATTTTAAACACATTTATTGATACAATATTGCCACTGATCTCACCAGAAAAACCTGTACGCTTTGGGAAACTGGAGAGCTGATGGTGACGAATACAAGTTGGTCAAACATGTGCTAATTTTAACTTGAAAGCTCAATCTTTGTCACTAGTAAAATATGATGACTGCTATTTTCTTTAAGTGACATGCTCACTTCATTCATTTTCTAGAAAATGTCTGCCAAATCCTGATACATATTCATCATTTGTTGGTTTCTATTTCCAGTGAAAATGATGTTTAATGACCTTGGAACTCATGACATTTTTCAAAATAAAAAGTTGGGCAGTAAAAGATAAAAGGGTCAAAGGTGTGGTGACAAAAGATTTGACTTCGGGAGGTAAACAGACAATACGATGTACAGAAGAGGGATCATAGAATCATACACTTGAAACCTATATAATTTTATTAACCAATGTCACCTGATAAAACTAATCAGGAGAAAATTAAAAAATAAAACATTGAGAAGGGAAAAATCAATGTAATTTGCAATAGTAACAGTAAAATCATATGATCATTTCAAAAGTAAAATCATATGATCCTGTGATCGTCTCAGGAGGTGCAGAAAAAAATGGATAAAATTCAATATCTATTAATGGTTAAAAACTCTTAGTTAAGGGAAAGTAGGGAGCTTCCTTAATCTAATAAAATGTTTCTACAAAACAAAAATTCTATATCAATCATTGCAGTACTTCACACTTAATAGTAGTATGTTGGAAACTGTTGCTTTAAAGTTGAGAATAAGACAATGATGTCTACTACCAGCATGGTCACGCAATGCGCTGAGATCCTAGCCAGTACAATAAGGCGGGGGTGGGGGGAGGGGAATGAAAGCTATAAGGGTAGTAAAAGATGAAACAAAAAATAATTATTCACAGATGATATGGTATAAATAATACACATATAATGTTTATTAGAGTTAGTAGGATTGCTAGATACAAATCAGAATGCAAATCAACTACATTTTGACACATCAGCAACAATGAAAATTTAAGAATATATTGTATAACTGCACCAAAATATAAAATGCTTAGGAATAAATATAATAATATATGTGTAAGACCTCTGTGGAAAAAATAATAAAACTTTCTGGTGAACATTTTTAAAAAGTACATAAATGCAGAGATGTAACATGTACATGGAATAGAAAACTTAACGCTATAAAGATGTAAACTGTCCTTTAATTGGTGTATAGATTCAAGGTACTCTCAATCAAAACCCCAAAACATCACAGAATTTTTTTTCTGGAACTTTAAAAGCTGATTGTAACATTTATGTAAAAATGCAAAGGGCTAATGAAGGTAATACACTCTTAATGAGGAACAGGGTGTGTGGCACCAACACAGGGACAGACGAATGGGTCCATGGGGCACAATAAACAACCCAAATAATTTGTGGTGAAAATGCCAAGCAGAATACTGGAGAAAAAAAAAAAACAGGCTTTTTAAAAAGTGAAACTGGAGGAACTGGATAACCTCACGAAATAGGAAATGTAGATCCTTACATATACACAGACTTTGTGTCAGGGGAAATGAAAGGCAGTAACTAAAAGACAAAACAGTAAGCTTTATGAAGAAAATACAGGAGAAAACTTTCATAAAATCAGACAAGGAAAAAAATTTTAAGCAAGACATAAAAGCACTAACAATAAAGGAAAGGGTTGATGAAGTACATTAAGTTTAAGAATGGCTATCCTTCAAGACAACATTAAGAAGGCAACAAGGCAGGCCACAGATATTTTTTCTCCCTCTCTAAGGGAGAGGTGTGTATGTGGGTAAGGGAGGTGTGTGTGGGGGCGTGTCCTAGGAAGAGTTATATAAATAATATACAATAAATCCTTACAAATCAACAAGAAAAGACAGCAGCCAGTTAAAGCAATAGAAAGATGAATAAATGATTGTCATTATGTAAAAGAAATTAAATGGCAAATAAGCATCAGAGAAGGTACTTGTCATTAGTGATAAGGAAAACGCAAACTGAAACAATGAGATATTATTGTACATCTACCAGGTTGCCTGAAATTAAAATGTCTGACAACACCAAATGTTAAAAAGAATGTACAGTAGCTGGAAGTTTCATGCAATAACTGGTAGGAGGGTGGCTTGAATGCTTTGGAAAACTATAGCATTATCCTGCTTACTTGAATATATGTGTAGGGTAATTTCTTAATAAGGGCTATCATTCTGAAACCAAAACCCACACTGAAGGTACCAGTGCCCTACCCAAGTGGCACTAACATATTGTATTGTAAAATGGTAGTTAAGTCTTTTTCAAAAATGGTGTTTTATGGACAAATATATTGGGAAATGTCAAATACCTTCTTCACCTCTTGGGGATTGTCCATTAATATTAAATACTAAAGGCTACAAATATTCACTTAAGTCTGTCTCATTTTTTTTTGATTCAGAGTTCCAGAATAGTATTTGGAAAACTCACTGTCGCTTTTGTAAGAAAATGATTAACATCTTATGGGATAATGGCTTAGAACATGGTTTAGAAACTCTGCACTAGATATAGTCTTGCTTGGGCTGGAAATAAGACATGAATGGCCATGGATTCCATGATTATTTCAACATTGTTCTTTAAGTTCTACTCCACGTAATAACTGGAGCCCAGATGTGGCATGGGATGAGGTATTAATACTGGAAGAGATGAAAAGAATCATCATTATTTGCAGGAGATACAATAGTTTTCCTTGCAAACATGACAAACCATAGTTCAAACTATTAGCACTAATAGAAGAATTTTAAAATGGTAGCCAGCTCCAACGTGGATATACAAAATCACCAACAGTATCTCAGCAAAAAAAAGAATCTGCAATAAAAAGAAATCTAATGTACAATAGCATGCAAAATGCAAAATATGTAAAAAAAATGAGTAAGAAATTTGTTAATTCTTTAAGAGATATGAGTGCCTTATATAAGAATGAACCATAATATGTTGTCAATCCAAGTATTAAATTGTACGTGGTTCTTAAGAAAAAAATACTTGAATTTCTACCTCTAGACAAGATGCTTTGGAAGTTTATTTAAGGTCTAAGATCTTGTGATCTACTATTAGACAAGCTAAACCCTTTGAATTATAGGAATTCAATATTAAGATTGAAATGTATAGTAATATTTATACTTGCTTTGGAGTCTCTCTTTCCTTTATTGCTATGGTAATTATACTTTGAAATTCCTTTCTTGTTAGAATAATTATTTTTAAACTATTTTAAATCTTCTTTAAGATATCATGGGTTATTGACCCAGTAAATGAAATTACTGAGCTCACAGTATTTTAATGCTTTAATAAAGTGGCTTTCTAAAATGCTCAGTCCTTGTGACCACATAAAGCACGGCAGTGAGTCAAAACTAAAATGAGCACCTTTCAGTACCCAAAACCGCAGAAATAAGACAACCTGAAGATTCCACTCAGACTGCAGAAGACCAAAAGATGACAGTGAATATGCAATGATTCATAGAATGAATGAACCAAAATGCTTTATTAAAAACTATGGTGCATTTTGGTCATGGCTTTAAGAGCAGACTTCAGAATTTCTTACTGTCTTCCTCAAAATCTATTTAACTGGACTTTAAAACTCTCCACGGGATCATTTTTGATACAAAGCAATTTGAGCATCTTTCAAGTACTGAATAGTAGCTTTAAATAAATACTTTATGTTTTTTAAGATTTTGTATTTGTTTAATTTTTAGACAGAGGGGAAAGGAGGGAGAAACAGAGGAAGAGAGACATCAGTGTGTGGTTGCCTCTTGAGCACTTGGCACTGGGGAACCTGGCCCACAACCCAGGCATGTGCCCTGACTGGGAATCAAACAAGAGACCCTTTGGTTTGCAGGCCTGCGCTCAACCCACTGAGCCATACCAGCCAAGGCCTACTTTATGTATTTTAAAGCTGAAAGAAAAAAAGGCCCTTAAATCAAGATGTATCAATTATCACAAAATGTTAAAGGATAGCCAATCCAAAATGTAAATCAATTGTTCTTTGTGTTGCATTTACAAAATAAGATTATTGACAGGCCATGAAGAGATGGGCTGAAGGAAATCTGAACCTTGTAAGAATCCTGGCAGCACGGCAGCTGAGATACCAATCATTGTCACAGTTTCTCTGCCTCACATCTGGGCTCAGACCCATAGCCCTGGGCCTGGAACACAGGGCCCAATTAACAAGCTAATGAATTATGTATGCACATATTATTGATCAGCCTGACCATAAAAATAAATAACCTTTTGGTACCATATAATTCATCTGGGCGGGGGGAGTGGTGGGAAGGCAGAGAGGGGAAGCTGAGAAAAACCAAATAAATTCTGTAGTTCTAATTTTTATGAAAATGTTTTTTATGGGTGTGTAACTGCTATAAACAAACAACTGCTAAATTTAGGCAAAGTATAGGTGACACTTCAAAATATGGGACTTGATCCAAATAAATGTTTCCTTCTTGTTGTAGGAGATCAGAAGTTTATCACACTATTGCCACATCATTTCTAAGTCATTTTTGTGCCAAAGGCATAAACCACTTTTTCCAATATGGATTAAACATTGAAGACATAATTTAAAATAAAAGCTATTAATAACAGGACACTGAAAGTTTAACATATAAACCCTGTGTATAAAAATATATAATTAATTTCAGCACTGTTAACCTTCAACATTCTATCACATTCCACTTCCATCACAGCTAGAAGAACTTAAAGTGCTCTGAAAAAATTATAATAGTGCAAGTTTCTAGCAGCAGAGTAAAATACAAATAGCATTGGTTTTGTTATCAGTCTTGCATTCAAATCCCTCTCTGCTACTTTCTGTGTACTTTTGCATGGATTCCCCCCAACTTCTTGACTCATTACTTTCTTAATTTCTGCAACTCATTTATTAGTTACCTGTGAGCAAGCTCGGTCTTTGCCCCAAGTAAATGTGAGTAAAATTAAACCCTATTCCTCCTTCATCACAAAAGAAAAGCTACCTCACTGAGCATTAGTATGCAATGGAAATTTAGCAGAGGATGGCTCAGAATGATATGAAAGAGGGTTCTCCCATTCTGGCCTACATTTCTCCTAAATGGCATACCCTAGACTCTTTATTTCTCTCCATTTCTTTACAAAGCAGTATATTTTTCCTCATTTCTGCAAACTTACACCCTCACAACTATCAGTCTTGCAGCCCCCTAAAGACTCTAGTTAGCAGATCTGCCCTTCTTGGGGGCTAGTAGAGACGTATCAATAACAAATGATGCGATTAATAAATAAAAGCACACATACACACAGTTTACAAGGGGAAATAAAACCCTTTTATTGCCTGCGTTTTATCATGTAAGGATTCCTTTCAGGACTTGAAAAATCATTCTGTTTTGTCTTTTGCTCTTTGTTATTTTCCTTAGAAGATGTTGGTAATAAAGTTAAATATGTTCCAGAAGCATCAGACGTTTGTTACCTTCATTTTTTTCACAGAAGTTGGCTTGGTAGAAAAATGCTACTTAGAAAACACCAGGAGGTAAAATGTCAGATGCAGCTTAAGGATACACAGAGCAAAGGCTTCTATGTGGGTTGGATCATGAATGTAGAGCATGAATTATGAATAAAATCATTCCTTTATCTCATAATGGGAATAATTTCTCAGATGTAAGTTCTCCTGCTGCCCCACAGAGGAAGTCTAAGTAATAATGGCGATTCTTTTTTCACCACTGCACTGCAAGCTTCAAAAGACCAGCCAAGGCCACTGATGGTTATCTGTCTCCTCTGCGTGACAATAAGACAGTTCTAAATCAAAGACAGCACTGGGCTTTGTTTCTTAGAAACAAAAGGATAGATTACACTAAAAATTTTTTAAAGGAAATTAACTTCAAAATGGATTTCCTGGCTGGGTATTAGGAAGACTGTTCTCAAAAAAAAAAAAAAAAAAAAAAAAAAAAGTGCTCTTGATAGTCCTTTTTGGAAAATGAGTAAGGTTTTATGCATAGTATGAATAACCACAGATGGCAGTTAAGTGTATAATTGATACAAAAGGGAATGGTTCCAGGCTGATATTTTTTCCTTGGAAAACTTTCTAACACTTCCACATTAATAATGGGCCATTATCTAGAAATTGAAGCTGCTAAGTGCAAACACCATAGGACTTGTAGTTATGCTTTGAAAGTATTCTTGCAATTATCCAGCTGCAAGTTAAATGCAGTATAGCCTGTGGCTTTCTAAGCTGCATTTTGACTTTTATTTTTACCCAATTGACCTGTGCTCTGGTTTCTGACTGCAATATTAGATCCATCAACAAAAATATCCTGGATAAATGAGATGACATTGCCACCAAACCCTGAGATCCAACTCTCAAGCTGGAAGCCTAACCTCTAATTTACTCTAGTCCACAACTGATTAGACTCATTATTTAATGAAATATCTCTTGGTTGTCTGTCTATCAAATTATTTGTATTCATGGAGAGAACATGATAAGCCAAAATGATAATTACCCATTTTTCTAAAATAAAAGGTCCATGCTAAGAATAACAATGAGTTATTAAAATAGCACTTTTCATCTGACATAATATATTTTAACAAGCTCTTTAAATCCAGAGACTTTCATCGCTGGACATCTTATCTAATAAAAAGGAAGATGTTTACTTTCTATTTATTCAGATTTTGCTAGCTCTGAGCAACAGCTTTTGAATTTGAATGCTGTTGGAAATAATGAGGTAAGATGGAGAAATCCAGTATTTTTTTAAAAAGCACTACATTTAATATTATCGTTTATATCATCGTTTGTCCAAGTACTTGGGTCTAAAACAGCAGTTCTCACCTGGGAATCCCCTGAGGCCATTTGGCAATGCCTGGAGACGTTTTTGGCTGTTACAGTTGAGGGAGTATTACTGGCATCAGGTCAGTAGGAGCCGAGGATGCTGTTAAAGATCCTTCGATGGACAGTAAAGTCCCTCACAGCAAAAAAAAATTGTTCAGCCAAAAATATCAAGTGACGAGACTGAGGAACAGATTTAAAAGGAATCAAGGAATTTAACTAAATAATTAGGCAATAGGCCTATGAAGTTAGGCTACATAAATGCTATGAATTTAATCTTTTCTGTGTTCCAAGTTTCACAGATTGTTCACAAGTGTCTAACTTCTTCAAACAATACTAATTATACTAAGGAGATCAAGCCATAATTTCACAGGATCCCACATACATATTTCAGACTTGCGCCAGCCTGAGTAGACATTTTCGACCTCTGATGAAAGATGGATGGAGCAAAATATGTAATGGAGGAGAAATAGGAAAGAATTGAAAAAGAAATCTAGGGTAAATAAGAAGAGATAGGAATGAAGTAAATAAAGGCAATTCCAATGTTATGGGTCCAAGATATAGAATCCTGCAAAATGTTTTGTTAGCCGGTGACTTTATCATCCACTGATCTCATCAATGTTACCTGTCTACATAACCTGCATTCATTCACACACAGTCACCCACTGGGATAACCCATGACCCCGTCACACACCCTCAACACACACTCACACTCGAGGCCTTTCACACTGAAAAGACCATCACAGCCACCACAATTACATTACTCTTCTTTAAAAAGGTAATAGACACTTTAAAAATTGGGAGTAAAATGATTCAGGGAGCGCAAATAATGTACCTATTTTGTTTTCTACGTGAAACTGTAGTATTAAACTTCCAACGTAAAGTCCTAAGTCATTTTGTAACCACTTGCAGGTTCAACCTCTTCTAGTCTTCCTAGAGGAAGAGGCAAGAGAAAACAATTTATTTTCAGCGCAGGTTTCTGTGTTCTTGGCACGCAAGCTCCTGGCACCAGAGAGCTGTGAGGAACACAGTGGTTCGGGGCTGGCAAGCTCCAGGCGCTCCAGTTCCCAGCAGCCGGGCTTCTCTGAGGCCTGCCAAAGCCGCAGAGCAACACGGAGTCTTTGAAGCCAAAAGCCCTTGGGAGGGAACCTTCCTCTGCACAAAACCTCAACATACACTCCATTAGCTAAGAGGTTGATTACCAGTAGCAGAATCTTTAACAAATCTTAGCAAAGTTTTAGAACTTGAAAGATACTGGTGTTGTAGAAGTTTGGTAGACAATAAAGTGCTGATAATGTAGATGCCAGAGGGGGGCATCCATCTCTATTAGTTAACACAAGTCTTTCTCGTTACATCAGATTTCATTCAGTAAATTTCTTCCAAAGGTGAAAGAAAAAAATCTCGGGAATTAAAAAATAAGGGATGAAGATAATGGCAAAAAGAAATGTGAACCTTTCATGGAACAACTGATGAAAATTCACGTATATCAATGAGGGAACATTTATTAGAATGAGACAGCTCCACCAAAACAAACAAAACAGAAATAAAAACATCATGAAACAACATAAATAATAAATAATTTCTATAGATAAATGAGTAAAGGGATATCTATCAAAACCTGTTAAAACAAGAACCCTACATACAACTCAGTTCCTGGGTAAAGGCTGGGTTAAAGGTCAGTATAGTAGACTGATAGGAAGTGTTAGCAGATTATTGACAGGGGAAAAAACAAATATCCAGCTACTTTAAGTTGTTGGCTATTATGAAAAATTAAATTATATATATATAATTCTTTTTTTGTATTTGCCTGGGTTTATTTTTTAAAAATTTTTTATTGTTGATGAATTACAGCTGTCCCCATTTTCCCCCTACTACTCTCCCCTGCCCTACTCACCTCCCTCCACATTTAATCCTCCCCCTACTGCATTGTCTTTGTCCATGGGTCCTTTATACATGTTCCTTGACTCAACCCTTTCCCTTCTTTCTCCCATTATTCCCCTCTCCCCTCCCCTATGGTCATTATCAGTTTGTTCTTTATTTCCATGTCTCTGGTTCTATTTTGCTGGCTTGTTTTTTTTTTGTTGTTGTTGTTGTTGTTGATTAGGTTCCACTTAAAGGTGAGATCATATGGTGTTTGTCTTTCATCGCCTGGCTTATTTCACTTAGCATAATACTCTCCAGTTTCATCCATGCTGTTGCAAAGGGCAACCATTATGGAAAACAGTATGGAATTTCCTCAAAATACTAAAAATGGAACTGCCTTTTCACCTGGCAATTCCACTGCTGGGATTATGCCCTAAGAATCCTGAAACAACAATTCAAAAGGACCCATGCACCTCAATGTTCATAGCAGAATTATTTACAATAGCCAAGATCTGGAAACAGCCCAAGTGCCCATCAGTAAATAAGTGGATCAGAAAACTGTGGTACATTTACACAATGGAATACTATACAGTGGAAAGAAATTATATATATTCTTAATAAATAGTACCAAAAATTTATATAAACAGTATTCTGTAACAGCAGAATACTAAATGCATTGGGGTGTTTGACACTTGAGCATTATTTTCTTAAAATATGACCCTTTGTTCATTTCCTCATTGACAGATAAATTGTATTTAATACAAAAATCTTCCAGAAGAAAATAATTAAAACAGTGATGTGTACCATACTTTCTTAATAGAAAACTTTGTTGAGAGGATCAATTAAAAGTGATCTGAAAGGTTAAATGTAATGAAGTGTGTCTAAAATACACAGTTGCCAATTAAAAACATATTTGTGGTAATTAGCTCCAAATAAACATGGAAATTCTAAGCGTTAGCATGCACATCTCACACCCTCACAAGGCATATAAATTCACGAAATTAAGTGAATCAAAACCCTAACTACACAAAGCAAGACACTGCCCTCTGGCATTCCTTGGGAAAAGAAACCTTAAGGAGACGGTTTTGTTAACTTCTGTTAACCCCAAATCAACAAGGTTCCCATTTTGTGTAGAACCAACTCCAAACCCTTCATGAGCTTCAGGAATCCTGGACCCTGCCCCTCTCAGTCATAGTTAACCAGCAAACAATTTCTTAAGTTTCTTGACCATGTCATATTCTTGCCTTAGCCTCAGGACTTGGAACACTCTGTTTCTTTTCTCCTAGAATACTTTGCTTCCATTCCACTTCCCAGTTTTGCAGGAACTTTGTCATAATGAGGAACCCAACTTGAATATCATCTTCTCCAAGAAGTCTCCTGATCACCCACTCAAGCACAAGGTAAGTGCTCCCCATTAGGCCCATGAATATATAGCTCAGAGGGCTGTACCTTCAGAGACACTTATTCTAATTATAATTGTGTATTTATTAATCCATTTACTCATTTATTATCAGAATCTCTCATCAGTCAGTATGTTTCCTGGAGGAAGAGAAAATTCTGGTATTCACTGTATCAATCACACTAAGAAGTTGCCTGACCCAAAGCAGGTATTAATAAATTTTGATTGTGTAGAAGTAGATTCCAATGTACTGTAAATACCATACTGGTTAAAAGACTTAGCTGGGATGTTTACTGATACAGCGGTTTTAGTGCCATTACTCTACATCAACGTTCAAAAGGGTCCTACCTTATTTGCGCAGAATTGTACATTTTTCAGAGTGTAAGTCTTAAATTTGTTTAACTTCAGTAAATTCTAAGGAATCTCCAAGAATGTGGAGGCCTCTGGTACCAATGGGACATATAGTTTACCAAATTCCTATTGAACTGGGAGACCATATAAAATATACTCGGCATAGTCAGTACCTAAGCCACAGAAATATATGTCTGTGGGTACACAAGCACATGTGTACCCATGTGTCAGGACACACATAAGTAGATTCCTAGTAAGGGACCCTGGTGGACAGGCTCCCCGGGTATCAACATGTAAGGATTCAGTCCCTGGGTTCCTTCTTCTCTTGAACTTTTCAAAAATTGCTTTCTTAACCTACATTTTCCCACATCATCCAAGAGGTCTAATATGAAATTTTAGATAAAGTACCATATTGAGTTAGAGGGACTAAATCTAAAATAGACTTGAATTTGTAATAAAAAGGTTATGATAGCTGGAGAAGCCAGGATCATAGGATTCTTCTTGTTTAAGCAGGTTAGTCCAAATAGGTACAACATGGAAATGGAAGAGGGGTTTGAAAGCAAAGAAGATAAAGCGTAAAAATACAGTAGGACTACTCATCTACATATAAAATTATGCAATCACTTTTAACCTCCACGTTTAACTGAGGAAAGAAAAGTAAATTTCAAGTGTTATTGTAAAAGGGTACAAAGTGTAACTTTCCACTGAAACTTTAAAGGTTATTTCATAATTAGATGGTAAGTTTTATAAAAATGAGGAGATGGTTTTGTTCTTTGTATTACTCCAGCATCCAGAGTAATGTCTGATATCTAGTAAGCTGTCAGTAAATACTTGATGAATGAATAATAACAATAATAGGAACTTCTAGGAATACTTTGTCAACTATTGTGCTAAACAGCTCATAGGTAACATACCAATCAACCCCTGCACCCAAATAGGAGGAAGCTTATTATAAGCATTTAAAAAGGAGTTAATAAAATCCAAATAATTTTGGATTTTATGCCCTCCAGGATCAGAGGGCAGAGGACATTCCCATCCAGGATGCGCTGACCACAGAGCCTGCTTTCCTACCCAGTGCACTAAATGGGCTCCTTGGACATGCAGAATTGTATGGAACAGAAATGCAATCACATTAAAAAGGATGTGCATGAAAAAATCAGAATGTATGATGAACTACAGAGCTGCAGAATGTGGCCTATTTCTGTGCAGTCAGGCTCACTGAAGCTGAAAGTACAATACCATAGAATATTATGGAGGTGGCTAAAGGCAGGATGCGGGTGGGAAACGGAGTCAGAAAAAAATAGACAGCAAATAAATAAGGAGCTTATTCCTTTCCACAGTAACAGCTATACCTCTAGCCGCAACATTGCCAGTGCTGTCAGACCTTACAGAAATGAGGCAAACCGTGTTTTTCAAAAGAGTAATAATGAAAAAATAAAGTCCTGTGGTGCTTTTCCTCTATCGGCTCTGCTTATAAATTCATAGCACAGCATGGAGGTTATTAAAATCCCATATGTGAGAACCACACACAGCACAAAGAGATATGAATTGGCGTTCCATGGAGATAATGCTATCTAATGGGCAAAACAAGTAGTAGGGTTTCATTTTTATTCCGAGTACATTTGAAAAGGGCTCAGCATCCAACTACTGCGCATGGATAGCTGACCATTCAAAGACCGTTTCTCCCCTTCCTTCCTACGGATTAATAAGTGGGTTATAAAGAGTAGGGTTGTTATCTGCCCAAGTCTGGATATTCCCATGACATCTTTTCTTTGCTTGCAACTGTTTGAAATAGAGTGGATTAAAAGCTTCTCCAGCCGCCTTGGCACAGAAGGAAGGCAGAGGAAGCCTCCCCCTGCTCTCCACCACAGCATCAGGCAGGCCTGGAGTCCAGAGGAGCTCGTGATTTCCGGTCCACAGTCCACCAGAGACCTGCCCAGAGGTCCACCACAGGCCGGCTTATACTTCATTGTTGCTGGCTTGATTTATTCATGGCTTTTGGGGGGTGGTTAGAAAAGGCTACCTAATGTCCTATTAGGGAAAATCAAATATGACTAATTATAGCAAATACCATTCTACATAACCTGGCAATGAGAGTGGAAAACAGCATCTCACATCAAAAAGCCCATTTTAAGAATACCCTATGACCTTAATCAATAGAAAATCAATAGAATACCTGTAATTTCCTAAGTAACTTAGTGCTAGAACTTAATTAGGGCAAAATAACAGCTATTATTTATTTATTTGTTCCAAAATCCAACTTTCAAAAGCAGATAAATTTATGATCGTAAACACCTGGACCAGGGGGGTATAGACAGAAAACACCGCTCTAAGGAGGCAGAAACTTTAAAATCCATTGAGAACACTAAGTAAGTCAAGCAACCAGAACCCAACACATCTAAACCAAAAATCTGAAAGGTGTAGGAAAAAAAGATAACATAGGTTTGAAATGTGAGGAATTTCTGAGTTGGAGCATCATCCATTCATTCAGCAAGAATGTAACGAGCACCTACCGGCACTGTTCCATGCCCAGGGGCTTTCCGCAGGAAGGTACACAAAGTCCCTGATGGCCCTGCAGCTTACATTTAGTGCTGGGAGTGAAAGTAGAACATTCCCCCCAGCCCTACAGTCCTCCTCCAGCCTTACAGTCACCTTAGTTACATTCAGTGGATTGGCTAGAGACCTAAATTTCCCTCAAGCTAACCTTGAGTGCCCATGTAAAAAAATCATTACCGAGTTGGTGCCTTGAAATGAGCAACACTCTTGGGTGAGATGATTGTCTCCAGCCCGAGAGGCAGAGAACCAGAAAAAGCCCACCTAAGAACAAGGAGAATCCAGTAGGATGAAAGACCATTCCAGGGAGAGGTTGCAGCTAAAATGAACTCTAATGTGGGAGGATGAAAATGTGGGGTCCAGAAGGAAGGAGCGACCTTTAATGAAACTTCAATATCAAACCTCTCAGATCTCTTAATAACCTCTACTGCCCTGAAGTGATCATTCAATGACCACATCTGAAAAGATGAGATGTTCTTCTACGTCTTGTTTGGGATGATTTAGGGTAATGTCCGTCTTTCAGAAATCCCCTACACAGGGTTGATGAATGCTCTCTCAGTGGTTGTCCGGTGATAAGAATGTAGACAGAATAGAAAGGAATAAAATCCTCCAGGCTAGCACTGAGAATCTCCAACACGAACAGTTATGAGGCTGTTAGGCAAATCACGTTATCTCTCAATGTTATTATCTCATATGCTAGTTGAAGATAATAGTACCTACCTTGCCCAAACTCTCAGCGTGTCAGAAAAATAAAAACAAAATGGGTTTTTAAGAAATAAGGAAGGCACACATACACATTCTGAGAGCTTACAGCTAATTTTCACAATTCAGTCCAGGCTGGTTTGAGCTTCTTGGCTGAGAGAAATACAAAGAAAATAGCATACACAATAATGGTAACGTCTATGATTTTATAGAGTGCTTAATACATGTTCCAGGCACATACCTCATTGAATCCTTATAACCACCCTGCAGGGTTCCTATGATTATTGCCCACATGTTACGAAGGAGGAAGCTGAGGACCTGAGCAGTGACTATTTTGTGGAAATTCACAAATCTAGTATATCAAACTCAAATGCATCTGACTCCAAAGCTTATGAGTTAAACCACCAAGTATTATGGTTCTTACATCTGTCAAGATTCACTTCAATTCAAATCAGTATAATTCAGTGAAATTCAATCCACAAATATATGTGTGTATAAACACACATATATACACATACATACGTACATATACATATACATATACATATACATATACATATACATATACATATGTACTTCCAGAGTTCCGAGAGCTTACACATTTTCACACAATAGCATATACATATCCTTGCCGGAGTCCCCAGCTTACTTAGCCATGAATGAAGGGCGTGGTGGAAAGAAGGCACGTGCACAGGGAAGAGACTGAGGCTGCACCCTGCGGCCATCACCGTTTGATTCCCGGCACAGTGCTAAGCTACTCTTGACACTCTCCAAGGTTGTAGGGTCCTGCCAGTAGAAAATAACTTTTCCTATCTTATTCTTCATGCTTACACTAATTTATGCAGCTCTGTTGAAGTCTCTTGTTCACAAGCAGAACTTGTCATCATTGTAAGTGCATCTTCATCCATAGAGAAAAAATAGTCAGTTCCCAAAATATCTTTGTCTCTAGTTTTCCAGAAACCTCATCTTTCTGATTGCTCCATACAGTTCTAGGTATTAAAGGGACTCAAAACAAATATAAGGAATGCCCAAGGTAATTCCAGTAACATTTGTAGGATCACAAACATTTACAGAATGCTAACTTTTGTGCCATAGTTTTAAATCATTGCTGATTCATTTAATTCCCCAAACAGCACTATGACACCAGCATTAGTGGTACCTTGCTTTCATAGAAGGAAACTAAACACGGGGGGTTTAAGTGATTGGCCCAACTGGTAAACCAGGGTTTAAACCAAGTGGTCTGTCTCCAGGGCTGTGCCTTCAACCGCTACATTATGTTGCCTCATGTGCCCTACATGATAGGAGGGAAAAAAGATCTGAGACAAAGAAATGATACCAATTAGCTAGTATTTTTATTTCCATAATAAACAATACACAAGATGCTAATAGAGTTTAAAAGCCTGAGTTCACTAGGTAGAGGAAGGTTCATGGCAAATGCAGACCAGAAACCAAGAAAATTCTCTGTTTGTAATGTTTGCCCACCTTCTTCACCCAGAAAGCAGTTCTGCATTTTTTTATCTGGAGGGGTTCTTTTGTTGGTTGGTTTTGGGGCTTTTTAAAAACATTTTTAATGAGACATACCAAGTATACAGTAAGAAAAAACCACTATTCTGACTTGTATCATTATAGCTTATTTGTACCTGTTTTGGGATTTATAAATGGAATGACATGGATTGCACTCTTTGTGACTGGCTTCGTTTGCTCACCATGACATCTGTGAGGCTCATCCATGTTGTTTTGTGTAGCAATAGTTCACTCTTCATTCCATTATATGAATATTCTATACAACATATAGTTTTTCTAGCCCACTGTTGATAGACAAAGGGTTACTTTCAATTTCATGAACACTCCTACTAAATGTACCCATTTGTGTTAGGTATCCAGGAATGGAATTCCTGGGTCATAGGATATGTATATATTCTTGCTATCTTTTGGCTATTGATTTATAATCTAATTAAACTGTGATGAGAGGAAATACTACATGTGATTTCAATCCACTGAAGTTTTAAAGACTTGCTGTAGTGACCAGTGTGTAATCAATTTTATTGAATGTTTTATGTTCAATTGAAAAGAATGTGCATTCTGCAGCTTTGGGGTGCAGAGTTCTAGGTGTGTCATTTAGGTCAAGTTTGCTAACTGGGTTATTCAAATCTGCTACATACTTACTTATATCTTTGATAATCCTAACAACTGAAGAGGGAACACTCTATTAAAATTTCCAACTGTGGTTGTGAGATCAACCATTTTCTTCCTAATTTTGTCAGTTTTTGATTTAAACATTGTGTTAAGTATGTATGTAACTTTTTATGTTATTGGACATTCCTGTCAAACTGCCCATCTTACCACTATTGATATGGCTTCTTTCATTTTTAGTATTACTTCTGTCTTTAAAGTCTACAATGTCGAATATCAGCATAGTTACGCCATATCCCCTTTGATTAGTGTTTACATGGCATTTCTCTTTCTATTCTTTAAGTTTTAGCCTGTGTCCTGATATTGAGTAGGCCATTCAGGTAGCATAAACTTATTTTTATGCTTTTTAATGGCAACATTAAACACATCTCTTGCATTTTTAATTAATGTTTTTCAATTCTAGGATTTCCATTTGATCCTTATCTATAGATTCCTGTTGTGAAATAATCAATTTGTACATACATTTTCTTTTCTTAAACAGATTAATCACAGTTCTTTAAAATCAAATAATCTTAATATATCAATAACCTATAGTTCATTTCTATTTTCTCTTGAAATTCAGATATTTGGCCCTGTTTCCTGACATGCCCAGTAGCTTTCTCTTGGCCATTGTACATTTTAAGTAAAAAGTTATATAGGCTCTGGATGTTATCTTCCTACACTGAGGATTTTGTTTTCTTCTGAAAGACAGAGCATAGGCAGATTCATTGTCTTGATCCAGTAGTGAATTGTTTATTTCCAGTTTGCCCTTGTTATAGCTCTTCCTAGTCTCAAATTAGAGTTTGCCACTTTTTGCCAGGGCCTTTCCTCCCTGGGGGCGGGGGGCTCTGGACCACAGTTTCTGCCATTGCAGTTCAATAGGATTGGCCACTTAACCACTGCATTCTTCCTGGCTCCTCCTGTGTACAATGTGGAAGTCTGCAGATTCTTCACAAAAAGCCATAAGCAGAAAGCTGGCTCGGATATTTCTGGTTCCCTTTTATCTGGGATCTTGGTCCTTTGTTATCATGGCTATCTTAGCATTTCTGAACATGAATTTTTGTCTCCCAATTCCATTAAAGTTCCTGTTAAGATCTAGGACACTACTTTCTGTTCAACTTCTATACTCCTTTAGCACTACAAATGCATCACAGAGAATAGCCACAAAAAATACATTTTCTTTTCTCAGTTGTCCTTACACCTCAAATTCCGGTCCTTTCGGGTACAACCTGATGCCTTCAGATAGTAATTTATGCAGCTTCTTAGCGGGAGAGTTAGTCTGATACCATCTATTCCATCATGTCTGCAAGCAGTGTGCTCTTGTGAGGATTAAATAATGCATGAAAATAGCTAACGTTACTAAATAATAGTAACTATTCAATAAAAGTTCACTACTATTATTATTCCTACCTATTAGCTAACTACTAGTTCAGGGGCCTCTTTTAGGGTAATGTTCCTGGGAGTCCTCCTCCAAACTCCCAATGTGAAGTGCTGTTTCTTCCAACACTTGACCCTGGCAGATGTTATCTTTAGGTTGCACTGCCTGATGCACAAAATTTTCCTGGTGTCTGGTAATCTTTTATCACCATACTAATAGTCCTCTAAAAAAGTGGTTGTCTTTTTTAAGCAGCTCAAACTATTTTGGAATATAATCTTATGTAGGTCCTCAACAAATGGATCCAAAGCTGCCTATTCTGCTCTCTCATCTCAACTCTCACTGTGATTGATGGATAGATAGACAGACAGACAGACAAACACATAGACACCCCTGAGGTATATACGGTCTTACAGCTGAAAAGCTCTGAGAAGCCCAGTTTAAAAATACTTCCATAGGGATAATTTCTGGACATTGTAGCTCTTAGAACAAAAGAATGCTTAAGCATTTATACCATAATTTTGAAAACATGGCCCAGTATTTTATTCCCTTTAGGTCCCACTATAAAAAGCCCAGCATGGCTCACCAAAGTGTCTGGTGATTTTCACACACCACTCCACCTCTTGAGTACTCCCCAGAATTCAAGTTATTATTATACTTCCTCCATAACGCATGAAAAACACATCGTGGCCTAAGTGCTACGCCTGCTCATCACCCAGGATAAACAAGCACCAGATGAAGCAGCAGAGACATCTCACACAATCAAAAACAATCCTGGCTCAGGATGGTCTTAATGTCAGTCTTAGACTTTGTGTGATGGAAAGGGAACTACAGAGAAGGAGTGTGCAGTGTGAAAGCACTGGGAGGAAAACAAAAAGAGAAAAAAATGAATAACCAAGCACACTATATAGGGAAATTAACCTCTTAAGTCCCATGTGCTATATTGTCTGGGCACAATATCACGTTAAAAGGAACAGAGTTGAATAATGCAATAATTTAAAAATAATCTTATTTTGATCTATTGAAAATAAATGAATAAACAGATAGGCAAACAGATAAATATATAAGAGCTAGTTCATAACCTAACCCTCCTCTTCAAAAAAACTTTTTAATTGAAGTATACAATCAGAAAAAGATAGGAACCTCAAATGTATAGGTTAGTTGGTTGATTTCCAATTGATCATGTGTATATAACTATCACCAAAAGTCATGAAACAGCAGGTTGTGAGAACCTCAGAAACCCCTCACACCTTTTGCCAATGATTACTCTCTCTCTGTGCCCCCCAAAAGCAACTACTCCCTCACATATAATTTATCTTGGTCTGATTTTGGATTTTATATAGATAAAATAGGAGAGTATATAACCTTTAATATATAATTTCTTTTGTTATTACCTTTGTGAGACTCACCCACATTTCATTCTTTTTCAGTGATATACAGTATTCCATGATATAAATATGTAAGTAGTTTATCTATTTATGGACATTTTATTATTTACAAATGCAGCTATTATGAATGAAGCTGCTACAGACAAGGATGGGCATGATGGTCAGTGCTTATACTTTCGTTTGAGTATGGACCTAAAAATAGATTTGCTAGGTTATAGGATATGCATATGTTCAACTTTCACAGATAGTGATAAAAGTTTACCGCAAGGGGTTTGCACGAGCAGTGTGAAAGCTTTCCAATTCCTGTATATCCTTATGAGTACTTGATTTTGTCAGTCACTTTTGGTAATATGCTTATCATGTTGTGTTTTCTTTTTTATCCTAAACAAAGGACATATTTTTCAATGCTTTTAGATAGACTGGAAGAGGGAGAGAGAAACATCGATAAGAGAGAGAAGCATCGACTGGTTGCCTCCTGCTTGCACCTGTGCTGGGGATGACATACACTCGGACTAGGCATGGAGTCTGCAACCCCCGCATGTGCCCTAACCAGGAATTGAACCCACAACCTTTCAGTTACAGGACGATGCTCCAACCAACTGAGCCGTACTGTCCAGGGCTTATTGTGGTTTTAATTTGCATTGCCCTGATTGGTAATAAGACTGAGAATCTCTTCACTTATTATCCATTTCACTGTCCTCTTTTGTGAATTGTCTGTTCAATTCTCTTTCCCATTTTAAGAACACTTATTGAATGTCCCCGTCCCCTTCTGCCCTTCACCTCTGCTCTCAGAATTCTCTCCCTCCCCCAGCCCAAGTGACTGATCTGACACACTTCTTGTTCCCTCATTCCCTTCATTTATTTTTCTTAATATTGGGTGATTTGGCCTAGCTGTCATACTTTTCTCCTTATCTCTTTGCTTCTTCCAATACAATTCTCCCCAACAATTCTCCGATACAGCCAGCAGAGTCCTCCCTTTCCTCTCTTTGCTGCTCCTCTGGACCACTGTCCCGCTTCTGCACCACCTAAATCCCGGGAAACTTCTTAAAAGTTTCTTGTAAGTTGTACGATTTTTTAAAAATTCCCTCCCAAGACTCTAGGACTCCCCTATGCCATGCTGGGCACCTGGCACAAGTGGAATTCTGCAGATGGGCAAGGAAAGAAAGGACACACACAGGAGGCCACTCCAAGGTCTTAAATGTCAAATTTGACCATTTGCCAGAAGTAGCCTGTTTTTGTGGGAGATGAGCCACACACTACAAAGAGAATGAGCTGCCTACCAGCTCTTCTAATCTTCCTCCAGGGCAGGCTCATCTCCCAGTAACCTCAAACCAAAAGCCATTGTTAGATTCTCTGTCTCCCCTGACCATGGAAAACTACTTGGCCACAGTTTGACAGGCACAGATGGTACCACCAGCTGCAAGTTTTTTTAGTTCTTGTTGACTCTAAACTGCCCTTAGTCTTAATCTCTTGCATTTTGCTCAGTAGAATGGGAGATGGGTCCAAACTTTTAATCTGGGAATAAAATTCACCATGGGAGATTTAGCAAGGTCTGGTGAAGGGTGAGATGGGATTAGGGATATTGGCGAGATGCACATAAAAAAAGCCCTGGAAAAAAATGTATGGATAGAAATTGTTTGAAGAAAGTGTCAGTACCCAGAAAGGGAAGAGGCACAAAGAAAGAAAAATATTCTTAGGTCTGGTGATAATTTTTCTGCTGATCTGAAAATAGGTCTATACACCATTAAAACTGGGTATCATGTAAAGAATAAGGGCAATAAAAGAAAGTGATCTCTGCATGGTTAGAATAACCTAAAAGGACTATTTTGATTGTGTGAAGTACCATCCAACAGACCTTGACAATCTTTTGTATTCTAGAACACACCGAAACTGCAATTCTAGGAGTCATTTACAGTATTCTGGGTCCTCTGTAAAGTAAGTAAACAGCTTGTTGGGTTGTTGTTGTTGTTGTTGTTGTTGTTGTTTTAGCAAGAGATTCTATAAAAAGATCTGTCAACAGGATGCATGGAAGGCTGGAAAAGAATAATCATGTATCTTAACGCTAGGGACAATGCTATTAGTTCTGACATCTTCCTTTCATCCTCCTAAAGTAGGACCGTTCGAACCCATATGCAACTTTTTTTACTCTTTTTTTTTTTTTCATATCCAACTACTATTACATACCAAGACCATCACTCTAAGGGGAGAGAAATGAGCCAAAATGCCTGGAGTAATCCCTTTTTACCCCAAACATGGTTTTACGATTAAATATTGCTTCGGTGGGAAAAAATGGAAGGAGGGTGCCATCCATGCCACCGAAGGAGTGAGCCATACCATTAGGCATGTCTGGTGACACAATCCTCCCATCCTGACGTATGACAGCATGTCACAGTACACCTGAAACCCTGGGACCCAGGTGAGCACTCAGAGGATAGTTCAGTTATATTATAGCAATAATTTGCTTGAGTTTTTGTCATGTGCCAGACACAACATTAAGGATCTGACATATGTTTTCTCAGCAAACCCTCACAACAACTCTGTGACATTGGTTCCATTATTAATTTCCTCCTATAGTTGGGTCTTAGAAAGCTTAAGGAGTGAAGCAAGGCCCCCCAGGTGCTGAGCAGCAGGTCTCTAAACAACCAAGGACTAGAGGCTCAAAATGTGGTTCTCTCTACTACATGCTTCAGAGGTCCTGGATAAGCCCTAACTTTCAGTGTTTCAGGTATGGCTTGGAACATTTGACTTAGTGCTTACTCTCTTCCTATTCAAGATTTCTTTGAGTTATTTCTTCTGAAGTGCTGTGATCTCCACTTTTCTTCCCATCTACATTCTGACTACACTCAGATAAATTTCTGTTTCATTTGTTTTGGGTGAGTGTGAATGGGAGTGTAATATCTTGATTTATATTTAAAAATCAATAAATAAATATAAATGACCAAATGTATATTCTCATACATATTTGGTCTTCCTCCAGGGTTCCTGAGTCACGCAGGGCTCTCAAAACTCTTGGGACTTCGACTTACTGAGAGTGACAAAGGCAACTCTTGTTACGTAGATGAGGTGACTTATAGACCTCATCTTTGGATGAGGGCTTGTTGCCAGGAGAACCAACCACATGATTAGAGGGTTTCAGTCCTACACTTGACCTCCGAGGAAAGAAGTGGGGCTGGAGGTTGAATCAATCCCCACCGGCTAATTACTTAATCAATCATGACTATGTAATGAAGCCTTTATAAAAACCAAAGAGGACAGGATTCTGAGAACCTTGGGGTTGGTGGAGATTTGGGGAGTGTGCACCACCCTCTGCGGGGGTGTGGAATCTCGGTGCCCTTTCCTCATAATTTGCCTTATGCATCTTTTCTATCTGATTGTTTCTGGTTATATGTTTTTACAATCAACATAATCAAGTAAGTAAAATGCTTCTCTGAGTTCTATGAGCAGCTCTAGCAAATTGATCAAACCCAAGTAGGAAGGAGGTCGTGAGAAATTATAGACAACTGGTCAGGAGTACAGGTAACAACATGAACCTGTGATTAGTGTCTGCATTCCAAAAAACTTCTAGTCTGTAGCTAATCAGGAAGAAACATGAATAATAACGTAGGCTTACTACTGGCTTCTGATGATGGGAAGGAGAGTGGGGGGTGTCATGTAGGACTAAACCTTTAATGTATGGAATCCAATGCTGTCTTCAAATACAGTTTCTGAATTGAGTTGAATTCTTGGACACCTGCTTGGTACCATGTGGGAACTCCACCCCAACCTCCACCTTGGAAGTGGTACCACAACCAAGTTAGTGGGGAAGGTGTTTTGGTTTGCTAGCTTTATTTCATTTTATTTTATTATATTAACTTATAAAAAGTTACCTGAAAGCTAAAAAAGAAATATAGTATTAGCAGACTTTGCTAATTTATATATGTTTATTATTAATACCCAGAGCAACATCTAAGAAAATTATACAATGTGATATACTCAAAAACATTATAAAAAATAAATACAGAATCCTAAAAAATGTCGAAGTAACCCCCAGGAAGATGAGAAAACACAAATAGAAGGATGTAAAACAGAGAAAACAGAGAACATTGAAATGGCAGGCTTAAGCCCTAACATATCAATAATTACCTCACGTGTAAATGGTCAAAAAACACCAAATAAAAGAGATTTTTGCAGAGAGGATATAACAATGATCTAACAATATGTTATCTATAAGAGTAGTTACTTAGATGAATCTCAAGGGAATTATGCTGAGTTTAAAAAGCCAATCTCAAAAGGTTATGTACTATATATGATCCCATTTATACAACATTCTTAAAATGACAAAATTGTAGATATAGAGAACAGATGAGTGGTTGCCAGGGGCTGTGAAGGAGAGAAAAAGAGGGGGTGGCCATGGCTATGAAAGAGATGCTTGTGATAGAACGGTTGCTGTCTATGGTGTTGAGCATGCAAACTTACACCCGCGATACAACTGCACAGAACTAAACGCAACACACACAAATGCACGAGTGCATGTAAAAATCAGTGAAATATGAATAAGCTCAGTGAATTGCATCAATGTGAACTGCTAGTTATGATATTAAACTGTATTTCTCCAATAGCAAAATGTTTCCACTGATGGAAACTGGGTGAGGGGTATGCAGGATCTCTGCATTACTTTTTACAACTGGTATGAATCTACAATATACACTGAGACAGGAGTCTCCCATCTACCTGTCTGCCAATCCCTCCATTCTCTTCCCCAGGAGTCACCACTATGGCTATTTTCTTACATATCTTTCCAGAGATAATCTGTAGTCTCTCCACATAGGAACATGTGTGAAGGTACACCTACATACTTATAGTTTTTGCACAAATTAGAATACAATATACACTTTTCCTTTTCCCACATTGCTTTATCAGTTTATCTTTGAGTTTCCAGTACCAACAGAGCTCCTTGTTTTAGGAGTCACCCCAGTGTTCTAGCCTATGAATAAAATCTTATTTATCTAATCAATCCTTTCTTCAGAGACTAACATGATCCAACAAAACCCAGAAATTTAGTTTGTTTTCAACTTGTTCCTATTATAAACAATGCTCCAAAGTGAGCCAGTGATCACCGAATTGATATTTTTAACCATTTCTAATCCATCCTACCTCATACCTGCACCATGAAAAAATGACCCTTGGTCCCGGGCTCCTGGGATCCAGGCCCAGGCCTTCCGATCACTTCACAGTGCGCTATGCCCCGAACTTGGCAGATGCTGCCAGCTGTTAGTCTATCTTCATGACCATGTCCCTGTCTTTGCATTGCTCAACTTCTCATTGTTATTTTCCTCTAGACTAGACTTAAAACTTTTCATCCACACAAGTAAACCTATTGGTACTTTTTGGCAGACATTTTTCTCCACTTTACGAATGTGTTCCCTCTCAACACCTAGAACACCTTCTCTTCTTTTTTCAGCCCCCTGCCATTTCTTCCATGACTTGTCCTCCTTGAACGAGAAACTAATTATTCTTACAACCCCATTTTGACAAGCAGCTCAATAAAAAGGATAATTACCCTTTCTCCTTGAGTACAACACAAACAAGGTGCTCTGATATGCCTTGCAGGTGTACAAACATGTATAAATAGCACAGTGTTTGTGCTAAGGGGAAGCAGGCACTCATATTTTAACATCACCTGATCTCTCTCCTTTTCTCTTCATGCACCATCCCCCCTCCATAACATTTGCAATCTTGCAAATGCACACTTTAAACAGAATGGCAGGTTTAGGTGAATCAATTTTGTTTTGAAAAACAACAAAAAGAAAAAGTTGGTCACCTCTCCATGCCTACTGCGCAAGACCACAACAAAATGCGTTTTTTGGTCAGTTTGTTTTCATAACCAAAGTCATAGCTTAGCGTGTGCACTGGTATGCCGGCTTCTTTCTGCCAGTGTGTGTCAACAAAGGCAGTGCTACATGAATCAAGTGTGTGTGCATGCGTCCACATACATGTTGATATCAGTGGAAAATTAAGGTACAGTAGGTAAATGGTATACCATGCCAAATCAACAATAGTTTTAACATGGTTCCCATGAAAGTTTTAAATGTATATCCCCAATGTCTAGAAAGTGCTTAATACATATTTGTTGAGTGAACTTGAATAAATGAGAACGTCTATTCATGGCAATGGCTTTCCTTAGAGCACCTGGTCTACATGTCAGATGTCTATTTCATTTGTATTGCATGTCCCTGTGATTACAAAAGTTTAATAAAAGATAGATGATGAAACTTCCCCTCTTCAGGTAAATATTCTGTGGCCCTTGCAATTTTTTGTTATGTGCAAGCTCTGCCTTTTCCCTAACCATTAGTAATCTGCATGGCAGGACTGTTTTAATGTCTGATCTATTCCACCAGGTGAAGCAAACCAATTAGACAGAGCATCACAGCTGCTTTGTCTAGGATGTCCTCATGTTTTTGCTCCTCTTTTTTAATACACCCAAGCATCCCATTTATTTTTTCAACAGCTGCTGCACATTGAGCAGACTTCTTAATTAGCTAATGTTTGGAAAGCCTTTTGAAGATAAAAAGCCCTATATAAGTGCTAAGTGTTATTATTACCTTGACAAAAGAGTTCTTTTTTACCTTGGCTCACTGCAAAATGTGTGAGCTTTCCTTCTAACTACTGGTGATAGTCAAACCACAGGGTACATAAATCACAGGAGAAAGAAATTCAGCTGTGGGCCTGGAACCACAGGCAACTGGGCGCTCTGGAGTGTTCCTTCATGTCTTAATGCAATCTTTTCCAGGCACCAGAAAAAAGAAAGCTGGGGATGGGAAACAGTAAGGAAATACATTTTTCAGACTCTACACTGCTTTTTGAGAAATGAAAACATTTACAGGAACCTCTTTCTTGAAAGGGCTTTTGGATGTCAAACCTACATTTTTTTTGTCTTAGCTTGATTCTTGGAAAACAAGGCAACATTTAGTTATCACAGATTGCATCCTTGCAAATGGATACCCATGGTGTAGAGACAAAAAAATGACTTGCCTGAAGCAAAAAAAAAAAAAAAAAAAAAAAAAGTATGAATTTCCTTCTCCTCATCCTCATTACCAGGAGGCAGAATACTAAAGAAAACCCACTAAAATAAATGGTAAAAGGCAAAGAAAGCCTTCATAGTTGAGGGTCACACCTTACCCCCAGCCTGCACACATTCCCCTCTGCTTATCAAAAAGCACTTTCTTTCAAGGTTGTATAGGAGGTAGCCTCTGTCATTGAGAATCTTCCATTTTACTTAAACACACACACACACACACACACACACACACACACACAAAAACAACAGTAATGACTTCCATTGGCCCCATGCACTGTGCCTTACATATATTATCTTATTTACTCCCCACAACAACCCTGAATGGTAGTTATTATTGTTTCTACCTTACAGGTGAGAAAACAGGCCTAGTCATTTCAAGTGACCTGAGCCAGGCTACCAAGTAGGTAGTGAAGTCATAATTTGAACCCAGGTTTGCCTGGTCACAAACCTGAGCTCTATCAACAAATAATAACCCTTCAAAGTCATAGCCATTAGAGCCAGGAGAGTGGTACAAAATAAGTATGCCATTCCTGTTACATTTTTTTATTGTTATAGAAAGGTAGGCAAGGCAAGAAGCATATCTGCCTGGTATGATCAGGGAAGTCATCAGGAAAATGAATTTGATGGCTCTTATGAAGAAGTAGCTTTGTTAAATCCAGCAAAGTGTGGAAACTGACACCCTTACATCACCAACTCATGGGATGGCATTGGGTATCACCCACATTTCAGAATGTGTTCAGGAGATAGGGAGTAAGAACAATGGCGGGCAAACTGAAAGAACAAGAGCTGCTGCCATGGAAATGAGCTCTGGCTATCATGGTAACTAAATTAAAACATAAATAAATAACTTACTTAAAATTATTTTAAAGAAAATATACTACTACCATTTTTTTCCTAGTGGCACTGAAGTTTCAAATCTGAATACCTGGAAAGATAGGACAGCAGTGGCATTAATTGAGAGGGAACTTAGAGAAAAGGGTATTGGAAATGAAGAAAATTACAGACTTTACCAAAACTCCCAGAAGTATAAATTTTTCCAATAAAACCCCCAAACTGTTGGGCAAGAACTAGTCAAGCAGGTTTGGTACTGTCTGCTCATGCAGAGCTCTTAATCAACCTGCTTCTCATCACTTGAGAGCTGCCGCCTCCGCTTCCTGGTGCCAAAGTACTCTTATGGAACAAGGACACACTCGGCAGGCTCACATGCCAAGATAAAAACACTTTTTCGGTGTCCTCCCTAAACGTTACTATGTGTTATTACACAGCTCCAGGGCTGAAACACTTGTGAAGGTAGAAATGTGTACTCCAGATCAACTTCGGAGCAATCTCTTGGAACTGGGATCAATTCCTAGCTCCCTACTGCAAAGTAGGAATGGGTAGTGAGATGCTCGGTGGTGAAAACTTGTTTGTTACTAATACATTAGGTAAATTATTCAAGAACATCATTCTTGTGAGCCCTGTAATTACTGCCTAGTGACTGAGGTTGTTGACCTACAAAATGTAGATCAAAGATTAAATCTGCATTTCACACAAGATTCATTCCAGGCTCTAGCTGGACCAGTTGCTGATTTGAAACCCAAAACATAAAGCACATCGTATTGCCACTCGAAAGTTATAATGGAAGGGAGATGAAGGGATTCAGATAAAAGGGTAAAAGAAATATTGCACTGCCAACAAGTGACATCAAAATTCTCCACCATTTGACCCAATTACTCTTTCCAAACAGAGCTTCCATTACCATCTTTCAGGTCCCCAAGCCTCTTCCAAACTGGAATACTTGCTTTCCTGTGTCCTGTATACCCAGAGTTTTGCACGTGCACTTGTTAACTCCTACTACCACTTTTTTCTGGAATGCCATTCTACCACAACCCCCCATTTCCAAATCCTTCCCCTGGGCCAGTGCCTATCGCATATTTCACTTCCCCGGGGAGGCCATTCTCTCACAGAAAAGTATAAATAGCACTTCTGCTTTGGAAACAACTACTTCCCCTGGATAGTGATGTTGTTAAAAGGGTATATTTCAGTAATGGCTTGTATGAGCCTGGGATCTCTTGAAAATAAGATTTTAATCTGCTGTATTTTAGGTACTTTCTGGCTCTCAGTCTAGCCCTTTGAAAAGTAGTAGATGCTAAATAAATATTTATCTAATAAACATTCACTCAACATTTCTTGCCTTTATTACTACTGATAGCCAGGTACTGTTCTAAGTCTGGGGATATGCTGTGACAGAAGTCAAGACTCGCGTGTCTGACCTAATAGAATTTACATTCCAGCATGTGGAACAGACAATAAAAAAAGTAACTTGTATGGAATAGCAGAAGTTTACGAGTGCAAAGAGGAAAAGTAAGAAATAGAAAAAAGATAAAATGGATCAGCGTAGTTGAAAATTTACATTGGACAGATGGATAGATGACTGCATGGGAAGATGGGTGGATGGATGGATGGATGGATGGATGGATGGTTAGATAAATGGATTCACTGCACAGTACAACACTGGCTTTATCAGTGAGAAAAACATTTTCCATTCTCTATATAAATCAGTCGCTGGGGCCAAAAAGTGACATTCACCTTAACCACAATAACTTTCAAAAAATAGAGAACAGAGCATCTGATTTCTCATTTTATTGCTATATTGACTTCAGGTGCTCCTGAACAACTTACCTTTGGTGACCTTGAGTCAAAAAGAGCATGCTTTACTCTGGGGATTTTCCTATAAAATGAATGATCTTTCCAAATGAAAATTAACCACTAAAGATGAAACTATGCAAAGGCAAAAGTCTGGAAGAAAAAAGAAAATTTTTTTACATTGAAAAGTGTCCAAGTTATGTGTATACCAATTGAATCAACTCTAGAATGAACTCTAGTTTTCACAAAACATCTGGGATCTGA
The DNA here is from genome assembly GCA_039655065.1 of Glossophaga mutica. Taxonomy (NCBI): domain Eukaryota; kingdom Metazoa; phylum Chordata; class Mammalia; order Chiroptera; family Phyllostomidae; genus Glossophaga; species Glossophaga mutica. Next base: position 56,026,925 of record CM077307.1, on the reverse strand, counting down.
TATTTTCAGACCCATAGTGGTCAGTAACTGTGTCACAAGGAAACTTACCACTACTAATTTACTAATTTTTATTTGCAATATGTAACGGTGATAATCACTTCATGGGTCACCGTTCTAGAGACAAAGTGAGTACCTGTCCAACAGGGTAGCCGCATTTTTCATGCTTGGTGTCTGCTGCATTGTCACCGGGAAGAAAAGCAGCAGGCATTATATTCTTCTACACTATACCACAAATTCTTTTCAGTTTTAAAGAAAACATCTATTTGTGTCTAAAACTCTACTTCAGGCTCAGTGAAAAATGCTTAATGAATAAGAACATCTTTTCAATGTTCCCAGCTAGCCCTTTGAAAGGAAAAAGCAGCATAGTCACTCAAGAGCATTCTCATTTTTCTCATGACTTTCAAGGCTCACGGTACTCTGGGTTTGGGATTTTCTACCTATGGAGAAATTGTATTGCCTGTTATCTAATGTGGTCTCTGGATGTTCCCACTCCAGTCTCAGCCTCTTCTGCAAGTCATACACTCTTACTTGTTTCCCTCCCCTCCTTTATTCCTGCTTTCTGGGATTCTAAAAAGGGGGTGGATAGAATGGAGGCTGCAAATGCTACAGGAAGTGGGGGTACAGGGTGGAGTAGGGGATGGTAGTGAGTGATCACAGCATCAGTGACATGATTTAATGTTTTGACATCAGATTGTCTAACTTCTACTCCTAGCTCCACAATTACTAGCTGTGTGAACAATATCACTAATTTCTCTGTGCTACAGATTTTTCTTCGGTAAAATAAAATTGCCATAGAGGTTATATGAGGTACTATCTGCAAATAGCTTATAGACAGCAAATGCCTGGTGCATAGTGAGTTCCATAGAAGCATTGCTATTAGTTGTTCTTCCTGCAAGCAGAAGAGGGAATAAAAGATTCTTCTGTGCACCAGGTCCCAGCTTGCTCTGGCTAGGATTCAGAGATGTATGGGCAGGCTGACAAGTTGGGAGGGCAGGGTCCTTGATGTATGTCTGTAAGGAACAGAGGAGCTTCCTGGGAAATAATTCTTACAAAGGCTGAGCTCCACAATTTGGACCCTGTAACAAAGCTTAAGACTTGGTGGGGGGAAGAGTTGTTCTGATTATATCTGATATGACTCCAGGCTAGTCTTATAAGTTAAATAAATTTATTTGAAGGAAAGAGATGGTTTACTAAAAGTTCTCTAAGACACTGGAGAGCAGACAGGTGCTATCTTCCACCTCCACAGAGCAGTAGTCAGCGGCAGAACAGGAAGGTGGAGCGAAACTCTTTGTGGTCACAGACTGCCCAAATGGCACTTAGCTAAAGAAGGGCTGAGACTATTGTTTTCCAAAGCCTATTGAATGCTACTGCAACCAAGACACAAAATTTTCCTTTGTTACAATATGATTACTAACAATGGTAACCTAGCTCATAAATAAATTTCACCTGCTAGACTTACAATTCTAAGTTAGGGAAGCGATAAATAACTTCATTCACTAGTCATTAAACAGATACTATTAAGCCCTTTCTATGTCTCAGGAACTATGGATTAGGTGCAAAGGGGACATAAAGCAAGCAGGTTCCCCACCCCCCACCTCTCAAGGAGCTCACAGTCTGGAGTGCACTGGAGTGGAAAGATACATCCCCCAGCAACTAGGAATCAGTCTTGCTCTGGAAGGGAAGGTATGCAGTGCTGTGGGAGCATGCGAGGGGCATTCCACCTGGATTTCTGGTAGCAAGGGCTTCTTTGAAGGAATGACCGCTATGCTGAGAACTGAAGAATAAAATCTAGCCAGGCAGAGAGAGGGAGGCCGAGCATTCCAAGCCACAGTAACAGTATGTGGAAGAAACTATGACTTAGAGAACTGTTTTCAAGCGGTGGTCAGCAAACTACCGGCTACAGGCTGTAGGCCACTGCTTGTGTTTGCAAATCAAATTTTATTGGAACAGAGCCATGTTCATTCATTTGCATACTGTCCACAGCTGGTTTCATGCTACCAATGGCAGAGTTCAGTTGTGACAGAGACTTATGGTCTGCAAAGCTTAAAATATTTACTATCTGGACCTTTGCTGAAAAAAAATTGGCTGACCCCTGGCCTAGATCATAGAGAGTGCTGGCAAAGTGGTGAGCATTCTCCCAGTAAACTTTCCTCAGCATTATTCTGGTGTTGGATTGGACACCAACACAAAGCAAAATGGAACTAGTCAACAGGTACCCTCTTATGGTGTACTTTGTAAGTCAAACACACAGCAAGCGCCCCTGTGGCACTATGAACAGAAGAGGGCAAAACTATGTTTCTAGATTATAGCCTCAAATTTCCAGCAACATGTAGAATAAGTGCAGCATCTGGCAAACTGTAGGACAAGCCCTCTTAAAGGAAATGCTGAAGGGGAGGCACACCCAGTCTGGCCACAGCAGCAGTTCTTAACAGAAATCATAGGTGGCATTCACCCAGTTCAGAACCATCTATAATATACGACCAGAGGACCTTCACTTTGGGGTTTTCTAATGACAACAAAAGGTTCACTGAACTTTTGCTCCATTTAAAATTTAGTCCATGCTTCTGCCTGGAAACTTACCCCCACCCTCTATCCTATCGTTTGTTCTTAGTTAATTTTATTCCCTTTGTCCACGAGGACTGAGATACATACTCCTACTTCCTGTGCGCATAGAGCGCTGTGCTTAAGACAGAGGATCTTTTCTTGCCGGCCATCTGCCCCATTCCTGTAAGATCCTTGTGGGCAAAGTTATGTTCTTTTCACCATTGTAAGTCGGTGCCTGAGACATGCGTGGGTCCTCAATACATATTTACTTAAATGTATTGGGTTGATACTACAGAATGAAATTTTATATATAGTTTACTCTTTAGTTAACAAGCACAAATCACATGAATGAGGAGCCCTTATGTGTCTGATAGCAATCCCCATACCCTTCACACTAAGGAATAAGCCAGGTGCTGCTCATAGAATGTTCTCTTTTCTGGTGGAGTTTCTATCTTGTTCTGCCTTTCTTTGTCCAGATTTTGCAGTCCTCCTGAGGCTCTGCCTTGGAGACATACACTGTCATTTTCTAATACTGATGTGCCGCTATGGTCGCTTCCTTATGTCAGAATTTTTAACACTCTACTATAAAGATTTCTTGACCTTCATATAATAGATATTCCATTAACTATGTTTCTGTGGAGCCTGCAAAGTACTGGCTTCCAAATCTTATGCCTAGTAATGGTCCTATTTATCTGTTATAGTTATCTGCACTAGTATTTTCTGCCAAACCAGGGAGATAGAAGGAAGTTTTTACCTTGGAGAAAAAGTGATTCCTTGATTGATTTCAAGTTCTGACATCAGAGTACCTTGATACTTGCTGGGTGGGAACTTTCTGTTTAATCATTTTACATCCATAATCGCATAGAAGAAATCAAACCAGATAGAAAGAACCTAGAAGTTCTCAGGGAAGTAAAATGTTCAAAATGGGAGAAAGATCATGATACATGGCAGTCTCTTATCCTTAAATTCATTCTTACTCTTATTATTTACCTTTTTGGTAAGCAGATAATCCACAGGGATAAAACTAAGCAGGTGATGTTTCAACAAATTAAGGAATCAACTATAACGGACTATGTATATATTTTTTCCCATTTAAGAACTACTTTCAAATATCTAACAATACAAATAGTTGATCATTTATTTTAGAAGCTAAATTAAAAATCAGGAGAAAAAAATTTGGAGGGGTCAATCAGATTAGGTTTTTAAAAGAAGATCATGGACTTGAATTCACAAATTTTCTGCCTGCTTTAAAAACAACAACAACAAAATGGTACATTGAATAAATTTAAGCTAAGTTAAAAATTGAATATTTCATGCACAGATTGATTTATAAAGAAAATGTGGCTAAGGGTAAGGAATTCTAAAATGGATTATGAATCAGTTTAGATAAAAAGAACTAAAGAAGTTAATTCAAAATAAAGAAACCATCCAGTGTGAAAAGAGAAACAAGACTCAGTCTGAAATAGTAAGGCGATAGCTTTTTCTGATGCTGGAGATTCCGCAATTTCACACCTAACACGTGTATTTTGCCAGGGATTGTGGATAATAAAAGGACTTGAGAGAAAATAAATTAGAAGAATATATTTACAGATGCATACATCCGTGCAGTTGACACAAGAATGAGAAGCATGAATCAAACTAATGAATTTAATCTTTGGAAAATTAGAGAGTGTAAATGGCTCTGTTTGTCAATTTTTAGAACATGGAAAAATGAAGAGACTACGCTTGTCATTATTTTAAAAGAGTTCTAAGACCTATTTTTACATACATTCTCAAAGCTCTTGAGAACTCTTCTTCGAAAAGATCTTAATTATGTGGATGCCACATTGATTTTCACTGGCAGAAACCTCAGAGCCACAGATTCTTAGGTCATGGAATTACTTAAGATATCACAGAAGATTCTAGTCACTATAGTGTTAAAATAGCTTTATCTTCAGTAAGTGTGGAAAGGAATTTAATTTTTAAAGAGTGTTTTAAAGTGATGGGTTTGCCTTAATTCTTTACAAAATTTCCTTGAACCTTCTTCAAGAGTTGAAGAGTCATTCGTGTCCACATTTATTCACTTATTTGACAAAACATCTAAAATCTGTTTTTACAGTTTTACAATATTTTTCTGCCTAAAGAAATATTTGATACCATTATTGTCAGAGAATCACAATCTAGAATAAGGAAGCTTAAGTGACAAATATTTTTGAGAATTTTTCTAGTATACTAAAATATTCTTCGTTTATTTTTTTGGAGGAAAAATTAAAAACAGATCTGATCTAGAGACTTTATATTTTAAAATATACTTAGTTTAAAAATACTACAAAATTACAAAAGCTAAGAAGCAGAAGCAATCCAAATGTCCATTGACAGATGAATGGATAAACGAAATGTGGTATCTGCCTACCCTGGAATGTTATTCAGCCTTAAAAAGGAAATCCTCTCACATACCACAACATGGGTGAATGTAGAAGATGTTACGTTAAGTGACATAAACCAGTCACAAAAAGCAAACACTGTGAGATTCTACTGACGTGGAATACCTAAAGTAGTCCCATTCAAGGCAACAGGAAGTGGAGCGGTGGTGCCCAGGGCTGGCCGTGGGGAGGGAACGCATGGGGAGCTGGTGTTTAGCTGATGTAGCTGGTCCAGCACTTCAGTTCTGCAGGATAAAAATGTTCTGGAGATATGTTGCATAATAATGTGAATGTACTTAATACTACTGAACTGTACACTTAGAAATGGTTCAAAGAGTAAATTTTATGTTATGTATGTTTTACTATAATTAAAAAAAACCCTAAGGTATGTTTCTGACTCATTTACATTTAATTCATTTCTCATTTGCAGAGAAATCAGAGCCACAAAACCCTTACCATGAGTCCTTTAATTAGTATCTAGCTCTTTTTTCTTAGTCATGAAAGCTCCTATTTTGACAGGATTAAATGAACAGGACTACATAAAAGGAAAGGTTTAATATTTCCTTGACATTGAGATGCTGACTCCCGAAAGGCCGATGAGGTTTTAAACTTGAAATGTACACTTGACGATCACTATTAATAACTAAGATACACCATCAGGCAAATTCCCCAACCTACTTAGTATGTATGAACACAAGCAATTACGTCTTTGCACAGCACACATACCTTATACTGCAGAGCATGTAGTCAAATTAATGCCTAATATAATCTAGCATGGATAATTGATAACAGGAATATTGATTAGCTACCAGAAATATTTCATCTCAACACCTTGTATTTTTATTATTAAGCAAGGAAATAGACAAGTATATTTATTACTAAACTATTGAAAGAACTAGCTGGGGTAGAGGATACTTAAATGGGGCCAAAACTTGTTAATTCTCAACAAAGCAGCACTTATAAAGTTATACAACTTAGTTTTAGGCTACAGGTACTGGAAAATTGAACAAAGTATAGTCTTTGCTGTTAAAGATCTCGTAACAAAATAAGGAGGAGAGCTAAGCTTCTATCTAATTAGAGCATAAAGAGAACAAAATAAGAGCTAGAAACAAGAACTATAGGCATGCAAAAGAGAAAGAAAAATAGCCTGAAGCCATAGACTTATGGTCAGTTAGACCCTGCGGAGGGACATCGGAGGTAAAAATTTACCACCAGAGAGTATCAATCCCATTTTGGGGGAGTTCTGGTTGATCAAAAATTCTTTCTTAGATAAAATGAAAGTATGTCTCCCTTTAGCATACAATTATTAAGCCTCTCCTCTTTTATTTATGTGATAAACCTTATTAATTATTAATAATTCATTCATTCATTCAAACATGCATCCAAAGGACTGTGGAAAATTCAATGGAGTTCACTTGGCATTTAAATATGAGAATCTGGAAGACTGGAAAGAAATCTGGCTAGATGCATAGTTGGAGTCGTCAACCAATACTGGGACTTGAAATCCTCCAAAATTTCTCAAGCCTTCTCTTCTCTCAACAATCCAAGTCCAGTCATTCACCCACCCTCGTTGATTCTACTTTCAAATTAGCTCTCTAATCTTTCCAACAGTCCCTGTCATGTCTAATTTTAACAGCCTCAAACTGTCTCCCCATATACAGTTGTACACATGCCCAAACCACAGTGCGGCCAGTTTTATCCTTACTGCTTTTGTTTGCTAGGTCTGCTGTAACAATGTAGCACACACTGAGTGACTTTAAACAATAGAAATTTATAGTCTTTCAGTTCTACAGGCTGGAAGTCTGAAATCAATGAGGTGACTTTAAGGTGAAATCAAGCCACTCTCCCTCTGAAGGAGCTAGGGAAGGATCTGTTCCAGGGGTCTCCCCTAACTTCTGGGGGTTCCTTGGCTTGTGGCAGCATAACCCCAATCATCACATGGCATTCTCCTGTGTGCATGTCTGTCTCTTCATATGGCATTTTTAAAAAGAAGGACACTGGTCATATTGGAATAGGGGCCCATCCTACTTCAATATTACCTCATCTTAACGAATTCTATCACAATAACTGTACTTCCAAGTAGGGTCATATTCTGAAGGACTATGTTAGACCTTCAATATATGAATGGAGGTGCAGGGTCACAATTCAAATAACAACACATAAAATGTAAATATGATCCTCTTCTTTTCTCTTCAAATAATCGAATAGTTCTTCATTGCCTCTAGGATAAAGTCCAAAATGTCTTAACAAAATGAAGTCTTCATAATCCAGCCTCTAGAGTCTTTCTTACTTTATTTCTTTCTCCCAATTATCATCCATGAGAAATGTAAAATTATAATAGCAATATGTGCTCTTATAACACAGTGCTGTAAGAGAATCTGATAGTGGATTTGACCAAATCAGGGGGATCAGAAGATGCTTCCTCAAGAAAGGGATGAGTGACCGGAGAAGTGAAGCATCTGAAGGGTGGGTAGACAAAGGGGGAGAAGATCCCCCTAGTTAGCAGAACCAGTTTGTCCGCCATGTTTAAAGGATGGACTGAAGGAAAGGGAAGGGAGCCCAGTGTGCAATGAAGCTGGAAAGACGAGGAGGACCAGTCAAAACAGAGCCCTGTGGGCCATATCCAGTAGGAGTTTGGGGAAGACACAGGTAATGGCTGAGGGCTTTATCCAGGGAAATAACTTCATAAAATCTGCATTTCAAAAAAATCACCCTGGTAACTGAGGAGAACTATAGAAAACAGAGGGGAAGAGGCGAAGGGAAATGCGAGAAGCCCAGTCAGAGGCTACCGGAGCAGTCCAGGCAAGAGGAGACGGTGTCCTCTGGTTTGAAAATGGTCTATCTCTAACAGCGTTCTAGATTTACACCAGGAGGTAAAAACTGAGAGCCTGTAAGGGAACTGGATATGAAGAGTGAAGGGAGAGGGGATATCAGGGTTGAGTTCCAGAATTCTGGGTTGGACACATGGAAAGCCTATAATTTCATTCATTAAAACTGGAAAGAACACAAAAGGTTCATGAGTTCTGCTTGTACTTGTTGGGTCTCAGGAGCCTTTTAGGTATCTTAAAAAAAAAAAAGTGGAGAGGACAGTTGGGGGTTCAGAGGCCCTGTCTGAGGTGGAAATATAATTTAATGAATCTCCACCATGTAGATACTGTACTTGAAGCCACACGCAGCAGTAAGTTTGAGCAGAGAAGAATAGAGTATCTAAGACTGAGGTTAGATTACAACACTAGATAGAGAAGAGAAGCCAGTAATAAAGATGAAAAGGACCATGACATGTCATGGACAAGGAGAAAGAAAATGTTTCAAAAAAAGTGGTAAACTGATGAACACTGACATAAGGTCAGTTAAAAAACACTGAGGGTAGGGAAACAGGGAGAAGAATGAGGAGGAGAAAAAGGTGGAGGAGAGACAGAGAAGAAAGAAAAGATGAAGACTGGAACATTTGCTTATCATTACTTCTTTCTTGCCCAAGCTAATCGCCCCATGTGTTTTGCCCATGAGGCATTCCTCGTTTTTCCATTTCCAAGAACTTCATCTGGAGGCGCTCTTGTAGGACAATATTTCCCTTGACTATGACACTGAGTGAGCACCCTTGCTAGTCATTCCCTCATCTCTGCACGACACTTGTCAGGCATGGGGAAGGATAAAAGATCTGTCAGAACAGAAGCGCATTCTCAAAGAGCTTTAAAGCTAACAGAATGTAGAAGCATACTCATAAATAAGTAAATATAATGCAAAATGCCAAAAAAGATGTCTTTTTTTCAGAAGAGGTAATTATTTAACATTCAGAAGAAGAGGTAATTATTTTTAATATTTTTTCAGAAAGGGAAACATTTGAGCTGGGTCCAGTAGGATGGATAGAATTTAGACACTGATGAGATGGTAGAGAAATATCTTCCATCTAAAACAAACAAACAAACAAACAAACAAAGGCAGTAAGCAAGGAAATCAGGAAACTGGTGTTAGAGAGTGTGAAGGGAAAGACTAGGGAAAAAGGTTGGAAACTGGCTGATGGAAGGCTGTGAATATTAAGCTAAAGATTTTAAACTTTTTCCTATTGGCAGTAAGCATTCACTAAATATTATTCATGATTTCCATTTGTGTTTCACTCTGGCCCCTGGAAGTCCCACCTTGTGCCCCTTGAGTTACCTATTGTAGACATGCTTCTTTGGATCAACCTCAGCACTTTCTCTCAGATACAGTTCCTTCCTTCCTTCTTTCCTTCCTTCCTTCCATTTTATTTTCAGTACAATTCCTATATATAGATCTCAATAATGTTTCACTAAAAGCACTGACCTGGGACAGGGATGGCTCAAAGAGAGGGACCATAGCTCAATGGCTATTATAATAGTTCTTGTGGAATTTTGCTCAGGCTCGGATTATCACTACGGTTTGGTATTGTAACTAGGGGATTCAAGAAAAGTTAAAATTAGAATGGCTTTTGCTGTAGTTTTTATTCATGATACTCCTTTGAGTTTTAATTAACCTTCATTATCATCTCTATCACCTGTTTTATATCTCTGCCTTCTTTGTCCAACCCAGCTTGCCTTATGTCCTTTCATTCCTTTACTTCTCTTCACAGCACTTAACAACATCCAACATACTATATTTTACTTATTTATGTTATTTTTGTCTCACTCTCCCCTATTTCACACTAGAATATAAGCTTTATAAAGATTTTTTTCACTCTATTGTTCACTGATATATCTCGAGAGCTTAAAAATGGTTTGGCACATGGCAGGTACTCCGTGTTATTGAATGCATTACCTAATTTGCATTCCCATCAAAAGCACTCTAAACAGATTGCCTTGCTTCTTAGAAGACAACAGACAGCATCAAGAGTCCAGTAAATAAAAGTGAGGAAGGGTCGACTCAAGAAACATACAGGAGGTAGAATCCAAAGACTTTGACAATTCAATAAATGTTTCAAGAGGGAGAAAAGGAAATCAAAAAAATTCGGGTTTTCAGAATAAGTGAGAAGGAAAAGTAGAAGCTACTGGCAAGAATGGAACAGGAATACTAGCAAAGAAGCAGGTTTGGAGATTAATATAATGTTCTAGAAACTGATTTACAGAATAATTATCACATCCCATAAAATATCACTTTGCTCCACAATATATTGTTTTGAAAAAGCAGAGAAATGTGGTAAATCCTTGCCTGCCAAACAACCTTCTTGAGGCCAACAATATACACGTACGAGACAATGCCATATGGGACGGCAACACAGAGAGGCAGAGCAAAAAATTCTGACGTTGATAGATTAAACCCTTGACTTGATAAATGGTTCATGCAGATCGGTAACGGGAAATCCTGCATGCCAACACAAAAAGCCAAAAATAATCTTGTAGTTTAAAAGAATAAATGAATGATACAGCACTCTGAGCTTGGAAAAGCCTCAGCTGCGGTCATGAAATATGTATCAAGAGCACTAGCTCTCCGTGTGACGCGTAGTCTGCTCTCTGCCTGGGCTGGAAGCTATTCTTTTCTGATCCAGTGCAGGCCAAATTCAGATTACAGATTCTACATTTTATAATTCTTCCAGCATAAACTGCTGCAACCCAAGCAAAATCCAAGTACACTTTTCCTTGGTTGGTGGAGAAGGCGGCAGTCTATAAAAGGAAATGAGCCAGCAGATTCATTCTCTCTATCACAAAGGGAAATCACAAAGCATATCTCACAGTGGAAAAGAAAAAAAGACCATATATCAGAAAAAGGGCTGAAAACGAAATACACTAAGCTGGAAATTATCTCTGGAATAAGCATAATTTCCATTTTATTTCCTTACAGTGAATATATATTATTCTCCAATTAGAAAACAAATAAATAAAAGGGTTTTTTTAAAGAGTGATCACTAATCTAAAGCTTCTTGGCAGTAAGCTCCTGTCTGACAGCACAGTGTATCCACTAAAAGAACAAATTAATCAGGTGGTAGTGAGGGAGAGAATATTCTATATCTACCCAAATCATTTTAAGCTTAAGCAAAAAAGAATCCACAAGGTTGTTTTGGAAACAACCAAAGCATAGGCAATTCTAATCACCCTCATGAGATACTAAATACATTAAATTACGTTAGATTCATTCACAGTTCTTAAATTCTGTTTAAGTCAGTAAAGTTAGCCTTCTTCATCCAAAAATTATTTCAAATTATTTAATATTTACCTCTTAAATTTTCCCTTCTTATCTCAATGAGTTTACAAAAGCCATTTTATTTTCTTTTGCTTTGCTTAGCTTTGTTTTAAGGGATCATTAAAAACAAACAAACAAACAAACCAGCAGAGCTCTCAGGAGTGAATAACCAACCTGACAGCAACAGATAAATGTAGAATTGTCAGTACTGGATACACACCCAAACCAATATTCATGGAGGTTTTCTGGAGCGACACTGGCAAAGCATAACTAATCATTTGAAAGGAAACAAAAAAGAAACCTCTCACTTATATACCCATCCACTCAGGCAGATACCTCACCAAATTCCATAAAATTTCACATACATAAAAACTGGTCTGATTTTAAAACCATCCAACCAGGTGGAGGTGGGCAAAGGTGGGGGGTGGAAATGGGGGACATCTGTAATCATGTCAACAATTTAAAAAACAATCAACAAAAATTCATAAATACAACATACCTGCATAGTCTAAGACTCATCATTTGAATCTGAGAGATTTGAGCCACAGTCTATTATACAGAAATACCTATTGTAGGACGGGTGCTGTTCCAGCTATACACGTTATAAATGAAACAACAAGGTTCCTTCTTTCACAGGGCTGACAAGATATAAGTGGAAGGCCATTAAGAAAGAGCCATACTCAAAACTAGGACAAACTCTAAAACCAATGTATAAGATAGGCAGCAGTTTGCTGGGTAGGCGGGTGACTGAGGACTCGGGGCCTAGGCTGGCAGGGCCAACCAAGCAGCCCGAGACTGCAGCTGGCCTGGTACTCACTGGGGCAGCCTCTGGGAGTCCGCATCAGTGGCACAGCAGGGGCAGGACAGTTACCAGAAGAAAGGGAGGGTGAATGCTTGGGAGGACCCACATTCCAGCAGTACCTTCACAGCCGCAGCCCCTATCAAAGTGGGAGATGCCATCCTAGCCATGGTGCTGTTTGAAGAAAGCCCAAGAACAGATCAACAGGAAAGAGCTATTTAAGGTCAAGAAGGTGCCTCTATCCTGAGATATCCCAAGGCCCACCACGTGGTGGGGTTTGTGGAGCAGGATGAGGCTGTTAAGGCCAAGGAGGCCCCAGTCCATGTCTGACGGTCTGTGTCTTTGTGACTGGTGAGTGGGAATGAGCCTGCAATACGGAAGGAAACATTTATTATTAGATCATTACTTTTTGCCACTGTTTGGACACAAATGCCTTAAGAGGTTCTCCAAAGTGATAGATGATGACGTGAAGGCTTTAAACATGAAGCCCAAGGGTACAGACCTCCCTACCACCTGGAGCCCCACATCATCTTGTAGCTCTGAGGTTTGTACCCAGATGCCCTCCTTCTACTCCTTCCTGTCTCACCAGCTCAGTCTTGGACAGGGGGTGCCCCCGCCCAAAATCAGAGGGAGCTACCCAAATGGAACCTTAGCCATAATGTGCAATAATAATGCTGGTTCAAAGTAAACAAATTAAACTGGACTAGGTAATTTACTAGTCACTGAAGGAGAGGAGCTACTGTTACAGTGCCAGAAGGGAAAGCCTGGCCTCTCTGAGGAGGTGACAACTGAGTTACGAGTCTTCAGATAAGAATGGCCAGCCACATGAAGACCAAGGCCTGAAAAGTGTCCAAACAGAGGAACCAGCAAGCAACCCTATGATGAAAACACATGCAAGAGGCCAGTGTGGCTGGAGGGGACATGTGAACAGGGCTCCTTATTGGCCGTGATTTGAAGCTTGGCATTTATTCTGATTACAATAAAAGACCAAGAGGGATTTTAAGGAGAGGAAACAACTCATCTGATTTATATTTTTAAGAGCTCTCTTTGGCAGCTCTGTGGTGAAAGTTTGTGTTGGCCTTGATTAGAGAGTCATGGGAAAAACAAGAGAAGTGGACAGGTTTGGAGCTGCAGCTGGCTGGTACAGCGATGAATGGAATAGGGAGGAAGGCTGGCAGTTAACTCTCTAGGATGCCTATTAGGTTTCTGGCTTATGAAGTTGAGTAGGTGACTATGCCAATTACTGAGATGGAAAAGAATGGGGAAAACCAGGTATGAAGAGAAAACTCAATTTTGAACATGCACCTAATTGTGATAGCTATTATACAGCAACACAGAAATACTGGATCAAGCAGGCACTGGGATATACACATTAGGAAGTCATGAAAGTCTTCGGGGCTGGAGGTATAACATTATACAAGAGAATTTTAAGCAAGCGGATTGGAAAAGGTTACCTGGAAATAAAATACAGAGAAGAAAAGAGGACCTAGGCTTAGCTTTTTATACTTCCATAATTAGATATTAGCCAGAGGTGAAAAGGCAATCAAAGAAGTCTGAAAATACACAATGAGAAAGGGGGGAACCAGTTCTGAGAGCTTCACTGTTCACCCAGCCCTGTGAGACCGGTAACATTCACGCTGTGAGGAGGAGGAAGTAAGCACTCATCTGGTCAGATGTTGACGGTGAGGTCAGCCAAGGACTAGGACCACACAACTGTACTGACAACACTAACGTCATGAATGATGTCAGCAAGAACATTTCAGTCTCCAAAACATAACCTACTATCTAAACGGAAACAATAAATACATTCGGATTATAAAATACCTGAATAACTATTAAGTCAAAAAGGAAATAAAGTAATTGATGGCAATATTCCAATAGCTTTACAACAATGTTTCTCAGACTTTTGTTCACACTATCTCTCTAAGTAGCCTGTCTAGACAATTGTTTTCTAATTGCACTCCCACCCCCATAAAGTCTTAATACCACAGGTAGGCTGTATATTATCCACATACTGTGGCCCTTCGGGTGGCTACAAACCATTATATATCAAAGAACTTTTGCCCCCCTGAAGCTCCCCAGAATCAATTTTCGCCCCCTCTATGAGTGAAATATCCTTAAGAAAACTCTAGATAAAATTGGCAAAAAATAAATTCTAAAGTGGACAAATTAATAAATCTAAGAGCTGGTTTCTTAGAAAATGAACAAAATGGGCAAGAATGGAAAAACTTTAAAAGGCAGAAAAATAAAATACAAGGCAAAAAATGTTATACAAATAAAAACATAGATATTAAACAGATTTAAAATAGATCAAAGAATGCCATGCACACTTTATACTGAGAACTTCGAACATCTAGATAAAAAGGAATTTTTCTGGGAATGTATAATTTTTAAATGAACTTAAGGACTTAAAAACAGTGTAAGTTAATCATGAACAAAATTTAAAATGTTATCAATGAAATATTTCCAAAATGAAATGTGGGCCATACATTTTTTTAGAAAAAAATTTTTGAAATCTTTAAAAAATACTTAAGATGTGTTACATAATCTGTCCCTAAGCTGATCAAAAAGACAGAGAATTATCTAACTGATTGCATAAAGCTAGCATAAACCTTATGCCAAAACATGACGGTTAATACACAAAAAAAGTAATCTCACATATGAATAGAGACAAGCACATCCAAAAGAAATATTAGCAAATTAATGTATCGTCACAAGTTGATTAGCATGCATGATCTAGGACAAAAATTTGCCTTATTTCTCAAAGCTAAGATATACTTTAAACTTCATACTTAGTTTAACACTTTTCTTAGTCACATGAGCAAGGAGTTAGAGAAGAATGTAATGCTGCAAATCCTTAGAACTATAAAAGTAAAAAATGTGTCAGAAAATTGAGATGTGGTATTTAAAATAGTGTGATCGTATATCAGAATGGTGTGATCGTATCTCAGAATAATGATGCCGAGGGAGCTCCAGCGACCCGGTGTTTGCTTTACAGCTGCCAGCCCCTATACTGGGGAAAGTACTAAAAGACTTCATGACACTATATTTCATTTTTAGGTGAGATAAAAATAATGCTTTTAGTCCATTATCATAATTTTAATCCATGTCACAGAGTTGCTCTAATAGAAGGCTTATCTAAGAAGCTGTAAAATGTATTTATTTTCAACCTGTTTTGGTTTAAAAATCTAAGACTTGATTCACACACTTACCCATCTTGCTGATGACTCTTTTATTAGAGTATTAATTGCAATCGAGCTGAAGAAATCTGATGCAACATGAATGCTTTTAAAATGTGTCAGTCACAAGACATTTTCACCTTTCTCTTAATCTTATTGACTCAGGTTAATATTAACTCTCAGGTTAGGTATACCTTAAAAAAGTGAAGCTTAAACTCCCTTTCTGAATTCAGTGCTTGGTATATTTTGTAAGGGATATTTTATAAGCATTCAATACATTAATGTTAGTATATTTTGGAAGCATTTAAAACATAAATCCACTTTAAACTTATTTAAATTCCTGGACTTTGAAATGGACTAGTAATTTTTGTTTTCAAATTTTTATTTTGAAAAAATTTAAACCAACATGAATATGGGAATGAACGTGTGTATCTCCGCTTCTACACTCAGAAGTTGTTAACATCTTACCACACTGACTTTACGTCTTTACCTATCTTTCTACATATACGCTTTTGCTAAGCTATTTATATAAACCAATGCACATAGCCTTTAGCATGAATATGGCGCATATGATAATCCCTTATGTAACTACAATGTAATTACCAAATTCAGGAAATCTAAGAGGGAAACAATGATATTCTCTAACATACAGTCCATTTTCGAATTTTGCTAATCAACAGGTAACATAAATCCTGTTATCTGACTTTCAACCCTTTTATAATCAAGCTTTGTATAAAACTCGGAAACTTTAGACACAGTTGTAGAGCAGGACATTACCAGCCTTGACAACATAAAAGAAGACAGAAGGGAGGGGAGCTAATACGCTCATCGTGGTGGACAGACAAGCGCTTCTACCGAAAGGTGATGGAACAAAAACCAGAAGTCTTGGTCTTTAAAATTAAAGAGAAAACTACCAGAAGCAGCAAAACACTAACATAACCATCAAACTTTGAGAAAAAGGTAGGTAAAAGAGCTGAGCTAACCACTCCCCTCTTCATAGAGGGGCTTCAATAAATAATGTCTTAAGTTCATAAATCAAGGAATGGTAAAATAAGGAAATAGCAGATGGTTCCATCTCAAAATACTAATGTAGTTGCTCTCTGTGCTTTTTCCTCCAGATCTTTTGCCTCACTTGTACTCCTACAGCTATTTTCCTCCTTCCACACTTAGCCCCAGTCCACACTATGGGGGAAAACAGATTCGAAGAGCCAGACTAAGATTTGCAGAGCTTTTCTTCTTGGAGAGGCCGAATAGCCTGGACTTGGAGAAAAGTGTGAGAGAGACGGCAAGGGGAGACACTGTGAAAGGGAAGGAAAGGAAGCCATTCCCCACAGAGATCTGAAAAACAGTGCAGAAGAGACTGGAAGATGCGCTGCCCTCACGGGGACTCCCCCACACCAACTCATTCCCTGTACAACGGGTCTGGTGTTCAACAACCAAAGACACTTGCAAGCCCCTCAACCTGAAAAAGGGTAAGAGGGTGCATTACTCCCGACTGAGGTGACTCGACATGGATCCAGCAGGGAATTTCCCTATGACAGAACAGTGGCAGATGCATCACCACCAGACTCATTTAAAGCTATGGAAGCAACATCAAAAGAACTGAATTATTTTAAACACTAAGGTTCTGAAGTATAAGAAGAACAGAAGCAGCATGAGGAATTGCTTTATATTTCAACTCCTCTGTATGATTTGATTGTTTACTAGTACATTCATTTTTTTTTTTTAATTTAAAAAGAAGATTAAAACTAGTAGCTTTCATTGCAGAATACCTACTATGAGCCAGGCTCTGTGTTAGGTAATTTAAATACATTCTCTTACTTCACTGGTGCAGTTGGGGGAGGTAGAGGGATTGAGCAAAAAACAGAGAGAGAAAGGAGAGAATGAGCACTCATGGACATGGACAACAGCATGGTGATTGCAGCGGGGAGGGGGTGGATGGGGGTAGAAGAGGGTACAGGGGAGATAAATGATGATGAAAAATTAAATAAAAATTTAAAAATTATATTAAAAATTAAGTATGTCTATGTAAAGTCAGGGGCTCAATATTAATTGAATGAATGGATCACTAAAGTATTGCACTGGGCATGTCTATAGCTGTGCTGCATAAATTAATATATTGCATGAGAAACTTCAGAAATTTTCAGAACTCCAATCTTGTCCACTAGCCACCTTGTAGAAATATTCTACCTAGATAGTGCAGAAACTCTGCAATAAGATTTTCAAAGTTCTTATTTTTCAGGACAGAAAAAAAATTGCAAAAACCTATCAGATAATGGTAATTTCAATTTCTGTAGGCTCTCTCTGTCTTGGAAGTTCTCAGTCTCCAGTGGTTTGGAGGAGAGGAGGTTCTTCCTGGCACAGAAAACCATAAATTAGAGTGAATACACAGAGGCTTGGCACAGCACTTTCTGAAAGCCTGCCAGCCTCTGCTCAGCTGCCTTTTCCACATCGACTCTCATGTGCAAAGGAAGCCAGAATGCAATAGTTGTTGAGAAAGATACATCCACATTCTGAAACGTACAAATATCACAGGTGGTCTCTCACTCTAAATGAGGCTTTTAGGCTAAAACAATAGGGTCGGCACATAAAATAATAAAACAACAGACTAGACAGTGCTAAACGGTTAGTGCTAAACTGTAACAGTGTAGAAATTTAGAAAATAAATAAAAGGCCATTTTTCAAATGCATTCCGCACAGGTTGTTTTAATTTGTAGAGTTCTCTAAGAATAAAATATCCTTCAATGTAACCACTTGTTTTCAGAATTTCTAGTTGGTAGGCTTCTAGGAAAAACAGGAAGAAAGTTGTCCATTGCTACCATCGCTTGCAGGGAGAACGTTAAAATTAAACACTCTCAATAGATTTGTGAATTTCCATTTTCTTTACAAAATTTCTAAAATGAAAACCAAGTTCCAGTCATAACTAATATTACTATTAATTAATATTGACAACTAATATTTGTTAAACCCCATGTACCAAATACAATAAAAAGCATTTTATATACATTACTTCATTTACTCCTCAAAATATCTTCTGAGATAAGAGGTACTAATATGGCCCAATTTTTTGCTATGGTTAAGCAGCTCATCCAAGATCACTGAGTTCTCTAGAGGAACAGAGCCAATCAGATGGGTAGATAATTAGGTAGATAGATAGATAGATAGATATACAGATATAGATATAGTTAGATATAGATATAAATATAGAGAGAAATTTATTGTAAGGAATTGGCTCCCATAATTATTTTGTCTGAGAAGTTCAAGATCTAGAGTCAGTAAGCTGGAGACTTAGAAAAGGTAATGGTGTAAGTTCCAGTCAGAGTCTAAGTTCAAAGAAAGGAAAAGCTCAATGTTCAAGGTCAAAGACAGGCAGAGATAAAGAATTCTTATCAAGGCTTTTATTCTACTCAGGCCTTCAATAGATTGGCTGAGGCCTACCAATATTGAGGAGGGCAATCTTCTTTATTGAATTTACTGATTCAAATGTTTAATCTCATCCAGAAACACCATCACAAACATACCTACAATAATTTTTACCAAATATCTGGGGATGTCATGGCCCAGTCAAGTTGACACATAAAATTAACCATCACAACCATGCAGCTAATACGTGGCAGAACAAGAGCTTGATCCCAGGCAGTCTGACCCCAGACTCCTGGCTCCTAAGCACTATGATATACCTTTTTCAAATCTAGTAAGCAAAAGTACTGTAAACTTTATTTAAGTAGTTGATTTCATCAGGGGTAGCAGCATTGGAACTAGACAGCTGGTAGGATTTAAATAGTGTAGATAACCACCAATTCCTTGCTAGTAGACCATATTATATCATATTATCATTCCATTGTAATGTACACATGACATAATTATTCTCATACAAATAAGGGCCATATATCAAAGTTATATTAAAATCACTAATGAAAGAATCAGCAAGACAATAAAGCTGATTTAAAAGAGAATATAAGAAATTGACAGGTAGTAGGTAGGTAGGTAGGTAGATGGATGGATGGATGGATGGATGGATGGATGGAGGGGCAACAAAATTTCTGAAATAATATTTCTAAGATATATATCCCAAACTGGTTAATGGTCTAGAGAGAGTAAAACCCTTATATTTGGGGGTTATTTCTCTACTTAGAAATCATTTGTCTGTCTATTGGACAATAGTGATTTTCATCTTTTTAGTTGTCTATATGTTAACATTGATTTTACAATTGTGACTATAATAAATGGCAAATATTAAGCTAAACAAAATCATATTGTCTGACAGAGTCAGACAACCCTCCTGGTATGACAGGGAAAGAATATGCCATCACGGTTTTGTCTTATTTCCAAATTTAGATGCTCTTTTTAAAAAATAATAACTTACGAACAGATAACATTTCAACCCAAACTTTCTCTGCATATATGTAGCAAACAAACTCCGTAATGATTATGATGATGGTAATTTCTTGAGTACACACTGAACTCTCACCATGAGCCAGGTACTTGTTAATCTACCCTGTGGGACAGGGGCCTTGACACTGTGGAAGTCCCTTAGAGAACCACTGAGCACAGTGGCTAAGAGCAGCGGCTCTGGACACCAGCAGATCTTTATGCACAGTCTATCTACAACCTTAGAAAATTCACTTACCTGACATAAGCTTAATGTTTCTCTTTTCTACAATGGGTAATAAAAAGTTATATCTACCTCCTAGGGCTATTGTGAGGATGTAGTACTTGCGAATCTGCTAGACTTAAAAAAGACAAACAATTGACACAAAATAATATTATATGACAAGTGATAAGTAGTATAAAGAAAATTAAGCCAAGTAAGGAAGATGCATAGCAGGAGGAAGTAATGGCAATGGAAAGTTCACATTTTATAGGGGGTTGTCACTGGGAACTTTTGCTTAGGAAGTGAAGAACAAAGAGCCCCAAAAGAAGCAGGGAGAAAATCATGAGGACCTGAGAGACTGATTGTTTTAGGCTAAATAAGACCAGTGCAAAGGCCCTGAGGCAGGACAATTTGATCAACAATAGCAAGGAGGCCAATGTAGTAGAATAGTGGGAGCAAAGAAGAGAGTGGAAGGGAATATTTTCAGAGATGGGGATGGGAAGTGGATCATACTGAGAAGTGAGGTTGGGGAGAGGATCCAATAAGTCTACTGGTTTTTACTGTGAGTAATACGAGAACTGTTTTAAAAAATTCTGAGCATAGGAATTATAAGATTTGCCTTCAACTGAAAGGAACATGCAGGTGTTTAATAAATGTTATTGTATTATTACTTTTAGTATTGGATACAGTATTCCAAAGTAGAGATACTACCCTGCTAGGATTTTCACAGACCTTGGTGTTAACCTCTGCTCTAATAGGCTTGGTTACCCACTGCCTCTGTTCTCCTCTGCTCTTTCATTCGTTCTCATCTCCTTTCTTCTTCTCTCTCCTCCCTTTCTTCTCTACACTAGTCTCTCGATGCCTCTGATCTCTAGCCTTGCTTTCTCCCTTCCTCTGCACAGCAGTAGTTCCCTCATCCACAGTTTGACTTTCCACAGTTTCAGTTACCTGTGATCGAGTGCAGAGTGAAACTAGTAAAAGGAAAATTCCAGAAATAAAGAGTTCATAATTTTAAATTGCATGTCATTCTGAGATGCATGATAAAATCTCTTGCCGTTCGTTCCCCTCCATCCTGCCGGGGTCGGTTGTGAACCATCCCCATGTCCAGCGCATCACACTGTACACACCACCCGCCCACCCATTAGCCACTTAGTAGCCGTCTTGGCTATCCACTGGGCTGCCACGGGATCACCGTGCTCGTGCTCCTGTAACACTTACGGGGACTTAACGCTATGTCACCATGCCTGTGTCGCTCACCTCACTGCATCTCATCACAACGTCACAGTATCATCTCACATCACCACGAGAAGGGTGAGTACAGCACAATAAGGTATTTTTATTGAATTTATTGGGGTGACATTGGTTAATACAATTATGCCGGTTTCAGGTGTACAATTCTATAACACACTGTCTGTACATTGTATGTGTGTTCACCATCCAATGTCAAGTCTCCTTCCATCACCTTTATCCTCACTTTACCCTCTTCTACCTCCACACTCCCATTCCCTCTGGTGATGAGAGACCACATTCACATAACTTTTATTATAGTATATTGTTATAATTATTGTACTTGTTCTACTTTATTAGTTTTTGTTGTTAATCTCTTACTGTGCCTATGAATTAAACTTTATCATAGGTACATATGTATAGGAAAATCATATTACATGTGGGGTTCAGTACTATCTGTGGTTTTGGACACTTACTAGGGATCTTGGAAGGCATCCCCCATGGATGAAGGGGGCTCCCATATTCATTCTTCTGGGGAAAAGGGATTCAAACAGACTTTAATGGAGGCCGGTCAGCAAGCGTGGACATGGCACAGTGGCAGTGTCTCTTCCCTACTGGTGGAGGGAGGCTGAGCCCAGCAGCAGGTGAGGGGACCTCTGCCTGCTTCACCTACTCTTAGCCACACACGGTGAGGAGGGCACAGCAGCAGCCAGCTGAGGGCTTAACATGCATTGGTTGCAGACTTAGCAGATATTCTCTTGTGAACAGAAGCCAAGGATCCTGAGGGCCTCGCACGACGAACAGGTAGGACTGGATGGGACCTGATGAAAGGCTAGAGCTGGATACAGTGTGTGACAGAGAAAGACACTGAAAGAGAAGGGAGGGACCCAACAAGGGTGTGCACAAACAGTAGATACTACCTTCTCTTACTTCACTGTGTTTGTAGTTCTCACCTCACTGAGCACACCAAGGAAAAGGGGGAACCACAAGAGAATATTTACTCAGTCCTTATTACATATCAGCATGGAACTCATTTTTTGTGTACATCTTCTCATGTAAATCTCACAACAGCCCTGTAAAGATTCTGGCAGTTTTCAAAATTCTTGATTTTTCTTCTAAGCCATACTCCTCTCCACAGGCAAAACGAAGTAGCTTAGTGTAGTAAAAATGATATTCACTGAACACCCAGTTCCTCTTCTAGGCACTGGAGACACAGCCATTGTGAATAAAAGGGACAGAGTGCAGGTTCTCATAGAGCCCACATTCTAGTGGGGGAGACAGACAGTAAATCAGTAAATTAGAGTGTATATCAGATACTGGTAGTAGCTAAGGAGAAAAAATAATGCAGAAAAGGGGAATATGAATTTCAGGAGGCAGGGGGGCGGGTAGGAAGGGGACCTGTGAAGGGTGACAGGCTCCTCTTAGACCTTGTGACTATAAATCAGAATCTCCCTTTGTAAGCCCAGGCTTTTCCATCTTCCCAGAAGAGCTAGCATGTCTGTGCTTCCATTCCTGGCCTACAGCAATATACCCGGCTCCTTCTTATCACAAGGGTCTCTGCTGAACTCTCAGGAAGGCCACCCTTGGCCACTGAAAGTTGGGCCCCTCGTCCTTCACCTGCCAGTTGTAACTCCCTAGCATGATATCCTCTCTGTTTCTTTCATAACACTAGACAATTTGTCATTGAATTACATATTCGTATGTTTGCACATTTGCTTTCCCACCATTTATGTTGATTTCCAGGAGGCCCAGGCTGAGGTCTTATTGTGTACCTGCCCCATGTCTAATGCTCAGCTCAGGGCTTGGCATTTGGTAAGCACTGCAGTTCTTTAATAAATAAATGAATGAATATGCCACTTGAAGCAATTCTCACAGATGGCCTTGATTCTTCAGTAAAAACTTGCTTTACAATCAATTCTCACTCACATATTTGTCCTATCATACAAGGGAACCCTAGTGTTCCATGACATTAACATGCCACCAAAGCTTTAAGAAAATAAAAGACAAAGACTATCAAAGCACTTGTAAGCCAGAAGGATGTATTTGGTCATTTTGCCCCTGTATTCTGCAGGGTCTTGCTTTAGATGTTGAGCATAAGAAGGGAGAAGTAACACAGGAGTTCGTTCTGACCTTGAGGACAGGGAAGCTGCCTGCACACCAGTGGCTGACCAGCCATGGTTCCTCGGAATTTTTCTAGCTGTACATCCTGGCTGCCTGCCTGGTCTCTGTCTGGTTTGGACTCTTCTCCCAAGCTTTTGAGGACACAGGTTCAGTCCCCACAGAACAGAGCACCCGCTGATCTCACCCTCTTTTATTTTCATTCCTCCTGAGCTGGAGTTGCTCGTCTTGCTTAGTGTTCTCTTACCTGCCCTCCGACAGTCCCTCCAGACAGCAGAACAATCATATCCAAGTACAGGTTTTATGAAAGAGGTTCTTTCCCTGAAGGAGTGGTTGGGCTGAGGACGGCCACTTTACTTTTCTGACTATGTGTCTGCAAAGAGAAATCTTCCCCACTC
This sequence comes from Glossophaga mutica, assembly GCA_039655065.1. NCBI lineage: Eukaryota > Metazoa > Chordata > Mammalia > Chiroptera > Phyllostomidae > Glossophaga > Glossophaga mutica. The sequence continues at coordinate 56,003,532 of CM077307.1, read as the reverse complement.
AGATGATAAAGGACACACATTAATCTTTCTGTTCTGAAGCTATTTCATTTATCTATCAAAAAGTAGGGAAAGACAGCTTAAAAAAACTCATTTAGGGGGAAAAAACATCTAACGGGATAATCAAATTAATGACTGAAATGCCTTTCAGCTACGAGTGGATTATTCAGCATAAAGAAGAATGTAAAACACACACATCACTGTGACCTTGCCTGAGTCACTCTGAGATTAGAGATGCAAAATGCAATGGGAAAAGCCCTTTACACCAAAGATATTAATGTGTGGGTGCATGAGCCAGCCCTGGACTCTCAGAGATTTCTGGGTGCCTTGCACCCTGATCTTTCTCCAAACCTCCCACCCTTTGCTCCCAAACACAATGCCACATGCAGCATTTCAGCATTTTAGTTTTCTCAGGTTTGATAAAAACTAGACCATTTCACCACCTGCTTTGGAAGAAGAAGAATCTAAATATGTTTTGATTCCATCTTTTGGCAGAGTTTGATTCCTCTCAGGGGATTAGTTGCCGGCAAGACAGGGCTGTTGGAGGCTATCCCCCAGGCTTCTTTCTAGGGCATGGCCAGGCAGGGGCCCAGGTCTGTCAATTCCTTTGTGATTTCTCTCCCAGGGTGGCATGCACTCAAGTGAGAGACAAACTGCATGCTCTAAGCCCATCTGGCCTGTGGGACTCCTGGACCACACAAGTATAAGAGGTGAAGCTGGATGTGGTGGCAATGATCTCCTATCCATCTTACCCACCCTCACCACCTCCGAAAGGTCTGCCAACTGAAATGCACACAAAGAATCTCCATCAGGTCCATGTTGGAAAAATAATGCTATTTCTGGGCCTCTTTGCACCATTTCCAGGGCTTTAGGCCAAAAGATGTTTCTTCTTCATTTCTGTACAGATGAAAAATGAAGGCCACCTTCGGGGTCACTCAGAAGCCCCACAAATATATTCTAAGGAACTACAGCAATGATAATAGCTAATATTTGCAAAGCGCTTTGAAGCAAACCAAGGGGTTTCATGTATGTTGCCCAGAGCTCTCACAACAGCCTTGTATAGTACAATATTTTCAGACTATAAGACGCATTCCCCCCAAATTTGGGAGGGAAAGGGGGGTTTGTCTTACAGTCCAAATGCAGCTTATCTGGCTTGCTGTGAAGGGGGGTGGCAGTGGAGTGGGGTCACAGGTTATTAAATATTTTACCACATCTTTTGCTTTAAATTTTTTTTCCTATTTTCCTCCTCTAAAACCTAGGTGAATCTTATGGTCCGATGCGTCTTATAGTCCTAAAAAATACAGTAATTACTATCATCCACACTGACCCCCTCCCTGTACTTTAAATCCCTGAAACTGCTAGCTCAGGGCATGTGTTCTCGCTTTCCCTCTGTTGTGAATACCCTTCCTTTGAATATCTGCATAGTTTTCTCCCTGGATAGAGACTTCTGTTGAATATCACCTTATTGCAGGTATTCACCTTATTGCAGAACACCTCCTGAACACCTCCTAAGACATAACCAGGGACTCCAGTTCCCTTGCCTACTTTAATGTTCCTTCATAGCACTTATCACTTATATATTATCTATACATTTTCAATTTTTTTGTTGTTTGTTGCTCTCCTATCACTACTGCAGTAGGGCTTGGTCTGTGTTGTTCACTGCTCTGTCCCTAGTGCTTAGAACAGGGCCTGACACATGATAGGCAATTAAAATATACTTGTTGAATGAATGGATGAGGCCCATTTTACAGTGGGATGTCAAGAGGAAAAATGTCTGACGCAATATGTTAGTTTCCTATTGCTGGTATAACAAATTACCACAAACTCTGCACCTTAAAACAACAAGCATTCGTATCTGACTATGGAGGTCAGCAGTCCCACACAAGCTTTACTGGGCTATAATCAAAGTATTGGATGGTCTATGTTCTTTCTGGAGACTCTAGAGGAGAATCTGTTTCCTTGACTCTTCCAGCTTCTAGAGGTGGCTCACTTTCCTTGGCTGATGGTCCCTTCTTCCAAATTTCCTTCCTTTTCAAAACTAGCAGCATAGCATCTTTAAATCTCTGGCCCTGACTCTCCTGTCTCCATCTTTCACTTAAAAGTACCCTAATGATTACTTGGGGCCACTCCGATATTCCAGGGTAATGTCCTCAGTTTAAGATGAGATCCTTGACTTAATCACACCTGCACATTGTCCCCTGCGTCATGCATGTAAGGTAATGAATTCATGGGTCCCAGGATATCTATGGGGCCATTACTCTGCTCCCATACTCAAGGTCACTCAGCTAGTTCATAGCAGAGCTGAGACTGTAGTGCGGGTTAGGCCTTTCAAACCAACAGCTGATCCATCACAAAGAAGAAAAAGGAAATCTGAGAATGATCCTGATAAGAGTGTCACCACCAATGGCAGGCAGGTGGCAGTGCCTGGGAAACCACCCAGCCTCTGCGATGGTTTGCTCGTCTAGACTCCATCCTGATGGCTATCCTGGTACATAGTCTACATGACCATAATCACCATAGACCTGATTTCTGTACCTGTTGACAAACAGGATATGGACTTGGTCCCAATTCTGCAGGTCAGAATCCCAAGCTGGAGTTTCTAGAGTAGAGCTTCCCAACCTTAACAGTATTGATACTTTGGGCCAAATAATTCTGTGTTTGGGTGAGAGTGAGAACTGTCCTGTGCCTTATGGGATATTTAGCATCAGCATTATCCCTGTCTCTACCCACAATACCTCCCTACCTGTTACAACAACCAAAATGCCTCCAGATATTCATAAATGGTCCATGGATGTAATGGGGTGGTGCAAAATCACCCCAGTTAAAGACCACCGTACCAGAGGAAACAGACCTAAATGCTACCACCTCAGTACAGGGGGGTGGGGAAGTCAAGCCTCTGGAGGGATCAAAATGTCCAGGAACCTGGAATTATAGGTGTCTTTGCCTTTATCTACATTTCAGCCCATCATTTATAGCACAGGACACTGGCTGAAATACATTTGACTGCCCCGAGCATAAAGTGCTTCCCCATAATGCTGGCAAAACATAATTAACCAAATGACAATGGCTTTCACATACACATCGATTCCTGTAATTTTAAGTCTCCATTACTAGATAAATCAACAGCAAAATCCTATTTATCAGCAAAAGCCTCCCCTCCTGGCAGACTTTTTGTTAAATATATTAATCCTAGAAGAGTAATATTTTCCCTCAGCTTTGCAAAGCAGTCCACCCATAAAAATGTTAATAGCCACAACATCATTTTCAGTACACTGCTCCTCCATTAGTTGCACGGCTCCCCTGCGCAGGGCAGCTGTAGGTTTTTCTGACTGCAGGGTGCATTGTAGTAAGTAGCTGCTCCATAGAGGACCACATGGTCCAAAGCCTTGTGGCGCTTCTGCAGCTGCAAATTCCTTGTCTGGACAGGTACCACTTCACACAGACCTTTGGAAATGTTATTCCAGGCCAGAAAAACCTGGATGATTACTATTACCCCATCCCCAGTACTACAGGATTAACATCACCCCATTTAATGTGACCAAGTTATGCTACAAAAGTACAGAGGAAGGGTCATGGTCCCCGAGTGTCTCACATGCCTCCAAGATCCTCCCCATTCTCATGAGTATTGCTTAGGTCAAGCCTTTTCAAACAGGCAAGCACACCTTTTGCAGGGTTTGTTAAAATGAGGATTTTGATTCCCTAGGTCTGGGCAGGTTCCTGGATTCCACAATTCTAACCAGCCCCCAAAGGAGGGTGGCCTCCAGGCCAAATGTTAGGTATCAAGCACTAGACAACTGGCTTTTAAACCCTTTATTCACCCTTTAGACAGCTCACAACAGTCTTATTCCAAGAAGAAACCAGCCTAAATGGAAGTACACCAGTTTCATCTCACACACAAAGAGAAGTTTGTTTGCTGCCTCAGTTACTCTGATTCCAAACCCAGTGGGAGAGATAATTTCCCGACTTATTTCTGTACCACTATAATCACACAGCAGCTCCTGCCATTTGTTAGCATGCACATCTGGTAGCCCTCTTGCCTCCGGGCCAGCAGGCTCCAGACTCCAGAGCCCTGCAGAGCCTGGGCGAGCAGCCAGTTGCTGACACAGCAGCCAGAGGGTGCCTGGGGACCATGGAATTACTGTGCTCCACATCCAAGGGAGTTCAGCCTGTCCTCTGCTTAAGCAAGAGGAGGGGACGGATCTGGCGGAAAGGGAGTCTGAAGATCAGAAACTGGCCTCTCTGTGGACCTGTCATCCCTCCAGCTGTGAGCGGATTTGAATAATTGGGGCTGAGAGGCACATGCAGATGTCCTCTTTGGCCTGTGAAGTGAGCCCGGCTGGTCTCCACTCTGGCAGCACTTTAGCTCATCTGGGGGAAGCCCTGGCTATGGGCTAATAATGCAGCTGCTGTTCACAAACACGCAGCAGACCAATGGGAAGGGGGAATCATGAAGGGATCTATTTGGTATGGAAATATGGGATGTGTTTCTGCCTCAATTCAAGAGATCTGGTTTCAGAATCAGCCCTCACCCTTGCCTTTGACCTTGATCAGCTCACTTACCTTTCCCCTGCCTCATATTTTCTCATCAGTCAAGTGGCAATGAAAGGTGCTGGGCAGTGCAGTGTCTTGAATCAGCATGAAGCCAGGGTGAGAAAACCTGAGAAGTTGGCACAGCCCTCACCACTCGCTGGCTGTTTTACTTTGAACAAATCATTTAAACTTGTAGTGACTTAGTTTCATCACTTATATAGTAGGGTTAATATCCCAACGATCATCTCACAAACTTCTAGTGAAGATCAAATTAGAATAGAACTGTGCTGTAAACTGTCCAGTGTTTGAGGTCCATGATCGATTGCACCCTGCTGAAAAGGACAGAAGAGCCTTGTTTATACCACAAAAAAACACTGCTGTTTGGAACTGGAGATGTCTATACTGTTGCTTTAGGATTTACTCATGCAGTAGATTTAAAGGCCGTCCATGACAATCATCAGGGAAAAACAGGAAATATTCTGCGCCTTGCAACGCTAAGAAATACAATACTGAAAAACATATTTTGGATCAAAGTTCTATTACTGCAACAAATAATTGAAATGATGCCAGAAAAATAAATTAAGAGAACTGAGCTCTAACTGGCTTCCCTCATGTAAATGCAATCTACCCTGTGTTCTACTTGGTGAGCTAATGGCACTCTAAGGAAATCCACAGTGAGAAATTGTAGCTTCCTTCCAGCCTTCTCAGCCTGCCTGTGCATTTTAATCTTTGCCTCTTGTCAGGCAGGCTTTGGGCGTCTGACCCTGCCCTCCAGACTTGCTTATTATCCCTCCCAGAAATAGGAGTCCTTATTAAAACCCATGCAGCCCATCCAGCTGTGGCACTGCTGGCTGAGACCAATTTGGAAAAACTGAAAATAGCAAGAAGAGGAAAACAATTTGACATGGCTCTTTTGGATCAATAAAATTAATACTTTTTATCAGAAAAAATAAGTTATTCTGGCATGGTTAGAGATATGTGGTCATTCAATCTAGCCTACTCAAATATTCTATCACTTAAAAAAATTCCTTGAGCATCTCTATGTGCTGGGTCATGTGTGGTAACTGGAAAACATAAATTGAAAAAGGAGGTATTAAAAGCCACAATTAATCACTTGCTTGGTTTTTACTGACGTAGGCTTCTGGCAGAGTTCTATTCCCAAATGATCTTTTGAAGCAAGTACTGTGTGGGAAGACATTTTATCAAATAGTGAAAAATACAGTGTTCTAGAATAAGCAAAGTCAGTTGAGGATTGGATGGTATCAGGTCAAGCTTTTTGAAAGACTTAGAGTAATATTACTAATAAATATAACTCCTGGGTGTGCACTAGAATCACCTGTGAAGGTTTCTAAAAGTACCTGTGATATCTGTGACCCAGACTAACCTCTAAAATGCAGAGCCTCTCAATACAGTATGGTCCCAGGACCAGAACCAGCAGCTTTAACTGGCAATATGTTACAAATGCAGACTTTTGAAAATGAATCTGATATCCTCAGGTTGGGGCCTAGCAATTGGTGTTTTACCTAATTCTTTAGTTAAAGCTGATACATGTTAAAATTTGAACATTGCTTCTCTAAATTATACTTTCCAAGGACTCAGGTATGCTTAAAGAAGAAGTTAATTTGTCACTGAATTACTTTTGTGGTTCCAACAAAAGTGAAATATGAATGGAGGGTTCTTAGTGGAGGATAATTAACATAATATGAAATAGAACCATATCCCTATGAGTTCAAACTACAGATATATTTTTAGATGGCACATTTAGAAAATCAGAAATGGTATAGATTAGATATATATGTGGATTTAGTTCACTATTGCCAGAATACTATAAAGCAACAACAATAAAGAGAAGCTTGAAGGAAGGAAGCATTAGGAAAAGTAAAGGCAAGAACTACAGTGTCTATTGTAAAATAAACACATGTAATTCTACCAGGTAAAATCACCTTTAAAAAGATATAGTATCTTGCCCTGGCTGGTGTAGCTCAGTGGATTGAGCGCGGGCTGCGAACCAAAGGGTCGCAGGTTCGATTCCCAGTCAGGGCACATGCCTGGGTTGCAGGCCAGGCCCCTAGTGGGGGCCACGTGAGAGGCAACCACACATTGATGTTTCTCTCCCTCTCTTTCTCCCTCTCTTCCCCTCTCTAAAAATAAATAAATAAATCTTAAAAAAAAAAAAGATATAGTATCTTATTAAATTTATTTAATAAGAGTCGGTAATGCTTAATGATTATAGGTTCAGATTTTAGATCAGATTGCTTGGATTCTTCAACCTAGTAGCTCTATGATGTTGGGCAAATTAATTAATCTCTCTGTGCCTCAGTATTCTAATCTATGAAATGGAAAAACAGTACCTACCACATGGCATTGTTGTGCATAACAAACGTGTTTGTATATGTAAAATGCCAGTACACACTTGATAAATGCCAGCTACCACAGTCATTATCGTATCTTCTTTGTATCTCCTACTTCGTCCAGCCTATCAGTCAAGTAATGGTTGACTCAAATTGAAAGATATTTATAGAAGTCTTAGGAAATTTATGATATACATAAACAAGGAGTGAAAGAAAATATGGATAAACAAGGAAGCTAGATTCATTGGAGAGTGAGGCAGAAGAGAATGTTTTCATCGACTTGTATTAATAAAAAATTTTAAATGAAGGCTGAGATAAATTGATGGACATTGGATCCATAATTGGCAATTATAAAAAACTAATGATATCTGAACTGAGGTAAAGAGATAAAAATAGAATCTAAGATTAGAAGAGATCTTGGCAAGCACCTATTCCAAACCGATATAAGAATATGTATTTAATAGCATCTCTGTGAGTCTTATTATGAATACTTTCAGTTATTGAGAGCTCATTATTTGATAAGATAGCACATTCCAATTTTGAACAGTTTCAATGCCCAGAAAGTTATTACTTACACTGAGATCAAATCTGCCTTCATACCTTCCAATCACTGGCCTTCCTTCCTGTGATTTTATAACATGCAAATTTTTCTTAGTATGCCCACCTACTGAATATATTATAATTAAGAAGAGGCACATCTCTGGACAAACTAATTTGCATTTCTGTTAGGATTTAAATAAATACTACACTGAAGTTCCCACATTTTAAAATATTGTTGGATGTGTTTCTCGCTGAGTAAAGGTACCACTACTGACAGAAAGGAAATGTAAAGGACTTGGGATATAAAGATGCTACCTTTGAGGAGCATGCAGTTTGTAGAGGAAGTCAGCTCTATACACACTAAGGAGAATAAGTGGTTATAGGTGCTCTGATAGAAGTAGGTGGAGGCTACACTAGAAATACAAGCACATAAAGAAAATGGAGGTAATCAGAAAAGGCCTAGAACGTGAGTAGTTCACCAGGTCAATGAAGGGAGGGGCAAGCATTAGAAAATTCAGAAATGTATAGAATTCATTGTTATTTTGGAATTTAAAATGATGGCGCCATGAGAGAGGAGCTGAAAGATGGGAAGATGTCAGAGACTTTATACCCAAAGGTCTTCAAGACTGTGTGTGGATTGATTTGGAACACAAGTTCTAACCTTATAACCACCTCATCCACTCCCTCAAGGAATGTCATTAGCTCTGAAACAGGTAGCACTGCCTAAACGTGGTGAAAACCTGATTCATCATGGTCTTATCTCTTTCCAAGAAAGTGGCATCAACTGTTCTACAGAAGGTAACTTAGAGCTCAGTGAAGTTAAGGACCTTATCTCAAGCTGAACACTACGGGGACCAACACAAGAAATTAGTCTAACAATTGGCTGAGTCCCCAACTTTTCCAAATGTTTTCGTATCTCTTTCATGAATCAGAAAACTAGAAAAAGGAAATGACTGGATAAACAAAGTATGCCACATGGCAAGGCTTCAGCAAAGAGGAATTGATGGGATCCAGGCTCCAGTTGCTGGCAGATTAGTGATGAAACCCTCAGAAGAGCATTCTGGCAGGTTTAGCTATCACAAAACGTCTGAACCAAATGCCTTATTGTCCCGATGGGGATCCCTCTGTCATTAAATGGGGTGAGCTCTGGTAAGAACACTGAGTTGGTGGAATATACCCTGCCCACACTAATATATTGCCACAGAATTAACTCTGGCTAAGGAAAATTGTGAGTGCGAGAAATCCTCTAACACTAATGGCTTTAACAAATCTGAGCTGATTAGCAGGATGCCATGAACTGAAATCCTTGTGTTCCAATCAATCTTGCAGGGAAGTCCCAGAAAGCACACTTGAGGGAGGAAAATCCATGAGATAACTCCAGGCAGGTTTCTTCGTAAAAAGAGAGGAATAATCAGAAAAGATACAAAACACTGAGTAGAGTGATTATTAGCTAGTCATTTTTAAGGCACTACTCTTTTCAGTAAATAAATGTCTACATTTAGATTTATTCCTCATAAAAGGAGTATGGACACATTTTCAAACAAAGGCCCACCTGAGACAGATAGTGATGGGAGCGAAGTCTGCCCTTATCAGTTGGAGGTAGTGGGGAAAATACAGTGATGGATGTGTTCATTCTAGAATGGGATCTGCAAGTAATTGGTCAAAGGAGGAATTGATGCCAATTTATCCAGTATTTAAATAAATATGCTGAAGAGCATTTAGGAAATGATGGTCTGCACAAGAAATAGCATGCTAGCATTTGAGCAGGAAGCAGGGAGCAAAGGTTCTACTCAATCATTGCTTTGAGAGTTGAAGGATTAAGGAAGCATTTGGGTAGTTGCATATCCACTGACTGACAGCAAATCAGAAGGCATCTGGGTATAGTCCTCTGGATATTTGTTTGCCAGACTAATTTCCCATTAAAGGTAGAAGCTTTCCTCATAAGCTGTAGAAAACACCCACTCCTCTGTCAGTCCACTATTCTACTGCTCATTAACATGTAATCTTTGTTTCTAACATCAAGCTATGCCATTGTTCATCTCCCCCAATTGGTGGGGTGAAACCACTGAACAGCTCAGTGACTAAATATTCAACAACCACCTTAACAGGCTCTTACTCAAAAGGAGCAGCCAATTGAATTGCATCATTATCATAGTTATGCTGATATGGTCTACTGGTACTCAGTATCCATTTTTACCTTCTTTTGAGCTCTTTCTTCCTCAATCCTGTGTAGCAAGGGCTGAAAAGCTAACTACATTTCCCAAACTTTCCTACCACTACAGTCCCAAATGCTATTTATAGATTCTGCCAATGGAAAGCTCTCCTGAAATATTTGATGTGTAGAAGGAGATGGAACTCAATCTTTCTGTAGCAATGGTGAGTAAAAGCTGGAATTTGGCAATTGTGAGTTTTTGCAACATTTTCACTGACTAGACACCAGATTTGTGATATAGAAAGACAGTGATGCTCCCAATAGTTTCTTGGGTTACCTGACCTTGAATAAGTTACTTAACTTCTCCAAATTTTGGATTACTCATTGGTAAATACCAGGAAAATAATGGTACCTATTGCATAGAGTTGCTTTGAAAACTAAGTAAATGGCAAGGAGGTGTTAGGTATTACTGCTACTGCTTCTGCTGCATATAAACAACTTAGAAGAATGCCTAACAAAGAGAAGTCCTTGATAAGGGTTAGCCAAGGTGATGATGATTTGAAATCAACAGCAAATACCTGGCAAAGAAAAGGATCTGATGGCAGAGACAGAGGACCTCACGGAGACAGAGGACAGCTGTGTGGCGTATAAACAAATTCCTTAACCTTTCTTTGCTCCATTTGTTAAATGTTCTCAATTTAAAATGGGGGATATTATCACATTCACAGAATTATTTATTAAATGGAATAATGTCCGCAAATTTTGCAAAGCATAATACAAATGTTTAGCATTATTAGTTACCATAAAAATGCTGAAAGAGTTCAAAAGAATGAAGTGTGACTTCTAAGGAGAATTAACAAATCAGCAATAAGGAAAATAGACTTTGAACAGGGCTTTGAGGAATGGGAAGATTTTCTATATGTAGAGATAGCAGAGAAAAGCATGCCAGTTTGAACTGAAGCATAAAGTTGAGATACTGAAGGACCAATATAGAATTCATTATTCTTCTTCTCATGTATTTTTCTAGCAGTTACACCATGGAAGTTTTGAGACACAGTTAAGAGAAGGAATCCTAAGTGAAATCTCCTAATTGGCTTTCTGCATACTTAACATCACTTACAGAGAAAACTAGTTTATGAGGGCGAGATGCATTGAAAAGAGAAAGCTCATGGGCATGATTATGTAGCCTACAGAATTTAAGATGCATTCTTCTATATTAAAAGCAAAAAGAAAAAAAGAAACCTTCCTACTAGCAGGAAAATGTCAAGGTGGCTCAGATGTTGAACATTATTCTGTTGCCATGATCTCTGTGTTTTTGTCAGCATAAGGTTTTTTAACACAGGCACACCACTCACCGAAGGGCTGAATGACCTCATATTAGCTGACTCCATTCCCAGACTCTAAGTGGGTATAATAACAACAGCCTGAGAGTGGCATACTTAATGAAAAGGAGAATTATAATGATCATGCCAGCCTCTAGACGTAAATAAGCCAATTGACCACAGACCCATGCACGAAATAAATGAGTAAATTCTGAAGACGATGAGGGCAGTTGGAGTCACATCATATTCACGTGGCTCTCAGAAATATCAAAGACACATTTGCTTCTCTGAAGTAGATGTTCAAAAAAGAAACAGAAGGACTATTTGGCATATGGCTCAGCACCTAAAACTGCCTCATTTTCCTCCTATTGGCTTTCTGGCAAACAATGTTAATTTCCACCTAATTTTAAATCATGAGAATATATTACCATATCCCACTAGTTCTTTAATCTGCGATTGTCAACATGCCCTGAATACATCCTGTCTGAAAGCGCATATTAGCTCAAGAATACAGGGTTAAGAGGCTCTGTGTAGTTAGGGATACAACACAGTCATCAACCATGCTGGTTTTGAGTCAAGGCATTGAGTTAAGTAATTCCCAAGTATGGCATTGTATCTTTTGAAAAATGTAAAGAGAGATATATGAGGTCAATTCATCAGCAAGACAGCAAGAATGGTAGTGGTGTGGCCTTTATGCCTACCAGTACAATAGAGTGAAAGTCAGGAGGAGAACTTCGCTGTTCTCCAGATGTGGGCTGCAACAAGATGATCGACCTGCAGCAGCTCATACCAGTAAATAAAATCTCAGCTCTTATAATCATCATCCAACTCATCAAGAGCAATGAAGATTAAGTCACATATGAGAGATACAGGCAGTTGAAGTTGAACAGGAGCAAAGACAGTAGAGCCAGCATAAAGAATGATGTGTCAACACATCAGCCACTCTTCCTCCTGTGCTTGAACGTATTACTAAAACCTGGGGCTCTGAGGTCTGGATTTCAACACTCAGTCCTGCCACTTTGAACAAGTGGGGCTTGGAGTGAGTTGTATCATCTGTCCCAGTCTTGATTTCCTCATATACAATGTGGGGGAATAATTTTACATAACCTATAGAGTATTTGTGAAAAATTTTCAAATTCAGTGATTTATTAAAAGCCTTATGCACTGTTATGGTTAATCTATTTGTCAAGTTGGCTAAGGCTCAGGTATTTGGCCAAACATTATTCTGAATGTGTCTTTGAAATTGTTTCCTAGATGTGACTAACATTTAACTTCAGACTTCCAGGAAAGCAGAATACCCTCCATAATGTAAGGGTGGGCCTTATCTAATCAGTTGAAGGTCTAAGATACCATAAAAGCACTCCAAACAATATACGTATTTTGACGTTTTAAATTCTTTTGCGGGGAGGTGATGGAAACAGCTCTGGAGTAGTTCACTGATACTGTTTAAAAAATAAAGTACTTAACTCTAGCAATTTTTCTAGTTATAAATGCAATACATGCTCATTGTAGAAAAACTGTAAAACATGTTTAAGGAAAAAGTCACCTAAAATTTACCCCCCAGACACAGACCACTACACTTAATTTCTTCAGCTACTGTCTGCAAAGCTTTCTATGTCTACATTTAGAGTTGACATAAACCTCTACATACACTTCTCTTTCTTGCTTATCATCAAATAACATTTAATAGTGTGAAAAAACTGTTCTGTACTTTTAGACAGAAAGTGTTTTCTTCTTTATAATTTACAAGAACATAGCACAGTGCCCAGCATGCAGTGGATTCCACAAGGGTGATCCAACGAACTTTCTGACTTGATGAACTGACAAACGCTCCATGAAACCATCTAATGGAACTTGCTGACCAAGGCAATTTCGGTCTCCGCCTTTGCTCTCACAGAACAGCTAAAGTCACTGGAATACAGTCTCTGATCTGGGGCTTTGAAAGATTCGTTAATTCAGTAAAATAATATGCAGTCTGTAAGGACCAAAAAAGATAACATTTGAAGTGTATAAGCACACAGGTTCACTCAATGATACTTTATCCCAAATCCTTTGGACCAGTTACACTTTGGAATTTGGAATTCTTTTACTGAAAAGGATGATAGAGCAAATGTGATGTGCAGAGTGTTATAAAATACCACAGTTGGGTACAGGGAAACATACTGTAATCAAACAGTAAGAGCAAAGCATTTTTATAGGAAAGTGTGAGAATAACCACAATAAATAGACCCTTCCTTGTGTTTTATGTTTCGTGGCACATTATAGGAATCTCATGTGTCTGGGCTGTGGGTATACTCTCTAGAGGAATTTCAGTCCTATAGGCCCCAGTTTATCACTAGCTGGGAACCAAATTCTTGTTTGATTTCCCAGCTTGCAGGGTTCCTAGGCAATGCAAGTAGTAAAATTCAGACTAACCACTAAGGTACAGATCTAGTGTTTTTAATTTCCAAGGACAAATTTTGTTATCCAAAGACCAAAGCTATAAATAAGCTTCCTTATCTGTTCTTTGGGCCAATTTTCATGGATTCTTTCCTATCATCCTCTTTCATCAGGGTAGTGGGGTAGGGCTTGTAAAGTCCAGCTTTAGGTCTGATTGGTTGGGGGTGGGGAGTGGGGGCAGGTATCTCACTGTTCGCCTTTGGGGAACCCCAGTCTTGCCTTGTGTCTTGTAGGGTTAATATTACTTATCCTCTCAGTTACTGATACTGATAAACCCTGAGGATACCACACCGTCAGCCTTCTTGCAAATTTCTCTTTCCATACCTTCTCAGTTTCTAGTACCTGAAGATTTCCCTTGTTTCTGACAAGGCTAACTAACTGGGCATTAAATCATATATCCTATTTTATCTAGCATGTCCTTGTGTTATACATAACACAGGACAATTGTCCTGTTATCTTGGACCACTATATTGCCACACCAGAACTCTTAATTTCATTTTCCTTTTACTACTTAAAACTACTTACCATATTTCTATAAGCCAGATTTCTCTATTAAACCAGGCATACCATTTTTTTGAGGCTTTGTGGAATAACATTTGATATAGGAGCTTATAGCTAATTTTGAGGTAAAAATTCTTTAATGAATATTTTTTTATAAGTAAGCCTTTGTAAGCCTACCCTTGAAAATGAGAAATCACAGTATGATGCCATCTACTTGGTGACAAACTATCTCCCAGACATTTAATACGATTGTTTCATTCAAGGTACTTGAATGCTCACTATTCTTAACGGCAACAGAATGAATCTGTGATGCTGAAGTGCTGAGGCCCTCTCTGCGGGATTTTTCCAGGCTCCTTGCAGAAAGGTCTGTCTCATTCTCTTCCTTGGTGAACCCCAATTTTAATTTTTCTTTAAAGAGGGAGGTGGTTCATTGCTAATCCTTAGTTCATTATCCGGAACAAAGCAAATACTTGTAAGTATTTTGTGACTGACTAATACTCTCAGTGAATGCTAACTGCCGCATGATGAATGTTTTTTTGTTCTAGCTAATCTGTCAGGATGTTTAACTGGAACTAGAAATGCTGAACAAAAACTCTTACCGTGGGTGGGGGTAGAGAGGTAATTCTATCAACTTCTTCAACTCTCAAATCCAGGTGCTCTTCGGTAAGTGCTCTCTTTTGTTTTACTTTATGTCAAATGAGGAAATCTGATTTCTGGATTTCTAACAGGCCCTGTCAGGTGTATTAGCTTGACAGTTGGTAAATGGGCATTTTTTTCTACCTAAGGTTCTGTAATGAATAAAATCCCCTTACATCTTCCTGGGGAACCAATTACTACATTGAAAACTATGATAATGGATCTTTCATCAATAACAAATGTGACTTGTAAAGTGAAAATCAATCTATTTTGACTGATGATGTCTCATAGCAATAGGTAAGATTTCTTCTGAAAAATTAAAATTTAAAAAGTGTTTGATTTATCAGTTGAGTAAGATTAGAAATTCAGTAGTTATCAGTCTTGTCCAGCCATTTTCTGGCTTAACGACCTTGGAAAATTGAGACCTTTACTTTCCTTTTTCAAAAGACAAGCTGGTCTCCCAAATGTATGTCCCTCTATAGGAAGATGGAAAGCATGCATCTCTGTGGACATTTGAGCAGACAGATGGACTGATGGATGCGAGTTCTTCCCATGCTTGGCCTCCCAGAAAGTTTCAAGCATGGGTTTGAAAAAATGCTCCCTCTTATCATCCTCCAGGCAGCACCTGGTCTAAAGATGAGTTTCAGAATGCTTGGTGGTTATCCTAATAAAATGACCATAATGTATAATGTGCATATCAATTAGTACTCTGTCGGTGGCAAGCGACCAATGCATCATTCAAACCAGCAGACATGAAAAAGAAGGATTTACTGGCTTATTTACCCAAACCACAGGGGAAGAGGGAGACTGGCTTCGAGAACGGCTGGGCTCAGCACTAGAGAATTGTCCAGGCCCTCACTTTAGCTCTGCAACTGCTTAGCATGTCTCTCAGTGTCTTAGTCTCATTCTCTCCAGGGACCGCAGCCACTGATGCCCAGAGAACCACGTCTCAACACTCCACTACCAAAGAAAAGAGGGTCTTTCCCAGAGCATTACTTAGAACTATAAAATCTGGGAAGGGCTCAGAATGGCTCATCTTGGGCCATGTATCCACCTCTTGACCAATCATTCATTTAGCCAATCACTAGCCTGAATCTTCTGCACACCCCTGTGGTCAGGAGGGCAGCGACTATTTCTGTAATAAAGGGGTGGTGGAGAGTAGGCAAGCATAAGAGGCACTGTATATACCTAAATGGCTAATTACATATGTTATTATATACATATTAACCATTTTATTATATAATATATAGGTATATAGTCTGTGCATGTTTATATTTAAGAAAGTATAAATTGTTCTGTGAGCATGTGTATA
This sequence comes from Glossophaga mutica, assembly GCA_039655065.1. NCBI lineage: Eukaryota > Metazoa > Chordata > Mammalia > Chiroptera > Phyllostomidae > Glossophaga > Glossophaga mutica. The sequence goes on along the minus strand of CM077307.1, from coordinate 55,987,752 downwards.
TGTATAATGCATGCATATATATATGGATGTATTGTCTGTATATCTGTATATATTGGTTAATGGATACGGATATATATTATATGGATTACTGTTTTGCAAGATTTTGTGGCTTTTCCCTTTCCAGAAATTTTATTCTATCATCTATAACCCAGGGTAAATTGCATTTCAGTCAGATTAGCTTCTGTATTGCCCCTAAATGTGTCTGATTTCCTTCTCTGGAAAGACAGAGAATCATACAGGCATGTGGCAGTGTCTCAGGGTGCTATGGGTATGGGGTGCCACTCCCATGTTGGGGTACACAGAGGGAAGCATTATAAGTGGCCTGACCTCCTATGTAGTTTTCAGGTCAGCAGCACCAACGTAAGAGCTCTCCAAGACTGCCTAACCAACCAAACAAAATGAGGAGCTCAGAGATTAGAATGAAGGATAATGGAACTAGAGAGAGGTAAGAAATGAATCGATGGAGTGCCAGGCAGTGGTGACCACCAGCACAGACAGGAGTTTACTGTGACTTTGGTGTAGTACCCTTGGCCTGTTAGGAGTGCTAAGATTGCAAGGAAGAGGGACAGTGTATATGAGGTCTGTCTGGAAAAAGTCAAGCCATTGTTAACATAACAAGAATGGTTTGTGCAACACTGATGTAACCTGACAGCCAAGGAGAGTGGGCTGGAATGAGCATGTGTGAACAATGACAACTTCACCGTACTAGTCAGTGGGGGTGGTAGAGGCTGTTGAGTGATCATGTGTACTGTGTGGCCGTCACATTCAAAAATGACTGAGCAAGTAGAGCAACAAATCTGCATCAGATTTTGCATTAAGCTTGAGCATTCCTCCACAGAAACAATTTGGATGAATCAAAGGCTTTTGGGGTGATGTAATGAGGGCAGCACAAATAAAAATGTGGCACGAATACTTCAAAGATGGTCAAGAATCTCTTGAAAGTGATTCACATTCTGGAAGGCCTGCAACAAGCAGAACACCTGAGAATATTGAATGTGTATGGGCTGCAATCAACAAAGATCAGCAACTGACAGTGAGAGAACTAGATGCCAATCTGTGGATTCCCAAAAGTACTGTGTCCGAGAATCTTGGCATGAAACATGCCATGGCAAAATTTTTCTGAGGCTTCTGCTACCAGAGCAGAAGGAACATTGTGCTGCAGTTGCTAATAACTTTATTCAAACCGCTACCAATGAACCAGACTTCCTCAAGAAGGTCATAACCAGAGATGGATCATGGGTCTACAGCTACGATCTGAAAATGGAGGCCCAGTCACTCCAATGGAAGTCACCTGGTTCCCTATGATGAAGAAGGCGTGGCATAGCTGCAGGAAGATCAAGACCATGTTAACTGTTTTTTGATTGAGAAGGTGTTGTCCACCACGAGTACACACTTCCAGGCCAAACGATGAATAAGGAGTACTACCTCAATGTTCTTCATCAGTTGAGGGATGCAATATGATGAAAATGGCCACAGGTACTAGCAACTGGTGATTGGCAGCTTCATCACAACAATGAGCCCGCTCACGCATCACATCTCGTGCAGTTTTTTTGTGAAACATCAAATCACCCATGTGACTCAGCCCCCCTACAATCCAGATTAGGTACTCTGTGACTTCTGGCTTTTCCCACACCTAAAATCACCTTTAAAAGGGAAGAGATTTCAGACCATCAGTGAGATTCAGGGTATGATAGGGCATCTGATGGTGATTGGGAGAACTGTGTGAGGTCCCAAGGTGCCTACTTTGAAGGGGACTGTGGTGTCATTAACCTATATACAATGTTTCTTGTATCTTCTTCAGCAAATGTCTCTATTTCTCATAGTGTGTGGACGGATACTTTCTGGACAGACCTTTGTATTCTGAACTTTTACTTTCACTCTTTTCTCAGAAGGACAACAGGATGTGCCACTGCAAGATGTGCCTCTTTGGCACAAGGATTCTTCTGAGCTGCAGACACAGGAGAAACTTTGAAAACATAGTACAAGTTACCTTTTTGTAAGGGCAATTTGCGTAGAAAGGGGTCCTACACCAGGAAGAGCTATTACCAGAGACCAAACTAACCTGTCTTCATGGCAAGGGAAATATTTGTACATTACACCAAATGTATACATTTCCTGTGAATTTCCTCTTATTTTCTTGTGAATTATTTTCTTTGAAGCCCTGGATTCCTACTCCTTCCCTTGGCTCAGGATAGTATAGAAGCCTTAATCACACAGCTGCCTTTTGGGTCTCATGTTTTTGTAGGGGTCCTACATGTAATCGAATTTGTTTTTCTCTTGGTAATCTCTCTGATGTCAATTTAATTATTGGACCAAAGAACCCAGAAGGGAACAAGGAAGAATTAAGCCTTTCCTACATGTCCAGCTCTATTTTTTCTCTTCTTTCTATTCCACCCAGTTTCTTCTCCTGCACACGTCTCACCTCTGCCACAAACGCCTTCTGAAACTGTTTTAACCTGCCGTGGGGTCCGCCCCTCTCCCGTGGCTCTAGGAGAGGCGGCCATTGTTCGGAAGTTGCTATTTCACAGCCAGACTGAGAAACACAATCTCTTCTCCACTCAGCAAATATATGCCCTCATACTTAGGAAAAAGATAAATTATCTTAAAATTGATTAATCCAATATGCACTTGCCAAGTAAGTAATCTTTATTATATGTTAATTTAGTTGTTTCCTTTTCTATAACAATTTAACAGTTGAAATTTCTTTTGCTTTTTATGATTATACAAATATGAATATTCAGCTTTCAATTAACAATTAAATTGATGAATCATAAACTTTTGAAACATATTTGCATATAATTGTTTTCAATATACTTATGTAAAATCCAAAGCCTATATTCCCAAGTATAAAAAACCCATTCGTGTCAGCTTTAATTATACATGGACATCTATTTGGACGTGTGGATTGTGTGCTTTTGTTGCCAAGCATGTCAGCTCTGTTCCTTAATTGTGGCTATAACCACAATTTGGGAAATTCTATTGCAACAACAATATGTTATGTGCATCTCTCATTAGGCCTGTGTGGCTTGTCTGTCACAGCAACTGGTCCTAAAGTACTCTTATTTCTCCTACTTTCAAACCTTCTCATTTTTAAAAGAGGTGTTGTTATGGCCTCATTAAATTATTAAGCAAATCCATACACAGCCCTACGATTTGATTGCTATGTTCTAGAAATTGTGTGCTTCTTCACTTAGCACACTTAAAGACCATCTGAAAGGTCACTCTTCCCCAAATGCCAGAAAACCTCCACACGTCTGGTACGTTAAGGTTTTCTTATCAGATCTGAGGGAGACATCTGTCATCCCCACTGATTATCAGGAAGATCTGCATGTGGCATTCTGCTGAGTGTCACAGCTTATCTGGTGGTTAATGCAAATCGGTTGCGGGTCACTTTCTCTGAGCAATGTCTTCGCAGCAGGTCACCCAACAACAGAGACAGCAGCGTGACTGATTCCATGATCCAGAAACTACGGGCAAAATCTACCTGAAGTTAATTTCTTCCTTTTTCCTCAAAAACTGCCATGGTCACAACAGGGAGAAATAATGGCTGCCTTGAACAAAGTCCTGCCATACTTCAGTAGTTTACACTTTTCCTATCCATTACAATTAATTGTTTTAAAATGAATCATTAAAAACTGTGTTAAGGAGAAAGTAGAGTTCACAGGATATTGTTAAGCATAGATTTTTTTTTCAACCACATATGGATTATGCTTTTTACTACATCTAAGATCAGTCAATAAAGTGGGGTCCCCCCAGTTTAGTCCTGTTTCAATGGAAGGTTGCACTGTTAATGCAGTGATGACTTGGCAGGGCAAGTGTGGGCGGTTTGGGGATCAGGAAGTTAATGGCGGTGGGGAGCAAAGGGAAGTATAAATCTTGTCGCAAAATCACTCCTGGTCCAAACTTTGTATTGACACTACCTCATGGTTGTTATCAGCTCAAACACCCTATGGATGAGGAATTCTGGGTTCTGTGGCCAGGAAAATTCAGGGTGTCAGCAATCACCCAGTTAGCTGGCACTCATTTAGCTTCCCTGATTCTCAAGACTTCCCCTCCCCTAAACATAAGGACCTTCACCTGCACTGGTTACTGGTTACGGGGAAAGAGACAAGGCAAGGCCTGGGAGCCAATCACCAACTGCATTGCATTTAAGTTGTCATTATAGAGAGGGAGCTGTTTTTTTTTTTTTTTTTTTTAATTTTTTCATTCTAATTCTTCTAGAGTAGTCGTCATAGTTTTCACAACATATTCCTCTTCATGGCTGTGGATCAGGAGGAAAAAATACTGTAGTAACGTGAAATACAAACAGGTTCACATGTTTATCTTTGCTGTGCTCCCTATATTTTTACTTCTTTTATTTCCCTTGGGAACAGATCGTTCAGAAACTGGGTGAGTTGATAAAATGAAGCTGAGCTTGAACTGAGTGCAACTTGCTCTGCGTGAGGCCTTCAGAGCAGGCCGTCACAGATTCCCGAGGTCACCTGCATTTCCCCTTGGGCCACGCTGAAGGACAAGAGCTCACCTCATTTTGTTGTAAAGATAACCAGAGAATCAGATTTTGCTCCCAAGCAACCCAGCTCTCTACTGCATCTACCGAGTCTTCAGCCTAATTCAGTCACCCCCATCTCCACTCCCACCTTGTCTTTGACAGTAGTGGAGAGACGTTTTTTTCTTACAAGCCTTTCTACTCATAAAGTCTTTGTCTAGTGACAGCAATGTCTGGGCCAGATGAAACATCAGCCAGTAAAACTATCATCAACGATGACTGTGTTCGCAGATACTCTAGATCTGGAAATCACTGCCAACATCTACGTGTTTAAAACATTTCTTGCAAGTCTGCCCGAGTCTAGCAAGCCTGTGCTTTTTTCTGAAAAACTTCTGAGAAAACCTCAGAAACCTAGACCTTAAAATAAATAGATAAGCTTGATGTTCACTTGACTCAGCTCAGCCAAGGCTATTGACCCTTCTCCAGATACGAATAGGGTGAATAGGGACACAGAGTGTGTGGCCGCCTTTGGAGCAAGGTTTGAAGGTCACTGTTGAAGCTCTTTGCCCCAGAATATGAAATCTACCACCTATCATATTAGCTATATTACTTTGGCTCTTGAAAACATTTTCTTCCTACATCTTATTTAATGCAGCTATCTCTGGGAAGGATTGCACCTGAAGCTATTATTTGGTGAACACCAATGGCAGTGGTTGGGGTTGTGAGAAGGAAAAATAAAATCAATGAGGAGGGAAGCAGAGAGCCCCACTGCCAAATTCTGCTATCCTGTCAATTTAGCTGAGAACTGGAGGGAAAGCCAGTTTATTTAGATGTTATGTTGTTTTTCAACTCCCATGCAAAATTTTCTGCTCGTCACCTTTACTCATGTTACAATATGGAGCCTCGCTATCACCTGTAGACTAGAAGAAGGTGCCTGTATATCTGCTAGTGATCACATAAAATGGAACTGCATATTTCAAATATTGCTAGTTTGTTTTCGCTTGCTTAATGCCTCACTGCTTCTTTTTAGTTATTTCTTGCTATTAAATCAGATGAAATGCTTTGGGTGATTCCTGGTCAATAAATATCCTACTGGGCTCAGGATATATTTTAAATTTTTTATTATAAAATAGGCATGCAGAAAAGTGAAAATGACACAAATGCACACTTAAAAATATTTAGAATGTGAGCACCCATGTAACTTCCAACTGGATGAAGACACAGGCTGTTTGCTGATATCCCAGGGACCCGCACTGCTCACAAACCAAGTATTAACTTCTCAGAGCAACTTCTCTTGTTACTTATAGATAATAATTTCCTTACTTTTTATTTCTTTTTAGTCTTCCTCCTTCCTATATATGACCCTAAGCAACATTATTTTTAGTTTTGCCTCTTCCTATGATCTATAAATGGAATTGCGCTGTGTGTATTCTTTTATTTTTGCATCTTTCCCTCAAAATATGGTCATGCACGATTTACACATGTTGTCACATCTAGTGATGGTTTCTTCATTTCTATCGCTACATGGTACTCCACTACATGTAGTACGACTTTAACCCACTCTCCTACAGATGGGCATTTGGGTTAGCTCTAGGTCCTGGTGATTGTGCGCCATGCTGCTGTGCCTGCTGTCCCAGCCTGCCAACGCCTGTGCTGCTGAGTTTGTCGGAGTGAATGTGTCAGTGACTGGAAATGCTGGGCATGGAATACAAGTCTTCAGCTTTACACAGCAACGGAAAGCTGTTTTTTCCCAAAACAGTTGTTCCAGTTTATTATACTCCACCTACTAGTATTTAAGAGTTCCTGTTGTTCTACATTCTCACCAACACTTGCTACTATCGGATTCTTAATTTTTTGCCAACCTGGTATTTGGTGCGCAGTGACGCTGCTTTCTTCTCTCTCCTCATTGTGGTTTTAGCTTGCAAAACCTTGATTTTTAATCAGATTGTGAGCTCCTTTGTAAGTTCACTGCCCTGAACCCAGATTCTTTAAAATTTAAACACAAAGTCTGTTATTCTGGACTTTGGTATTTTAGTGTAATTCATACTGAGCACTTCAAATCATAACTGATAAGTGTAGGAGAGGGAAAAGAAACACATTTATTGAGCCTCAGTTTGAAACTGGGCACCTCATGTGCTTTGTTCTATTTGATCCTCATGATAACTTTGCCATTTGAGATCGTTATCCCTATTTTCACTCAAACCATGCCTGCCTGTGTGCCTTTAAACCTTAAAAAAACTCTTTCCGGTACTCATGCTTACTCCCAAGAAAGAGACTCTGCAGGATCAAAATAATGATCGATATCCTGTAGTAAAGTCATTGTATTAAAAACTACACCGAAAGAATAGAAAAGGTAGCTCAGTTAAAATGACTTTAATAACAGCTTCCCTAGGTCAGTTTTTCCATTGACACTCCAAAATCCAGCTCAATGATATTTAAGTAAATGAAGGGGTCCTTGATATTGGGCGGGATTTCCCTCATAAGAGTAATTTGTGAAACACTTCAGTCGCATATTTCATTTTCTGCCTGTGACAGGCACTTGTGAAGTGATTAACAGGACCCAGAAGAGTTACAGAATATTAAATGGCAGCCAGAAATAAAAGTAACAAAACATGAGAGTGAGAGAAACTATCCTCTGTGATAATTTTTATACAAGTAATCAATTTATTAGGACAAGCAACAAGGTTCAAGTAATGGGCCCTTTAAAAAATAATTTAAAGCCAATTAAAGGACAAACATCAAGTAAAGCTCCTAAGAATTTATGTGTTATTAATAGCGCCTTTTTCTTTTTAACTATAAAGGTCTAATAAAAAGTCTGTAAATCCTGCAGATACAGAAATCATTTTCCAAGAATCAAATTAACCAGATGCAAAGACTTGAGTATAATATTGCCTGCAAAAGGGGAAGGCCCAAGTCAGCTTTTAACACCCCTCCCAATGCTAACAATAACATTCAGAACAGGAGTAGCATTCTGTGTGTAACTCTCCTCTCTAGTATCTTTATAAAATAATCCTTCAGAGGGATCCGATCCAAAACCCTCTCAGTGATGTAGACACTCTGAGGACTTGTACCCATGTTACCGACAACTTCAAACAGGTTTGGACTTTGCCTCTATGAATATTAACCTCACATTCATCCCACTGCATGGCAAACAGTGCAAACACTTGTATTAACAGCTTCTATACCTTTCCCACCTTTTGTGAGGTCCGTTATTTTTTCCTTCTTTCTGTGATATAAACCCTGGCTTGTAAAGGTGTTGATATGGTGTGTACTTTCTAGTTGTCAATCTCCCTCCACTATCTTCTGTGCCATCAACTGGCTACAAAGATTTAGAGGTTCTGTGATTATAGGATTTAAATTATTTTAACCCCTTTAAATTTGGAAACTCTTTAAATACCATTATCTCTGCAGCCACTAAAGAATTTTAAAATCAGCTTGGCCTTTTCTAGCTCCAGGTCTAAGAATTATAGCATTTTAAAAAGTATAAATGATTTTCTGCAATTCTACAAAGAGCTGTCCCCAACCAGCTGACCTCCAGGAAATAATGCCAGCCAGTTCTCTAGCTGGTAACTGCTGATCAGAGTTAATAAATGGAAAGATATGTATGCTATGCAACAAAGCACTAGGAAAACAGATAATTGCTTCCTCAATTCCACAGGAAGCCAGTGAACCAGATTTGATGTAGGAAGGGCAGCAGACTTGAACACATGTCAGTAAATGTCTAAGAATGAGAAGACAGAAAATGTCAGGGACCCAGAGAAGCTCGGTGGGGCAGAGAGAGTAACTTCAGTGACTGAAGGTCATCTTGTTCCTAAAGAAAAGCAGTTACCATGGATACTCTTGAATCCTAGGTAACCCTCTGAGGTCTTACCTCTTGTGTCCTCACATTTATGTATCCATAGTGAGTTCGAAGGGGCCGCCTGAAGGTGTAGGAGAAAGGTATCCATTTTGTACCAGGTTGTCCAAAGCAGTTTAGTAGCAATGGGAAATTCAGTTCATTTACAAGGCGCATGATCAGCAGGAAGAGAAACGCTGCTACGAAGCTCACTGCAACCACAGACTTTCTCTATAAGACATTTAAAAAAAAGAGAAGAAAAATGAATGAGTGACTTTCAACCGAAAGCAGTTGCAGAGGTTCCTTTATTCCTCTCCCTTTCTATTTCAAAGGTATCAAAGGATGCTGTCATTTAGGATATTTTTATTTGGAAACAGAAAAGAATTATTTGGTGACTAGGTTGCATTAGTGTGCTGAGGCTCTGAGAGCAAGCAGAGCATCTTTTCTTAGATTATCTTTCCATTCCATTGCATTCCTACCCTTTCTTACCTATCTTCCTTGACAACACTTACTGATATTCCCAACTATAGGAAGCCCTTGCTAACTGCTCAATTCCCCCTCAGCCACCATCTCTTCACCCTCAACACATCTGTCCTGTTAGAGGTAGAAGTCCCACCACTCCCATACCTTGAAGGCACTTCTATTGTATATTTTTCATTGTGTGATTATCTATGTCACTTTTCCTCCATGTAGTGGTGAGTTCCTGGAGAGCTGGGATATGCTATGTCATACTGATCTCCTTATCCCAGGTCCTTAACACATTTTTTGCCCTCTTATAGACAAAGTCTCATTATCAATCATTATCCTGTATGTTTATCTAGCACCCTCTACATGCAGGAAACTTTCATCTGTGCCATAGGATATGCACAAGTAAGATTTAAACAGCAAACAGCCCTGGATGGGTGGCTCAGTTGGTTGGAGCATCATTATGTACACCAAAATGTGGTGTGCTTGATCTCCACTCGGGCACATGCTGGGTTGCAGGTTCAATCCTTGGTCAAGGTGTATGCCAGAGGTAGCTAATCGATGTTTCTTTCTCATATTGATGTTTCTCTCTCTCTCTCTCTCTCTGAATCAGTGAACATATCCTTGGGTGAGGATTTAAAAAAAAAAAAAACTAACAATAAGGGTACGGAAAAAAATGCATGCCAAGCAGCATAAGAACAAACCCTTAAATGAGTTGCTATGGAGTAAGAGCAGGAGCAACTGTACCCGATTGGGGTGGGAGAAAGCAGAGATGTCATTGAGACTGAGCTTGATAACATGCATGAATTTTAATCAGTAAAGATGTGTGAGAGGAGCTTTTAGGTGGAAGAATCAGAGCAAAGAGGCAAGAAAACATGGGGTTATTCCTAACCACATAGCACTGAGTCTTACTGTGCACAGAGAAAAAGAAAAGGCTAGATACACAGATGGTAACTTGATGGACTACCTCAGACACCAAGCCGAGAAGTCTGTTGAGCTTGTTAGGTGATGGTGAACTAAAGGAGGCTTTTGTTTACTCTTTTAAAGGTGACTGTTATAAATTATAATCAAACACTGGCATTTAAGATGCTTTGAGCAGGGAGAAACTAAAGGTAGGCAGCAACTACTTAGGTTATTCCAGCTGGCTAGGACAGAGGTAATGAGAGCTGGAAAACTAGAGCAGTGGCAGGGGAAATAAAAAGGTGGAAAAAGCATGAGAAACTCCACTGGGGTGAAAGGCAGAGAACTCGGCTACTGGTTGCATAGAACTGGCAGACAGAAAATTCAGAGATGACTGATACTTTGAGCCTCGGTAACTGAAATAATATCAGTTATATCAGGGGAAACCAGGGTGGTCAGAGAAAGAAATGGTGTAAGAGAATAAGAAGATAAAGCCCTTGGCTTTCAAAGTCTTAGTTTTCAGGGACTAGTCCATCATCTGATGGAGTTGTCAAGGAGTCAGGTGGGAGGTCAAGTTTGGAGCTGAAGGCGGACATCAGGAACAACTCTGCCTTCAAGTCCAGGGTAGAGATGCAATGAAATGTTCCTCCAAAAGTTGGGCTTGGCTTCTGATCCTTCTTCAAATTTAAGTGATGACAAATAGCTTTCTGAGAATAACTAAGTATTTCTGAGGTACTTGCTATGTTTCAGCTCACCACTTCCTGATATAATCAGATTTTTTTTCTCTTCAGAGAATGTCCCAAAAGGAGAAAAGAAACCCAAAGCTAGCCCCTGTATCCTCCCTGGGCCCATGGTCACAGTGTCTCTTGGCAGAAGAATAAACCCTGAGAAACCAGACACCCAAAGGAATTCTTTGCTCTTGCTCAGCCCTAGTGATTTGCAATGTCCCCAGCCCACTGTCAAACAGCCTAATTTCTCAATCACCTGAAAGTCCCTTGAGTTCTGCCTCCTCAAAACCCCTCATCTTACCACTAACTACTACAGCCTTACCTCACTGAAGCTTCTAATCATGAAAAAAATTTTTAATTTGCTCCTCTGTGGAATCATTCTGTCCACAACATTGCAATATGTCAAGGTAATAGTTTAAATGAGGTGATGGATCTTACAAGTTTAAAGGGACATAGACCAGAACAGATGGCTAAATGAAAGCAAAGAGGCCAGTCACCCATTGAGTAAACAGGTAAGAATGTTTTTTATCACCATCTGATAGCTTGTTGCAAAACGGCAGCTTGCTTTGAAGGAGACCCAGATGGGATTTGTGCCTTTATCTACTCCAGAGTCCAGCAGGGCTCTTGGGTTCTCTTGGCTGTCACACTGCATTGCACGGCTGAGGGTTTGGGGACAAAGGTGTGGATAGCCTTTGTAGGTTATCTGATTGTGCATAGCAACACATACATAACACATACATGAAAGAAAATAAATCAACCGTTTTGAGAGAATCTTCAATATGGGATGAAATCCTAGTTGTAAAAGCCTGCTTCCTAGTAACACATGTCTGCCTCTCATGCTCTATGGAAGGAAACCAAGTAACAAGCACAGAGAGGGGGAGGCAAGCAAATGGAGAGTAGAAGCCAGACACTGACTCCTCTGTGCTTGACCTGAAATGGGCAGAGGTGTCCCTTTCATAGCTCAGGCTTCCAGCCTAGTTTCCACTGTGCTGTCTGGACCTGACTCTACTTTTCTTCACCCTCCCAAACTCTTATTTAACATGAAAGCATCCTCATAGTGCTGATATAAAGCTGCCCTGAAACTTCACTTGAACAGTATAATTTCAAGCATACTCTGTGCTCCAGGTGGCAAGGACAACAGGACTTAACATGAATATGCTTTTTGTGGTAGTCACTTTTGCCAGATCATGACCTTGGGCTTCAGCAAGTAAAACAAAAACCACAGATGAGGTTTTTTGAAGTCTACAAATTCCAGAATGCAGCAAGAATGTGTGTGTGTGTGTGTGTGTGTGTGTGTGTGGTTGGGGAAGTAAGGAAATATTGATATGCATGATTTACATGAATGTATTCAGTCACACTTGTTCATTAAATTTGTACTTTGTATAGACTCGGTGAGGTGCAGAAAAACAGAAATAAAAGCAACAAGACAGACTATTAGAAGCAAATTAGAAAATGCTACCTGCTTATATATCTGCTCTGTCTAACAATTTGTTTATGGAAGTGATCGCTGATGCCTTTACGGAAGTAATCAGAGTGTCTCCTAGATTCAACAACCAAAAATTAGGTAAGTGAAAACAACATTAAGGACTTGTCAAATTTATAATATAGAATACCCAGCTTGACAAACTTGCATACTGCAAAAACAACTGACATAAACTTAATAAGTTGTTCCCCTAACATCAAAAGCAAGAACGCGCAATGACACAATACATAGGACATGCAGAGCATAGTTCCGGGCACACAGCAAGCACACAAAAACCAGATGTCATCATTATGCTGTAACTACTAATTATCAGCGCCTTGGTGGACATTAGCCAGTTGGTGAGGACTGGCCAGCCCATGTAAATGCATGAAAGAACTTAGAGACATCTTTTTCTCAAAATTTCCAAGCAGCTGCAAACCCTTGAACTATTCAGTGAAACTTATCCACACAAGCTCTGAAAGAATGTTGCTGTGCCAAAACAGATCTGATGAATTGCTCTAGGGAAAGATTTCTCATTCTTGGTTCTTCATTTTGGGTAAGTCTGAAGGGGCTTTTAAAGCTCAGACATTTAGAATTTAGTCCCCTCTGTGCTGCAAAAATATGCATCAAAAATGTGGCATTCCAGTTTCTTGCTCTTTAGAGTTGAAATATCATTTATCAGACTTATAGTAGAAATACCTATTTCAAAATAAAACCCACAGAGAATTCATGATTTAGAGAGAAAACAGTTGCAGATTTGGAAGAAACAGCTAGCAAATTTGAAAGCTATATTTACATTTGTATGCTTTTATTTTTTCTACCACAGAGTTAGTCTTTAGCCACAGTCTTTAACTATTAATTTAGTCAGTTGCTAGATTTCATTTTGTTTCTTCTTCAAAAATACACACAACAGTACAGAGGTGTATTTTTCTATTTAAATAATATTACTGAATGACTGAAATGGTTTCTTCCCAGGATAAAATGTATACTTTTATCCATATGCTGTCATTTGCATTATTTATATTGGTGCTCAATCATTTTGCATATTGATGAGCCCTTACCCATTGCCTTTTTGTGATATTGTCAAATAGAAATTCTTCCCCCATGTAAAAAAGTTGTGTAATCAATGCAGTTCTACCCTGAGCCCTTGGTCAGGCTCCAAGCCTGGCTCTCCCTGAATGCAGTAGAGATCCTTGCCATTTGTACAGGATAAATTAGTAAAGCTCTGAGTATATAAATGAGGTCTTTATTTGTTTTGTTTCAGCTATTGAATCAACAAATTCTTTGGATGCTGCTTATTGAACTCTACTGAACTATGGGAAAGCTCACTCATTTGTTGGGAGGATAAGAAAAGGAAGGTAATGAAAAGGTGTATAGTCCTAGATTGGTGGAGTCCACCCAGGAGCTTGTCAAGGGCAGCCTTAGACACCATGGCTGGTGACAGAATTACTGAGGTCATCGAGAAGAGAGAAGTTAATGTCTAACAAGGTTAACAGGGGAGGAAAAGCAGCATTTCAGAATCCAAGAGGCTGATGATGAAAATGTGGTAAGGCAAAAGAAATAGACTTTTAGAGCAGACTTTGAAGAAGGTAGACAAAGGGGAGCTAGAGAGGCTAGCAAGAAGGGATCTGATTATGTAAAGTCTTGTACATCACACCACAGAGTCTGAACTCACACCGGAGAAGCCAAGAATGGCTTAGCCATGGGATAGACAGGATCAGGCTGGATTCTGGAATGCTCACTCTGGAAGCGGAGTGGACAATGGATAGGGAGGTGGGAAAGACCCTTTAGAGGGGAAAAATGACAAGAGCAACAATGACCTCTTCATCAAATATCACTATTTCATATCACTATGAAACTATTGATACAAAAAGTACAACTGATACTTTCAGAGATTAGCTTTTATTCTCCTATTAGGGGCATTAGGAATAAAGTCCAGCTAGAGTGTATATGTATAAATAATCATTATAGTCTTAACAGAAAATATTTGAATGCTGTCAGTTGTAGAAATACATCTGTAATTCACATTTTCCAGACCGAAAAAAAAAAATAGAGATGTATCAATAGAAAGATTGAGTGACTTGGCCTAGGTCACAGAACAAGGACACAAGAAAGACAGGTATTGAATTCAGATCATCTGACTCTGGCCTGTGTCCTAGTGACTGAATTAACTAAGTTGTTAATTGTTACTCATACCAATGAGAATGTTCTTATAAAACTGCTTCATAAATTTAAAAAACTGGTATTAGCCCTTAAGTAGATTCTGTAATACATTTTGTCAATAAACAAAATACTTAATTCATATGGAAAATGAAGAGGCTGATCTGAAGCATGGTAATTATATTTACTTCAAAAATCAGTAATTTGTGGGCAAATTTAATTCATTTTGCCTAAATCTGGCTTTATTCCCAGTATTAAAAAGACAACTACAGGGAACCACTGGTTAGCACTCAGGGAAAATAATGCAATTATTCTTCCACTTCTGCTGAAAACATTAGGAGCCCTTCGTCAATCAATAGTATGGTGTCTTATTGCAGGCAGTCTGGAGGGACCGACGTGATAGAATGAGTTTGTCTTCCTTTCTCTGCCCCACAGTTCCATGATCCTTTCATTTAATGAAGATGCGGTTATATAGCAAAATGTTGATGGTTTTGTTTTTTAAAGAAGGTTAAAATTGGTAGAACACCATCTATAGGGTGACCTACATTAAGATTTTGGAGCCCTCATCAACATGTCACTTTAAATTCAGCAAACAAAAACCAAAGCAATTTGAGTCCCTGTGGGCACAACGGTCATAAATTATTCCATGCAAAAAGCTAGGCCTAGGGAAGAATTACAGGTACCCATGTTTTCCTCAGACATGTCTTCCCAACAGAAACTTCCTATAGCTGTGAATACTATAGGGAAGTTCAAGTAAACACAAGCATTATGAATTTGTCAGATGACATAAGAAGTCCCACTGAACTTTGTAACACCTATTTTAAAACCATAATGAAAAAACTTTTTAATACATCTGCACATTTTTCTCATTTTATTTGAGGAAGGGATTCAGGTTTTCCTGGCCAGATTTGACTTTTAAAACTGCTACAGAATCGAATAAAACAATCATGGCTACATTCGCTGAGTTAGTTTTATTTTGTAAAATTATATAAAAGCACCTTTATCTCATTTTGTCTCTATATCTTTATGGAATTGCTTCAGCGGATGCCCTTTCACATACCAGAAAGAAATCAAAGCTCCTCAGAAACACAAGGTGTAGATGAAGGCAGATATTGAGTATGCAGCATGAAGGGCCCAGAAGACGGTCCCTCAGTGTGGCTGCCCAAAGAGATATGGAAAATGATGTAGTCCAAATGGTCGGTGCGCATGATGAGAACATCAGAGACAGGCAGATGGCCCTAAAGTTGGTTTTTTTTTCATGATGTTTCCACTACAGGAAGAAATGTGTTCCAGTCCCCCTGCTGTCCTCTCTCTGTGCCCCTCGCATCCCGTTGAGGGAAAAGATGTACTAAATAACCAGGGACAATGAAGGTACTTAGAGAATCAGACCCCGAGCTTTTGTTGTGTCCTCTACCACCTGACCTTTGTTGACCTTGTTTGGTTTCTGCAAACATCTGCTGGCATCTTTCACTTTTAAAAAAATGAGTTTGTCTTTGAGCATCCAGTTCGTACTTTTGAGGTGTTTGAGACACTGAGGCGGAGCATGAGGATAAATTCCAGTCATCTGAGAGCCATTAGGGAGGGAGTTCTTCCCAGAAGTATCATGACAATGAAGGGAATGGCAGTGATGAGGACAATGATGGTGACACCAACTGGGACCTCTTATTTTTCTGTGAACCTACATGACCTTGCATTGAACAGCATTATCTTTTCAAGCATATTCGGAGCTATCACCTCACATCACTTTCCCCATAACCAGTGAAGCAAGAAGGGAAATCTATATGTTTGAGTCTCATCTTTCATCTCTCTTTTCATGCCTTCCACGTTTCAGGATGGACTTCTCACCATTCTCCGAAGCCCCTCGGCTACCTAGTCTTTGTGACTTTGTCCAGTCTGCTCCTCATGGGCACCCTGCTGTTTTCTACCATCCCCATCTCTACAAGATCAAATATGGGGTCCAGCACAAACAATGCCCCTTTTTATCACAAAATCTTTCATTACAAAATCATAAGCGTGTAATTCTGTAACACAATATCACACTCAAGCATACCATATGACATTTTTGGTGAAATGTTCAAATTAAAACTATAAATTATTACATCCATAAAATTGCCCTACCAACCACACTCAAACAGGCATTACTTCTGCTGGACCCTGTACAACTCAGCTCAAACTACGCTTCCTCCCCAAAGACTTCTCTTCCTCCCTGGCTTCCGGCTCACGGAAGAGGGCTGGGTGGAGCAGGGTGGGTGAAGAAGGAAGTAGAGAAAAGAGGTAAGGAGGAGGGGAGAGGGAGGGAAAGATTCTCTTATAATTTCATCTTTAAAAATGTCTTGAGGACATGAACAAAGTCTGAGAAATACCTTTACTACTGAGGACATCAAACTTAGTATCTTGAATTTAGAAGATAGTTCAGTAAATACTGGAGGAAGAAATGAAAAAAATAAAGAGAAAGAAAAAAGGATAAAGGAATTAAAACTTATTCTATTATAAAGATACACAGTAAATTATCCCAAAAAATTCAGATTAGGATCATTAGGAAAAAAATACATCTTTCATAAGGGGAAAACCCACACATTATTCTTTCCTTTTTCCTCTTAATTCAGCTTC
This sequence comes from Glossophaga mutica, assembly GCA_039655065.1. Lineage (NCBI taxonomy): Eukaryota > Metazoa > Chordata > Mammalia > Chiroptera > Phyllostomidae > Glossophaga > Glossophaga mutica. The sequence continues at coordinate 55,971,106 of CM077307.1, read as the reverse complement.
CTAGGAGATTTCTGTGTGGACTTGATGTGGTTGTGGTGGCAGGTGGTGGAAGAGGAATTGGATGGGGAATATAAAATGAAGTGAGAAAAAGTTGAGTATTTGTTGAACTGGACTTTTACTGAGCATTGCGCTTTGCAGTTCCTGGTAGATAGAACTTGCAGACCTGAATGGCGCTAAACCTGCTCAGAGCAACATCCTTCATATGACACACACATAATGAAAAGACAAGAATTCATATATTTTTAGAAAACCAACTCTTGTCTGAGGATAACACTTAAAGCGAGAGTCCCACATTAGGGAATGAAAAATGGGTAAGAAAAATCCCATATGATCTCACCTTTAACAGGACCCTAATCAACAAAACAAACAAACAAGCATAATATAAACAAAGACACTGAATTTGAGAACAGTCTGACAGTGACCAGAGGGGAGAGGGGAGGGAATTTCGGGGGAAAAGGGGAACGGTTTAGAGCAACAAGTATAAAGGACACATGGACAAAAACTACAGGGGGTGGAAATGGGAGGAAGGTGGGGAGGGCTGGGGCGGTGGGCTAGGGGCGAGGTAAAAGACAGAAAACTGTACAATATCAACAATTTAAAAAATACTGATTAAAAAGAAAGAAAGAAAGAAAGAAAAAGAAAAGGGCACTCTGTCCTTCTAATAAGGATGATGGCCCGTTTTCCGAGCTGTGTGCTCAGCAAGTATCCGGTACTATGCCAAGTACATCACTGGAATGAAAACAGATTGTCACCAGCAGCCTGTCAGTAGACTCAGGGTGGCCAAGTTACATTAAATGAGTTAATATATGTGAACTGGGGCACAAGTTCTAGTTTAACTTCTTTGTGCCTCCATTTTCTCACCTGAAATTGGGGCAACAACAGAACCAACCTAATATGACTGTTAAGAGCTTTCCATGAGTTACTCAAAAAAGCCTTGAAGTGCTGCCTGGCAAAGGGGACATGCTCAGCAAATGTTAAATGTATTGTTACAATCTTTGATCAAATCTAAGGTGTTTTGATTGTTAGTCACATCATTACTCTGAATATGATATGTAAAACAAAATGGGAGACTAATTAAGAGACCTTGGCAAAAAGCTAAGACACCACAATGCTACTCCCCTCAAGTTAGCATATCCCAGAAATAAAGCGTGAATTCAGAAACTCACAGCAAGAAGAGAGAAAGAGAAAATAATTTCTCCTGAGATTTCGAACGACATGCAGGTACTCAGGCAGGTTTTGATACAAGTTCACACTGCCAGTGTGATTTAAGAAAAAAAACTCAGTAAATCATTCAATTTGAAGTGGTCTCAGGTTGGTAACGTCCCCAGGCAGCCACTGAAACGACCCAAATCCTACCTGGAAGAATTTAACTTTATTTCAGGCTAATAGCAACTTCAAGGTGGTATTGAGTATGAGACACGCCTCCATCTCAGACATGGAAAAAATGGGAAAACATTTTAAAATCAATAAAATATGGTTGTATTGTCATCATAGTCATAGCTGTTTTTGTCATCATTATCCTCCTCCTCATTATCATCCTAGGTAACAAGGAGGATGAGGCCTGGGCTATTTCAAATGTCTGTCTCTCATCCTGTACCCTAAAGAGAGCACAACCACAAGTCCATAAAGAGAAGATAACAAGGAATCCTGGAGTTGCCCAGGACATTGGAACTCACTAATGTAAAAACCCTTTGGGGTTTTATCTTCTGGTCTAGACTGCACAAACATAAAAACAAAGCAAAACACCCTCCCTTTTTGAACAGGGTTAGATGAGCCTGCGTACACATGTATGTCGAACCCCACCCCAATGGCCACAGATCAACTGTGGTACCTCCCAGCATCCTTCTAAGGAATAGACACTGTTCTCTTGTAGGTCAAACTTGAACTCTGGCAGAGGAACGCTCACATACTAAACAGTCTTTTGCTGAACACAAGCAGAGTTTTGCCAGAGCACGGGTCTCATGGTGATAATAAGTAGTATTGTGCCAAGAACACTTGAATTTCTAATTAAGACCATTTTCCTATCATTTCTGGATTTAATATTACATCGACAGTAATTTGAATTGCTCATGCAACATAAACTATATTAGTTTATTACTTACAGTCTCTTGTGTTAGAATAGCAAAAGCAGAAAGATCCCCACTGTTAAGCAGAAGCCTGAAAATGGCTAGACTTGTGCTGTCACCAGTGAGTCCTCAATATATTTTTTATCAGAACCAGATCAGTTAGTGCCATATTCTAACAACCTACTAGCCACTTCTATTCAGATGTCCCAGAGACAATTCAAATTCAGTAATCCCAATCCATCCAAACCAGTGACATCCTCCCTCTCCAGTGCAGTCTTCCTCACCTACACTGTCCCTCTGAGTAGCTACCACTGAGGTGACTTTTAGAGTCTCAGTAATGAAAATCTCACTTCTACTTAGTAGCTATATGACCTTGGGCATTTTAATTTTCTTTGTCCCTGTACTTCACGTGTAAAATCAAAGAGTCATCGTGAAAATTAAATAATGAGATAATACATGAAAGACCCATCTTAGTGCCTAGCACACAGCAGGCAATCACAGATTATTAATTTCCTTCTTCTCTCCACTTATCAGGTCCCTTGCACAAGCTATTCTTCCTTCAAGAAATGTCTTCTTCTTTCCCTTCTTTGTCAAGAGAACTGATACTTACTCTTCAGAACCAAATCCAAATGCCATCACTTCTGTGAAATGGTCCTGACCCTCCGGGAAGATTTTAGAGCACGTAGTTCTGCAGCATACTTCATATCATGTGATCATTATTTGACTACCGATCAACCTTCATAGTTCACTCAAATTCACACACAGTGCACCATGCCCCACATTCTCCCCAGACAGACATTGCTGATCAACCGCAGCACCATTTCCCTGAGTCAGGTTGCAACTTCAGAGTCCTTTCATTGTGATGCTCAAGGCAGCGGTGGTCCTAATCAGTGCAACTTGGCATATTACCTCCCTTGCACAAAACAGGTGACAACTTGAGGCCAGAGGCTGTCTTGATAAATCTTATAATCCATGTGACCATGGCAGACTGTTATTCTTTTTAGGCCTCAATTTCTTCATCTGTATGATGGAGTGTTTTTAGGACCCCAGCTGGCTCTCAAATCTAAGACTCTGTAGTTAGTGATGACCTAAGGGTCCTGACTGGCCAGAGCTGGTGTCATTAGAAGGAAGGTTTGTGGCACAGTTCTGTATCTGGATCCCACTCTGGGTCCAGGCCCAGTTCTTGTTAGGCATGCCTTCAGATACTCACAAATTGAGCCCAGTGTCTACGAAACTGAAATAGAAATGGGGTGAGAATGTGTGACCTTTCAACTTGGTAGATAGCATCTGTCACTCACCAAAGCCTGCTTGATTGCAGCTACGTGCACCTGCTGAGAAAAACGTTGCAGCAAAAGAGATGATTTCCTTGTTATCCTTGTCTAAAAGTAAGAGCACATATTTTTTTACCCAGTTGTACACAATGAGATCAGGTTCAGTCTTCTACATGTATATGGGCACTGATGTGTTAATGCACCTGGTCAGACTTTTTCCACTAAGCCCTGGGACTCGTAATAAGAATTTTAAATGTCCACTGAGTTAGTCTGTTGAAAACCTGAAATAAAAGCAAAGATAGTCTGAAGTTTTTCATTTCTTAAAATAAGAAAACACAAAACTGTTTTTGTTTTCTTATATGTGACTGCATAAAGATGAAGATTTCTCTGAAGATTATTTGCTTATTCTATAAGCTAAATATTTAGGTTTAATCAGCAAACAAAATCATAAAATTATACACAAAGGTAGTTCCAAGGAAAAAATTACCAATAAATAGTTGTGAAAAAACAAAAAGCCATTTCCTCAAAGTTTAGAAACACATTCAGTTGATGGAGAGTAAACTCGTGCTAAATCTTAACATTTCAGCTAAAAATCTCTGCTCTGGTGCCCAAGAACCAGCCTGAGTGGTTATTCTCCTGTAGAATTGGGTCTCAATGACTGAACTTTCACAGCCCCTAAAAGGCTTACCCCATGACACATTGAACCTCCCTTGCATATCTCTGTTCACTGTTGCAATGACTAACTTAATATCTCTTTCCCTGCCAAACTGTGAGCTCTTGAAAAATAGAAACTCTATCCATCTTATTCACCGATGCTTCCCCGTTGGCAAAGGCGGCCAAGCCAGAAGCCTCATGTACACAAACCTGGGAAACACATGAGTAATCAACAGACAGTTTTGGAGACCTGTTCATCTCCTTCAACAGCGTATCCACCGTCCTTAGTCAGCAACAAGGGCAAGGCCACCTACCACCACACCTCATTTATTCTCAAACACCTAACCTCCACTCCATAAGATGGTGTTTAGAAAACACGGAATTTCTCTTCACTTAAAAACAATCTTTGCTGAATTTGTTAGGTAATCTTCCATAGCACAAAACTGGCTGATGATCTTCACATATTTTGACATTTTCCTATGTTTTGTTAATTTTAGGCAATATTTTGCAAATCAGGCTTTGCTCTTGATTTTAACAAAGGCTTTTCTTCCTGAGTAAAATAGATGAGGAGTTCGGCAAGACAGGGCAGCTTTTATCTGCAAAAAAATCTGCTTTTCAGCAGAGCAGACAATACGAGCACAACAGAGGCAAACGCATGCAATATTTCCTAAATGTGAATTGTGATTCTTCTCTCCTGTGGGATGTGCAAGTGGCAAGACAGTTTATTCCCACGTGGCACTGAGAGCAGGTCCTGAATACTTCTGAATATATCACTTTTATTGCCTTTTATATTGAATTACTGTGAAAGAAAAAAATACTTTTGTGAGAATTCAAAATCAAAATACTTTAGAAGCTTTTAGAATTCACCTTGAGGATATAAAGAAAAACTTAAGAAAACAAATAATTCTGTTCCGCTAAGGATAACAGATACCACTCCCACTGAGAGAGGGCCACTTCACAGAAAGGGAGACATTATCAAATATTTATGCTGACTTTCAGGGAAAAAATGGTAAGTGTTCTATTTGGGGTTCAGGAACTCAGAGCCCTATCCCTGCTGCTTTAGAACTTGCCATTTAATGGACAAAATCCACCCCAGGGTGCTTTGGCCTGTAACATTTCAACACTGCATGCTCCTTCTGCGACTTGGTTTAAGATGCTTCCTAATAGCATCTATCACCAGAAAACTCTCCTCTCCATTGTCCATCAATCATAAAGATTCTTGTTCAATATATAGCATGTCTTGGTTTTTCAGGTAAATTTTTTGCAAGATTTCCTATTCTTTCCATGAAATCAAAAGAATGGAAGATGTTTTAGCTGCTTTAATTTCAGGCTTGTTATTTTCTATTTAGGTAACAGGAAATTACCTGTATGATAAGATAAAATCCAAGTAGCTTAGCATGATATAAATGCCTTTTTATGATCTGATATCTATTTGTCCAGCCTATCTCTCAGTCTCCCCAAGTTCTTCTCTTAGCTACTCAGATGTCTTGTTGTTCTTGGAAGGCATGAGCTTTTTGATAGCTTCATATGTTGGTATAGTTCCTCCTACTCAAAATTTCAGTTCAGGAAAAAAATAGAAGCTAACAAAACCAAACCAAAATATTCTATCTTCAGACTCTGAAAACTTCACCTTCTCGCAGGTAGTTCCCCTAGCCTTTCTGTTGCCTTATCAGGAAATCAGTCCATAGATCCCTATGGAGTCCATAGATAGATATTTATTCAATAGATAGACAGATATAGACAGTACAAACTTTCGGTGTACATATATACGTTACCATTATAGTCTCATTAATTGAGTGCCTACTCTATGTGTGGAATTATACTAGACTCTTTAAACACATTCCTCTAATATTTTCAACTGCAATTCATACAAATACTCTTATCTCCCATTTTACAGTTGAGGAAACTTAGTCAAAGATGTTCAATGATTTGCTTGGGACAATAGCTAATAAGTAGCGATGTCAAGATTCAGTCAAGATGCCTTTTTACCTTGAGGATATTTTATTTCATGGCCCGGAATTTATTTAGCTATATGTCTATCTATTCCAATAAATTATAAGGTCTTGAAGGAAGAGCTACATCTTGGACCCTAGTCCTCAAAACTCATTCTTTGGCATATATTAGGTGCTCAAGAAATGTTGGTGAATCAATAAATTAAATGAATGTAATAATTTGCCTCTGTGGTTTTCAGGTGAAAAAAATAGTTATTGTAAGTGAAAATCAAGATGCTTGTATTATCTTTTGATGTTTTGTTTCAGTTATTTTAAGAGGCAATGTGATAAAAAAAAATAAGAAGATTTGGAGATAGGGAGACTATAATCTCAGCTCCACATTAGACAAAGTAGCTCCTATCTACAGAGTTCTAAACTGTAAAATGGAGATCATAAGGGCTCCTTCCTCACAGATATATGAAATTTAACTCTGATAAGACCTATTAAAAGCCCTTCCTTCCTAAACACCAGGGGCAGGGACTGTCTGTTTTGGTTGCCCCTCCATCATCCTAGCATAATACCTCATACATGTGGTGCCCACGAACACTTGTTGAATATGCTTCCATAGTTCATTGTTTAGTAAAATGCTATCACGGATACTTTGTGTTTCCAAGATAAGGTATGGTGTAGAAATGGAGGGTAAAAGCAAAGAGAGAAGTGAATTTTCCATACATGAAAAGCAACAAAGATTTTCACACTGAAAACCAACAATAGAGGGGGGTGGGCACAATAAAAGAAAATAAGTCCAGGAAAGTAGGAGCAAATGAGGACCTAAGTGGGGTGACCAAAAGGCACTTCCTTAAAGAGAAAAGAGAATACCCGAACTTTTACCACATAGGTTTACTACAGTTCTCAATGCACATTACTGCATAAAAATGTATTTTCTCCCTCCAAAACACACACACACACTCAAACACACTTTAACCAAGAAATTGACTTTAATCTTCAGGTTTTATTCTTTATTCTCTTTCCTCTAATTTCTCTTCTCTGAAGCCTTCCCTAGTGAGCTAACTATGGACGTTAAAGAAACCTGGGTTTGCTCCTAGACAAGTAAACTTTACCTCTTTCAATCTCTAATCTAGAAAATGAGAATAGTAACCTACCACTTCTCATAGGACTGAAAAAAATACACATTATGTGTGTGGAACATAGTGAGTACTCAGTAAATATCTATTCAACTCCCTACTCTCTATCCTCTCTTTAGTCATCCTACACCACTGACACTCAATTCAGCAGAGGCAGAAACACACACAGACACACACGCACACATACGTACACTCTCAAACACCTTACCTTTTACCAAATGCAATAGTACTAAAGTCTAACATCTCCAAAGAATATTACATTTGGTAGGACATTCTGAGAGCTTTTAACTACAAAGACCAGTGCTAGCAGCACCATGAAATACAACCTCTGGGTCTCTTTAGTTTGAAAAATCTTCAAGAAGTTCTTTGATACCAAAGAACATACAACATACCTATTTTCGATAGCTTTAAACTGTAATTGCACAGGCTCCCTAGTGGGGAAAAAAATAAAGCCTCATAAAGAAAAAGAAAAAAGAAAACATCTCAATATAGGCTTCCAGAGGAAAAGACATTTCTCACTGGTTTGCAAGAATTCTTAATGGAGCTCTTCCTCTTCATATCATGGAGTGTGGAAGCTGCGAGGAAAAAGAACTGAATTATAATAGGAGGAACAAGGAAGGAATCACAGTGCTCCATAACCCGATCGGTTTTGACAAGTTGAACATCTCTCCTTCCTCATCACAAATTATGAAAATTTGACTTATTTTACCTTCAAAGGGGTGAACAAAATGTATAAAATAAATAGAGCCTTCCCAGGATATTCATTTTCTTGGAGTAATAGACAAGTGATTTAACTTCACATAAATTATGTGCCTAAATATTCCGACTAACAATGTGCTGCCATATACCCATCACTCTGCTTCCTTTAAGTGGGTTGAACTCAACCTTCAAAGCCCTTGAAATGTAAAAAAACTTACTCTTTTCTGACATTTATGAGTGTCTTTTCTGCTTCACTGCCTTTTACCGCCTGGAAATAATAGTGAAAGCATTGTAGACGAAACCCGCTATAAACACTGACAAATAACAGGAAAGGCAGACAGTTTTTATTCCAGGCAGGTTAAAGCTAATCTAATCAAATCTAATTCTCTCTCTTTCTGCAAGCCTACCACTATGTTCAATTTATTTTTTGATTAGAAGTGCAATATGATAGTCCTCTGTTGGACCGCAGTTAAACAATACCGAGGCTTACCTTTTCCCTACAAACAGTTCTGATGGAACAACAGATTTTAAAGGTTAAAAAAATAAAACAAAGCACACTCTCAGACTAAAGTTAAGTTCTAAGAAGTTTCTAAAGGAAACTAGTTCTCAGTGTTTTTTACCTCCGAAAATTTACAGATTGGTTCTAGTCTAATCAATAATAAAATACGTGACTTCCGGCCAAGATGGAGGCGTAGGCGGACACACTGTGCCTCCTCTCACAACCAAAATTAAGGACAACAAATATTTAGAAACAAGAAAACAACCAGAACTTAAAGAAAATTGAACTGTACAGAAGTCCAACAACCATTCATCCAGACCGGTAAGAGGGGCGGAGTCGCGGCAGGAGAAAGTGGAGGTGCAGACCCAGGAACGCAAGCAGCAGCGGCTTGCAGTTCCCAGGTGCACAGGCGGCGGCTGGCAGTCCCCGGGCCCATAGGCAGCAGCTGGCGGACCCTGGGCACAGGGGGGCAACTGTGCAGACCCAGTGAGGATGCACAAGGCAGATGGCTGACCAGGTGGTCCCACATTCGGCGCGCAGACGGTCCAGGCAGAGGGGAAGTGGCGGAAGGGACTGAATCCAGGAGAGAGCGGAGCAGGCGCCATTGTTCCCTCTCAGACCCCGCCCCCACCTATAGCGTCCCAACCCAGCGACTGGGCTTCCCCACACTGGGGAGCGCCAGAGGCTCCACCCCTCACTACATAACAGCACGCGCTCGTGCCCAGATAATCCAGGTGAAGGGGAAGCGGCGGAAAGGGCCGGAGTCCAGGAGAGAACGGAGCAAGCGCCATTGTTCCCTCTCAGACCCCGCCCCCACATACAGCATCACAACCAGGCGACTGGGCTGCCCCGCCCTGAGGAACACCTAAGGCTCCACTCCTCACTACGTAATAACCGCGACCAGACTAAAACCAAAACAAAACAAAACAAACAAACAAAAAAAAAACCCACCAAAAATGGCTCAAACCGGAAAACAAATAAATGCCCCAGAGCCAATTCCTCTAAGCAGTGAAGAGATAGCCAACCTATCAGATACACAGTTCAAAGCACTGGTCATCAAGATGCTCACAGAATTGGTTGATTTTGCTCACAAACTAGATGAAAAAATGCAGGCTACAATACGTGAAATGAAGGAAGATGCATGGGGAACTGATAGAGATGGAAGGAAAACTGGGACTCAAGTCAATGGAGTGGACCAGAAGGAAGAAACTAACAACCAAACAGAAAACGAGGAAGAAACAACAATTCAAAAAAATGAGGAGAGGCTTAGGAACCTCCGGGACATCTTTAAACGTCCTAACATCCGAATTATAGGGGTCCCAGAAGGGAAAGAAGAAAAGCAACAAGTGGAAAATTTATTTGAACAAATAATAAAGGAGAACTTCCCCAATCTGGCAAAGGAAATAGACTACCAGGATGTCCAGGAAGCTCAGAGAGTCCCAAAGAAGTTGGACCCAGGGAGGAACACACCAAGGCACATTGTAATTACATTAGCCAAGATTAAAATGAAGCAGAGAATTCTAGAAACAGCAAGGGATAAGGGGACAGTCACCTACAAGGGAGTTCCCATTGGACTGTCAGCTGATTTCTCAAAAGAGACCTTCCAGGCAAGAAAGGGCTGGAAAGAAATATTTGAAATCTTGAAAAGCAGGAACCTACATCCAAAATTGCTCTATCCAGCAAAGCTTTCATTTAGAATGGAAGGGAAGATAAAGTGCTTCTCAGATAAGGTCAAGTTCAAGGAGTTCATCATCACCAAGCCCTTATTATATGAAATGTTAAAGGGACTTATCTAAGAAAAAGAAGATAAGAATATGACAGTTAAAAGACAGCAAACTCACAGCTATTAAGAACCACACCTAAAACAAAAGCAAACTAAGCAAACAGCTAGAACAGGAACAGAACCACAGAAATGGAGATCATATGGAGGGTTAGCAACAGGGATGTGGGAGGAGGAGAGAGGGGGAAAAGGTGCAGACAATGAGTAGCATAGATAGTGGGTAGAAAATAGACGGGGGAGGGCAAGAATAGTATGGGAAATGTAGAAGCTAAAGAACTTATGACACATGGACATGAACTAAAGGGGGGAATGTGGGTGGGAGAGGGTGTGTAGGGTGGAGGGGAATGATGGGGGAGAAATGGGACAACTGTAATAGCATAATCAATAAAATATATTAAAAAAATACGCTTCAGAGAAAAGTATTCTTTAGTCCTGGGTTTTAGAGATTTAAGAAAAATAGTTCTTTGGAAATGGCAGTAAAGACCTTACATTACATGTATTTAAATACTGGATAACGAGCCCTGGCTGGTGTGGCTCAGCGGACTAAGTGCCGGCCTGTGAAGCAAAGGGTCACTGGTTTGATTCCCAGTCAGGGCACATACCTGGGTTGCAGGGCCAGGATCCGGACCCTAGTTGGGGGCGCATGAGAGGCAACCATGCATTGGTGTTTTCCTCTCTTTCTCCCTACCTTCCCCTTTCTCTAAAAATAAATAAATAAATTCTTTTAAAGAAGAAACAGGTAAATACTGGATAATGAAGACAAAGACACCTGTAGCTGAAGAACAGTTAGCAATTCAGTCAGCAAGGTATAAAGAGCTACTTTCTTTGCATTGAACAAATGTACAGTCCCTCATCAAAAACAGAGTTCGCTACAAGGAGGACATACAGAGGATCCAGAGACACATGAAAAGATGCTCAGTATCGCTAGCTATCAGAGAGATGCAAATTAAAACCACAATGTGATACCACTTGACACCAGTCAGAATGGCCATCATAAACAAAGCAACAAACAACAAGTGTTGGAGAGGTTGTGGAGAAAAGGGGACCCTAGTGCACTGTTGGTGGGAGTGCAGACTGGTGCAACCACTATGGAAAACAGTATGGAATTTTCTAAGAAAACTAAAAATGGATCTACCTTTTGACCCAGCAATTCCACTGCTAGGATTATATCCTAAGAACCCTGAAACACCAATCCAAAAGAACCTATGCACCTCAATGTTCACAGCAGCACAATTTACAATAGGCAAGTGTTGGAAGCAACCTAGGTGCCCGCCCATCAGTAAATGAATGGATCCAAAAACTATGGTACATTTACACAATGGAATTCTATGCAGTAGAAAGAAAGAAGGAGCTCCTACCCTTTGCAACAGCATGGATGGAACTGGAGAACATTATGCTAAGCGAAATAAGCCAGGCAGTGAAAGACAAATACCATATGATCTCACCTTTAACAGGAACCTAATCAACAAAACAAACAAGCAAAATATAACCAAAGACACTGAAATTGAGAACAGGCTGACAGTGACCAGAGGGGAGAGGGGAGGGAATTTCATGGGAAAAGGGGAAGGGTTTAGAGCAACAAGTATAAAAGACACGTGGACAAAAACTAGGTGGAGGTAGAAATGGGAGGGAGGTGGGGAGGGCTGGGGCAGTGGGCCGGGATGGGAGTAAAAGATAGAAAACTGTACAAGAACAACAATTAAAATTTAAAAAATTAAAAAAAAAAAAAAAAAAAAAAAAACGAGTTCCCTTAGTGAGCACCAAGCAAGGCTACACACCCTACCCCCAAGTAATTGCACATAAACGATGTTTGCCTTTATGTGAAAAGTTTTCATTGACCAATAAATTAACCTGTTTCTTCAATTATGGTGTAAAGCAAATGCACATCAACCTATACACACACACACATCCCTCCTTCAAACGCCTACACACACATGCTCACTTCTACCTGCAATGTACCAGTTGTTAGGCAACACTACCATATTGTGTTTTAAAGTTTCATATTGAGAGATAGAAGGAATTTTACCAAAGGTCTTAGAAGAAAAAAGAAGAAAAGACAACCATTTTGCTTTATCTCCAAATTAACATTAGTATATGACCTTCACAGAAAAGACTAGGAAATGTTCCACAATATGTTGACCATTTTGTACTGAATTGGAGAATAATATGAAAAGTGATAGCTGCAGAAGATAGTTTAGTGATTCCTTACAAATATTTTTACCATGTGATCCAGCAATTATGTTCCTTGATATTTACCCAAAGTGGTTAAGAACTCATATCCACACAAAACCTGCACATGGGTGTTTACTGCAGCTTTATTCATAACTGCCAAAACTTGGAAGCAACCAAGATGTCCTTCAGTAGATGAGTGGATGAATAAACTGTGGTACATTCAGACAATGAAATATTCAGCGCTAAAAAGAAAGAAGCTATCAAGTGATAAGGAGACATAGAAGAAACTTAACTGCATATTACTGGATAAAAGAGGCAATCTGAAAAGGCTTCATACAATATGAATCCGACCATATGACATTCTGAAGAAGGCAAAATGATGAAGACAGTAAAAAATATCAGCCTTTGCTAGGAGATGGGGAGATGGAGGTATAAATAGGTGAAGAATAGAGGATTTTAGGGTAGTGAAATTATTCTGTATGTTACTATAAAGGTGGATCCATGTCATTATTAATCTGTCCAAACCTGTGGCATGTACCACAGAGAATGAAGCCTCATGTAGACTGTGCACTCTGTGTGATAACGATGTGTCCGTGTGGGTCCATCAGCTGTAACAGGTGTCCCATTCTGGTGAGGGATGTCAGTGGTGTGGGGAAATATGCAGGTGTCGGGCCAGAGAGCATATGGAAAACCTCTGTTCCTTCAGCCAATTTTGCGGCAAATTTAAAACCATTCTCAAATATATGTGTATTCATTTTTTATTTAAGTTATTTCCATTTTATTTTGTATTGCTTTCAGGTGCACAGCCCAGCAGCCAGACAATCATACACTCCACACAGTGCTCCCCCAAAACCTCCAGCACCCCAACTGGCACCACACAAAACTATTGCAACACCACTGACCATATTCCCTACGCTTTACTTACACCCCCTATCAATTCGTACTGCCTAATCCCATTACCTCTTTCACTCAGTTCCCCAACCCCTCAACCCTCAGGCAATCATTAGTTCACTCTTTTGTGTCTATGGGTCTGTTTCAATTTTGTTTGTTCATTTATTTTGTTCTTTGGATTCCACATGTAAGTGAAATCATATGGTATCTGCCTTTCTCTGACTGACTTATTCCATTGAGCTTAATACCCTCTAGTCTGTCCATGCTGTCCCAAATAGTAAGATTTCATTCTTTTTTATGGCCGAGTAGTATTCATTGTATACATGTACCACCACTTTTTTCATCCACACATCTATTGATCTGCACATGGGTTGCTTCCATGTCTCAGCTATTGTAAATAACACTGCAGTGAACATAGGGGTGCATATACTCTTTCAAATTACTGCTCTGGGTTTCTTCAGATACATCCTTAGAGGTGAAATAACTGGGTCTTAAAGTAGATCCATCTTTAATTTTTGAAGAGGCTCCATACTGTTTTCTGTAGTGGTTGCACCAATCTGCATCCCTTCAATCAGTGCAGGAGAATTCCCTTTTCTCCACATATTCACCAATATTTATTGTTTGTTAACTTGTTGACGTTAGTCATTCTGGCTATTGATGGTGTCAGAACTGTATTTCTCTGACAATTAGTGGTGTTGGAAATCTTTTCATGTCTATTGGCCTCCTATATGTCCTCTTTGGAGAAGTGTCTATTCAGGTCCTTTGTTCATTTTTTAATTGGATTGTATGGCTTTCTAGTGTTTAGTATGAGTTCTTTACAAATTTTGGATATCAATGCCTTATAAGATATATCATTGGCAAATATGTTCTCCAGTTCACTGGGTTGTCTTTTCATCTTGTCGATGGTTTCCTTTGCTGTGCAAAAATTTTTTAGTTTGATATAGTCCTATTTATTTTTTCTTTTGTTTCCCTTGCCCAAGGAGATATCAGAAAAAAATATTACTAAAGAGAAATGTCTAAGATTTTACTGCCTATGTTTTCTTTAAGATTGTTATGGCTTCTGGCCTAATATTTAAGTCTTTAATCTATTTTGAGTTTATTCTTGTACATGGTGTAAGAAGGTGGTCCAGTTTCATTTTTTTGCACATATCTGTCCAAGCACCATTTGTTCCCAGCACCATTTATTGAATAAACTGTCTTTACCCCATTGTATGTTCTTGCTTCCTTTGTCAAATATTATTTCACCATACAAACATGGGTTTTTTTCCTGGGCTCTCCATTCTGCTCCATTAATCTATATGTCTGTTTTTATGCCAGTACTATGCTGTTCTGAATACTATGGCCTTGTAGTATAGTTTGATATCAGGTAGCATAACACCTCCAACTTTGTTGTTCTTTTTTAATATTGCTGAGCTATTTGGGTTTTCTTGTGGTTCCATATGAATTTCTGTATTATTTGATTTATTTTTGCAAAATGCACCATTGTGTTTTGACAGGAATTGTGTTGAACTGATAGATTGTTCTGGGTGGTACAGACATTTTAATAATAAAATTTAATTGTATTTTTCTAAAGTGACAGCTGTGATAAAGAGAAAAAGACAATTGCCTTGGCTGTCAGTTTGCCTTAGTTCTAGTCTGGGTTTTTCTACTAACCAGGTATTCGGCCATGGTCCCTCAAAGATGTTTCCTCATCTGCAAAATTGGTAGGGAGGGCGAATACATTTCATATTGTCTAAAGTCACCTCTAACACCACGTGGAAATTGTGTAGGCCTAATGATCACACCAGAGGGGATGAGTGCCACCCTGCGGGGGGGGGGGGAGAACCTGAGTGGCACCTACCAAAGTATTCCCAGTTTTTTGTTACTGACTTTGTTGATCAGATCCACAAAGATGTAACACTGTGACAATGGCACTGTTGACAAAAATCAGCATTTGAAAATCTCTCAGTATGGCAGAAAGATGAATAAAAACCAGTGATTAGCCCTGGCTGGTGTGGCTCAGTGGATTGAGCGCGGGCCTGCGAACCGAAGGATCGCGGTTCGATTCCCGGTCAGGGCACATGCCTGGGTTGCCAGGCCAGTTCCCATCGGGGACATACAAGAGGCAACCGCACATTGATGTTTCTCTCCCTCTCTCCTTCCCTTCCCCTCTAAAGATAACTAAATAAAAATCTAAAAGGGGAAAAAAAAATTCTTAAAAAAAAAAAAAAAAAACACCAGTGATTAAATTTGACAATGATACAGTGGAACAGGTCATAAGTTTGGCTTTTTTTTAAAAAAGCCATTGTTCTAATAAAAATGGATGACGATGTTTCTCGGATAATAGTTGAAGGAAAAACAGACTTCAGGTTTTAGTGACAAGGAAGTTCAAAATTTTTGACACAGCTGCTAACAAAAAGAAATAATTGAGGGAACTAGTGATTAATCTGGAGCAGAGAAAATCTGAGAATTGATTAAGTGTCAAAATCATCACATGAAAGAAAGAGAAGGCATATTCTTTTTTGAGCAAAAGATAGAACTGGTCTATCAAATGGAAGTTTAGGGAGATAGAGTTTGGCTTCTGATCAGTAACTTTGCTTCACATATCAGAAGGCATCTCTAGGATGTTTACTATGCCTCAGGCATGATTGAGATATGGGGCTACAGACAGACACAGGTACAGACTCAAGCTCGTAGTCCAATAATCAACAGGCTCCTTTGGAAGGTAGTGAACACTCCAAAGGAAGAAGCGGGCACACAAAGGCTTACTGATGACTTTGAAAGGGAAATCTCATATTGGGTGATTTGTTATGTTAAACCTCCTTTTTAAAGTGTTCATCAATGAATGAACAGATAAAGAACAAGAGTAAACAATACACACACAATGGCATATTATTCAGCCATGAGAAAGAAGGAAATGCTGCCATTTGTGACAACACAGATAAACCTAGAGCACAACATGCTAATAAAATAAGTCAAACAAATGCTGTGTAACCTCACTTAAATGTGGACTCTAAAAACAAGAAACAAAAAAGTCTAACTAAGAGAGAAATCATATGATTTCTCTCATATATGGAATCTAATGAACAAACTGAACTAACAAGCAAAATAGAGTCACAGAGAGCAGGATGACAGGTAAGGGAGGAAGGCAGTAGGTGGAGGGATTGAGCAAAAAGGAAAAAAGGCTCATGGACATGGACAACAGTGTGGTGATTGCAGGGAGGAGGGGGAAATAAGGGGACTAAATGGTCATGGAAAAAAATACAATAAATAAATAAATAAATAAATAAATAAATAAATAATTTTTTTTTTTTAAAAAGTCAAACTAAGAAACCATGAGTAAAATAGTGGTTCCCAGGGGGCTGGGGATGGGCAAAGTGGGAAGATGCTTGTCCCAGAGTACAAGCCTTCCAGGTATGAGATAAATAAATTCTGGGGATGTAAAGTACAGCATGGTTACTATATTTAATAATACTGGATTATATACCTGAAATTTTCTTAAACAATATAGATCTTAAATGTTCTTCGCACATACACAAGTGGTAGCTATGTGAGGTGATAGGTGTGCTAATTAACCTGTTTTGATAATCATTTCAAAATGTATGTGTATTATCAAATCATCCTGTTATACACTTTAAATACATTCCATTTTATTTGTCAATTACACCTCAATAAAGCCAAGGGGGAAAATAAAAAAGTTGAAAAGAGTTTCAACCTTTATTTCAGGCTACTAGTTGAAGGTGTGGCCTTTAAAAAGTGTAGTAAGTAAGCCAGTCCTACCTGATGGTACTGACATGCCCAGTGTTGGCACTTCAGCCACAGGGAGCACACACCTGAGAAGAGAGCTTACGGTTACCAGGTCACTCATTCTTTCCATAAACAGTTCATGAGGGTCTCCACACACCTACTCTGCACAGGGCTGCCCCTGTGATGTCAAAACCCGCTGTTTTCTTGTGAGCGTTTCTCAGTACCCAGGGGGATCAGTGCCTAATCTCCCATTATGGTGCAGCCACCATTTCTAACAAAATAATCTTAAATTAGGACTGAGAATGCTTTAACTTCGCAGGAGATGGGGCACCAACCACTGCCCATTTCCAATGTTGCTGTCAGACTATTAAGTTCCTGGGAAGCTGAAGTTTTGTGACAGGCTACAATGAATACGAATCCCAAGGATTATTTTGAAGGCTTCTCAGAATAATACTGTAAGGTTTCCTCAGTGAGGCTGCTAGGTCTTGTGGAGATAAATCTCTCCCAATAACACTACTTATTCAATGTAAGGCTGCAAGCCCAGAGAGATGGATTAGATGAGTTGTCCACTAGTCAAGGGGAGAATACGAGATCTATCCTATCTTATTTCATCTTCTGGTTTAATCGTTATAAGTGTTATGTAATGTGACATTCACACATTGTTGAAGACATTCAAGGAAAAAACTGCATATCACTAATCAGCAGATCATTTTTCATTTTTATTTTTTGCAGACTCTAAAATTAATGATGCCCTCCCTTTTCTATTAAATCTTTTTTTTAGTTATATTAAATAAGATATTGAACATGGGAACACAGTAAGAACTCCTTTTCTCTCTTGCAATTTTGGTGCTTTCCCCGAGCTAATGAACCCCAGCTGTGTTTAAAAAGGGGAGGGCTTAAGGAGCAGCAACGTATTTTGTCTCAGTTCATTACATCTTTGACAAGCAACTTGCTCCTTCCAGATTCAAAATGTTCTTTCTTCCTTAATTCTTTCATGTCTGTTACTCCTCTCTAACGTAGTGGTCGCAGCACACCAGGATGCTATTTGCAATCTGCTAATTGGGTCCAGGGGAGTGTCCGCATGGACTGGGGCAGTAAGGCCATGATGAGCTCGCCAGGCTCTGTGCTCTCTGCCAGGATCTACCCCAGCTGGTGTCCTCTCTGGCAGGCTGCAGGGGCGCCCCTCGGCTGCAGGAGCTGATGGAGGTGGCATTTTGGTCCCAGGCCAGAATCAGCCTGAATCAGCTGGGAAAGAAAGGGCTGGCCCAACCATCCTGATCTGCAGTTCCTCCTCCAATGATGTACTCAGGGATTTTAATTTAGAAACTCTTTTAATATGCCATTGTAAAAATATACATATTGAAGAAGTCTCATCAAAGAGAAGCTCAGGGTTCTCTGAAATTTAAGCTTTTAGTAGGGCCCAGGAATCCTTTTTTAAATTTTAAAATAAGATAGTCTATTAGAACATCCATCTCTTCCTTTCCTGCTCAAAACAAGCCAGTCTCCATGGGTTATTCTTCTCCAGCCTCTTAAGTACGTACCTTCTTTCTTAATCATGTGAGTGTTACTTCATCCTGACATTTCTCCGCCAGAGCTTTCCAATTTCAGCCATGGATGGATAAAACTACCTGCTTTGGCACAATGGCGTGGTAAACAGGTCAGGCCCAACATTCGGCACAATCTCCTCCCTGACCCGATC
This sequence comes from Glossophaga mutica, assembly GCA_039655065.1. Taxonomy (NCBI): domain Eukaryota; kingdom Metazoa; phylum Chordata; class Mammalia; order Chiroptera; family Phyllostomidae; genus Glossophaga; species Glossophaga mutica. Next base: position 55,952,573 of record CM077307.1, on the reverse strand, counting down.
TTATTCACATAGAGCTGCTGTCCTCCTGAAAGCCACCTTTCTTCAGGGAACACACAGTGGATACCCTACTGAAATATTACCAGAAGTGAGCAAAGTGGCAGCAGGTGTGGGACAGCTGTGTGTGTAGTAATGCCACTAGAGCCAAGAGCTTCATAAAGAGGCTTTGGTCAATGATGGGCTGCGTGTATACCGGGGGTCCCACAAGACTATAATGGAGCTGAACTTCCAATAAGAAATGGAAGGGCATGTGGTTCAGGAGTTCTTTTTCCTCTAACAGGAGCAACATTTGTGGGCCTCAGTAGATAGATTCCAGTAGATAGATAGATATAATAGATTCCTCTCACTCACAGCACCCCCATTCTGAGTGCACAGATTACATCCCAATCAGTCACCCCTGACCTGTGTCAGCACAGAGGAGCCTGTCCCCCTGCACAACATACTCAGCGGTGATACAGCTTTCCCAGATCTTCCTTGGTGGTTTTCAGTCTGTGGCGATGAATTCTTTGTTGAGGACACAAGATCCTTTACAGGGACATAGGTCTGCAGGAGCTGCATTAACAGGTATTAACTGCCATTGCCACCTTCATAAAAGCTTTCTATGGTCATGTGGGGCCAGCCCCTGTACTTGGGAAATATTTTCAGGTTGTAATGTAAAATATTTGTATTTTTCTATCAATTCAATGTCAGAGAGAGCCCTTTGTGTCAGATAGAGTCAACTGGAACCAAAAACTAATTTTCTTTTTCTTTTTTTTTTTTAATATTTTATTTATTTATTTTTATTATTTATTTATTTATTTATCTTTAGAGGGGAAGAGAAGGAGAGAGGGAGAGAAACATCAATGTGCGGTTGCCTCTTGTATGTCCCCTGCCGGGAACTGGCCTGGCAACCCAGGCATGTGCTCTGACTGGGAATCGAACCTCGATCCTTTGGTTCGCAGGCCCACGCTCAATCCACTGAGCTACACCAGCCAGGGCTCAAAAACTAATTTTCAAAGTCAAAATATTAAGTCCTGAGTTCCACACTCTCATGTTAAAGACCCTCTTTTTTTCCCCTAAATATCACAAAGTTCCTTAATCTGATCACAGCTCCCACTTGGAATAAGCAAAACGACGTTGCCATGACAACACCTATATTCCCTTATCTATCCATCTTGATTTCTTATTCCTAATGAACCTCAGGCCACTTTTCACTGCCTTTGGGCAGTCCCTATTACAGTGACATAGACCTTACCCAGCCAGCTGCGCCTCAATACTTTCTATCAGCCCGGCCCACATCCCTGTTTGTGAAGCAGCATGGACAACTTTGACGTTCTATTTCTGACCCTGTTGGGAGGAAGCAGGGAGAGAGGACTTGCAGGACAGTGATTGTAAAGTCCATAGTAGTGCACAGTGATGTCCTAGGCCTTCACACTCACTCGCTGCCTCACCCAGACAACTCCCAGCCCTGCAAGCTCCACGCATGGTCAGTGCCCTGTACAGCTGTGCCATTTTTCATCTTTTATACTGTACTTTTGTTGTACCTTTTTATATTTAGATATGCTTAGATACGCAAGTGCTTACGATTGTGTTACAACGGCCTACAGTATTTCGGACAGTAGTGTGCCATACGGGCTTGCAGTCTCGGAGCGATAGGCGGCACCATGCTACACAGCCCAGGTGCGAGTGGGCTCCTATCATCGAGGTTCATGAAAATGCTCTGTACGATGTTCGCACAACAACAAAATCACCAAACAGCATATTTTCAGAACGTAACCCCATCATTAATGGACCCATAATTGTATTAGGAAATAGGTTACCAAATGCAAATATTCCATTTTAGGGAGAATGTGAATAGCTGTGGAGTGGGAGGGAAAGAAATCCCTTCAAACTTGAATTTGGGACAAAAAGACTGGGTGCTAGTCCTCGACCTGCTACTCACTGCCTGTCTAACCACTCCAGGCCTCAGTCTCTTTTGCTGTGAGATAATAATATTTGTGTCAAAGAGCAGCTACAGAACACACCCACATACCCAAAAAGGCAGCATTCTTAGCTGTGGTAAAAGGAAAAATAAAAATAGCAAATATTTACTAGAAGGTGGGGTGACTAAGTAAATAAATAATGGAATAGCCATTCCATGGGCATGTATCTATTTAGAACACATGATTTAAGCTAACCATTCTTTACTATATACAAGGTACTGCTTAAAGCGTGGAACCTGAATTAACATGTTTAATCACCCAAAACCAATGGAAATCGGAGGCACAGAGCAGGGAAGTACTTACCAGGGTTCCACAGTAACAAGTGTCAGAGCTGCAATCCTGACCCAGTCGGACACCTGCCTGTACTCACACTGCCTCTCAGAGAATACATGCCCCGAAACGCCTGAGGAAAATACCTTGCCTCACAGACAGAGATCAGTGGAGTTTATCCCAAATGAAATGATCACCTTTCCAAAGCATAGGAGCAAATAGTGGTGAGATTAAAGGTAACACGCCACAGTGCAAGTAACATGCATTCCTGTAAACACCGGCTTCAAGAACACAAGTGGGAGGAAAAAAACAAATCTGTTTTTATTGGAGCTCATGGCACTTAAAAATATAGCTTCTTGGACAACATGAGAACATATAACAGCATGAGGCATACTTTGGAGGGTGAAGACACACCACACGTGAAATCAGATTTTTGACTCATACCTCCCTACACCAATGAGCAAAGTATAACAAGTTCATTTTCCTGCTCCCTGTAGAGGAGCCAGGGGCAGTTACTATCTTTCCAACCTCATCATCTGGGACTCCCAAGACAGTATTCTCTTCCCTGGTTCTGCCTATTGCCTATATCTTATATTCCCAGAGGCTTGCTCACACACCTCTGTACTTGATATTTCCTTTTCTTCAGTCATCTAAGTCCACTCTACTTTTGAGAGTCTACTTCAAATCCAATCTCCTTTCCAACCGACAAGCGCACACTCTGCCCCTCCTTGGAGACCTCCTCACACACCCAGCCAGGTCTGATCTCCCCCTCATCGGAGCTTCTGTAGCATTTGTGGAATTTGCCACTCATCTGACTCTCTTTGTAGAAGGGTTGGCTTGGTAGTTGGCTGGGCTATTCTCTCTGTTAGATCTCTGTGCCCTGGGGGGACGGACTGGCTGGGACCTATAGTTCTAGGTGCTTTCTTGGGGCCAGTAGAATGATAAGTTGGCATGTTTGCGGGCCTGGGGCCTGACATGGTTTGCTATTTATAATGTGCATATTAAAAACATCTGTGAAGAAATGTGGGGGGGAGCATTGTTTTGGTCACTCTAAGAGCAGAAATTGGACCACAGGACTTAAAAATATTATCACTGGATACAAGGTTGGAAAAGATAAAATAATCAGCATTTCAGTTCCAAGCTTCCATAGCGATTTTATACCTTCCTTTTCCCCAAAGCCTCTAGGCAACAGTCAGAGCTTAGGCCTGAAGACTAAAAAGTAGCAGATGAAAATTCTAGTAAGCAGAAGAGGCTGCCCCATCAGTCAAATAACGAACAAGTATCCTACCCACAGAGACAATTGCTACTACCCCAGAGTAGTAATTGCCCGTGTTGTGGCTTCGGAGGGCAGTGGGATGTGGGTACTAAGAGCACACGCCAATTACTAACACCAGCTCTGCTGCTCACAAGCTGTGTGGCCTTGGCTGTGTTACTTAACATCTCTGTGCTTCAGTTTCTTCACCTGTAAAACTGGGTTAATAGCAGTATGGTCACCTCAAAGTTTGTTGTTAACAATTAAATGTGGCACACTTAGAAGAGTGTTAACTACACTATTGTTTGCAAAACACTTTTTTATTGGACAAGGTCTGGCACAAATAATGCCCCTTTTTTATTACAAACTTTTATTGCAAAATAATAAGCATGTAATTCTGCAACATAATACTATCACACTCAAGCACACCACATGACATTTTAGGTGAAATGTTCAGATTAAAACTATAAATTACTACACCCATATTATTACCCTACCAACCATACAAGCAGATATTACTTCTGCTGGACCCTGTATTATAAAAAGTGCCTATAATCAGGAAAGAAGAAACCAGTAGATACTCTTTATATCTGTTCAGTGTGGAAGAAGAACACACTCACTCAGTGGGCTCCCTTTTAACAAGGCCTAAACTCCTGGGGCATCACTGTGTACATCTCACATGATGCTTACAGAGCAGGCTTGCTTTTAGAGGCTTATGATTCGGGCTAGAGATGATGCAGTCGCTTCAATTAAGCTGTTGCTACCAGTTAATCCTAAATAAACTATTCATCTTCTAAGTAGATGAGCTTCTAACACCTACAAAAAATGAATCCAAAGTAATTCCTGTGAGCTTGGGGGGCAGAGAGAGGACTCAGTTTAATGTGACTATATCCCTCCACATCTGATGAGATGTATACACCATCCTGCACTCTGCTGTTGCCTCAACAAATGGCAGACAAACAACCAACACCTGACAAAAAACAAACTTATAAATTATCACTTTGACTGTGCTTATTGTCTTAGCTGAGCAAATTATCCTCATAATGGTGTTGGACAGTAGCTAAGACTGAATTTACAAATAGGTGCATGCTGTGATCATTTGTGCAAAATAAGAAATTACTTCCACCTAAAAACACTTTCCACAGCCAAGGCCATGGGAGCAGTCCCTCCTCAAGGCTGGTGTGTTTTCCAAAATGCCCACTGCCCAGTGCTTCCTCTCCAGCCCTGAGAGGTGGGAAGGATGAGCTTGCCTGGATTGATAACTTTTCTCTTTCTCTTATTTTTCATATTGATTTCTTCCAACAACTATCTCTGGCAAGATTAGAAGACCAGAATTCAGAGCAGATTGAAGTATTATACTTTTTAGTGTAAATTATTTCATTTCACCGGTGTTTCTCGTAGGGCATTTTAAATGGTATTTATCTTACTGGGCCTTTTTACAAACAATCTCCAACCCTATTTTCCAGAGACAATAGAAGTGAAATGGAACTGCGTGACTTTGAATTAAGTGACAAGGTCTCCATGTTCCAATTGTCTCACTTCCCCAGTTCATTCGCAATCCAGGCAGCAGTCCTACAGCTCAAGGCAGGAGCCTTCCCACACTCACCCAATCTTGATTTTGCAACTGCCAGCTGCTTTGGCTTAAGCATAGCCAAAAGCATGAGGTCGGTGGCTTTGTAGCAATGCCTGAGACAAGTTTCAGAGGAAGAGAAAGGCCTTTGCATCTCATTCTGCCTTCAAAGAGGAATGCAGCCCATGGTCAAGGCCAGAGACACAACCCCTTTTCTTGGGACTCCCTGTACCCAGCAGCATGGGGATAAAGGAGGGCCTTCTCTCTCACCTGATTCTCTGTGGCTGTGGATACAGAAGTGGTTAGCGAGGTCTGTAACTCTTTAGACACCTTTGCTGCTGGGAGGCTAAGAAAAATCAGAGCAAGCGGAGAACTGCCCCCTTCTAAGGAATACGCCCTGTGAAACCTCTGTCTGTGTCTCTCACTCCCCTGCCTCTTTCTGCATCTGCCAGGCTGTTTCTGTGTGCACGTACGCACCTGTGTATCTGTCTGTCTCTCCCTCTGGGCATGACACACTCCATGTGTATCCTCCTGAATCTTTCTCTCTCTGTCCTGTCTGCCCCTGAGCCTCTCCTGTAGTTGTTCAGTCAGTCAGGTCAGCATTAATGAATTTCATGGGCCCTCGGCATTTTTACCCTCATGGGCTCCTGCCTTGTATAAACATATGAATGACAGCATTGGTATAGAGGCAAATATAACCCAGGGTGGTTCCACTTCTATATATTCATTGTTATTATTATATTCAAATTTTTTCCTGATTAAAAAATAAAAACATGTTTGTGTGCCCCTAAAATTATTGTGGGCCAGAGCCTCACTCTCTCTCCCCACATACTTACACCTGTGGTGCACACACAGGGGACTGGCCCCGCCTCCTCAGCCTAGAAGAGCGTAGGCTAGGTCATGTGGTCTCCTCTTGCTCTGAGCTTTGGGGTAACAGTACTCGGTTTCTTCACACTCTTTTACTTCTCCCAGGTTAAGGTGGTGACATTTGTCCTTATGCTGGAAGGTTCAGATCAAAGCTTCTGGCAAGAGCTTCAGAAAAGAAATAAGCTAAGTATGCGTTTCTGCCAGCTTTAGTTACAGGTTGGTCAGGAGGAGTTCAAGAGGCCAGGTCCGGTCCACTCGACATCTGCCTTGGGGATGCAGCTGAAGCCCCAGGCTGGACTCCCGTGCTCCTGTCACAGCCTTGTTTCCTGCCTCTCTTACTGGGAGAAATGCCTGATTGAAAGCCGCAGGATGTGTGGCCATTTATCTCCCTGTCCACAAACATGTACTGGAACCCTGTTGTGACATGACTCACACACACCATCATGGAAGGACTTGGCATTTCACACATAATAAAGCTTGATTTGTCTGCTTGAGGTCTGGCAGGCCAGGCACAGGGTGTGCATGAGGAGCAACTGGATTGGACCACCTTAGGCTGTTACATGAAAATCCTTAATAATAATCCTTTGTCTCCAAGCTAACCATCATCCACATTCTATCTCCAAGAGATAGTTTTCTGGTTTGATTTTTGGTTCTTTCATTTGTTTCCATAATAGTCCTAATTAAAAAGCCCTCTACCCTCAAAATAAATCCCTAAGCTTTTTGCTATCTCCTTGTGAAATAAAATAAAATGAAATTGACTTTCTTCTTTATCAGCAAAACTTATAAATTAAAGGCACAAATCCCAGGAACCCAACACATTAAATTTATCTTAATGCTACTAATTGGACCAGGAAAAAAAGCCTTTTTTTTTTTTTTTTTTTGGCTTGTTAAAGCTTTGAAAAACAACTAAACCCTACCTGTTTTAATCATACTTTCCCATCTATTTTTCTTGGCCCCAGCAGAATAAAAATTATGTCCAGTGTGCCCCTTTTAAAAGATTTCTCATTTTTGGTAGGATTATTTGACCATTTCTGGATCCAAACCCTTCCTTTTTGCCTCAATATTGTCCTCTGCTTATTTACTTTTATTTGCTAGTGGATTTCCTTCTCTGAGCCTTCGGTGTAACCTATACATATTTACCTTCTAATTTCCTTCTGGTCTCAGAGGCTTATCAACAATTCACCTTACCTAAGACTAGAGGAAAAATTAAAATTATAAATCTAATAATGGTGATATTTAAAAGCATACATTTATGTCCTTTCAATATCCTATGCATAGCAAACTCAGTTCTCTGACATTTCCATTGGCTTGAACCACTCAGGAAATTCTCATCTTCCAACAAGCAAGGACACAGAAAGGATAAATGACAAAGAGATCAGGTTTCTAATAACATATTCATGAAGGTTGCCTGTTGCACAGTCACATTGAGTCTGTAAGTTAGGCTCAATACATGAAATTTCCAGTTGGAATCCCAACATCTGAAGAAAAGACATCACCTGTTATTTGTGAGCTAGCTGTGATCACCCTCCTTCTGAGGTTCACCTTCAAGGGCACAAACAAAAGAACCACAATGAAAGCACTAAGGGTGATGCCTGTATTCCTATTTCCCTCCTCCTCTCTATCTCAGTGCCATGGAAAAAACACAGAAAACACAGGAAGAATGGAGCTTTGATGAGGAAAAAATATATGACCATTTGAAATCACGACAAGATGAGTGGAGTTAACACATCAAACCCACACTTAAGGCAGAAGATCAAAAGGAATGAGACATGAAGAAAGACTATTTGATTTTCTTTTTATTCTTGATTTCTAGGAGATATAGTAGGTCCTGATCATTTGTGCCTTCCCTCAGCTGATAGGGCAAATGTCACTGAATGGACCTCATGTCCCTGCTCAGACACACATGACACTTCAGTGAGCTCTACCTCAGACTGCCTGACTGTGTTTGAGTCTGTTTAAATATAATGTTCTAGTATATATAAATAGATAAGATAAACAGAAATAATAATTATTAATTTAGCTGCTAAAGTGGTATGCCAGAAAACACTGTCTGAGTTAGAAAAAGAAAATGGAGTTTCCTCCCTTCACAGGAAAAACAAATTTTCAGTGCCGTGCAACATCAGCAAAGAATAACACCATAGAGAAACAAGGCTAGCACCAAGTTCGGTGCTCTTCCCACAGTGTCCTGGGTGCTCTGGGGCACCGTGGACAGCATGGGCCACTGAAGGGCAAACAAATGCCATATCTGTGGGTTTCACATGAGGGTTTCCCATGAGACACTGCCACAAGAATGACTCCAGTGCTTTAAGAAATTTGTTTGAAAATACAGATAATTCCTCTGAATTAAAAAAAATATAATAAAGCTTTCTCCTGAGAAACAGGAATTTGTGCCATTTAAAGTATTTTCCCTATGTCACTGCAGTACTGCTGATAAAGCTAAGAACTGGAAATGATCCAAATATCCAATAATCAAATATTGGCATATACATACTATAGAGTTTTAGTTACTATTAAAAATGATGCATGGTGACTACCAGAGGGAAAGAGAGGAAGGGAAGGTAGAAGATGGTAAAGGGTGGTAAATGCTGTTAGGAGACTTGACTTGGGGTGGTGAACCTACAATACAATATTTAGATGATGTATTACAGAACTGTATACCTGAAACATATAATTTTATTAACCAATGTCACCCTAATAAATTCAATTTTTAAAAAATAAATAAGTAAAAATGATATTGTAATTTTAAACATTTTGGTGTGAGAAACGTTCAGCTCTGGCTGGTGCAGCTCAGTGGATTGAGCATGTGACTGCAAACCAAAGGGTCGCCGGTTCGATTCTGGTGACCCTGTACATTGTGTCCAGTCAGGGCACATGCCTGGGTTGAAGACCCGGTCCCCAGTAGTGGGTATGCAAGGGGCAACCACACATTGAGTTTCTCTCCCTTTCTCCTTCCCTTCCCCTCTCTCTAAAAATAAATAAATAAAATCTTTAAAAAAAAGAAATGTTCCTAACAAACTTGAAGGATTTAAAACGGATAAGATTAAGTATGGTATAATCTTCTCTTACAATGTTTAGGTAATTATCACATATAAAATTTTCTATATATAAAAATATAAATACACATGCAGATATGAATATGTATATATGTCCATAAGCCTCTTGCCCCCTCCTGCCTCTCTCCTGAAATTCAACTCAAAAGTTTAATACAACCCATCTCTGAAGATAAAAGAAAAGGAAGGAAAGGAACTGAATCGATGAAGCCAGAACTCCTTCGGCAGGCAGAAGGGAAGAAAAGATGAGAAACACACATAATATATATTTTTGTCTCCTCACACAAAATGATCATACATTGTGTCCAATCACCTCAGGTGACTTGAGGACATGGATTTTGGAGACTTAGATGGCTCCTCCTTTTTTCATGTCCATTTTCCATGACCCCTAGTTTCTCCATTAACCTTTTCCTATCTTGTCCATTTCTGTTTAAAGGTATTTCCGCTGCTCAGGTGTCATCAATTAAGGTAGCCTGGGCACCTGGCACTTACTATGCCCTCAGTATGCCTGTTCCTCCCTTTCCTTACTGTCAATTATGCCTAAAAACATACATATTAACAGTCTTAAATAATAATGAATCAAGGCCACATGAATAAACATTTTTTCTTGAAAACTCCTAAACAGGCAGTATAATTGAGTAGAAAGTGAGGTTTGGGGCCTTCCCAAGGACCAAACAGTTGAAATGAGAACAAGATGCTGCGTACACCCAAACCATGGCCAGTTTGTAGTCATCATCCTCTGGATCCAGCTGCAGAGTCTGGTTAAACAGAAGGGTGCTGTTGGCCAGGTTTCACTTTCCGACACTTTTCCCAGGAAACATGGCCCCACTTGAATTGCCATCTGTGGGCCTGTGAACACTGTGTGCGCTCTGTGCAGATGAGGAGCAGGCGTGCTGCTGGAGTAGCTGGCACCCACTGTCCCAGGCAGGCTGCAGGCATCTCTGGCCAGCTTCAGTGCTGAAAAGCAGCCGGGGCTGCACTCTGACGCCCTCCTCAGACTGGCACTGAAGGAGAATGTGTCATGCACTCATCCCTTACTCCACTACCACAGAAAATAAATTCATAATTAGGTATACATTTGTTTCCCCTTGTGTTTTCCCAAGGCCTCTAGGAGAGAAAATTTGCAATCATGAGAAAAATCTATACTGATTTCTAGGCAATATCTCAAGGTAATAACATCTTCAGTTAAAAAGGAAATAAAGCTCACATTAAGGTTTCTTCACACAAATATCAATTAGTGGCTCTGCCACGTGGCAGATCTATGTGATGTTGGGCAAGTTATTAAACTTCTCTGTGCTTTAGCTTTCCTATCTGTAAAATGGGGTAAAAATGGTAAGTGGTTACTATGATATCAAAGAGCCAAATTTATAAGATGCTTAGAACAGTACATGGCACAAAGTAAGCATTAGGTTAATGTTTGATCTATACATGCATTCATACATACATACGATGGGGCCCAAGAAACAGACCTGGGTGAGAGGGAAGGCAAAATTCAGTGAGCATCTATTCTGTCAGCTGATTTCACATATTATCTCATCTGTCTCAATGACAAACTTGTAAATGGGTATTATTGATCCCATTTTACAGAAAACAGGCTGAAATAGAATAAAGTGACTTGCCCAAAGCTACACAATGAACTGAGCTTGGATTTGAACAGAGGTTGATGTGAACCCAAATCCGTGCACTGCACCAGGCACATAATAATAAGTAATAATGGTGCTAACTAACCTGACTTCATTTCCAATCCCATGCCCATTACTGCACTCAATTATTACAAGAATCCTTTGTAATAGTACAAACCAGCCCCTGCCACTCACCATGGCATACCCAACTCCATCCTCTGTCCCTAGTGGCAGCACAAAGGGACTTGCCAACAGAAAGTCACAGTGCTCACCCCTGACTGAAACAGTTACGAAGTTACCTCCAAAACTGGCATCTTAGGTATTCATTTCCCCCCAAAAATAATAATCACTAAAAGGACCATACAAGGAATATAATCCAACAATCAAAACTGGAAAGGACATACTAGTTCTAGGAGGAAAACAGAAACATTTGAGAGCTGCAGTCTCCAGTATTTATTTCATTAGCAGTATTTATTTTAAGAACATACCCTCAATTTATTCACACACGAAGTCAACATACACAACAGATGAAATAAAACAAATACAAATAGGAGTTCTGAAATCTTTTCCAACTATCTACTTTGGCATCACTGACTCAGAACATAAATGGTGGGGTGGAAGAAGGGAGACAGAAGAGAGGAAAGGAGAAAGGGGGGAGAAGGGAGTGGAGTGGAAGAATGAAAAAGAGAATGACAGAGGAAAGAAGTAGGGTGCGGGGAAAGGCAAGAGAGGAAGAGAGACAGAGAAAAAGTGTTCACGGAGCACCCACTCGGTCTTGATGGTAGGAAAACACTTAGAACTGCTCTGGTTGAACAACCTATATCTGTATTTCTAAAATTATATCTGTGAAGAAAATCCCTGTTCAGTTTTGGCAACTTTCTTCCTAATTCTTCATGTTTCACTTTTGAGTCTCCCGAGGTCAGCGTGCCTGCTGTAGATGTTAGTTGTGCTCTGGCTCAGAAAGGCAGGGAGATGGCCAGGGGCAATGGCCTCTGAGGACTCCGCTTCTGCCTCAGAAAGCCGGAAAGCTACTGTCAGACACTCCTCCCAACGCAATAGCTGAAGCCAGCCTCTCAAGTTCTCCTATGCACTACCTGCCTGCTGTTGACAAGCCATTGAGAGCTCCAGTCAACTCTGTGGACGAAAAAGGAGCCACACACTACACCTGACAAGCACAGGGGAGGCCTACATGGCGGCCTTACAAACTCAGAGACCTGCAGTAAACACATAGGGCAGCCTGAAATGAAAACTTTCTCACTGAAGGCAGTTCATGGCGGGCAGTCGTGTCCTGGGGTGGTATTTTCCCCTGACAAAGCTCAGCCTTCACCTCAAATGAGTTTGTCTGTTGCCTTTTTATTTGTTTGCATCTACAGTAACATACCTAATAATATACCTTTGGAATATCAAAGTATCAAAATAATTTCCTTTTCTTTGGACCCCTCAAAGCACAACTATCACACAGAGCAGAGACCACAAATATTCTTCTTGTTATTATCATGTTAATTGTTGACTTAACTATTCTATACCCACCGATGTAAAAGAAATACATTGTTCATTCCTTTTACTTTTCATCAAATCCCAGAGATTTTTCCCCCTGCTTTTCTTTCTCCTACCTCCCTAATCTGTCACCAAAGGATAGATTTCCTGTAACCCCTTCCGCCTCCTCCTTTGCTTGTAATGTATAAAATAAGTTGTATAACTGCCATTCTCTGGAGCATTTTCTCAGTCCGGTGAGATTTTGCTTCCCAGCAGCTGTCGTCAGTTTGGCTCAAATCATCTCATAAAAATTCTCCCTGATTTGGACATTTCTTACGCTGACATCTCTTTCCCACAAAAGGCGCCTCTTTCCGTCTCTTCTCTAACAACGCCGCCGAAGCTCCAGAGGCCTGTTGGAGAACGCAGGTTGATTGATAACAACAGTGCCTTCCAGCCGCCAATTCCCCCCATGAGGACCGCAGATGGCAAGATGACTTGCGGTAATTTTCTCACCAAAGAACACTGAGCTCAGGCATCCAGACCATACTCAGCTGAGACTCTTTTCTAGTCGAATCCACAGAGGGGAATTTTCACAGTCACAAGCTTTGAGCTGTTATCGGCGTTTTCAATCACTGACTGTTTAAGAAAATATTAAAAGGCTCTACACCACACACGCGTCTGCTTTACGGTATCCGTTCCCCAGCCTGGCTCTATGCTCCGAAACGTAGTTGAGGGGAAGCATGCTGGTGATATCTGCTATCTGCTTCCCCAGGTGTGCAAAACTCTCTTCTGCGGAGCGCCTGCCCCTTTAGCCAGCAACAGTAACAAGAGGAGGATAAAGGGCTATCAGACTTCTGCTGACTTTGGGTGGGTGCAGCGTCGCATAAATTGGGCTATAGAATGGATTATACATTCTGGTCACTGTACTTGGTGCTTAAAAAAATTCTGAACATTCTTTTTGCCTGAAAGAAAGCATGGTATTCCTTTTGCCTGAAAGAAAGCATGGTATGATGAATATGACCATGTTGGAGTGAAAACTCATCTAATTTTAAATCCTGGCTTTGCCATAAACACATTAGCTATGGGACTTAGAGCCAATTATTTGGCTTCTCTAAACTTTGATTTACCTGTCATTAAAATATAATACCTTCCTCAAAAAGTGAGGCTTGATAAGGTCATACAGTGTGGCAGGCAAATTAACTGAAACTACTTTTAAACTGTATTGTTCTCCCTTTATCTTTTCCTGTCTTCTCCTTTCAAGTAGGTAGACAAACTGTCATTCTTCGGGTCCAGGATTTGGACCAGTCAAAAAGTAGAAGTGATCAGATATCAAAGGCTCTTCTTGTCTTATGTAAATACTAAATTCCATTAAAAAAAGAATGTCCGGCAATAGTTGAAGAAAATGAGATCCTGAAAGACACTATTTATAACAGCAACTAAAGACACAAAGACTTTAAGATAGGAATAAAGACATACAAAGACTCACTGTTATAAAATAATGAAGATGTTAATTCTCCCCTAAATCTATAACTTTAATGCAATTCAATAAAAATATTGGAAATTTCCAAGCCAATTATAAAATTTATGCAGAACAGCAAGGACCAAGAATAGCCAAGACATTTCTGAAGATACAGGGTATGGGAGGTGGGAAGAGACTTGCTTAATCGGATCTAACACTTATTTTAAAGGCACCCAAGCCGATGACAGTGTGGTAGTGACACAAGCACAAGCGGACCAATGGGCAGCCAACAGAGAGCCCAGAAATGAATCTGTGCACATATGAAGGCTAGACAGATAAACGGTGCTGAGATGATTAATAACCATATGCAGAAAGCAAATGAACTAGGACCCTCCTTCATTCCAGGTTAATTAAACACATGTGTGTGCGTCTCTGTGGGTGTAAAATAAAGTTGGAGTAGGAAATAATTTTTATGATAAGACACCAAACTATACATCATAAGGAATAGTTTGATAGATTCAACCATCTTAACAGTTTTAAAAATTTATTAAGAGACATTATGTTTAAAAGTGAAAATATAAATTGCAAATTGGGAGACGATACTGCAACATAAATAACTGACACTGGATTAGTAAGCAGAATATATAGAAATTTCAAGTCAATTTAGAAGAGAATAACAACCCAAAAGCAAAATGGGCAAAAGAGGTGAACAGATCATTAATAAAAGATGAAATAAAAATACAAATAAACAAAAATCTCCTCAATCTAATTAATTTGTGAATAAAGTAAACTGACTGAAACATAAAACACAATTTTCGTGGGCCAATTTGTCACCTATTTAAAATTCTGACAAAATCAAATATCTAGAAAAGAGGTAGAATGATAGCATTTCTTATATTCTACTTACATTGCAAATAATTTTATTCTCTTGTAGAAAATAATTTTGCATTATCTAGCAACATTAAAATTGTGCATGATTGAGTTCAGCAATGTTATAAATATATATGCACGTTTTGAGAACCCCTTCCATATAGGCACCAGAGTGCATCAGAGATTTTTGGCAGCATTATTCATGATAGCCTCAAACTGAAGTCAGTGGAAAGGTCCATCAACAGGAGATGAATAAACTGTGGTTTAATTACATGATGAAAGGCTATGACACAGTGAAAACGAATAAATAGATTCATTCATCAACATAGACAAATCTCATAAACCATGTGAATGAAGAAAGCAAGCAACAGAAGAATACATATAGATGATATCATTAATATAAAATTCAAAAATCACATAAAACTAAACAATGTATTGTTTAGAAATATATGAGTACAGTTTCATAGAAAAGATACCAGTAAACACGAAGAAACCTTACCTCTGGTAGTGAACTCGGAAGGCACAGCGAGGGAGGCATGGAAGGGGCCTCCAATAGAACCGGTAATACTCTCTTTACAAGCTGGGTGGTAGTTAGGTCCCTGGGTTTGCATTACATTATTCTTCATATATCTTACATGCTACACATATTTTTACATGTATAAAATATTTCAAAATAATTTTAATGAACTTGTGGCATCTAATGAAGGGCACTAAGGTGTTAAGAGAGGTTCGATGGAAATAATTAGGAGAAAAGGATTCTTCAAATTCTGAGAAACTACCCAAAGCCAAGTGTCTCTCTCTCCTTCCGGAGGATGTGGTATGTAAATATAAAGCCTGGAATCACGTTAGCCATTTTCCTCCAGCAAAGGAATACAGATCTTAGGATCAATATCATATCACAGTCCTCACAACACAGAGGAAGAATGAAACGGGCACCTTGGTGACACTGTTGAACTGCTCAGTCAAACCAGTCGTGAAGCTTGCCCTACTTGTGGACCATCCAGATGAATGTCAGTAAACTCCCTTCTTTAAAACACATAAATACTGAGGGTATTCTTTCCTTAAAAACTACGAACACCCTCAAAAAATAAATAAAATAAAACCAGAGAACTGCCCTGGATGGTATAGCTCAGTGGATTGAGTGCTGGCCTGCAAGCCAAAAGATCATGAGTTCAATTCTCAGTCAAGGCACATGCCTGGGTTGCGGACATGTTCCCAGTAGGTGTAGCTGCACAAGAGGCAACCACACATTGATGTTCCTCTCCCTCTCTTTCTCCTTCCCTTCCCCTCTTTCTAAAAATAAATAAATGAAACCTTTAAAAAATAAATAGACAAATAAATAAATAAAACCAGAGAACCCAATGCTACATATAATCAAGAAGAAGGCAGAAAAAATCTTTTGGCGGTAGAGAGAGAAAGAGTAAGAAGGGAAACAAAAGACCACCCCTGTCTCCAGCAGTGTGACTCAAGGGTTTCCCAGGAAAGACCTTAGGATGGTTTCTAGGTGCCATCTGAGATAGGAGACAACCAATCAAGTGTAGACAGATAAGCAATGACTCAAACTTTGGTACAATGCTAACAGGTAGGGGATAGAGCCCCAAGATAGGCCAAGGTTACACTTGCTGCCACGTGGGAGAAATAGGTGCTTTAAGAACAGAACTTAATGTTCAAAAAATAAAGTACATTATTTCTTGTATATCTGAGTTTATAGACCAAGATTCGAATCTGCTACATTGACAAAGCCCCAGGAGAGAATTTCCCAAATTAAGCTTTAGAAATCAGTAGTCTCTGTGAAGAAAGGTTTCATGTTGATAGAGGTTTAGAAATGTTTATGCTACAACTTAGTCTTGCTGATTCACAATGCACCTTAGAATATTAAAGTCCTGAAATAAATCTTTCCCTAAATGCATTTGAGCAATGAACTTTTTAGAGGAACACCTCTCACAAGCCAAGGCAACTGGAATTGCATGTTATACATCTTAGAAAACATTGTCTCCATATAGCATAGGAGGTCAGCCTCCCATCTGCAGGGATGCCACACTGCTATCCTCTGGGCCTCTATTGTGGTAATGGAGAGCAACATTTTTCTGCCTCCTGGTGAAGCAATGGCCTTCTATCAGATCTGAACTTGTGACAAGATGAAGTTGGACATCATGCTTCTGCTGTCACAGTAACAAACTGTTGGTGAAAATCTCTACCTGCAACTGTCAAATCCCACGAGTTTTTCCAGTAAACAGTAGGAGAGCAGCCTATGGAAAGCATTCCCTTCAACACCCCCATTCCCTTAAAATGCCTATGTTTGCATTTACTGTTTCCTTTAGAGATGAGCAATCAGGCATTATTTAAAAAATGGGGCTAGCATTTTTTAAATAATGTCAGAATAATATCAGAATTTAATAACATCTGACTACAGAACTTCTAACATTCTTTTATTGATTGAAGAAGGTTGGGCTGCAGAAATGGCTTTAACGCATGTCCACTTAAGGATCTTAAATTGCTTACTTTGTGAATTCCTGATGTAGAACGAAGAATAATGGGAGAAGAGGCTGATCAGAGATGAGGTCGAGCACAGTGAAATGCCTAAATTGCTGCAGGTTGGGAGAGGCTGGGAACAAACTCAGGAAAAACTGCCCCATGCCTGTCCGGGCCACAGAGACAGATTCCACAGCTGGGTCTCTGACTTCACTTTGCATAGCAAGTATTTTCTCAAAGGCTGTGGGTAAATTACAACCTTTATAAAAATTTTGAAAATTCAATATGAGTTGGAATAGGTTCAGGGTGCAGTAAGAAGTTGGAAGCTTAGAATAAAAGTTGCACGCACTTATACCATATTTTGCCATGTAGAAGGTGCACCCATGTTTTTGGCCCAAACTTTCAGGAAAAAAATCTTTCATTTTAATTTTTTAATTCAATTTTTTATTTATATATAAAACCAATTACATATTTCATGGTGTTATTTTGCATATGGATACATTATAGCTTTCTAGAGCTACACTTTTAACTCAAAAGCATAAATAAAAAATTAAAAACATTTATATAGATATGGAATTCATACTACCCATATATAATGTGCATCCTTATTTTTTCCTCAGATATTTGGACAAAAAAGTGTACATTATACACAGCAAATGTATAATATATATGTACCACAAGTGCACCCATATATACTCTATGCACAGTTTGAAGTTTTTCATTATTGAGAGATGACAACCAGGTAAAATCCCCTCTAACTACAAACAGGTTTAACAAAGTTTAAAAAAAAAATACTAAAATATTAACTATGCCTGACTAAGGATGTTGAGGTTCTGGCTGGTCTTTTTCTTCTTTTCAGTTTTACGTATGCTCCCAAGTCTCCCTGACAGGTGAGGCTCTTACCTCTGAGCCATATAACATGTTCCCAATGAACAGAGCAGTAAGGTGCCAACAGCTTTGGAAATGACTAGGTATTTTTAACAGTCACTTCCACAGTGTGTAAAGCACGAGAGTACACAAGGACTCGGTGTGTAGGGAGGTAAACTTCCAGGAACATCATTCCACATATGAACACTGGTAGATCCTGAATGGATATTTAGGTTGTTTCAAATTGCTCACTAATGTAAACAAGGTTACAATGTAAACCCTTGCTCCAATTTTAGCTTTTTCTTTTTTAGGATAAACTCCCAAAGTTAAGATTAATGGATCACTGGATATTAATATCTTAAGGCTCTGGATGCATGTCCCATGTTGCTTTCTAGGCTGATACACCAGGAAGTATTTATACCAGAAATGTACAAACAGATCTATCTTAATATTCTAGCTTTAAGTATTAAAAATTTTATTTAACCTTTAAGAATTTAACAGACAGAAAATGGTGTGTTATTTTAGTTTTCATTCTCTTTGATGACTAGGAAGGTCATACCTTTCTGAAACACATTTATGTTTCCTCTTTCGTGAATTGTGAGCACTTTCTCTCAGCTCCACTATCTTTGGATGTTTGGGGCTTTACCTTTTTACATTAAGGTTATTAACCTTTTGTCAAATATGTATTGTAAATAGCTTTCTGGTCACGTTTTAATTTTTTGTGTGATAAATATTATGTTTTTTCCCTATTTTTCTTTGCTTTTAAACCTTCAAAATTCTTTATTCAGAGATTAAGTAAATATTCACTTAATTTCCTTAGAGGTTTATAAGAATTTTTTTCATTTCAATTCTAATCTATGGATATTTTTATTTCTCTATTATATGAAATGAAATACAACTTGATGTTTCCCCAGATATCTCATTTTCTCAACATCCTTTCCTGGAAATATCTTCTTTATCAAATATATTAAATTATTCTATATACCAGGATGTACTTATTTTATAGTAGAAAAGTCTATAGTTTTTTTAAGTCTATGAAAGCAATGAACAGCTTGACACTGAGGGAACTACAGGCCAACCCTTTGAACAGTTTTTGAAAGGACCTCTCCTTTCCGCATGCCTACCTCTTTGATCTGTATGTATATAAATACTGACCCATCCATCAAGCTGCCCAAAGTATAGCCTTAGTGCCCATTTTATAGAGGCTCTCTCTGTTGTTCTCCCCTCCCTACAGTGCCCACCGAACTGCTGAGGATGCAGAGCCACCCCATCTCCTGGTCACACACAGCCAGTCAGTCAGTCCCAAGGGCAATGCTGTGGGTGTGGCTGGGCCAGGGAAGGGCTTGCCAGTGTAAGGTGATACTCAATGATGGAGATGAAAGGAATAGTGAAATGCTGCCTCATCATGCTGCCTCAGTAACAAAAAATTTATATATATTTATATATATGATATATATATATCATTCCATTATATATATAATACTAATATATACTCTATATATATACTAGTATATACTATGTATATAGACTACATATACTATATACATAGTATATACTAGTATATATAGAGTATATATAGAATGTATAGTATATACTATATATACTATAGTATATATAGTGTGTGTGTGTGTGTGTGTGTGTGTGTGTGTATCATTCCACTGTGAGCACTCAATCAGAAAGTAACATTAAGGTGGAAAAGCTATTCATGGTTCAAGTACTGGGGAAGCCTGAGGCTCTGATCCCCATTCTGCCTTTAATGACCTTGGACAAAGTCAATGAACTTCGTAGGGCCTCGGACCTCTCATCTGCAAAATGAAGGACTTGACTATGGGAGTATATAGTTTGGAAGTTCACAAGGCAATTGTGCAAACATATTTAATTTGGTTCACAGGGTGTTTTAATTTGTTTTTATTGTTACAGGAAACAGCATCCTGTTTCTAAAAGCCCCTATTGTCATGCAACTAGTTTCACACCCTGATGTTCCCCATCCACCTCAAAAGGGGTCTAACTGATTCCTAAAGTCCACTCAAATCTCATAAATTTATCCAATCCATCAGGAATCCACATCAACTGTACCTTCAACATACACTGGAATCGGACCACTTCTCACCACATCCACTGCCACCACCCTGCTCCAAGCCACAGGCATCTCTCGCCAACATCATTACAGTGGTTTCCTAATGGGTCTCCATTGTTTCCATTCTAGCTCCTCTGAGTGTTTTTCCAGTAAAGCAGCCTGAGTAGTGCCGTTAGGGTATCAATAAAGCTGTCATTCAAATGTCACCTAATCAGGGACACCTACTTTGATGACCCTGTTTTAAATAGCAATCCCTATGTGCTCTATATCAACCTTTTCCAGTTCTATTTCCCACAGAGAATTGTCCCCTTCCCGCATACATTATAATGTAATTCTATGGTGTGGGTTTTGTTTGCTTTTTGCCTATTTTGTCATACAAGAGCATAAGATCACTGAGGGTACACATTTTTGTCTGTTTTGTTTAGTGATTGCCATAGCCCCAGGTGGTACTCAATAAATAATTGTGAATAATTATAAACTTATAAATAATTTTTCTCTCTCCTTGAATAAGTTCTTCTGGTCCCAAGAAGTAATATCAGTTACATGTCATTTCAAAATGGATGTAGCATCCTCTCTGCTAACCTTTCCCATGATAGCAATCTACTTTATACCTACTCTACAGCTGGGAACATTTTCAGCAAGGAATTCACTTGCTAAATCTACAAGGGCTGGGGAGATTTTCATGTTATAGGCAAATCAGTCCTTTATTAGAGACAGCCCACAAAGACATACATGAGTTCAAACAGGAGAGAAGCTTCTTTTCCACAGCCATAAAGTAAGGAATCAATATGAGAATCAATTCATAAAACGAACAAGGCAGCCAGCCCCAAAGAAGCAGGCTCAGAGATGCTCATATGAAATAGGTCAAAGTTCCATGATATCATCCATGTTCTCTGAGCCCATCATCGGAGCCCATCATCCCTCATCCCTCGGGGCCATCTCCAGGGCCGTTTGCTCAATTCAAAACATGCTGACAATAAGATCTGTTGTTTCTCAAGAGTGATACATTCTCTTTCAAAGACTAGAAAAGGTCAAACTACACTCCCCCTCAAAAAAAAAAAAAAATCCCTGAGCTGCTTGCAACAGCTTTGCAATATATCTCTTTCAAGCGGGAACTGAAAGGAGACACGCTGCCTTCGACCACTTTCACCAAGATAGGCAAGCTCCTCCTGCACCTGGCACTACCAGTCCTTTGGATCCTTCCCATCCTCTCCCCACCTGTCATTAACTGAGAGTGCAGCTCATGTCTGGTCATAGACTAGGCCATTGCACAGACCCACATGATCGAGAAATAGAGAGACATGGGAGGAACCATTCTAAGGCTGCCAACTTTTCACTGTGCCAAGCACATGCACTTTATAAAAAGACCTCTTCCATAAGATACTTTGAAACCCACAGGAAATACTGGTACATAATGTCAACATAAATTTAATAATTTTACTTACAAAATAGTTGGGGGTTTTCTCACAGGATGAGCTGTAGGTCAGAGAAATTTTCTCAGGAACCAGCATTTGAGAAGCGCTGATGGTGGTTCCCCTGCAGCAACATCCCTTATCTGGAACGATGAAACCTTGGAGTGATTCTCACATGGGCAGTGTGGCTATGGCTCTAACCTGACGCTTTACATAATGACAAAGAGAGGGACCCAGTCTCACTGGGTCTCAGCACATAGACACTTGGGGGCCCCTGTAAGCCACAGCACTCTAAAGTAGTTAGAGTCTGGGAGAGATGACGGCCCCTTAAGGAGGCCCTGGATTCTGAAAAATGAATTCACAGAAGATGTGACATGGGCCAGGGTCATTACAGGACTGAGCAACCAGCCTCCCTTTCTTTCTGTTCCTTTCAGAATCCTCCAACAGCTTTTGCTGATCGACACATGGCACTTGGCAACTGACCAAATGTGCACGGCCGTGTGCTGAGAGTGATGGTAGGATAGTCAATCCCATCATAACTAGGTGATGGCCACATAAAACTTGAAAGCAGACAGTGCACACCAGTGGTGCACAGGCTAGATATGGCAGTCAAGTATTTTGGGGGAGGAGGGGGGTGGAGGGGAATTAAGAAATATATATATATTCACATATACAGACTCCTATGTACTATTATACACACACACATTAGTTACCTATGTTTAAAGATTGTGAAGTTTATTTAAGAATGGATTTCTGACTTATCTTGAAAAATCGAAAAATTTGGCAACAACGAGCCCTCATTCAGTTACTGCACAATGGGGCCAGTTGTAGTGCATGGGTTCTTGACTTTGCGTAGGAAAGATTTTACCACTCGAGTCCAGGTGACTGTGAGGATACATTTATTAAAGCTAGGGACAGTGACACAAGGAAGGGTTTATCACAGAAGCAGCAACAGGAGAGCCCAGGCTGGGCTGCCTCAGCTCCCTGGGAAGTCAGAGAAAAGGGGGCTGTGGGAACAGGCTCACGGGATCAGCCTGGGATGAGCGGCCAGCTGCCTGTTGCTTCACTGTTTAGGAGACACGTGCCTGTGGGGAAAGAAGTGGGAGAACAAGAAAGGGAAGGGAATGGTGCTGGCTGCTCCCAGCAGGTGAGCACAGGAGCACTGGGTCCTTTGTCTTGAGGCTTTCATCTCTTTCTTGGAGGCAGGAGTGAATCCTAGGGGAGGTGTCAGGGGAGGGTTTCCTGTCTGGGTCCTGGTCTCCACTGATTGGAAAGTGCCAGGGCAGGATGTCCTTGGTCACTGCAGTTGGTTCTGGCCTCCCTCACCCAGCTTTGCTGCTTTTCTGGGACTGGAGCTGAAACACAGCGGAGGCCTAGATGTTATCTCTAAGGAGATGACCATTTGCACCTGGCTGTAAATTGCTCGGCCACTGTGTTCCCTGTCTGCCTCGGCTTCCCTGTTCCACTGGCCAGGGAATTTCCCTAGCTTCTCACCATCCCGGCTCCAGTCCAGTGTGGCCACCAGTGCCTGGTGCTGTGCGGACATGCTGTGCTCTCTTCCCTGGCCGGAGCCATTTCACTACCTGCCTGGAGGCTACAAGATTCTGTGTCCACAGGTCCCTGGCTGAGCCCTGGCTTAGGTGTGGAGGTTCTTTATACTCCACCTAATCCCTGCGGGGATTGAAAGAGGCCTGGAAGAGACAGACAACATGGAGAAAGGGGAGAGAAAAGAAACAATGCCAGAAATAGGGTCAGGACCCTAGAGCATCTGCTTACAATTCTAGATGCTCAGCTGGTTTTGGCTTCTTCACAGCTGACCATTACTTAGAGTCTGAGACTGAAACAAAGTTAATTTTTCTCTTCTTAGTGAAAAACATTTTTGTAGTAACAACATTGAATCCCGTGAAGAAATTAAACATAAGACAGCACTACAAGGCAACATGAAGCTCCAAAATGGGTGATGCTGGTGACAAAGCGATCTGGGTGGTCCCTGGAGGGAGAGGGTCTGACAAAGAAGCCTTGGTTGGCCTTGGAAGATGAATACATCCCAGTTAGGCCGAGCACGCCACGGGCTGTGTGAAGAAAAACAGTCGCATGAAAACAACAGCAGAGGAGGGTCTGGTGCACCCAGCCTTCAGGTACTGCCCTTAATTTCCAGCAGCTCTCCTCTTCCTCCTGAAGCATTTTCTTCATTTGGGGTGCTTTCAAACTATGGGAAACACTAAGCTAGTCAAAAATGAAGTGCCTCTTAGAGTTTAGTGCCTAAGGATCTCAGCTTAGAGACTCTGGGACCCAATTTCTTTCTCTCTCTTCAAATCGGATCACTTGCACACGGCTTTACTGGTTTTCTGCTGTGGGGGCAGAAAAGGGAAGGATGATTGACACCGTGCCAGGCCCTGAAAGGAAAGGGTCCTGCTCGCAGCGGCAGTCACTGTCCTCCTGGCTCTTGCACCTGGGCTTTCTCTCTCTCTTATCCTGAATCAAGCACCATCAACACAAACTCTGGCAAGTCCTCGACAATCCCACCACCATTTCTGCATGTTGCTGATGTAGAGGTTTTTGTAGGATGAGTGGAATTAATGGCAAATCCATTTGGTAAAGCAAAACAAATCTTGAATTAACAAACAGCACTGCTACCACTTCTTGGTTTATTAGTGGAGAATGATATATTTCGTGCATTTTCTTCAGTTCAATATCTTATCTGTATCAAAATAAGGAACAATGAGCTCATCGCATCAATAATGGAATTTCAAGCAGCCATGGGGAGAGGACTACAATTTTCTTCCCTACATAAATGGAGATCTGTGAGTTCTTCAGGGAATGGACTCTTTCCAGACAAATCAATTAAAAAATTATAAAGCATTTTGGTCGCTGACTCAGATGGACATGAGAACATTGAGTACTTCCTCCCCTCCTCTCCATGCTACAGAAGGTAGAAAGTTGAAGTCATTTTTCATGAGATATTGACTACATCTTCATATCAAAGCAGCCGCAGTCATTACAGAGTCTGCTAGTATTTCTGTAAGAAACCCTATCTGGGGAGGAGTTACAGAATTTGGGCTGCTTTTGATTCATAAAGAGCTGATTTTAAACCTGGGATCTCAGTCCCTAAGAATTCATTTCATTTGCATATTGCATGTAAAGCAAAGCCATTCCTTGGGCCTCTGACCATTAACAATTTTACAGAAGTGATAAGATAATAGTCTACTTTCTTTAGAAAATATGTATATTTTTCAAGTCTGACAATTATGAAGATCAGATTCATATTCAGCCTCAATACTGACATATTTTCCTTCAGAATCTTTATCTTTTTTTCACTTGGGCCCTGAGGAAAAGGTGGTAAAAGTTCAGTGAGGGGAATGCAGGTGCTCCAGTCAGGAACGGAGGAGCAAAGTGGGAAACAGAGGGGAAAATACCAGGAGGAATGCAGGTCTTCCTTGTCCAACCTAGCCAGCAGCAAGGCAGAGCTTAGGGAGGGCGGGAAGGGAGACGACAGGGCAAGCAACCTAGCAAGACCCTTAAGTGAAACAGACTGGTGAGCAAGAGAAGTCAGCACGAGCTGAAAGAAGGAGGCAGATAGTTCCATGGGTCCATCAAGCAAGGGGTCAAGAGGTTGGGCCTGGAGGACCCACAATCAGGAGAACTGGGGACAAGCGGTCAGTAACCTGAGTCAAAGAGGTCAGAATGTAGAAGACAGATCTTAACACAGGCACTGTCTGACACTGTCCCACAGCAGTCTGGGGCTGGAAGGAGAGTTGGGATGCTCTAGAGAGACTTGGGGCCCAACCAAGGCTGAAGAGTGAACTGGAGCAGAGGGGTTAGGCTGGAGCTGCTGGCTCCCAGCTCAGTGCTCTCACCGTTCACCACGCCGGGTCTGAACGAGACTGAGTATGACCCTCCGTCGGACTCAACCCAAAGAAAATGCTTCCCTGGGCCATTTGTGACTGTCCTACAGAGCAGCCAAGCCTGAGATTGTGGGTGGTCACAGACAATAACACAAATCTGAAGAGCAGAGGAGATGAGAGGTCAGAGAGTTCCCAACGCTCCCAGTGTGTTCTGCTCCCAGTGGGACAGGAAGAAGCACAGTCACAGACTGATACACTCACAGGGCGGGTAGCAGTCAGAAACCCAGATGGGAGCCCATAATCATGACAGAGCAGGAAGACGAGGACTGGAGATGCCATGTATTGAGCGAGCTGTTAGATCAGGCCCTAAAAGCAACCAAGTCTCATCCTCTAGGTTCATCCTCCTTGTGTTCACAGGCGAGAGGCCATATCTGCTGTCCCAGGAAAAGAAGTCCATCTGGCCTTAGCCAGTTATCCAGAGTCCTCTGAGATGGCTTCCTTCAAGACCCAGCATCTTTCTGGAACAAGGGCAGAGGTTCTGGCAGTGGGGACTTGAAAGGATCCAAAGACCTACTTCATATGGAGTCATCCTGATGCTGAGGAAGAGATAACTTGGGAAATAGAGCCCCGGACTCCCAGGGAAGGGAAGGGTTCATCTAATGCTCTCTGCCTCCATGCCTGCCTTGTCTGTCATCGTGTTCCCTGCAGCCAGAGAGAAGGTGCCCAAAAACATATGGTGAATGAATAAATGAATTCCACAACATCCAATTTTCTACTACTAGCCATTTGCAGTAAGTTAAGTGATCCCTGAAAGTTGCAATTTCTTCTTTGAAAAATTGAGGGAATTTGACCATAACCCAGATAAGTTTGAAGAACTCATTATACAGCCCATTTGCTTAGAACCTCGACCCTGTTTCTGCCAAATATGATCAGTAGACCATCTACCTGTGAAACTGCAGATTCCTGGGCTCGAACCAGACTTACGACACCAAAACCCTTGGAGATGGGTTGGCTGTGAGCACAAGAAAGTGAAGCTTCCATAAGTACTGCAGGTGATATTTAAGATAATTTGAGAAACACAGATAGTGAACATTTATTGACAAATAGTCTATTCTAGGTCTTAAGCTTGAGACTTCATATACATTTTATTCAACCTTTATAATGACCTTATGAGGCAAGTATTAATTAGCTTCCTCATTTTAGAGATAAGGAAACGGACTGGAACAAGGTCACACAGCCGGTAAGCAGCTGAGCCAGAATCCATCTCAGGTGTCTCCAAATCCCAAACTGCTGCTCTTGCATGCTGACGGGACCTCAGTGAACATCCACAGGAGCAATGATAAATAGAATGCTCTGTGTCCATTTTTAGCCTTATGTTACTTTGATTTTGATGAAAGCATATGTTTGTGGTGAAGCACTGAGAGGAAGTATGGTTACATTTGTGGGCACTTAGGTTTTCTCAGCCTATCAATGTGAGGAGCCGTAGAAACAGGAAAAACATAAGGAGAAGGAACACGGACGACAGCGACATGGACAGCCATGCAATGTTTGTGCGCTGAAGTGAAACGCTGCAATCGAATCTCACAGCCGTGATTTAAAGATGGCTACAATGCTGGGTTGCTATGCTGTAACATGCTTGGGGCACCACACTGTAGCAACATCACCCTCCCACATCACCACCAAGACCTGCCTACAGGTAACCTTGATGGCCCATGCAGCCATATATGGTCTCAAAAAACTGAATTGTGATTTTAAAAAAAGAAAATGACTCATTAAAAACTGCCATGTCAATTTTTAATTGTGCTTACTCTAACCAAAATAGTCATTTCTTATAGTCATTTTTATTTTCCCTTCGAAAAAGTTGTCAAAGTCAAATATCACCTACATGAGTCCCCCTGGAGCACAACGGCATTGAATTTTTTCTTTTGCATGTGTAAACGGGCTCTTGATGGCCCTGCAAGAGCTACTTGATATAATGAGAACTAGGTAATTTACTTTTTGTAATCCAGAGAGATAAAGGCCACCCCTTAAATACACCACTGTGTTATCTACCAGATTATATTACTTAGAGATGTCTAAACACATCTCTAAGTAATACAATCTAGTAGAAAAAGCACTGTAGTTCATAGTACAGAGGCATGGGGCATGGTTTCATCAGTCATCCGTTTGGTGTTTTTTAGGGCCCAAAAGCGCTTCTTTGTCTTCGTTTAATCACTGAACACAATATGTACCACTACTATTTCAGGAGTTTAATGTGGAGTTAATTCAATAAATATGAGGTATCTTTAAACACCTAAGTGG
Organism: Glossophaga mutica; assembly: GCA_039655065.1. Classification (NCBI taxonomy): domain Eukaryota; kingdom Metazoa; phylum Chordata; class Mammalia; order Chiroptera; family Phyllostomidae; genus Glossophaga; species Glossophaga mutica. The sequence continues at coordinate 55,925,205 of CM077307.1, read as the reverse complement.
TTATGCATACGTGATAAATAAAGATCACACCAGGACAAGGTCAGGTTTCAGTTTGGCTTTTAGGAGCTCTTGGCTCTCCTCCCACCTTGTCCTGCGAGCCTCCATGTGGGCGACTTCATGTCCCATCTCAAAGGACGGATTTAAGTAAGTGATTCCTGCAAAGCACTTTGTGCAACTCACAGAAAGAGACATTTGAAGCACAAATTATTATTTTTATAGAAGATATTACAAGAGAAGGGCAGCAGTTACTACAATTACCACTCAGCAAAGAATCTCCTTAAGTGCAGATGGCAGACGTGCTTGGTGAACCAAAGTATTTTCATGGGTCTTAAAGGTTTGAACTAATAACACCTATCTAGTTACTGAAGATAATGTGATGGCTATAATATATAGAGATAGATAGATTCATTATAACAAATGAATTCAGTGCTGTATGAAGAAATATTGAAGCTACTACTATTATGCTGATGTAGCTGTCTGGAGCTAGCCTCAACTCCCTCCTGAAACATTATCTGCTTGTTCTAATAGTATTTCAGACTATTACTTAAGTAAATTCCCTCATCTGTAAAATGAGGGGACAGGCGTAATTTTTGTGGGTCCTCCCAGCTCCACGAGTACACAATGGTTCTGCATGTTAGACAAAGTATCAAGGGGATTGCAATGGCATGCCATTGCAAGATGGCACTCAAGCACAAAAGCCAATTAACAAATAAAAGCTCGGTTCCCAGGCCCACAAGAAGGGTGACCCTGACTTTGGTTTAATGAGCAATGCTAACACATCAACAGAAAGAATATGTCAAATGCCAGGGGTGAGCATTAGAGAGACATGATGCTCAGAGGGGCAAGACGTGTTTACCCAGCAGTGCCAAAAAAAACAGACACTGGAGCCGAGAAAACGAAACCCATTCCGTTACCAGAAAAGTAACTGCTACTGTGAGGTGTGACGATCTTGTCACTTTCCCTGAGTTTCAGTGTTACATGCCTAAATAATTTCCTTTTCTTGTTGACGCCATGTTCATTGATCAAACAATACAGTGTCCTAGTAACCCCAATAACAGAACGAGGGTAGAGGACAGAAGATGTGACTAGGGAAGTACAGAGAGCCCTTAATATGGGGTCTGGCAGAAATAAAGCCTGCTTGAGTGTGGTTAGTATAGTTTCAATTTGAACATTTCACCTAAAATGTCATAGGGTGTGCTTGAGTGTGATATTGTTATGTTACAGAATTATATGCTATGACTGTAATAAATGATTTTGTAATAAAAAGGGGGTGTTATTTGTGTCAGACCCTGTACAGAGATTTAAGATTTGATGCCTCATAAAAAGGATATGGCATAAGTTACCTCTGGTTTATAGATCAGACATGACAATTTCAGCATGTAATATGTACTGAATGCTAGTCATGTTCCGAACACCACTATCAGTACTTTCCACACGTGGGCCCATGTGGTACACATAGCATCACACTAGGAAGGTCCCATGCTAATAAGAGGCAACTGAAGCTGAAGCTGAAGCCGAAGCCGAAGCCAGATTCACTAATTTACCCAAGGAAACACACTTAGCAGTGGCAAACAACTTCAGCTGCCGCCTTGATGTTGTTCCTCCCATTTAGTTGGAAGTACCCACTAAACTAGGAGACTTCACAATATCCACTTTCCATGTTCACAAGGTAGAAGATCAGATCTGGACCATGGTGGTGCAGCTAAAATGCTGTTCCTGAGAAGCCCTGCCAAAGGTACTCTGAGCCAACGTCCTTACAGATGCAACCCCCAGATCACCACATAACCCTGGCCCCAGGGAGCCCTGAGAAAAGGAAGTGCATCCTCACCCAGGACATGACAGGCATCACTCTGACAGGCTGGGAATACCACCTGTTTATATTCCCTAAAGCTTTGAAAGGGAAAAAAAGCAATGTTTGGGTGGACTTTTCTATTCTCAAGGGGGCAGGTGACTCCTGAAGGATGATGACCCATGCCTCTCACTCCCCGTAGTCCACTCCTGGATGAAGGTCTAACTACCACCGTTGGAAGTCCTAACACAATGTCTTCCACATTTGCCAGTTTGACTCTATTTCCACGTGCCGTTTCTCTCACCCCAGACTTCCGTATCTCGGGCTTAATGACCGCAACAGAGAGACTCTGCACTGCTCTCCTTGACTGCAGCCTTTGACCACCTGTACCTCACGCTACACAAAGGAGCCAGCCAGTCTCTTGAATACTGTTTTTGTCTTACCTTAACTTAGCTGATCCAAATTGATTCCAAGTTGACTGCTTAGATGATGCAAATATTAACATCAAAGAAGAGGTATCAAAATTAACCAAAATTACTATCCTCTTTTAACCCCCTGTATATCCTTTCACTCCCGTAAGTATTCTAGTAAATGTTCCTGTATCTTTACAAATACTAATTTCCATAAAAATGGAGCCCAATAATGCATAGTTACAGCAGCATATCATGAATTAGCATGCTGGCTCTGGCATCGGGTAGAGCTAGGTTAAGGACTTGGTCCCATCAACCCAGGCAAACTTGGTTCATCTCAGTGAGTCTGCTTCCCCAAGTACATGGTGAGAGAATGTGATTGCTGTGATGATTAGGGGGTAGTGGGTAAAGGGTGTTGGACACATTTTTCTGCCACACAGCAAGTACTCAATACATGTTAGCTCTCATCATATCAGTATTATTACAGCAAATTGGCTTAGGGTTAAGAGCTCAGATATTGGAGTTATAAACACATGATTTGGGAAAATAAAAATTGCGAGGCAAGGTCTCTATAAATCTCACCCTGCTTCTTTCCACATGAAAAACATTTCCCTGGTAAAACCATTTAAACACGAAAGGTTCTCTATCCCAGACACTTTTGAAATGTGGTTCAGCAATTGTTATAAAAAGATACAGGAAAAAAGAGGCAAACATTTCCCAGAACACTACTAAGTTTTCAAACCTCTTTGATCAACAAATATTTATTGAACCTTTATTATCTGCCTGGCCAAAGATGAATGACACATTTCCGCCCTCAGAGAACGCATGTCCTAGTTGCGGTTAGAAGCATTTTTCCAGGGCACTGGCGATGTGGTTGCTCCAGTGTTCGGTGCCTACTCCGTGCTGGCTCTGTGCTGAGTGCTCTCTCTGCACACAGTATTCCTTGGTCCTCTGGGTTATTCATTGACAGGACAGCACTGTTTCTCTCATTTTTTGTATGAAAAAAACCTGAGACTTACAGGAGTTAAATGGCTTGTCTAAGTTCACACAGCAGGTGGGTACTAGGTTCAGGACCTGGACCAGGGTCAAACTGACTCTACCAATAAGATTGTGTCTTCTCAATGTCCAGGCACTGCCAATACTCAGTTTTTATCTCACAGCAGCTGAGATGCAGACGACCACAGCTTACAGATGGAAATTTGCCTAATTAGCAAAAACCTGGAAGAACATGAATGTTCATCAATAAAAGAATGATTCAATAAATTACAGTATATCCAAACCATATAATGCAGCCAATAAAAGACAGACACATATGTATTAACCTGAATAGATGTCCATGATATATTGTTCAGTTTTCTTTAAATCCCCCAAAAAGATTGATAAATGAAAAAAAAATAAGTCCAAAGAGAATAAGAGGGAGACAAACACATTAAATTTAATGAGCCTGTACCTAACTTTCTTTAGGCCTTTGCTCGTTTATCTGCAAACTGAAACATCCTTTCAGTAGGAACTGCACCCCATGAAACATACATGGACAAGTATAGAAGAGTGGTTAAGAGCATAAGATTGCAGTCAGACAGATCCAGGTTCATAGCCCATCCCTGCAACTTATTACCTGTGACCTTGGGTAAATGACTTATCTATAAACCTCAGTTGCCTCAACTACAAAATGACATTAACAACTCCCAGAGATGTTGTCCTGATTGAATGAGATAATGTCAAACAAAGTACTGAACACAGTCCTGGCACATAGCAAGTGCTCAATAAGTGGTGGCTACTACTTTAACTATTATCTAATTGTCTTAGAGATCAACCTTTGCTAAAAACAGAAAACCTGCTGCAGACTGACATTTAAAAGACCACCACCACAAAGGACACGTTAAGGCTTCCAGGAAGGCACTCGTGAAAGCGTGGGTTGATGAACAAATGACATTTGATTTTCTGTTCCAATGTGTTTCCATTTCAACATTTGCTGGTGAGGCACCTGCATGGCACTCTCTAGCTGCTCGGCTTCCCTCCCATGTTTTAAAACCAGGACTATTTCAAATGGGAAGTATGGTCCCCACATTTTCCTGCTTGCCACCATCACAGACCATTCACAGGTCTTTGGGTTCTAAGGCCCTGAATCAGGTCACTAGCTCCATAAACACAGCCCAGTATTCCATATGTTAGTTGGAAAAAGAAACAAGCAAAATGAGGACAAGAGAATGAGAAAGGGGCCCAGACAGGCCGTCTCCACCTACCCTCTAGAGTGCCATTGAAGGTTCCAGAGCAACTATGTGAAGGAGAAACTCTAATTTTGGAAAGAGATTTCTAGATTTTTGGACAACCCCAGATGTTTGTAAAAGGCGAAAGATTTGTACGATCTGAGAGAAACCAGAGTATGGACAACCCCAGATGTTTGTAAACCAGAACAACAACTGAAAGCTTGTCAACAGTGTAGAATGCTACCGGCCAAGTTTAATGACAGTCAGCCTCAGAGGACGGGGAGCAGCACTGGTGTTTCTATGCTGGTAGAGCGGCGTCACTGTCAGCACCCTGTCGGCCAGAGCACCCATTTTACTTACAACCTCCCCACTGAAATCTGTGGGTGGTATGTTGCTTTTCAACTACTTTAGAAGGAAGCCACTGGTATTAAATTACAGGCTTGAAAGAGAAGGGCTTAATTTTTATTAGAGAATGACGATGGTGGTGGTGGCCGTAGTGATACCAGCTAACATTATGGACCTCCGACGCAGTGCCAGGCTCCATGCCCACTGCTTTGCCAGACGCTGCAGGTGATGAGTGCCATCGCATTAAACAGACCGAAGAGGTTAAGTCGCCATTTCCAGGCGGTGAGGAGCTGGGATTCACACTAGGCAGTCTCTCCTCAGAGCCTGTACTCTCAACCACTACATCACCTTCAGTTTTGGTCTCTAAACTCCTTAATCTAGGTCTCTAAAGTCCTTAGTCCCTCCTGTATCTAGTATCTTATTTCTTTTGCCATATGAAGTGTCCATTGCTGCAGCTGCTTCTGATTTTTTGTGTGTGAGCAAATGGTAACCCAAAACATTTCATTCTAATGCTTCTCACCTACATATTTAATTTTTTTAACTCCTAAAAGAAATCATAGCCATTTCAGCTGAGCATCATAGTTTTACATTCTTTCAGAAAATGCATTCATCTTCTATTTTCCTTAATGAGGTTTTGTTTATAGCATACAAGATAGGAAAACAGGATCGAACAGGCAGGGAGAACATAAATCTTCTCATAAAAACAAGACACTCCTATCACATGTGAAAGAGTTTCGAGCTCTTTAATGCCCTCACTTCACTAGAAAATAGGAGTGAAGTGAATATTGGAGGAAGTGAATTTTGAGGGTCACAGTTCTGTGCAAAACAACATGCTGCTTTTCTGCATTTGCTATGTGAGCCAGTATCTTCTACCTACCTCTTCAGTTGCTTTATATGTCCGGTGGTCTATAGTGTCTGACCCTTCATTGTGTTTTCTTATTGCCAGATCTTTATTTCCAGCTGGACCTGTAAGCCCATTGTGGGCTGAAACCACATCTTATAATACCATGCACAACCAGCCCTCCTACAGTAACTTATGTATAGCAGGGCCTCAAAAGAAGTTTAAGTCAGAGATCATTTATTTTTTAAGCAAACTCCAAACCTCTGAAAAGCCCACATTCCAGACTGCATTGCTTCCTCCAATATTACTTCATCCAGGGGAGCCTTCAAATGACAAGAAAATTGATTTCCTTCCTGAGCAACCTGAAGGCCTGATGGCTCTGGAGTTACCATCTAAATATAAACCCATCCATGATAAAGGTGCCCATTTTTTTTTTTTTTAAGATTTTTTTTTAAGTACTTTTTTTTTTCCTTTTAGATTTTATTTATTTATCTTTAGAGAGGAAGGGAAGGAGAGAGGGAGAGAAACATCAATGTGCGGTTGCCTCTTGTATGTCCCCTGCCGGGAACTGGCCTGGCAACCCAGGCATGTGCCCTGACTGGGAATCGAACCGCGATCCTTCGGTTCGCAGGCCCGCGCTCAATCCACTGAGCTACACCAGCCAGGGCAAAGGTGCCCATTTCTTTCAAAGGCTAAAGAAGTAAGGACCTGAGTGAGCACTGTTTGATGAGAACACCTGGCCTTCCAATTTAAAGATTATGCAATTTTGTGAGGAGTTACAATATTTTTTAAACTGAATTGTGTCAGGCCTACAAAGTATTTAGAAATATTTATTAAATGAATGCCTTTAAAAAAAATAAACAACACCTTATCTTATGTTACAATTGAATTATACTATAAATGTTGGAGGTAGGTTTATGGCAAAAACACTTTTACATTACACGCAAATCACTTTAATTATGGACCAAATCTACTTCGAGAACACATCAGTTATACTCAATTTAAACATAAAAAAAGCCACTGCGATATGCTTATTGCCTTTGGATGGGACACAGAAACTTAGAGGTCACAGCAGTTTTCAGCTCCTGAGAGGGGCCTGGGCACCAGTGTCTGAGTCAGAGCAAGGCCAATGGGCCGGGCTCCCAGCCAGAGCAGCTTCCCGTTCATCTGTGTAGAGAGTGGGATTCTGCATGAGGTTGCATTTAACGTAAGGAAAAGCACCCAAGAGTGCAAAGATACTGGACAGAAAATAAAATAGCACCATTAGGTTTCTATCCCATTATTATTTTTTTTTTTGGACCATCATTCAGCACAATACTTGTCATTCCTTCTCGATTTATGTCACCTGTGAATCTCAGCCCATTTTAGAAGTTACTGGCGTTCATTATGAACACTGGGCGTGCACCAAAAGGACAGGGCCAGAGCGTAAGCAGAGACTCAAGTGGGACAATGGAAAAGCAATGGGGGAAGATTTAATGGAATACGCAAGGCTGTATGAGGAGCACAGCTAAAGCAACTTGCAAATTAAAGCAGGGCTTTTCAAACCTGACTGTGGTTCAGAATCTCCTGTGGTGGGTGTTGAAACTACAGATGCCCGGGCTCCACCCTGATCTACTCAGTCAGAATCACCGGGTGTGGGCGAGACCTGGGCAACCACGAATTGAGCAAGTCCCTCTGAACGATGCTGAGACACATGCAGGCTTCAGAACCACCGTGATAAGCCACGCTAGTGTCAGGGTGTAACTTCTTGGCAATGTAATTCCCAGAAAATAAATTTCTTTAAATTAAGAAATATCAAGCCATTTTGATTGGTGATAATAAAACCATATTTATGTAATATAGGTATTAAAATAACTTCGAACATCCAAGAAAATTAACTGTCACTTTTAATAATTGAGGGTTTAAACGATATGCTCTAAAACCTTCTTTATAAACAGGACACTGATGCAATGCCTCCCTTAACAGTCCTATACTTGCACCAGACGAGAAAATTCCCTGTCTTACTCGTCATAACTAGCTGCTTTTGACAACTGTCAAATTTTCTCCTGGCTAAGCTGTGGAGATTCATCAAAACCAATTGCCAGCCAGACATCTGGTTTTGTATGTTGCTTTAGAAATATAATCAGTAGCCCTGAATATGGACAGGATATTCAGAGTACCATGAATGCCGCAGATTACTCTGATTCTAACTTTTGGGACTGGGGTATTTTTCCCACTCCTGTGAATCACTACTCAGTGTGTCCTCTTTATAACTTACACAGCACTTGTTTTCTCACGTCTCCTGAAGATAAAAAAATAAATATATCCCAAGTAGTTTTCTGTTTTCAGAACTTCATGATGGACTCCAAACCGTTCTGTTGGAGATATCTGCTGCCACCCTGTGAGCCCAGAACAAACACCAGTGGAGGCAGTATTTTTAAATCTTACCTAAAAAAAAAAATCAAAAAACAAAACTTCAACCTATTCATATGTATCCTCCAAATTCTAATTTTTGAACATTTTCTTTTTTGGTTGATACAATGTAAATTCATGGAAGCAGCAGGATGCCACTTAGGAAACCGCTTTCACACACACCTACCCCTTGGGAAAGCAACTCGTTCCAGAACCTCCCTTTCTTTCGATGTTCCTCTTCGAACCCGTGATGGGGCTCTCCTGCTGCCTCTCAGCTTAGCCTCTTTTTGTTATGATTAAGGAACAGTCCAAATAGCTGGCCTTCTCTTACATGAAGATTGTCTTTTAAAATTACTACAATTTTAAAAAGTGAATGGATTGGTGATCTATTCAACAATGGCCGTTGGCAAGAAATAGAAATGGAGAGAGGGAGGGGAGACCATTACCTGTTTCTTTTCTTGTATAAATTACAAAGGTAATTTAACACTTGTTATAACAACTCAAATGTACGGTAAAGTAGAAATATATTTTTAAACTACTCTAAACTACCTTAATTTGTACCTTCAAAATATTAGATAGTTTTAATTTTGGTAAGTTTTCTATTATAAGTGCCTATATTTTTACCTGACTTGTTAAATAAGTTAGACTTAGGACCCCTTTATAGATTTTCCTAATTGTACTTTACTGTGTGTGTGTTTCACCATTGAGATATATGTTTTTAATTCTTTAATTCTATTTTGCACTCTATCATTATACTTTATTTTTTCCATTTCCTTTACAGAAGTTCTCATAGAAGTAAATGTATCTGATTTCTATTTTATTTCCCTTATCTCATTATTTTCCCAACTTTTATATATTGCCCTTGCTTTCCTTTTATTTCTGTGGTGAATAAGAAGAGCGTTTAACATGAGATCTACCTTCTCAATGATGTTTTAAGTGCACAGTGTGGCATTAACAATGTTGTACAGCAGATTTTTTTAAATTTAATCCTCTTGCATTAAATGAAACATTATACCTGTTGAATATCAACTCCCCCACTTTCCTCTCCACTATTGCCTTTTGCTATTGTCATTCTTTTCTTTCTACCGTTTTAGTTTCCAATTATAGTCCTGGTACAGATATCCTTTCCTGCCATATCAGACAGGAAGAGTAAATGCTTTGCATGAATACACATGGCTTCCTAGTAGAAATGAGTCTTTTAACCAGAAGTTGCAAACTCAAATTCACTCAGAGAGCACGTGGCAATAAAGCAATGTATAAGACATTAAGGAGCAGTGGGGACTGTAGCATATTGTGCTGGAAAGCCACTTAAATGCAGTTGAATTTAAATTTCTACAAACCACCAAAATTCAGCCTTACAAGGTCAGTTTGCAACTTCTGCAAGACCTTATTCCCAATCTAGTTTCATCTCTCTCCAGACAAAAATTCAATCGATTCTTTCTTATTTATTCCAGTGGAAAAGTACCACGGCATAGATAAAACAAAAGAGCAGATAATGCAAAATCTGCATACAGATGACCTCAGTGCGTACTGTTTTTTTCTTACAAAGTTTATCATTTAACTATAATTTGTTCAAGCTAACCCTGCATGAAAATAGTCTGTATTCATCCCAAGCCCAAACTACTCAGCAGGTATAAAGGGAGAGAAGGGTGATGGAAATGGAGACAGGGGTGTAGCTGACATCACAGGACAGGGCCAGCTTAATGTCGCATTAAGGCAGTGTGCAGGCTGGAAATCCACAGCAGACTATAGTGGTGACTACACTCCCAATGACAGTCATTGAACTTAGTCTTTGCAGATGGTTGAATCAGATAAAATAAGAGCCAACTATTGTCTCTCCCCTATCATTTTGCCATTGTCATGAAGAAATGATTTTTCACAAAAAAACAGCCTTTGAAATTGTATCCAATGTAAACTCTACCCACTGCTTACCAAAAATGGAAACAACACAAGAGGAGGATAATTGTCATTTTCTCCCATCACAAAAGAGAGACTTCTAGCAAAATGAACAGGAGAGAAAAATCAAAGACTCAGCATGGCACAGCCTTGCCACCCTGATGAGGCTAGTCACTAATTCCACAGCAGCCTCCTTAATTGAAGCTAAGTACACCAATATCCCGCTTAGTACTCATTTTCTCCTTGGAGCACTCGTGTACTATTCTCTGATCCACTGATGCCTAGAAATAGTAACTGTCCTAAGAACAGAGGAAAATCCCATCCTAGTTGGTGTATGTTTAGCATCTCTACAGCATTTTACAATTTCTAGGTTTTGCATGACCATTTTGCATGATTCCTTCCATCTGTAAAAACACAGAAATAAAGTCATTTGTCAAGGTCACTAAGAAAATTCACAGAATGAGAACCCAAACTTATAGCCCCTTCTAGGCCATTACTTATTCACAGAGGGCTTTAGTCACCTCATTTACTACCGCTCTGCTCTTAACTGCTGATTGGCCGCTGAGGGGCTTTGAGAATCCTTTCAAGGATCCCAAGATCCGTGCTACATGCACCACCCTTCCACAGACTCCCAGTGGAAGACAGCAGTCAGTGCACAGGGGACTGACAGTATCCCAACAATCCACGCCATCTGCAGGGATGAAAACTGAGAAAGTCAGAACTCTCTACAGAGTGGGGGCCTCCTGTGCTAAATGGTGCTGGTTTGCCTGCCTTACAGTGTTTTCAGCCAAGCTTATAGCTGTATGTCACCATGGTGATCAGGGTTAATGTACTTGCATTAATAATTTTCCATGGAGGGTATGCTCCAATTAATCTCATCTTAAAGAAGAAACAGTAAAAGAATTCTGCAATTTGACCACATTTCAGATACACTTTAGCAGCATCATACACTATACTAAGAAGCCTGATGCTTCACAACATTTTTGACACCTGGTGTGTTGACATAATCAATCTCTTTCTGTCACGCTCTCAGAAAAGCTTTGATTCTATGTCAGTTCAGGTTCATGCGAAGCTTTAATAGTGAGAGGCTTCACATTTTAAATGAGCTCCTCCATCTTCGGGCATGCCAAAAGATACGCATGGTGGTATTTTTTGTCCAAGACCTCAGAGAACTCAGCAAACACTCATTTCTACTTCCCTCTTCAGAGAGGGAATGTGGCATATTCTTTATGATCAATTTACTGGGGGAAGAACGATGCAGAAGAAAGTTTAACTTGAAAATAATTCTAAATGTAGGATCCTAAGTCTCCTGGGATTTTTTAAGGACAAAATTATTCTTTTCTCTAGATTATTTTTCCTACAGAGTTCTACCCATGGGGTGAGTGTGTTTCTTCATATTTTTGTTTCATATGAAAATGTCAGCGAATAGTGTTCCACTACACCGAGACAGGGCACTTCCAACAACGTAAAGGCAGCAGCACAGTACAGAAGTGGAAAAATTCTAGTTTATATCACCACATTCTCTACTTCCCCCCACTAGCATTCTACCATCAAAAAGAGAATCTAATCGATTGGTTCATGACAGTAGATAGTGATTTAATTTCTGACACACAGCAATAAGGTGGACTTCATCAGCAATCTTTAATCCATGAGAGATTGCCTTATGATCCCGCACTCCACAAACCTTATTTAAATTGAATGCTATCATAGAGCAGCTTACCAATTAAATCAAGATGTCTTAATATTACAGAAAAGAGATTCTCAAATGCAATAACAGCATTTCTCAGCTGTGTTTACAGCCTTGGACATTGCTATTTAAGTATCCCCACAGATATAAATTCTAGGAAGATTTTCACTTTGCACAATTTCAGTTCACTGGCTTTAACTGCACATCTTTTTCAGTACCAGTAGCATTTAGGAATTAGAGTCTGATTTTTGGTCCAAGAATTCAGAAAAGGGATCAGGGTCAAAGGAACGGGATCAGATATATTGGAAATGCTACCTATATTTTTTATAGACTAGTCCAATAACACATACATACCCTTTCAAACTCACACATGAAATAGCTCCCATTTGACAACCACATGCAAGCACTTGGCTGAGCACAGCACACATATTATTCTAGTTGTTCCTGCAAAACCCTTGGCGGGGGGTGTTTGTTTCATATCACAGTGGTGGACACTGAGGTTCAGAGAAGTTAGGCCAATGACCTCAGATGAAATCTAGAAGCCCAGTTTCAAATTCCCTCTGACTCCAAAGCCAGTGTTCACATATGTAGCATGTACAGTGCCCCGTCCTACAGCCATTACAGAAGCAGCAGCATCACGTGCAGAACCGGCTGAGGCACTGCAGGCATAGCCCCTGGCCCTCCACTGCCCAGTCAGAGTCGCTAATTTCCTCTCACTTGGTTTTTCTGGTTTTTGTGGCCCCCCCATAGTAACTCTCCCCACCATTCAAAAAAATAATAATTAGCACATGCAAAGCACTTAAACTATACTGTGAACTAATTTGAAAGTTGGACCTGTTTGCCATTAGGTGGTCAAGGAAAACAGATATAAACACATTTGGGTCAGTAAATTTATTCATTAGGAACTTTATTGAATATCCTTTCTGAATGATGCACTACGCTAAGTGCTCAGGCAAGATCATTTCTACTTATCTAGGAGCTGATAGTTTTATAAGCAAAGTTTTGGGACAGAGAGAGATTGAGACAAAGAGAAAGGAGAGTAAGGATTAAAGAATGCATTGGAGGGAGCAAGAGTGAGGGTTTGGAACAAGTGCAAAATTCGTGAACAATCAGACGTATGCTAAGAATCGTAACAGAAGTCTATGCAAGGTCACATGGGTCTCAAGGAAGACTTTCCAGAGTTCGTGTTGGGTATAGGAACTTAAAGTTTGTGGTAAAGTTCACCAAGCAGAGAAGAGAAAAACACTCCAGGCAGGAGGAAGAGAGTGAACAAAGGTGTGGGTGTGGTCAGAAGTGGAAGAGGAACTTAGAATTACAGGAGAGAAGGCTAGAAAGGGAGGTAGAGGTGAAGATTAACATGTCTACGTAAGCGGCACAAAGAATTTAAACTTTTTTTTCCTCCAGGCTGTGGGCGTCACTGAGGATGAGTGAACAAAAAATTGGCAGGATGAAATTCGTAGTTCTAAAACATAACTTTAGCAGAAATGGAGACAAAGATTTAGAGGAGAAATTGGGTACAGAGTAGCTTTATAACATTCAGACAAGAAGCCATCAAAATCTGAATGAAGACAGTAAAATTGGAAAGGAAGGTGCATAAGCAGACTAGCACTGGTGACAATGGGAGAATGTGGCAACTACAGTAGGTGGTTTTGCCATGATAAAAGGGACAGAACAGATCATCAGGGTAGGGGAGGTGAGAACGAAGGGAGAAAACGCGGTTCGGTTTTAGAGGTGTGAAACTTGCACTGCCAAGACTGCTGCGTAAAGAGTGACGGCCTGCAGAGACTCAGGGTGGGGATAGAAGAAAGGTCAAGGCTGTAAACGCAGATGTGGAATTTCATCAGATTTGGCAGCTGGTTGGCTATTGGTCTCTAAGAGAGCAATCTGAGAACAGTAGTTGACTCGGGCCAGAACGCACGAAGTTGGGAAGTAGATGGAAAGTCTCTTACATTATTAGCAAATTATTTCTGACTGTTTCGTAAGTGCATTTTCTATTTCTCCCAATGAGTGGAAGCTCTTAGGGCAGGCACCCCAAGAGCGCCCCCGTATGGCTCACAGGCACTAATAAACACTTGCTGAGCTGAGGAAGTGTGGTGGAGAGAGAGCAGTTAGATCAGACCTCTTTCCAGACAGCCCTTGAAAGTGTACTTGGGAGCTCCTGAGCTCGCAGACAGAGCTCTTTCTCTCTCACCTCTGCAAATGAAATTCAGGTTTCCTTCTGGCTGAAGGCCTCTGCTTATTTTCCATGGATTAACGCTTCCAAGTGAGCAGAATTGACTTGCCAAGTCGTCTAATGCACTTGGCTGGTGTGTCTCACTTAAAAAGCCATTAACAAGTCCGACTAGAGAGGTGAGGAATGTCCAATTAAGGCAATTGCTGCGGTGTCCAAATGCCTAGCAGCTGTGCCCTCCTCACACCACCGGCCTGCTATGAAAATCCGATTTGAACCATTCTTTGAGAGCACAGCCAACACTCTGTCTGAAAGCCATGGAGGCCTGACAAGGGCAGGGTAGGAATTATATTATAAACCACCCCCTTCTGTATATCTCTGTTTTGTCGTTGTTGTTGTTGTTGTTGTTGTGCCCTTAAAGAAACTTCTCTGAGTTAGGCCATAATTCCCCAGATCTGACACTCAAAACACAAGCAACAAGATTAAAAACAAACTGAACTCCATCAAAAGTAAAAATTTTGTGCTTCAAAGGATACCATTAAGAAAGTGAAAAGACCATCCAAAGGCTGGGAGAAAATACTTGCAAATCATATATCTGGTAGGGGATTTGCATACAGAATATATAGAAGACTAATACAACTCAACAATGAAAAGACAAGTCAGTTTTTAAAATGGGCAAATGATTCAAATAATCCTCTCTTCAAAGAAGATACACAAATAGATAATAAACACATGAAGAGATACTCAACATTATTAATCATCAGAGAAATGCCAATCAAAACCAGGAGATACCATTTCATACTCACTAAAATAGTTAAAAATCAAAAAGATGACCAATCACAAGTAGTAGCAAGGATGTGGAGAAATCGTACCCCTCAAACATTTCTGGTAGGACTGTGGAATGAAGCAGCTACTTTTGAAAACAGTTCAGCAGTTAAACACACAGTTATCACACGCTCTGCACTTCCACTCCTGGGTATGTACCAAAGAGAATTAAAAACATGTCCACACAAAAACCTGTGCACAAATGTTCATAGCAACAGAATTTATAATAGCCAAAAAGTGAATACAATTGATGAATGAATACACAAATGCTGGTAAATTCATAGAATGGAATGTATTTGGCAATAAAAAGAATGAGGTAGTCACACAAACTTCAAAATGGATGAACCTCAAAAATATTATGCTGAGTGAAAGAAGCCAGTCAGAAAAGGCCATATATCATATGATTCCATTTACGGAAAATGTCTATAATAGGAAAATCAGTAGAGACAAAAAGTAGATTAGTAGTTTTCAGGTCCTGGGAGAAGACAGAATGGAAAGTGACTGCTAATAAGTACTTTTTTTTTTTTTTTTGCAGGGGAGGGGGTGAATAAATGAAGAAATGAGGTAGTGAAGATGGTTGCATAACTCTTTGAGTATACTAAAACCACTGAATTATACAGTTTAAAAGTGAATTTTATGGTTAAGTGAATTATATCTTAATAAAACTATTATTTGGGGGAGGAAGGAAGGAAGGAAAGGAGGAAGGAAGGAGGAAGGAAGGAGGAAGGGAAGGAGGGAGGGAGGGGAGGAAGGAGGGAGGGAGGAAAGAACAAACAAACTTGTGAACATGTGCATCTCTCAGGGTCACACCCTCAAGTAAGAACATAAACAGTTTCCATGCAAGAAGTAAGAAGGAAACACTGGATTCAACAGTGTCTTGAGGGCTGTGTTAATACAATATAAATCAATGCTCTGAAGGAAATTTACTAGCCTTGGATCTTAGTAACTCCTGGTTTCCAAGTGGCCACAAATGAAACAATCTCTCAATCTATGTAATGTGTCATCTTCATTCCATCTTTGCCTTTGTGGACAAATAAAGGAGAAGGAAGGAAGAGAGAAGGGGAAAAGCAGAGAACTGGGAAGGAAGGGAAAAGAGGAAGGAGGAAACAGCAGTGAAAGGGAGGAAAGGACAAGAGAAAAGAAAAAAAATACCATACTTTGCCAAGTATAATGTGCACTTTTTGTCCAAATTTTTTAAGGTAAAATAAGGATGTGTGTTATACATGGGTAGTGCCTGAAATACCTTGTATCTGGTTTTGTGTTTTGTAATTATTTGTTACATAAAATTTCTTGTACCATAATATGTTCCAAAATAAATGCTAACATACCATTATAATACAAAAAAACCCAAGTACCTAAATATAAATAAATGAATAATTGAATTAAAAAATTAAAATGAAAGATTTTTTTTCCTGAAAGTTTGGGCCAAAAACATCACTGCATATTATACACGGGAGCGCATTACACATGGCAAAATACAGTATCTGGTGCCAAGAGAGCAGTACTGGAAAATACAGGCGTCATGTAGGCAGTCTATTATTATAGCTCTTCAACCAAAAACAAAGAAAAATAAAACATTTCTGGGTTTATGATAATGGCCCTCTAGTTCCACCCCCCTCCTTTACATAGGGATTGCTAGACTTGAAAGCCATTTCCCCAATTCCAATGAAACTAATTGGTCTCGGTTTCCTTAGATTAGATTGAGAGCAAGGTTAGCTGTTATAACTGCATTCGTAGGGAGATGATGGCATTAAAAGGCTGTAAAGGGGAACACAAAGTCTCATCTTTGATACTGCCAATACATTTTAGAAGGGTTTTTAAAAGAGGAAACAAATAGCGGTTTGCTTAATGAGAAAATTCAAGGCAAGCAGGTGATAGTGGAAGCTGCTTTTGGATGAAAGGCAGAGGTAGGGGAACAAGCACAGCTGCTGTTTGCTGAACAACGTGACGGCAGGCCCTGCGCAGGACAGCTCTTAGATCCCAGTAACGGTCCTGCAAGACGAGGACCATCATCTCCGTTGAAAGAAACCCTGCTACCCAGGACCCGTGTTCAGAGGTATCATGTCTGCTTGTACTGGGTAGTAGCATTTTGATGTTTAGAGCAGCGCTGTCCAACAGAAATGTAATATGGGCCATACATGTAATCTTGAATTTTCTAGTAGCCACATTAAAAGATAAAAAAAGGAAATTAATTTCAGTGATATATTTTGTTGAACCCAATTATCCAGAATTTTATCATTCCAACATGCAATCAAACATTAACATCTTTGAGCCATTAACAGTTTTTTCTATTTCTGTAGCAAGCGTACAAATTACAGTGCATATTTTACAGGGACCTCTACCCAAACTAGTCATAGGTCAAGTATCCAATAGCAACATATGGCCAGAGGCGGCCATTCTGGACAGGGAAGCTCTATAGAACTTTACAGATTTAAAGTTACAACATGCATTATCCTAATTAATATTCATTATAACTACGTGACATATTTGCAGGGAAATAATCTGAGACCCAAGAAGTTAAATGATCCAATAAAGTTACACAGACTATCATCCCCTTTTCCAATAAGAAGGAGAAGGGCTGAATAAGTAAATAAAAAGATCGTGTAACTGTCAGGTGCAAACCGGGTCTCAAACCCAGTTGTTTTCAGGTTCAGTATACTTTCAAACGTCCTTCACAGCTTGAGGTTTTCTAGCTATCTCAGTCAAACTTGGAAACAGAAGGAGGAGAAAAAGTATTAAGGTAGGCTAAGCAACTGCCAGAACAAAAAGATCCAAAAATTTTTTTAAATGGTTCAAAGACAATAGTGTATTTCTAAATGTGCCCCAGGTCAGTGTGTGTGTGTGATGTTGGTGGAGAGTTTGCTCTGCTCAACAACTATTCAGGGGCTCAGGCTGAGGGCAACACAGCTGACTGGCTTCCAAGGTCCCTCTGGACTGCCCATCCAGTTGTCTGGAAGGGAGAGCGCCGCACAGAGGAGGACGTTCGGCAAGTTAACGCCCAAGCCTGGAAGGCTGGCACGTATCATTGCCACTCATCCCATTGCTGAACACTGTGTCACATGGTCACACTTAACTATAAAGAAGGCTGTAAAAGGAAGAGAAGACAGTCAAACAAAAGAAAAATAGAGTGAATCTGGATAGTCAGCCAGCAGCCAGTGCTCAGCACGGCTAACTAGATATATTCTGCCAGGAACTGAGAATGCTCCCAAAGAGAAGAGTTGGAAACTACCTGTGGGCCTGAAAGACGAGGAAAGGCTGACATTTCTAATCACCTTGTATGTAAAACACCACATTAAGTATTTTAGGTAAGTTCTCTTAACCAATCCCCACAAAAATCCAATGAAGTATCGTTTTTTCCATTTTCCCAAGGAAAAATTAAAACTAGTCAAGGTCAAATAAGTTGCCCAAGGACAAACAGCTAGCACTTGTCAGAGAGAATGCTCTCGCAATCTAAAGCTCTTTCCTGTATTCCACACTACTGACAAAGGACTAACAGTGCAGCAAACAGAGCTACCATTTGTGGACTGCCTGGACTATAAAGCATTATGCAATATATTGTATATATGTTATTTTATTTAATATTTCCAGCAAATCTAAAGACATATTTATTGCTTGATTTACATTTAAGGAAATTAAGACTCAGAGAGTTTAAGTAATTTTCACAAGGTCATGTAGCTAAACTAGTAATAGTTCCTAGCCTTGAACCTACCTCGGACTCCAGAGTGCAGACAGTTGGCCTTGAACAGCACAGGTTTGAACTGTGTGGGTCCACTTACAGTTCAGGGTTTTTTCCAATACATGCAGTCAGATCTCTCTATCTCCAGGTTTCACATTTACAGGTCCAACCAACGACAGTAGGCTTAAAACAGTATTTCAGCATTTCCAACCATGATAAAAAAAAATATTGTTTTTTTTTTCCATCCCAGCTTGGTTGAATCTGCAGATGCAAAGGGCTGACTCTACAGTTATGTGTGAAAATAAATTTAAAATAAATAAGAAGAATTTATGAATAAGTAGCCTGTATAGATTCAAGGTTAAAAAAAGAGTATTATGCTAGCAGCTGACAGACTGATCATAAAAGTCTAGCCAGGAAAGACTCAACAAAATCATTTTCCAAGAATACAGAGACTTGAAATTTAGAAAAATAAAAAGTTATATGAAGATTTTCAACTGTGAGGGGACTAAGCCCCTAACACCCACATTATTCAATAGTAAACTGTATGCTCTTTACCCAGCATGAATTTATCACTGGCCATTTTAATAGGGAAAGCACGAATGAGGCAGAGAATGAAACCCTGTGCCTAGGAGATGGAAATCAAGCGTAGGTAGACAAAAACAAGAATCCAGCAGAAAAAGACTGAGATGCTGATACAGGAATCTCCCATTCATTCACACACTGTCCCCCGTGCATCTCATCTCAGCCCTGCATCCAATTCCATAACGAGCTGAGGCTGGAAATGGATGTTTCCTTCTAGGAGAATTCAAGGCTGCTATCTCTACATCCTTCCCTCTTCCCCCACAGAATAAGAGTATTGTTATTAACAGGTCAAGTTCACCATACTGATTTGGACCACATATTTGGAAACTGGGAAGTGAAAAAGAAGAGCACCATTAAGGCAAAAATTCCCCTTCTTCAGTGTGTTTTCTCTGGGTGACCAAGGTGGTGATAAGGCTGGATCACTCTCTTCAGGTTCTTTCTTCTATGGGGCCAACCTGAAAACCCCAGGAGACAGCTGATGGTCCAGGCCAGCACTGCCAACACCCTCGGGGCGAAACCTCCTTGCTCTTGTGCTTATTTGGCCTTCTATTTTCTTAAGAAGTATAAATCCAAAATACTGGAGCAGGCTGAGTGGGAAGATAAGGCTGATTATTTATACTGATCAAGATTGAGAAGGACTTTAAATGCTTTATAAAAAATACAGACAAAACATTCCCTAGACATGTCAAGATGTGTACAATCCAGCATTTGCATACCTATTTGCTGCCCTTACAAAACATTCTATCGCACACCTATTTCAGCTCTTCCACCTAAAAAAAAATCCTACCCACCCTTTAGAGTTGAAGTCCAATGTCGTCATTTTAATGAAAGCCTTGTCCCCCTCCTGCATAGTTGCTTCCTTCCCCCTCTGAGCTCTCAGAGATCTTTGTTCATTGTCTACAGAGGTAATTGCATTGCATTAAAAT
This sequence comes from Glossophaga mutica, assembly GCA_039655065.1. NCBI lineage: Eukaryota > Metazoa > Chordata > Mammalia > Chiroptera > Phyllostomidae > Glossophaga > Glossophaga mutica. The sequence goes on along the minus strand of CM077307.1, from coordinate 55,905,460 downwards.
TAGCTATAACTGCATCCTCTCTCTCCTTGACTAAAATGGTGAGCTCCTGGATAGAGAATGTCTCTGCACATCGAATGCCCAGCACCGGCATGGCAGGGGATAGATCTTTAACAAATCTCTATGAATGGACTGAAAACTAAAAGCTTCTCAATGCCCCAATATGGCCTGTTTGGTCTTTGGTGTTTCATGAGTCTGAGCTTCTCCTGGCTGAAGGCTGGCTCATGCTGTGGGCATTCTCTTGTGCATTTTTCATTTGCCATAATGGCCTCTTCTTATCATGCATTTTATTGATCTGTCTGAGCGCTGAAATTTATTATTTATTAGATTTCTGTAATAGCTCTGCTCCAAAGAGCACAGTGTGATATGTAGAGAACTCCAAGGCAACAGCAAGGGAAACCAGAATAACATAAGCACAGTGTGGAAAATGGAGAGGACAGGCGGAAACCACCGACTAGGAAGAAATGGCACAGGAAAGCCACTGCCCTCAGAAGTGTGGCAGCCAGGCCAGGCTGCTGGGAGCCCCGTGCCAGTCCTGGCCTCAGCTCAGCCCCATCCCTACCCACACTTGTTTGACAGTCTGGCAAGAAAAATAATATGGGAAAGCACTTTGAAAAGTTAAAAGCATCTTACTAATGAAAAATAATATTATTCCATTATCATTAATCAACATCAACATAATTCATCTGAATGAAGAAAGTGTTTTATGTTCAGGCAAGTGAGGAAGAAGTTGAAAGTATCTATCTTCCCCTTGTAGACTAGATGCTCTTCTAAAGCAAGGACCATTCCATACTCCTTTTGCACACAGCACTAAAGGCAGCATTCCCATCTTCAGAAATATTCATATCGTCAGGAGTCCTGGATGCTCTTTAAATCACTTTCTTCCGCACTGTCTTGAATTCCCATGGGAGATAGCTCTAAGAGGGCGTGGGAGTGAAACCTTGGTATTTCTTCCTCCATTTACATTGATTACCTGATAATTCTAAGCCTATGGTACCTATTTAACTTCCACCACATTTCTGGAAAGTTGGGCATGGGCTGACATAGATAAGTGTATCCCAAGCCTTTCAGCTTTGTTGACTGGCCCCTTCAGTGAGCCTAAAGGTACAACTGAAATGGGTTCTCCCCTCCTTACACTTGAACTAAAAACAAGAGTCTCTTCAGAATACAAACGCCTGAAGTGATCTACTGACTCCATGTAAGCCTCTCCACACCCCTCCCCCAACCATCAATCTGACTCTTCCCCACTGCACTCAGCCCGGCTGACTCCAAGCCTGGCCATTGGCCCATCCCTCAACTCCCTAATCCAGCCACAGCTCTCTGAAGGCAGGAGACAGGCTTCAGTGATCAAAGATCAGTCCCACAGTACGGGGGACTCTGTTCCCTGAATGTTAACTAAATCAGGAACCTGCCACTATTTTAAAGAAATTACTGACAAGATCAAAATGATTATTTTGTATCTGTTTAACATTTTTATGCAACAGCTGAGCCTTTTATCTAAAATATTATAGCACCACCTTAATTATGCAAACTCAATACATTATACGGAAAATTACATTTACATACAAAAACAAGTAAGGGGTTATAAATGTTTGAAATATTGTTCCATTATTCAAAGTGTTGCACAATCAGTTGAGATTACAATCTTGTTTACAATCATAAACAAGTTGTGAGGCTTCGGCCACATCAAAACCGCTTCACCTGTCCAAGCACCCGTGTCCCCATTGTAAACTGGGGGCAGCACCGGAGAACAGGAACGAATTTGGAAGGTTTCTGTGAGGATTAGAAGGAAGTATCACAATATGATCCCTGAATAGCAGGTTCTCAAATAGCCATGGTGACTACTTATATGTTTATTCTTTAAGATGTCTACCTACCAATAATAATTAGAACAAGTCCTCACATAGCACTTTATATTGTCATTTAATCCACACAGTACCCTATGAGGTGGTATCATGGGTTGAATTGTGTTCCTTCCAAAATAATTCATGTTGTAATTCTAAACTCCAGTACCTAGGAATGTGACCTTATTTGGAAATAAGGTCATTGCAGATGAGGTAAATTAAGATGAGGTTATATTGGAATACGATGGACCCCTAACTCAATCTTATTTGTGTCCTTATAAAAAGGGAAAACTTGGATACATACATGCACACATGGACAATACATGTGAAGATGGATTCAGAGACCAGGAACACCAAAGACTGTCAGTAAACCACCAAAAGCCCTCAGAAGGAACCACCATTTTGATACCTTGATCAAGGACTTCTAGCTTCTAGAAATGTAACACAATAAATTTCTGTTGTTTAAGTCACACCTTTGTGGCACTTTGTTACAGCAGCTCCAGCAAACTAAATACAGGTGGGTATTCTTGTAACCCCATTTTATAGGTGTGAGAACTGAGGCATGGAAATTTACGTACTATATCTCTATATCAAGTGAGAGAGACCTAGTTACTTATTATTCTAGGAAAATAACCTTGACTTTGACATGCATCCATGTGTGTTTTTCTCTTCTGTTCAATGGCTCTGAACCATTCTTGCTTTTCTGTTGAGAGCCAGAGACCATCAGCTGAGGGACGGACTCTTGGTGCTCCCTGTGGAGAGCACCCGAGTGTCAGGCCCTGCTCTCTCAGGTTTAACCGCTAGCATCTCTGTGGAGAAGCGGACACCCACCCTTCTTGCTTCTGACCAGACCTGGGCTATACTTGAAGGGTGTGTTAGCAACTGATTATCTAAGTAGGGCCCTCCAGTGTGCTCTTTTAAAGGAAGCTTTTAAATGTAAATTCAATCGATTCACTATTATTACTTATATTCCTCACCTTCCATGGGCCCTCTGGGAAGAAGAGAAAGAAATCCACTCACTCCTGATAAATTGATGCTAGAAACTCTGGTTAAAAAGCCAGGACTGGCTATTCAATTCTTTCAAAGCAACAACCTTTCAAATCAACAACGAAGTGTTTCTCATGGCTGCCTCTGTTTACTATAAAATGTGTTTTGAAGATTGAATGTTCTTGGAATTGCTACACAGAGACACTCAGGTGTTGAGCCTGGTTTATAGAAAAGCAGCAGGAGATTCCAATCAAGAGGGTCAGATGAAGACACGTAGCACAGAGGCTTCGGTTGCAGACAGGACCTGCCTTCCTGCTGTGATTCGAGTGGGTCCACAATGCATATGGTTCCAAATTTCTCCCACTGGGAGAGACCCTAAAATTCCACTGGGAAAGAGCCAGTCCTTTCGGTAATTTCTCAGCAGGGCATTAAAAGGCAAATAACCATGCTTGCAATCCAGCAGCTGAAATTTCTCCTGGAGCCTTCCTGGGCTAACAATGAAGCAGAGGAGGTAAGGTCTCAGACCCCAGACGGGAAGCAGAGCAGTTTAGGAGGGCACAGGCCACCACCGGCAGGAGAGGATGTGGAGGAGTGGAGGAGTGGGGCGGGGCGGGGGTGGGGGGGTGTTGAGAGGGGATCTGTTTCCCTACCCCCGGAACAAACAGTAACAAAGCATCGCAATGCAGTGAATAAAAGGACATGTTTTGCGCCACACAGACCTGTGTTTGAGTCAGAACTCTTCCACCTAATAATCATTGTGTGTTCTTCACAATTATTTAACCTCTTAACTTCTGTTTTCACATCTATTTAATAAAGATAACAACAGATGGCAGGACTTCTTAGACTTTTAAAAAAATTATTGCCCTCCCCAAGGAGCCTTTTTAGGCATATTTTCTAATTGCCCCCATTAAATTTTAATACTGCAGATATACTGTATATCTGTCTCTATATTGTATTTATATCTGTGGTTTACACATTAACAAAGTAAGGTTATTTATTCCCAAGAACCATTTTTACCCTTGGTAGAAATATTGCTGTGCAATGGAAAAATTGTTTGTACACCCCCCCCCCCCGAAATTCCTATGTTGAATCCCTAGTATGACAGCATTTGGAGGTGGGGCCTTTGGGAGATAATTAGGGAGGGAGAGCGGAGCCCTAATGATGGGACTGGTGTTTTTATAAGAAGAGAGCTGGCCCTTTTTCTCTGCACTCTCACCAGACACTACATATTGGACTTCCCAGCCTCCAGTATTGTGCGCAATAAATTTTCATTGTTTATAAACCACCCATGCTGTGGTATTTTTTTCTCCCAGCCCCAACAGACTAAACCCACCAAATGACAGATAAATACAATCAACTGGGGGAACTTCCTTAAACTATGTTGGTCACAGTCTTTTCAGAGTCGGTGATTCCTTACGCTTCTGTCTGTCCAGGGGAGACCACTACAGATATCACAATTCCGACCCTGCTTTCCTGGTAAAGTACTACACTGTGCTGGGTCCTGCTACCAGAGTTCCCGAGCCCAAATACTGCATGATTTCACTTACGCGAGGGCCCTGGAGTGGTCCAATTCATAGAAACAGAAAGAACGGGAGTTGCAGGGGACTGGTGGGAAAGGGGACTGGGAGTTGTTTAATGAGTATAGAGTTTCACTTTCACCAGATAAAAAAGTTCTGGAAATTGGTTTACAGCAGTATGAATATACTTAACAACACTAAACTGTGTACTTCAAAATGGTTAAAGTGGTAAATTTATGTTGTATTATTTTCCCACAGTTAAAAACAAAAAAAACAATACAATAAAAATTACAAAACAACTGTCTTCTTGACTTGCTCGCAGTTCTATGGGACAGCAACTTGGGCTGGGCCTCGTCTGCAGCCGTGTGGTGACTCAGCTGGACCTGGGCTGTTCAGGAGGGCCTCTGCTGTGGTTTATTTTACGTGTCAAAGGAAATTATGACTAGGCTGTGCGATCCCCAGATATTTGAGAAACATTATTTTGGGTGTGTCTGGGAGGGTGTTTCTGGATGGAATTAACATTTGAATTGGTGGCCTGAGTAAAGTAGATTGCCCTCTCCGATGTGAGTGGGCCCCATCCAGTCCACTGAAGGCCTATATAGAATAAAACACTGAGTAAGAGGGTTCGCTCACTCTGACCGCATTCAAGCTGGGACATCACCTTTCCCTGCTTTTGGACTCAGACTTGGACTGGAACTTACACCACCAGCTCTCCTGGGTCTCAGAGCTTTGAACTCAGACTGGAATTATACCATCACTCTCCCAGGGGTCCTGCATATCTGGGGACTTCTTAGCCTCCATAAGTGCACAAACTAATTTCTTGTAATAAATACCTTCGTAAGTCTAGATCTAGATACATTCTGTTGGTCCTCTGTCTCTCAAATATAGTCTCAGTCACATATTGAGGGGTTGGTGCTAGCTCTGGCGGGACCTCCCACTCTATGTGGTTTTCCATCCTGGCCCTGCGTGCTCCAAGAGGACGGCAGAACAAGCAGTGTGTCCCATGCTTGCAAATGACAAAACATGAATTCCATCACAGTCATTTGGCCAAAGAAAGTCACAAAGATATCCTAGATTCAAAGAACAGAAAAATAGATTCCTCTCTCAGAATTTAATAGGGAGAAGTAGACAACAAATTTGCATTGCAAATGTGCATGCATAAGTGATAAAGTGATTATTACAATGAACTTCACAAAGAAACTGCCACTTAAGGTAACTAGCATCAAGACCTGAAGAGACTGCCTAGTATATAGTAAGCACACAATAAAAGGCAACTATTGTTTGGAATTTTGTTGTTGTTGTTGTTACAATTCTTTGAATTCCAGAAATGTTTGCCAATTCACAAAAGGTAGTTGATTCTGATATCTTTCCAATGTATTTTTCTAGATCACAGAGATGAGGAAAAGTTACCAGTTACTAATAGGCTTCTCTATCTCACAGTATTTGTATATCAAATATACAAGATATATATTATATGTCTATGTTACACATAGATATAGCGAGGTTATATAAAGTCTTTTTAAAAAGGCAAACCAAGGACTAAAATATGAAATTTAATAATGTTAATCTCATACTTTCTCTATAAACTGATATAATTCAGTAGGTTCACCTAATCATAAAAGCATAAAATTAAATTATTTCAAAAAATACTTGGACTCTAATATATTACTATAGGATCCTAGAAGCTCAATTAACACAAAAAAAATAAGATAATTTGAAAATAATGTAGATGCGTTACCATGAACAATGTTTAAGTATTTTTGCATTTTTCCTTTTCTTTCATCTTACTAAAGCTCCATAATTGCAATTTTTAAATACAGCTATAACAGAGTGAACACAGATAATGAACTTAAATGCTGAAGAAACCAAATATAATAAGAAAATAGGGTATTCTGTGGTCTCAAGTGTTCTTAAGCAATTGTTCCAACATTTCATTTTAACACACATATATGTACTCCTTAAGGTTTATGGAGAGGTCATTGTTGAAATGCCATTGAATTTTCATTAGAAAAAGAGAAAGGAATAACTTGGCTTTTGTTTCTTGGTCCTGTTGTACTGAATCCCATTATCAGCACAAATAAGAGTATGAGGGAGTTGGAGCTTGGAAGCCAACTAATCTATAAGCTAGTGCTCACCCTTTGGTGACCCCCTAAGCTCAGATCTCCTATTTCCAAATCTTCTGAAAATAATATTTGAAAAGGTTTTCCTTTATACCTTAACATTAGGGAAAAAGAGCCATTGGCCATTGATCTCTGTCACAAAGATGCCCTCTGCCCCTCCCTCCTCGGTGCCATGAGAATGGGGTGCACCATCAGAAGGTAATACTTAATGCATGCACTGACATTTAGTAATGTGCTTTACTGCTCTGCCCTTTCCACACACAGAATGGCAACGAGGGGCCATGTGCATCTCTTTCAGGCCAGCCACAGCCCTCTCCAGAGCTAGGAAATGCTAACGTACCCAAAGGAACAGCATCCATGTGCAATCACCCACCTACAGAAATTAAAAAGTGCTCCTCCAGGAGCACAATATTGTTCCCTGTCCAACCAGGCCCTGTGGGAATACGCAGACTAACCAAATGAGAATAAGCATAGGCTATTTGTTCAGAGCTTACTACAGTAAGGGAGTCAGCCACAGTCACTTGTGTTTTGGTAGAGACTCAAGGCAGGCCAAGGAGGGGGAGAGCTTCACAGTGCAAAAAACAAAAGGCTTCAGGTATGCCCTGATTGGAGTTCTATTGGTATGTGGAAGTCGGAGGCAGGCTAACTACAATAAGACACCCTATCTGACTGGTCAGGGGAGCATTTTCGGCTTTCTCTGACTGGTCCTAAGTTGAAAGTGGGAGCAAGAATTAGGGAAGTTGTCTATCATAACTCAAGTCCTGGCCACATGGGGCTGATTGTTATGGAAGGTGTTTAGCTTCCTGGGTTGTAACTGGGGAGAGTGTTCTGAATCCTAAAAGTCCAACTTACAGCAGGTGGGCTGCCTGGGTTACTTATTGTAGATAAGAGGGTACAACCTAAACCAATTTCTGCAGGTCATGGGTCAAAGTTCTACTTTTATATATTGTCTGGCACATGGTTGGTTTATATGTTCAGTCTCTGAGCCCTAAATAAATCCAGTAAGAGGTGCAGTGAACATTACCCTGGTGAGTCTAATTCGCATCTGATAAGCCTCTCTGCAGGCGGCTCCCTTCCCCAAGCAGCCTTCTCCCCTGTTCACAGATCTACCAGCGCACAGGGCTCTCCCCCACCCGGTGCAGCTTCTCCAGGCCGAAACCATTGTTGATGTTGCCTCATTTCAAACTTACAAACTAATACACAGCAAACCATTTGAATCTAAATTTACTCTCAACTAAAATATAAAGAGTTATACATTTCATGTTTTCTTACCAGAGAAAACACATCTCATTTACAGAGGTAACATTTTTCTTGGAAGTAAACCAAGTTGGATGTCCGAGGAATGGATAATTAAGAAATAACTTGTAAGACTGACATAATCGTTCTTCTGGAGTTCTGAGACCCACTCCTTATGGGGATTTTAAATGTGCTGGTATGTTTTGACCCAAAGCACCAGGAAGACCAGAAAATGGTATGTATTAAGTTGGACATTAAGTTGAACGGAAATGAATTTGAAAGGGGTTTCATATGCATTTGCTCCAAACCTCTTTCTAAGGTCCCCAGATCACCTATGAATTTTCTGGTTAATACAAATGTTTAAGGAAAAGAATGGGATTTGTGCCATAAGCTTCCTAAGTTAATGCAAGAGCAAGAACGTTAGAGTGTGAGAGAGAAAGCTCCACTTTGTCAGAGAGTTTGTTCTTCCAGGAGTCATGATTTGACTAATACTATTATTGAAACCACAAGGCGTTGCTTACAATTCGGCACTCCTAAACTCTAATGTTCTTAAAAACTCTTAAGGGGTAGGCAAATCTCTGTGAAACGGTCTATTTCCAATGTTTCAATAGCAAAACTCATCCTCCTCTAGAGCAAATGTATTTTGCTACAATAGGCATCTTTCTGCTTTGACATCTTAACCTCAATTCTCATGGGCCCGAAGCTCTTAATTATAGCTGATTGGTGTTTACCTCCAAATACACACTTTGTTAAAAAGTAATGAAATTATATGTTCCACTAATGAGCACTTGCAGGTTTTAGATATCCTTCCCACACCCAACACGGATTCTAGAAACCACATTCTTTATACGTTGCTTAGCACATTATTTCCCAAGGTTCTGTACAGTCATGGCTACAAATCTGTAACAGTGCTTGAAAAAAATATACGTGTGTGTGTGTATTTATATATAAATATACATTTATATATATTATGTGAAATATATGTGTGTGTGTGTCACACAGTCACATGAGAGCAAATGATACCAGAAATACCTTACCTACTTAGTAGGTGCAGATTATTACTACAATTGAGCTTTTAAAAAGAGTAATGAGAAAGTGTTGGAATTTTCTTCCCTAGAGATTTTTAAAATATAGGTCAGAAATTCTCCTAGTCAGTATCAGGGTGACAAACTAAACTGCTGCTAAAATACTTTCTAGGATGTGGGATTTAAATATTTACAGGTATATGACACGATGACACATTTGCATTTATTCAGAATAAAATTCTAAATATCCTCTGCAATTTTAATTCAGTTTGCAAATATTTACGAAGGGCTGTCTCTGGACTAGGTACCAAGTGATGAAGATACAAAGTGCTAATGAAGACACAAAGACGGGTAAACACTGCCTCTGCCTTCAGGACTTCACTGTCTAATGAGAAATTAAGCTGGACAAACAAACAATAGTTTCAATACTATGTGATAAACGCTACAAGAGAAATTGATATTGACGTGCTCGGGCACGCCAAGTGAGAAGACAATTAATTCTTCCAGGAAGAACGGAGAAAGCTGACGGGGGTCCGTTTTGATTGCTCAGGGCCACTGCACTGCTGGATGTGGAGGGGGGATAAAAAGTACAGAAGGGCACTCCAGGGTACAGAGTGGAAAGGAAATAGGGATGTACTTGCTGAATTTACCTGTCAGCTGCTCCGCCAACTGACATGGCCAGTTGCATCTGGTTTTGACTTCCGCCAGTCAACTCAAGTTACTTTTGAAAAACAAAAGCAAAAGCCCTCCTGCATTTCTACATGATAAAGGAATATTTTTCTCTTTTATCACAAAAGTAAGTTCAACCCAGCCCAAGAACTGGAATTATTCTCTAGTTTTCCCAGTTGTTGGGATTCCAGTAAAATTCCATTTGCTAACACAAACAAGATGCTTAGTCACTATATTTATAATTATCTTCAGTTGAATGAAATGCTCCAGAAGAAAAAAGAAGTCATTTCAATTAGACCTAGGGAACCCACGTAGGTTCCCTTGAGAGTAAGAAGGCCCCTAAACTAGAGACATCTGTCCCTGGGTTGGCACTAAGTATCAGATCAAACACTGATCGTGGGTGTACTTCAGGAAACAAAACAAAGTGAATCCCCTTTTTCAAAAGAAACATAGAGTATAGCATCAAATTTCAGTATTTCTCACCCTCCACTATCTGCGAACAAGAAGAAATCCTAGAGTAGGGTGTTTTATACCCATGGTCTAGGTGCAACTGATTTACTTTCATTGGAATCATTCATCTATCAGAGCTGAAAACATAAATGTCAAAGCAGCCGCAATATATTTGCACCAATAAAGTCATCGGTTATGCTTTCACACCACATAGAGAGCGAGGACTTTATTAACCTTCACGAGAATGAAATACAAAGATAACATTAAAGGAAAATACGTAGGAGTATTTGCGGTGACTGGAATGTAGGTAGGTGGAGAGGGGTAGAATGAGGCAAGTAACTAAAAACTGGGGCCTTAGGATGAGTAGAGCAAAAGAAAGTGTCCTTAAAATAAGATGGCTCCTTAAAAGCTAAAATCTTTGGTTCTCATACAACACTCTCATTACAATTTGTCATCATTTTCTCTCCATTGTGCAATTCATAGATGCATGCAACTTATTAGCAAACTATTTACCCACTTTTCCATAAGCTATTATCTAAGTAACATTATTTCCTTACAAAATGAGAAAGCATTAACTAGGCTCTCTAAATCCAGTGAAGCATATGGCAGGTTAGAAAATGCCTCCAGAATAAATAGTGACATAGGTCGTGCTACCTTTGGTGGCCTGAAATGCTATTGGTGTGTAGGGGGCGGGCAGGTGGGAGGGGTGCATTCTTTTCCTTCTTTAATGAGTCTGTTTTCCCCTCATGTCTGTTCCAGCAATCTGTCTCACCTCTACCAATGGCTAATCTCAGGAAAGGAACTTCTAATAGACTTACTCAGACTAATACACACATCGCTTAAAAAGCATAATGCATTCGTCACTGGGGACCAAGTCTTAAGTTTAAATAAAGAGTTTCCAATTGTGAAATCTCTGGCATCCACAAACAGGCATGGGGCTGGGAAGGGGTTGCTCTTTGGATAGAAGACATAAGATTCAAATTCAGATTAAATGCCATTTTAGCACATTTAGAGGCCCTTGAAAATCTTCAGGCAGAGTAGATTTTGATTACATTAGTCATACGGGGTCCCGCACAAATAACACCTCTTTTTTATTACAAAGTCTTTTATTACAAAATCATAAGCATGTAATTCTGTAACATAACAATATCATACTCAAGCACACCATATGACATGTTAGGTGAAATATTCAAAGGGGTAGAGGTGAGCGATGGAGAAAAGGTGAGACAACTGCAACTGAACAACAATAAATAAAAGAAATGAAAAAATAAAATCATTTCTAAATTAAAAAAAAACAAATTAAAACTATAAATTATTACACATATATTATTACCCTGCCAATCAGACTCAAGCAGATGTTACTTCTGCCGGACCCTGTACTTTGAAATAAGAAAGACTTTGCCTCAAAGATTAGTAGAGAGGCACCCTGGTTCTCAGACAGAAATAAAGAGGGCTTCAGAGGAGTATCACAAGTGTCACTGTATTGGCCACTGCTCCACCCAAGGTCCTGATGCACAAATCAGGAAGCAGCCACCTGCTAGGTAGCACCTGCCCTATAACGCCAGGAGGACACGTATGCAATCTGGAAAAAAAATAACATGCTGACCTTCCTGGGTTCTCTGCTGTCATCCTATGCCCACAATATCAACCATCTCCAGGGGACCACAACTCCAGAGCAGATCTCTCTTTCATAAGGGATTCACATGCCTTCCAAAAACACCTGGTGGGAAAACGGCATTTTCATAGCAGACAAAGGATATCTTGCCATGTAGAAATTATTAGGCTGATTTAGAGGAAATCTGCGTCCACCTAAGCTCTTTGTCCCTTTGGAGATTTTCCGAGAAGTTTATACGTACCAAAATCAATCTCTAGTACCAGAAATCCTTTGTTTCATAAACTTAGAGGAATCCATTATATAACCTGTTGTGTTGATCAGAGAATCAATATACTATTATTTAACACATGAGATCAAGATGGCTCATCCAGGGGACAGGCAACTTGATGTCCAGATTACATAAACCTGCAGGAAAGCAATGTTGATTCCAGCACTAGGGCTCCATGAAGCCTATCTTAACTCCATCTAAGGAAAGAATGTGTCTTCTAACCTTTTGCCTATTTGTTCAACAAACACTTAATGAGCATTTACTTTGGGCTAGCACTGTCCCCTAGGATGGGCATGTGTAGATGAACAGATACATTTCTTGTTCTCAAATTTAGTGGGGAAATTCGATGAGTGTTGCTGTAAAGGAGGCAAAGGGATGAGAGAGCAACAGTTTGTTCCTGACAAAGGAAATAAAGTCCCTTCAGAGAAGAGGGCCCTGGAGTAAAATCTTGAGGGTAAATAGAAGTTTACCAGGCACAGCCAAGAATGACACTATGAGAAGCACATTACAAACAGAATGAACATCAGATTCAAAGGCAGTGAGGTGTGGCAGGACAGAGTGGTCAGAAAATGCCAAGTAGGTCGATGTGAGGGAAGCGTCATGTAATGGTTGGAGGTTGCATATAAAGCAGGACAGGTGTGTTTCTCATTAAAAAGTTAGAATGTTCGAGAGTGGATCAAGGATGCCTTAGACACTTCGATCAAAATTCTGGATCCTCGACACATAAAATTTTGCATACAAATTCAGAGAGTTCACCAATTTCCTGATTGCAATTTGTGGACTCAGGTTTAAGAATTCCTAAAGCTAGATAAGTTTTTATACAGAAAGTTTACATAATCAAATTCTTTTGAAAAAAATGATCCTGGCATCAATAAGCAGGACAGACTGGAAAGATGAATTGGTAGAGTCAGGATGACAGGAAGCTGTCGTAATATTCCAAAAAACACCATTTTCTGGTTTCTAATTACTGGAAGACAAAAAGCTATTGTGCTATTCCAGAAAGCACAATTACACAGGTTCTTAACTGTAGTGACCAAGTGTGAGAGAATAACATGGATTTATATAAGCTCTGGCCTGGCCTGGATACTTCTAAAAGCACATTTCAAATGCCTAATTATTAACAGTTACAGAGAGCGCTGAGGTCAAAAATTGGAGAAAAAACACATGGATGAAAAGAACATTTTCAGAATCCTCCTCATCAAGAGGGTGATCACCCAGCAGCGGAGCAGTCAGTCCTCTATTGTGGAGCACACTGAAGAGCAAAAAAAGTGAAAGTTCATTCTTTCAACACTAAGCTCATACCAAGAGCTGGATAATAAAATTTTGCAGGAAGTGTGAAATAGCAGTGATATTCCTTGAGTCAAACTGTTTTTATCTTGGTAACTCTTTTTTTAAATATATTTTATTGATTATGTTATTACAGTTGTCCCATTTCCCCTTTTCACTCCCCTCCACCCTGCACATCCCCTCCCATCCATATCCCCCGCCTTTAGTTCATGTCCATGTGTCATCCTTGTAAGTTCTTCAGCTTCTACATTCCCCATACTACTCTTGCCCTCCCCCTGTCTATTTTCTACCTACCATCTATGCTACTATTCTCTGTACCTTTCCCCCTCTCTCCTCCTCCCATTCCCCTGTTGCTGACCCTCCATATGATCTCCATTTCTGTGTTTCTGTTCCTGGTCTAGTTGTTTGCTTTTGTTTTAGGTGTGGTTGTTAATAGCTGTGAGTTTGCTGTCTTTATACTATCATATTTTTTATCTTCTTTTTTTTTAGATAAGTCCCTTTAACATTTCATATAATAAGGGCTGGGTGATGATGAACTCCTTTCACTTGACCTTATCTGAGAAGCACTTTATCTTCCCTTCCATTCTAAATGACAGCTTTGCTGGATAGAGAAATCTTGGATGTCGGTCCTTGACTTTCATGACTTGGAATACTTCTTTCCAGCCCCTTCTTGCCTGCAAAGTTTCTTTTGAGAGATCAGCTGACAGTCTGATGGGAACTCCTTTGTAGGTAACTGTCTCCTTTTCTCTTGCTGCTTTTAAGATTCTCTCCTTATCTTTCATCTTGGATAATGTAACGATGCTGTGCCTTGGTGTGTGCTTCCTTGGGTTCAACTTCTTTGGGACTCTCTGAGCTTCCTGGACATCCTAAAAGTCTATTTCCTTTGCCAGAATGGGGAAGTTCTCCTCTATTATTTGTTCAAATAAATTTTCCACTTGTTATTCTTTTTCTTGGTATCTCTTACACCAATAATCTCTGCCCTTGAAATTAAGTGAGAAATCTATCATTCATTACAGGGAACAAACAGAAACAAAGCCTATCTTCCCAAAGTTTACATTCAAGTCTGATGAGAAATGCATGTCATACTTTTTTCCTCTTCTGTGTTGAATGGCTGGGGAAGTGAAATGAAAGGAAAGAGCAAAGGCAGATGAAAACAGGGCAATAGATTCTCATTTCTCAATCACTTAGGCAAGTGACTATGACTTGGAATGATGGATGGAAGATGATCTGAATGATAGATGATAAAATACATTTCCATGGAGCACTGGGGAGGGATGCTATGAAGCCCAGAAAGAGGCTAAGATCCACAGTTGTTCTCCAGAATTTGAATGTATCTAATCTCAAATAGCTGCCCTAAATTCAGCCAAACCCATGTCATGGTGGTAGCACATGCTAACAGCACCTTCGTTACAGCTTGTTAAATAACTGTTCCCAGGGCACCTGGTTGGAAGTAGAAACCAGACCCTTTGGGCTTTTCCCAAGTCCAGGGATCTTTGCACCATAAAACATGATTTTACAATGGAAGATGACTTCGCAGTTTTAGGGATTCTTGAGAAATTAATTACATTAGGCTCCACAACTCTGATCCATGTACTGCTATTTTTTTTCAATGGGGGGGTGGGCTTCAGAATCAAGAGAGATTCTTGGTGTTTACTCTTCCATTTCATATCCGTCACCTCTATCTTCGTACTGGAAGCATCTGGAACTTCAGATTTTGAAGGACTTCCTGCCTTGTCTGCAGGAAGATTGCTAGCCCAAGCTGCACCATTCTATACCAATCCCTCTAAAGCCAACCTGGCCACTGGATGAGAATAAAATGCTCAACATATTTCTGCCTCAACTAAGAGCAAGAGCCTGCCTATGTGACAAGTGCTACATTTGGACACATCAGACTATGCACCTGTCAAGACTGGAATGGTATTCACCAGGTAGCTTTTTCAATATTTTTGGAACTGCTCATGTCACAAACAGGAACAATCTGAAATAAATGTCTTGTGAATACCTCTCAGAAGAAGTCCCCAACAACATCATGGCTTACTCCCAGCTCCAGGAATCTGCATGAGCTGGCTCCTTGGTCCAGAACCCTCAGCCTGGCCCAACAGCTTCCCCAGGTTAACTATCACAGCTGCTTCAGAACCTGGCTTTAACCTCATTTACTTCTTCCAGGAGGATGTCCTTGCCACCACCGAATAGTACCCGTACATGTCTAAGCCAGAGTTAGGTCACCCTATTATGTGCTC
Organism: Glossophaga mutica; assembly: GCA_039655065.1. Taxonomy (NCBI): domain Eukaryota; kingdom Metazoa; phylum Chordata; class Mammalia; order Chiroptera; family Phyllostomidae; genus Glossophaga; species Glossophaga mutica. The sequence goes on along the minus strand of CM077307.1, from coordinate 55,890,205 downwards.
CCACAGTGCTTCCCCCTAAATTATAAACATTGTCTAATCCTCACCTGGGGATATGCATATTGACTTTAGAGAAAAAGGAAGAGAGAGGGAGAGGGAGAGTAACACTGATGTAAGACAAAAACATCTGTTGGTTGCCTCTCATATGCACCCTGTGTGGGGACTGAACAGGCAACCTAAGCATGTGACCTGAATGGGAATTGAACCCATGACCTTTCCAGTTTATGGGACAAAGCTCCAACCAACTGAGCCACATTGGCCAGGGCTCCCCTAAGTTATAATGATCTGACTCCTGTATCCTTGTATATCCATCGATAGATTATACCTCTGAGAAGGCCTGAGTAGCTCCATTACTTGGTAGGCACTCATATGTTAACTAAATTGAATAAATGACTCAATTAATTAGGCATGCAGGCATTACACACCTTAAAATACAACAAGCTGCTAAAATGCTTCTTGTGTGAATGTATGTGTTTAAAGAACAACTACAATCATGAGAATTTATTTATATAATATGCATGCTCTCAACACTATTTTTCTGTTGCTAATGTCTTCTCCAAGATACAAAATTAAGAGAGATAGATCCTCAAGAAATTATCTGTAATCATACTACAAAGTTTTACCCTACCCTCTAACTTCTGACAAATACCAGACTATTAAGTAAGCTCTTAGGAAATGGGAAACAGAAAACCCACAGAAATTAAGAGAAAATTATAGCAAAGAGAAGATCGAGGGGAAAAAAACGCTTCTACTCTAGCAGAGTTTGCTATTACAGATCTCCAAGCAAAAATGGTGTGTAATACCACTACTAATAAGCCTCCTCTTCATTTGCTGATCGTTATATTTCCTGTAACAACCATTGAGAGTCACAGGAAGGACAGGGCTGGGACACGCAGATCCTTGGGAATCCAGAGCAAGATCCAGACCACTCCCCAGAAATCCAACTCTCCAATCCCAGCTTGCTTAACATAAGAACTCTGACTGGGTTACAGGAGGCAAAGTCTAGGTGTCAAATGGCTCATTTTGTAGCATGGAATTTTATTCAGTTACAGACAAAAAATCGTACACATCAAATAATTATGATACATTCACCGTACCCAATCCCACAGCTACCTCACCACTTACAAGATGCACTTAGCAACATATGGGAGTCCTGCCTCCCTTTCACTCGTCAGGGTCCACTGTCACCAGAAAAAAAACCCACGTAATGTTTCTAGAGAGAGTTTATTTCTGTGCACAGGGGAAAGCTGCCCAAGGAGACCCACTTGGCCCCCAGCACCTGCTGAGCTGCACAGACAGCCTAGGAGAAAGCACCAAGCAGAGGTCTCAGATCTAAGAGCCCAGAGATTTGCATCTGTATTCGCTTTGCACATGCCACAGGGTAACATGGGACCTTGAAAACCTTTCATTACTTCTTACTACTTTGGGCTTCACTGGGTTTTCTAGGTAATGAGAAAAACAAAGACCCAAACTTAAGTAAAGCCTAGGAAATAGCTAAGAAGACAGAAGTAAGGAAGCAGATTATTCAATCTTGAACACAGACAGCTGAAGGCAAGGCAGGCTCACCCATCTACCATGTGAAAGCTTATCATGTTATCATGTGCCGGGAAGCAAACTGCACACATGAAATAGTCATAAATCACTGAATTATCCCAAGCCACTTACACAGCAGGAATTAGTGCCTCCATGTTACTCGGAGAAACCAAGTCTCAGGAAATTCAAATCACAAAGCTAGTTTCAGTTCTTACTATGTGACCTTGGGCAACTTTCACAGGCACAGTTTCCTTAGCCATAAAAATTGGGAAAAATGATATTATCTACACCATAGGATTGCTTTAAGGATTTAGTACATGCAAATCCCTTCGTGCCTATTACGGTCAGAAACTAACAAATATAAGTAGCAGCAGTAATTGTTATTTATACTGAAAATAGGAACAATGGTAATGGATGGCAGTAGTGACAACAAATACAACAATATTATTATGAAGTGGCAGAGCTAGGGTTCAAGTATAGGTCTTTCAGATTCTCAGGCCTTTGCTCTTAATTCTTATATCTGCAATACAGTACTTAGCTAATAAAAGTCAAGATGCATGAATGACTGGATAGAGGGAAGAGGGAGGAGAAAAGGAGGAAGGCAAAGTAGAGAAAGAGAGAGAGGAAGGAGGTGGGGAAACAAAAAGTAAAGAAATATTTGAGCACTGATACATATGAATATATTATATATAATTTTTCTGCAGAAAATGGTGGTCAGATTTACTTTATCTCAAAGAAGTAAAATGCACATGCTGCCTTAGCTCTTTAGTTTGGGTATTTTACAGAACATACTGCTTTCCTCCCTACTGTGCCTCTAGTCCTAAATGCAGAATGTGATATGCAGAAGGTACTCGAAAAATATTGGCTGACAGAGTCTCCACTGCAGGGAGATTTTGATGACAAGACTCCAAGGTCTCTGTACTGGACAGGAGGCTTTCTCCTCCCAGAAAGGCTGCAGTGCTGCTCTGCCTACAGATGGCCTCCTGGGCAGGGTCAGCAGTCAGAACCACATCCAGCCCCAACCTCAGGTCCCTTTACGTTTATAACTGAGGCCTTCAAGTTACAAGGGAGCTAAGGAGCAGTCACCCTGGATGGCAGCAAGGAGGCACTCTGTGTGCTAAGGATAAAAACTTCACAAGTTCTACCGGATGCAGGAGATTTTGCTGGATATAGGACAATAATTTAGACTATCTTACCATGATAGAGACAAAATATTTGATTCACAAAGCTATTACAACCTCCTTCCGGACCATGATTAAAAGAAAAACCTCCGTCAAAAAATGAAAGGCATTTAAGATCACAGCTTAATTTCCTCTTCTTCAGAACAATACACAAAAACACAAAACAAAGTGAGGATTTCTTAAAATTTTCTGTCAATAAAAGAAGTTATTAAAGAAGCAGGGGGATTTTTATATTTTTTCCACAGGGAGTTAAAGGGTACTATTATGATTTCAAAACTTATATGTTAAAAGACCTTTAAATTGATAGATTTAATCATGTATGAAATTAAAAAGAGGTGTTATCTTAAAAGGCTGAATTTATTTTAGTACAATTCAAGCATTTTAATTTATGCCCATGCCCAAGGCTGACTGTTTATCAGAGTTGGCATTTTTAAAATAACAAGGGATGATGCTAATTCTTTTTCCCTAACAAGATTTATAATTTATAGAGCAGGAACAACTTAATGTACTGGTGATTTGTCCTCCTGCATCTGTAATTGATGACAAAGCACTAATTTTTACACATCAAAGACATTAAACCTAGCCTTCCTGTGCATTACTGACCTTTACTGTACACAAAGTGGTTCAGAAAAAAACAAATTACACTGAAGTAAAGTTTCATATTTCCTTTCTACATTGGATTTCATTCAACAGTTTCCTGAAAACTGCTAATCAGTGAATAAAGTTTTGTTTTTAGAAGATGCTGTTTCCATTTGATATGGGAGGAGAAAAAATAACTTGAAAGCTGTCACTCTACCCATTCTACTAAATTTATCCTTCAAAGATGCACACTCGGGGACCTCCTTCTCAGGAAGCTTATCCAGTCCAGAACAGAAAATTCTAGCTACAATTGGTGAGATTCCATAGAACTAGGTAATCCCGGAGATTTATTCAACAACAAATATTTATTTCTTGGCACCTCTGAAAGCCCAGCACTATTGTGGCACTACGGACACATCAGTGCACACTTGAGACAAAAGGATCTTACAGACCATGGATCTTACAGTCTCTTACAGGAACACACTCAAGTGTGTGTGTGTGTGTGTGTGTGTGTGAGAGAGAGAGAGAGAGAGAGAGAGAGAGAGAGAGAGAGAGAGAGAGAGACTTCAGATGATGATGCAGAAAAAAATTTTTAAAAGGAAGATAAAGAGTTCAGGGAGAGGTTATAATCTGTGCAAAGACCTGAGGGTGGTGAGAGCAAATTGTGCAGCTATCTGGAGGAAAAGTGTTTCTGGAAGAAGGAAGAGCATCCACGTAGACTGTGAGATGGGGAAAGTGCTTGGGGTGCTCAAAGAACAGCAAGGAGACCAGCTGGCAGAGGGAAGTGATACAAGTGAGAGACCAGGAGGTGAGGGCAGGAATGAAGGAAATTTGCTGGTACTTGAACCCACCAACCCTTTAAGTCCCTTTACATCCCTTTATATCCCTTTAAGTCCACAATAAAATCTGTAAATCTCCAGGGTCTGGGAGTCCCACCATCCCCAGAAAACACTACTGTCAGCAAGTGCTTCTCTATATCCATCCCCTGAAGCTTCCACTCAGTCAGTGAATCTCTATCTACCCTCTGAAGTGCCAAAGTGAGAAAATGAATCTAAGAAAGACCAAGCAAGCGATGCCCAAGACTGTCAGCCTCTTCTGATGGTTCTCCAAGAAAACGTCTTTATTTTCTTTAACCTTTCCCTGAGAATTTTACAATTGCCAGTCCACTCACTGTCCTAATGCTTCCCTGAATACACTCCAAGCTTGGTGAGACACTCAGTACTTTATGCAGAATGCTTTTCCATACATGTAACAGGTATAGACTATGTAAATATAGAGTACACAGAATAAGGCAAGACCTCCCTCAGCCTAGACCAGTGGTTCCCAAACTTGGCTGGGGGTGGGAGCAGGGAAAGGGGAACAGTTAAAAATCCCAGTGCCAAAGCTGCAACCCACACCGATGAAATCAGACCTTCTACCCATTACCCAATCATCAATATATTTAACTTCCCAGAAGGTCAAACATGCAACTCTGGTTGCCTTGTTTCTATTGCTAAAACTAACCCCTGGCAGCCACAACCCATGTGCATGACACTGATTGATTTTTTATGTCCCCAAGTTTGTCTGCACCCGAACTTAAGGCATACATCTTCTATTCACTACTGTTGCAACTGTTCTTTGAATCAAGTAGAAGTCATCCTATCTCTCCTTCGCAAACCTTAAAGAATTAGAGTAAGCCCGTTGTTTCAGTCTACCAAAGTTCCTTAGAATTCTGATTCTTACTCCAGGTTAGGTCATCCACAAATTCAATCAACACTCCCTGACTAATGTCAGAGACATAAATATTGGCTAGCTCAGAATGAAGAGTCACCCCATTAAATTCTGCTACACACCCCTTTCCAGGTTATATTCATGCTAGCTGTTTATATTGCCATATTTGATACTCACAACAACCCCTTGATGTGGACATTATTATTTCCAATCTGAAGATGAGGAGACAGTGATTCAGAGAGGTAAAACCACTGCCTAGGATTACACAGGTTAAGTGAAAGAGCCAAGAATCGAAGGTAGGTCTATACCTGATTCAGGTCTCATGCTCTCTTCATTAGCTGCTTCTCATAGTTATATAAGTAATTAGAAACTCCCCCAACTAACTGTCTTATTACCCAGCAACCACTGCTCCAACGATTTCATGAGAACTAAAATTAACTGCATCTACCCAATTTCTCTGATAATCATTTAACATATTTACTAAACACCTTCTATGCTCCAAGCACTGAAAATATTGAAAACCCAGCGATGAAGAAAATAGACCAACAACAGACCAAAAAGTTCCGTCTTTCATGAGTTTAGATTGTTATGCCAATCATAGAAGGAAATGAAATGAATCTGTCAAAACTTAACTTGTGAACGCTTGAAAGTTCCTAATTATCATAACTTCCTTTTACAAGTACTCAGAAATCATTCTTTTGTGGCTTGTTCTAGAATCTTTTCTACAATGTATATTGCAACAATCTTAAAAACATCTTATGTGCTTTAAAAAAATAAAGGAACAGCAGTTGCCCTGGCTGGAGTGACTCAGTTGGTTGGGCATCATCCCCAAAATGGAAGGGTCTCAGGTTCCATTCCCAGTCAAGGCACATGCCCGGGTTGCAGGTTCAGTCCTGGTCAGGGTGCATACAAGAGTCAACTGATTGATGTTTCTCTCCCTCTCTTTCTCCCTTCCTTCCCATCTCTCTGGAATCAATTAAAAGAAAAAAGAAAAAATAGCACAGTGCAGTTAACTGAGTAAATTTTAAGATCTTATTGGCTTTATTCAGCAATTTATGATTTGGGTAGCATCCAGTCTAGCAGATAGAAAGGAGCTCCAAACAGCTACGATATATAAAGCAAAAGATTTTATAGGCAGAAGAGACCAGAAACAAGGAAGATTTACTAGGGGGTGGGGGGAAGTAGACGGCTTATTGCAAGGTTACTCTCCTCTAGGAGATGGCAGGGGTTTTTCAGGCAGATTGCTTAATACTAATCAGATGACTGGTGATTGGCTGGTTTAACATTCTGTATATGGGAGAACTGAAACTGTAATTAAGTCTTGGTTTGGTCAGGGGGCTTAGTTTAAGTGACTCACTTTGGGTCTGTTTCTTATTTTCAACAGTGCTTTTAAATATATGAGAAATAAGGATGTCTGGAAACTTGGTTGCATCATAAAAAGATGAAAATAACAAAGGTAACTCTCTATACCAGTGCTGTCTAATAGAACTTTCTATTTAATGAAAGTTCTATTAAATAGAACATTCAGCAATGAAGGAAATGTTCTATATCTGTGCTAACCAGTATGGTAACCACTAGCCAATGTACTCTTGAGAGGTGGCTGTGACTAAGGAAATAAACTGTTAATTTTATTTAACTTTAATTAAATTAAATTTAAATAGTCACATAGCACTAGTGGCTGCCTTATTAGGCCACACAGCTCTAGAAGACTCCAGGTTATAAAATGACTACCTCTCCAGAAAGTGGGGTGGCAGAGGCTTATAAACTCATTCTTTGCGGCTTCTGGTCATTGCTTTTTCTTGGGTTTCTTTCAGAATAATCCTCAAAGACAAGTAGTCCATTCGTACATGCATAAAAAGTAAGCATTCACTTAAGACCTAAAATAAATTAGGTCCTGGTCATCATGGAACTCGCATGCTTTGCTCTGCCCTTTGCGGGATTTTCACAATTAAGGACATGTGCCTGAATTGGTGCCTTCCATCCTGAAATCAGATGGTGGGGGCCAACAGAGGTGGATGTTCTCACCTGCAGGGTTATGCCCAGGGCAAGCAGTCTCCTAAACAAATTTCAGAAGCATAATAAACACCTGGCACTCTTCATTTCTCTAAAAGAAAATTGCATGTTTATATGTTGTTTTAATATGCATGTGACTTCACGTGATCCCTGACAAACACTCATTTTGCCTGTGAGTCAGCACCACCGAGGCTTCAGTAGGGCAAAAGGAATCTGTCTTTAATAGGGAAGAAACTGGTATAGGTACATTGGGTTGCAGCATTCGTTGCTTTCAGGTCAAATGCTTTTGAGCATAATAATACTAAGAAACAAAACCCAGGTGGATCTTTATTGTAACTAACACAAGGTACTGTAAACAATCTCAAAATCAAATGTTGCCGGCTTAAAGCACAATAAAAATGTATTCCTTGCTCATGTGACATCACAGTCCCATGCGGGCTGATGAGGGTTCTGTTCCACACAGCGTTTCAGGGGCCCTGCATTCTTCCATCTTAGGTCTCCACCATCTCCTGGTTTTTTCACTGCATCCTATACACCCATTCATTAGATAAGGGAAGGAAAGATAAGGGAAGATTATCTTTTTTTTTTTTTTTAATATATTTTATTGATTATGCTATTACAGTTGTCCCATTTCTCCCCCATCATTCCCCTCCACCCCACCCACCCTCTCCCACCCACATTCCCCCCTTTAGTTCATGTCCATGGGTCATAAGTTTTTTAGCTTCTACATTTCCCAACTATTCTTGCCCTCCCCCTGTCTATTTTTTTCCCATTATCTATGCTACTCATTTTCTGTACCTTTTCCCCCTCTCTCCTCCTCCCACGCCCCTGTTGCTAACCCTCCATATGATCTCCATTTCTGTGTTTCTGTTCCTATTCTAGCTGTTTGCTTAGTTTGCTTTTGTTTTAGGTGTGGTTCTTGATAGCTATGAGTTTGTTGTCTTTTCATTGTCATAGTTTTATCTTCTTTTTCTTAGATAAGTCCCTTTAACATTTCATATAATAGGGGCTTGGTGATGATGAACTCCTTGAACTTGACCTTATCTGAGAAGCACTTTATCTTCCCTTCCATTCTAAATGACAGCTTTGCTGGATAGAGCAATTTTGGATGTAGGTCCCTGCTTTTCAAGATTTCAAATATTTCTTTCCAGCCCCTTCTTGCCTGTAAGGTCTCTTTTGAGAAATCAGCTGACAGTCTGATGGGAACTCCCTTGTAGGTGACTGTCCCCTTATCCCTTGCTGCTTCTAGAATTCTCTGCTTCATTTTAATCTTGTTCATTAGATAAGATCAGGCAGGAAGACTTTTAGGAGTAGGTTCTGAAGCGCCGCATGTCATTCCCACTAAACTCCATTGGCCAGAATTCAACCTCGTGGCCCTCCCCAACAACGAAAGAGTGAGATAGGCGATTCCAGCTGTGGAGCGGGAAGAAAAAGGACAGGGGGTTGATGAACAGTTACCAATGTCTCTGCCACTACCACTAGTTTTAATTACTTGGGAAACAGTCCAGCCTGAATTAATGAAGTCATTCATTTAATCATTCATTTAGTCATTCCAAGTATAGCAGTAGATTTACCAACTATTTACCAAATGTTTCCAGCACAGAACAGGCCAGACCTTACTACACAAGCCTCAGCTGTTTTCTTCCTGCTTGCCCGTGTCTTAGACCCACCAGTGGCACCCACAGACACCATCTAACACAACGTGTAACTGAACAAACAGTGTAAATAGGAAATTCATAACCAAGAAAGTAGCCCTTATTTCACTAGACCGAAGCTTCCTTATAACAACACTGAAACATTTCAGGATTAATCTCCAAATTTGTATTTTTTTAATCATACACCTGAATTTCAAAATGGTCTGGAAAAAATATGCTTTCTGATGGAAATCATTTTTACCCCAGAAAAAAAATCCAGTTGTTGAATATCTTACATATTGCATGCAGATGTAGAATATATCTTGACACTCCCTAAATATTTGGAAAATTAGGTGAATAATCAAATCTTCCTCATTATCATCACTAGCAAAATTGCCCATTAATATTACACACAAGGCGGGTGCTTTTTCCCCAGGAAACTAAGGCCTCAGACTCCTCTTTATGATCATAAAATGGGGACTTTAAACTCCAAACCTTCAGGAGGTATTTTTCAAATGATCAAAAAAGAGAAGCTGCCAAAATAAGGCTCTTGATTAAAAACCAACATGATTACTGCAAGCACAGGCTGGGGGCACCAGCCTGCCGAGCCCTTCGAGAATGTCGCTTACGGGACAAATACGGTCCAGAAAATGCCGATTCTATTTTAGTGAAATGAGATTGTCTGGAAGCATTTCACTATATGTAACATAAGGGACCAGTTTCCAAAATGAGGCTTGGATTTTCAGATATAACAATTAGGATGCCATCTAAGGGGTGAGATCCAACATGTAATTAGTGTAAATGGAGTGTTTCTGAAAGTAGAATTGAATCTTTCACATGGCTGCATGAACCCAAATGGACAGAAAAGCTATTACTGAAGCATTGATGTTTTCATATCTACTGGATATGTTTGGGTTAGAAAGTCCAGCAAGTATGGGTTACTATGAACTAAATCATGCCCCTCCCCTAAAATTCATCTGTTAAAGTTCTAACCCCCAATGTGACTCTATTTGGAGACAGGGCCTTTAATTAAGGATTAATGAAGTCATAAGAGTGAAGCTCAAATCCAGTAGGACTGGTGTCCTAGAGGAAAAGGAAGACTCCAGGAATGCACGCACAGAGCAGAGTCCATGCAAAGACACAGGGAAAGGGCAGCCACCTGCAAGCCAAAGAGAGTTCTCACCAGAAACAAACCCTGCTGGCACCCTGCTCTTAGACTTCTAGTCTGCAGAATTGTGAGAAATAAACTTCTGATGTTTAAGTCACCCAGTCTGCGGTGTTCTGTTATGGCAGTCCTGATGGACTAATAAAAATGAATACAGAAAGCCTCACATCACATTAGTACAGGTTCCCAGGTGAACAGATAATAAATTCAGTTCAATATAGATGACGTCTGAGTCACAGACCTCACAACAAAGGCAACATCAGGAAATATTGCTAAATGGAAGTGCACTACCCCTTCAGCATACTTGACAGAGAAAGAGTATTTATGGTTCACATGAGGAAAAAGCGAAAAGTCTAAGGTACATGTAGCTCTCAGGCACAACTACAGCATGGCAAAGGCTAGCAAGTCACCACATCGTTTACTTCCAGAAAATGCAGTCCCAACTGTACGTGGGGCTGCTCGGGGCATTGACCAAAATAGAGGCTGGCCTGTCCGAGCCCCTGGGGACAAGATTATCTTAATATAGTTGGGCTACTTGAATGCAACTTAGGGGTAGCAATTCTCTAGAGAGACTGAGACTCAGTAGGCAAGAGCGTTCCAGAGGTTACTCAAACTAAAATCAGATCTGTAGTTCTGACTACAATTTCCCTACTATGTAGAGAATAACTGAGGAAACACAATAAGTCATCAAAGGCAGGTAAAATACTAGCAAATGCCAAGTGGTTCTTTAACATATTTTAAACAATTTGTTTCGGCTTCTAATGACTTCCTCTAACTTGGGGAACATCAAGATGACGGGTTAAGAAGCAGATCTTAGTTCCCCACCATACACACCATCATGTATTCTTCCACCTTTTCCCCTAAAGACACCTACCTCTTTAAAGCAGACTAGCTGCTAACCCACAGGACATCTTTGAGTATATTACAACAAGGTTCCACCCAGGGGGTGCAGCTCAGCACCTGGTGCAAGGCTTGGCCAGGGTAGTAGAGGTGGGCAGTCAGCCCCAACTTATCCCCTTGGTACACTCTACAGGATGCAATCAATGTCCACAATCATATGAGATGCTCTGATGTAAAAGACAGAGTGTGTGAAGCCTCATGAGCCACTGTACTCAAGACAGGAAAAAGTTCATGCTTTTATCACAAAACAAGCTCAATGGCTGGAAGAAGCACCCCAAGCGCCATGGATACAGGGTGGAAGCAGCCATAATAATGGGCACAACCTCACAGACCTGCACTCAAGACAATGCAACTTAGCAATGTAACAAGTGAACATTAGAGTCTCAGCCTGGCAAATTCTAAGAAACCTTTGAAAATTGCTAAGTGAAATAATAAAATGCCTGAGAGAGCTCCAGCATGTATGCAAAATGAGTCACTAAAAACAAAAGCTCTGAGAAGTACAAAAGATAAATTTATTTATAAAGAGGAAGCACAGAAGGTTCCTGGAGACCAAAGAAACTTAAAACTGGGCCAAGAAGAAGAAAAAACACCAAATACAGAGACAGAGAAATGCCACAAAGTCTTTTTCAGCATTATTGTCTCCAGACAAATAAGGGGAGGGGGGAATGCCTGTAGAATACAGGTATATCCACTGGGAGAGACCATTAATGTAAAAAATATTTATGATGTATATTAATCCAAGTACAATGTGGCTAAAATTGCAGAAGCGGATGCTAAAAAAAAAAAAAAAAAAAAAAGTAAACCAGCAATCACTTTAGAAATGCCATCAGTATAATGGAAAGAGAATCCTGCTATGTGTCACAGGGGCACTCAGATCCCAGTCAAGGACAAGAGTCAGAGACGTGACTTACCCTACCTTATTATGAACCGACATATTATGAACTTGTACTTGGGCTCACTCAGCCATTGAATTTGACTCAATGGCTTGACACTAAAATGTCCCCTGAATACCTCCCTCAGAAAGTTAGGGTGCCAGCCCTTAGATTTCACGCAGAGGGGCAATTCTCCTATAAGAGTCAGACTCTGGGAAGCAGAGGCACATGGAGTGAGTCTCTGTTCTGCTTCCGGGAGAGTGTGACCTGCTAGACTCCAATCCTTTCATAGACTACACCTCCAACTAAATGACTTACCGTATTCATGAGCTTTCACTGTGCAAGGAGACATGACAGAATGGCTAAATTTGTACAATATCTGCTATGCTCTAAATGTTTGTGTCCCTCCAAAATTCCTACGTTGCAATCCTAACCCCCAAAGATGATGGTATTAGGAGGTGGGGCCTTTGTGAGGTGCTTAAGTCATGAGAGTGGAGACTTCATGAAGGGGATTCGTGCTCTTATAAAGGAGGCTCCAGAGAAAGCCCTTCCCCTTCAGCCATGTGAGAGCACAGTGAGAAGTCTGTGATTCAGAAGAGGGCCCTCATTCAACCATGCTGGTAGCTGATCTTGTACTTCCAGCATCCAGAACTGTGAAAAATAAACTTCTGTTGTTCATAAGCTAACCAGTCTGTGCTACTTTGTTATAGTAGCCTGAAACAATGCAGACAGCCTCTTATCACTGGCAAAGCACTCTGAAATCATTGATAGAAATCATTGTCTTCATGATCCTCAGGACCGTCTGTTAGTTGCAGCACCATCCCAGTAGCTGCCCATATCCCTCAGGCCTAGAAGTGCTCCCTCTAGGGACCCAAGGTCAGCGTGCAGGAGGAGGATCCCACAAAAAAAGGTCTCAGCAGCCCTTGAGATAGGGTCAGGACTGTCTTGAGTGGTGAATTCCGGGGGCCCTGGGGCCTTACAGTGTAGAGGGAATGGTGTGGTTTACTGGAGAGCCATCTCCTTGTCCCTGGGGTATACTCACTCCATGGGTGGGAGCAGCTGGAACCAAGCATTAAGCAGGTCCCTGTGAAGCACAGACACAAGGCTCAGAGCCTGGGTCCTCTTGCCCAGGTCTAAGGACAGTAAAGCTCTTCATGAAGCAGGTTCAAGGTCATTTTATACAAGCATGTTAGGTGCATTAGAGCTTTTAAGGTGAAAATGCTCTAATTCATACTGGTGAATCCACAGTGGAGAGAAGATAAATTTAATATCCCTTCTTTAGCATCAATTTGAAAAGGGGGCAGGTAGCTGTGAGGACTTAACATATATCCTCCCAAACAATGCTAAACCCCAGATGCACAGGAGCAGAGGGGGCAGAGGGAGCAGACAGCCAGGTGGTGCAGCCTCAGGCTTAGTGCATCAGATGGGAGGGCCGGGCAGCCGGGCACCACAGAGAGAAGCACAGGCTCTGGCACAAGACTGCCAGAGTTCGAATCCCACTTTACCACTCACTGGCCAGCTGTACAGTTGAGGCTCCTAATTTATAAAATGGGGCTAAATATCTACCTCACAGAAACAGAACTGTTAGGAGAATTAAACGACATTAATGGATGCAAAATACTCAGCACAGTGACTCAATAAATATAAATTGTTGTTGCTAGCTACTACTAAAACGACAGAAAGATAGAAGAACCAGACGTCACAAATACTGAATTAACTCCATCCTTACATGTGGTGGAAGCCACCTGAGACTACTTTTGGGGATCCTTAAGGAATGTCAAAGGAATAAAAAATAAACAACACTTTGCTTCCTCAAGGGATGCAAGCTCAGCTCCACAATACATTGTCTAATGTGTCTAATTTAGAGGAATGAAAAGTGTTAAATATATCACAGAAGGAAGACAAGTTAACCTGAGCAAGGTGAATGGAGTTGTTTTACTTGAAGTAACCACTGAAGCATGCATTCAGTGGCCCAGTAGAAATATCTTTACTGTTATGATTGCTGCTAACAACCTCACCACCTACTGAGTGCTTTCTAAATGCCAGCACTTTGCTAGCTGTGAGCATTACTACCACTCCTTACACATCTCTGAAAGGTACAGACATGTTCCATTTTGCTCAGAAATACTAAGTCACCTGCCTAAAGCCCTGCAACCAGAAAGTGGCAGGGTCAGGATTCAAATCCAGAAATAACTCCAAGGACCACACTCCTACCACCCATGGCCTTCCACAGGTGGGAGGAGAGTCAGAAGCCACCAGCCCTCAGCTGTTTCAGGCTGACCACAAATGAGGCATGATCACACCCACCCTGAAAGGTGGCATTATTGTCTGCACTGTTCCCTGACTCACTTCAAAGGGTTCCTTCGCGGTGGCATCACAGAACTTCATCACATAAGACCTCATGGGATTACCTTATGGTCTCGTTTTTCTGTTTCATGACACATACACTACTAGGGCCCAAAGGCCCTGCCTCCCATTTAGTTGTATTTTTTCAGTAGCTAGTGCCAAGCCCTAACATGAAAGGAGCTCAAGAAACACCTTTTTTAAAAATTATATTTTATTGACTATGATATTTCAGTTGTTCGTATTTGCCCCCTTCACCCAGCACATCCCGCACCCTCAGGCAATCCGCACACCATTGTTCATGTCCATGGGTCATGCATATAAGTTCTTTGGCTACTCCATTTCCTATACTGTACATCCCCAGGGCTATTCTGTAACTACCTATCTGTACTTCTTAATCCCCTCCCCTCTTCACCCATTCCCCTACAACACTATTTGAGTAAGTGAATGAGGTTTTAAAGAGAGAAGTAACGTAAGAACCAAAGTGGGAGAATATAATGGCACTGGCTATGGTGAGAAACATAAAGGCAGCTTCATTCAATTCCATGATGGAAAATAATACTGACATTCACTGTTTGGGGATCCATGGTCTAATCTCCTTTAATATCCCTAGTGCTTAATCTGTCAGTCACCACGCACAGATTTAGCACTTACTGCCAGGTATTCAGTCTCAATTCTTTGAAGCATAAAATTGGCAGCATCAGAAAATATAGCTGTGGAAATACTTTTGATTTCTTTGGGAGAAAAAAATATATGCACTTTCATTATTTCTCAACCCCATTGTAGATTTCCCTCCTCCTTGATAACATAAAAGTAGCAGCAAGGGTCCCATTCATAAATGCACACTAACTTCCCCTCAGAGGATGTCAGATGAGATTGAACAAGATGCTCTTTTGAAAGGGGGCTCTCCTGCTGTTTCTATCTGACACATCACCAGGATCTCTCCCTCTCCCCATCCCTGTTATCATACCCACCACTCTTTTGGCCCTGTGGTCAATTTTCCATAGGACATAATGACTCAGGGACTAAGCTGTGCTTTGGGGAATACTGAGTAAGGAGGGAAGTAGATGGGGAGGTGTAGTGGGACTGTCTACCATTCGGAAGACACAGGGAGACCATGGACCCCTGAGTGTACAATAAGCCCTTTCTTCTAAAGCAGCCATTCTCCACAGTGTTGACATGCTGGAGCCTTTGGAAAGCATGGAGCTCTTCACTCAGGTAGAATAGCATTGAAACGCTGATATAATACATTTAAAATAATCACACAAGTGCTTTGGCTCAATCAGATCTAAGCTGGCCAATTCTTTCCTCATCACACATTTAGTGAGTGCTGATTCTGAGCCAGGCACAGTGCTGGGGGTTGAGAATAGAAAGAAAAGCAAGAGATCTTGCCTGCCCTCCAGGGATGCACAGCCCAGGACACAAATGATGGGAGTAACAGCAGTAGTGGAGAAGTTATAGAACTACTAACATTTACTGAGAGCTCACTGTGTGCCCAACATTGTCCTAAGCACATTTACATAAGCCAATTCACCTAAGTCTGCATAAGAGCCCTATGAGGTAAAATTCTAATATTACATAAGATGCCAAGGCTTTTGCTATGGAAATCTAGAGAACTCTCCCCTACCATCATCTCTCATTCAGTCTTCTTAAGAGACCACCAACACAATTACCAAAGGGCTAAAAGATTATGAGAGTAAAACTTAAAATGAGAAAGTTCAATTAAGTAAATATCCCCACGTCCCATAGAAAAAAGACTATTAGTGCCTGATTACAGCCTTAAGATGCATATCCTGCAATATGGAATATTCTGAAAAGTGCACATTTGAGAAATGGGCTCCTGCATATCCAGGCCAACAACTCCTCCACACACACCCCTCCTCCCACCTCCACATGGAACTAAAAGGACTCCTTCCCCACCAGCGCCCTCCCAGAGCACCCAGCCCCACCCCTTCCCCTCTATCTAACATAGACTTTCTTAGGCACCTAATTAAAGGGGCAGTTCTCAGTTCCAACTCTTCCACTTTAGAATTTAGAGTAATCCTAGCAGGTAAAATGATCAGGTCTTAATCTTTACTATAGAATAAATGGTGAAAATGTATGATGGAAACAAAGATTTCCAAGAATCCCTACACTTTCAAAACACAATTTCTGCCTGAATCCACATGCTAAACACAAATGATTTCTATTTATCATTAAATATGTAGTACTTATATTTTCTTATCACACGTTGTCTTTTATTCATTTCTGACACTCAGACATGGACTTTCCTGCTTCCCCTCAACAGTTTTATCTGTAAGTCATCTTTTCCCCTCATTTGACGGTAATCCTGTGGAGGGCAAGGAGTATGCCACCAGTTCTAAATTCTCAATGTGTGTCAGAATTACCTGGGGAGCCTGTGAAGCTTACCAACCCCAGCCCAGCCCTCAGAGATTTTCTGTAATCGATACTGGGTAGTTTTTAGAGTTCTTCCTGGCTTTCATCTAGTTCTTACATGTGGCAGCACCCTGGAGTCACCTGGGGAGGGAGCTTGACCAACTCTCAATACATAAATCCATCTCCAGAGACTCTAATTTAATTGATCAGAGTGCTGCCGTCACTGATCTGAATGTGTCCTTTATTGATCCAACTGCTCCCTTTATTGATCTGAGAGCCACCTCTATTGATCTGAGGGATGCTTTCATTAATCCTAGGGTGTCTTTCTTTGATCTGAGTGTGCCCTTCATTGAACTAAGTACCTCCTTTATTGATCTGAGGGCCACATCCATTGATATATCTGCAGCTTCCAGTGCAGCCTCTGTTGACCTAGGTGAAGCTTTCATTGACCTGAGTTTCACCTGAGTCTCAACACTTTTCTAAAGTGCTCCAGGCCAAGAACAACCTTACATCTCTTTGGCATGAACCCTAAGACCTAGTCCAGCGCTTGCACATGGTTGACTGAATTAAGTTTATTTCAATCTATAATAAAAATCTCATTTAAAATAGCCTAAACTCTGATTCTACAACTTCCCACAAATTAATCAGAATCAATAAAGTTTAATCATATGTTAAAATTTACCATACTTAAATACCTATAAAGCTGCAGACCTGATTATCTCAGGGAGTATTTCCTTCCTTGACAGGCAATTTCTTCATAATTAGGATGAAATGAATAATATTCAGATCTCCATATTTAACACCAACAGCCCAAAGGCCACATCAATTTATACCTAATAAATCAATACCTCCAAAATGTAATGCACTCTAGCCACACATAGATGACTTGCCTGCATTTTTTAAGACCACAGGCCAATTTTTCACTGAAAATAAATTGATCTAAACATCTAAGACTGATGGGTTCCATCAGCATAAAACAGACAGTCCCTGATTGCAGACACTTCGTCCTTCACCCTCTCGTTGGCTGAGTTTCACCTGTTCTACCTTCTCCAACAGCTCACCACACACATTCCTCATTTCCTCCTGCAGAGTTTCCCGAGAGCCGGGACGGGGAGAGGCTCGGGGTCCAGGTGGGGCACTCTTCTCTCTCATTTCATACTCAGCTTTATAAAAGCAAATCTTAGGGCTTCACACATGTCTGTGCCCCCCAGGACCTTTCTTTCTCAGCCTTACACAGAAGAGGTTCACAATAAATACTATAAAGCCTTGGAACTAATTGTGTATGCATTTAC
This sequence comes from Glossophaga mutica, assembly GCA_039655065.1. Classification (NCBI taxonomy): domain Eukaryota; kingdom Metazoa; phylum Chordata; class Mammalia; order Chiroptera; family Phyllostomidae; genus Glossophaga; species Glossophaga mutica. The sequence goes on along the minus strand of CM077307.1, from coordinate 55,872,610 downwards.
ACACCCCCACACATATACACACCTCCTTAGAGGGCCCCCTTAGAAATACCAATGTTTCCCCTCTACTGTTTGTGTAGAGAACAGTGCCTTCAAGTTAAAATGAAACTCAAAGGTGTATGCTTGGCTTTCCCTCTCTTGTGTGTCGTCCTTCTGTGGTAGCTGTAAAATGCCCCTGGGTTGTCATCTGTGTTCTTCACGGTTATCTCTGACATCTAGTCACTTCACCCAGAAAGAGTGCTGAGTCAGTTCATAACTTTTCTTTAATAGGAATACCATTATTTTAGCAAGTCAATGCTCCCAGAGCTTGGGATAGTCAAATTTTACTAACACATTTGCTGACGTATTTTGCATATGTCAAATGCTGTGTACATGGGGGTTATTTTTAATTATAAACTGGAAATACCATTCTGCACCCAAGAACCGATCCTCACTTGGCCTTTGGCTTGTCTCCCTGTTGGAATCCCAAAGGACTCTGCCCAAAGCCCTTCTTTACCTCCTTTCTGCTGAGACCTCTAACTCCTCGACCCACTTTTACCTTTTTTTACCTCTTATTCTTTTAATATAACAGCTCCACAGAAATACAGTTTATTCTTCGGGGTCCTCCTTTTTGAACATCTATTTTCTCCCTACTGCTTATACCCTGGCTTCCTGAGCCAGGAAACCATTACTTTTTTCTGCACACAAGAAAACTACAAACAGCTGTTGTCGGTGCCAACTAGCCGTGCAACCACCTATAAATTCCGTTTCCATCTCGATGATGAATTCTCTTTTGCTTTCACAACCTCAGTCTGAACATAAGAATTTAATATCTGGGTCTTTTTTTTCCTTTTTGCACATTGTCACTTTTTCAAAGGCCACTCTAGCTGAGGTAGAACAGGAGAGGCCTAAAAATTCAAGTGTGGATGACATTTAAGGCCTTTTCTATGGCCCTGATAACTTCTGTTCCTCAAAATATTTGTTTTTGTGATTTATAACAGTAGCTAGCATTGTCTGAGCACTTACTGGGTACCAGCACTGAGCATGTTATACTTACTATTATTTCTTCATCTTAGCAACTTTATGTATTATTAACCGTATTTTAAAAGGTGACATCCATTTTCACCTGGACTACTGACATCATCTCCTTTCCTCTCTGCCAGCATTCAGGTTCACAGCACTGCAGCCAAGGGGTAAAGTGATTTGTCTTAAAACACTAAATAGATCCCATCCTTGCCTCCCACTCTACTCTACTTCCTTCTCCCATCTCTCTCCTTAGAAATAGTAATGCCTTTCCCTTCCCACTGCCCTGTGAATAAAGGACGAAATCCTTAAGGTGGCTCTGCACTGGCCCCTCCCTCCCTCCCTCCAGCTTTATCTCATAGCCCCTGTCCCTGGTTCTCAGGACTAGAGCTAAACTGTTTCCAGCACACTCCACGCTGTTTCCTCCAAGCCTCTGTTGTAAAACCACCTCTGTCTCATTCCTTCTTCACCTACTTACTCTCAACTCTTCCTTCATCTCAAGAGTCACTTATACAGGGAAGCCTCACCTGACCTCCTAAAGTTCATATGCTCTTTTGCAGCACAAGACCCCTCTCCTGTGTCACACTCAGCACAGTTAGAATCTGACAACTCCCATTAGAGCCTGCAAGTGTGAGACTGGGGGCCCTCAGGTGTGGTTCTGGGTCTAGCAGTGTCAGCATCATCTGGGAACTTGCTAGAAATGCAAATTCTGACCCCCACCCCCCCGCCCCCCGCCCCGCCACAGACCTACTACCTTGAAAATCTGAGGGTGGAGTGCAGTTATCTGTGTTAACAAGCTCTGCAGGTGATTCTGATGCATGCTAAAATTTTAGAAGCAATGAAAACTGTAAGGTCCAAGAGAAATTTTTTGGATCATCATGGTATTCTACAATATTTGATGACAGAAGGAAGGAAGGAAGGGAGAGAGGGAGGGAGGGAGGGAGGAAGGAAGGAGGGAGGAAGGAAGATGAAAAACCTATGACTCTGAAAAGTTAAATAAGGTGTCCAAATTCAAAGATCCAGAAAGTAATGGAATCAAGAACTACAACCTTTTTAAAATTTTATTTTCATTTTTGATTTTAGAGAGAGGGGGAGGGAGGGAAAAAGAGAGGGAGAGAAACATCTATTGGCTGCCTTCTATACGCAACCTGACTGGGGACCCAACCTGCAACCTAGACCTGTGCCCTGGCCAGGAATCAAACCAGGACCTTTTGGTTTGCAGGATGACGCCAAACCAACTAAGCCACAGTGGCCAGGGCAAGAAGTATAACCATGTTTGCAAACATTTTTCTTCTTACTATTCCAAGGAAAAACAGAAATGTTGCTCACTCATATTTACATTAAATAATAACTGGCCCAAATTCTCAGGTTTCCCTTTTCCTGACACATTTTTCCATACACAGACCACTGATATGAACACTAATAATAAGACATTACTTATGAAATACACAGTAACAGTACCTATGAGTTCCTAAAGACCTTACTTTGGGATTCTAAAGGCCATAACCAACATGAAATGAAGTGAGTTGTAAAAGTCACTTTAAGAGGTTTTCCTTAAATATACATGACTGACATTTAGAAAATAACAACATACCACATCAAGATTAAATGATGTTAATATATAATTTGAAAATTACACAATAACCAAAGTAGATATTCATAGTTTCACTTACCTAAAATATTCATATGTAAAACCTCCCAGTTTTATAGTCAATGATCAATTCTCCTTTTACCTTCACACATGCACGTGCACACACACACATTCTGTTCTCACACCTCAGTAGTGGATGCTCATAGTTCCATAAGCATAACTATTGATCTTTCATATCTCATTTAGAATGACTTCAAATCACAAATAGGTAACTTTAAAATTTTTATTTTATAGTAATAAAATACATATAAAGTTAAATCCTATTCTAATGTCATCACTTTAAACATTTTTAAGATAAATAAGTGACAGTTTCATCCCCTGAGCTGTCAAGCCCACTTTCTCAGAAGTAATCACTTTTAACCCTTTGGGGGCTATTTAGCACAATATCTTTCTAAACATATAGAGACCTATTTCTATCTCTACATACAAATGCATGTATCTTACATGTAAATACACATTCATATACATACACATAGCCCCCCATTTACTCACAGTTTTGAATAATAAAAAAGGAACACACTAGATCACTGGGATACTTTCATTTTTCCATGACTATCTGATAGACAGAGGAACTTAGTAAAGATACTTATTATTAATAATCTTCAAATGTCAAAGATGCAAGACTATTCTTCTTTCCCATCATTAAAAACACTGGGACATCAGAGAGTCCTACATAGGCTGGGATCTCAAAGCACTCATTTCAAGGGACAAAGAGAAATATGACCAAAAAATGAGAAACAAAGTCTACTCGGAAGAGGCTTGGAAGTGGCCTTTCACCCCAAGGACGCTCTGGTTCACACAAAAGAGTGTCTCCTAACCACCCCTGAGAGACTGCACTCTTTCCCTTGTCCACACATCAAGCATTAAAAGGCTTGGATTCGTAGACCTGGAACTGACCATCACTTCCACATATACATACACCCTTCCTTTGTTTTAAATGTCTAGGTTCAAACATGTGTATGCTGTTACATTTCCTATGCTTATTGCTATACTTTGTAGATAATGTCAGTAACATTTAAACCAAAGACTAGTTCAACTCAAAACCATCAAATAATATTCATCTCATAAAAAGTTTGTTTAAAGTACATAAACAGAGCATGATAACCGCCATCCAATCAGAAAATAGAAATTGAAGCAATGTTGCCTATTCCATTGCTCCCATATACAGAAAATCATGGGCTGCTTTAAGCACACCTGGTCACTCAGAAGAATACAGGGGGCTACACGTGACCCCAAAGGCGTGGATGAGCTGGGTCTTGGGAATTTACTGGAACCAGGGACTGAGATATTCCAGGGAAGCCTGAGAGTCCTCCCCCTCCATTGTATATCTCTGCTTCTCTCCCTTTATTCTTCTGTTTCTTCAGACCTGCTTTCTCAATTTCCCTATTTACATAACAGAAAACAACCCCCCCCACCAAAAAGAGTACTGGGAATCTGGTAGAACCAATCACAAACTCCCAGATGCAGAGGCTGATTTGCATAGCTTGGTATGAAAGCCCAGTCCTGGCCCAATGAGTCACAGCTAAAAGGGTTAACGTACAGAAATGGTTCTCGCATAGCACCACATGGATTGTCCAGCAAGTGGAATTACCAGGAAAGGGTCAACTGAACCAAATTTGGGAGATAACCCCTACAAATTTAGAGCAAATTTCATTTTGTCCAGCCACAGTTTTCCATTTCAATACACAAACAAGCTCTCATTTAATTAAGAATCTTAACTCTCCCAGTTGGGATGGCTGTAAATCTCAACTTCCCAACTCCTTCAGGGCAAATGGGACACATAAATTAGAAAAGCAAAGACTGCCAGACCAGAAAATGTAAAGCTTCTAGGGATTTTAATTCTAATATGAGCTACCAAATGCATTCCATATAATGTGGTAAAAGTTATGGAGCATCTTATTTTAATTAACAGAGCATTGAAACTATTGCTGAAATTTTAAAGCATGAAATCCAAGTACATAGCACAGAATTCCCTTCAAGTCAAATTAGCTTATAGCTACAGCACCCAATTCTGAAATAGTAGTGATAAATCACAGCCATTTAGAATGCGCAGGATCTTAGTTTCATGTAAATATTACATTAGTACCTTCAAAGGTCAGGTATCTGGAGCACATACCACTCAGCAAAGAAATCATAAGATATTGTACGATGCTGATCTTGTAGACTGGTTATAGGACGTCATAACCCTTCAGTGATGGCTATACAAATCTAATTAAAGTTATCACTTTTTCATCAGAAGTAGCTTTTATGACAGAGAAACACAGTTCTATTACTCATCAACTGAAAGAGAATTTTCTTTAAGAACCTGGCAAGTGATCTGTGGCTGGGTAGATTCATCTCCATTACAAAGCACCCTACATAATTCAGCAGTCTGGGCCAGCATCAATGCTATAGAGACACAGCATCTGCCTCCAACTCCAGCTGTTAAGTTTCAGAGCTTCCTCTTGGGTTCATCAGGGATAAACGTGACACTCTCTCCGTAACCAGCATAACTTTCCATCTTCTGGAGATTCCAATCACTGAAGAATGACCCTAATGCATCTGGTATCCACCAAAGGAAAGACAGGATTCTGAGTTATGGTTGCAAACTTTGCTCCTCCTGGCAAAGCTAAGCCCTTCGAAATGGCCCTGGTACTGCCACATCCTGGTTTTCCTCCTCCATGTTCCCTCCCTTCATCAGCCACTCCTACTCTTCCCAGGCCCTGCCCTAAGTTCCCTGGTTGTCACACTCAATGCATCCTCCCTTAGCCTAGAGTTTCAACTTCCATCTAGTTTCTCATTGAATTATACCAGTCTCCTAAGTTCCAGAACCAAAACTCCAGCTGCAGATGAAAATCTCTACTTGCTCTCACATGGTACCTCAAACTTGATATATCTAAATTCTAAACCAGCCTCTCCTGATCCTCCTAAATAAATCTGTTCCTTCTCCTATACTCCCTTCATCAGTGAACAGCCCCACTATCTTCTTCAGGGTCCAAGCCAGAAACCTTGAGCCAGTCTTGATTCCTCTCTTTCCCTCACTGTCCTATCAATGATCCTATCCAGTTAGCCACTGCAGCCTATCAATTCTATCATCTCAAGATATCTCAAGTCTGTAAGCTTCTTTCCATCCGGACAGCCACTGCAGCAATATCCTAACAGGTTCCCACCTCTCCAGCTTTGCCAAACCCCGTCACGCTCCACACTGCTACCATAGTGACCATCCAAAGATATATATCTGTCCGTGTCATGCACTTGAATAAAACTCTGTGAACTGCCTTCCTCTGCTCCTAATATAAAAACAAAATCCAGCAACAGCATTTTTCAACTGGGGAAACTTTACTCACCACTCCCAAGGAATATTTGGCAATGTCTGGAGACATGGAGGGTGGGTTGCCTACCACTGGCACTGGCATCTGGGAAACAAACCAAGGCAGGACAGTTTTCACCCCTGTCCCAACAAAGAATGATCTGGCCCAAATCTCAGTGGTGCTCAGATGGAGAAACACAGAAGGTATCTGGGCTCTGCTTAACCATTCTCCCTTCTTGTGATTTCCTACTTTCTATTCTGTCCCTGACCCCCACCCTGTGACCTAACCTCGCTGAGCCAGCCAACTTCGTCTCAAACACAGTGTTCTCACTCTCTTCTAGGTTTTCCTACACACTACATAGTCTTCATACAGTTTGCCTCGTTTCTTTTTAATTTATTTTTAGAGAAGGAAAGGAGGGAGAAAGACGGGGAGAGAAATATCAGTGTGTGGTTGCCTCTCATGCTCGTCCTACTGGGGACCTGGCCCACAACACAGGCATGTGCCCTAGACTGGGAATTGAACCAACAATCCTTTGGTTCACAGGCCAGCACTCAATCCACTGAGCCACAACTCAATCCACTGGCTCCACTGAGCCAGTCAGGGCAGTTTGCGCCCTTTCTTTACCTAATTCAAAGACCCTTTTAAGGCTTCAACTCTGATACACTTCATTCTGGAAAACTTCCCTGCCCGCCCCATGAATCAGGTGCCCCCTCAGCCCAATCAGCGCTCTATCCTTCCCTATTTCATAACTGCCTGTTTACCTATTAGTGAACCAGACTAGTCCATGCTTAACTTGTCTTTTGTTTGGTGCTCAGCATTTAGGACAAAGCAATGCATTCAGCTGGCATTCTTATACTTACCAAACATCACTGGTAATCATCAAACTATCAACACTCTTCTTTTAGCACATCTTCCTCTGCAGCCTTAAAATGAGCAGCCTCATCTATACTTCTAAGCCCCCTAAAAAATAAGCTATGCATATAACCTAGGAATTCTGGCCAAAATGGAAGCATAGGTGGACACACTATGCCTCCTCACACAACCAAAATTAAGGACAAACAAAGATTTAGAAAGAAGGAAACAACCAAAACTGATAAAAAATTGAACTGTATGGAAGTCCAACAACCATTCATCCAGACCAGTAAGAAGAGTGGAGTCGCAGCAGGAAAAAGTGAAGGTTGGCTGACCCAGGCGCACAAGCAACAGCTAGTGGACCCCGGGCACAGGGTGGCATCGGGCAGACCCACTGAGGCTGCACAAGGCAGCTGGCTGACCAGGCAGACCCATATTTGCATGCAGATAATCCAGGTGAAAACAGGCAGTGAGACAGACTGTGCAACCCAGGGCCCCAGCACCAGGAAATAAAACCTAAAAACACTGATTGAAAACACTTGTGGGGGTTGAGGTGCCAGGAGAGACTCCCAGCCTCACAGGAGAGTTCGTTGGAGAGACCCACAGGGTCCTAGAACGTACACAAGCCCACCCATGCAGAAATCAGCACCAGAAGGGCCCAATTTGCTTGGGGGAAGCGGCGGAAGGGACTTGAAACCAAGAAAGAGAGGAGCAAGCACCACTGTTCCCTCTCGGTCCCTGCCCCCACATACAGCATCACAACCCAGTGACTGGGCTACCCTGCCCTGGGGAACACCTAAGGCTCCACCCCACACTACAGGACAGCCAAGACCAGGCCAAAAAACAAAAAACAAAACAAAAAAATGGCTCAGACAGGAGAACAGATCAAAGCCCCAGAGACAATTCATCTAAGCGACCAAGAGATAGCCAACCTATCAGATGCACAGTTCAAAGCACTGGTGATCAGAAATGCTCACAGAATTCGTTGATTTTGGTCACAAATTAGATGAACAAATGACGGCTACAATATGTGAAATGAAGGCAAACACACAGGGAATCAATAGTGATGGGAGGAAAACTGGGACTCAGATCAATGGAGTGGACCAGAAGGAAGAAAGAAACAAATGAACAGAAAAGAATGAAGAAACAAGGATTCAAAAAAACGAGGAGAGGCTTAGGAACCTCCAGGACATCTTTAAATGTCCCAATATCCAAATTATAGGGGTACCAGAAGGGGAAGAGGAAGAGCAACAAGTGGAAAACTTATTTGAACAAATAATAAGGGAGAACTTCCCCAATCTGGCAAAGGAAATAGACTTCCAGGAAGTCCAGGAAGCTCAGAGAGTCCCACAGAAGTTGGACCCAATGAAGAACACACCAAGGAACATCATAATTACGTTACCCAAGATTAAAATGAAGGAGAGAATTCTAGAAGCAGCAAGGGATAAGGGGGCAGTCACCTACAAAGCAGTTTCCATCAGATTGTCAGCTGATTTCTCAAAAGAGATCTTACAAGCAAGGAGGGGCTGGAAAGAGGTATTCCAAGTCATGAAAGTCAAGGACCTACATCCAAGATTGCTCTATCCAGCAAAGATTTCATTTAGAATGGAAGGGAAGATAAAGTGCTTCTCAGATAAGATCAAGTTCAAGGAGTTCATCATCACCAAGCCTTTATTATATGAAATGTTAAAGGGACTTATCTAAGAAAAAGAAGATAAAAAATAGGACAGTAAAAAGATAGCAAACTCACAGTTATTAACAACCGCACCTAAAACAAAAGCAAACTAAGCAAACCACTAGAACAGGAACAGAAATACAGAAATGGAGATCACAGGGAAGGTTAGCAAGAGGGGAGTGGGAGGAGGAGAGAGGGGGAAAGGCACAGAGAATAAGTAGCATAGATGGTGGGTAGAAAATAGACAGGGGAGGGCAAGAATAGTGTGGGAAAAGTAGAAGCTAAAGAACTTATGACACATGGACATAAACTAAAGGGGGGAATGTGGGTGGGAGGGGTGTGCAGGGTGGAAGGGAATGATGGGGGAGAAACAGGACAACTGTAATAGCATAATTAATAAAATATATTAAAGAAAACAATAAGTTATGCCAAGTTCAGAAAAAGCAAAGATGCCCTGTGACATTCATCAGTGTGCTTCAAACTGTTGACAAATATACTGGAGAGTAAAACCACTGGCAATCAGATGAATTTTTAGAACCCAGTCATCTAGATTTATAGCAATTAGGTGACCAAAACAGAGCAAATTAAAAGAAAGGAACTACTGAATCAGTTACTGCCTCAGGTTATGGTTCTAAGAAAGAAACATACAAACACACAGGGAAACTGTCAGTTCTTGGGCAAAGTTAAATGAAAGGAACCAAATGAAACAAGAAGAACAAATAGATATCACTTCCCACTCAAAGATCTCAAATAATAGCATTGACTTGTTGAGTACCTAGGGAAGAGAAGGACACCAAGTGAGTTCCTCTGGTGCAGTGTTTCAGGCAGTGGGCTACCCAGAAGAGCAGCATTGGTATCAGCCAGGAACTTGCCGCAAATACAGATCCACGGCCCCATCTCAGCCCTCCTTAACCAGAAATTCCAGAGGTGGGGCCCACCATCTGTGTTTTATCAAGCCCTACAGGGCATTCTGCCACCTGCTTAAATTTGAGAACAGCTCCCTAATTAATCCTGTAACTAGAACAAAATTCCATTTTCATAAGACCAAGATCTTCATTGGTCCTACTATGTACCAGACCCTGTTCTGAGCTATTTATACATTAATTCACACAATCCTATCACATTCCCATTCTACAGATCAGGAAACACATAGACAGCATCATTCCTTCCCAACAAATTACAGAAACTCTTGATTTCCCTTGAGGAACAATTACCCCAGAATCTAAGCTTCTGTGCCTTAGGACCCTGCTAAAACTTCTCTCTCTCCCTCTTACTACCTTCATCTAATGATTGCCCTGCCCTTTACACCACACACTTATTTCAGAGTTGCTAATCCTTGAATGTTATACTCAAACCAGGGCATGCCTATTCCCAGCTTCCTTTCTGAAACTCATCCCACAACATAATTCCTCCATCCCAGGGGTTCACAAAGTGCAGTCTGCAGATCTTGGGAGGGAGGTTGTACTCCCTGGGACCTCACTGTGGACTTCCAGGGCAAAGCTGTTTTTTGTAAAAATACTAAGTGTGTTTGCCTTTTTCACTTTGCTGACATTGGCACCAAACAAGCAAAGGTGGTAAAAGTGCCAGCGTTGAGGCTGGGGCATCAAACTGCACTAGTAGTCACTGTTCCTCAAGGCCATGCACTCACAGGAAAATAAGTAGTGGTTTCAAATAAAAATGCTCTTAATGCAGCAGTAAAAATTATTCATTTTATTAAACGTTGAGTACACATCCATTTGATATTCCATGTGACAAAAAGAAAAATGCGCAGAGCAAAAGAATTTCTGCAAGTGATGGGGTTGCATGCTCAACTAGTTGCCTTTTTTCATGGGAAGCAAATTTTACGTGAAAGGAAAAACTAACAAAGTATGGTTATTTATACTTGGCCATTGGGGAGACATTTTCTTGCAAACAAAGGAAGTGATCCTATCACTTCAACAAAACACCTACCAACATTTGATGCCAATATTAAAAATCTAGTTTTCAAATGAAAATTAGGAAGTTATAAAACTTGTGTCTGCCACCATGAGCTGAACACCTTTCCAGTATTTAAATACTTCTCTTTTTAATTTTTATCTATTGATTTTAGACAGAGAGAGGAACAGCAAGAGAGAGAAACACTGATTTGTTGTTCCACTTATTTACGCATTCATTGGTTGCTGCTTGTACGTGCCCTGACCGGGGACTGAACCTGCAACCTTGGTATATTGGGATGACACTCTAACCAGCTGAGCTCCTCAGCTAGAGACTTTTCTGATAAGATATTTGCGTGGTGATATTAAGGAATATAATCTTTGGCTATTATGTAATGAAATGTGTCAACATTTGAAATATCTGCATTAACTCAGTGAACCAATATTTTCAAATGACCAATACAAGATGTTACAAAATCGTGCATGGGGAAAAATTCCATTCAAAGTGCAAGCGAGACCAGTGGATTTTAACTTAAGAGAATATGAAAAGTTCATTGATTCAGTTTCAGATTTCACACTGCAACTAATGTTTAAGAAACTATCACTTGGAGTTTTGCTGCAGTAACAAAGCAGAATGTCCACAATCATCTGAAAAGACTATTCAAATATTCTTCCCTTGTCCAACCACATATCTGTGTAAGGCTGAATTTTCTCCATCAGCTTCAACCAATACAATATATTGCAACAGCCTGAATGAGGAAAACAGATTAAATGCAGAAGCAGACATGAGACTCCAGCTGTCTTCTATTAAGACAGACTTCAGAGAGATTTGCAAAAAAAATTAATGCTACCATTCTTACTAATTTTTTCCTTTGAAAAGTACAGGGTCTGGCAGAAGTAACACCATTGAGTGTGGTTGGTAGGGGACATGAATGTCTCACACAAGTTGGATAGTAGTTTGAACATTTCACCTAAAATATCATATGGTATGTGTGAGTGTGATATTGTTATATTACAGAATTAAGTGCTTATGATTTTGTAATAAAAGATTTTATGTAATAAAAAGGGCATTATTTGTGCCGGAACCTCTGTAATTATTTCTCATAAATATGTATTATTGGATCTAACATATAAGTTTATTATTACTTTTAAATAAATATTTTTAAATCTTCCCAGGTTTATTTCTAATAGTATAAATATCAATAGATATAACTCACCTAAACAAAAGCTTTTTGAGGTTAAGACTTTTTACGAGTGTAAGGAGGCCCTAACACTCAAGGTATAAGAGCACTACACCAGCCTAATAAAGCTTCTTCCTTGCACACAGTTCCTTAAGATCCAAATCAGTATCTCCGATTAATTCTCTTCCAAAAGTCTTTCCTTGTTTACACACAAACGACTCTCATAGCTTTTTCTTCTCAAGTCTCTCACTGTACATTTAACATAGTTCAGATTGCTATACTATCATAAGCCCAGTTTGAGTACACAAGATCTATGACTGTGACCTGGCTAATTCACCTACTAGAGAAGCCTTGGGGAAACTCCTTGTTCTAAGGTCAGCATTCTCATTTACAAGACAATCACAGTGCCAGCTTCATAAGGGTTTTTGGGAGGTGTGTGTCCTCCTAAAATGCATGTGTTGAAGCCTTAAACATCAGTGTGACTATATTTGGATTAAGGGAGTAAGGCTAAACAAGGTCACAATGGTGCAGCCCTGATCCAATGGAATTAGCGTCCTTACATGAAGGGATTCAAAAGAGCTAGTTCTCGCTCTCTCTGCCAGGTGAGGATACAGGAAGAAGATTGCTGTTTCCAAGCCAGGAGGAGGGCCCTAACTATAAACAAAATCAGCCAGACTTTATCTTGAACTTCTTCAGAACAATGAGAAAACAAGTTTCTGCTGTTTAAGCCACCCAACCTATGCTATGTTATTATGGCCGCCTGAGCAGACTAAGACAAATTTAGCACAGTTTCTAGTATATAATAAGCACAATAAATATTCCCTATTATTATTACTTATTCAACAGAAATTTACTATATTTACCGTCTACTGTAGTCACCAAAGCTCCTGCCATCATGGAGCCTAGAGGGAGGGGAGTGGGGAGGGATTAAAAAAAAATATATATAACTATAATTGTGTTAAGGCATTAAAAGAAGACAGAAGAAGGGAGACCCAATGTAGACTGGAAGGGAAGGAGACATTAAGAAAGGCATCTTCAGGACTTCTGGCCAAGATGGAGGCATAGGTGGACACACTGTGCCTCCTTTCACAACCAAAATTAAGGACAACAAAAATTTAGAACCAAAACAACAACAACAACAAAAACCCAGAACAGATAGAAAAGTGAATTGTACCTAAGTCTGACAACGATTCACCCAGACCAGTAAGAGGGGCGGAGTCAGTGGCCGGTGGAGAGGGATCTTGGCAGGAAAAAGCAGTGGCTAGTGGTCCCGGATGCGCAGGCAGTTGTTGGCACACCCCAAGAGCTCAGGCGGCAGTTACCGCATGTGGGGAGGCTGAGCAGACCCAGCAAGGTGCACAAGGCGGCTGACCATGGTCACACATTCTCGTGCAGATAAATCAGGCAAAAAGAGGGAGCAAGACAGATTGCACAACCCAGGGCCCCAGCGCCGGGAAATAAAGCCTAAAAACACTGATTGAAAACACTTGTGGGGGTTGAGGTGCCAGGAGAGACTCCCAGCCTCACAGGAGAGTTTGTTGGAGAGACCAACACGGTTCTGGGACCTACACAAGCCCACCCACATGGAAATCACCACCCAATTTGCTTGGGGAAAGCGGGGGAAGGGACTTGAATCTGAGAGAGCAGGGAGCAAGTGCCATTGTTCCCTGTGGGACCCCGCCCACAGATACAGTGTCACTACCCAGCTACTGGGCTGCCCCACCCTGGGGAACACCTAAGGCTCCGCCCCTCACTACAGGACAGCCAAGACCAGACCCCCCCCCCCCAAAAAAAATAAACGGTTCAAACGGGAGAACAGATCAAAGCCCCAGAGCCAATTCATGTAAGTGAACAAGAGATAGCCAACCTATCAGATGCACAGTTCAAAGCACTGGTGATCAGAAATGCTCACAGAATTCGTTGATTTTGGTCACAAATTAGATGAACAAATGAAGGCTACAATAAGTGAAATGAAGGCAAACGCACAGGGAACCAATAGTGATGGGAAGAAAACTGGGACTCAAATCAATGGAGTGGACCAGAAGGAAGAAAGAAACAAATGAACAGAAAAGAATGAAGAAACAAGGATTCAAAAAAACGAGGAGAGGCTTAGGAACCTCCAGGACATCTTTAAATGTCCCAATATCTAAATTATAGGGGTACCAGAAGGGGAAGAGGAAGAGCAACAAGTGGAAAACTTATTTGAACAAATAATAAGGGAGAACTTCCCCAAGCTGGCAAAGGAAATAGACTTCCAGGAAGTCCAGGAAGCTCAGAGAGTCCCACAGAAGTTGGACCCAACGAAGAACACACCAAGGAACATCATAATTACTTTATCCAAGATTAAAATGAAGGAGAGAATTCTAGAAGCAGCAAGGGATAAGGGGGCAGTCACCTACAAAGCAGTTTCCATCAGATTGTCAGCTGATTTCTCAAAAGAGATCTTACAAGCAAGGAGGGGCTGGAAAGAAGTATTCCAAGTCATGAAAGTCAAGGACCTACATCCAAGATTGCTCTATCCAGCAAAGATTTCATTTAGAATGGAAGGGAAGATAAAGTGCTTCTCAGATAAGGTCAAGTTCAAGGAGTTCATCATCACCAAGCCCTTATTATATGAAATGTTAAAGGGACTTATCTAAGAAAAAGAAGATAAATAGGACAGTAAAAAGATAGCAAACTCACAGTTATTAACAACCGCACCTAAAACAAAAGCAAACTAAGCAAACCACTAGAATAGGAACAGAAACACAGAAATGGAGATCATATGGAGGGTTAGCAAGAAGGGAGTGGGAGGAGGAGAGATGGGGAAAAGGTACAGAGAATAAGTAGCATAGATGGTGGGTAGAAAATAGACAGGAGGAGGGCAAGAATAGTATGGGAAAAGTAGAAGCTAAAGAACTTATGACACATGGACATAAACTAAAGGGGGGAATGTGGGTGGGAGGGGTGTGCAGGGTGGAAGGGAATGATGGGGGAGAAATGGGACAACTGTAATAGCATAATCAATAAAATATATTAAAAAAGAAAGAAAGAAAGGCAGGCATCTTCGGGAAAGTGGCACTTATGCATTCACTAAAGGATGAGGAGAGGTCTTCCAAGCCTAGATTCCTAAAGAGATGGGGCCATGTCTTTCCCTTGCGGACTTTACACGGAGTGGAAGAATCTGCTACTCTATTAGATATATATTTTCTATCTAATTTAAGCTGTACTCAGAAGCTCAAGGATTTGTTTCTAGCTTTTATGTGACACTTCTAAACTTAATGGCTTTTACACTGATGTCCTAAGCTTAGTGTTTATTGAGAATTACCTTCTGGGAAAACTGAAAAATTACCTTTGCAGGCAAAAAAAGCAGGAGATAAAAGGATCAATAAACAAAAGTCCCCCGTTCCCCAACTCACCTGACTAATGTCACAATCAGAAAGAATTTAATTCCTAAGGTCAGACTCTTCAGAGAAGCGAAGAGCAGAAGGTGAGACCAAGGACACATGGGAGCAGTTGAAAGCAGATTCCAGTCTCACTGTAAGTGATTCTTCCTGATCAAAGAGTGAGAACATTGGAAAGCTTTGAAGAAATGTTCCACAGTGCTGAGGAGCACACAGCCATGCACATTCCAGTGAAGGCAGTATATTTTAACCACCCGGACTGAGACACAAAACAGCTTCTTCCCAAACACAGGCCCCCAGAATCAAGAAGCCAACAAAAGGATGAAAGGCTGCTAAGATTTCCTGTTGGCAGAGACAATGGAAGTGGGACCTCTGAGGCTGTGTGTGGAGATAAAATAGTAAAGTATGTGTCTCTTTAACTTTTCCTTTGGCATTCCCACAGATGTTCTGTAAGAGCAGGACTCCTCAAATATTCTTTTCCAAGTCAAGGAGAGTGTGGGCTCTCGATAAATCATGAAATGTAACTGGTCTGGTGGAAGAAACCTCTCGCTGGGAGCCTGCCGAGATCCTGGTACCAACCTCACTTCATGGCTATGGGCAAAACTGGTCACATGTCTGTGCCCAAGATTCCCACCTCTTACATGAGGATAAATGCCTATGAAGGAAATTAGTTCCTAGGTAAAAGCACTCTTTCTGAAAATAAGACAGTATTAATACAGCAAATGCAGTCTCATATTTTAGACCAGTATTATATTAATTTCTTTAATTATATAATGCTAAGCACTGGAATTTAATATATACAGATTCTAGAGTAATTCTTCCATTATATAGATCTAGAGGTATTTTGAATTGTTCAAGAAAGTGGCCAAAGCAAACTATAATTCATGTCTCCTGATTCTTACCTACTACTTTCCCTCATCGGTGTGTTTTTCCAAGGTTCCTTGCACTTTCCTTAAGTCCCATGACCACGTCTGCTCCCCTGCTCTTGGGAAATGACCTCATCTCCAATGCCTTGAAAACAAGTCACCATCGTTTATGACAGCTGTGCACCAAATATTGACACTCCAGTTAACAACAGGCAGCATACACCATGGTGGTCCCATTAGATTACAAAAAGGTGAAAACTTTCTCATGCCTGGTGACATCATCACAGCCATCATAATGTCACAGCTGAACACATTACTCCTGAGTTCGGTGATGCTGGTGTAAACAAACCTACCACACTGCCAAACATGTGACAGCACAGCACACACGATTGTGTACAGTGCTTAATACTTGATAATAATAATGAACAACTATGTTACTGGCTTATGTATTTACTGTACTCTACTCTTACTGTTATTTTAGAGTGCACTCTTTCTTGTTAATAAAAGTTTGCTGTAAGTCAGTACACTGTCTATGCCAGCAGCAGCCTGACACACCCCCTGTTCACCGCCTCTCTTGACTGCATCATTCTCTCTCATGGTTGATTTAATCAAAGATAATTTTGTGCGGTGACATGCTGTACAGGCTTGTAGCCTCAGGGTAACAGACTATACCACATCACTTAGGTGTGTAGTAGGCTCTACCACCTAGGTTTGTGTAAGTGCACGCTACGATGTTTGCACAACCATGAAATCACCTAATGATGTGTTTCCCAGAACCTATCCCTGTTGTTCAGCGAAGCATGACTACTCTCAACGTTCCCACTTCCCTTAACCCTTCTGCAACATAAAGCTAATTTATATGCACCTCCCCCTTCCCTGTCCCAGAAGAACAAGTGTCACTCACTCAGTTCAGCCTAATATCCCACCTGTGCCTACACCTCAGCCTGTCCTACTTCCCAGGGACCTCAGCCACTTCTCTCCTCCCTCTTTACCCTCTTGTCCCCAAAGGTCTCCTTCCCTACAAGTACATATATGCATGCTCGAGGCTTTTAGACCAAATAAAACAAAATGCCACAGGGTCTAGCTAGGACTTTCTTCACATCCATTCTATTTTCTGCACAGCCAAGCTCCTTGAAAGGGTAGTCCATACCGGTGTTTCTCAAACTTGAATGTATAAACAGATGAAAGGAGGAGCACAGTAAAACACAGATTCTGATTTACAAAGCTGGGGAAGAGCCAGAGAGTCTGAATTTCTAACAAGTTTCCAGGTGAATCTGTCCCAGCTGGTCTGCAGGCCACTCTTGGAGATGTCAGTTTCTATACTCCAATTTCACTTCCCCTGTTTCTGCTACTAGAACCAACATCCATTTTCTTCAATGGGCCTCTGGGGATGGGAAACTGCCTGACTCCACTCACTTATGTCTTTTGGGGAAAAGCACCCTTCTCTGTGGCTTCAAATAAATATAGCACCCTTATTTAAGTTTCTAATTTAACACCCTTATTCCATGTTTTTATATACCCATAAGAACAATGGCAAATAGCATATCAGTCCCAGGGTTTGTACTGGCTGGCGCAACAAGCTTCATCTCACGAAGAAGAGGTCTCTCTGTGTGCAAACAAATCGCTGTTTTTCCACAAGTGATGGCACTGTTGCTTTACAAATCTGATCAACAAGGGTAGGTCAAATTCCTGGAGCCCTTGTGGACTACGGGGGGGGAAAAAAAAAAAAAACACCTCTGCATACTCTAGCTGAAGTGTAGAAGAAATTACCTCACTAAAGTTTTATTTATGTTTGTGGGGTTTTAAATGTTGTTTTGTTTGCCAGGCTTGTCTTGTATATTTCAATATAAGGTAAGCAAAATCCTTCCAACCACTGGGCATGTGTCCCAAAGCCTGAAAAGAAGCACAGAGCAACTATTTCAAAGCAGCAAAAGATCACACGTCTGAAAGCTTGGTGTCCTGTGTACTTTTCTAACAAGTTCACATTGCTCTGTGAAAACATTTCCCACCCATCTCTGAGGCTGACTCTCATTCTAAGCTAACCTCTAGTCTATCTGCACAGATGACAGAGAACACAGTGCTTGAGTCCTATCTCTATCACAGAATACTCCTGCTCCAATTACTACATTGGTAAAACGTTATGCCATACGAAGTCTGTCCAGAAAGTACCCAGCCATGTAATATTAAAAATAGAGTCTTTCTTTAAAAAATTTATTTTTATTTTTTTTATTTTTTTATTTTTTCCCCATAAAAAATTTATTTTTAAACAGAGGGGAAGGGTAGGAGAAAGAGAGGGAGAGAAACATCAGTGTGTGGTTGCCTCTTACCTGCCCCCTATCGGGAACCTGGCCCACAACCCAGGCATGTGCCCTGACTGGGAATAGAACCAGTGACCCTTTGGTTCTCAGGCCTGCACTCAATTCACTGAGTCAACAACCAAGGCCAAAAATAGGGACATTTATTGAAGAAGACACAAGATGCAAGGAACATTATACACAGGACAATGACGCCTCAGTCCCCTTCAAAGGTGGTACCTTGGAACCTCACGTAATTTCCCCAATCACCATAAGCTGTCCAGTTGTATTTTTCTAAATCTCATTGACAGTCTAAATCTCTTCCTTTTCATAGGTGATTTTAGTTTTGAGAAAAGCTAGAAGTTGCAGGGTACTAAATCTGGGCTATAGGGGATCTTAGTCACTGGGGTGATTTGATGATCCACCAAAAAACTTTGCAGGAGGCATGATGCATGAGTGGGTGTGTTGTCGTGATGAAGATGCCAATCACCAGTTGCCCATAGCTGCGGCCTTCTGAATCATCTGAATAGTTTCCATAGAGGAATGTTCAAGCTTAATGCATAATTCAATGCAGATCTGTTGCTCTACTTGCTCAGTTATTTGTAATGTGATGCCCACATGGTACACATGCTCACTCAAGGGCAACTACAACCCTCACAGACTAGTACAGTGAAGTCGTCATTGTTCATGCATGTGCATTCCAGTCCACTCTCCTTGGCTGCCAGGTTACATCAACGTCATGCAAACCATTCTCCTTATAGTAACAATGGCTGAACTTTCTCCAGACAGACCTCCTATACTGCTTTACTTTTGTTTCATTAATCACCAATTAGACATTAGGAGTTGTCTTAAAATGAGGATTGTTAAAGCTTTACTGAAGAATCAGAAGGCTTTTATAAAGAAAAGTGCATCCAGCAGATGAACTTTCCTTTATCTGTGATAACGGAGCTCTCAGAATTCACATTCTACTACAATCCAATGACCAGAAACTCATGCCTCCAGCCAAGCTCAGGGCTGGGTTCGCACGTCAGTCCCCACTTAACAGCCTTCATGGGGCCCCTCAAGCCTTCAAGATGAGGCTTGATCTCCTTAATCTGGACCATAAGGCCCCTCACAAACTGCAGCTAGACCTGGTCTCTACCTCTGTCTGTAGCACAGCCCTTTGGCTTTCCACCTGCACTACTGTACTTCCCCCAAGAGCCTTTCACTCCACATAGGGTGGGATCAGGGAACAAATCTCAGTGGAAATGAGTCAGCATTCCCGTTTAAGACTAAGGAATTTCAAACTGTATGTGCACTATTTTGTTGTTGTTTTTGTTGGATTTACTCTGTGCAGGCTTCTGATCTCTGATTAGTCATTCGACTCACTGCTCACATTAAGGTGTATTTGTCTCAGATTTTTAAATTCTAAATGCCCCAATCACAATGACCACTGTCCATCTTTATTCTCTCTACTGTCTACTTCAGCCCAATCACGGAGGAGACACCAAGAAGCTCAGAATGACTGCATACAGAAATGGATACAAAGGAGGCAGAGCGGTCCTACATACCGCTGGGCTGGTCCTGGATGCGGTGGACTTGTCACAGGAGTGGTGGTGACAGACATAGGCAAAGGACAGAAATCACTTTACTAGCAGAAAAACATTTAAGAGCTTGCCTGCATGACGATGGACACACAAAGTATATTCTCCCTGTAGCGGAACAAACTCCTCTACAAAAGCACACAGGCCAGCAGGGCCAGGATCCCTTAAGGAAGCTCTCTTTCCCATTCTCCTTTGGGAACAGGGGTAGGAGATACATGCTCTTGGCCCCATCCAACTCTTTTGGAATAATTGGCTCTTAGACCGCTGCATCCCAGAAGCAGTACCTGGTAAGACCCCAGGCAGCCATGAGTGCTTAAATGGAAAATCAATCTCCCACACACCACAATCTCTTAGCAGCCCTCACCATTTTAATCCTATATAAGATAATTCTGTCCTACACCTAAACATATTGTAATAATCACATTTTGCTCTTCTCTACAAAATACGTACAGATTGTTTCTGAATCTACTGCTATCTACTCATACACTATTAATTACTACTTAATTCTGAAAACAAATTAGATTCCAAGTACCACATTCCTCAAGAGCTAAGTCTCAGAGTAATTTTAAGGGAGAAAAAAAAAAACCCTAAGATATAGATCTCTATCAAAAGCTCAGAGGATGCAGGTCAGCCTGGAGGCCTGAGGCAGTCCCCGGGACAGAAGTTAGCTGCTGCCGACCTGCAGACACTGGCAGCAGAGGGTCTCTGTAAACACAAGGATGCTCACCACTCTCTTCTACAAGGGAAGATGCCTGGGTATGTGTGTGTGTGTGTAGGGTGGGGAAGCTGAAGAGTGAGGAAAGCCTTCAATCAACATAGCTCAAATGCCTGAGCAGTGGGTCCGAGGTTAACATTCCATGGCACTGTGTGGCTAACCCCTGGTTCTTCAGCAGGATTACAGAGCAT
The DNA here is from genome assembly GCA_039655065.1 of Glossophaga mutica. NCBI lineage: Eukaryota > Metazoa > Chordata > Mammalia > Chiroptera > Phyllostomidae > Glossophaga > Glossophaga mutica. The sequence goes on along the minus strand of CM077307.1, from coordinate 55,852,017 downwards.
CTCAGAGTACTTTGGAATAAGAACATACTTTGTTGTCTCTTAGAGTATACCTGGCTGCCTGAACTCAGTGGTTTACACAATGTCCACAGATATTGTCAGTCACCAGTAGCATAATCTATTAAAAAGTGCTTAAATCCAGCAATTAATTTATTTGGACACCGCAAGCTTATTGAATCTGTCCAGTCAGTTCACTGGAATGCACATGCAGACTGAGAGTAAAATATGCATAAATATCATAGCCTAACCTGTACTTTATGCCCAGGCCTCACAATGCTATTATAGGATGTACAACCACCAGAGAGTGTTTTGGCTAAAAAAGCTGTGACTCTGAAGTGCGGAGCATTCAACTATTGTTATGTTATAATGGAGGCAGTAATTTGTTTCAGTGCCATTTAGAATGTACACCTATTCTGCAGAAAAGCATCCAAAACATTAAAAAGATCAGAAAGAAAAGTAATTTCTTAGAAACAGGTGCTGGAACTAAAACTTTCACAATAGCAGAAGGTTAAAATGGCACATTTTGAGTTTGTTTTTCTTTTTTAAACTCAGCCTTGAGCAAGCGGGAGGGATGGAGGAACGGAGAGATATGCAGTTTCCGTGGAAACTAAATGTGATATTATTGCAGCAATAAGCCTCAGGAATCATTGTTTAGAAGGCAAAAATACTGTTCATCTGCTTAAAACTGGACAAGGGTAATTTAGAACCTAAATAATTGTGATCACTATGAGAATCCTTGGGGAACTCTAAAGACTGCCGTGGAGTGGAGGTGCCATGTACAAGCTGATAAATCTATAGAGGAACACGAGAAAGGCCCCCTGTGAGATTGCAGAAAGTAGAGGACCGCAGTAATGAGTTACAGGTACAATTTCCACGGCATTGATATAAACAGGCGCCACCAGGCAAACTCACTCTCCAGCCCTCCTCGATCTTTTTTGTTTGTTTTTGTTTTTTATTGTAAAATCTTTTCTTAAATTGCTATTCAAGTACGGTTGTGTTCATTTTCCTGCCCCCACTGTCCCCTGCCCCACCCACCCCCACCTCCTGCCCTCAACACTTCCCCCCTTTGGCTTTTTGTCCATGGGTCCTTTATACATGTTCCTTGATGGACCTTCCCTTTCTCATGGCCGTGAGAACACACTACAATCACAGACAAGCAGGTTTACAGGGAGGCTGAGCTTCATTCCTCATCTCAGTTCTACCGCTCCCTTGTTCTCTCAGCTTGGACACTCCTCTAGCCTCACTGGGCCTCATCTGGAAAAACAGAGAAAATACAACTTTCTTCGTAGGGTTACCGTGTACATCAAATGAATAAAAAAATGAATGAATGTTGCCTGGCACATAGTAGAGGGCTCAGCCATGTTAGTGATGTTACTCTTCCCAGTGTCAACGGTTCATTTAGACCTGTCTGCTTCTTTCTACCACAGAAAATCCCATATGAACAAATAAGTTGATTTTATATGATAATCCATGGCAGGAGGTCTTTATAGAGAAACTCATAGAATGTGGAATCTGGTCAAGTACAAGTTGCAGTATGTGGGTCCTTTCTATCATGCAGACACTTAAGAATCAGTCCTGCTGATGTCACAGGGATGGTGGGTGTCAGGGGATCACGCCTGCATGAGGATCTGAGTGGAATCTGGATTGACTGAGTATAAGAGTATACCTCTGTGAGGACCATACCTGGTCCATCCACTTTACTGCCCCTAATACCAGTGCATGCCTGGAACGTAGAACATGCTCCATAGAGCATTTATGGCATGAATGCTAAGGTAGTGGGGTGTGCCAGGAGCTTGGGGCAACACCACCCAGGCATCAGGCGCCAGGAAGAGAGCTCAGTGAGAGCACAAATGAAAACCATAAACAAGGAAAGATATGCTTCCCTCCATAACATGTTCATGCATGCATTGGACAAATATTTATTGAGCACCTACTATGCTCCAAGCACTGTTTTAAGTGCTTTGGAACAAAACAGACAAGTAAAGGAAAGGCCTCCTCTCCTGGAGCTTACATTCTAGAGATGCTCAGTCATGTTACTCTAACATGGTTTCTGTGATGGTCTCCTCCACTCATCTGTGAGCTTTTCATGCAAGTCCCATGTCATGGTCATTTCTGATTCCTCAGTGCTGCCCACAATGTCTGTGGGCCACAGGAAAGGCACCCCAAGTATTTTTTTAACTGAACTCAAAGTCAGACATCAAGAGAAGCAGAAAAACAGAACAGCATGGGGTTGGGTCAGGAGGCACTGCAGTCTCAGCTCTGCCACGAACTAGCCTGGCAACCGTGCATGAGTTACTTTACCTCTCTGATCCTGTTTCCCCATCTATAAAGCAGGGATGATGGTAGTACATAACTCACGGGGCTGTGGAGAGGGTTAACAGACATGTTCCCTTTAAAATAATTGGTATGGAAGAGGGGACTTGATGTTCAGGAAGTGATATCCACTGGCTCTCAGCTCATGATCAAGATCGTTATTATTCTGCATCAGGGACAGAAGCTTGGCCACACTCAAAGGGAGAACATGGATAGAAAATTGGAGCAAATTTGCACCTGCAAAACATTTAACAAGGCCCTAAGACCTGTCCTACTTTGATAACCATATCTAAATGAGACCCCTCTAGGCCAATGCAATCTGTTTTGCATGACAAAGAATCCTGATCAGCCGCAACGTCCTCCCTAGAGTGAACTCCGATTTCCAGTCCAATTCCACATTGTATCAGTTCCCAACCATGGTCCTCAGTAGATTTGTTCCCAATGACCTTTCTCAAAATGTCAACATTCAACTTTATACCAGTTGTAGTCCTAAGAAGAAGAGCTAGAACTCTCTGGATTGGCCATACATTTCCTAACTCATTTCTGGTAAGCTAACTTATCTAAGTGAAGAAGAACCTTTTTTTTTTTTTTCCCAGAGAAATACTCCTGTGGAGATGTTTTTGGCTCATGTAATGGATGATCATATAACACAGTTAACTGGAAATGAGCTAAAGAAAGTTATGGAAAAATATATAGTTATTAAAATGGGATGCTTGGATGAGCTCAGTGAAGAGGGAGAGAAGTGGCAAGAAGAAACAAGAGGGCATAAACAGATAAATCCATAGGTATAATTTTATATGGATGCATACATAAGACCATATATCGATTTATATGTATATAGTCCAATAAACTGAGGTTAAAATAACATGTACCACATATTAAATAACACATATATGTACATACAGTCATTACTTGTCTCCTCCACCCCCCCAAAACATAGATATTACATATGTTCAATAAGGTACATGAAGTAAATATGTACACATAGTTCTTATTTTTCTCTAATTCCCAGTAAGAGACGTTTCTGAAATTCAGTACAGAAATTAACAACAGCAACAACAAAAAGGATATTAAGGCCTGAAGTCTTGTGGTGCTGACCATTTTTTTAAATAAATAATAATGGAACAATATATCAAAGAACAAACTGGAGAAATAAAGTTTAAAATGAATCATATAAAAAGGTCTCCAGCCCTGGCTGGTATAGTTCAGTTGGTTGGACCACTGTCCCATAACTGAAAGGTTGCAGGTTCAATTCCCTGTCAGGGCACATACCTAGCTTGTGGGTTCAATCCCCGGTATGGGCACGTACAATCCCTGGTACAGGTACATATAAGCCCTGGTATAGGCACATATGACCCCTGGTCCAGGAGCATACAAAAAGCAAGCAATCAATGTTTCTCTCTCACATACATGTTTCTCTTTCTCCCTTCCTCTCCCCCTCCTCCCTCTCTAAAAGCAACAAAAAAAATGGCCTCAGGTAAGAAAAAAATTTAAAAAGTTTCTCCAGACAAGTCTAAAATATCAGAGCTACACCAGTGTACAAAATGTCTCCTAAATTGTCATTATATTACCACAAGATTGACAGTAACCACTACTTCATTGCTATTCCTCTCTATTCTTCTCCATAATCATACATTGAACAGAGCTCTAAATAGGCAGCATTAGAACTGCTTTGCACACGGCAGCATCTGCATGCTCGCTAACAGTCTTCATGCCTAGCCTTAGACACCAATACCATAAATACAGACTCCATTTCTCAAATGACAATTTTGCTCATAGAAAAATAAGTGGCAAGTCAAAATCCAAATGACTGAAGTTGTTTTAGGTAATTCATAGGCTGTAAAAACTAATGAGAAGTAAAAAAAATTATGAGGGTATTACAACTCTCCCATTAAAATGAAAATCTATGTTATAACTTTATGCTCTTCAAGTACCATACCAGATTGAAGCATCAAACAATATATCAAGTGTTCTATTCCTAAAAAATGACTTTGTTTATGTGGAGCAATAACCTTCCATATTAATTTTCAGAAATACTTGCCTACTTATCCTTTTAGACTAGAATCATCTCCTATTCTACATGACCATCAAAGTTTATTTCCGATCAGCAATTCATCTGAGTAACTAAGATGAAAATAATTAGCCCCACGCACACACACTTCAAATGCAACAGAGTAAACTGGAAGCAGATAATCATGTCTCTGAAAAGAAACTCTCATGAAGTCATTATTATGAACAGTTTGATTAAGCACTGAAGGATTTAGTACATGTATGAGAAACCGGCAGGCAACAAGACCCAATCAGCCAGATACTGGTTTCATGCTGCAGAAAAGACTACGTGCTAGACTCGTGCGCACACAGTGGCTTTGTTTTTTCTCTTCTATTCTCTGTTACGAGTGGCTGCTCAGTACACAGAGGGCATTCTGAATTTTGATGCTGATTGGACAAATGATTGCCAATAATCAGGGGCCATGATTTATCTTTTGAAAAACTGTGTAACAATTCTAAGGAACACCAGAAATATAAGTGCTAAGCATTGCTCACCATAGTAAAAATGCTTATGCCATTTCAAGTCTTCCAACCCAGAGTACAAAGAAAACAAATAGGCAGAGTGAGTTTGATACTGGATTCTGTTTTTATCAGTAGAATTTCCTGATAACACAATGTGATACTTGACCATATCATAAGAGATTCAGTGACCCTTGCAGGTATGAGAAACAAGCATTCCGATTCAGATATCTGAGCGTTTGTGCTTGTCTTAGCATTAAAATAATCATGCAAATCTACCTCCAGCTGGTCCCTGATTTACATTCATCTTTTTCTGTTTGAAATGATGGATACACACTTGTAAATTCTAAATTCTACTCTTAAAATTCAGTCTTGGAAGAGCAGACATTTACAATATTTAAACTAAATTTACAATATTAATAGCTAGCAATTATTAACATTATAGGTGTGTGGGTGACACCAAGCCTGGTTAATAAGCAAATTATCTCCATTGTGCTCTTTACAGAACTGAGCACTCATATTTTTTGGCCAATGTCAAAAAAAAAGCTAACTACCATGGATATTACCTTCTTAACTCATAGAAGATAAAAGCATATAAAATAGTGCATGTTGATTAAACATAAAAAGACAAGAAATGAATTTTACCATCCCTATGTAATTAAAAAAACACACACAAAACATTCTCCAACCTATAGTTATATTTAATTTTAATCACTTGCTTAAGAACAGTGGGAAAATTTACACTGTGAAAGTCCTTACTTGTAACAAAGACCATTCAAGCAAAAAAACCCAGGAGCCATCCACAGGGAGTCCACACCGTTTTAGGAGAAGTGGAATAAAAGTAACCGAAACTTCTCTTCTGAAAAAATTATACAGGATTGGAGCCAGTTCCTAGATTCTACTGCCATGGAAATCCAACCCATGCCTGAATACATTCAGTCTTAAAGCTCTATCAATGATAAAAACAACAACAACAATAGCTATTAGATTTTCAGTGCAAACGTGATCTAACACCTTTGTTGAGAAACTAAAGCACTGGTTCTATTCTGCAGAAGAACTCCTGGAAATATATGATACGTTCGCTTTTAAAATAAGGAAAACTTGAACTCTGAGACATAATATGCTGAATGTCACACAACTAACAAGTGATAAAGCTGAAATGAAAATCCAGATCTAATAATAATATATTCATTCAACAAATACTTCTGAACACCTGTTATGTGTTGGGTACTGTTCCAGACACTGAGATCCTCTGTGAACAAAATATAGGCCTTGACCTCACAGAGCTTTATTGAAGTCTTTATTACCACTTGATAAATAATAAACAAACAAAACAAATAAGCAGAATGTCAGATGATGAAATGTGCTATGAGGAAAAATAAAACAGGAGAGAGTAAAACAAAATGTGAAATGAATGGAGAGGATTCATTTTTATGTAAGCTGGTCCAGAATGGACTCTTTAATATGGCAAAAAAGTGATTGGACCTGAAGAAAATGAGGAAACCATGTAACTCTCTCATTAAAAAATGCTTCAGGCAGAGGAAACAAGGACAGTGGCACAGAAGCAGAAGCTGCTTGGCCAAATGAGACAGAGCAAGTAGTAAATTATGGTGAGAGCAGAACGATCAAGGGACTTATAAGCCAGAGAGAAGGTAAGAGAGACCACGCCATGAAGGACCTTGTAGGGCACTGTCAAGCCTTTGGCTTTGACTGAGAGAAGATATCTGAGGAAAGAGGGGAGGGACCTGAATAGTAGTTTAAAGGATCACTATGATTGCTGCATTGGGAAAGCAATCAAGGAACAAGGGCAGAAACTGTGAGGCCAGTCACGAGATGCACCTTGTACCAGATGTTAATAACAGAGATGATGGGAAGAGATGGCTTCTTCATCTAGTTGCAAGGATTCGCTATTGAAATGCGGCTTGTGAAAGACAGGAAGGAGTTCAGAATGACTCCAAGGATTCTGACCTTAGCAAATGGAAGGGCATGGAAAGTGGAGGCTCTGGCACCATGATGAAGCAGACAGGTATCATGCTGAAGGCTAATGTGCAAGCCCACTGAGCTGAGGCAGAAAATGGACAGCAGAACCAGGAAAGATGGCTGAGGTGGCAAAACCAGCACATGACGGTTGTTAACACACAGGGGTGAAATAGCCAAGAGAGGCTGAAGGTGGCAGTAGGAGACAGGGAAGAGGGAAAGGACCAGCTACATACACAAGGCCCATGGGTGAGGGCTAAATCTGCATTCTTGGCATGGTCTTCCCTCCTGTGGCCCTTGGATCCTAAAAAAGGTCTCTCCACCTGGAATTCAGCCAATGGTTCTGCTTTGAACTGATTTACATATTCATTTTCCTCAGATACAAATATCTGCTCAGATTCCTCAGATTCCAAATATTTGGAACAAAGAGTTCCTAAGCTCATTCTTCCTCTTTCTCTCTGCCAATTTCCCTCAGTCCTACAACCTGCTCTGTCATTTTAATGAAAAGTAGTGACCTTGACCAGAAGTTTTCAAACCAAACCAGGAAATCTCTTAGAAAAACAGATTCCTAGGCCCACATGAATTGGAATCTACAGGAAGGAAAGCGTTCAGTCAAGTTTGGAAACTACCGAGTTTTTTCAATGAACATCAAGGACACTTATGACTTGTATCTTAAACATGGTTTTGTTTTCTTCCTCTCCAGACCATTAGGGCCCCTTAGATGGTCCAGTGTCTGCTGAGTTTTTCCAATTTTTTTTTTCAAGGAATCAAAGGCAGAATACTTTCCCAAGAAATTCTCACGCCCTTGGGTCTAGTGAAGCTCTATTACGTCCATCTCCAGAGTCCAATACAAGACTTTTCTTTCACAAATGACTTTCCCTAGTGGAGAGGCCAGATGTTTTTCTTCTTCTTTATCCTCTTTATTCTCCGGCTGGACACTTTAATTAATGCTTAATCTTCCTGCATTTGTGCTTTGAGGCAAAGCCTATGAAGGGCACAGAGTTCAAAATCATGGCCTTATAACACCACACAGGTTTAACATTAAATAATTCTGACAATTCAAACCAAAAACCCAAACCCCACTCAAACTGCCAGCAACACAGGGTCAGTCTGTGCAGCCCTTTGCAGCTGAATCTGGAATTTTCCTTTTATTCTCCTACTGTTACACTGCTAGATGACTATTCCTGTTCCCGTCTTCCCAGGGAGGGGCCGTATTCTGTGAGAAAATTGCTCCGTCACTCAAGAGTAATGAAATCAGTAGAGCAACACTGGGGTAGATATGATTACTGAAGGCCCGTTAGGAGATGCCAAGAGAGCCTCTATATTAACCATGATTCCCTCTGTATGCAGCAATCTGAAAGAAAAAGGAACAAAGACTTTCAGCTGCTCCGCTGTCTCAGGGAATCGTCTGACAGCTTATTTATTAAATGCATTTTAATATTAATTCTCTTCTGCCCCACAGCTGACCTTCCAAAAAATTCAGTAAGTCTCAAAAACACAAAGCACAATGGCTGAGGGAAAGCACAGGTGGGAAGAAAAATGCACTTAAACTCGTTTTCTCCTGTGCTGTTACATACGAGATCAGTTACGATGAAATCCTACGTTAGGTAGCTGATCCTGTCTTGCAGAACCTAAAACACAGGTAAATAAGAACGCAATGAATTGGAATCCAAACTATTTTTCTCTCTGCACATTCAGGAAAAGAATGAAATCACAGGAATGCACAATATAAATAAATTTTAAGCTTCTTCTCAAATATGTCCTAGGTTCAAAACACATTCTGCTTCCCCAGTTCTATAAAATGAGAACTGCACACAGAATAATGACCCCCAAACAGCCAGTACGCACACAATTACACGTCATCTCCTGTGTTTACTGAGTTAAAATGTGGATCAAAGCTCTCCAAAAGAGTCTCCCATTTAATTCTTTTTAAAAATTGTGGTAAAATACACATAACATAAAATTTACCAGCTTAGCCATATTTAAGTGCACACTTCAGCAACAGTAAACCCATTCATATTTTGTGCAAACATCTCCTCCATGCATCTCCAAAACTCTTTTCATCTTGTAAAACTGAAAATATACCCATTAAACAACTCCCTCTATTTAACTCTATCAGAAAATTCTACTAAACAAAACTCACCATTCTTTAAATATTTTGTCTAGGGTTTCGTTCTTAAACAGAGTAAAATTAGGACTTTTTTTTTAATGATTTAACTCAGGCCTAAGCCCAACACATTGTGCTTAGGAAAGATGCACTATTTGGTTCCCAAAGTCATATTTATTCCTTAAGTATTTACATGCCAGTGCTGATGGGTGTTATGGACTGAATGAGTGTATCTACAAAAATGTACACGTTGAAGCTAATCTAATCCCCAGTGTAATGCTGGAGCTGTCATGAATTGAATTAGGGCCCTCACAAGAAGAGGCCAGAGAGCTAGCTTTTTCCATCATGTGAAGACACAAAAAGAAATAAGCAGTACATACACTGGAAGAGGGTCCTCACCAGAACATGAGCATGCTGGTTCCCTGGTCTTGGACTTCCATTTTCCAGAACCGTGCAAAATAAATTTCTGTTGTTTGTAAGTCACTGAGTCTATGGTACTTGTTACAGAAGCCCAGACAGGCTAAGAGAATGGGTGACTTATCAACACAATTAGCCTAATTTGAATTGGAAGTTGCAGTCATCTTTCTTTACTTCCTCCAAATCACTTTATACTATTAATCAGGATTAGAGCTGTTTTCACAAGGATCTGGGAGATGACTACCTATAAAACCATATTTTAAAATCTTTAGAGAACTAAGACTTCATCAGAAAACTAGTGCTTATGACTTCCCAGGACACGGGATCCTGTAAGTCACAGGGAGCCTTTCGGTGCAGCACTGAAAAGCTGCAACGCTGAGACAGGCTGGCTGGGGGGCCTCGGCCCTCACGCAGCAGCAAGGCTGGAAGGGGGCGTGGCTGCTCTCCGGAGCATCTGCAGCCCCAGCGTCAAACGAAGCTCTGTGTCAGTCTTTCTTGGTTCTGAGTCATTAGATTCAGGGCAGAAAGGCATTAGAAAACTTTTCAAGCCACAAACCACATATCTTGCGGAGATAGCTAATTAGAATTCACCCTAAACTGTGACAGAATTAACAGACATTAAATAACCATTATTTATAATTGGAGAATCAAGCTATCCAAGAGAGAAAAAGGCAAAGCTCAGATTGCCTTGGTTAAATGTTTAAATTGGAAAAATAAAAGGATAAGTAGCTCCCCAAATGACCAAATAACTTATGTCCCAAAGTTAGTAACCTACAAAGTATTTCTGCTGGAGAAGCAATATCGAAATTGTGATTGGGACCTTCCTTGTGAAAGAGCACACCTATGCGATTCCATGCACAAGTAGCCCCCGTGTTGGGCAGTCTGGGCTCTGGAACAGTGGCCAAGGGGTAATGCAGCTTACAGGGAAAAATTTTGTTTCCTCCTTCCCATGGCAAAGCATATACCTAGGGGAATTTTATTTTAATGGCCGATTTCTGTTGTTGTTGTTGTTTGTCCTTTTTTATACCTCTTTCCCATCCTCCAGCACTCCTCTCACAAGGCTGGGGTTCCCTCGAGTGACCTTCATTCCACTCCTCTCCCAACTGGTCCCCATCCTGCCCAGGCCAAGCACAAAGGCATACCCTCAGGGCAGCTCACCACAAGGGATCCAAGCAAAAGGATCAAGCCAAGACATAGATGAAAGAAGACTTCCTGTTTTCTGGTTTTTTTTTTTTCTAAAACGTTATTTTTGCAGTATGTGGGCCATATAAAGTCAAAGAAATGTCAATAAAACATGAAAATACATTCCCATCTGATGGGCCAAAAACATTAAAAAGAATGAGACTGTCCAGTGAGGGAGGATATGGAAAACTGAGCACTCCCCCAGATCTCCAAGGCAGTGTGAACTGCTTACAGCCTCTCCGAAGGGTGCTCTAGTGTACACATCCAAATTCTTCCATTAAAACAAGTGCAACCACTAAAAACTACACAAAGGACATAATCATAGATGTGCACAAAGATGGATGTGCATAAAGATGCTTAAGACACCACTTTTACAACAGAGAAAAATTGGTCATGTACTGATTTATGTAAATGCCCAATAAAAGCAGATTGTAAAGTAAATAATGGAACTGCCAGACAATGGAATACACGGATACCATTAGGTGGCATATCACAGATACATATGCATTGACAGAAAAAAATCTTCATGGTCTACTGCTAAATAAAAGAAAAAAGAGACTATAAAACATATTAATGCATCATAATAGATACAATTTCATATTTTATAATTGCTTATATATAATTATATGTAAATTGTATTATATAAATACATAAAATTATGTGTATTTATATACAAATTCCATATAGTCTATACATAATTTTATAACATATATATGTTTAAAAATAAATTAAAAAATTATAAAGACATGTACTGAAATGTAAACAATGGCTAGCTATTTTCTTTTTCTTAGTGATTCTCTATGCTTTTAGAATCTGTACTAACCTTAAAATTAACTAAAACATTTTCTAATTACTTAGGAAAAGATTCTTTAATTTAATGCAGAACCCTAAAAACATTAACATCAATAGCTCCACTAGAGATATGCCAAGAGGGGTGGGAGACAGAAATTGTCAGCTGTGAGTATGGAGAGTTGGAACATGGGAGACTGCGGCTCGTCTCTCCATAACAGTATTATTAATTAGGATAACACTCTCCCCAACACACACACACACACACACACACACACACACACACACACACCCCTACCTCTGTGAATACCTGTTGGATTAAGAACAAACAAAAGGAATACCTCGTCCTTGGTAATACATTTCCCAAAATATTTAACTGTCCCCTCTACTATTAGAAATACTGTACATCCTGGTGCCTTTAAAACACTTAAAATCATGTAAATTATTCCTGGGGAATCTTTAAAAATTCATACTATTTACTCCTGAGAGACCGTGAAAACATCTTTCCAGATTGCACCAGGCTATTCTTCTGTGAATCGAGGATTTTAATTTCTAAGAGGCAACAGCAATGCTTTGTGCTCAGATCAATAAAAGGAAATGAACTACTGTGGTTTGTCTGCCTTTTAACAGACCCTCACCAACACTTATTCACAGTCCTGAGTGTATCAAAACTCCATTTGTAAATTAAACTACCTTGTCTGATACCGAAACAAAGGTAAACCATGCACAGTGCAAGCCACACACATGGCTTGTCCTCTTCCCATGCCAAATCCCTGGACAGTGCAGACACAGGCCAGTAACAAACCGGGCTTTACAGAATCCAAGGCTTTATATGGACTTTTGAAATAATTTCTTTCTAAAACATTTTTGTCCCCTCTGGCAATGCAATATATTACTACCAGCTGCATTTTTTTCAAAGTCTTACAGACAGATGCCTGCATTTTTCAATTAAATCCATTTTTTTTTCATTCTGATTCTGCAAAATCAGCCTTGGTATTGACTAACATCACCTTTTCTCCTTCCTAATTTGTTTATTTATTCCTATTTTTAACCATTAAGATTATGAGAGGAATTCCTAAATTTGCCACATTCTACTATTATGGGCTTGAGGTATTTAAATACTGTGTGCAAAAATTGCTGACATATTAATTTTTTTAATCCATCAGATGTGTGAATTGCTTAACACACCAAGGGAATGGTGGCCAGCCTAAGAACGGAAACCAATGCTTAGGAATCCTGGGTAAACATAAATACTTTTAAATGTCTGCTTACGGGGTAAATAATGTAAAAACAGAGCATTTGCCAACCTTGGGATAATCTGCCATGCTTTTCCTTAATAGCTACTATGTACTAAAAGCCTACTCTTTGCCAAGTGTTGCCCCATTCCAAAAGTTCCTTTAGATGGGCAGGGCCTTATGGGAGCTCCTCTCGGGGCCTGGAGAGTGAGCCTCTGACATGTGAGCCCCCAGTGTAGTTTCAGGCCCTCCTCCCCCTTCCCCGCCTCAGAGTGAACTGCCTGCCAAGCACCGAGATCTCCTTCATGCCCCCTTCCTTCCCTATAGGTGCACCTGTGACTGCACACGTAATTCTGGGTGCAGTACCAGGGAGCCCACTTACCCACAGATATGAGCCACACCCTCTGCCCTAGAACTAGGTTCTCCCTCTGCCAGGTCTTTCACCTCACTTCTCAGTTAGCTCAGAACCTGAGTAGGAGAGTTTCTATTTGGGGAGGAGGAAGGGTTTTACAACAACCTCAACATCTTGAGCATCCTGCCATGAACGTTAGCAATGTTAGTACATTTGGAGGGATTTAGGCTAAGGGTAGTGGCTTTGCACTTCTGTGTGCTTTCCTAAGCACGGGCCACAATGGTTTCTAATTGTGGCAGCTTGCAAATCTTGTTCTGAGACACGGGACTGGTTTTTACATATCGCCTCACTTTTTATTCAACGGAGGCTTAAAAAGAGTGAACTGTCTACCATCACACACAGAAAATGGCAAAGTCAGGGTTCGACCCACCCACTTGGATTCAAAATGCTTACCCTCCCAACTCTAACAGATGGTCCAGGGTACACTATAATTTTTCACACGGATGACTTATTTCAAATATCCAGCATCTCATTTTGTTGATCACTGCAGACTCAACATTGTGCTCAGCCTTTGGGAGACACAGGTAATAGGAAATCAAAAATTCTTCCCTCAAGGAACTTTCAATCATCTTTCATGATAACAGAAGAAAGATACGTAAACTTTAGGAATAATCTTTTAAAGAATACAATTACGTGTTGGGATAAATAGCACAGGCTAAAACGCTACAGGTTTTTAGAGTAGTGGGGTCAGTTCTGAGGTGGTTAAAGAAAGCTTCATCAAGAGTGGGGAGAAATTAGACTGAAGAGGATACACCAGGTTTGAATCAGAATTTGGGAGTCTCTGAGGGAATCTGGAATAACAGCACCTGCCATTGCCCGAGCATGCACCCGACTCATGCCAGACGTCTCTCGGCTCTTCAAAATGCACCGCTAGCCACACGCTCTCCTGCTCTGAGTTTAGTTAAATACACGCTGTTCCCTCTCCGGACCAGTCTGGCCCGGCTCTGCGTCTGGCTACCTCCTCTTTGCCCTTCACACCAACCTTCAGTACCATGTCCTCCTCGCGAAGGCTTAAGTGATTCCCAGACCCAGAAGGATGTCAGGCTGACTGCTCTCTGCACTCATTCTTCTGTTAAACACTCTGTACCCCTGAGTTATTCGTAACTATTTACTTCAAAGTTTGTAACTACTATAGTTACACAGGGTGGGGCAAAAGTAGGTTTACAGTTGTTCGTATGGAAAATAATACAATCATTAATAAATAATAATACAAGAATAAGCTCTGTGTTTTGTGTACTCACAACTGTAAATCTCCTTTTGCCCCTCCCTGTACAGTTGACCCTTGAACAGTGAGAGTTAGGGGCACCAACCCTCACACAGTAGAAAATCTGTGTATAGCTGGCCCTTTGCATCCACGGATTTCCAACTAGAAACTGAAAATACTCTTTCCAATTTGCAAATGATTGAATCTGAAAATAGGAAACCCATGGATATAAAGGGACCACTGTATTTAATGAAAAAATATCCATGTATAAGTGGACCTGCACAGTTCAAATTCATGGTGTTGAGGGTCAACTACATATCCATTAGACCAGGCCATTCTGTGATGGCAGGGACCGTCCAATTGCTTCCCACTCTACGTCCAGGACTTATACATGATAGGAGCTCAGTAAGCTGAGTCATGGTAATCTTGACTCAGTTTACAAGCCTTGTCTCATTTAATCCTCACTACTACACTGTAAGGTAGGTACCACCATTATTTCACCCATTTCACCAAGTGGAGCCACTGAGGCTTAAAGAGGTCAATTATTTACCCACGTCCCAAAAGAGAGAAGTCAAACTTCAGGCAAATAATGTACCTGACACCAAAGACATGTTGTTAACCACTGGGCCATCCCCCTCCTGTTCCTCGTAAGCGAAAGCACGGAGGCAGGAATAAAATAACATTTCATAGTACGGGGAGCTTTACCTGGCTACAATAGGCAGCGTATGGACAACAGATTCAAACTAAACCTTTATTGAGGACCTGCCATATGCCAAGCAGGAGGCTGAGCACCTTGGACATTGGTTATCTTATTTATTCTCATAATTACCCCATGAGTTGGGATTTGCTACCTCTACTTACAATGGAGAAATAGGCTGAAAAAAACTAAGTAACGTGCCCACCCACACAGCTGGTGAGCAGCAAAACCACGCAGTAGATGTTAAGTTTGGACAACAATGTAAACACAAGGAATTTAAGAGGATTTGGGACCAGTTTTTGAGGTTATTTTTTTTCGGGCTCTGTTTCCCAAGCTAAGCGCTGGCTGTCTTTGGCCAATTCACATTGGCAAATGTCAATTTCCAAAAACTTTTTTGGACCAACTATGATCTTTAGTTAAGGATTTGTGACGAAAGTCTGATAATATTTCACTAAAATACCAATGGAACACTGCTATAATTACATAGCATTTAGAAAAGGCAAACCAATAGAATTGCACCGACTCAGCATTAGGTGCTATGTTAAACTGGCATCTGTACAGACTGTGTCCAAATCAAGAGGTGGCCCTTCAAGGCAAATTATGTGGCTCATTACCAGGGTAAGCCAGAGATGGAAGAGCCAAATTACGGATCAGCTCCTCAGTAAAACTGAATCTGACACCTCTGTCCTCAGGAGATTGGGAATTATCTTTCCAACAAGCACTGTAGAACATCAATGTCAGCCCATCTGCTATACAAATTTAGATCCCACTACAGTATGTAAAGCATCTTTTCACTGTGGTCATTAGCAGAGAGAAAAGCCTCCAAAAGCCCCATCATTAAATGAAAGCCCACAGCATCTGTTCTGTCCTCCAGGGAACCTGTCATTCGTTCTGCGGCTCCTGGTGAAGGGCTGAGGCAGCGGGACGGGGAGCGGGCATGGAAGCAGTGAGGTGGAGGGTCAGGAGACCTCGATGCTGGCCCCACTCTGCGGCTACTAGCTCTGTGATCTTGGTCTCATTGAAAAGCCTCAGGGTTACAAAGAATTTTTAAGGTCTGTTAGTTCAGAAACTTTACCTATGTTTGAATCCCTTTAATAATATCCCTGCTAAGTGTTGACTCAGTTTATGCTTCGCACTCAGGTGATGGAGAAATCCGTCCAGTCCCCCTCCAGGGCTCTATGACTTCTGAGCACCTTGGAGAAGAGATTGTGAGCCAAGCATTGGAAGTTGGAGAGAACCTGAGGCCTGAAAGGCAGCTAACTCTCAACAATACTGGAGAATGGGAAGAAGTCACTAGCCCATCTCTGTGTTAAGTTACCAATTATCAATCAAGGTTAGATGGTCATGTAAGGTCCTAAAATAGGAAAAAGTAAAAGAGGAGTCCTTGACATAATTGGCTTGCCTTTAGAGTAAAAAGAAAATTCTAAGAATGTTGAAACTGTGAACCAAAATATCTCAAACAGAGTCACTCATATCAGGAGGTCTAACGATGGAGTCAGGAGGTTGTTAAAGAAGTCAGATTTAGGCATTTTCACACGCACATGCACTTCAGACTTTTGGACTGCCCTGTTTGCTGTAGTACATCCTAGAACTTGCCCCCACCCTTGTTTCCATGATGATGTTTACCTCAGTTCCATCTATGGACCTCACCGATCCTATTGAATTAGCCATCACACCATGCTAAGTGGCAAATAGGAAACGTATCCTGTGTCCCAGCTTGTTGTTTTTGCCTTTATGAGCTCAGGCTTTCATTGTCTCCCTAGAGCACATTTCAGGCCTTCTCCAGAATCTGTGTCTCCAGGATTCAAATCCTTTAAGATCCCAAAGAAACTTTTTGTTTGTTTTACAGTCTCAGATCTTTATCTGTCGACAAAACCACATTTTCCCTTCTATCTGCCTATCAACTCCTATTCATCCTTTAACAGCCAGTTCAGACATGGCCTCTGAAAGTCTCATGCACCATCCCAGACAGAACTATGCATTCATACTCTCTTATGGAGGCAGTTTAGTGCTTTTATTTAATCCTTAGAAGCAATGTGGTAGCTACTCTTATCCCTGCACCAATTAAGGTACTTATAAGCAAGAGGGGCTGATTCTGCCAGGCTTAAATTTAAAGAACTAGAAGTAGAAGGAGGAGTAGGAGGAACTAATAGTGGGAAATGGATTTTTTTTTTTTAAAAAAAAGGTACTGGAGTTGCTCAAAGAACTAATCAATCCCTAAGCATCTAGCCCAGTCTGGGCAAAGACCAGGGACAATCCCCAGCAGGCACTGATGAACTTGCCCTCCAGACTGTAGGCATAAAGCTGCCTCAGTGCCAAGGGCCCCTGTCCTGAGTTTCAAATTCCTAGGCCAAAGAAGTTAATTGTTCTGACCCAATCTGTTGCTGTGGCCAGGAAGCAGAACCACCCTGCTCTGAAAGCCCACCACTGCTGAAAAGGGGGATTGTCTAATAAGCCTACAAGTCACCATTAAAACGATCTACTGTGTTCATATTTTTCAGGTGAAGACTGTGACTTTTGAACTCATGTTTGCCCAGGGTCCTGTGGCTTGTAATGGGTGGATCCAGGTGTCAAACCAAGTCTGTGATATTAAAGCAAGAACTATGAAACTCCCCACTCAATGCCTATTTACCAACAAAATAAGCCCCAGAAATTGCTAGGAATATTCTCACTAAGCTGTCAAAAATAAACAAAGATTTCTTCTTTGCTGCCCTCAGAGGCCATCTGCTGGGTGGTCATGAGCCAGCCTCTGCAGCTGCACTGCCAAGATTGGAGTCCTGCTTCCTCCATTTATTAGCTCTGTGACATTGACTATGCTCTCCAGATTATAGGCACAAAGGGGCCTCATAAAGGGTGCTTAACTTCTTCAGGCCTCTTTACAGTTACTTGAGGAATAAATGAGTTAACCTATGTAAAGGACTTAAAGCCAGGCTTGGAGCAGAAGACCAGAATGGCAAACACAGGAGTGCAGAACAACAAAGTTGGAGGAATCACACTGATTTTAAAACTTATAATAAAGCTATAGTAATCAAAACAGCATGTTATCGGTGAAAGAAATGACACATAGATCAATGTTTCAGTAACTGATCCACACAAATAGAGTCAAATGACCTTTGACAAAGGAGTGATTCAGGCCATGTGCAAAAAAGAAGAAAAAGAAGTGAAACACAGATCTTATATTTCTCACAAAATGAACTCAAAATGGACTATAGCCCTAAATGTAAAATATAAAACTATAAAACTTTTAGAAGAGAACAAAAGAGACCTTGGATTTGGAAATGAGCTTTTAGAAATAACACCAAAAACATGATCTTAGTTGGACTTAATTAAAATTAAAATCTTTTGCTCTGGAAAAAACACTGGTAAAAAATTTAAAAAATAAGCCACAGAAGTTTGCAGATACATATCTGACATAGGACTTGTATCTGAAGAGATCATAAAACTTAACAATAGAAAGTCCAATGGAAAATAGACAAAAGGCTAACCTGTATGTCAATGTTATAGCCACTTTATTCTTAATTCCTAAAACTTGGAAGCAACCAAAATGTCCTTAAAAGGCTGTCTTCCAAACTGGCTGCTCCATTTTGCCAAGATCTGAGCTGAAATGTCATCAAAGAAGACATATAAATGGCAAATAAGTATATAAAAATGTTTAACACAATTTATCATTAGAGAGTTACAAAATAAAACAACAATGAAATGCCACAACACACCTATTTGAATTGCTAAAACCTAAGAAAAGCTGATAATGCCAATTGCTAGTGAGAAATTAGAAAAACAGGCACTCTCATTCTTGGCTGGTAGGAGTGCAAAATGGAATGGCCAAGTGGGAAGACAGTTTGGCAATTTTTTTAAAAGGTAAATATAGTTTTAGCATACAATCCAGCAACCACACTCCTAGGTATTTACTCAACTGATTTAGGAACTATGTCCACACAAAAACCTTTAGGCAAATATTATAGCAACTTTATTCTTAACTGCAACCAAGATGTCCCTAAATAGGTGAGTGGATACACAAACTGGGGTACAACCATACAATGGAGTATTACGCAGTTATAAAAGGAAATGAGCTATCAAACCATGAAAGACATGAATAAATCATAAGTGCCCCTTGCTAAGTGAAAGAAGCCACTCTGAAAAAACAACATACTGCACTATTCCAATTACATAACGTTATGGAAAGGGACATTTAAAAAATTAGTGATTACCAGGCATTAGAGGAGGGTTAAATAGGTGACTAGGTAAAGGACAAAGAATTCAGTATAATACTATAACTATGGATAATGACACTATGTTTTTGTCAAAACCCAGGGAAATTTTCTACACAAAGAATGAAACTTAATATATGTAAACTTTTTAAAAAATCATTTACAAAGTCAGGAAAATCCCAGGATGAAAAGCAGGATGTGACCAAAATAATCTAATTTGTGACCAAACAGTCTAATTACATATACACAGAAAGACTTCAGTAAAGGGGCTGGAGAAAAAAGGTGCTGCCTAAGTAGCCTTGGAAATGAGTAGTTTGCATAACTAAAGGCAAAATAAACTGTAAACAAGCACCACTGATAGAGCTATTTTCCATGGGGGTGTGGTTTAACACTTCTGATACTGCTATATGTGTATACTGGGATTGAATAATTGCATAAATGCATGGCAGATGGTGGGAGCCAAGTTCACCACTGCTGCAGTAGGTTACAGGTAAACAAGGGAGGAGGTTAGACTGATCCAGGTCATAATTAATGGACTCGAGTTGGTGATGTTACTATAAACTCATGTTTAGCTTAATTCAGACATGGATGGCTACATACACAGTTGACCCTTGAACACAGACGTTAGGGGTCCCATTCCCTGTGCAGTCGAAAATACACCGACAACTTTTGACTCCACCAAAATGTAGTTGTACCTCAGTATTCACAGGAAGTTAGTTTCAGAAATCCCCACAATACCAAAATCTGTGAATGTTCAAGACCTCTACATAATCTGGCATAGATCAGTGCATACAGGTAGCTCTCTACATCTGCAGACTCCCAACCAGGGGTGAAAAACAGCACAGGTATTTACTGAAAAGTCCATGTGTAAGTCAACCTGCCCAGTTCAAACTTATGCTGTTCAAGGGTTAACTACAGATATATTTATGTTGGTATACGCACATATATTTCCCCTCTCTGTCCGCTGGGAAGGCCTACAAGCAGCAGTTCCCCTTCAGCAAGGAGTGCCCTTATAGCCCAGATCTCAGTTTCTTTCTTTTCTTTTTTTTTTTAAGATTTCATTTATTTTATTTTTAGAGAGGAAGGAAGGGAGGAAGAGAGGGACAGAAATATCAGTGTGTGGTTGTCTCTCATGCACCCCCTACTGGGGACCTGGCCCACAACCCAGGCATGTGCCCTGATGGAATCGAACCAGCGACCCTTTGGTTTGCAAGTTGCAAGTTGGCGCTCAGTCCACTGAACCACACCAGCCAGGGCCAGATCTTGGTATTTAATTTTATTCTCCAGTAAAAGTAACCAGGGCTCCACGGAGAAGTGACTGATTCTAGGACTGTGGGGGGAGCCGTACAAGATGAGCCTGGACCATCTCGTGGTGCCAGAAAATAACAACAACATCACAGCCGTGGGGCTGAGTCAAAGGGACCCAAGAGCCAATATGAAAGAGCTTCCAGGGGCCAAAGATGGAGCAATCTGAACAACAAAATAAAAAAGTAGTATTTTATTATAACCCAATGCATAAAGTAAATATCCGTGAGTCCATACTGATTCAAATAAATAACTGAATAAACACGTGGAAGAGAAGAGACAAGTTCCTTCTGCAGGAGGATTTCAAAGAATCCGTGTGAGTCCTCTTCCCTCAAGGAGACAGCGAGTTACTTCCCAGCCCTTGAGTATAGTGACTTTCTTCTAAGAACACAGTGTGGAAACAGAAGGTGGTAGCTTTACAGAGGAGAAACCTGCCAAGCACCATCTCAGCTAGGTGATAAAGGTCAACTGCAACCATACCAAGTCATGTTGACAGCATGGACCCTTGGTAAAATGTGATGAGAATGGCACTTTATATCTCTGCAGTCTACCTCTCAAAAATCCACAATCCCATTGTAATCATGAGAAAGCCTCTGACTAATACCAACAGAAGGACATTCCACAAAATACCTGACCAGTGCTCCCCAAAACTGTCAAGATCATCAAAAACAAGAGAAGTCTTCGAAATTGCCACAACCAACCAGGATCTTAAGGAAACACGATAGCTAATACAATGTGTTATCCCAGATGGGATCCTGGAACAGAGAAAAAGGACATGAAGTCAAGACTCTGGGACACTGAGAAAAATATGGACTTCAGATAATAATAAGGTATCACCGTTGGTTCACTAATTGCAACAAATGTGTCGTACTAATATAAGATGTTAAGAACAGGGGAAATGGAGTGTAAGGTTTGCCTTGTCCTCACTGATTTTCTGTGAATTTAAAAGTACTCTAAAACATAAAGTTTATTATAACAAAGAAAAATAAATAAAGCATGCCTGGCACATGGTAATGTCACATAAGAATTAGCTAGAATCATAGTGGTGGCAATATTCACGGATCCTGTGGGCAAAAGATGTGCTAAGGAGAGCCCTTTATATTCTTCCTGTGCAAACTGAGGTCTGCAGGCCCAGAAAGTAAGCTGTCCCTCTGCTAGTCCCCAAGCAACAACCACTCCCAATCCCTGTGCTCCCAACAGGAATAGCACTGCCAGTAGCTTCAGGAATTAACACTGGTGACTTTCTGGGGAGCAGACACCGCCAGCTCACAAATAAAGACAGGCAAGCACACATATCTCCTAAGGCAAAGGAAGTGGGAGAGCTAACAAAAAAAAAAAAAAGGAAAAGGAAAAGGAAAGGAAAGAAAAGATTGGTGGGAATGTAAAGATTTCAATAAAGAGATGCTTATAATTGCAAATTCTGACTAAGGGTCAAGGAACTGACCCCACACAATGGCTGTCATATAACCTAGGAACCCCAGAGATCAGAATGGTGGTTTTGTACAACGGTAACATTCCCTGAAGTACTGAGTGGCTTGTATCTCCCTAGCTTGAAGTCTTAGCTTGAAGTCTTAAGTCCTCTCTAAATGGAAAATCTCTAGTCAGGGTGACCCACACCAACCACGGCACTCTGCCGTTCTCCTCCAAAATGAGCAGGATCAGCACAGTGGATTGAAAACTCATCTCTTGCCCGGCCTCAGCACGACTCTGCCGCAGCCACATTAAACCAGCTGGGCAAAGGAGAAGAGCAGACTGGAGGCGCAGCCCTCCAAAGGTGGATCTGCTCCTGGAAGTGTGAAAAAGCCTCAGGGTTACAATCACATTTCATTAATGAAACACAAACAAGCAGAGACTGTGCTTAATTTACAACAGGAGTTTCCCCACACCTGGCTGGGCTGCCGAGTGTTGTTACTTTCATAACACACCTTGCAAGTGGAAGCTGAGACACAAAGCATCTTAAACACAGTGCACTTCTGGGGAGTCTCGCTAAGAAACAACCCGTTTTTCCTTGGTACTGTTGCTTTAAGAGTGATGAGAGTGCCCTCTAGTGGGGGAGAAAGAACCCTGCAGGCAGGGTGGAAACCTGCGCCCAACACTTTGCTGAACTGGTCACCAGTCGTTCCTTGGTTACTGCTGTTTTCTCATTTTAGTATCTTGGTGGTGTTCAAAGAGAACTGTCCACCCACATAGCACATGCACATTCCTGAGAGACACAGGCAAGTTTCCAGGTGGACTGGGCCAGGTCCGGCTTCATTTCAGCACCTGCATGGGTTTACAGCTCATTCTCAACACTGAAAATGCCACCCTGACATCTTTACATCACTAAACAAAGACCAACTCAACTCAAGGAAAGGTCTTAAAGAACAAAGCTAAATAGAAAGAGTTGGCCACTTCCAAGGGGCCCACCTTTAGACAAACACGGAAAAGGGAGAGATTTCCTGATTTTACCAGACCTTTCTTTCAAGTCCAGCAGCCTGGTACATCCTCAGGCAGAAAACTGAGGAGTGAAGGGGCTCGGGGTCATTGGCCTGACATAGAACATGGCTGTCCCTCATTAAAAGGCAAAATACATCACTCAAAGAAAGTCATATTTATGTTTTTAAACAAAATATAGTTTTTATTTAAAAGTTAGCAGCACAGGACAAGTTCTATCAAAACACAGAAAGGTCTCACTTGAAGAAGTAAGTAGATCCCCTTGCCTGGACTCATTCTTGATTTTATTGAAGTGAATGAGGAATATGCCTAATTGAAATCCCCTCCCTCAATGGGTTTGTTAGCTGGATGCTGCTATTCGGTCTAATGTACATGCACAGGCAGGTGAGGCCCTGAGCAGCTCCAGGGAGTGGTGCATCTCCCCAGGGGCTCACAGGTACTATGCCAGGCTGTAGGTATACAGGGGTCGTGGAGAAGAAGCAATGACACGCTGGGCCTACTGAGGTTACTCTGGCAGCACAAAGGAAAAGGCCAGGAAGGAGAGCATTATTGGTGTTCTTCAAATACAGGCAACCTTATATGACATGCAAGTAGGCAACAGTCAGCAAGAAAATACTCACAAAAGTATTCAAAGGGATGCAAAGTAGAGTAATGATGTTGTATTATTTCCCACCTATCACAGGCAAAATGAAAAGAATGACAGACCCATTACTGAAGAAGATCTAAGGAAAGAGACACCAGAAACCATTAC
This sequence comes from Glossophaga mutica, assembly GCA_039655065.1. Classification (NCBI taxonomy): domain Eukaryota; kingdom Metazoa; phylum Chordata; class Mammalia; order Chiroptera; family Phyllostomidae; genus Glossophaga; species Glossophaga mutica. The sequence continues at coordinate 55,828,482 of CM077307.1, read as the reverse complement.
AGAGGGGTGTGTAAAAATGGTTTCTTCATTTCTGGAGACCAGATGCGTCCAACACCTGTAGAAATGTGCATTCCTTAGGACCCTGCAATGCACTTCTGGGAATTCTAAACAATAACTTGGACAAGCTTTTCAAATATGAAGATCCCTCTCTCAAAAGCTTGCAAATGACCACATAACAGGACTTAAACCTTTGGCTTCAGATAAATAAGAAAATGAAGACATAATTCAACAGCCAGCACGCAGCCAAGAACTAGGGAAAGCATCGATGGAACCTCTGCACTTTTTCTCCCCTTTTCTAGTAGATGTGATCCTTGGCTCATCCGTGACTAGAAACCTTTGACCAAAACTCAGAATAATTGTCATATTTCTGGCTAGTTTCAGGAGTTCAGAGTCATACACAGGCATTTATTCCAATTTAAGTGTTTTGGGTCTGCCTAAGTCTTTTGTTTCTGCTAGAGGCCATGGTGAACATGCTCAGCACGCGCCCTCCTTGGTATAGGCTGGTGGAAGCCTCGGGCTCAGCCTTGAAAATCATGCAGATGCTTCACTCTCAGCATCGCCAAAGGCTGATGGGCATTTCCGAATCTAAGAAAGAACCTATCTTCACTACCACAATGCCTTATACAGAGTCCTGACCCATTCATCCGGAGGAGCTCCGCAACCGTGTGATGTGGACAAGTCACACACCTCATCACACCTGGGGAGACATGTTTAGAAGCTGCCTTTCTGTGATAAATAGTTTCTTTGTGTCTTACATAATCGAGAGAGTAATGTGCCATTGTTAAGGTGACGGCTGTCGGGTTCTTCTGGAAAGGATCAGCCGTGTCCTTGGAAAAGCAAAAAGCTAGAAGCCCAAGTAAGCACTTAAGACATGGCAATGACAAAAAGACATGAATAATAAATACCTTCAAAAATATGATCTTCCTGGGAGCCTTTACTTATACACTAAGCCTTTTTTTTTTTTTCTCTTTCTCTGGCTCCCAAAGAGGATTTAATCCCTTTGACAATTTTTCACTCAGGGAAAGAATAACAAATCCACAGTGGAAAGCAAAACATTATTCCATTAATCAGGTGCAGGATGCCTCATAAATCATTACAAATTTAAATTTCTGCCTTGAGTAACCAAGTGGAAAGAGCTCTAGAACTGGAGTCAGGAAACCTGGATTCTTGTGACCTTGAGTCTCAAGAACTGGCTCTGTGACCTGGGGGCTCTCAGTTGCCTTTCTGAGCTTTGGATTCTCTTTGTAACGAAAATGTCTAGGATCCTCTGGAAGGTGAATATGGGATAAAAGATGTAGAAGAGCTGCTGGGGCCCACCTCCCCCCACCCCCGCCACACTCCCTCGGCCTTTATCATTTCAGTGCCCACAGGCCTCACCTCCAGCTGTAAGCCTGGCCTCCCAATGTACCTCTGCCCTAGGCTCTCTGGCCAGCAGGTCCTTCACTTCCCTAGCGGGATAACTTGGAGGGGCCTGTGCTACACTATATCCCAGGCTCTCCGTGGGGTTGAATCCCAGTTGTCCTCAGGAATCACCAGCTTGAAACACACCCTTTGCCGACTTCTTTCCTCCCTTGTCTCACTCGCCATTCCCCCACCAGTGTTTCCTGGGACCCCACAGAAACTACATGCCCTGCAATCCTGGTCTCAGGTTTTGCTTCTGTAGGAACCAAAACTAGGACAGTGTGTTATACGCCTTTCTCTCAGGGTCTAAGCATTTTTAAATGGCCTGCCCTTACATGGTTATTCCTTCCTCGTGATGTAGGAGGGAGGAAATTTTCTGCAGGACATACTCGAATGCAAACTTTTGAGAGTTTGGCTTTCATATCTCCCCTCTAACATCTCAAGGCAGTTCCATCAGCTGCTCCCAACTCCTAGTGGTCCTCACCAAGGAATCACCAACAAGGCAGAGGGCTATGATCTAAACGTACCTCCCTTTGGCATCAGCATGCAGGGCCATTACCCACTTCCTCAGTTCCCTGCTTCCACTATGAGAGGGACTACCAATGTGCTACTGCATGCTTAGAAAGGCGCACGAATGCCAGGAATGCCAGGAATGCCAGGTTGCCAAGCAGCCTGAGTGGGACCTTTGGCTGAAGATTCAAGGCCCAACCACTCCTCTGCTGAGTGGTTGAAATGTCATGGTTACAGCCCGGCAGGTAAGAAAGGTACAAAAAGGCCCATCTCCACTGAACCTCTGGCTTGGCAGAAACAGATCTTCAGTAACCAAGATCTGCTGAAATAGGCACTTCTGGTCCCGGGCCTGCTGCGCACACACACCACCATTAGACCATCTCTGAAGACATCTTTGCACCCAGTCTGCGCTGCTGTAATCATCATCACCCAGATGAAACAGAGGTGGGAACCCAGCGGTGAGAGCACACTGCTCACGGACCTCTGTACCCATGCGTACAACAGGCAGTGTCCACAGTGCCGTCCCAGGGAGCCAGCTCGACCCTGTTCCAGCAGCACCATTTTCCATGGCAGCCTGCAAGAAATTGGCACTTTCTACAGCAAATCTTTGACTACAAAGGGAAAACTGTGATGAAGGGAGAATATGCTAAAACTTCAAGGAAATTCCAGGACAGCAAACGTGAAATTATCAAAAAAAAGAAAAAGAAAAAGAAAGGCAGTCAGGAGGCAGCAGAGTCTGCTTAGATGGGAAGCAAGGAAAAGTCTCCCTCATGGACTTCACATCGCCAGAGCAAGAGTTAAGCTGATTCATCACCATTGGCTTTACCTGACACCTTTCAAGGAGATAGCAAGCAGGAGCGAAAGACAAGAGGTGAAAGAGCAAGGTTGAGATCAACTTGAAAACACTCTGCCTTTCCCACAGAGGCTCTCGAGACGAAAGCCAGCCCACCAGGGCAGTGAATAGCGAAATGAAATCTTCAGTGTCAGAAGCCTTACAGATAATTTAGCCCAGCCTCCTTGTCCTGCGGAGAAGGACGTGCAACCCAGACACGTGCAGACTTCACCTGTGTCTCACTGAGGAAACCCTGTTCTTCTCAGCAGAGCTCTTTCTAGTGCGACCGCTGGAGAGTGCACGCGCAGGTCACCCTCCTTCCAGGGAGCATCTCTGTATTGAAGAATCCCACCCTGTCTTCCAGGAAATGCCACCCCCACACCAGGCCCTCCTTCGCTTAGTCTGCTGATAGACTAATAGGAAATGCCAGACTCCCACGGAATAGACTCCTTGCCGCAGAGAGGGACCTTCGGGCGTGAGCCTTGTCTTTCAGATGTCTGAACTTGAGATCAGCCATGATCTGCTCCTCATTAACTTAGCTGAATGGCTTACGAAGGCAAAATGAGCTATTTTTGTCTTTGAAACAGAAATGATTTGACCATTGGGTGTCAGACACACAAGGATAAAACAACTCAGACCCCTGCAGCCCACATGCCAGAAAGGCAGAGAGCACCACCGGCGGTATCCCAGCCATTTAGACAGTGAGCACCAGGTGTCATCGCTGGACTTGAGCTTTACATGACTGATTGGACTGATTCTTGCCCAACACTGAGGCGGCCATTGTTATCCCCATCTCACAGATGAAGAAACAGAGGCTGGGAAAAGGGAACTGGCACCAGTTACACAGCTGCTGGGACGACCTGGGGTGACGGTTTGCCGGGTTCCCAGCTGTAGCTGTCCATCCTCCCAAGTAAATAGGTATTTTTATTCATTTGGTTAATCCCCACCTTGGAACAGAACGCAGTTAAGGTGGTGATGTATGAGTAAACAGAAAAGCTGTATTAGAAAGGGCTTGGGGGATAACGAAGCATTTATGAGAGAGAGGACAAGTAAGGTCTGGCTGCCCTGAGCGCCCTGGGGACAGGAGACATGCTGTGGATGAGAAAGAGTGACACACTTTCTTGCGGCTCTGTGGAAAGCCAGCATCAGCAGCCTTAACACACATGGGGCCTGGCGCTGCCCGGGAAGCATGGGCTCTGCAGAAGGCAGCACTGCCCCCTCCTAGCATCTGTGTGTGCATTGCGGAGGGTCTGAGATCCATCTGAGGGAAGGGAGGGCAAGCAAATAACAAAGAGAAAGAAATACAGATAGTTGGGAGGAAAGCTGAAACAGGTTCCCCATATAGCTGTTAACCTGTTTGCCCAAAGAGAGGGAAAAGAATGAAATATGAAAATGAAACCCAACAAGAAAATGAACTCCCTGAGCCCCTCAAGACACTCCCATATCTGAATTCAGAGACCATTCTCTCCCACCACAATAAGCAGCTGAAATTTCTGCAACCCAAGCTTTGTTCCATACCAAAGAAATGCCCTGTAGGAAAAAAAATACCTTTGGGGAAATAAAAATTTCCACCAACAGCCTCTTAAGGACTTCAAACATTCATCTGGAGGGCCAAGTGAGAATGCAGATGCGTGAAAAGCCCCCTAGCAGTCCCCTTTGTGTGGCCGGGACCTGTAGGGCATACTTCACTGGAGAGGGGTTTGTTCCATTCATTTATCAATTTACTGAGCATATTCCACAGTGAAAAGAAAGGCAAACGTGAATACCCCATGATCCTCTTTTCAACTTAAAAGTAACTGGAGTACTACAAGGCAGAATGTACTTACCCGATAAAACAAGTACAAACAACAACATTCCAAAGAGAGGGACTCTTACAGTAGGGGAAGGGTAGTCATTAGAAAAGACTCTGAAAGAAATGGTACTTAGCTAGATTCTGAAGGGTGTAAGGAGATAAGGACAGATCGAGACAATGGCTATAAAAGAGAGCACGAAATGCAAGGAAGGCACAGAGAAGCAACAGTGAGCGCAGGGAGCAGTTGGAGCTGAAGGCATCGTGTATTTCAAACATTTACCGAGCACCTACTGCTTGCTAGACACTATTGCAGGTACCTGGACAAAACAAACACCCCAGTGTCACGGAGCTTGCGTGGAGGTCGAGAGAAAACAGACTAACAAATCAAGAAATAAATGATATAGTATATTAGAAGGTGTACGGAATATAAAGAAAAACCAAACACAGAGGAAGATAATTGAATGCTGAGGAAGAGGGAAGGAAGTACAGCTGCAAGTTGGTGGGTTCAAGAACACACACAGTCTTGAATATCAAGTTAAGGCATTTGAACTTGAGTTCACAGGTAACTGTTCTGCAAAAAAAGTCTTATAAAATGCTTGGCAGTAAAAGTCAGTGATCGGCAGCAGTTAGCTATTGGTCAAGATGGTTAATTTGGGATGATTTTGAGGACACCAAATTCTTGGCAACACATGTGATCGCTAGACAGCCCAGGGCAGAGAGACACACAGGAGAGACACCCAGGAAGAGGTGGGTCGAGGAGTGCATTTCACTGAACACTGGTGTTGCTACTTACTTCCGAAGAGGGTTCTTCGAGGAAAACAAAAAAATTGGCAAGGAGGCATGCAACAACCCAACCCCCACCTGGCAGGATATTAAATGTTCTGAGTTGTCCTGTGACTAAACCAACAAATAGAACCATGTTTAATTCTAAGTCAGCATTTTGTACTCTTTCCTGACCAATTAATTTTTTTAGGGTTCAAGATACAGAATATCTATTAAAAAAAAAACCTGCAGGCCCATCTTTGTGAAATGCTGATCAAGAGGGAAAGTAATAAAACCCTGCAAATTGGAAGAAGAAAATGGATTTTTGAAGGAGGGAGAAGCTGGTGAATGACAGGCCCCGGCAACCACTTGATGGGGAGTGCCCTGCAGCGCAGGCAGGGGGGCAGGGGAGGAGCTGTCAAAGTCAGAGAGGACAGGAGCAGGCCACGATGACGATGACGCTGCCTCAGAATCCTCAAGAACATCTCCATCAAAAGCTGAGCTGCCTTCCGGGAGGGCTCAATGAATGCTAACTCACTTCTGAAAGCCTCCTATCTGACAGCAATGAAAACAAGGAATTAAGAAAGGGATAATCTTCCTTTTATGAAAAGAGAGAAGTTAAGGCTTTAGACAGGCAGCATCCTAGATCACCCCTGCAATCAATCCTGAAGGGATGGAGAAGGATGGTGAATTTTGAAGAAGAAAAGGAAAAAGCACTGTTGGAATTAAACCTTGTTTATTCAGACTAGGAAGATAAAGAACATCTTAAATCATTAATCCTGAAAAGCACATCTTGTCCACTCACACAGACATATATAAATCGAGCATCTTTTTCCTTTGGCTGCTTAGCAGGTCGTCTGTATTTATTAAATTGCCTTTAGAACTTTTAGATGGCAATAAGTTTTAAAAAGCAAAGACCTAAGAAGCCATTTATGTTTATTTGCCAAGTTGTCTTAGAGGACCGGTGCAGATTATGAATGTCACCTCTTAATCAGAGTGCAAGTTTGTAAATCAATCACTCGTAAGACCACATTGAACAACAACAAAAAAAGGCTAACAAATTTCTTTTCTGATCCCACTATTCAGGAAAAGCTATTGGGAAAACAGAGATGATTTACACATGTTAAAAAATTTAAAGCCTCTATTAAACTGTCATGTGAAATTCATACTTATCTAATTTTTCGACACATATAGAATTTACTCTCTAGCTCATCTATGCCATCAAATCTGTGATGTCATATAACAGAAATGCAGATTTATCTGTTTAAACAGTCACACAGTCCTGAATCAGAAGTCAGTTGTAAGTCACTAATTATTACCACAATTTAAAAACAACACATATTTAAAACATATTAAAAACATATTTGCCAATGATACCTCAGAGAAGGGTTTAATCTCCAAAATATATAAAGAACTTACATGACTCCACTCTAAGAAGACAAGCAACCCAATTAAAAAATGGGCAAGGGACTTGAACAGACACTTCTCCAAGGAGGACATACAGAGGATCCAGAGACACATGAAAAGATGCTCGGTATCGCTAGCTATCAGAGAGATGCAAATTAAAACCACAGTGAGATACCACTTGACACCAGTCAGAATGGCCATCATAAACAAAGCAACAAACAACAAGTGTTGGAGAAGTTGTGGAGAAAAGGAGACCCCAGGGCACTGTTGGTGGGATTGCAGAGTGGTACAACCACTATAGAAAACAGTATGGAATTTTCTAAGAAAACTAAAAATGGATCTACCTTTTGACCCAGCAATTCCACTGCTAGGATTATATCCTAAGAACCCTGAAACACCAATCCAAAAGAACCTATGCACCTCAATGTTCATAGCAGCACAATTTACAATAGCCAAGTGTTGGAAGCAACCTAAGTACCCATCAGTAAATGAATGGATCAAAAAACTATGGTACATTTACACACTGGAATTCTATGCAACAGAAAGAAAGAAGGAGCCCCTACCCTTTGTGACAACATGGATGGAACTGGAGAGCATCATGCTAAGCGAAATAAGCCAGGCAATGAAAGACAAATACCGTATGATCTCACCTTTAACAGGAACCTAATCAACAAAACAAACAAACAAGCATAATATAACCAAAGACACTGAAATTGAGAACAGACTGACAGTCGCCAGAGGGGAGAGGGGAGGGAATTTCAGGGGAAAAGGGGAAGGGTTTACAGGAACGAGTATAAAGGACACATGGACAAAAACTATGGGGGGTGGAAATGGGAGGAAGGTGGGGAGGGATGGGGCAGTGGCCTGGGATGGGAGTAAAAGACAGAAAACTGTACAAGAACAACAATTAAAATAAAATTAAAAAAAATAAAAAATAAAAACAACACCTGAAGAGTATTTTGACCCAGAAGTAGTTAATCAACTGATGCTTCTTCTACACTCCATAATGTGGGGAACTTGTTAAGCTGCAGGTTCTGATTCAGTAAGTCTTGGGAGTGGGGGAGCTGCCTGGGAGTCCACATTTCTACCAATTCCCAGTGATGCCCATTCTGCTGGATGCCCAGACTGCCCTCTTTGAGTAGCAGGGCAATGGAGTATCTTCCGGGGCTGAGGCTTAAGGGGAGGTGGTACAGTATGATGAATTCAGCTGAGTGAAAGCAACTGAGTGGTTTTTTCAGTAGGCCTGATGATCCCTGCTGGATCTTCTGGAAAAGTATTGCTGTGCCTTCTGTCTAGAAAGACTTGGACAACTCAGGTTCTAAAAGCATATGTGCAAAACGAGGGAGAACAAGTACAAAGGAGAAACATGAGATTGTAATAATAGTGTAGTATAGTGCAAGGCTCTGTACTCTGAGCTACGAACAAACAAAAAGCAGGATTCTTAGCTTAGTCTGGATTGAGGTTCAGGATTTGGATTTTTATAAATACCCGGCTGATTCTCAGGACCATGAATGTTCTAGACAAGCTACAGCAAGATCAACATTCTTCTCACGTTTCAATAAAAATATTGGAAACTCAGCATATGCCCAAGGCCACCCAACCCATGACAGAGCTAAGATTCAAACCCAGAGGGTCTCCTGACATGGAGACAGGAGCTCTTTCCTCTAAATGACACCACTGGGCGAGGAGATCCCAAAACCATTGTTTGTAACCAATGTTTGAGGCACTAACGTCAAGTTCTCAATAGGTAAAGATATCAGGAATTACACATGAGTTGGCTTAACAAAACTGAGGCTGGGGAGGGGGAAAGGAGTGTTTTTCTTGTTGAAAGAAGTAGAGAGTTTCCCTAAGGAGACAGCAGAGCGCACCGTCCAGATGGAATGAGGGCTCCGCAGGGCTGAATGCAAGCTCCTAGGGCCGTGCCTGGTCCAGAACAGGAACTTAATAAGCATTTGTTGAATGACTGAACAAGGAACAAGCCAACACATTCCAATGTTTATTGAACTCCGACTAGGGGCCAAGCACAGCGGATGTAAAATGAGTAAGATACAGACCCCGACTGTAAGTGGTTAGCATCTGTTTTCCTAATTAATGCTTTGTTAAGAAAGTTATGGTTTCTGGCTTTTATGACAGTTGATGCGCTGACGGCTCCTTCCTCCTCCCCTTTCCTTGGCCTCTGAGCTGATAGCAGCCTTCCTCTTCCCATTAGTGAAAGCAGTAAGCTTCCTGGCCCTTTCTGTGCTCTGCAGCCCACTGTTATCCCGGTGAAGCAGGAAAAACATGAGTGCTGTTGTTCTGAAAACCTGGCTCGCTGACAGCACTTCCATGTGGTAGACCCTGCTCTGAGCACGGGATTGATAGCTTCGTTTAGTCCTCGTGGCAACTGTGCTATGTGGCATCACGGCGTGACAGATGAGGAGACTGAGACCCAGAAAGGCTAGTGATGCACACAACGTCTGCCAGCTAGAAACTGGGCAGTCTGACTCCAGGGCCCTCTCTCCATCACCCCAAACTGTCTCTCAAAGTGAAGGCCCGGACGACCCCTTGTCACATATCAGGTTCACAGTTTTGTCTCAAGCGTACATTTGGCACCTTACATGATATGGCAATGATCCCACCTGTCTCGGTAGCAAAGATAGTCTTTATTTCCTTTCAAACAAAAGCTCAATACTGCTGTTAGGTAACAATATTTCCCTCCAACAGTTCTTATTTCAACAAGTGCGTGAGCCAAAGAGTAACATATTTGAATTCTTTGAAACATTTCTAGGGATCTTCCAATATAAAGAGGCGGGGTAGGGGGGAAGCCATACTGGTTGATATTAAATTCCAACAAAACTGTTCGATTTATTTTTCATGTTTTAAGTCCTCTTCCTAATATGACCTTTTATCACAGGAAAAAAATGGGTGTTGTAAAGCTTTTGTACAGCCACGTCCTGAGCACCCCCATTTCAAATACGCACACAGAGAGATGGACACGCACACACGTGACTTGGTAAAAAGAACAGGGCTTTGACAAATGAGTTCGCTAATGGGACTGTCAAGCAACTGGAGAGAAACCGCATTTTCTATGAGCACTGTAAAAATCCTCCTTTTTGTAAGGGCAGAAGGCAGGTTACTGGTAAGAAGATTACTTTTTAAATAAATCCAAAGTTAGTTTTAAACCCTTTACTGCCAAGATGCATTTCATTAAGTGCAAAAATAGGTTCCTTCCCATAAGGGTAAACAAGATAAGTTCGATTTTCCTAAAAATTGGTTTAAAAATAAACCCACTATATCACTAGCTTAGGCATCTAATTTCCTTGTGATAAGAAAGTAATCCTTCCTTCACCTTCTCCCCACTCTGGCTGCAGGCTAACATTTTCAAACAGAATAAAGCCTGAGAAATAAAAGACATGGTGTACCCAGACCTATTCCTTTAGGTGAGAACTGACCCGATGCAGCTCGCAGCAACGTGGTCCTGAGAGCAGATGCAAAATTTGGAAGATACGGAGTCGGGTGCTCCAGGTAGTGGAGTGTGGACTCCCTCAGAGGGATCTGCCCGCTGCACTCACCAGACACACAAAGCTGGCTGCTCCCTCACTGGTTCAAAAGGACCGAAATGCAGCTCTGCAATGTCTTTTTTTCATTATATTTTATTGATTATGCTAACATAGTTGTCCCAATTTCCCCCCCTCTGCCCTCCTCCTAGCACTCTAGACTAATCTTTCAGGCAATCCCCACACTATTATTCCTGTCCATGGGTCATGCATGTAAGTTCTTTGGCTACTCCATTTCCTATACTGTACTTGACATACCCATGGTTATTCTGTAACTACCTATCTGTACTTCTTAGTCCCCTCCCCTCTTCACCCATTCTCTCATACCCCTCTCCCACCTGGCAACCATCAAAACACTCTCCATATCCATGATTCTGTCTCTCTTCTTCTTTGTTTAGTTTGGTTTCTAGATTCAATTGCTGATAGATATGTACTTATGGCCATTTTATAATTCATAGTTTTGATCTTCTTTTTCTTAAACAAGTCCCTTTAACATTTCATATAATAATGGCTTGGTGATGATGAACTCCTTTAGTTTTCCCTTGTCTGGAAAGCTCTTTATCTGCTCTTTGAATTCTAAATGATCAAAGAGCTTCATTTAGAAGATGGTTCATTTAGACCTTCTAAATGAAGCTCTTTGATGCTAAATGACAGCTTTGCTGGGTAGAGCAATCTTGGCTGTAGGTCCCTCCTTTTCATGACTTTGAATATTTCTTGCCAACCCCTTCTAGCCTTCAAAGTTTCTTTTGAGAAATCAGCTGACAGTCTTATGGGAACTCCCTTGTGTGTAACTAATTGCTTTTCTCTCGCTACTTTTAAGATTCTCTCTTTAACTTCTGGTATTTTAATTATTATGTGTCTCGGAGTGGGTCATCATCTTGTTTGGGACTCTCTGTGCTTCCTGAACTTGCCTATTTCCTTCACCAAGTTAAGAAAGTTTTCTTTCATTATTTTTTCAAAAATATTTCCAATTTCTTGCTCTTTCTCTTCTCCTATGGCACCCCCATGATGGGAATGTTGGAATGCTGGAAGTTGTCCCAGAGGTTGCTTACACTATCTTCGTTTCTTTGGATTTTTTTTCTTCTTCTTGTTCTGATTGGTTGTTTTTTGCTTATGTTCCAAAATAAATTATTTGATTCTTGACTTCATCCATTCTACCGTTTCCCTGTAAACCGTTCTTTATTTCAATTAGTGTATCTTTTGCTTCTGACTGGATCTTTTTTTATGCTGCTGAGGTCCTCAGTTCATTGAGCCTCCTTATAACCAGGATTTTTAACACTGCATCTGATAGACTGTTTGTCTCCATTTTGTTTCTCTCTTTTTCTGGAGTTTTGATCTATTCTTTCATTTGGGCCATGTTTCTTTGTCTCAATAGTAGCTTCCATGTGTTTGTTTCTATGCATTAGGTAAAGCTGCTTTGACTCCATGCCTTGGTAGTGTGGTCTAATGTAGTAGGTGTCCTGTACGGTACAGTGGCACAGTCTCCCCTATCACCCAAGCTGGGTACTCAAGGTGCGCCCTTTGTGTGGGCTGAGTAAACCCTTCTCTTATAGTTGAGCCTTGGTTGCTATTGGCAGGTCAATGGGAGGGATTTATCCTGGCCAGTCAGTTGCAGGGACAGGCTATGACTACTGACCGCTAACCTCCATCCTCCATGCAGGATTAGCTGTGCAGGGGCAGGGTGGTGGTGCTCCAGTGTGGTCTGTAGCTGAACACTGGGTGCACAGGCCCTGGGACTTCCCAGGTGGTGCAGGTCAAAATCAGCCCACACCTGTGTTTTGCCTGGGGCCACCCAGTATGAACTATAAAGCAGTCTGAGATGGCTGCTACTTGTGCTGGGCTTGGAGATTTCCAGGCAAAACCAAGCTGTGAATGTAGGCTGGTTGCTGCTAGTGTCATGCCTGAGGCCACATAACAAGAGGTACAGGGGCTGGGGGCTCACTGAGGCTAGCTGTTGCTTGTTTAAAAGGCAACTTCCTTGTTTAGGAAGTTGTGAAGCATGAACCCCAACCAGCCATTCATATGGAAAAGCTGCTGTTAATAACTGTAAGTTGGGTGGCATGGAGTCTCAAGGGATCTCCAGAGCAGGGCAGTTAGCCAGGTTGATGGAGGATCAGATACAGAACCTGCCTGCCAGGTCAGTAGCTTAGTGGGGGGAAGGTTCAGAAAAGGGACCATGGCCTCTGCCCACCTTTCTGACCAGAAGAGAGCTTTCTCCCAGCTCTTGCCTTAATGCCAGACACTTCACTTCTTCCCTGTGAGCCACTGGTGCCTTTCAAGCTGCTACCGCAGTGTTAGAGCTCAGAGAGAGTAAGTCTGAGTAAGTCTGTGTGTGGATTCTTTAGGAGGAAGTGCTTGGGACTCTAGAAGTTTCTTCCACCAACTCAATCCCCACTAGGGTTTTGTTTTTTGTTTTTTGTTTTTTTCCAGCCAGAAGTTATGGGTACTTATCTTCCTGGAATTGAAACACTGGGCTGGTGGGTGTGGCATGTACCTGGGATCTTTGCTCTCAAGATATCCCTCCTGAATTTTTATCCACCACACATGGGTGTGGGACCAGTCCAATCCACATCTGTGCCCTTCCTACCAGTCTGGATGGATGAGATTTAACTGCTTAGTTGTCAACTTCCATTCAACTAGATTTCTGATGTTTCTGAGTGATGGTTGTTCTATAATTTAATTATAATTTTGATGTGGCTGTGTGAGGAGGTCAGCTGTCCTTATCTATGCTGCCATCTTGACCAGAAGTCTCTTTCTCCTCTTTTAAAATGGGAGAATACCCCTGACTCTGCAGGACCACTCAAGTTCTTTACTGTCTTCAGAAAAACTGTAAGTTCTCTGATAAAGGTCTTTCAGAGCTTTTATTCTCATCTTAATTATCTCATCATGGCAGAGATGAGTAATTATATCCCCTTCTTTCTCTAAGCAGCAGATCCTACCACCCCATCCAGCTAGAGGCTACACAATCACCCCTTCTTGCAGCTGGCATGGCCCTGCACCTTAACTTTGGGCGATGCCATGTAACACAGAATGCCTCACCGTAGAAAGGATGATGATGCCCCTCCTCTTTCCCCTTGCCAGAGGGAGCAGTGGCAAGCTTGCTGTGACCATGTCTACATGAAACACACCCTGGGAGACAGTGAGACACCAAATACAAGAGGCTTGTGTTTGTGGAAGACATCTTGAAGCAGAGCCAAGTACTCTCTCTAGTTACCCAGCTACATCTATACTACCAGGTGAAAGAAAACAAACTTCTATCTGACTTAAGCCACTGTTTTTAAAAATCTCTTTGTTATAATAGTTTAGCCTCTTCCTTGAGGAATTCAACTCATTCTGAACTCCTGTCCCAACAAAGATGGAATTTCTCTACCCTTTCCAACATTCCCCATACTTCATGTCTTTGCTTTTAGGGGTGCCTGCTCTTTCCTGGTTTCCTCTTCCTGCCTAAATGTATTAATTGTCCAAGATGCAGGGGCTCTCCTTCCTCCCCTCTAAAGAATCCTCCCCTAACAGATCCCTTCCTCAGAGATTCTGTTGCCCTTCGAATCTGAATCTTTGGCATTTGATCAGGTACCGAATGGAAAAGACCCTAGTTGTCTCATGGGCATATTTCTCCACATCTTCATGGCAGTGGTGATACAAGAGTACTGAAAAAGCCAAAGACACTGCACTGCTCCTCCCATGAGGATATGAAGGAGTGGATCTTCAAATCACACTTATTGTGAAGAGAATGAAGTCCACGCCAGAATGCCTACCATAATGAAGATATCCAAACAATTGTTCTTGTTCCTTTCATTTCCAGACAGAGAGCTGCATGTGTCACTTATTTCCCCCAATACTCTGTATAAAACTGGGAATGCAATGGATTTTAATAAATGCTGTAAATCACTAAAATCCCCAAGTATTTTTTTAGGCTGTTTTGTCACAAGCAAGCATGATGCTGACCATGTTCATGAAAGACAAGCTTTAGTCTCTCACACTTAAAAAATAAAAATAAAAAAAACAACATCATTATCTTTTGTTGGATCTTGACTCCCCTCCTCTGACCTGGATTCTCTCGGTCTTCAAGTGACTTGCGCACAAGCCTCCCAGGGGTCATAGGGCACTAGGAGGTGAGGTTTGCTTCAGGGGTGAGCGGGAAGGAGTATTATACTCTCTGTCCAGCTGACAGTGGTCGGGGCCCCCTCTGAGCCTGTCTTGAGGTAGAAAGACATCCATATGCACTTCTCCCCTGGGTTTGGACAAGAGGAACTTTCTCTAATCCAGAAATGGGACAGCTCTTAGAACTTGTCTCCACCACAGAAATCCCTGGCTGTGCAGGGTGTCTCAATTCAGCGTTATAAAATAGACCACACTGACCAATAAAAGTGGCTGCCACAGAGGAGACTGGCAAACTCCCCAGTGTCAGCTCATAGACAGAGCTGCCAGGGACAGCCTAGCATGGGGCTCTGAAACCAAGTCTCCAAGCTACAAAAAATGTTCTCCACTCATCCCTGCTTTCATCCAGATTAACTCATCATCAATTACTTTAAGAAATATTTATTGAGTACCTACTCTAAGCAAGTCACCAAATACACACCACAGAAATAAGATAACTACTCAAGAATTTTTAATTTCTGTAAAAGAGGCAGAAGTAAACAGGTAATTTTCCATATAATCTGACAAGCACTATACTAAAGAATGCAAAGACCTATGGGAATGCCTACAGATGGGGACAGAAAGGTAAAGAGGGGACAACCTGGTCAGCAGGGACAGACTCCAGGGAAATGTTGAAGCCACTCCTTTTATTCTACCCCTTTCCTGGTAAGAGAAAGGCCTTCCTTCCTTCAGTGGTACCATAAAGTCAGCCAAAAGTAAAAGGTGCATGCATAGCCCGCAGTGTTAATGAAGTACTCTGCAAATGCCAAACAGGTGGGATGCAAAATTTCTCCCTGCTAAAGAGATCTTTATATCTACTTCCACAAAGCATCAGATTAATCCCTTTCACCATAAAAATCGGTAAGAGGTGAGACAAGAAACAGGCAGGGGATACATCTGCTTCTGCAGTCAGAAAACCAAAATTAGACTCAATATTGAATACATTGTTCAGGAACCTGGATTTCATGGTGAAAGGCACCACATGAATAAACCAATGATGGACAGATGCATGTAACGTGAGCACTGAGCAACAATGCAAGGAACTCAGAGACTCTATTGTTCTGGGGTGGCAAAGGGTCCGAACAGGTGGGGATTTGGAGCTCATTCCCATGCTGTCCCCATTGTCCTGCTTTGTACTTCTTCTGTCACTGGGGAGAAGACATTTATGGAATTGCAAACCTAAAATCTTAGAGATCATCATCTCATTTTACAGAAGAATCTGAGGTTTAGAAAAGCCAACTGCCTTGCCCTGATGGTGAGTGACAAAACCAAATTAGAACCCAGGCTCTGAACTCTCTCAGCTGTGGGCTTATTCCACTAACCCACTTTGAGCTGAGAAACCTGGCACTAGACAAATACTTATTTGGGAAAGATTATGACTTCCTTAGAGACCTTTTTCCTTCAGTACACCCCCTCTCCCCACTGAGAATCTATGTCACCAAGAAATAGCTATCAGGACAAAAGCAGTAGCTGTTGAAAAGGCTTTTGCAAGGATGGAGGCCAAGGATCAAAGCTGCAGACAGAAAAAGAAGCCACTGTCACCAAATGAATGTTTCTTGCAAAGAAACAGTCTATGTAGTTGAGTGTTTATGTGTGCCTACCTGTTTTTATGTGTATGTGTATGTAAGTGTGAGAGTGCTGTATATGGACCTGTGTGTCTGAGAGTTGTGAGTGTATGTGAAGTTCTTGTTTGTGGATTTGTATGCATATATCTTTGTCTGTTAAGGCTCCTGTAACAAATACCACAGACCAGGTAGCTTATAAACAACAGGAATTTATATTCCATAATTCTGGAGGCTGGAAAGTCCAAGATCAAGGTATCAAGCAGATTCAATGTCCAGTGAGACCACCTCCTAGTTCATCAACGGCTGTCTTTTTGCTGCATCCTCCTTTAGTGAAGGGATGAGGGAGCTCTCTGGAGTCTCCTCTATGATGCACGGATCCCATTCATGAGGGCTCTACCCTCATGACTTAATCATCTTCCAAAGGCTCCCCTTCCAAACCATCACATTGGGGGTTAGGATTTAGGAAATGATTCCTCAGGGTACCAGTAAATTCAGAGCCACAAGCAGCTGAGAGAAAGGAAAATATATTCAAATAGATATTTTCTGCTGAACCAGACAAGCATGTTGGCTTTGGGTAAGGTACTGAATCCCTTAAAAGGATTTCCAGCCTAGAGAATCACCATCTTGAAGTCCATGTTTGCCCACAATTTCCCTTGTGGGGGCATGACAGCAACTGAATAGAAAGGAAGCCAATAATGCCTTTCTTCTTAAATACCGAAGATCACACATAGAGGATTGTTAAATAAAATCTGTTGAGCTGATGGAGGTGGGGGTGGTGATTCTGCTCTACCAGAAGTTTCTACTTTGAACCAACCAATGTCCTGAACTTCCACCTCATTTGTTTGGATCCTATCTCTGTCTATTTCCTGTCTTTTCACCTTCATCACCTGGATCACCTGCCTCCGGGAAATGGGTTTCCAGCAACACACCTCAACTTTAGAACATGTTTGTTTAGATCAAGTTAAAGAAAGTCTTCTCATCTGTATTCAACTGCCCATTGGATCCCAAGAACTCGCCCAAACATCAGGCCTATACAGCAGCCAAAACTAAGGGTGCCCAAAAAGGGAGCAGGTATTTCTGCAAATGCTGACGCTTCCTGGACAGACACAATATAATAGGAAGGACCAGCTCCACAGAGCTTTCTGACAGGTAGTCATTTAGCCGAGCAGGGACCTTCCCTATGCACGTACCGGCAGGGGAGAAGAGCAGCAGAGGCAGCACAGGGGACCGAAACCCGTACAGGCTCCCGGGCAGGCAGGCCTCACTTTCTGTCCCTCCTCTGTCTGTTCCTAGGAATCTTAACCAAATTACTGAACCAGACTGAGTTGTGGCTTTCTAATCAAACATATCCACCTCACGAACTATTGTAATTAAGTGAGATATTGTTCTTCCAGCACCTAGAACTGACTCTGACACTGGATAAATGATGGATAGGAACACTACTAGAATTTATATAAGAATTGCCATTTCTGAGACCCACAGATTTGGTAAACTTTGGAGAAAAAAATTGCACCTAAGAATTAGTAAAAATGACTGATTGCAGTTCCAATTCATCCTAAACAAAAGACTGAAAAAATTTTTTTCTCAAATATTTCAAACCTCTTCTAAACAACAATAAGGTTCCTGGAATTGGCATGCACAAAGATGTCACATAATTTTGGGGTCAGATGTCTCCCGAGGTCTGATGTTTAACCAACTGTGAAAGCTATTTATTACCAGGCATGTTCTGGGGGCTTGTTCGTCTACAAGGAATATTTTACACACACACACACACACACACACACACTCTCTCTCTCTCTCTCTCTCTCTCTCTCTCTCTCTCTCTCTCTCTCTCTCTCTCTCTCTCTCTTCCGTGAACAGTCCCCTTGGTGATTTTTTTTTTCTCCTGTGAAAAACAAGGAGGATAGAATTAGCTTAGGGATCTCTACACGGAATCACAGAAGACACCACTTAATGAGATTAAAATTGAGTTTGTCAAAGATGACTAGATGATATATTACAGACTGCAAATTTAGCACTAATTTCAAAAACCCTCACACATTAGCAAGTCCTAGAAAGGCATTTATTTGTAAGCTGTACATCAAGAAACAAAGAGTCTATTGACAACAAGGCTATTTTGGAGAAAGTTTGTCTCCTGATAGAAATAAATGCATCTGAAACAGCTATTGACCAGGTTCCTGCCATTTAGTAAACCTCTGGTTTCTGGAGGTGCATTTATAAATGGCCTGTAGCTTTCTTTCTATTAGCTATTAACAATGAAGGATACAAACTTCTGAAATAAAGCACCTGTGTTCAAGTCTGCGTTGAGCCTGTTAGTGGTAGGTGCTGCTGCCTCCCAGGCCCGAGCAGCACAGATGCCAGAAGACTGCAGGAGAGGCCAGCCAGCACCAAAGACCTGACCTCCCAAGGGTCCCTTCCCTCCCAAGCAGAGGTCTTTAATGAAGCCAGAGTAGGAAAGCCTGGGGTGTGCAATGGAATCACAAGCACAGAGGCACAACTTTGAATGGAGCCTAGCCTTTCAAAAGTATTGTTGAGGGGAGGTGGGGAGGGCGCAGGCAGGCTCCCCCTCCACAACACAACTGGGGACACATGAGACACCTGGAATCAATTACGTGTCCCCATGGCGGAAACCTGTGTCAGGAAGGAAAGCAACTGCCTTCTCACCTTAGGTCTGTGTGCTGGGTGGGGCCTGAAGGCAGAGCTCCTGAAGGGCGGAACTCCACCTCGGGGGCAGGAAGCCCTCACCTGGTGTTCAGTCCCGCGTGGTGCAGTTAGATAGGATATCGCAGCCATTCAAGTGCACGCTCAAAAGAACACCGGTTTTTGATATCAGCCCCAAGTCAGATGAATTTTGACTCTGGCCCTTTTTAGCTATAGGATCTGCTAAATTTTCTGAGCCTTCATTTCCTTGAATGAAACACAGGGATAATAATGTCCACCTCAGCAGCATCCTGTAGTAAATGGGATAATTTGTATAGAAACACCTAATTCATTTCTGTAATATCAGTAGATACTCAATATTAGTTTATTTTTAAAACAAATCACGTAACAACATGAAAAAGACTTACATACTAGGTTCGAAAAGCAAAACAGCGACACCAGTTCAGCTCTGGGCTCTTGAGCAAACAAACGTACAACACAAAACAGAGTGGGAGGAAATGCACTCAACTGTCAGCTGCGTGGAGGCCAGGTTATCATGTAGCAAGTTTCTTCCCCCTTTCCCAATTTTCTTTTAAGGAGAAAATTATACTCTTATAATGGCAAATTTTTATTGTTTTAGTAAAAGGTGGTTATTAAACCTGAGCATTCTTGAAAGAGCCAGTTGGTCTGAAGATGGGTGGTTGTTAGGACAGGGATCCGGGTAAGGACCGTGTCCCAGCAGCCGGCCAAATGCTGTCACAGCAGGAGTCTCAGGGCTGCTCCCTGTGGTCAGGGAGACCCCAGCAGGAGTCCACGGAGTGTTCCAGAGAAGGCGAAACAGAAGTCACTGTCCCTGGCTTCTCCTAAAGAGGAAGTGCAGCAGCTCGTGGGCCCCTTCAGATGCTGGAGGCAGCATGGGCTGGGCACCCTCTGGCAGCCACCTTCCACTGGGGGCCATTCTCAACGACAAGCATTAAAAGCCATTCGATGAGCCATGACCCAGGCACTGGCTTGGGACCAGCTAGAAACAGGTGAATGGCACACACTACAGATGCTGATCCTGCTGCATCGCTTCTCTTTTCTGAATAACGCGCTGCTCCAGCCAGCACTCCGCATACTGGGTCCTGCTTGGTGACGTGGAGCCCAGAGGTGCTGCAGCAGACCCACATCAATGGCAGCTGGCACTGTTGTGCTCTCTGCCGTCCTTCCTGCAGTGGGAATCCTCACCTGGGACTGGTAGCTGGATCTTCCTGCTCGACACATAACGTGACATCAGGTAGCAATAACTGCCATGTGGAAACACAAAGCAGAGCAAGGAAAAAGAGAGACATGGGCTGCAGTAGAGAAGATGAAGTTGGGGCAGGTGGGGACTTAAAGATGAGATACAGACTGCAGATGTGTTCTGATGTGATGGGTGCCGCTGGAGGTGTGGGTCACCTACCTTGTATGGACAGCCTGCAGGCACACATCCCGGCACCAACAGGAGACCACCTTGCTGAACGGGCGGGCAGCCCGCTCCTCATCGTGCCATCTCAGCAGACAGACCCCAGTGATGTGTTACCAGGTCTGCGGTGCCCACGCAAACTTTTTATTCCAACCTTCTGATGCTACTGCAAATAATAATAATAATAATGGCTTCTTCAGCACTGTGGTGAGGAATAAATGAGATAATCCATGTAAAATGCTGACCACAGTGTGTTGCTATAAGTATGTAATGTTTATTATTTCATCATACACTAAAATATAAGAGAAAAACCCATGTAACACATAAAGTTTCTTATAAATAAAGACTGAGCCTTGATTTTATTTCCATTTCAGATTTGCAACAAAGTCTACATTTTGAGTAACGTCATTCTTGCCATACCCCCTTTGGTTACTGTCTTACACAGTTCTGGCTGCTATAATAAAATACCAGAGACCCGGTGGTTCATACAAACATGTATTTATTTCTCACAGTCTGGAGGTCAGAAAGTCCAAGATCAACATGCAGCACAGACAGCCACCTTCAGGAAGTATCCTCACATGGCCCACACACAGAGATGGAGGTAGGGACAAAAGGATGAAGACGTAAACAGAGAGAAACAGAGTCTACAAGACAGAAAGACAAAGATAGAGACAGAGAAAGAGACAAAGGCAGAGAGAGAGAGAGAAAGAAAAAGCAAACTCTCCCGTGTCTCTCCTTATAAGGGCTCCAATGCTACCATAAAGGCTCCACCCTCATGATCCAGCTACTCCCATTGGCCCCCATCTCCAAATACCATCACCCTGGGGACTGAGGTTTCAACACAGAGATTTGGGGCTGACATGAACATGCAGTCCATAACAGTTACCATGTACCCTTTTGCGACCCATCTGTTACAAGAGAATGGGGAACTCATATTTCTCAGACGAGGTGGACACAGTATCACTCTGCTGCCAATAAAGTATTTCTAAATGGCCTGGTGTCCGCAGGGTGGCTTTTCACTTTGATTAAAAGCCCAAGTGCCCGGCACAGTCGGCCCTCCCCAAAGGGAGCTGTTCGGGTCCACCCATGCTGCCTGGGCTCCTGTGACATGAGCCTCCTCCCTTACACACCCGCCCACATCTTTGAGGGCATGCATTCCACATAGTTTATCTCAATGAGCGCACAGAAATCTTTGAGAGGATTCCAGAAATCTATTTCCTACCTCAAGACTTCCTTTTCAAAAGCATCACTGCAGAACTGAGGAACTTTAGATTTTGTTGTTATTTTCATCACAGGGTTTTGGAAGTACAGGACCCAGTGTACCGAAAGCATGAAGGTTACATGCCTCCTGGACTCCAGAAGGCCACGGCAAGGCGTGTGTCAAAGACACTGGCTGGAGCTGGGTGGAACTACCTGTAAATGTCCACTGGATGCTAGGTACTTAATATGTACACTCCTTTTAAATTATTAACATCACATAGTTAGACAGCTGTTGTTAACTGTATTATGGACAAGTTAATGCAAATACAGAGCGGTGACACCATTTTCTCAGAATAAAGGTGGAGCTGGGGCCTCCAACTCGTGGTTCTGCCTCCAGGGCCCACACTCTTCTGTTACAAGTTGCTTCCCAGAGCCACAGTCAGAGAACAGTATCCTCTATGTGAATAAGGAGAGGATCATTTGTTGAGGGAAAAAAATGTACTTCATCGTGAAATGTATTCACTTACGTCTGTAAGAGACATTCATTACTCACCAAAGAAGGCGGAGGCGGGTGGGGGAGGAAAGACATTTCCCTTCAGGACATCACTTACCGAGTTGCATGGTTAGTAATTAATTCCATTTGAAAAAGGGGCCCAAAGGTAATGAGTTAGTGAGAGAAAGAGGGAAAGAAACATAGGGGAGAGGCATTAAAAAAAGTACCGAAGAAATGGAAGGGCACGGAGAGAAAAAGTATTGGGAAAAACAGAAGACGTTTTATGTTCCGTATTAGAAGTAACTTCCTTATCAGCAAAACTCTTGAGACAGACCTCCAAAAACACCTTTCAAGGCAAAGAAATGAAGCCCTATACTATCTGAGGGGTTTATATTAACTTAAGTCTTGCAAATCCAATAAGATTTCCAGACGGAATCCCAGGGCGCCTCACTGTCTCCAACACCAGCAGGAAGATTTACACTAACTGAATGTGGCTTCTCAGCAGGTCCTGTTCAACTGGCTCCATTAATCTATCTAAACAGGATTCTGACATAGAAACTGGGAATAAAAGTAGTAGACTGGTGTGACAGGTGTCAGTGAATACCATAGCTTGGACACAAGAGGTATTTAAGAATGCATGGTAGGTGTCGGTGCTAAAGAGAAGATGGAGAAGCAAAAAGGAATCATCCCCCAACCTGCAGAGGTTGAGGAGATGCCAGAAGCAGTCCAGGAGATTTCGAACCCAGCTACAAAAGAGTCTGCTGTGTGCTGATGGGAAACACATGCCTCTGTAGCACAGAGAAACTGGCCTGCTTCTGATCTTCCGGGTATATTCTAGGTACTAAAATAAGATGACAAAGGAAGCTTTATGGCTCTTTCCAGATGGACCACAGAGCCTTCCACGGCAAGTTGAAGGGGGTTCAATGTGAATCTGAGTTCCGAGCCACCACTCATATTCTGAACACAAGCTGTCAGTCAGTGCCTCATCACGTCACTGTATCTGTTCCTAAACATTTTCAAATCCTCAGATCCTGCCAAGTCACGACCCACTGGGTGGGACACAGTGCAGACACGATGCAAACACAGCCCAGAACCATGGCGCCACCTGTGTCTTCCAGCCGAGGCGGGAGCTGAGAGGGAAATAAACGGACTGGAGTGGATACTCAATGATTATATAACTTACTGCGTACTTCTAAATCGCACCTTCCAAGGGACAACGAAATGCACCATGGGGTGAGAAACAAACCCATTTTGTATGTTTCACGCTGTAATGTAACTATCTCAGTCTCACACTTGGCCATTGTTTCTTGCTATTGTCTTGAAGCTAAATATATCTTTTCAGGGTTCCAGGTAAGGAAAAGCTCAGGGCTTCCATAAAGATCTAGTCTTATGTACACGTCAGTGACAAAGCATTCCAAAGTTGCTGCTGAGTCTTACCAAGTGCCAGTAGAACAGGTCAGGCAACAAAAGCCCCAGATACACACATGTACGCACACAAATTCTTCTGAGTCGCTAAATTTAAACTCTTTCCCTCACCAGACCTCTCACTGTTGTGCACCCATTTGGCCACACTGGTTGTGGGTAAACGGTCACCAGGACCCTGAACTTCCCCGTGCCCCAGCAACAAAACAGTGAATAACAGCGAATGCTCCTCACTGGCCCAGGGCAATGGCCAGCAGCGTTTCTACTGGCCGTGACCCCACCACACCAACAAGCAAGGACCTGAGTCCTACTTTCACTTCCTGTCCATTGCTACAAATACTTCTACTAGCTGAAAATTGTTGTTCCTTTACATCACAAAGATTACTGAAGTTCTTGCAAAGTTACACAATATGCATGCTGGCCCTTGTGATGCAGATAAACCAGAAAGATAAGACTCCTGATCTCCTGGAATCGCCCTGAAGGGCAGAGAGCATTTAAAGGGACAACGCAGACCAGCACTGCTGTCAGAGC
Organism: Glossophaga mutica; assembly: GCA_039655065.1. Classification (NCBI taxonomy): domain Eukaryota; kingdom Metazoa; phylum Chordata; class Mammalia; order Chiroptera; family Phyllostomidae; genus Glossophaga; species Glossophaga mutica. The sequence goes on along the minus strand of CM077307.1, from coordinate 55,804,810 downwards.
AGAGGAAGAGGAAGCCTGGAGCACCCCCGACCACCTAAGCTAAACTGAGAGAGGCAAGGCCACAAATGTGGTCCTGTGAGACACTAATGCAGTCTGGTTTGGCCGGTGAGTAGGGCGCTGGGGCTGGAGAAGAGAAAGCAAGAGATGAAGCTGAAGAGTTGGCAGAAAACTCGAGTCCTTGCTGGCCACACAAGGGCATATGGTCTTGATCCTAAAAGCTGGGACCTTTGTGTTCCAGGAAGATCATATTGGTTATACCGAAAACAAAATAAAAACAAAAACAAAAATGGCCTAGAAGAGAGCAAGAGCGGAGGCAACGAGGCAGGGAATGGGCCACCGAGGCAGACATAGATGGAGAGAGGACAGTGCCCTGAGCTGGGCCATAGCAGAGAGAAGAGGGTGCTCTCAAAAGGACTCAGCGGTAGAACGGACAGGGCCTGGGTACTGACTGGGTACAGGTGATGCAAGGGAGAGTCATCAAGGCTAGTTTGCCTGGGTACCTGACTTGGAGAAGTGCGTGGATAGTAGCGCCATTCCCTAAGATTTGAAGACAACACAAGCCAAAGCAAACGTAGTCCTGAGGAAGAGTGTGGGTCCCGCTGAAGACCAGCTGCACTGTAAGATGCCTGCGAGGCAACCCTGCTCCCTGGTCGGGGAGGCAGCTGAGTCAGGAGAGGGGTGGGGCAGAGGATAAGGGGTGGAACCACCCAAGGAGGGTGAGGCGAGAAGGTAGGAGAGGCTGACGTCAGAACTTTGAGGTCACTCACATTTGGGGTTGGCTGACCCACAAGCCCCTGCTGAGGAGTCCCAGAGAAATGCCAGATGAAGCGAAGACAACCAGCAGCCCCTTGGTGACCAATTGTCTGAGTGCCTAAAACCCGAATGAGCTCTGATTAGTGGGCCTGGGAGCACAAAGGCAAGGGGGAAGAGGAGAGGAAAAATCCTAGGCGGGTGAAGAATTAAATTCACTTGACTTTCAGCTCTAAGAATGGATTACAGCAAACAGAACCCTTCTTGGCCACTTCCTGTCAAATAGGTTGAGAGGGGCTGTCCCTGAAAAATAGAATGCAAGCCATGGATGTAAGCCACATTTGTAATTGAGAATTTTCTAGTAGTTACATTAAAAAAGTAAAAATAAGCAGGGGAAATTAGATTTAATATTGTACTTTATCAAAATATTATCATTCACTAAGTAGTCAATCTAAAAAATTACTAATGAGGTATTTTACTGTTTTTGGTATCAAGTCTTTGAAATCCAGTGAGATTCTGACTCTTACGGTGCATCCCTCTCAGACAGGCCGCATTTCAAGTGCTCGGCAGCCCCACAGAGCTGGTGGCTACGGCGTGGACAATGCAGGTTTATAGTTCGTATCCAAACACTTTACCTACCCCCCAATCTTAGTTAAACAAATGAAAACCTGAAGAACTATATGATCAACAGGTTTTCTGTAAAAGTTCTGGATAGCAAGCAAGATGTCAAAATCCAGATGAAGGAAAATTGAGACAATTAAGAAGCTTTTTTTTAAACACAGTCAAAAAAGGGAAGAAGCTGGGGTTCAGCCGATCACGTGCTCCTTGCCGAACAGAACGGCAAATGACAGTTGCCGTGAAATGGAGGTCAGAGCCAGGGCCATGAGGATGCAGCTTGTTACTGCGCTGTCGGTGGGGTGGTGCATTTCACCATCCGGGGACATCTGCGTCCCACAAGGTCAGGTGGGGGGACTGCAACTTGCCTGTGCAGACAGGCCCCTCCCTGGCCGGGCAATGCCATCTAGAAAGAATTCTATCTGGAGCTTCTAAAAAATCTCTTGGCGTTCCCTTCCCATCACCTTCGAAGGTGTGTGTGGTTTCCTCATCATGGGGTGTTAACAGGACTGGGTCTCCTGGCTCTGCACCTCCATCTTATCAACACGAGGCAGGATCCCCGAGGAGGAAGGGCGGGCAGGAGACAAATTGAACTGCCCAGCTCAAGACCACATGGCCCTCCCTGAATCATAGTTGGGGCCCAGCTTGAGCTGGCTGGCCTCACTTCTCCAGCTTCGGAGACCTCAACTACGGACATTCTCTTTCTCTTCAGATAACCCCCAAAGTTGATAGCTAGAGGTTCCCCCTCCCTGAGAAACAGAACGGGTGAAATGCTGACACCTTAACCTAGGAAACGGAAGCAGTCTTTTACCTACCCGCCCCCCAGCTCGTCTCCTTTGTGTCCTTACCTTCCCCACATGCTATTTTATACTCTAGTAATGTACCACACAGCTGTGGGCACGCTCTCTCTCTGTCTCTGTCTTCACACACACAAACACACACACCTAAGAAGAGAAGCAGAGCAGTGTTTATATAGTTAAAAGACCAGGCTTTGAAGACAAATCCGAATCCCACAGCTGACATTTGCTAGCTGTACGAACTTGAGCAAATAACTTGACCTCTGCAAGGGAGTTTCCTTATCTGAAAAATGGGGAGAACCACCACGCCAACCTCACAGGCGCCTGTAAGACTAAAATGAGTCAATGCTTTAAACTAAATGTACTAGACGTTAAAATGAGTAGAACTGGATCTGAAACATGCTAAGAAGCGTATTAGTGATTACTATCACCTATCACACACTCTTAGGGGTTCAATAAGTAGTAGCTATGGTTACTGTCATAAAAATCCCCCACTCCTTCCTTCAAGGCTTATCTCGGCCATTACATCATTCTGCTCGGCCATTACATCATTCTGCTCGCTTTTCCTTTCAATGGCAGCTTCCCAACCCGCTGTGTGCCACCCACGACAGGGCACCCACGACAGGGCACTCACGCACTCAGACCTGAGGGCCCTCCCTGGAGAGCCAGTGCTTCCCACTCTTCCCTTTCGAGCTGCTGAGATGCTGTATATAGCAACAATCTGCTGATGCGCCTCACTTTCCCTACAGTGCTGCTTCTTTTAATGTGCAGATGAATCACCTGGGATCTTGTTAAAATGCAGCTTTTGATTCAGGATATCTGAGGTGGGGCCCAAGCTTCTGCATTTCTAACACATTTCCTGAGTTCCTGGAGCTCAGGCACCTCCTTTGTAGCTCGCCCACACATCCAGAATATACGAGGTGCTTTGGGGTCAAGTGACTATTGTCACGCATAATCACCCCCAAGTTAAACTTGTCTGGAAATCTGTGCTTAGTCAGGGAGTAGCTCTGGGGTGTGGAAACACAATATCGCAGGGTCACTGTCTCTAATGAGAGGGTAACAAAATGTGTGCGCATAATTACAAGTGGAGCAGAGACAGCGAAGGAGGCTCTCAAGGAGCCATTCAGTTCACCCTGAGAAATTCTCTGTAAAACAGCCCAGTGCTTCCCCTCCACCTGTCTGCCTAGCCACCTCCCAGCATACATGGGGGCACATGTGACCCAAAGGGGCCAGGAAAACAGCCTTTGCTGATGTTACGAAATCATACTTTTCTTTAACCATCTATGGAGAGAAAGCATGGGGGAGGGGAGAACACTTCTCATCTAGAACCAGAAGACCTGGACTGAAAGCCCAGCTTCCATGTATATATTTACTAAGTTCTTCTATGCACAAGGCACCACACCAGGTTCTGAGAAACTGCAAACTTCTCAGCCCTCGTGGCTCTCAACAAGGCAGATGATACACTTAAAAGCCACGCATATGCACATACGCACAACATATTGTCAAGAGCGCTAAACGCTCAGATGGGAAAATACAGCAGGACCCAAGGACAGAGGGTATCAGGGTGGGTTAGGCTGACATGGAAGGCGGTTCTGAGGAGATGAAGTCTGAGCAGACACACTAAAGAAAGGAGTACGCTAGGCGGAGATATCTGAGGAGGCCACATTCCAGGCATGTTTAAGAAACAGCAAGAAGGCAGAGTCAGCCTTCTTGGCCGGAGCAGAGTAAGTAGACAGAGACAGGAGAGGAGGTCAGAAATGCAAGGCCAAAGGGGAGGAAAGAGGTTTGGATTTTTTTTTTTTTTTCTGAGTGAGATATTGAACCTCCTGGAGGGCTCGTATGCAGAGAGGACTAGTGTGATCTAACCCACATTTTTGAGGCCGCTCTGGCTACAGCGAGGAGGCAAGGGTAGACAACGCATGGAGACTAGATGCAAGGCTTGGGCATCAGCGGTCCAGGTGAGAGAGGCTGCGAGTGAGGCAGTGATGACAGAGATCCCAAGAGGACCTGCTGATGGAATGGGTGAAAAAACAGAGGTAAGGCTGTGGTTTTGGCCCCAGAACTTGGTGTGGTAAGCAGAATAATGGTCCTCAAATATCCATATCCTCATCTCCGAACCTGTGCACATGGCATCTTCTATGGAAAAAGGGGATTCACCAGTTTAAGTTAAGGATCTTTGGATGGAGAGATTCTTCTGGATTATCAGGGTGGGCAAAATACCATCTCAAAGGTCCTGATGGAAGGAAGATGGAGGCAGGACAGTCCGGGACGGAAAAGGGGAGGGGATGGTGACAGCAGGGGTCAGGGTGGTGTGGGGCCAGGGGCCGTGGACTCTGAGCAGCCTCCAAAAGCTGGAAAAGGAAGGAAGCAGGCTCTCCCTCAGAGCCTCCAGAAATGGATACAGCCCTGCCAACCCACGGTAGACTTTTGGCTCCAGAACTGTGAGGTAATAAAATTTGTGTTGCTTTAAGTTGATGGTAATTTGTACAGCAGCAACAGGACACTAGTACACCCACGTTCACTGTGATGTCTCGGTTGCAGCAGCACTAGAGAAGGAGCAGGAATCGGGAGCTCTGTTAGGTCGCACTGGGCTTGAGGTGCCTCTGTTCTACCCTAATGGAGATACCAAGTAGCTGGATGGCAACCGAGCCTGCAGCTCAGAGAGAGAGTGGAGCTTCACATGACCTTGATTTCTCTGAACTTGTGTCTTTAGTAAAACAGGAATTATATCTTCTTTATATAGCTCAAGGATCAAAGGAGACACTTGGTGTAAGTGTTCAAAGCGTGCCACTAATATAAAGCATTTATTATTCCTATAAATTGATCTCTAATCCAAAGGCAATGGGAGCCATTTTTCAGAGACTTCTCAACATCTTCTGTCTCCAAAAAGGTCATTGTGTCCCATCAAACTCCACAGAATGCAGACAGCAGCACTTAGGGCAACAAATGGCCACAGCTCTCAGAGAAACACCAGATCACCCAGGTCATTCCCAATGAATAGAGCTGTAAGCAAAAAGTCGAACGCTGGGCATGCTCACCACCTGCCAGACTCTGACTAGCTCGTAACCTGCAGCAGAGAGATGGGGATGTGTGTTTTATTTCCTGTTAAATAATTAAGGAGTTTTAAAGGGTCTTAGAGACCAGTAGAGAAGCCCAATCGCCCACCAAAGGCAGGATTCATTCGTTCATTCATTGCCCCACCACTTGCTGAGCACGGGCTCTGTTCCAGGACCACCAGGGGGAGGGTAGCACAGGCAGGCTGGTGCTCAGAGCCCTTCCTCCTACAGCCTCGAATCTGCCCTGGAGGCAGGCATTCACTGGGCACAAGGCTCTGCGGCCCCATGGACCCACCACTTACAGGTGCCCATGGGATAATTCCTAAACCTACTTAAATCTCCAATTCATCATCTATAAAATAGGGTTTATAATCCCCAGAAAGCATTTAGCATAGTACTTAGCACTCATTAAAGGTCCAATAAGTGGCCTCCTTAATTGGTATAATTATTATTATTAAATTTTTTTAACAAATAGCCTGAAATACGTCTCAGTGAAAAATCCAGTGCAACCGAGTAACTAACACTCTTCCTCCTCCTGACAGCCTTAAAATATCTGAAGGCACATTTTATTACCCCTTTTCATCCCCCTTCCAGGGCAAATACACCCAATTCCTTTACCATCCCTCAGAGAATGAACTCTCAGGACTCCTTTCCACCCTCACCACTTGTTCTAACACGTTTTAATGTTTGGCTGCAGTCCTCTTACAATATATCCCTCCATAGAACACAGTGGCCTGACCAAGGTCAAGTATAACAGAGTTGTAATAGATTAAACATCTATCATTCAAGGACTTAACAGTCATTGTTTCATTTATTCTTGAGCAGCAATTCCAAAGATCTGTGACATGTTTTTTTAGTGTGAAATTTCACTGAAGCACAACTTTGGATCTTTCCAATGATTCAGTTCATGTTTGGGAAAGTTACTGCAGTTCCAGGGGCCCGACCTCTTTCTGGCAAGAAAGGATTCCATCCTTGTCCTTAGATGCAGTAACACCTGTGACACAATTACAAACTCACGTTCCTTGTGAAAACTTGCCATCAAGCAAGAGAAGACACTTTAGTAAAACTGTATTCACAGAAAAAAGGCTTTGCACAGGAAACATATAATCCCTAATAGAAAAAGGATTGGGGATAAAAAAAGATCCATGTAAACATTCCCATATTTATAAGTTGAAGTTTTGTGAAGGCCTCTAACATCTTCCACAAATGAGATGCATCCTCTATACACATATCATTTTAGCTTAAAAAAAATGCTCTAATTCTTCTGCAGATGAACTAGGCAGCATAGTGGGTACAAAACTGAATTAAGAGACAGGTCCCTGAGTTCCAGATCCAACTCTGCCAGGCACTGCCTGACCTTGGGAAACTGTCCCTCTCCTGGGTTTCAATAGCCCTGCCTATGAAATGAGAAGGTACATTAAGTCAGAGGTTTTTAACCTGCTGTCCAGGGAAAGGGGGGTCAGGGGAGACAACCACTGAAGTTTTAAAAACATGAATCTATACATTTTTAGACTAGAAGTGCCATAGCACGTATCAAATTCTAGGCATTGTGCTAAGTGGTTTACATAATTACACCCATAATAATTGCTGACACTTACAAAATTACTATGGGCTTCATAAATATTTTGCTGAATCATAATACATGCTGTATAGTACTTACTAATATTACCCCCATTTTATTGATAAGAAAGTTGAGACTGAGAAAGATTAGATACCTTGATGTCACCCAGTGCATGATTAGCAGAGGAGGGATTTCCACACAGGTTGAATCCATGGGGCCCGTAGCTAGGAAACCGGACTAGTTGGCTACCACACCACAGTGTGGAATTGTGTTGAACTTGCCTGCTTTCAGACTAGCAATTTCTCCAATCTTAGCAGGGGTTGGCAGAGACTGTCCATTCAAATTAGCAGCCCAGAGGCCAGAGCAGAGTGGGTGACCCTGCCGTTAGCCAAGCTGCTCACTCCAAGAGCTGGGGATGCAGCAAAGAGAGAATTAGGAAAATGTAGTGGGTCATGCTCATAAATAAAGCACATTTTTATCTGTGCTAACACTGATGCCATTTATATCAAAAAGAAATAAGATCAGCATAGGCTGTAAAGACTCAGATGAGAGAGAATGCTATAGGAAAAATTTGATTTCTTAAGTTTTGTACTGAAATCTATAAAAGATCTTGTAAAGGTGTTTCTGCTTATGCAGCAGTTTCCTTGGATCACATTTTCATTCTTGGGAAATGACAGATGCAATTAACTTCTCCTGTTCCTTTGTATCCTCAAACTAAACTAGAGAATAATTGACTTTTCGTGAATTAACAAATTTTGAGGCCCATTTACAATCAGAAGATGGGCCTGAAGCAGAATTATAATATACGTCTATAAATATCTGCACACACAGAAAAAATAATTTTACATGAGGAACAGAAAGTAAGTCTGGTTAGTTCGAAGAAAAAGTAAGGGGAGGAGATTTTTTAGAGGAAGGCTATTGTATCATGACACCAAGGGTAAGACACCTGCTGGGAAAGGTCTAGAATCAGGGCCTGGACCATAAGAAAGACTGAGGAACAGGTTTTCCCACTCTGATTTCACATTAAATTCTCTGGGAAGAATTGCCTTATTCCTCCATTTCTGTGCCTCGTGCCCCGTGGCAAAACACGGCCTCCATGAGCTCTTCACTTTGCTGGTCCTCTGTTTCAGCCACCAGGAGAGAAGGTATCTTCTTTCTCAATCCCAATTCTAATACCCCAAGGAATCGAGCAAGAAGAACCCCTAGATGAATCACCTGTGGCTGAGACACAGAGTACCCTGATGCAGCATGGATGCCTCCAAAACAACCATGAAGATCGAATAGCAGGGAAGCAACTTCCAGAACAGGGAGGAGTCTGAAAGAGTGGTGGTCATGCTACAGACTAATAAAATACTACGTGTCCTTTACACATCCTTCCTGAGACAGACGCCTAAGTGGACGGAAAGCTCCTAGCTCATACAGAGTCGGAACTGCTCCATGTTGCCAGGAGCCCTCTCATCCTGGCCCCGATCTCCATCCTACCCCCATCCTACTCAGGCACACTTCCCGCTGTGAGCTCTAGTCACTATATTTCACTGCATTTTCTTTTCATTTCTCCAATGATAGAGGCTCCCTCTCACTGGGAGGCTTTTCCTAATGAAGTCAACCATACTCTCCATCCCTCCCATCTAACCACCTTCCCCTCGGCCTCTGTTCAACTTAGACTTCTTCATGACGCCCAGCCCAGACCACAGCACTGATTGTGACTGCAGTTGAAGGGCTGTGTAGCTTTGCAGTTGATGTTATTTTTTTTTGTATTGTACTATCAACTTAATGAAAGCAGAGCCTGCCCCTTCTGTTCGATTCTAACTCCATAGCGCCTACCATAAACAGGGCCTTGCAATGGTAAAGTCTCAAAAATATTTTAAATGCATGTTTTTGAGTAGAGGGGAAAAAAAAAAAGAACAAGTGAACCAGGCCAAATCCTAAACTTTCAAATGTAATGGTCTCCAAAAGGTAGGAGAGGCCTAGAATCAAATAAAGTATTTCTTACACCTCATTTTCCAACTCAGAACACTTACATAGGCAGCAACCAACTGGCAGGTGATGGCTGGCAAGGAAAACCCCCGAGGCATAAGGGATGCTTTGTTACACCAAGGCAACCCTGAAAACAAAGTCAAACTGTGGTCCACCGAGAAGCAGGATTTCTGCACTTGGAAAAACCAAGTATATGTTCCCATCCCCAACGCTTCTCTACAAACGGGTTATTAGCCACTCATCTGAAAACCAAAGATCTCAAAACATCAAGGTTCCTTTCAACCAAAAATCAAAAGATACATCAGCAAACGATCATTGCTTGAGAACCACAGGCCTTGTTAAATGTAAATGACTCTTTCTGTGGTTTTAACATGAAGTGCGGCTTTGGAATACTATTGGCATGTAATAAATTTAAGGTTTTTTCCCACTAACTGACATTTAAGAAAAAAATTACAGCTACCCCAAATCAGTCATGAATCACTGGGGGCAAGAGGTAGCTACACAGTTTACTTAGAGACATACCGAAATATACTGACATGCAGAAATAATACAAAACTCAAGCCTAAGCTTCAAGGGCCAAATTTTCACCATGGAGTGCCTGGAAATATAGCCTAAAACATAAATACATCTAACAAGCGATCCTATAGCACCAGTCGCATTTAATTTTTTTCCTTGAAAAAACAAAACCCAATTCTAAAAGGTACAGAACAAAATATGAACTGTGGCATTGTTTTTAGTGAAGACCAAGACATTCCATCAATTACCTGCTATTGTGGGGATAGATTACGTCTATCTCAGCACAGTTGGGACTCTTATCTCCTCTACTAATCAAGCTCTTAGACCCAAGAGAGGAAACTCAGCAATTACATACAATCTGTCACTTTCTTTGCTAGTTCTTTGCTAGGTCTCTTCTTCACTGCACGAATATTATCTCTTGTAAGTGATATAGAGTACTTAATTATACACCCTCCATTTTCATAAGATGTGTATTTTGTAATGAGGGGAAAAATAGGTTCACTGTAGAAGCTACAAAGCTAGAGAAAATAGAAACAAGAGAATAAGCACCCCTCATCCCATTGCTCGGGGGATTAGTTTACTCTACTCCTGGTCTGGTACAGGAAGGCAGTCCCTGTTCTGGGAAGGTAATTGATAACCAACGATACAAGTAATGAATTTCAATTTTGGTAAGTGCTACAAAGAAAAGATACAGGATAGGATGCTTTGAAAACTATAATGGTACCCCTCACTCTAATTAACATTTTGTGTCCATGCTTCCTGTATTTTTTCAGAGCAAGTGTCAAGTATAAATACATTTTACCCACCTGGGATTGAATAGTGCACACTGTTTGACAATGAAAACTTCATTTATCATCTTCAAAGCTAACTTCTACAGACAAAGCAGTTGTTTGTCTCAGAATTTCCCTCAGAAATTCCAGAAAACAACAATGAGGAAGACAGCCATCACTGAGCTGCAAACTGCTACAGATGAAATCAAGGAATTATGTTTTCCTCATCTCTCTGAAGAAGTCAAATAACCTCTGGCCATAAAAGAACCACTGTTGAGAAATGGAGGAGGTCATTACATCATCTCAAAGATCCATCTCAAAGGCTGGTGTGGCTCAGTTGTTCGGAGTATCATCCCGTAAAGCAAAAGGTCACAGGCTCGATTCCCAGTCAGGGCACATGCCTAGGTTGCAGGTTTAGTCCCCAATCGAGATGCATATGAGAGGCAACTGATCAATGTCTGTCTGTCTGTCTCTTTCTCTCCCCCCCACCCCGTCACCCTCTCTCTTTTCTTCCATCTCTGAAATTTTTAAAAAAGTACATATATAAAGAACACATTCCTGATTTTTTTTCAGGGTCTTACAATGTGTTAAAACTGTTCAGCTACTGTTATTTCATCAGAGTTCTGGGTTTGCAGGTGAGACCCGTAACAAAGTCAGTTGAAAACTCCTCCATCTGATCAACCAGAGCCCTTCAACTCCATTCCCAACAGAAAAACAACTCTCTCACCAAGATATCTGCAAGTTTCTAAGGTGAAGCTATATTCTCATGGTGACGCTCCACCTACAGGATTTTATTTCCCTACCTGCTATCTCTGTTCCACTTCACATTAGTCTAGAAACAAAATTTCAAAACCTTCCTTAGTTTCCACAAAATAATCTACTCAAAAGCCATTAAGGAATGAAATTACAGTTTTAAGATTAGTAGATCACAATAACTAGATAGCACACAGAAAGCTAAATTAAAATCTCATTATGTTCCTAATCTCTGTAGGGTTTTCTTTTTGACCTTTTAGAACACATAGTAACCAATCTTCTGCCATCTTTCCAGATTCTTTCTCTCTTCCTTCTCTTGTCTCTACACCTTTATTATTTTCTTTGCCACCCCTGCCCAGGTCTGAACAAAATACTAACTCCTTTTACTTTCTCACATTCAGAAGGTTAACCATCTCTGTGTCTTCCCCCCCGCCCCCCCCCCCCCCCCACACACACACACTATGTTTTTAGTGTTTTACCATCTACTTCAGATCACGGCGTTTTTCTCAAACAAAGGCAGATCCCACCTCCCCCAAATGAAAGTCTGATATCAGCTACTAAAATTATAATATTTTCTCCTGTTAATATATGGTACTTGTAGGGAACAAAGACCATGATCAGGCAGCCTTGTTACTCTAAGACCATCCACGGGTGGGTAAATGCAACCTGTCTACACAGCTTTTAAGACTCATCTTCCACCTTTTGGACTCCCGGGTGTATAAGAGCCCTTAGAGACACAGGGGTGTCCAACCTGCTGCCCCTGGGCAGCCGGCAGCCCAGGATGGCTGTGAATGCGGCCCAACACAAAATCATAAATTTACTTAAAACGTTATGAGATTTTTGTGTGTGTGATTATGTGTCAATGTATTTAATGTGTGGCCCAAGACAACTCTTCTTCCAGTGTGTAGCCCAGAGACGCCAAAAGGTTGGACACCCTGCACTTCCATGAGTGCAGTGAGCTGATGTTCCCAAATCCACAGTGCGAATTGGGAGCAAGTCTGCATTTTGCCAGGTCCCCAACTCTCCCAATGAAGTGCTTACACACACTTCTGAACTTCACAGTCACAGTATTAATCCAGGCAATTCAAAAACAGGGCAAAGCACATAAGTTTCACATTTATTTTTGAAATGTATTTAGGTACTGGCTTCTACCTCCTTTATAAAGGAAGCAAAGTCTTCTAGTTCACAATAAGTGATATTATTCAAATTCCCCTGGGGAACATAGACATCCAGGTTTACATTCACATTAAGGTGTATAGAGAGTAGGTAACTGAGATCAGATTTTTCCCTGAGGACAAGATGCCAGGGGAGGAGAGGATGTGGAGAATAGGAGGAGACTAAAAGAATAAAAAGAAATTATAATGAGCCCTTTGGGGTGGAAGAAAGGTAGAGAGAGGGGAACCCAGCGTGGGCGGCCCTATTGGTTTTCCTCCAGACACACACAGCAAACAGATCAAACTTCAAAGATAATTCTCAGCTCACTGCCTAAACCTCTCATAGTCTATCTTATAATTTTAAAAATAAATGTATATAACTTAGTACAGTTTCAAATACTTTCAAATGGCCATTATTTTTTTAGAGTGGAAATTTACCTTAATAATTTGGTAGTAGAGGAAACCGGAGAAGTAACAGCAATACGATCCCTTCCTGAACCTGCGTTTGAAAGAACACACTCCCAGCCTTATTCCCAGCTAGGCTTTGCTTATCCTTCCCAGTCAGTTCCTGCGTGTCAGGAGAAATTCCCCATCTCCATTTTCAGGGAAGAATGACTTCACCCGAAGCGGGCCTGAAAGCCCAGGCTCTGCGTGGTGCCCTGGCAGGCAGCAATGCCAAGAGCAGCCAATGCAGATGCAGCTTCAGCCTCTCCCAGCTCAGCCGGAGACTGGATCCGCCAGGCCAGAGAGGAACGTGGCTTCCCCAAAACGCTACAGCACGACAGTCAGGCACCAAGCAGGACATGCTGCTCAGTGGACAGGGTCACCCAACACTTCAGGAAGGTGAAGACAGGACTTGGCTTCTTGTCCTTCGAGCAGAATATTCCAGAATAATTTCTAGAAAGCTCTTAGACAATGAACCCCTTTGGCCAATGGTGTCGCAGCTCTTAATAACAAAGAACCAACCCCAGCCCCTGGCTTTCATGCCCTTCCCACCTCAGCTCAGTTTCCAGAAGGCTCTGTTTTTTTTTTTTTTTTTTTTTTTTGGTGTGGAAACGCAATGCCTCTCTCATTCGAGAACTCTCCCATTACTCTTACCAGGGAGGCGGCAGTGACAGAGCCATCAGAGAGAAAGTCAGCAGCGGTGTGATTCACTAGTTCGTAACGGGCTGATTTCTGTTCACACCGATGGAAGTCATATGTAGCAGGACAACGACGGAAACCACAACAGCAAACAGGGGCTGGGAACGGTTGCCCCTCATGTGGACTGGGGCGGCAAGTTGTGTGTGGTGCCTCCCAGCAACACAAAGGCTGTACCAGACCTGCCAGAGAAACTATAAATCATCTAATTAAATAATATGAAAACAGAGTCAATGAAACCCCTCATGGTGCGGCAGCTTTCTGATTAGCTGTCATACTGCTGGGGACCAAGGAACCCCAAAGGAAAATGCTCCTTTCTTTTAGCTGTGAAAAATTTCATTTTCTTCAGATATCTTGCACACATACACACATACACACAGAGGTCTACGGATTTGTGAACTCATTACACAGAGTATTTCTTTTTTCAAAATGACTGACACTTTCATAAATACCCACCCCTCATTACTGAAGTTTTCTTTTTCCTCCCTCTTAAGATCTTTATTTCGATCAAAGAATTTAAATTCCCTATAAAATATTTCAGAGCCCCTAGACTCTAAGGCTCAGAAGGCTGACTAGGTTAAGATAGTATCTTTGCTTAGGACACCTTTTGGATCATGAGTAGTTCTGCACAGTTACATTTGTTTCTTCTTTATTATTATTATTATTATTTAAACCATTTTAACCATCTGATAAAGTTTCAGTGAGGAGCATGTAGCACTTGGCTGAACACTGTTCCCTGCATTCATAATGGAGAAGGCTAGGATTTGCAGATTAAGAATCCGATTGAAGAAGAAAGGTGCCATATCACACAGCAGGGGTTCCTCAGGGCAAATGGACAAAGACAGGGCGCTGCAGTGACAAGGAAGGAAAAGGGGGGGAACAACCTAACCTGCCACAGTTTCCATTTTCCTCTACATTGCATCTTCCTGTGAGTTATAGGCTGCCCGGTCACAGGACTGTATTTGAACGTGAGGTGAGCTGGGGAGTTGGACAAAGGAAAAGAAGCAATAGTTGCAAAAAGGCTGATAATGATTAATAAAGAAGAAACTGGGAACAAGGGTAAGAATGCAGGAAAACGCCTCTGTATACCAAGAACAAGAAGAAAACAAGGGTACTACCACGCCCAAGGCCACTTACAAGGCATCAGGAGAGTAGTCAGTGGGGAAGAAAGCATTCCCCAGTGCCAGGCCAGTCTGGGACTGGGTGCTGCCTCTCCCTCCCGAGACTGCGACCCCTCAAGGTCTCCCTTCCCTCATCAGTGAAATAACAATAAAAATAAAACACATACCATTGGGTTATTGCTTATTATGAGATAAAATGAGAATGCACTTAAAGAATAATATGCTTGATTAATACTTAATTAGCCATAGCTGCCTTTATTCTCTCTACCATTGATTGCACTCGCAGGGTTAGTCAGAGGGGAAGTTTAGTGAGGAAGGAGGGACCGAGGCCACTCAGACTGGGAGCAGTGCACATGCCACAGCTGCAAGCTGGCCACAAAAACGCCCCTCCTTGACCAGTCAACCCCCTCCCAGTCGTTGAAGACCCTGAATGAGGCTTGTGTTTCTTCCCATGAACTCATGACTAGGGAGCCTATGATGATTACCCTTTAGGCTCACAAGAAGGAAAAACCGTAAGTTAATTTCTCGGGAGAATAGTAAGAAACTGACTTTAGGCTCTTGCGAACGTACAAATCTTGGGCAAAGGGAGAGGATACTTCTGTTCCGATTTCAGAGTGGCTGCGGCACACACACATTCCTATGACAATAGCAGAAAGCCTGCAGAAGAAAGACTTAGGAAGTGCCACGGTTTTATTTATTTATTTATATATGTCAGCATGCTGAGTTCAGTCATTCTTCTTCGTCCCAGGCTTCTATTGTTGTTAATAAGTCTGCTCTCTCCCGTCCAAAAATGAATGCTCCTAATATTTGAATTATTGATGTTTTTTCTTGCTTAATTCAAACAGAAAAAAAAGAGGATTTCGCTCCTGTTGCTCTGCCGCACCCCACTAAGTGGCACGACTACTTCAGCCCACGAGGAGCCTGGCTGCACCACCTGCTACCTGCACAGAGCCCTCCAAGGTCGTCAGCCATCAACAGATCACGTGGAGGGTCATCCACGTGTTTGGGAGGACACAGGCATCCCAAACACACCGCTGAGGTCAAAGCACAGACCAAGACGCGCGCACAGCGCTCGGTGTCTGGAAGCACAGAGCAGCAGGAGAAACAGCGAAGAGCTTTTCCTAGGTCATTTTATGGACAG
Organism: Glossophaga mutica; assembly: GCA_039655065.1. Classification (NCBI taxonomy): domain Eukaryota; kingdom Metazoa; phylum Chordata; class Mammalia; order Chiroptera; family Phyllostomidae; genus Glossophaga; species Glossophaga mutica. Next base: position 55,789,459 of record CM077307.1, on the reverse strand, counting down.
CAAAACCCTGCTCTGTCTGTCCCTCTCGCCCTAATCAACATTGTTCAGGTCATTTTTGAGGGAGGAAGACTAGACAGGGAACAAAGATTTTCTCTCGAAGAGAATGATTTGTTAATAAGTACAATAAATACAATAATAATACCAATAATAGCAGCAAATGACACTTATGAGGCATTCACTATGTAACAGCCCCTATGGCAAAACACTTTACATAAATCAGCTCACTAGTCCTTAACGGTCCCAAAATAAAATAGGTATTATTATTATATTTTCAGATGGGGACGATGAGGGTTAGAGATGTCACATCACTGGGTGAACCAGGAAGTGAACCATAGGGACAGGCTTACACAGGCGACCTAGAACATAATACATCTAAAATTATGGCATCTAACGAGGCTCTAGGGCCCTGAAGAACTCAAACAACATTGCTCTCTGCCAGGCATTGTAATTTTGCCTTAACAGTGAAATGTTACTGATTGTGAGTATTGATGTGGGGGTTCAATTCCCCACTACTGAAAATTCCAAAGTATAGAAAAGGTATACAGTGAAATTTTATCAATCAGAGTAAGTTCAAGTGCATGAAATAGGAAACCCTACCTAAATGGGCTTAGACAACAAAAGAAATGTATTTCTTCCTGTAACAAAAAAGCCTACAGTAGGACAGACTTCAGAGATGGACTTCGGAGATCAGTACCCCATCTCTGTCTCTCTTTAATTCTTGCACCTTCACCTTGCATCTGTCTGCTTCATCCTCAGGCTGGCTTCCCTCTTGGGCGCAAAATGGCTGCAGCAGTTCTAGGCCTCACATGGGTAGCCCCAATCACTCTGAGCAAGAGATAACTTCTCTTTCTCCAGCTACCAAACAAAAGTCCTGGGCTTCACTCTGATTCAACCAACTTAGGGCACATGCCCAGGGCTGAATTCATTAACATAGACAGGAAAAATGCTATGTACCAAATAAGGCCTGGGAGAAGTCTGCCCACCACTCTTCAAAAAAGGATGGTATTCAGAAGACGGTTCAATGACAATCTCTCCCAAATTTAGAGGCTCTTATGAAATGAGTTATAAGATAGTTTCCAAAAGAATTAATTACCTAGGTGCTATTAAGAAAAGAGGGGATAAGACAGTAAGAAACAATGTTACCACTGCAAACGTATTATTTTATTAACCAAAAGTGTGCCAAACAGAGAACGTTTGAAGGCTCTGTACTCATAAACACATTAGAACAATTTACATTTCATCATTTAATTTTGTGTGCAGAGAGGTGGTACTGGGAAGGGGGCAGTTACTAACTTAAACAGGCTCAACATTCCTCTTGTTGATATGATTCCTTTACTTAACCACTGCCACCTTCAAAATTAGCACCAGTGCACTTTCAGCCAAGCCCTCCGTCAGGCTGGTGACAAATCCCAGCGTCGCTGCAAACTCCATGAGTCCTGGAGCGAGACGGTACAGTGGAATGGATAAGGTCACAGGCGATGGGAAGCCTGGGCTCCGTGTGAGCTCTGTCTCTTATCAGCTTGGAAACCTCAAATTATTTAACTTTTCAATTTCCTCACCTATCCTGGAACACAGCAAATGTTCAACCCCTATTAGCTCTTTTATTAATACAAATTTTAAGTTTATGTTCTGAGCCATTATTTTAATCTTACAAATGACTAATTAAAAGAAAAAAATCTCATCCATCTTCATCATTATAACAACAATAACATAAGACTTATTAACTGCTTACCATGTTCAAGGCACTAGGCTAGGTGTTTTATGCATATGAATTCTAAAAACAAGTATTATTGTTTTATTTGACAGAAGAGGAAACTTAGGCTCAAAAACGTTAAGAAACTTGCCCGATGCCACAGAGCGAGAAAATAGCCGAGCAAACCCCCGAACTCAGGTCACTCTGCCTCCAGAGCTGATACTCTTTCCTAGTCACCTGACAATTCTATTTTCTCCAGCAAGTGAAGAATTGTCTTTCATAACAGAAGGCTAATCTCCCTGGTTTAAAAAAAAAAGAAAAGAAAATTGTTTAAAGTGGTATTTGTACAATAATTTCAGGAAATGTAATAGCCAGATGATGATAGCACTAGCAATCCTGGGTATATTTTATGGGGCTATTAATATGTGCCTCGAGTGGTCAAAGGCTTTGCCACTTACTTGAGGCAAGTAGTAATGGCCAATAAAACTTGCCTTGTCGTGTCTTAATGCCATATTATATCATCGCACTTGTAATGAAATGCTGTTAAACTTTAGCGTTATCAGAAAAGAAAAAGGGGTGGCTAAACAAGCTAGCAAAGAGAGGAGGGAGTGTAGAAAAGGGAGAAGAGCTGAGACCTTGGTCTAACTCTGCTGGGCTCTTGTGTGACCTTGAGCACATCTCAGATCTCAGGATCCTACTATCTCCATCTATAAATTGGTTTCATTATGACAGGCTAAGACCTCTTCTAGTTTCAGATGGTCCATGGGTCTATAGGGAATTTCACTTACTCAGCAACAGCTCATGGAGCGCAAAGCAGGTCCACTCTGTGCCCAGAGCTGAGGACAAGCAGTAAGCAAGGCAGCAGGCCTATCTCTAATGCTGGACTTCAGCTGAATGGATGGCTGCGGGCTGAAATACAACCCTGCTTTGTAACTTTCTCTTTGTATATGTCATGAAAATGTCCAAGCAAATGTAAGGAAGCCTTGAAAATAATTGAATTTTGGGTGATGGTTTGGGGTGGTGGATTCTTTGCACTCTCCTCTCACTACTTTTTTGATGTTTGAACTTTTTCCTCATAAAAAATTTAGATGAGAAAAGCTTCAGGAAGACTTCTTCTTCTAATAAAAACCTACTATGGTAAATAAGTCCTCCCATCAAAGACAAATTTGAAAATTAACAAAATATTTATTAATGCGTAAAAACACCCCAAACCAATAAAACTGAGGGGAAGAGAAGGAATGGGGAGAAAAACCAAGTGAGGATAAAGGGAAGGCAATCCAGATGGCATTTGGGACATGTTTTCTCTCTATGGATGATTTGCGGGGCCAGGAAACTAGAGATCTGTGTTCACAGTACGCTGAGGATGGGGAAACAGACCTGAGCACACCCGTCTGTGTGGGTTAGGATCTCCAAAGGGCCGCATGCATCCCAGCAAGGAGAGAACAGAACGCTGACAGGCCCTTTGCAGAGGACCAGAATTTAACTCGAAACCATCTTAATCTCTGAATCTGAAATAAGGTGCTTCTACAGTGCCAATGTTCCACGTACTTGCAGAAGCAAACATAAATCCCTTCTAGAGTTGGATAATGTTGGCTTCAAATTATATCTGTAAACGACTGTCTCACACACAATTAAACATAATAAGTACAGAAAGAGGTAAGATGTAAGTAAAAACCAGCAGAAACAACAGAAATAGAAATAGACTCACAGAGCTCCAGCTTTGGAATTATCTGGAACAGACTTTTTGTTAAAAGTTTTACTATGTGTAGGAAGTACAAGGTTGAGACTTTCAGCATAGAACAGTGCAGTGGACTGAAGAGTGGTCCCCCAAAAGATATGTGCATGTTTTTATCACTGGGTCCCATGAATATTACCTTATGTAGCAAAGGAGTGAGTATGCTGAATACAGAAAAAAATCTGACATAATTATGATGCTGAAAGGAAAAGTTATCCTTTGAGTTCTGGGTTATCCAGGTGAGCCCTCAAGCAAGCACTGGTAGCCTGCTAAGACAGTAGCAGAGGGAGTTTTAAGACAGACACAGAGGAGAAGGCAATGTGAAGTGGGGCAGAGAGATGTGGTCCCCAAACAAGGAATGCTGACAGCCAGCAGAAGATGGAAGAGGCAAAGAGCGGAGTCTCCAGAGGCGGTGTGACCCTGACGCGGCATGTTGATCTCAGGGTTATGGACTCCAGAACTGTGACAAAATAAATTTCTGTTCTTTTAGGCCATCCAGTTTTGAGTAATTTAGTAAATTACTACAAATACCCTAGAAAAGTAGGACATATGGGACACGCAGAAAGAGAGAGAGAACCAAGTGGAAAGTTCAAACCTAAAACTATATTAACTAAAATTAATAACTTAATGAATTTAACTCTAAAAGAGTAGATATAGCTGAAGCAGAAATGAGAAGTCAGAATAGCTAAAGTGAATCACAGAAAGATAAAAGAATGGAAAATACAGGATAAGACACATGATCTTCACAGTATATGATATAGCAAGAAGGTAATGAAGTCCAAGTAATTAATAAAGTAAATATAAGTACTTACAGTCCAAGGAGGAGAGGAGAGTGAATGAGGCAAAGCAATACTGGACAAGATTATAGTGGAGGATTTTTTAAAACTAAAGAATGTCATCAGGCCTTAGGAGGAGCCACCATATTTTGCTACGCGTAATGCATTCCCATGCATAATGTGCACCCATGTTTTTGGCCCAAACTTTCAGGAAAAGAATCTTTTGTTTCAGTTTTTAATTCAATATTTTTAATATATTTTATTTATTTATTTTTAGAGAAAGGGGAAGGGAGGGAGAAGAGCGGGAAAGCAACATCAGTGTGTGGTTGCCTCTCACACGCCCCCCACTGGGGACCTGGCCCACAACCCAGGCATGTGCCCTGACTGGGAATTGAACCAGCAGCCCTTTGATTCGCAGCCTATACTCAATCCACTGAGCCACACCAGCCATGGCAAAATTGAGACAACTGTAAATGAACAACAATAAAAAAAGAAGAAGAAATGCAGTTTTCATACCTCTAAATGTACCAAATATCAACTAAAAAAAAAATCTGCTCTAGTAAATGAGTAAATGATAAATGAATTTCCTTGATGGAAAAATCAACATTTAGAATGCACTCCCATTTATTATTATTGTCATAAAAACAGTATGTAATGTATGATAATTAATCTTTGAAGTTAAAATTCAAAGGTACGTTAAAGAACTTCACTTCCTTGAACTTAAATTTGAAAAGCAGAAGTATTCAATTTTGTTTTCCCTCTGCAAGTCTAACAGATGGATTTGGGAAAAGGAAATAAATCAAACATTTATATGATTCTAATCTATTTCTTCATTTAGTATTGAAAGAAATTTCTCTCATTCGGTCAATAATTTTATAGCCTACCTAAAAATATTGTCCCACATTAAAAATTAGTAAAATTTAGCATCTGCAGGGGAATTGTAAGTGCTTTATGTACAACTTCTCTCACGGGAGTCTGTTCATCTTGAACAGAAACCGTTGGAGTCCCACAAAGAGTTGGTCAATTGATGCTGATTAATCCTGGATCATATGCAGCCACTGTTACAATGGTCGCTTATATCCTTATTGCTGAGTTTTCTTATCTTGATTATGTGGTATACTAGATTTCAATACAAAGTTCAGTGTAACAACAAGAAAAGAAGGTATTATAGACAAATTTATGCCAATAACCTTGAAAATTTACATAATAGGCAAAGTTCTAGCAAACTACCTCCCAAAAACGCACACACACATGTGCATGCACGCGCACACATGAAACAATCTAAAAATTTGAAATCTTAAGCTATTTAAATATTACAATGCATTGTTTAAAAACTTAACACAAAGAAAACACCAGACCTAAAAGCTTCACCCAGAAATTCTTCCCGAAATTTGGAGAACGATGCTGATCATACATACTCAGAGACCTCCAGAGAACAGAGAAAGAGAAAACATTTCCTAATCACTTTAAGTCTAACCCTGATGACCAAAGCCTGAGAAGGACTTTGTGAGGAAGGAAAATCTCAGGACTATTTCACTCATGAATATAAAGGTAAAAAGCCTAAACAAAATATTAGCAAACCCAATACAGCAACATGTGGAAAGGTTAATCCATCTTGACCAATCAGGCTTATTCCAGAAACACATGGCTGTTTAACATTTTTTGAAAATTATTGTTTACCACATTAACAGAATTAAGGAGAAAATATATATAATAATTTTAATATATGCAGGAATAGCTTTAATAAAATTCCATTTCCATCCAAGATTAAAAACTCTTAGCAAAATAGGAATAAAAGAAAAATTCTTTAAACTCTGTCTTTTAAAAAAAATACTACCAACCTAACACATGTTGATGAAATGTTGATACCTTTCTCTTTGGAGTCAGCATCTTATTAAAGGTCCCAGACAGTATGATCAGATAAGAAAAAGATACATAAAAATAAAATAATTAGAAAAGAAGAAATAAAAGACTCATTTTTAGCAGATATGATGGATGTAGAAATCTAAAATAACATTTACAGAAAAATGACAATTAGTGAGTTTAACAACATTGCTGAATGAAAAAATAAAATCAATAAACAAACATGAACTGCATGCTGATGATACACAAGCTATAAACAAAATGAAATTTTAAAAAGTAACTTTTATAATAACATGAAAAATACTCAAGAATATCTACAAATAAGCCAAAGAATAATTCTTAAAACAATGTGAAAGATCTCGGCCTGGCTGGCGTAGCTCAGTGGATTGAGCGCGGGCTGCGAACCAAAGGGTTGCAGGTTCGATTCCCAGTCAGGGCACATGCCTGGGTTGCAGGCCCAGCCCCTAGTGGGGGCCACATGAGAGGCAACCACATATTGATCTTTCTCTCCCTCTCTTTCTCCCTCTCTTCCCCTCTCTAAAAATAAATAAATAAAATCTTAAAAAAAAAAAAAAAAAACAATGTGAAAGATCTCTATGGAGGAAACAAAATATTTAAATATTTCTAAGAGAATTTAAAAACAGTAATATTTGGAGCTATATAAAATATTCATAGACTGAAAGATGTAATTTGTAAATATGCATGTTAGTTCTTCTCAAACAGATCTATAAAGTTCATGAAATCTTTTAGGAAAGAAAAAAAGGAAAAATGTAACCAAAACGCATACCATCAAATAACACACGCATTTTCAAGTTGCGGTTTGATGACGTGCGCAATCTCCACCCCGGTCAGCGCGCACACGCCTCCGCGCCGCTCGCCACCCCAGCCTCCTCCACCCTCCACTCCACTCAACCACTGATTTGACATCTTTCACTACTGAGTAGTTGTGGCTCTTATGAAACCTCTTTTTTTTTAATATTTTATTTATTTATTTTTATTATTTATTTATTTATTTATCTTTAGAGGGGAAGGGAAGGAGAGAGGAAGAGAAACATCAACGTGCGGTTGCCTCCTGTATGTCCCCTGCCGGGAACTGGCCTGGCAACCCAGGCATGTGCCCTGACTGGGAATCGAACCGCGATCCTTTGGTTCGCAGGCCCGTGCTCAATCCACTGAGCTACACCAGCCAGGGCTGAAACCTCTTATAAGTGAAATCACATATGTATTCTTTTGTTTCTGGCTTCTTTTGTTCAATGTTTTTTTGAAATCCATCCATGTTACTGAGTGTATCAACAGTTTATTCCTTTTCAGTGCTTAGTAGTTTTACATTACATAAAAAATCTGTTCTTTCTAGTTTGGAGCAATTATTAATAAAGTGCTATAAATATTAATGTACAATTCTTTGGGGCGTATGTTTTTATTTCTTTTTCTTACATTATTTTATTATATTTTTTCCATTACCATTTTTCCCCCTTATACCCTGTTCCACCTCTCCCAACCCTCCTCCCTGCCCCCCACCACAATCTCCACACTGTTGTCCATGTCCATGAATTCCCCCTCATTTTTTTTTCTTTTTTGCTCAATCCCTCCACTCCCTCAACTACCCACCCACAGAGCTGTCAACCCGCTCTCTATCTATGAGTCTGTCTCTATTTTGCTTGTTAGTTAATTTTGTTCAGTGGAGTCCACATATGAGTGAAATCATACGGTATTTATCTTTCTCTGACTGGCTTATTTCACTGAGCATAATGTTCTCCAGGTCATTCCATGCTGTTGCAAAAGGTAAAGTTTTCTCCCCTTTTATGGCCAAGTAGTATTCTATTGTAAATTCCATGTGTAAATATACCACAGCTGTTTTATCCACTCATTTACCGATGGACACGGGCTGCTTCTGTATCTTGGAAATTGTAAATAACGTTGCAATGAACATAGGGGTGCTTATGTTCTTTTGAATTAGTATTTAAGGGTTCTTCGGATAAATTCCTAGAAGTGGAATCACTAGGTCATGAGGTAGTTTCATTTTTTTATTTTTCAGGTAACTCTTTACTGCTTCCCACAGCGGCTGCACCAGTCTGCATTCCCACCAACAGTGCAAAAGGGTTCCCCTTTCTCCACATCCCCACCAGCACTTGTTGTTTGTTGATTTATGGAAGACAGCCATTCTGACAGGTGTGAGGTGGTATCTCATTGTGTTTTTAACTTGTAATTTCTCTGCTGATTAGTGACATTGACCATCTTTTCACATATTGAGTAGCTATCTATCTGTATGTCCTCCCTGGAGAACTATCTATTCAGGACCCTTTGCCCACTTTTAAACTGGATTGTTTTGTAGTTTTGGGGGGATGTTGAGCTTTAAAATGTTTTCATTCCTCTTATATAAATATCCAGAAATTTTATTTCTGGGTATTTAATAGCCTTAAAAACCACAAATAAAATTCCACAATTTCTGTGAAACCAATGAGCTAATTCCAAAATTCAAAAGGCAATATAAAGTGATAAAATAGCCTTAAAGAAGTACAACAGGTGGAAGCAAGAGCTCTCCCAGAAATAAAGACTCATTATAAAACATATTATAAATTCACTACAGTGTGGTGCTCATGTAAAAATAGTCCAACAAATCTATGGAGTATTTTTAAGACGCCCAGAAACAGTCCCGAACATATGAACACTTGGCGTAGGATGTACATGCCTCTGCCAAGCAGAATGAAAGGAAGTCTTTCTAATGAATGGTTCCAGGAACATGAAATAGCATAATGGGGGTGGGGGATAGGTACTTTATTTTACATCAATCAAAAAACTAAGTGGTTTTCAGATCTAAATTCAAAAAACAGAATAACATAGTTTCTAGAGGTTAGTATTTTTGCAAAATCAGGGTGGTAAACGACTTCTTAAAGAAAGATTTTAAAAATCATTAACTATAAAATAAAATAAACTGGGCTACATCAAAATCATTTTGCTCATCAAAAGACACATAAGGATGAAAAGGCAATGGAAACACACAATAACAATAATAAAAATATAAAATGTATTGATTAAACTTGTGCTCTTTTGAAACACACACACAATCTGATTCCCTGCTTGCATATACAAACCAAGAACAACACCAACGATAGCAAAAGAGACAAAGAAAAAGAATGAAAAGGCAAGCCAAAAGGTGGGAGACGATCTCTGCATCATACATAATTGGAAAATATATAATACATAGAACCATAAAATATATATGAAGAATTCCACCAATAAAAAAGGAAAAAGATATGTAACTCAATTTTTAAAAATGGGAATAAGACTAGAACAGGCCATTCACATAAGAGGATAGTCAAATGTCTGAAAAGATACTCAAACTAATTATCAATCATAAAAATGCAAATTAAAAGCACGAAGGTATACCATGAACACCTACCCAAATTAGCCAAAATTAGAAGTCTGACAATACCAACTGTTACCCAGAATATGGAGCAGCAGAAACTCTGGTACACTTCTAGTGAGAGAGTAACTTGAAACAATCACTTTGGAAAACAATATGGTATTATGTACTGCCTGGAAAAATCATAAAAGACATTGAATAGTGAGGAAAGAAAGAGTACTAAGTATCTAGCTTTTCATTGTCTTTGAGCTTATTCTACAACTATTTTAATTATAAAAAAACCTGGTAATAATGTAAATGCTTCTTGTCCACAGAAACGCAAATTAACTGTGCCATTGGAATGGAATGGGTTATTATTGCCTGTGGAGAGATTCATTTTGCATCTGCTCATAAATTCACTTCAGCATCCCCTGCTGCCTATCTATGTGTGTGCCTTTTATTTTTTTGAAGCAGTTGTAATACTCTATTGGTTCCTTCATTAATTAATGAGCTCAATGAAATCTCTGACACTTGTTCATTTTACACTCGTATGAGAGTAATGAGTTTACGTTAAACAAAATGATCCTTTAACATCACTAAGGCCAAAGATACTATCTAATGCCCTATCAATTCCACTCCCAGGCACACAACCAGTGCAAGCTTCTGTGCCCAAGAGACATGTGCAAGAATGTTCACAATAACATCACTATTTGGAATACTTAAACCCAGAAACACCCTAAACATCCATCAATGGTCAAGGATATAAGCTGTGGTATATTCAGATAGTATAGTACAGCAAGTGAAATAAATGAAGGACAACTACCCAACTCCACAGAGATTAACCTCAGAAACATGTTGGTTTTAAAAAAATGAAAAGCAGAACCTCACTGTATGGTTCTATCTGTATGATATTCCAAACAGATACAAAAGTTTAGCAATATACTTGGGTGTTTAGTAATACCTTCTTTGTTTTTCTTTATAAAGTCCACACAGTGTCTCCCTTTGGGGGCAGTGACAGAGGCAAGGACTGGGAAGAAGTAGGAGTGCTTCTGGGACACCTGCAATGTTGTCCTCACCTCGGTGTTGGTAACAAGCATAAACATACGCGCTTTATGATAAACCACTGGACTACTTAATTGTTTCATGAACTTTTCTTAATGTGCATTGTCTTTCACAATAAAAAAAATGTTTTCAAAAAAGACTTTGGGAGAGTGAAAGATCCAACAGCCTAGTAGAGACAAAAGCTACAGTGTCCACTGTATCGTCCAACAAGCAGGTTTTCAACATTAATATTCCAAGTCGTTAAAGAAACAGCCTTCAGAGACTGTTTCCTAATCCCCCAAAGCAGTAAAATAAATGCAATAAGCTGCTGAAAAGACAAGAAGCCTAACAGTCCGGTGCCAGGACTGTTTTATTCTTAAAAGGCTTGCCAGGTTCACAAACTGAGTCTTTTCAGGCAAAAGTTAAAGTTTAATCTTTACCCCGTTTCCCTGAAAACAGAAAATTAACTGCCAGTCAAAAGAAATTAACGCCTGCATCTACCTCGTTTCAAGAGAAAATTGTTTCTTTCCAGCTCCCCTGTCACCTGATACACTTCTGCATGCATCAGAGGACAGTGACAGCCCCTTTGTCATCAGCATAGGTAAACGTTGCCTCGGTAACCAAGCCCTCCTGCCAGGGGCTCCAGCTCTGAGTTCACCAAGCAGAGTTGGCACCATCCTCGCACATGACGGGGTGAGAGGTTAGAAAATTCAACTAACGCCCCTTCCTATTCGTGTTTTGATTCATTTGCTGCTGTTAAAAGGGCTGTCTGAGGGCCCTACAGCAAAGTTGGCACCGTGTTCACCCCATCCACTTTGATTTCTCCCTGAGGGGAGGCAAAGATTGGAGATGGGGGTGAGGGGCATCTGAGAGGAGAAGAAGGAAACTGTATAAACACCTCTCATGCTCTTGGCCTCACCCTAACACTCAGCTCTGGAATACTAACTCCTTTCTTTTCAGGAATAAAAACAATAATAGTTATCATTAATCAAACAGTCTGTTTGTGCCAAGCAGTTTTTAAAGGTAAAGAAATTTAATTTTTTAAAGTTTTTTTATTGTTATTCTATGACAGTTGTTCCAATTTCCTCCCCTTTGCCCTCCTCTACCCATCCTACCCCTGGCTCCCACAGTCAGTTCCCACACTGTTGTCCATGTCTGTGGATCATTTATACTCGTTCTTTGACTAGGCCCTTTCTCTTCTTACCACCATGATCCCCCTCCCTCCACCCCTCTGGTCACTGTCAGTCTGTGAAAATATTATGCTAAGTGAAATAAGCCCGTCAGTGAAAGACGAATACCATTATGATCTCACCCATAAAAGGAACCTAATGAACAAAACAAGCTAACGAACAAATAGAACCACAAACATGGAACCAGGGAGCAGAATGACAGTGCCAAGCTGCCTGGAGAAAACTGCCATCCTCCCCACCCTCCTGACCTCCCGTTCTGGCAACGAATTACCTAGTCTTCCCAAATGGTAACTCATTAACCACAGTCTGCCCAGACCTCTCCAATGCTGAAGTGATACATGAAGTTGCCATAAATGTTGAAAAAAAGTGAAGTAATAAATAAAATTTCTTATACTAGAAACAGTTTAAACAATAAACATTATTTATACAAAGTATAATATATAGTTGTACTTCACATTGTTCCTGACAGCAAAGACAGGAAGAGAGATGATTGTTCTGCCTCATTTAGAAACTGGGAAACAAAGGTTCAGAATGGTTTGCTACCTGCCCCCAGATCTTAGTGCTAAAAATGATGGGATGATGAACCCAACTGACCCCAGACTCCTCATTCATCTCATGTACTAACAGACACTCGTTGGGTGTGCGCTCTGTGTGACTCTTACCGTTATAAGTGTGACCAGAGACCATAAGGATATTTATAACTTATGGAGAAGCCCTCAATAAATGTTAGCTATTATCATCATCACCCCTAATCCCTCGGGCTATAAATCTGCGCTCAAGTTAGCACAGGAAGTTCATCAGTATTTGGTCACCACCCACCTACCTCTCCCTTATCATCTTCAACACTTCAGCCAGGGCCAAGTACTTGCAGTTCACCCTGAGCATGATCCCTCAGCTCCATGCTTCTGTTCTCCCTGTTCCCTCTGTCTAGGACTTTTTCTTGTCTGAGACACTATTTCTCACTTCTCCACCTGGGAAATTCCCCTAAGCTTTCTAGGCTCCTCTTAACAGTCAGCTGCTTTCCTGGGGCTCCTGGGGCCAATGTCTGGGTGCCCTGTGATGGCTTTGCTTATGTCCTTACTCTTTCCAACTCAGAGCTCTGATGTTTTGCTGACCTCTGCCTCTTCACAGAAAGTTCTCAGGAAATGCTGAGGCAGAACTCAGGCAGTCTCAAGTTTTAGCCCCAGATAGACTACAAGGGATGATTTTTTGCCAACATGATAGAAATCCTTTCCTATCTTTCTACATTTCCCTTTACGGCAATCCTCGAGAGGCTAAAAAGCAGCTTCTCATAAAACAGACCATAAAACTATGTGGGGTAATTGTCACCAGCCCACAGAGCACCACATGTGGATACACAGGGCTGAGGGACCGCCTTCCTTTCATATGCACCAGAGCTTTCTTTTTCTTTTTTCCCCCAGTAAAGTTATAAAGAACAAATACATTGTATTGTTCCCACTTTATTCTCATTTATTTCGGGGCTATAATTTTCCACCATGATAAGGATGTGCAATTCTTGCCTTACCTTCAAATCATCTCTACTGCTCTCCTACAAAACCTAATTGGGAAATTATACACATCAGCCCAACATGCAAAGCTGAATCCAAGAAATTCACCAAAGATGAGTCAAACCACCTGTCTCTAAAGACAGGCCCAGAGAAAAAGAAGGTGGAAGGACCTTGCTTTAAGAATATGGGATATGGATGGGTGGGTGGGCTGGGATGAGAGTAAAAGGCAGAAAACTATACTTGAACAGCAATTAAAATAAAATTTAAAAAAAAAAAAGACTATGGGATATGGGAAGCCAAAGAATGTAAATGAAAGAGTGTAAGCTTAAGGCTAGGCATCTGGGTTAGAATCCCGACTCTGCCGCAAACCGCTGAGTGACCTTGGGCTACTTCCTTAGGTAGGACTAGCTACATCATTTGCAGAACCCCCGTACAAAACAAAAGCACGGGTCCCTTTGTTTAAAAGTATGAAGAGTTTTTCAACAGCAACTGAAGAACATTAAACCAAATGTGGGGCTCTTGTAAGCATGGGGGCCTGTGATCACAAAGGTCACACAAGCCATGAAGCTATCCCTTCATCTGGCCTCCACGAATCTGTTTCCTCCTCTGTGAAAAGACACAACAGCACCCAGCTTGCAGGGCTGTTGTGTGGATCAGATGAGAAAATCCCATAAAAAATGCTTGTTAGAACACCTGGTACACAACAGAAAACATCAGCTTTTGCCATTATTATTTTTTGAAAGTCAAATTAAGAAACAGAATAATTAAGGCATTAATATTCAATTACAGAATAATTTTTTACTTTACCAAGGGATTAGCAACAAGGCCCTTCAAATAGCCAACTTCCTTACTTATCTTGGATTTCACAAAAGACTGATGTCTATACTACTTAACAAAAAAATCTATTAGGCAAAATAAAGTGTATCTTTAGTTAGAGAAATGACCCCCAAATAGAAAGATGGGCTTCAGTTAAAATGACCCCAGAGATGTTTTTTATTTAAGGCCTATAAGAAAGAGACCTCTTCTCTGTTCCTGCCTATCATTCTGACCTGACCACAGCACAGTGTTATGTCTACGACTGGGCTGGGGATAAGAGCATCAGTTATGGAGTCAGTCAGAACTGGGACTTAGACTCCCTGGTGCTAGTTACACTCTGTGACTTAACTTGTTTAAACCCTTAACTTGTAAGCACTTAACTTCTATAAAGCCCATCATGTCTTCATTAGTAATACAAACCAACAAGGGTTTACAAAATAACCTGTTGCTTCATGCCACCATATCTTTGTACATGCTATTTTTCTGCCTGAAATTAATTCATTCAATCATTGATTTGTTTGTTGACTGCACTGCGCTAGATGCTAGGTACACAGTGATGAACAAAATAATCATGATCCTTGCCTCTTCAGTCTTTTCACTGATGGGTAAACAAATACACATGCATTCGTATATTAGGAAAGTGCTATGAACACAATAAACAGGGAAGCATAATAGGGGATATCGGGAAGAATTATATTTCACTGGCACAATCAGCAAAGGCCTGCCTGAGGCAATCAATTTTAATTCGGGACATGACAGGCAGGAAGAAACAGCCTCAAAAGAACCTGGAACAAAGTGTGGCAGGTAGGGAAACAAACAACCCTGCGTCTCTACAGCAGGAATGAACTTGACATGGTTCAAGAACTGGATGGAATAAAAATGAGCGGGGCACCAAGGTGTAGGAGACGATCTCTCCAGAATAAGCAGGAACGAGACCATGAGCACTGTGAGCCATGGAAAGGAGCTGAGGTTTTGTCCCAAGTGAATTGGAAAGCCACCAGCTGCCCAAAGGTTTAGACAGGGAACTGCTGTAATGTGCTTTACTTTGTAAAAGATCACTCTGGCTGCCCTGTGAGGTTACCCAGGAAGATGGGCAGTGATGGGGAGGGCAGGGAGAGCAGTCAAGAGGGGTGACTGACTGGCCTTCTCCACCTAGGCGAACAATGAGCTCATGCTCAAATACAAATACCATCTCCACAAGGAAATTAATTTCACCAGTCTTCTGCAGTGGGATCTAATTCAAAATTCTTCAAAAGCAAAAAAAAAAAAAAAAAAAAAAGCAATCTTTTCTTATTTCCACAAACTCCTTGAAGTGAGTTAATTTCGTATTAAAATGAATTTCAAACGTCCTAAGTGATTTGCTGCACTAGTAGGTAAACCACCAAAACAGGAGAAGAAAAGGGGGGCATTGTGTCCATGTGCACATTTGGTGCACACACAGATGTCAGAGCCAAACTGCCTGTGCTAGAATCTCACCACTGCTGAAAACAGTTTGGCAACTTCAACCACTCTGTGCCTCAGTTTCCCTATCTTGAAACTAGGGATTAAATGAGTTAATAAGTATAAAGTGGTGAAAATAGTGCCTAGGCCTTATTGATTATAGAAATGTTAGTTACTAATACTAATATTTATAAAAATAAAATGGCCACACAAACTTTCTACTCACTAACCATAGGATCTTGGGCAAAGAACTTGAGTTTTCTCTAAGCCTCAGAGTTTCCTCACAGGTAAAACAGGTATGATAGTAATAGTATTTTTCTAACAGAATTGTGAAATATTAAAGGAAACCATGAGTACATCTAAAAGACAGTATCTACCATAAAGTTAGTGCCCAGAAAATGGTTACTAATGTTATTTTATTATAAAAGTTATTATTATTGTGGGCAAGTTACAAATAGGTTTGTCTATGTATGATTATAGGAATATATTCTATTACATGTGTGTATTTTACTTCAGCAACACTTCTGCATTCAAATCCCGCCTCTTCCTTTAACAGCTGTACAACATTAGGTAGGTTACTTAGAGAAGCCTTAAAATTTCCTCACCTAGATGGGGAATTGATAATAGTATCTACCATATGTGCTAGTAAGGGTTAAATACAAAATACAAAACTATAAACACAATACCCCAACATAATACCTTGAAGCACTCAGTAAATGTAAGCTATGGTTACAATTAATGTTACTATTCATAGAACCCTAACTTCTCTTAAAGAGGAATTAAATCTTCATTTAATTCCCCTTATTCCCTCTCCCTCTCCTGTCACCTATAATACTTGAATTCTCTCTAAGTGCTTGATAATAAACTCCCTCTTCACAAGTCTGTTTGCTGAAGATGAGAGAAAAAGGTCAAACACAGGTAGATCCCTTTAACTCATACAAATCTAGAAGACTATATAGTGAATTTCAGTGGTTCTAATACAGAAATTTAGAGTGATATATAGTGTGCCTGTCACTTCTTGAATGAGGTTTCAATATCCAGGGTCAAAGTTGGGTGAAAAAAAAAAAACAAACTTTACCAATAAGTTAGAAATCACATGTAGAAATCTTGGCTCAGCGCAAGCCATCAACCAGGTTTCTGGGGTTAAACAGCATGGTAGGATTAAATACACATTAAACCAGCCAAAGAGCAAATGACTAAGTGACATAAACCATGTTAGGAGAGAGATTCTCTTACATACAACTGAAAGTGGGAGAGGAACAATAAATAAGGCAGCAGGCATAAGCTGGCGACAGTTCAGGTATCTGCTGTTTCTGGGGAATGCATTTCCTCCTAGAAATGGGGAAAAAGGAAAGAAGGAGAACAAGTTCAAGAAGGTCAGCTGTAAAAGAGAAAACACAGGTAGCAGTAAAGTCAGTCTCCAGGCCTTCGTGACGAGGGTGTGCAGGATGGCATCGGGCTGTCACAAAAGCCAGGCCAGTAATTTTATACCAGGCACAGAAATGAGTCACAGTTCTGTGAACTTTAATGAAATGGCTTATATCCTGGGACTCTGCAACAGGGCTTTCTCTACTTGGCAAGAGAGCTCTCTAAGGCCTCCCTTCCACAGGGCTGAGGTTATGGCTCTGCGGACAGACTGGCTAGTGATCTCCGTGACACCTGCATCCAGGAAGGGCCAGAGGCCAGACATGAAAGGGAGGAAATCAGAAAAATGGGCTGAACAATAAATAAAGGCATAGAAATAGACAGCCAGGAAAAAGCAAAGGGGAAAACTTCAGAGATTTATTTTCCTCTTTATTCCAGAGGTTTCTAATCCTTTTTGTTGCATATTAAAATCTCAAACAAAGCTATGAATCATCGACATGAAAAAAAAAAGCCTATCATCTTTCACCAATCTTTGCTCTCCCCATTCCTAATCCTTAAATAATGACTTATTAAATATTTGACTGCCTACGCCAATAATTAAGATGGTAAACTAGCACTGATGCACTCACTTTTGAGACCAAAGCCAGTACGATGTGACTGCAGAGGCTGTTTCCTGCCCCCACAGGTCTCCCTTTTAGCCAGCAAAGAAACAGGACAATAGAACAAGAAAGGGTTTGACACACAATCAGCCAGGAACCAAATTCCTGGTTTATAAACCATCATAAACTGATTTTGAAACTGATTTGAAAGACATGAGATTCCAGAAATGCGTGAGGGATGCCACTGATGATGGGTTCATTTCAGCCCCAGCCCCTCTGTACTGGGCACAGAGCCACATGCATTTCAACATTCATGGTGCCCTGGGCCCCGGGACATCAGAAAGCTTGGGTTTAATGAAAAACAATGGAGGCAGAAAACAAATGATTACAATGTTCAAGGAGCCTGTGACAAATGCAAATTCTTGGGCGCCACCCCAGACCAAGCTAATCATAAACTCCAGGAGGGGGTTTAGCAATCTCCAGTGTAACAAGCCTCGAGAGTGTGGGGGGGCAGTCCTAGTACACAGTTCAAGCTTCACAGCACTGTGGCCAGCATATCTGTTAGAAGCTACAGACTTAGGGACCAGGCTTTGTAGTCTAAATTCCAGCCCCACTATGAGGCTTTGGGGAATGATTTATCCTCCCTAAGCTTCAGGCTCCTCTTCCACACAGAGTTCTTGGCTCCATGCTCAGTAAACATCCTTTATATTCAGGATGTGGGGCCCCAGGGCTAGTGCTGGCCGCCCACAGGGAACCGGCACTGCCCCTCACCTTCTCTTACCGTCTCCTGAAAGAACGTGATGGTCCAGCACAGGGGTTGGCTCACTTCATTTGTAAAGAAACAGCTATTTACAAAGGATTAAGCAAAAAGAAAAGGGAAAAGAACAAGAGAAAAACCTCATAAACAAGACTACAGTGATTAACAGAGGGAAAGAGGTGTGAGTGAGTTCCAAAAGGGTATGGGGGCATAAATGGTGATGGAAGGAGACTAGACTCAGGGAAGTGAGCATACAATACAATGTACAGATGATGTGTTATAGAATTGTACACATGAATCCTATATAATTCTATTCAACAATGTCACCCCAATAAATTCTATAGAAAATATAACACATTTAAGGCTTTGTGGGCCATGCAGTCCACATGTCCACTGCTTGACCCTGGCCCTGCAGCAGGGAAGCAGACAGAGACAACAGAAATGAGTAAGTATGCTGTGCTCCAAAGAACCTTATCTGTGGACACTGGTGTTTGAATTTCACACATTCTCACATGTCACTAAATCTTACTCTTCTTTTGATTTTTTCCAACCATTTAAAAATTCAAAACCAATTCTTAATCACAGGCTATTAATAAACAGGCAGCAGGGGTATTTTGGTCCAAGGGCTTTAGTTGGAGGACCCTCAATGCTTTTGCATTAGTGAAGCTGTGAAATATAGGAACCAGAGTGTTCTCATCTGTCAAGTGAAAGGAATAATGCCCATCCTGAAATTTTGTGAGTTAATAAATATCTGTAAAATATCTGGCAGGCTGTCATTATTATAACAAATCATTCATCTCATAAAAAAACAAAAAAAAAAAAAACCTGCTAATGCTCTACAATCCAGGAAGACTAGGTAAAGCAGTGCAGGAATACTATGCGGAAATGTAGGCAAAACAAAGTTGCAGGTTTACAAACTCATTTGCTCTCAGCACTGCTGGACACAGGTCTATTAACATATTGCTGAATTTATATATACCCAAATCAGCAGTTTAAGAAAAAAAGCAAACAGTACAAAGGAACTCCCATTACCTTAGTCTCTTGACTTAAAAGAAGACATGTGGTTTATTCTGGATATATAAATTGCTGCCATATGTGATCGCCCTCCTGGAGCAAAGGAATGACTCAAATAAAAGTGTATAAGGTTTGTCTCTGACCTCAAAGCCTCCGGGAGTTCACACTACCACACTGAGACCAAAGCAGCAGTCCCTTGGGAAAATTCACAGCTGCTCAACATCTGGGGGGCCAACGGGGCTCAGGAAATGAAAAAACCTGGGACTCCACTTTCAGATGAAATTTCAAGGGCTCATCAAAAGCTCCATATGTCCCTGGATACAGCACTCATAAGTTGGGCATCCTCTGCTTTTCTTTGGCTGCCAAGAGTCTGACCAACAGAGGTGTCCTCCCCTTCCATCCCCTAACTAGTGGACAAGGCTTCCTCCCACCCCCTTACATGCTCTCATTGCCCCGAGTTTATCAAACCCTTCTGATGAGGAAGATGAATACCTGGACGAACAGGCTGTCCACTTCAGCAGCTACTACTCACACGTGGCTGTTGAGCACTTGAAATTTGGCTAGTATGACTAAGGAGTCACATTTTTGTTTCATTTTATTTAACTTACATTTAAAAACTGATACTTGATTCAACTCATGGAAAGCTTCCAAGCATCCATAGAACAACTTGAAGATGTGATCTAGTATTCTGACTGTAAATTTTATAAACTCTAAGGACAGATCAAGTATTTCTGGTGAAAATTTAGCATCCAAATTGAGATATGCTATCATGGCAAAATATACAATGGATTTTAAAGACTTATGAAAAATATAAATATCCCATTAATCATTTTTATATGGAGATGTTGAAATGAAAATGTTTGGGATATACTGGATTAAATAAAATATATTATTTAAATTCCGCCTGTTTCTTTTTGTTTTAGTTGTGGCTCTTAGAAAATGTAAAAATGCGTAAGTGGCCCATATTATAGTTCTACAAGACAGCACTGCTACAGAGCATTAAATAAAGGTATTGTTATTATTATTCATATTCATCACGAAGCTGGAATTAGACCCAGAGTCAGTCCAGCCCTGACCTTTGCACCCTGCCACCCTCTTGCTGCCCAAGCCCTGCAGAACAGCACTTCTTTCCTGGTTACCATTTTCCCCAATTGATAAGGCAAGCCCTTTACAAAGAGACTTCTACTTCTCTTTCCTTAGAAATCAGCGCATTGTTGAGGCCAAGAACACCAAACAATGACACCAGGAACAGTAGCTCTCTGCAGGTGTGCACGCCACTTGTCCAGAGCGGGGAAATGGTTCCAGCACAGTCACTTGCTCATTTCAGTCCAAATATCTTAGATGAGCTTCATGTACACATTTTAATCCCGCATTATGACTCATTCCCAACACAGGATGTACACATTTTACTTCCAATTACCTTATGATCATGATCTTCTCAGAAGAAGATGCAAATAGTCTTTCATAACCAACCAAAGAAGTTTCTCCTTTGCGTCTTGCAATGCGCAGCTAATAAATTCACCAGGAAACAAAACAGCCTTTGAAATTACAGAAAATTCCCTTCCAGAAAAGGATTTTACATGCAAAAGTTTTCAAATCTGAGAAAATATTAAAGACAGGATTGAATGTATGTATGTGTATATTTCTATTTATATATTTATATTCATGATGCATATGCAGAGACACACATACATTTTTTACACAAACACTAGAATGACTCAAGTACAAGGACGTCTCTTTTTCCTGCCCCCTGAGCAATCTCTTTAGGAGTTAGCTTTCCCCAACTGTCCCAAGTACCAGATGTTGTGAACCCCCGCCCCTTCACATCACAGAAAATGAGAGTCAGGACAGGGAGTGTAGGGCAAAGGGGCTCTCAAGAATGCTACTTACCCTGCACTGCTGTTAACTGAAATCTCAGGATACCCTAGGCCAAGGTCTCTCTGACTTAGTGACTTTAAAGCCATTTAAAATCAGAACGGGAGCCTACTCTCAATTCTTGAGCTGAGAAACAGAGACTCATGAAAGCACAGATAATCTCTTCACCTCATATGAGGCATTTCCTAGAACTACCTTCCTGCTAACAAACTTTGACAGAGCTGGGAACAAGGAGAGGAATTAACCTCCAGTTTGGAGGTTAGCTCCTCTCCCTTTCCCAGCTCTGGTAGAGGTGATAATTGGCAGCAAAATGCATACCTGGTATACATCAGAATGGCCAGGAACAGCCAGGATCTGGATAATCCATAAACTGAATAACCAGGAGCTAACTGCCACTTTCTGTAATGAGATCCAGGTAGCACTTGTAAATCTACCCTCTCCAATTAGAAAAATGCAGTCCTCCCCTTTTCCCTGAAGCCAGGAAACAGAAATCAACTTATCCCACTTCCAGCTTTCAGGCACAAGTATGTGTGCAATTCTCACAGATGGACAGACATCTTCCTCCTGGGGAGGGCCTTTCAGAACTTTCCTGTCATCTGCTGGAAGACGGTACAGGTTCCCTCAGCTTTCCTCAAATCTAAACCCTTCTTTTACCCACCAGCCAAGATACATTTCCCGGATTCAAGCCTCTGCCTAATTATTCATACTACTACTAATATTTTGCCATATGGGCACAGTACATTCTGCTTTACAAAGTGCATTAACAAGCATTATCTCTTCTGGACTCCAACGCTGACCTAGGGAGAACCCAGGTTGTGGAGCCTGAAGCATATATTGTGGGTCTCTTGCAGAAAATGAATATAAAATGATAAATACAAAATGCCAGGTCTCCTCCCAGAGCCTTGAAGGTGCCCTGCACGTAAGGGCAAATCCAAGCCTATACCACCCCTCTCCGTCACTCCCCAAAAGCACATGTGAGTTTTTCAGGAAAGAGGGGTTGGGGGCCGGAGTCATGTGACTTACCCAGGGTCAAAGAGCTATTCAGTGTTAGAGGCAGAATGCAAACTGTATCTCCCCAGTCTCTGTGGCCCCTCTATTTCCTCTAGTTCCTCTGTCACAAAGGAAACTGAGAAAGGAACAAATAAATACAACAAAGCTAAAAGTGATTCCCACCAGGCGGGTATCAGGAAGCTGTCTAGACTTACTGCCAGGGTAGATGGTAAAATAAACGCAAAGCCCCTACAATTACCCACTCGGCACTGGAGGTAAAGGACACAGCACATAACCACACAGAGCTAGGGTAACCCCACCTTCACCGCTTGCTAACCACAGGACACAGGACAAGTTACTCTCCTCTGAACCTCAGTGTCTTCATTTGTAATAAAAGTTTACATGAGATGATGCATGTAAAGCTCTTAGCACAGCACCCAGCCTGAACACTCCAGGTATTCAATAAATAACTACTATCATTGCTATGGTTATTAATTCACCCAAAGAGCACTGCTTTTACACAAGCAACCCATTCCCCAAGCTGTGCTAATAGAAGTTGCAAAAACATCTGCTCTGTCATCATACGACGGAAAATTAGTCCCGGCAGCTACTGAGACTTCAGCATCTCTTGGGCAGCAGAAAGAAATGTCACAAGGTACTTATTAGACAAAGTGCTTTGTCTGTTCTACTTGCTGGGGTTACCTTAGTGTTTCAGGTTTATAACCTGTGTACCTGAAAAGTCTCTGTGGCTCTGAGTCTCAGTGAAATCCGTATTATTTTCAAATACTTTGACACCTCATAGTTTGAGAAACATAAACTGTGGGTTGTGGGTGTTGGGTTTTTTTTTGTTTGTTTGTTTTATTTTCTGCTTTTGCTTTTTTGTTTCCATTCACTTGGGGAACTAAATTGATCACAGCAAAAAGGTAAGCCACTACTGTACTTCCCTTCTTTCTTCCTTCCTTCCAGTCCAGTCCTCTCTTCCTCCTCCCCCTAGACTTAAAATTGGCTCCAGATCTTATTTGAGAAGCAGTAACAGATCTAGAGGAAACTAACTTCAGGATCTTAAGGAGTAAACTGATTGATAAACACTAATAGGCTTGCTATATGTTAAGAGTAAAAAATCCATGCTATATTCATAAAGAGTTCAGCTGTTTAAAAAGGAGGACAGGTTAGGCCCATGTCCATTATAGGCTTCTCAAAAACATTTCCATAATATCGTGTATACATTCCACAAACACTTAGGAAACACTTTACCGAAAGCCAGTCTAGTTCTTATCGATACCAAGCTGCGTAAGACAAGGCCTTTTCTGCCTCAAGGTTCAATTGGGTAACCACCAACACCCCCATCCATATACTTGCACACCATTAAGTATACCTTTCAAAATACTTTGTGTACTTGCAACCATTAGTTTAATGATTTGCCTTCTCATTGAGTCTGTTACTTACTTAGGGCAAGAATAGTATTCATTTACTGACACTTTGTGAACACTAGCTGATCATTGACCCACTGAAGGCTCCTGCCTGTTTTGAGTTAGAGTCACACAAAAGGGCTGGCATGTAACTAGCTAGGTGACAGTACAGGGTAACACCTGCTGCTACAGAGATAACAAGCAGGACCATGGAGCACAGAGAAAGCCTCCTGAAGCAGGAGAAGGCTTGAATGCAGATGTGATGCTGCAATAAGAGTTGAAAGATGAGCAGCATTTCTATCAGAAAGGAAAAGTAATAGGGAATTTCTCTGCAGAGAAAACTGCTTGTACAATAACAACTTATAGCTAAATATTATCAAGGACTTATTATATGGCAGGTTCTGTTCTATTGAAATTAGCTCATTTATTTCTCATAACTTTAAGAAGTAGGCATTATTTTTACTTGCATTTCACAGATGTGGAAACTGAGGCTTATTTAGAGCTCTCACTACTGGAACAGTGTGTTCTGACATAGAGACCAGGATCTCAATACCTAGGCTACAAAGACACAGGGACATGAAAGGAGATGCTACATGTACAAATTTGGGGAAAGTTTAGGTAAGTGTCTGGACCATGGGAACGTAGTAGGTGGGGAGGCCAGTTCTTGGACAGGGCCAGATTCTGAAGGAACTTGAATGCCAAGCTAACTAGTTTGGTTTACCCCACAGTAGTTGGGGAGCAAAGACAAGCATTTAAGCCTACAAATGGTTTCATCAACACTGTACTTTAGCACAATACCCTGAGAGAGATGTGAAAGATGGGTAAGATTGTGAGGAAAGAAGGAAGGAAAGGAGACTATTCAAGAAACGAAATACTAGGCTCTGGACAAAGAGGGGGTAAAGTTAGGAAGTATTGGGCAAGATTTGAGAGATTTTTCTGAGACAGAATTGATGTGATATGATGGATTAGGTTTGAGTCAGGGGAAGGAAGAATAAATGAGAACATGCAAAGTTCATAACGATATGAACATTCATCCAGTTTTCTGTCAGTCAAGATAAATGTTACATAAGGACAGGTGTCTGGTAGAGAAGATGACAGTAACTTAGTCACGCAGCAGTGGTGTTATTGTCTAACTGCTTCACGTTCATGAGTCTCATCACCCTGGAAAACCATAACCTTCTCCAAGGTAGAAGTACTCACAAGTGTCCTTTGTCTATACGTCCACTCCAGGTCCACTTCAGTGTTGAATAGGAAAAAAAAAAAAAGCTAAATATAACTCACCAAATATTTGCTAAATACAGAAGGTTTCCAAGATACTATGCTCAAAAAGTACCTGCCGATCAGAGTAGAAATCATAGAAGGAAATATGGATGGGTTTTAGTATATAAAATTTTAAATTATCTGTAATTTACAAAAGAAAATCAAATGACTAATACAAATTTAAAAGTTTACTTCACTAGGCATCAAATAAATACAAATATTTCCCTTGACTATCCAATTTCAAAGACCTTTAAAACACCCCATGGACAGAGACTGGTCCTTGACCTGATTGTTCAATGGCAAGTTACCCAGGAGAGCTGCCTAACCAGGTGCATAGCAAGAAATGAACCTGCCAAGACTTTTTAAAAAGACTTTATTTATTTTTTTGAGAGAGGGAGAGAAACACCAATGTGAGAGAGAAGCATCCATTGGTTGGTTTCCTCTTGTACACTCCCTGAGCCTACTAAAGAGGTTTTTACTGCATTATAACTAGCCTATCCTTACTAATACGCAGATATTATCACCTAACCCTAGAATAATCCATTGAGGGACACATGATCATCCCCACTTCAGAAACCCAAGTAGCGAAATCAAGAAACTTATTTGTGGTTATACAATTAGTAAGTGGTGGAGCTGTAATTAAAATCCACAGATTTCTGACTTCAAAGTCCATGTAAAGTGGTGTGAATTCAAATTCCACAATTAAATGATTATTGAGGTAACCACCATTCTGTTATGAGAACCAGCTCTGTGCATGCACAGAATAGGCCCTGGCCATGCACAATACTTTCAGGGAATAATTCTCAGTGCCCCCGCAAAGATCACCACCTACCTGCCACGGCATGGGCTTCTCAGCTAGTCAGAGGTCCCCACTATTAGGGTTACTATTGTGTGCAACAATGTGACTTTAATCAAGCTCTCTGTATCTCAGTTTTCTCATATGTAAAAATGGATAATAACATCTACCTCCAAAATCTATGGAGAAGAAGATTCATTTTTGTCCACAAAATAAAAGTAGCACTGCTTCAAAAGTTATCTTTCTAAAACCCAAGCTCCATCATAGTGAATACTACTTAGTCTTCAAAACCCAGCTCCAATATCTTAAGTGAGAAGCCTGTCCTGATAACCCACTGAGAGTGTTCATGGCTCCTCTGTGCTTCTATTATGCCTTCCACTATGCTGTTCTTCACTATGTAACATAAATATTCATTTACTTTTCCATTCCCCTTACTATACCATAAACCACTTGAGAAGGAAGTCAATGGCTTACACATCTTGTGATGCCAACACCAAGTCAAATGCTGGCATATAGGAGAAATTGTTTGTTAAAAAAAAAGTCCATTATTTTACCCTCACAAAAGCCTGTCAAACAGCTATGATAATTATCTGCATTCTACAGCTTGAGAAAATTGAGGTTCTAAGTTGCAGTGACAATGTAAAATCACACACAGGAGAACAAACTATACTGAATTCTGGTCTCCAGACTCTCCACTCCATCAAATATGGCCTTTCAAAGACAATAGTAGGATAAGACCCACCAAAGATGATGTAGACCAGTGACTTCAACGGTGTGCTGCAAGAATTTTTAAAACATGCAATACCTGACTATTTAGTTAGGACATTGAACTCTTTTCCCTTAGATTATCAAATTAAAAATTGACAACAACCAACACACTAGCCATATGATATGAATTAATCCGAGTTATACCTTTTTTTGTCAGATGAGCAAAATATATACCTTTTGGTGTGATGCAGAACTTTAGTAATTAGTTAATTTGTGCCATGAGATGAAAAAGTTTGAAAGTTGCTGATCTAGACCATCACTGCACAAAGGTACTTTGTTCCTCAAAGGTGGTAAGGGCTCTGAATGATATTAGGACAACTTGGAAAGTCATCACCCAGGAAAACAGGGAACAGCATTAAAGTAGAAGGCATGCTGGCAAATATGGGTCTGACTCCAGGTTCACACTATCCTTAACCCTGCTGTCTTCGGCAAACTTTTAATTAAACTCAGGAACTTCAGCTTCCTCATTTGCAAAATGCAGTTTTAAACAATGATACTCACCATGTAGGGTTTGATGTAAAACTAAAAGAGTTATAAGAGATGGGCTGAGTATAAAGATTAATTAAACTGTGGTTATTGTGTCTGAGAAAATGGCACATATTAAATGCCTGTGCCACAAAGTATTTTACATACATTATCTTATTTCATCCTCACAGCAACCCTGTGGACTCGGTGCTATTACTTTGATCTTACATTGATGTAAGTGGGACTCAAAGACATTTAAGAAACTTGTCCAAGGTCACGCAGGTGGCAACTAGCAAAGCCTGCATTCAGACTAAGGTCTTTCTGAGTGCAAAGCCTTTGCTCTTTGCAGGTTACATGTAGGCATCCCAGATTAGGTTCAGTAGAGGAAAAATTAGGAGGACTCAGATACGCCCCCAAATTCTGAGGTCAGTGTGAGGTGCTAGAAAGGTTGGATCAGATTCACGTGTAGCTTGGGATGTGTACTAAAACTTTTGAATATGCACAAGATAAGGCAGGGGAGAACCCAAAAGATAAGGAGACAGCCTGAATGATAAATGTCATGCTCCTCCACTTCTTTTTCAGCTAATAAAACAATAAATAGTAGAGATGATTCATATTTATAGTTCAGTCCTTGTGGTCTTCAAGGTAAAAGTCCCATATTGTAATACTGATGTATTATTTCCTCTTGATCTCTCCACTATTTGACTATTTGAACTTCTCCCAACAGGAAGTTCAGAAAAGTCACAGGATGTATCTGATCTCCTTTACCCTAATAAATGGAAACAAACTCTACTAAGTTAGTCTCTTAGTTGTCTCATTAATATCAAGGCATGTTGAAAGAGATAACTAGAACAGCAATAGATGGCTTCGTCCTACAGAAAAACAAAGACTATTTCACAATAATGCAATAAAAACATAAATTGTTTTCTGTTTTCCTCTGTTGCACACAGTTTCCCCAAGCTTGGAACAAACAGGGCTTTGCATTCTCCATTCAAGGCCCAAGAAACCTTCATGCTGTGAATGTTTCTGATTTATGCACTCAGGAGTCAGATTAGGCATGAGTAGAAAAGTAGTGCAAATAACAAACAAACCCTCTTCCTGTGGGATGTAAAGTTCTCAAGCGAGGCACTCACACCAAATCCTCCCACCTGATGCCACAAGACTGTGAACCCAAAAAAGATGCTCAGTCCGGGCTAAGAACTCAGACTTTGGGAAAGAAAACTCAACAAAGGGGTGGCTGAGCAGACTCTAACAGGGAGTAAAATCGTTTTGTTTGTTCAGATTTACGAGCAAAAGGAGGGTCTGAAATTCTCTACTAATAAATACACCCACCTGTGAACTTTTCCAAAGTGCAGCTAATGGCACACAGAGCTAACAGATTCCATAGAAAACTCATCCCTAAGGTACTGACTACCTGTAAACTCAGAAGTTTCTGTCTTCACATGATCAAATGCTCAGTAGAACACCCCTCTGGTCCCTCTCACCCCCATTTAAAGTGCTATCCCCCTCACCACCAATAACCCATCTACAGCCACTCCTCCTCTCTCCGTGGCCCCTGAAAGGCCTCAGGCGACAGAGCCACAGGACACGCGAGAGCACCCCTCCCCTCCCTGCCATCCCCATTATTCGGCACACAGCCCTGCTTTCCCCTGGAGCCAACAGTCTGCAGCTCCTTCAATGCAGGCGCGAGCAGATAGGGATGGTGGGAAAAGAGGCTGTGCAAGCTACATGCTTCAGAATCTCCCCCATATGCATTTGCCAAAGGAACAAAAAGAAGATCAGTGCCAGGAAAAGACAACTGAGATGAGGATGCAGTGGGACCGCGGCTGACTCCGCGCCTCTTAGCAGCAGGAGGCTGGCCAACCACGCGTCGGAGCCACAGACAGGAGTCGTTACCTTCAGGATGCAGGCCATGACGCTCCGCCGACCCTCCTGCGAACGAGCAGTGGGCGCGCCTGAGTCAGGGGCAGTCCTGGCGACAGGCTGGAGACTGGTACCGCGACAGGAGCGCTTCAGCCCACATTCCCGCAGATCCAAATAAGGGGACCGCGGTGCGAGCTGCGCGGGCACAGGCCCCGCCCCCCGGGCCTCGGGCCCGCCCCCCGGTCCAGTCCACTGGCTGGCGTCCCGCGAGGCCTCGCCTCCGAGTCACGTGCCATCCCGGGCGCCACGGGCTGCTCCTAGGTTCTTGCTACTTTATCCTTTTCTCTTTTATTTCTGTAAATGTTGTGCCTTTCAACGTATACAAAGTCAGCAGCAGTCCGGGGAAAGAGCGCGGTGTTTTCTTCTTGATTCCGCCTCCTCTTAACAGGTCAAGAAAACTCCTTGCACACGTTTCACACTTCTTAAAAAGTTAAATGGGTTGGAATCACCCCTCTACAGGCACCATCAAAGGATTCTTCAAAAGTAGCAAACGAATTGCTTCCTGGGCTGTTTAAGGATAAAGCCTTCACTCTGCTTAAAAACTCCATGGTAGGCTTATTAAAAATTAATAATTTGCCATTAATAATAGCACAAATTACCTATTAATTTAACCAAAGATGCCATAAACCTTACACTGAATAGTTTGTGTGCGCGCATGCATCTATACATATGTGTATATATAAAATGCATTTCTCTTTCGTGCTTTAACATGTGTTTATGAAAGTGTGTAAACAAATACACAGTAAATAGAATCTATGTATATGAACATACATTCCCATGTATACATTGATAATATATGTATGTACAGTGTGTGTGTGCACATGCACAGACAGGACATTGCTCTTCCTTGCTACCAGTTTAGAATTTAAATGAACTTCGTTGCAACTTCAGTAACAAGACTACATCTAAACAGGCTTGGAAATCCGGAGAGGCCAGTTTTCACAATACAACCTGAACTCATGTTGAAACAGAGAGGAATACAGCAGCTGTACTTAACAGGCAGGTGACTGGAAGAAGAAATGTTTTAGGATTCTCTCCACCCCTCCTCAGCAGGCCCGCTTTAAGTGGAAATCAACAAGGAAAGCCTGGTTCCCAAGTAAGAACCTGCTAAAAGAATCAAAGTTAATTCTATAAGGAAAGTAACATCACATACAGCAGAAGAAGGGAGAGTATATTCTGTGTATGTACACAGATTTCTACTACTTGGTCTGTCAGAGAAATCTTGAAACCAGGCCCAAAATATTTACTCACAAGAGGTTACTCTTGCTAAGAAGCACTGTCTAGTTTACCTACATGGAGTCAGGAAAAGCACTGTGAGCTGCTAGTTACAGTGATATCATGAAATTGGCTCACAGACACAAGGCAGAAACCAGGCATCAAGGATTTGGTGTTTTACTGATTAGAACATTTAGAATCCTGACAGAGGAGGAATCGCAGGAAAAGAGGTCTGAAACTGAGAATGAACTGCCTGCTCCCAAGGGAAGCTCCTCTTTTCTGTCACCCTGAGGGAACACACCCTGCTCTCCACTCCTTCCTCCAAACTCCTCATCTGCCTTAGAGAGCTGCTTGCTAATTTCCAATAAGAACTCCTTGATCAGGACTGTATTATCTCAAGCTGCTGCTTTAGCTCAGGGCCTTTTGTGGGCCAGGAAAACTCAATATTTCATTCATTTACTAATTCAACAAAACTTTATTGAGCTACTAGTAGAAGAATAAATCTTTTTTGACCTACCTACCACCTACTTGGAGTATGTCTTTACTGACATACTACGAGACCAGTCAGGGACGACAAGAGAATGATTTTCCTGGTCTCTAGCATTGATTCGGCTTCAGTCAAGTGGGATAGATAAGAGATACATGATGATATAACAGGGTAAGTTCTTTAACCAAGAGGAAGCAAAGCTCTAAGCAAAGAGGGACTGGACCTGACAGGTGGGAAGGCAAGGGTGGGCAGAGCATATCATTTCTTTTTCCAGAAAGTCTGCAGGTCTAGGAGACAGTGCAGCAAACTCTGGTGAGCAGCCTTGCTTAGCACTTCCTTGCTGGGTGACCTTGATCAAGTTCTTTTTAATCCTTAGCTTAGTATCTATCTCTGTGAGAATTAAATGAGATAATGCTTGTAAATCCACTCACTTCATTTCCTGCACGGTGAACTCTCTTTAGTGCTATTTATCTAAAGAATAAAACCTATGAGGAAAGATCGCTTGTGGGAGAGGGTGAATAGAACAATTGCCATTCACCTTGGCTGTCTCAAAAAGATGGACACGGATGTAGTGAGAGGGCTTTACTAACTCCCTTAAGTCTTGGGGATGGCTATCTCAATTAAACTACCATCCACCCACATCCACACTTGTCAAAATGTTATTTTTTTATTAGGATTGACAGGTTGTGTCTAAATATAGATAGAAATAGAGGTACATTTATAACAACCTAAAAAGAAACTCAAGAGATTCTAGAATAAATCTGGACCAGAAGTTTTACAAAGCAGTATTAATAATCACTGTTTCAGATGGACAGCAGTTAGATGGGAAAAACCAGTTGGATGGAAATAAAAACAGGTTTTGAACCTATAAGAGGATGAAGGTACAGCCAGATATGCAGGAGCATGGTTGGGTTGGGGTAGGGGTATGGCCAGGATTTTTTTGATTTAAAACTGGCCAAACTACAGGAATAGCTTAGTCTGGCCCAAGATGTAGCATAATTTTCCAAGTCTCAAGTTATGTGACTTAAAGCCAAAAGCCTGTTTCCAAAAATAATAGTAACAAAATTGAGGCACCTTTCAATTTAATACAATATGCCATTTGATCCTCATAACATCTAAATGGATATTGGCATATCAGCTAGTAAGTAGGGAAACAGAGGTTTGAACCTGGGTAGTTTGATTTCTAGGTCTGCCATTTGAACTGCTACATTCAGCTGTCCAGTATGTTAGGAGCCCAATCTCTACCATTTGGCACCATTCTGATTTAGTTTTAGTCTGTTGTTCAGGTTTGGTAGTCACAAAACCTAGGGCAAGTATGTATTCTCCCTAGGAAATATACTAGGATAAAAACCTAAGATAAGTATGTATATACATGAAAAATACACTCTGAGTGTACATGGGTATACTCACTCTGTATCTATCAACCCCCAGCACCTCAGTACAACTTTAACCAAGATGCTGCACATCCCAGCCAGGTCTCCCATACAGCCAAACTCCCATACCACCTTCTGCCCATGAACTCCCACCTAGGATTCTCTCTGCTGTATCTCACCTGCGACACGGGGCCTGTCATGTAGTAGCCTGCCAGCCCTTGTTTCGCTGGATGGAGAGATCCTTATGGGCTGGTCCTGTCACTGCATCAGCCTCCCTAGGGCTCTTCTGGACCCCAAATGGTCCATCTTCCCTCTCTTCAAAGACCTTTCACCAGTAAGATCTCAGCATGCCTTAAGGCTGATACCTCATGAGTTATGACAAGTCATGGGCTAAAATGCCCTATTTAAATTCAGTTTTGCTTCATTGTAAACAACTCCATTACCAAGTAATTCTGAGTTATACAGTTTCCTGATAGAAATAAAATTAAAATGCAGACTCCCATAACTTTTCCAATTTTATCTTGTACACATATTAATTTAATATATTTATATTCAACACAGAGTCCTTTATTAAGGTTTTAATTGGATCCCAATTTTTCCCATCTGAAGTTTTTAAATAGATTCTAGATATCATAAAACTCTTCTTGTCATCCACTGCATAAATTATGCTTCCCTAGGAGACTGTGACCAGAAGATCCATTATACAATGTTATAGGGAAGTCATTTTTTTTTACATTCTGAGCCAGATTAGGGAACATTTTTTTTCTGAAAACCATTTCACTATTACAATTTTTACCTAGGAACTTTTTTTTAATATCCTAAAGTATGTGTCTATCTGTCCATGTCCAGGTGCATGTCTGTACAAGTACGCCTGTGCACAGGTATGCATGTGGCTATGCCCTTTTAGATGGATATTTATGAGAACATATTGACATATGGGGTTAAGCTTCATTTCCCTCCATTTGGATAGTAGATCATTCCAAAATGTCATACATTTTGCATTCCCAAGACTTGAGCTTACTGCCTTTTCCAAAGCTTTGCACAGTTCTAATCCAGAATTCATCATTATCCCTGACTATACTGATACTTATCTGGGATGAACTCCAAGACAAGTTATGCATGATTTAAAATTGCATTTTAAAAATATTATATAATTGCTCATCTCCCTTAACTTCATCTCTGCTCTACCCTTCCTATTGGAACTTCCCATCTTTTCTCAAAAAAATATTTTTTCAAATGAACCAGAAAAGAAAAATACTAAGATATCTGTTTTTTTTTTCTAGGTAGGTGTTTTGTTTTGTTTTGTTTTTTAAGATTTTATTTATTTATCTTTAGAGGGGAAGGGAAGGGGAGATGGAGAGAAATGTATGGTTGCCTCTCATGTGTCCCCTGCTGGGAACTGTCGTTAGGAACTGTCCTGCAACCCAGGTGTGTGCCCTGACTGGGAATCGAACAGCAATCCTTTGGTTCACAGGCCCACACTCAATCCACTGAGCTACACCAGCCAGGGCTAAAATATCTGTTTTTAATTAAAAGAGGAAAACCTGAAGTTAATGTTTTTCACCTAATTTTCATTACCTAAAAGAATGTAGGTTTTAATTAGATTTGGTTTTCTTAAAGAATTCCTCCCTAAGATTTTTAGAAACATAATCGATTGAAAGTAAATATGGCTGGAAGCACTGACATGTAGTTTGAATTTGGTTTGTATTGGATTTCCCCAAGGCTATTGAAGATTCCATTATTAATAGAGTCTGATATTTCTTAACCACGTTTCCCAGAATTTGTTTTTTCTTATTATAAGGATTTCCCCATGTGTGTTACCCTACACTTGTCTTAGATTTCACTTCTGAGGCTTGATAACATGCTGTCTTAAAATATTAGAGTAGAAATTTTCAATGCATCCATGGTGGATCTGACGGGAACATCCCGCAGGAGGTGGAGGACATCTAACAGCTGGCCTCCTCCTGAAGTTTGTTTTGCCTGGACCATTTTTTCTTTAATGACCTGCTCCTCACAAAGCCTCTGGAGAGAACTAGGACTTTTTGCTAATTCTTTGTTGTCAATACAAACCCTCACTCTTTGTGTATGTAGCTGCACTGTTGAAGGAAAGGTAGAAGAGGAACAACGTCATGCAGTCCAAAGAAGAAAGATCCAAGGAGGAGTCATCTAAATACACTCTAAGAGAAGCCCGAAGACACAAAGTATTGTCTTGTGCCAAACTGTGAAAATCTATGAGAACTGCTCACAGCAAACCTGTGTGAGGGTAGGCTTGATGGACAACCTGAAAGAGTTAAGAACCATGTCCTGTACAGAAGCATGTCCCATATTTTCAAGAGCAGACATATATACCCATGCATACATATGTGTGGTAAAACAGTGAGCTTTGGAATCTGAAACATTTTTCTGATTTGTTGACTTAACAAACCTTTGCAAGCCCAGGTGATATGTTCAGGAATCAGAGACAGTTGCGAATTGGCTTCCTCCTATATTCAAAACCTTCAATGGCTCTTTTTCTCCAGAGCTTGGTATGGTTATAGACCTTTCCACCATTATTGCCCATTATTGTCTTGCAGCAGGAGTTGGCCAACTTTATCAGAAAATCCTAGATAAGAAATATTTTAGACTCAGTGAGCCATCTGATCCTTGTCACCACTACTCAGCTCAGCCATTGTAGCACTGAAACAGCCATGGAGAGTGGCTCTGCGTTCCAACAAAGCCCTAGCCATGGGCACTGACGCTCAAATTTCATATAATATTCAGTATTATGAATACTATTCTTATCTGATCATTTTTTTCCACCACCTAAAAATGTACAACCCATTCTTGGTTCTGCAGGTATACAAGAGCAGTCTGCAGTCCACATCTGGCCCAACAGTAGTTTGCCAAAACGCCTTGATCTTTGCATTCTTCATTCAGCCAGATTTCACCATCCTTCAAGGCCAGATCAAATTCTATTTGGCCCTTGATGCTTTTTCAGACCACCCTAGTTCATTATAGTTTATCCTATTTGAATTCCAGCAAGTACTGTCTGCAAAATTATTTGGCAATCAATCACATCCTATCTGGTGGCATTTCTTCTAGCATTAACTTGTCCTATTATCTAAGTCTTTATTTTTGCCTTCTATTTATGGCCTGGCTTCCCAAATAGATCACAAACTTCTGGCTTATTTTTTTTTTCTTTTCATCTTCACCTCTCTGTGCCCCAGGCAAGGAAATACAGCAATTCTGAAGAGATAACTAAAAAATGGCAGGTGAGAAGGTGTTAGGAACCACAAATTTATAAAATTGAAAATCAGACTGGCCTACCATTTTGGACACCACTCAAAGATTCTGAGAAGAAAATTTCGGATGTAGTATTGTTAATCTCTCCACCACATATGGTATTCTAAGATCATCTTATATTTCTATAAGGCATGTAACAGACACATGAGCCTTTTTTATTTTTTAATCAACAGAGTGATTACTTGATTTAGATGGATTTTGAAGACCATGTTTAATGACAAGAGTGGCCTGTAATTATCCCTGTTGGTATTCTCAGTTGATTGAGAAATCAGTGATGCTTTTATTCTAAGTGGAAGCTGCCTTATTTCCATCACGACTTTTTAAAAAATCACTATGTACAGTATATTTTAATCAGTCATGGTGCATTATGTTTATCTGATATTTATTCTCATTAAAAATGACTTGCCGACTTATGCTGATTTTTTTTCAATTCATTCCACTTTATTTTATCTTTATTTTTTGTTAAAATAAAATGAAAAGGATCTTATAAATGAATCCATTTTGTCTAAGAGATGAAGAGATCTGGGCTTTCAAAGGCATTGAATATTTAAATAACTGAGTTTGCAATTTTTACTGACATGTTTGTAATTAAGAAATAGTAAGAAGTTAAAAACTAAGTAATGGCATATTCCAAAAAAGATTAGTTTTCCCTTTCAAGTGGCAAATTCAGCAGTACTTTGGACAAGCACCGCATAATTTGAACACTAGAAAATATCATTTCCTTCACGTTTCATAAGTCTGCATTTTAAATGAGTTATAGTTTTCTTCATTTTAAAATTGCAGTTAAGATTTATCATTTAAAAATAGGTGAAAATGATAAAACAACTGCCTGTGTCAATAAACAAGCCTCTTGGTATTTTCAACAAAAGTATGTCTATTAGCACAGTCATTGAATAAACCTCAATTAAAAAAAAAAACTGCATTTGTCTAAACTTATAAAAATGTTAGTATCTATATCCTGCTCTTTTCTTTGATCCGTTTCTCTTTTTTCACCATTTTTGGTATTCCTATCATCCCATATTGCCTCTTCCTTCTTTCGTAACATCCTTTATCCTTTTTCTTCTGGGAAAGTTTTTCAGTTTAAATTTAATAAGAAAATTAAAGACCAAAGGAGATATTTTACCTTCAGAAAGTACCAGTTTGGCCCAAGTGTTTGTCTGAATAAAATGCAAATACTCAAAGCAATTGACAAGATTTTCTAAGGGCCTAAAATTCTACCAAACATGCATATTTCTATGGCCATTCGCTAAATAAAGCCTAAGACCCTTGGGCCAGAGATATAGGACAATTTATTATTTACAGTCATGGAACTGCTTATTACAGCAATTGCTGACAGGCAGAGCATCAGCATTTGCGTCCATTCCCTAAGCCCCATTTCCACAACACAACTGAAAAAAAAATCCAAAAAAACAACAACAACAAAAAACCCCACTACACACCTGCACTCTGCGGATTGCACTTAGTAGAAGAACCCTGAGCTTAGGGAACTCAAGTCTTTTATAATGGGTAGTAAGCATGCTGGCCTTTTGTTTCCGAAGGAATACTATCTCTTCCAAGACTGATATCCTTGAAAAGATAATCCAGAACAAAGGCATTCTCTACTTGCTCTGGCCAGATACACAGAAACTTAAGAGATCAACCAAGAATTGCCTCCTACTAGCAATAACATTCACTGTACATGCCATTATGAATTTTTACTGATGTGGTACTTGGTACCTATTTTCAACAAATTTAGGCAACTAGAAAGCTTAAGGCACTCATTAGCGTTTGTTGTGAGCTGCCTCAAATAATTTTTATAAGCAGAGTTTGTAAAAATAATAATGGTAATAAATAATTCTAGAGTATACATAGTTTCAGAATATTTGTTAGTTCTCCTGCATCCTCAGACATCATATTCCACCAAGGCACGCTATGCTTTAAAATGAAATATTTACACATTGACTTAAAAATTTATTTTATTTCCTTTCTGTTTTCTTCGGCTACACACAAACACACACACACACACACACACACACACACATCTTTCTCTTGACCAGAGATTACATAAATATCACTAAAGTTGTAGCTATGTAGAGAGTGTTGATTGAGTTACTAGTGAGTAACAGATGCTCTGTTAAACATTCAAGGTACTCATATAACCAAATAGGTTTGTTTTTTTCCCTTCTAAATCATACTTCTTCCTTTTTCCTTCTTATTTTTGGCTAACACAAATATTCACTTGCCAAATTCAGGAAGGAGTTAGAGAAAGTGTACACAGGAGCAGCCTTTATTTGCAGAATTGCTCTCTATATTAATATTTTTTAATGATATGAAGCAGTCACACAGACCTGGCTTCTGCACAAATGTTAATGATGTCTTAAGTGAGTATCATCTGTATTAACCCTCTGTTTTCAGACAAGGTAGTGCTAACTCACTCCATCTCAGAAAGGAGAAAACCCATTATATTTGAAAAGGAAATTTTACAACATTCTTCAGGAACCCTCAGCTCCAGTACTTCTAATCTTTCTAAAATTCTCCTTTATGTGAAACCTGACATTTCTCTTGCAACAAATTAAAGGTCTTTCATTACAGAGAACTCTGATCCCCCCATCACTCTCTGGCCCCACAGTCAGCTTGGATCCTCCACACTCTCACTCAGGAGCCCACGTGTGTCTGCGTGTTCAGTGCACTGGATCCTGAAATGTGTGTCTGGTGGTGAGCCTCTGACGAGAGACATAAAATAAACACTTTCCATTTCCTGTCAATGGTAAACTTCCTCCTCTTCACAGGCGTCTCTTGTCTGAAACTGTGGAATGGGAGTGACGTCACTAAACACATAATACGTGGTATGCTGTGGGGTCAGCTGAAGGGTAATTTCCAGAAAGCACACCTATTCAGAAGACAAACCAGTGCAGGCATTGAGGAGGAGCACTCAGCATAATGTATTTGGGATGTTATTTCCATCGCAAGGCGCGAAGTACCAGTGACATCACGTACCAACCCAGCCAAGCTACCAATCAGCATGCTAGGGTGCTTCAGGAGCACCTCAAGGGGCTTCTTTATGAATTCAACCTATCAACATAATGAGATTCAACCAAGGGTTCTTCTTGAATAAAAGCAAAGACATGCTGTCAGATGGAATACTCCTAGAGCCTGCAAAGTTTCTTTCAGCTCTGCACCTCAAAGTGAACAAGTCCAGTTACCATTTGTTCAGAATGCTGTGAGGCTAAAACCTAAGCTGATACTAGCAGCAAGCAGGTGCTCTTTCTCCTAATCCAAAATGTCTGTGTGTGTTCGGGGGAGGGAATAAGAACAATATGAGGAAGACTAAAAATACAAACACAAAATGATATCTCTCTGGTGGGTTAAAGTAATATTAAGAATCCTCCCTGTTTATGCATGAGCCGTGACCTTTATTGTAAGAATGAAATATAGGTGTGCTGTCTCCCAGGGAGAACTAGCCCTTCTCCACAGAATACTAAGCACCATTAATTTTTAACTCAGTACCTGTGAACACTGATCGTTTCTTTGGGGAAGAATTGGCTATTCTCCTAGAGGGAACAGTTGGTCAATCGAGTCACGAAAGGCCCTTGGCACATAGCCACTTTTGTCTAAACACATTTAATCAAAGCTCCCAAAGTGAGACTTTGGAATCTCACCCGAGGGAAGGATGCTTTGCTCGGAACTGTTCCCAGACGAACCCCGAATATGGCTGCCTCCAGGATTCCCCAGCATCTGTGTTTGGGCGTTAGTGATTTTCCCGTCTGGTGCTGTATGCTATTGATTCTTGATTTTCTCTTTGCTCTTGCTTAATAAACTGCTTAACTATTCACCTCTGACTTTGGATTTTTATTGTCTGCGAATCCGAACCTCCAAATTAAGTGGCCACAATCTCTTATGTGCCCCTTAACGGCATACTCTCTAGAGCCATCACCAAGTCTAAGCATGAGATAAGACATAAGGATAACCCACTGAGTGACTATCCATCTCTATGAAGTATTCTATCCTGCCCGTCGCCACCCACTTTTCTTTCCACCTCTGCATTTTTTCACATGGCATTCCTTTACCTAGACAGTCTTCCCTTCTCTTCAGCAGTCAAAATTCAACTCATCTTGAAACACCTAATTCAAAAGCTATCATTGACACTCGGACCATCCTAACAGGAAATATTTATTCAACAAATTCATTTGAGTTAGACATGGAGCTCTGAACAAGGCAGACAGAGTTCCTGGCATTGCAGCACTTGTAGCATTCAATTCCTCTTCCAAACCCCTATGGTCTTTACTATATAACTCTAAGTCATTTGATAGGTACAATATTTATTCTTCTCCATGTTGGGCTAGTTGATGGATCTCTTCAACAGGCCTGTTTGGAGATTCTGCTGTTCTTAGAGACCCTGAGGAGAATGTCAGGCCACAGAGCCCATCTCCAGACACAGCAAGACTTAACAATCTCCAAATAGGGAGTAGAGCTGAATAAGTAAACCTGTGGTTTCAGTAAAATGAATGAAGAATTATATAGAAAACTCTTTTGCCTCAGTTCATGTGGTTAGAAAATGTTGCCAAAATGTGCTTGTTTACTTTACAAGAGCAAAATTGCAAACAAAACTGGTATTTCTTTAAAGGCTGATATTTTCCAGGCTCATTCTTAGCTATAATAGTTTTCCCGAAGTAGAGCTATAGGTGGAAGTGGGCTAGGAAATTGAACTTAATATACACTGATTTAAAACCATGCTCAGGAACTCAATTAGAAAATTCCTCTTATTGATTACCATCTTAGAAACTTACCAATTATTTGAAGGTTCAGTTCATTGGGTTCCCATGTAACTCATTCCCCACAATCATTAGTCTATTGGGCTACAGCTGGGCAAATTTCAACTATGGAGAGACACTCTCTGATCATCTGACTATGGTGTGGTGGTTTCTATCTCATAGTATTTAATCAGTGACTGAAAATTACCCATACTTCAAACAAATGGGTATTTATTTAATAAAGGAATCTGTCAACATGAGAGTTAACAAAATAGTCAAACCAATAAAATATCAAACATACAATTATAACAACATTATATGCTGGTTAGGTCTCTAGTTGTTTCCTGGGTGTATGCCCCATGCTTGTGTAAGTCACAGGCTCCTTGTAGGAAGAGGCTATGTCTTCTCCTTCTTTAATTTCCTCTGAAAGGCCTGATATGATGAAAGACCTGGTATAATCAAGTTCTGATGAAAATATTATGGAACCCTCTCCCTCAATATATGATTCAACACAGAAACCCTCCTAACGCATTATCTGTAAGAAGTCCAACAAAGCTCATATTTGTTTTTCTCATGAAAACTACCTTGAAAAATTTATTTATGTATATGCTGTCAACTTCTTGCCCACTCCAAATCATTTTTTTTGTTCCCCTATTCTGTTGATGCTTTTAGAATATGTACAGTTCACCTACTGGGTAATCCAGCATTGGATATAATAAAACCACACTGGAAAAATAAACAAAATGACAGGCATTTTATATGCACAGCGACCTGACTAGAATCTTAACAACTGGTTCTGACCCCTAGGTAACTTCTCTTAAATACAATGCTTCATAAGGTATCAATATACTATTGAGTAGCCATACCAGACCATTTGCCCTGAAAAATAAAATTTCTTGGGTGATGTGGTTTTCATCACTAAGATACTTGGAAACAAAAACCCTCTTAATATTCTTACCCAAGTCAATGAAATCCCTAGAAGCTGAAAAATTATCACAATCTATATCATTTTACTGTTGCATGAATATACTTTGAATTGAAGATGCCTAAGAAAGAAAAAAGCAACTAAGAATCCATTGTCATAAAATTTACTTCTACTGCCAGAAGAGAATAGTTCCAATTCCATTTTCATATCCAAAGTATCCATGTGTATTATAGCTCCCCTCAAGCAGATATAACTCGTTTACCAGCAAATTTCAAAGTTAGAGTGAACTTTTTACAGCACTCTCATTGCAACTCCTGGTTTTAAAACATGTATCACCATTTGTTATTTTTTAAAGCAAACATCTCCTATTCTAATTCTTGTGTGTCAACTAAACTGTGTTTCTCATCATGGTTGTGTGCAAATACCCTGAGTTCAAAAACAAATATGATTTTGAAAGACACTGTGTTACTCTAACAAAGGGAGCATTGTCCATCTTCTCTGACAGCCTCTCTCTAATTAAAGAGGCCCTGATGCTCTGCAGAATGCCAGGCTGCTCAATACCACCCCCCACCACCACTACCCGCTGCTTTCACTGTACAAATAGTGAAGGAAACAATTTGTAGCTAACTGGGCTCTCCTTCCTAGAAGAAAACTTAATAAGGTCCCCAAAAGGATAGAAAGCAAAATTTCGTGATGGGACATATACACTTCTTTAAAAATACCACTGGCAGGGAGATTTGGTTAGAGAAAGGGGTTCCCTTTACCACCATCTCTGAGCTGTGTGTAGTTTGTCTCATTTTTTGTTTCTTTTTCTTTTTAACAGTAGCCCTTTTTTTTTTTTACTTATGCTGATAAACCATCTTTGACTCGATTTTCTAAAACGTGGCTCTGCAAAAACACAAAGGCTGAGAGATCATTTCATGACTAGAAATGGCAGCACCAACTTCCTCATTTTCTAAACATCATCTTAAGATAGGTATTTTGCACAAACAACCAAAGATATGCTATTATATACTAACCATGTCTATTCTGCAGTCACAGTGTTCCACATTAGAGCCTACGAAGGGAAATTTTTCTAAGTTAAATCTAAGTATCTGTTTAGTGAAGCTCATGTCCACAGCCCCTGACGTGTGCACACATATCTATCTATACACCTTGGTAAAAAGAATGCAATAATATCTAACATAACACCACCCTATTTCCAGTTTCTTTCCATTTCTTTATAAGAACTGTTTATCCAGTTAGGGATAAATCATCTGTACTTTAAGTTATAGTACTTTATATTCATGCTTTAAAAGTCCCAAAATAGTTCATTTCTATTCTATCATTTGACCTTCACAGCAAGCCTGTGGATCCAACAGCTGGTAAACATTAAGGGGTGAAGCAAAGTCCAATTCTCATGCTCTAAACCAGAGATCGGCAAAATTTTTCTCTAAAGGGCTGGATAGTAAATATTTTAGGCTTTGTGGGCCATATGGTCTCTGTCACAGTTAATCAACTACACCACTGTAGAGCAAAAGTAACTCTAGACAGCATATTAGTGAATGAGTGTGAATGTCTTCCACTAAAACTTTTTTTTGAGAAAACAGGCAGTGGGCTGGGTTTATCTGGTGGGCTGTGATTTGCCAGCTTCTGTTCTAAATGATTATGCTTTAAAGTCCTGAGAAAGTAGAAGTCAAAAGACAATTACAGGTTAAACATATTATTGGTCTTCACGGGATTATAGCTTGGGCTATCAAAAAAGGCTTTACGGAAGAGGAAGCATTCTAGTTAGGGCCTGAAAGATTCATTGCATCTCCATATGGGCACCAGAGGGTTGGGTATTTCATGCGAAATGAGCTATATGGGAAAATTCTGCAGACAGGATGTGGAATGGGGCAGGTGCAGGAAGAGGAGGTAGTTCGGTTTGACT
Organism: Glossophaga mutica; assembly: GCA_039655065.1. NCBI lineage: Eukaryota > Metazoa > Chordata > Mammalia > Chiroptera > Phyllostomidae > Glossophaga > Glossophaga mutica. The sequence continues at coordinate 55,746,909 of CM077307.1, read as the reverse complement.
GAGACCAAGATGTGTGAAGAGGACCAGTGAGATAGAAAAGGTAGGATTTTCCTTAGGGAAAAATATTGAGCAAAAAAATACGATCTTATTCCATGGAAACCATTGTATGTTTTGTGAGTAGAGAGGCAAATGAGAGTGGAAATAATTATTCCCTCTTCTTTACGATGACCTAAGAAAGATATGCCAGAGGGACCTAGTATTGAGCTGGGTCCTCAAGAGTGAGGACGCATTTCCAGTTGTTGCAATAAACTGATGTGACACAGAAGAATTCCAATGGAAGATGTATTTGAAAAATTGTACCCACTAGACTAAGGCTTGCCATCTACCATAAAATAGCTTGCCATAAAACAACTTGCCATCTATCTGTACCTGCACCATTAGTGGGAAGGAGTCAAGTGTAAGAATCAGAATCCCAAGGCTGGTTGGTAGATTCAAATTATTTGCTAGTGATCTGTTAGGGATTTAGGTTGAACTTGGCTAAATGGTTCTTCAGCTCCACCGGAGGCTGAGGCCATTCATTCCCCTGCTTTTAGCTGGTGACTCAAGGGGGCTGAGTGAGGCTGAAGGTCCAAGAAATCTTCATTCACATGTTTGATTGCTCCTTCATTCAGTCTCTGCTTCTATGTGTAGACATTGTGGGCTTCTTTATACATGGTGGTCTTAAGGTAGTCAGGCATGTAACAAAATGACTGACTTCTAAGAAGGAGCATCCAAAGTGATGAAGGTGAAAGCTGGGAATCTCTTAAGGCACTGCTACAGAAGTTACGCTATGTCACTTCTACCACATTTTATTTGTCAAAGCCCAGGAAAGGGGATGACCAGAATCAGGGGGAAAAACAAACTCCACCTTTTGGGGGAGTGGCAAGATCATATTGCAAAAGAGTTTGCAGTGGGGGAGATATTATTTTAGCATTCTTTGGAAACATAATCTATTATAGAAGTTTAACATAAAAATTAGGCCAGAACCAATGAAACCTCTAGGGACTTCAGAGAGGCAAATTCAAAACCACTTCCATAACCCAAGCCTTAAGGGACTTACATGAAAAACAAACCCTGCTGAAAATGAACTTGCAATAAAAAATTATAAACCATGTAGGAAAACAGGATGTAGACATAGCAGAGAGTGGAAACTGCTCACTGTAACCTAAGATAATGGAAGAAAATGAAAGAGACTTAGAAATAATCACACTTAACGGGTGAAAGGTAAGAAACACAAGACATAAAGCAAGAACTGAGTGGTATAAGAAACAAACAGTCACATTTGAAAAGTATTACATTGAAATTTTAGCAGTGAAAATGTTATTCATTGAAATAAAAATCCTTAACAGATAGAAATAGAATTAATGAAATAGAAGATAGACCTAAGAAATTATTCCAGTACCAGTGTAGCACAAAGAGATACACATATTTAAAATATGAAATATAAAAGGAATATTAAGAAACCAGAAAGTTAAAATAAGAAAGTCGAACACATATCTAATAGAAATTCTAGGAGGATGGAATGGAGAGGATGAAGAAGAACCAATATCCTAGGAGATAATGGATGAGAACTTCCCAGAACTGAAGAAAGAATTAATCAGATTTATCAATTACACCAAACTTCAAGCAGAATTTAAAAAAAATTACACTCACAACATCTTAGTGAAATGGACAACATCCCAAATGAAAAAATGTTCCAAGCACTGGAGGAGGAAAACAAGAGACATTAGCAGTTAGAATGCCTGAGTTCCCCTCAGCAACAACAGGTAGGTAATAGAATGACATATTTAAAGTGTGAGGGAAAATGTCTACCTACCTTGAAATCTATGTGCTACTAAACTGTGATCACAATGAAGGCCAAAAAAACCCTCCTGTGGGAAAGGACAGAAACCATCAGATCAGATTTTTTTGTTGTTGCTAAACTTTATTGCAACATATTTTTTGTACAATAAAGTGCATCTGATAGAGTAGGCAGTTAGACAGGAATGAGCAGAGCAGGAGCAATAGGCCAGGTACAGAATGTCACCAGGGCACACGGTCTAGGGTGCCTAACAATGGGCAAACTAGGGAAAACAACTATTATAAGCTAGGATCTTGCCCCCAGGGTGACCTTTCCTCCCCTAGCTTTAGAGCCCCTTAGAGGAGAAACAGTGGCACTGGAGAATGGCCTCATAAGAGTCCAATGCAGGCCCTTTACAACCACTCCCTTAAGCATTAAGCCCTCAGCACAATGAGGTTCTGACCTGCATCAAATAATCTTAGGAACAAAACCTCGGGTCTGATGGCTATGGAGACAGGATGTCTGGGTCTCAGTTGTGTTTCAGCTCCAGGCCCAGAAAAGCAGCAAAACCAGAGGAAGCTATGCAATGGCTGACATCAGGACCAGGCGGAATGACTAATGACCCCTGCCAACCTGGTTCCAACCAATCAGTAGAGACCAAAATCCTCCCCTGAGAAAAGGACCCAGTGTGCATGTGCCTTCTCTCTCTCTCTCTCTCTCTCTCTCTCTCTCAGTCTCTCTCTCTCCCCCCCCACATATACATATACACATATATATACACATATGTACATATATATAAAATCACAGGGGTGTCCAACCTTTTGGCATCCCTGGGCCACACTGGAAGAAGAAGAGTTGCCTTGGGCCACACATTAATTACACAAACACTAATGAAAACAAAAACAATCTCATAATGTTTTAAGTAAATTTACAATTTTGTGTTGGGCAGCATTCATAGTGATCCTGGGCCACGTTTGGCCCACAGGCCATGGGTGGGACACCCCTGCAGAGTGTGCTTTGTTCTTTCTCAGGTGCATACCTTTGCTTTCTTTCTCCTAAGCACCAAGGGCCCTGCTTTTGCCTCTGTAACTTGTTTCCTGAATCCACACAGCTTAGCTGACTCACTTTTTCTACCTCTGTGACTTTCTAAAGAAACTTCTTGCATTAGAGTTCTTGGCTCTGAATTCTTTCTTAGCCAAACTCAAGGACCGAGGTCTAACTCATAGCCACTAACACATCCGTTCTAAGAGTATAGTTTGCCGAGTTTTCACAAATAAATACAACCTTGTAACTACTACCACAATCAAGGTAGAGAACATTTTCCTCACCAGGAAAAGTTTCCTTGTGCCCCTTCTTAATCAAAGTCTCCACCTGGCTCTTATCCCCTAGCAACAACCACTGATCTACTTTTAGTCACTGTAAATTAAATTTCTTTATTTTCCCCTAGAGTTTTGTTAATGGAATTATATTGCATGTAATCTTTGTGTCTGGCTTCTTTCACTTAGCGTAACGTTTTTGAGATCCATCCATGTCACCTGTATCACTACTTCATTCTTTTTTATTCCATTCTACAGAAAAAAAACAAACAAACCTGATGTTTCAAGATTAATTACGGCAAAAGAAAATTTAAGTCAGAATGTACTATTAGGGTTAAAAAGGGAATGTACATAATGATAAAAAGCAAATTATACCAAGAGAGTAAAACAAGTGTGAATTTCCATGCTTCTAATTATATAATTACAAAGCATTTAAAATAAAAACTGACAAGATGATACACAGCTATTTAAAAATTCATCATCATAGTATAATTTTAAAAACACTTCTCTTAGAAATGGATAGATCAAGCAGTCAAAGGTGAGTAAGGCTATAGAAGATGGAGGAGAGGAGGTGTTGAAATTTACCATAAGTGGTCAGTGGAGGCTTTGCTGAGAAAGCCAGCCATTGTTGAAGGGCCTCTTAAACGGTTCCATGGTCGTAGGGCAAAGCATGATCACCTATCTCCACTGGACATGGAGCTGATGTGAAGGGGTTAACACTATCAGCTGTTTTGTAGGACACTGGTAACCACGCTTCCGGGGAAGATTTAAAAACGGAAGTGGGATGCTTATTCCTTTTCCATGAAATAAAGGCAAAAATAACAATAGTAATAAGTAACATTAACTGAGTACTCAGCCTGTATCAGGCAATATGCTAAACACTGCATTCGTTATCCCTTCCACTTGCATCAACTTTTGAATTCCCAGAAGAGGAAATTGAGACTCAAAGAACTGGCCTGTGAATAACAACATCACTACTTGAACTTGTGTCTAACTCGAGAATCAATACTTAACACCACCGGACCATATTGTGTCACTCCAAAACTGAGAGTTCACAAACTTCCACCATTAACCTCCTCTTCTTCTGACAGCATAGTGCATTCCTGACCTGAATCTCTACTAAACCACATGACAGTTTATTCTTATTCAAACTGTGGAGCAAAGACTCAGCTGGATTATTTCTCACGTAAAACATTCCATCTGCAGAGAAGCAAGACAGACTTTTATTATTATTATTTTTTAAACAATTAGCCTGGGGCTGGCAGAGAGCTGGAAGTGAGAGGCAGCAGGGTGCCTGGGCCCTGACTGACAATCAAATGTTGGAGATCAGACCTGGGAATGACATGCAGATCCAGCACATCAAAGCGGTGAAGAGTGGCCTGAAAACAGTCATCTCAGATTAGCCCCAGCTCCCTGCTGTAGGAGGGACACTGCAGTGAACCGCTGTCTCACTGCCCACAACCATCACAGCCAAGGCCTCGCGTTACATTTGCATGGATCTTTGCTGCCTGTGGTCTCAATTCTTACCTTCTCTGATCACTTTGCAAATAATAATAATAATTATTATTATTATAGTTTTTAATTCAAGATGCACAAATGACTTATGGATTTTAGAAAGCTGAAAAAAAAACAGAACTTAAATGAATCCCCCATGCTTATATGATACCTAAATTTAGGTTTATGAAGCTGACCCTTTCCATAATCTGAATTATGCCTTGCACAAAAGAATAGAAATAACTCATTGGTATTCTGCAGAGGGCTTGACGTTTTCTGCAGAAAGACTAGGAGGAGATAAAACGTTGAGAAGACTCAAATAAAAATCCTTGGAAAATAAACAGCATTTTAGCTTTTAACAAACACTGCGTATGTTGCCCACCTAGTAAGAGGTCTGGCATGTGGCTGGTGCTAAATAAATGTTTAATGACAACGATGAATAATTATGGCACGTTAGAAGGCTTGAAGCTATTGAATTAAGCAAAATGAGTGCTTGATTGTATTTACATGAGCAAAATTAGGGGACAGATGAGCAATTGTTAAGTGAATTTAATCAACCTGGATCATCAATTGCCTAGGTTCCAATCCCCAGTCTTCTGTGTGACCTCAGGCATATTACTTGAATTCTCTGTGCCTCAGTCTTCTCTTTGAAATTGAGACTATGAGGTTATATCTTTCTAAAGTAGTTATGAGAATTACATTAAATTATAAATGCAAATAGATGGCACGGTGCCTACCAGGCAGTGAGCACTCGGCTTTTATCTTTTTTATCTCTTTAGGCCACTTCCTCTATTGTTTCACCTTTATGAATCAAATGTAACCATAACAACTCCAAAAAGACTTTTTTAACTAGAGGATTCTAAACACCTAAACACAAAGCTCCACATCAAAGCTGACTTTCTTCCCACGGTTATGTGATGGTTAGTGTGGCCTGGTGTCACATAAACACTGAACTTTTATTCTTTCTTCCTTTCAAAAAACACCCTTGTCCTTAATGAAAACAGAAAACTGGTCTTTTAATTAATATTTTCAGAAATACGGCCTTATTAGGCACCATTTTAAGTTAAAATAGATGAGTAGATAAATGTTCCCATAGGCAGGGCTAAAAACAGCTTTGGCTTTAGTATCAGAAGGACAAGAGAGTAGGTTTTTGTGAGGGAAGAATCTGTCTGTCTCTTACTGTAGCTCAGATGCTCGGCCCATGCTAAGAACTCAGAAAGAGAATACGTATAAGAGTACCTAGTTAACTTCTCTCAGGATACCAGGTTGTTCTGACTTCATCCTCCAAAGATCATGTGGTGTAATGGAAAGAACCTAAATCAAACAGATCTGGATTCAAATCCCCAACCTCTTACTAGCCTGTGATCTTCAGCAAGATAATCTCTAAATTAAGGGGCAGTTTTCCACCTGTAATGGGGCAGCCTCTGTAGGGTTATTATAAGAACTGGAGACAACAATGTGAAAATTTCCTGGACCTAATAGCACTTAAATATGGTACTTATTCTTACATAGATGTCCCTAAGACTTGATCATCTGCAGACTCACCTAACATTTAGTCAATTCTATTTAAATTAGCCAATACTTCCTCTTCCTCACATTTTTCCGTCCTCAGGAGTGAATGCAGAATAGTGTAGCATAATGCGCTTACACTCTGGAAACAGACATATCTGGGTTCAGAACTCTCTCTGACACATAGGAAGAGGGTTTACTCCAAGAAAGGCAAAGAAAGAAAAAAGATCCTGACCTGCCATTCACTAGCTCAGTGACCATAGGCAAGGATTTCATGTCTCTAAGCCCCAATTTCTTAAATGGAGGTAAGAATAATAACCCTAACCCGTTAAGGTTGTTAGAATAATTAAATAACAGCTCAGAGCTTTTTCTTTCTGATCACCTCACACAGAGAATCAAGTGTGATGAGCATCTAGAAGGTAATCAATAATGATGGATGAATAAATGATTGAATTGATAAAGGAAGAAAAAGGAAGGAGAAGAAAGGAGAACAGGAAGAGGGGAGAAAAGGGAGGAAAGATAGAGGAAGGGAAGGAGGGAGGTTGGGAGGGAGAAAAGAAAGGAAGAAAGATGGAAAGAGAGAGGAAGAGAAGAAGGCAGGCAGGTGGCAGAAGGACAGAAAGGGATAGGAGAGAAACCGTACCCTGCAGATATTTCAGGACATAAGAACTTTATATGGAGCTTTCAACTTTAATGCATAGGGTAGTCAAATCTTGAGGGCATATCCTGAAGCCATTTGTAAAAATTAATGCTACCTATGTGACTGTCACCTCATCCTTCCCAGACCTCACTAGGCATCTAGAATACCTTGGAAAAGCACCAAATACCAAATCATGAAAAATGGGAGAAAAAATCCCCAAGGCAAAAGAATTGTCTTATATCTTCCCAAGCATCTGTTTCTGCAGACTGAATTATTTCATGCAAAACATATTTCATGGACTTGAAATAATTAAATGAAACGAATATTAAATAAGTAACAGAAAGTAGCAAATAACAAATCTCTTCAGATTTCATTGCCATTGTTCTAAACCTTCAATAAGATATAAACATTCTTTTACTCAAATTGGCAGCAAAATTAAGAATGCATTACCAGTTTTCTTAGAAAGAATTATTTGGAAGAAAATACCATTTGAGTAATTTTTTAATCATAGAAGAGCAAAACATACAGTTAATATTGTTTGTTTTTAAAAAATAACAAAATAAGCTATTGAAATCAATTAAATCTTTTTCATATGGAGGTAACATCCAAAATGCAATGAAAATAATCTATTGTAAGCAGGCATAGTTCTTATTATTTCTTAAACGTATCAGACATAAATTTCACAGCTCATAATTAACTCCCAGTGCCCGCATCACCATTAATTTTTAATCAAAGCAGAGCCGCTGTGAGCACTACTGATATTTCACCAAGGTTAGTAGGGGGTTGTTTTCAGGCTTGGAAACTTTATTTGTTCTGTGTAACAGAGACTGATTTCTAAAAGGATGGCCAGATGTACCCTTTATTCCCAGCTAATTACCTACAGGTGATGGGGACCAAACTCTGTTTTGACTCAAAAAAAAAAAAAATCTAGTTTCACAGATAATTACACCTTTGCACAAGCTAGGGATTTGAAGTTTTATATTTTTGGTGGTGTTAGGCTTAGAAGGTGCACATTATTGAAAAGCATTTCCTCTATATGTATAAAGGGAATTCTCCACAATCAATTTACCACCCTTACACTCATAAATGTGTGTTTACAAAAGATCCCCAGATAGCTCGGGAACATTGCACCAGGGAGCAAATGTGATAAAAGTGTAAAGAACTTTTCTGACATAAAATCACCAGACGAGGAAATGATTTCAATGTGGGCTTGGGAAGGCCCCCGGCAGGTTATTCTCCAGCTGAACATCAAACAACACAAGGCAAAACCAGAGGACGAACGCTCAGTTTCAAACCAGGTAAAGAAGTGTTCCAAGTAAAAATGAGAAACTACACTGCAAAAAAAAAAAAAAAAAAAATCATTTCCTTGGGTTTAATACTTTTTCATGAAAGACATAGATTGGTCATTTTGATTTAAATATATATTTTAAATCAATTTCTTTTTGGAAAACAATGTCATGTTTATTAAATCTAATAAAATGTCTAATAATAAAAGATGAAATCTGTCTACACCAACCAAATATAAATAAAAGCCAAACTGTTTTAACATATTTTATATTATTTATATACATATATACATAGATATACCTCTTAAAGATATATGTACTTTAAAATATTTATAAAATATGTAAAGATATATACCTGTACACATTAAAGATATATATACCTTATATATGTTAAATATATAAACTTTAAATATTATATATAAATAAACATTTTAAACAGCTTAAAATGTATTTTTAAATATATTTTAAAATTATACTTACAAATATATTTTTATTCATATATTTATGTATATTTATAGTTTTATAAATATATTTATAATATATTTATATTATATAAACACATTTATATATTATATATTATATGTTTATAATATATTTATATTTTATAAATATACTTATATTATATTTATATTTTATAAATATATTTATATTGTATTTATTTATATATTTATTATAAATCTATATGAATATATTATTTATATATTTAAAAATATTTAAATATATTTTAAAATATAGTTTTGGCTTTTATACACACACTCCAAAGAGATTTTTCTAGGATAAAAGTACTAGTGATATTAGTGATAATTTCAATTTTTATTATTCTCTTTATTTTTCAAATTCATAAGATAAACATGTATTACTTTATAATAAATTTTTTAATATTGTCAGCCTTAAAAATTTTAAGTTTATTTAACTCTCTTATTTACCAAATTTGAGATGTGCTAAAAAAATAAAAGAATTTGGTGACCAATAAGCTACACAAGTAAAATTAGTTTCCTCAATCACACCTCCCACTATCAAACCCCTCATAATGTAGTAGTGAATATTTAGTAAATGACTTATCCATGCTTATACAATGGATAGACCTTTCCAAGGACTCCAGAAATAGATCTAGTTGAGCAACTTCAGCCCAATAAAAACAGCATGGATGAGATTTAATGTGAACCACTCCATGGCATTGTATGGTTTAAATGAAGTTCAGAATTCAATGCAACTTTAATATAACCACAGCTTCAAACAACATTGATTCAAAAACCATGAGAATCCAGGGTTTATTAAATGAAATGCCCAATTCTAACCCATCACTTTCAACTCTCTCTCCAGCTCCATTAGCTCCCACCATTTCAGGTAGCTGGGTCACTCTATGCATGGACGTGTAAGCCCTTAGACAATGGGGTCACAGAGGTTTTCCCAGCTTAAAATATCACCTCCATTGTCCTGTGAAGATGTTTGCATTTCCTAATTGTTCAAGACTCCCAGCCAAGAGAGTAAAGAAAACAAAGAACCAAGATTTTTAACAGTTGGGAATGATGGCAGATAATTTACTAGAATAAGTGAACAAAATTAACAAATGTAGAGAGTGGGAAAGGAGGACATGCATCCACGTGAATGGAGTAGTACCTAAATGTTGAGAAAGGTGAGGCACATTTGGAAAGACATGTGGAAGACTCTAACCGTGAGCCTAAGATGATAGATTTCATTGTTAGAGGATGACAATTCATTGAAGACTCCTGCCAGAAGATAACACAATCACGGTGGTGCTTTAAGCAGAGGATGGATTGGAGGAGGAACAACTAAAGGTAAGAAGACTCTGAGATGCTATTCAGTGATCCAAACAAACTGTGATGAGGGTGTGAACAAAGGTGGAGGTGGAGCGACTGGAGAGAAGAGAAGCTGTTGGGCATAGATCAAGGGTAAAGGAGGATTCAGATCTGACTTCAGGAAGTAAAAAGATCAAGGAAAGGTTTTAATTAGAAAGGGGACACCTGAGAATGCTTTAGACTATAGGGAAGAAGCTGCTGAAAAGGAACAATTTGAACCAAAGCATGGGGGAAGAAGGAGATCCAGGAAAAAGAAAAAATACATTTTCTGAACATTTACTGTGTCAGACCAAGGCTAGGAGTGTGTATATATGTGTGTGTGTGCGTGTGTGTGTGTGTATCCACTCTCTGAAAGCAAAATCTGTATCTTTTTTATCTTGCTATTTCCAGTACTTCACATACATATGAAGTACTGAATGGCCCACAGGAAGAAGGAAGGATTAGCCTTGGTGAAATAAAGGGGCACTTTCTCAAAGGCAGGAGTAAATGCAAAGAATGCCAAAGGAATGGGGTAGTAAGCCCTGATGGCTCAGCAAAATGAGAATCAAGGACATTTGTTTAGATGAAGGACAATGATGTGGGTTGGGAGTGATGTGATTAAGGTTCAAAGAGTAGAAGAGGATTTCAACAACTACTGTAAATAGTGAAATAAGGATTCATCCAGACATGAATAAAAGTGTCCAAATTGCAGTGAGGGACTAGCTAATGTTAACATGCCCCTGTGGGTCCCCATTTTCTGACTTTCATCCCCTAAACAAGGATTAAAATTAGCAAAAGCCGGATAGAGGTCATGCAAGTCTTCTGACCCTACTTAATTCCTGGTGTGTAACATTATCATGTATTTGTCATGTTATTTTGAGTTATCTGTTTGTTTAAATGTCTGCCAATATACAAGCAACTTTCCAAAGATAGAACCTACGTTTTATGCATCTTTAGTCCCTAATATGGTACCCAGAACATAATCAGTGCTCAGCAATATTGATGGAGCTGTGACCTGAGGACTGTGCACCAACCAATGGGAACACTGGAAATTCAATGCTAAGCAACAGACTGTGGAGCAGGAGATAGTATATCAGCCTGAAGTACATACTAGATAATGTATGGAATAAAAACAGAATGAGGTGAGTAGATTGTAAAAACAGAAAAGGGAGATGGCTTCAAGGAACATAATGGCAGGGTAAAAGTGTCTAAAAAAATAAGTCATTTAATTGATCACATAACAATAAGCCCAGAAGCAGGGCAGTTCCAGGTTTGTGCAATGGCTCACAAAGTCTTAGACCCAGCATTTTTCATATTTTTTGGTCACATTTCAGCACATCATCAGCATTCACTCTTTTGAGTTGCAAAATAACTACCAAAGTTGTAGGCATTATATTCAGATATAACAAGAAGGCAAAAAAAAAAAAAAGAAGAAGAAGAAGAAGAAGAAGAGAGATATTTCTTTGTTGTGTGTTAGTAAGGAAAACCTTTTCTAGAGCTTAGGAGCAGAGCTCAAGTGCCACTGGTCAGATTAGGGTCATGTGTCTCTGCCTTTGATGCAATGTGGGTTGGGAAAGCTTGTGCATTTCTAGTTCATATGTTGGGGAAATCTGCACTTTCAAGAACAAAAAAGAAGTGATGGTACGGATGGGGAAAATACTGGAGCATAGATACCAAATAATATCCTCAAGGGAGTTTGAAGGAGTAATGATCACAATGAGGATTTTATGGCCTGGGAAAGCTTCAGAATAACTGTCTTGCCCACTGGACCCCCCATAACCCCACAGATTATGGACTACTTGATTCCATCTACAGCCAACTGAACCAGGGTGGACACCGAACTAAGAGTAGGACAATAACATATGTCAATAACGTGGCATGGCTCAAAGTGATAACCAAACCAATGGGATACTTTTTCGGCTATTTATGTCAAGCACAGCTGTGGCAAGGATGATCTATTCCTAAGTATATTGATGTGCTTTATTTTCCTGCATTTCCTTGTTTGTGTATTTCTCTTTATTCAGTAAGAGGCACTTGCAGTGCCTCAAGAAGAATTAGTATTGTCAAAGCAGGAGTGCAAATGGAAGAAGAGATGTAACTTTTCACTTTATCTGTAGCCTTTCATTAAATCCCCTTTACTGAGGAGTGCTGAATGAGTGATTCTCTGTTTCTTGCTATTAAAATTGTTGAACTATAAAATGGAATAAAACATGGGCTTTTTTGAGTACCAGCTGTAGACCAAAGGTGTGGGCAAGGGACTAGGATTTCTGTATATTATCAACAACAATAATAACAAACACCTTTTAAGCACTTCACTAAATGCCAGGCAGAGTATTATTTCATTGAAGACATACAACAACCCTATGAAGATGGTATAATTACTATCACCATTTTACAGATGCAGTATGCAAGTGGTCTAAAAAAAACACACAGTTGGCCTGCCCAGCATCCTCCTCACTGTCCTGTCTCTAACACTACTCCCTTGTAGTCAGCCTGCACTGTGGAAAAATATTCTATTGCATCTAAAAATAATCCCATCCCCCCAACCCAGTAATTGGTTCCTATGGCAATTGGGCCTATGACAGTTAGCACATGGCATTTCTTTGAACACAAGGATAAGAATAAGATCCTATCTGGGCCAATGAGACACAAGGAAAGGTTGACTTGGGGTTGCTTCAGAAGAATCTTCTCACCTGCAAGAGATGGACCTGGTAAGAAATAGCCACTCTTTCTCTGAACATGGTGATTTGCAGATACAAAAATTGAAAGAACAGGAAAGACAATTTTTGGCAGCAAGCAAATTACCCAACTAAGACTGGCTTACAAATTAGGAAAAGTTGTTATCGCATGAACAGAAAGCCTACAGGTAGGTAGGGAGCTTTGAGTTAACCTTCTCCTCATGGTTGCTGCCACCGTCCTGGGTATCACAGGAGGTTCCATATTTCTCATTGGCCAGGGTTGCATCACATGTCCATGAGTAAACCAATCTCTAACAAGAAGAACAGGATTACCATGCTTGGTTTGACTAATTAATAATCCCCTTTAGGCTGTGGAGGGTCACACTTCCCTGAATATATTGAAAGATTAATGCTTGACAAAATCTGAGCTCTCCTGGAAAAGGAAAAAAGGCAGGTGCAATAAAAGCAATGTGCATGCAATCACCAAAGCAGGAACCTAACTGTTGACAAAACAGTCAGAGGAAACTGCATGGACTTCTTCAGGGAGGGAAATATGAAGAAAAAAAGAGCCCTGGCTGGTGTGGCTTCATGGATTTAGTGCTGGCCTGTTAATGAAAGGGTCACCTGTTTGGTTCCCGGTAGAGGAACATGCCTTGGTTTTGGGCCAGGTCCCCAGTAGGGAGTGCACGAGAGGCAATTACACATTGATGTTTCTCTCCTTCTCTTTCTACTTCCCTTCCCTTCCATCGAAAAATAAATAAATATTTTTTAAAAAGAAAAAGAAAAAGGAACCAGAGACATTGGATTAAGCCAACCTTGAAGGCCATTCTACCTTGAAATTCTAGTTTTGTCAATATATTTTCTGACTCTTTGATCTTGTCAGAGTCAGGTTTTTTGTTTTGTTTTGTTTTGTTTTGTTTTGTTTTATAACTTGCGGCCCAAAGCATCCTATTTAGTGAAGTAGAAGAGGAAGGATTCAAACCTAGGTCTGTCTGAACCACATCTAGCTACTGAATCTTCAGTCTACATCTCAATGACTGTGCCTCACTATGTCTCCAAAATGTAAAGGAAAAATGAGATAGCGGCCAGCTGATTTTATGCACTTAATTGCCAGTAACCCACCCAATTGTCCCCTTCAGGTTATAGCAGGGAATGAAGAGCAGCCAGTCAACCTCGGGTATAAACTGCCAAGCCCTTTGCCCACACATCTGGATCTTGCTTTCAATCTCCACAACTGGCTTTTCCCCTTTGCTGTCTCAGTCTCCCCATTTACTTCCTCATGTTCCCTGATACAGCCTGTACACAAGTCAGGCTTTAGTTTGGAGAAACCTAAAACAAATTGTCAAATAGTGATGAGAATACTTATGAAAAATAAAGCAGAGGGATTTGGTGGAAAGGAAGACAGTAAACCATTTTATCATGTTCCTGGGGAAAATTCGAAGTCTTGATGTCAGTAAGCTATGATGAGAAAAAAAAAAGTCATGCAAACATAAATATTTTATTCATTCCATTCAGCCAGTCTATACTGAACACTTATTCTGTGCTATACAATTTACTAAGATCTGAGAATACAATAGGGAGCAAAACTGAAATTCTCTGCCTTTTTGGAGCTTGCAATCCTGTCTAGAAGACAGATATGAAAAAATAATCACACAAATAATAGTCATACAAATATAAATACAACTGCCATGAAGGGGGGCATGCGGTGTGCAGTTTAAAAGAGAAGATACTGCAAGATGCAGCAGGACAAAGGAATGGGCCCAAAGAAACAGAAGATATAGATGATTTCAATTACCTTGCAAGGGGAAAAGTGTCTATGTAGTGTAATTGGCCTGCTGAATGCTGTCTGTCTAGTACATCAGACATGAATGAAAACTAACAAATTATAGTAAACTAGCCAGATAAACGATTAGACCCACATGTTTGTCTAGCTCTGTTATATAAGTACTAAGAAGCTTCCACCCCATATAGTCAAAAAGCATTACAATGAATGGGGAGTCCAGAATCTTCTAAATTGAAAGTGGGACTCTTGTCCTCACATGACTAAGAGAATTGTCATTTCCAACAGGGAGAAACAAATGAGATTTTTATTCTGTTTTGTCTTTAATTTACTATAAAATTTCAGACAAAAAGCTATAAAAATAATATTCATGTACTCACTACTTACCTTAAGAAACAAAATATTTCTAATATAATTTAAAGTTTAAAGTACCATGTGCCTTTCCCTGCATGTGCACTCCTTTCTCAGAGGTAACAGTGATCCTAAATGTGATTATCATCACCATGAGTTTTTTAATGTTTACTGTATAAATACATGTATCCCCAAAGAATAGTATCATTTTATATGGTTCTATACTTTATATTGACAAAATCATATTGTATATATTCTTCTGCAACCTGCTTTTTCTGTTTATTATTACATATGTATGACCTACAATATTTATGTGAATGTATGTAGATCCTATTTGCTAATTTTCACTGCTATATAATATTCCAAGGTATTCATTCATTCTCCTTCTGATGAAAATTTAGCATGTTTCAATTTGAATCCTTCTGTCCACAAGCATGGTATGTTTTTCCTCTTAAAATAACTGAAATTTTTACTTCCTCAAGTTTGCTTCAAATCTGTGGATTTGTGTGTAGTGTCACTGAATGAGTAACCAACTGGTATGTCAAATATCTAGTACTGAAATTCTACATGTTTAAGGTGCCACATATGTGTGAATATTTGGTCCAAATATAGGAGAAATGGATCTGTGGAGTACATCTTTCAAATGATTCTTTTCTTTGCTACCATTGATATTACAATAGCATGAAAGCACGATTATCTTGTAGACTAAGGAGAAGAAATGTGAGAAACCCTTGTCCCTATGTGGATACAAAGACATGTCAGGAAAAGGCTATCATTATTTTAATTCATGTCTTTCTTCTAAAAGCACTTTAACACTATGTAATTGAATTTATTCTAAAAGCACTCCTGAGAAATAGGGGTGCTTTTAGCTCAATTTAATAAGTGACACTGAAGTTGGTTGGATCACCCCAGATCACTCAGACAAGCTTTGAATCTTTCTCAAAATGACATATACTCAACTAAGCTGTCTCATACAGCTTTTGTCTTTGATAGAATAGTCGAAGCCCACATTATTTTATATTCTGGCACTGGAAAAGCTATTTCAGCAACTGAAACAACCAAGGCTCCAAATCCCCTTGGACAGTTTTATCAGTTATGGTCCATTTGGCTGGCAATAAAAGAAACCCAATGGTGTGACAATTGGGAAATATATTATCTCATAAAGAAAAAAGTCTAGAGGTAGTTAGTTGATTCAGTAGCTTATCATTATCATCAAAGACCCAAGTTCTTTCCAACTCTACTGTGCCTTTCTCAGTATCAGCTGTATCCTCAGTCTGGTAGCAAAATGGCTGCAGCTGTTCCAGGCATCACATCCAATCACATCCATACACAACAGCACTGAGAGGAATAGAGAAATATATCTTCTTATAACTCTCTCTCAGAGATATTCTTCAGAACCCATTTCCCAACCACACCCAGCAGACTTGCTTCTAGATCCACAGAGCTAAGTCACATGTTCATCACCAAACCAAATACTATTAAAGGAAATGAGATTGATAGTTCTGCCAATCAGGCCCACCCCTAGAGCTGGGCTTGGGTTCTATGAACCCACATGTCTTCATGGGGTCTTCTGACTGATGATTACATGGGGGAGGAGATATGAAAACGAAATCAAAGTTCTAATAGAAAGGGAGAAGAGGAAAGGATCAAGGTAGGCACCCAAGAGTGCCCAGTAGAGTTAGTCCTCTTTAACTCACTATTTATACACTAAGGATAGATTTTAAATACCAAGGAAGTGAATTTCAGTTCGCTCTAGCCCCATGAAAGATTTTTACAAGCTCCAGATTCAATCCCCAAATAACTACTCTATCTCAAGTGCCTAACTCCTGTTGACTACTGAGCCATAGCTTCTATGGTCAGAAGGCCTGCATCTCCCCAAAATTCATATGTTGAAAACTTAATGTCCAATGAAATGATATTAGGAGGTGGGGTCTTTGGGTGGTAATTAGTGCCCTTACAGAAGAGGCTCAAGAGAGCTCCCTAACCCCCTTCACCATATAAGGATACAGTGAGAAGGCACCATCCATGAACCAGAAAGTAAGTCCTCACCTGACCCCAAATCTGCTGGTACTTTGGTCTTGAACCCCCAGCCTCAAGAACTGTGAGAAATAAATTGCAGTCCCTGGGTATTTTGTTATAGCGGTCCAAACAGACTAGGATAACAGCTTTAATCACCAAAGGTGGTCATCAATATTTGGTTACCAATGCTCCAAAATAAAGATGCATCTGGGCCTGGGTAGTAGAGTTGATTAACACTAAGAGTGACTGTTTAATGTACAGTTACCTGCAATCTATTTTGGGTACTTAAGAACATTGAATGTAGTGTTAAATGGCAAACTAATATTCAGCATTTGCTTGAGGAACTCTCTAATGTTCGGTGTAAATTTTAAAGTACCAGTATATGGAACTAAATTAAATTACTAGAAACACTTTCCTTCATTTTCTTCCTGCTTATCCCCCAAGTATAAACTGCTTAGTTTCCAGACCAACTTAGAAAAAAAATAAATCAGACTTCAGGTAAGTTAGATTAACTGGAACATTAGCTACCTTTTTTTATTTTTGAGTGACAGCTATCTATTTGCCAAATGCTATAAACAGAACACATCCAGACACTGTGCAGGAAACCTTCCTGATGTAACACTTCAAATATCTGCTTTTTTAAAAATTCACATGTTCTTAAAAATAAGATTTTAAAATGCTGCCAATATACTTGAAGATGCCAGTCTAATTTAGACAGAAACGTGAAAGTCTGCTTCCATTTGAGTGAGGCAACTGTTAAAAACAAGAAGGCGTTCAGAAAATCTAATGAGGAAGCACGAAGCAAGAACACTGTAAAATCTTCTCAACTGCTTCTAGTGCCAGATTTAGATGCTTGTTAACTAAACTACAGCTCAGGCCTTTACATTATAAAGGACCTCCAAGACTGCAAAAGTTTTTCAATAAAAGGGCACTTCTGATGCTTAGGTGAGTTTTACGCTGATTCCTTCTAACCCTGTGATGAGATTCTGCGCCTCTGCTATAGGCAGCATGCTATACACCCTTTCCCAGGTTTCATGAATTCTTTGAAGTTGATTTGAAAATATACCTGAACTCCTCATACTGCTTTAGTATCAAATCAAAGACAGTTCTGCTTTCGTCACTATGCAATGTAAACATATATTTCTTTAAAGTAAAAGTTTACTGTCTTTAGGAATTCAAAGGTATTTTTTTATGTGTGCAAGAAGAAATATCTTTGGACTTCATGAAATGAAGCCTGTAGATTTCATCAACGTGCATGGAAATGGGCTGTTTGAAAGCTGTCAGCTTTCTTCTCAAATATTTGGGGGAGAGATGGCTGGTTGAGTGATGCCGACACCAGCCCACAGCGTCTACGTCATTATGGATGAAATGAGACATTCGCACGGACTACCGAATCTGCTGGAGGAAAAAGGACAGCATGGCTTTTCTCTCAAGGGGAGCAAAAGCCCACAGCCTCCTCCATGACAAGCCTTTATTGGGTTTCTGGTCACATAACATTATGATCCTCATTTACTATGCACAGGTTTCGCTACAGGTGGTTACCTTTTACAGACAACAAAGGAGCCAATGCCGCTAATCACATCACAGAAGGATATTTGCAAATGAAAAAGGGAAAAGTGGTTGAGCCGGTTACACTCCATATTGGGGAGTTTTAGCATGGATTTTAAGAAGTTACAGTAAGCAGTTGCTGTCTCAATTCAGGGTGAGGGAGTTTTAGCAAAGGCAGTCTCAAAGTGGCTCAGGCACATTGCAAACCTGATTTCCCACGAGAGAACCTATCTGTGGGCCTCAGTCCTGTGCATCTTCAAGTTGGAACTGGGCCCATGACATGCAGAAGGGTCTCCCACAGTTGAGGAAAGAGACTTTGCTAGATTAGGCTCCAATAGATTAAAGAAGAATGCCAATGACGCCAAAGCCTGGAATGCGATTGGTGGCCTACAATTTACTAGCTCATTTCTATGAGTCCTTTTGCATTTAACCTCTGTTTCTGTATTTTCCTTTCACTATACACCTTTCCAAAACTAAAGCCTAGGCTGTCAATAGCAAACAATGATAAGGGAAAACTACACCCTAGGGACCTGCATGTCAGTCCCCTACGGAAGAGGAAAGCTGGCATACAAGGCACTTAGGGAGCTGAGAGAGAAATCGGGAGGCTAAGAAAGATGTCTGGAATAGGAAATCTGGAAACTCTTCTCTCTCTCCCATTTCATAGCTGCCATTCATTTTTTTATTTTCTACAGTCTTTTACCCCTCTTGTGTTTCTCCTGATATTTCCCCTTTCTTGGTCTCTAAAACATAGGGAAAAACCACTTAAAACAAAAAAAACATGTCATGCAGTTAAATGAAAGGGGTCCCCACCCTCCAGGCTGTGGATTGGTCCTGATCTGGGCCTGTTAGGAACCGGGCCACACAGCAGGAGGTGAGCTTGAATGCAATGCACTTGAATCATCCTGAAACTATCCCTACTCCTAGCCCAGTCCGTGGAAAATTTGCCTTCCATGAACCTGGTTCCTGGTGCCAAAAAGGTTGAGGACTGCTATAAAGCATTTGCAGTCTGCTCTCCCCCTCCCCTCCCCCCACCTCCCATGTATTAAAGGAAAACCCTTTCTCCCTTCCCATGCCCATCCGCATTCCCACCAACATGCAGGAAGGATAACAGCTGCCTATGGGTCATTAGATTCCATCAGAGTACTTTGGGAAAGAATTAGAAAAAAGTGCAGGACTAAAGAAAACATTGAAAGGGAGGGGAAGGTCATGGACATCAGGAGCCCTTTCTGGCTGGACTTGGCAGTGAGTCTGAGGCTGAGTTGAGTGCACAGGGTGCAGAGGGGGTTGGGGGATGGGAGATACACAAACTCTGTGGGCACTGGGACCTTGTCCCTCTAGAGGCATGCCTGACACATAGGAGACATTTAGTAAATATTGAATTAAAAATAAGAAGAATAATGAACAATTTTAAGTATATAAATCAGTTATAAGTTAGACTTCCTTGTATATTTTCTAAGTCTTCAATAAAATTTGAATTACTTTTAGTTACTTTGGTTTGGTGCATTGGTGTCCTTTCCGTGAAACTCCTTGCCCTGGCTTTTATTCCAGTTACACACACACACCTTGTCGTCCAGTGTTGTGAGGTTCACACCATTATGTTAAGCTGCAGAGCTGTTAGAACTAGGTTGTGACTGTTGTGGGTAAGCATCTCAATGATGGGATAAAGTTACTTTCTACATGTAAAGTTGTCTCCCCAAGAAAATGACAGAATTCTTATCATTTTAATATATGAGTATTATTTTAGGGGGAGAATAGTGCTAACTGCTTTATTTCACAAGTGAGAGTGGGATAAAGGTAAAATGGTGAAATGTATTTATACATTCAAGAATAGTGGCTGAACGTCTGCCGGGTGCCAGGCATCATGCTGGGTGCAATGTAGCATAAGGAAATCTGGTTAGAGCATTAACAAATTAAAAAACTATGATTTAAATTAGGGACATGGTAAATGCATTTTTCTATTCTTATAAAGATGGTAAGTCAAAAATTATATGAGCAGATCCCCTTATAAAATTAGGGTCAAGGTGGCTGGAACTTTTTATTTGCAACCTCACTGAAGTCTCCCTGTATGGCAACATGCAACCCTCCTGGGAATGCTAACCTGCTTCCTGGGAACTTCTCTCTCCCTCATACTCCCATGTGGAGGATTTAATAAGAGTTGCATGTGATAGGGCCCATTCTACTGGTCACTGTTCATGAGTCTAAAAATGAAGATGTGACCCAAACCAGGCAGGGATACTGCTGGAGGCTTTGCTTCCCACAAAGTGGAAAGAGTTAGTTTAAAAAAAAATTGGGGGCATTACTTTACACACCCATGACCTCATATATTTATTCCTTTTTTATGAGAACACTTAAGTTCTACTGTCTTAACCAACCTCAGTTTTGCAACACACTGTTGTCAACTGCTCGTATCGTTACCACATTATATGTTAGATGCTCAGCCTTATTCATCTTATAACTGAAAGTTGTACCATTTTGCCAAACTGTCCCTATTTCCCCCACCCGACCCCTAACAATCACTTTCTTCTTTCTGTTTCTATATGTTTGACTTTTTAAAAAATGCCACATACAAGGGATACCACACAGTATTTGTCTTTCTTCTCTGCCTTGCTTAATTCGCTTAGCTTAATGCCCTCCAGGTTCATCAGTGTTGCTGAAAGTGACAGGATTTCTCTCCTTTTTTAAGGTTGAATAATGCTCCATCGCATACATACATTCCTTTTTTTCTTGATTCGCCATTCATTGATGGAGACAGGGTGTTTCTCTGCACTAGCTATTGTGAACAATACTACAATGAACATGAAAATAGATCTTCTCTTTAAGATAATGGTTTTGTTTCCTTTGGT
Organism: Glossophaga mutica; assembly: GCA_039655065.1. Classification (NCBI taxonomy): domain Eukaryota; kingdom Metazoa; phylum Chordata; class Mammalia; order Chiroptera; family Phyllostomidae; genus Glossophaga; species Glossophaga mutica. The sequence goes on along the minus strand of CM077307.1, from coordinate 55,725,887 downwards.
TATATACCCAGGGATGTAATTGCTGAATCATATGGTAGCTCTATATTTAATTCCTTGAGGAACCTCCGTACTCTTTTTCATAGTGGCTATACCAGTTTACATTCCCACCAACTGTGTACAAGGTTTCCCTTTGCACCACATCCTCACCAGCACTTGTTATCTGGTACACAAAGAGAAGAGGCAAGAGATAGAGAGAAGGAGAGGCGGGCAGAGTGGCAGAGCGAGAGTCCCTGGCTCCAGGGTGCCTGAGTCCACATGCACCACTGCTTTCTCCTGCAGACAACGGAACCAATACATTCCCATCTTAGACTAAACTAGCTTAAGTTGGTTTTTTTGGGTCATAGCCACCAAAATATTTCTAACTAATATACTTAATAAATTTAAAGTGGTTTATATAAATAAGCAAGGGATTAGCAAAACCAAAAGACAGGGAGTCAAAGTAGCTCTACCTAATACACAGAAACAAACACAGGGAGGCTGCTGAATTGAGGAGACAAAAAAATATGGCCCAAATAAAAGAACATTACAAAACTCTAGAAGAAGAACTAAATGAAACAGAGATAACCAACCCATAAGATGCAGAGTTCAAAACACTGTTGCTCAGGATGGTCAAAGAATTAATTGAGTACTGCAAGAACATAAGTGAAGAAATGAAGGTTAAAGTAAGTGAAATAAAGAAAAACCTGCAGGTAACCAACAGTGGAGAGTATGAAGCCAAGAATCAGATCAACAATTTGAAACACAAGGAAGGAAAAAATTAAATCAGAACAGGAGGAAGAAAAAAGAATTCAAAAAAATGAGGACGGGCTTACAAACCTCTGGGACAACTTTAAATGTACCAACACCTGAATCATAGGGATGCCAGAATGGGAAGAGGAAGAGCAAGAAGTCAAAAACTTATTTGAAAAAATAATGAAAGAAAACCTTCCCTTAGTTGGTGAAGAAAATAGACATACAAGTCCCGGAAGCACAGAGAATCCCAAACATGTTGGACCCAAAGAGGACCACACCGAGACACATCATAATTAAAATGCAAAAGGTAAAACATAAAGAGAGAATCTTAAAATCAGCAAGAGAAAATCAGAGAGTTACTTACAAAGGAATTCCCATCAGACAGTTAATTTCTCAAAAGAAACTTTGCAGGCAAGACATATTCAAAGTGATGAAAAGCAAGGACCTACAACCTAAATTACTCTATCCACCAAAGCTATCATTTAGAATGGAAGGGCAGATAAAGTGCTTCCCAGACAAGGTAATGCCAAAGGAGTTCATCATCACCGAGCCCTTATTACATGAAATGTTAAAGGAACTTATCTAAGAAAAATAAGGTTATCAAGAATATGAACACTAAAAGGGCAACAAAATCACAACTACCAACAACTGAACCTAAAAAACGAACTGAGCAAACAAGCAGAAAAGGAACAAAATCATAGATATGGAGATCATTCAGAGGGTTATCAGCTGGCAGAGGGAAGGGGGGAAATGGGGGAAAAGGTTCAGGGATTAAGAAGCATAATTGGTAGGTACAAAAAAGACTGGGGAGTGTCAAGAATAGTATAGAAAATGGAAAAGCCAAAGAACTTACCATATTTTGCCATGTGTAATGCACACCCATGTATTAGTACTAATTACCATGTGTAATGCACATCCTTGTTTTTCTCTGAAAAATTTGGGCAAAAAAGTGCACATTATACTTGGCAAAATATGGTATGTATATGCATAATACATGGACATGAGCTAAGGAGGGGTTGCTGGAGGGAAGGGGATACTGGGCAGAGGCAGGCAAAGGGGGGGAAATTGGGACAACTGTAATAGCATTATCAATAAAATATATATTTTTAAAAATAAAAATAATCTTAACTTATTGATTTATGCACAGGGTTCTGGCAAATTGCCTTAGATGAAGAATGTGGTGCCAAAATTGCATTTGTAATTCTTAGCTGTGATGATCTGCTTTTCAAATCTGGCAAGTGGTTGAGCCATTTGCAATAGCCATAAAGGCATCATCACAGCATGTAGCCAAAGTGTAAAAGATCAATGGGGACACTTAAAAGTACTGACAATTGAAAACCAAAAGACCGACCTTAAATGAAATCATAGAATGCCAACTGTTAAGTTGAGCACTCCACAGAAGATAGAAAGTGAACAAGTAGGCCTTTCTCCCACCACTCATCCCCTTAACCCCTACACTGTAAAACACAAAGATGCCTTCAAACATCGGAGACATCTCCAACTAAAACACAGCTGTCACCTTGCATGGGACACTTTCCCTGAGCCTCCACCACTGCTCTTACCCCGCAGGCAGACAAAATCATCTCCTGCATGCGGCTCCCACGGCACATTGTTCCGCACCTAAGAGTACAGCCCTTATCATGCTGTATCACAGCCACAAAAGTAAGTATTTGTTTCCCACTCATGATTTCAGGAGAATTCCTAAGCCTTATTTGTTCTCATTCTTGGAGACCTAGGACTCAATAAACAATTGCTGAACATTGGATTTTCTTCTAACAAGGACACCTAACACTGGTGAGAGTTTGAGTGTTGAGCCATGAGTAATTTTAAAAGAGCTCCATTTTGGTAAGGACCTTCAGAAAACTATCTTTGTCCTCACATGTCACTGTTGAAAGTATGCAATAAGAAGCCAGTGGAAGTTTTAAGATAATCGAAGCCCTCCAGCTACATAGAAGCCATATCATTTAACTTAAAAATATTAGGTGAGCCAGTTGAGGTGGTAGCCACGGAGGACGACCAGGGTGGGGAAGAGATGACTTTACTGAGGCAAAGTAGAATGTGCCTCTCGGAGGCTGTTGGCTGTGGAGGTGGGGCAGGGTGGGGCCACAGATTACTCAAATCTCCGTTATTGCACTAGGAGACCTTTCTGATCTAACTCAGCACAGGAAATGGGAATTGCTTATCCAGATCCTGGAGTGCTAAGAAATTTTTGCAAAACAAATTTCTAGGTTGCTCATGAAGTTTTCAGATGTTTCATTATCCTTCTGAGTGTCAAGTAGTCTATCAGATAAAGATTTGAGGTCAGGTTTTTTATTTTTAAGGCCACAGTAAGGTAAAACATACTGTAATCTACTTTTGAAGAAAAGAATTAACAAAAAAACATGTGCCTTCTCTTCAGAAAAAGAAAAAAAACAAACAAACTATTTAGCCATTACAAAGCCTTAATAAAATCAGGATTACCAGTATCTTGCAGAATCACCAGAATAATCTGAGCCGCACTCCACACCACTGGAATCAGAATCCCACTTTGAAAGCTGAAACAGGTGGGGCCTGGGACTTGAAATCACTGTTCAAGATTAACGTTACAGTGGCTTCTTGTCTGGAAAATGTGCAAAAGAGAAAAACAGAAGGCTAAAGAAAGAGGCTTGGAAAGCTGACCTCTGTATGTTTTAGGACAACAAGTATCTAAATTTGGTACCATTTTGGGGCCCTAATAATGCATATTCCTAGGACCAGCCCAGCTTTAAAAATTTGCATTTTAATAATTCTCTGATTCCATATCTTGACTATTGTAAATAATGCTGAAATGAACATAGGGTGCTTATGTTCTTTTGAATTAGTGTTTTGGGTTCCTTCAGATATAGTCTTAGGAATGGGATTGTTGGGTCAAAGGCAGATCTGCTTTTAATTTTTTGAGGTATCTCCACTGCTTTCCACAGTGGCTGCACTGATCTGCATTCCAACCAACAGTGCAAAAGGGTATGGAAACAGCCCAAGTGTCCATCAGTAGATGAGTGGATAAAACAACTATGGGGCAGTTATACAACGGAATACTACTTGGCCTTAAAAAAGAAGAAAGTTTTACCCTTTGTGACAGCATGGATGGACCTGGAGAACATTGTGCTAAGTGCGGTAAGCCAGTCAGAGAAAGAAAATACCACAGATTTACCTGAGGTGAGCAAACTTTTGGCATTCAGATCAATTTGGGATATATAAAATATCCATGAGTCACTTTAAAAATGGAAATTTAAAATATATTTAAGTGGAACCTAACGAACAAACTGAACTAACAAGCAAAATGGAGACAGACTCATAGAAAGAGAGCAGGCTGACAGCTAAATGGGGGAGAGTAGGGGTGGAGGGATTGAGCACAAGGGAAAAGGACTCATGGACATGGACAACAGGGTGGTGATTGTGGGAGGAGGGGCATAAAGGGGCTAAACGGTAGTGGGAAAAAATACAACAACAACAACAAAAAAAACCCAACTCTCTGACAGGATTGGGGTCTTAGACCACCATTGTAAAAACATTTCTTATACACTCATTTTAATAAAAAGGATGTGGTCTTGTGAAACAAAGTGCTTAGTGTTGTGAGAAGAACACAGAGTTGAAGCAATAATATTAAATGTATGTAGTATGTTTTCATGTGCTACTTGATGATTCATCGATGATGGCAAGACATGGGTCGTTCTCTTTGGTCAAATTCTGTCAGCATTTAGCAAGGTGTTGAGAGTTGAGCAACCCCTGATTGAAATGACCGTTTTGGCCCATGAGCTCATTTCAGGATAAAAAATTAGAGAGCAGCGGCATAATTCTTGTGGATAATAAGCATGCCATTTTCTCACTGACACTCTTGTATTAAATAAAATAGGTATAATTTAATTTGTATGGATATTCATTCTTACCAAGGGACTTAAATATATTTTAAATTTCCATTTTTAAAGTGTCTCTTGAATATTTAATATATCCTAAATTGATCTCAATGCCAAAAGGTTGCTCACCTCTGGTAAATCTGTGCTGGGCACTGGACACCAGGAGATTAATGAAGCCCAACTTAATGAAGCACAACTACTGAGCACTTAGGACGACACTGCAAAGCACTCCAAAAGTTCTGCACATGTATCATCTCACTTAATCTCAAAGCAAACCTACTAGTAAAATCCTATCTTTGTTTTACATGTAAGGAAAATCAGACTTGGAACTTGAATGCAGTCATTTGGTCAGTCAATGCTGGAATCAGGAGCTGAACTCAGATTTGTCAGATTCCAGACTCGTGTGTCCAAGGACTAACGACATGTCTAGGCCTGGCTGGCATTCCTAAGTGGAAAGAACAGGGAAACAGTCATATTTTGTTGTATGGTTAAGTTCAAACTCAGGAATTGGAAAGTTCTGCTCCCTTTCTGGACTGCGAGTATTAGAGAGCATTTTCTTCTGGTTTTAATCTGTGACACTGTTAGGGGCAGCAGGTCAAAAGAGCCGTCAGATTCCAGCCCTCAGCCGAGCTCCACCCACTGTGAGCCCTTTCAGAGGATGTCACATGCTTGTCTAACGGAAAAACTCACACAGAAATGAAGGAGATCTTTATTTAATTTTTAGGATATTTCTCCAACTAGTTTTCTACAATAATGGTTAGGGAAGGATATCACATCTTTGGGGAACAAGATAGAACTTACAGGTTTAGAAGCAGACATTTGTAAAATTTTCAAAGGCAAAATGACAGACCTCTGACTCTACAACATAGGCAAACTGATGCCATCTCCTGGCAAAGCCAGTAAATTTTGACTGTGCAATCAGAGGAGGACTGGTCAGTTGTGAATAGAGTGCTAACTAGGCATTACTTTTCTGGCAAACCCAACTGCCAGAATATAGCCAGAAACTAGGAAACAATGATTTCTGGAAAGGTAAAAGAACCCTGGCCAGGTAGGTCAACTGAATGGAGAGTCATCTCATACACCAAAAGTGTATGCCGGTTCGATTCCTGGTGAGGGTACATACTTAGGTAGCAGGTTCAATCCCTGGTTGGGGCAGGTATGGGGAGGCAACTGATTGATGCTTCTCTTTCGCATGGATGCCTCTCTCTCTCCCTCTCTCTCTCTCTCTCCTTTTCCCTCTCCCCTCGCCCTACTCTCTCAAATCAATTTTTAAAATAAATCCTTAGGTGACAATTAGAAAGAAATAAATAAAAATTAAAACTGAGGTCACACACACACACACACACACACACACACACACACAGAAAGGCAAAAGAGAGACCAAAGCTTCCCTCACACAGAATAGCTTGGGTGCTTGATTTTACTAACCCCTATTTTATAAACAATTTTAACAAGCTTGGTAATCAGTGGAGCAGACACTAGTAGCAAGCACATTCATAGTCCCAATAGCTGCTGACAACCTGTAAGAGAAAAATTGATTTTTAATCTATCTTCTAAAATAAAAAACATTGAAAGTTACCACAGGGTGAGGGTAAAAGGACATCACTGTAGTATGGCCCCTTCTTTCAGTTATATTACCACTGATACATTAGCAATGAGTCTACAAGGAAGTTTTTCAGTAATATTCTACCTACTGTTTTAAAGGCAGGAGAGGGTATAATCATTTGAGAAAGAGGCAAGGGTTGGAAGAAAACTCTTCATTTTAGCTTTTAATCTTTTAACCTTATTGTATTATCCTGGTCAGACTGCCATATAGAATACTACAGATGGGATGGCTTAAACAAAACAAAAAAAAAATGCTTTTCACATAGTTCTGGATGTTGGAAGTCCAAGGTCAAGGTGCCAGCAGGGTTGGTTACTGCTGAGAACTCTCTTCCTGACTTCCAGATGGTGGCCTTCTCACTGAGTGCTCACACGGCCTTTCCTCTGAATATATACATTTATGGTACCTCTTCCTCTTCTTACAAGGGTAGCAGTCCTGTTGAATTAGAACCAAAGCCTTATAACCTCATTTAACCTTAATTATCTCTTCAAAGGTCTTATCTATAGTCACACTGGGGTTAGAGCTTCAACATATGAGTTTAGGGAGTACAATTTAGTTCATAATACACGTGAATAAAATATTCAAAAAATAAAATAAAATATTTTAAAAGCAAAAAGTGAATATTACCCTGTCACTCCCCCTCCCCCAATTAACTGAGCAGCTACCAAGTGCTTGCTAATAATGTGGTAACACTCTGGAAGAAAATGTATCACAATAGAGAAACTCACCACACAGTAGAAAAGGGGCAACCAAATGCTTGATATTCTGTTAAATTTCCTGGAAGTGGGACAGTCACTCCCCATCGATGTTCCTAAGATGCTGCTGCACACTAACTACATCGGATCCTCTCTTCTCTTTCCATCCTCGTTCTCTGTGTCTCCTCCCTTTTCCCCTCCCAATTCTTCCTCTCCTCTTATTTGCTTGCTCTTATTTTTAGTGACTTTTCTGTGAAATCACTCACTGATTGTTCCTAATTAGAGTCTTTCAGTCAAGAAATAGACTGAAGACTACTGAAAGTTTTGATTCAATCTTGCTCATTTAAGAGAATTTGGGGTTCAATAAAAATTGTGTTTACCTCACTCTCTTGCTTAGAGTGGAGGGTTTTTTGTTTCTACCTGGGACTTGCTTTCACTCCTTTTTCCATTCTATTATTATTATTATTATTATTATTATTATTATTGCAAGTGATAGGTTCAGCCATCTTTTTACTTACACAATTGTATCTGATATGGTAGGATTTTGTACATGCATTGTTCTAGAAAAAGATTGGAGATACCATTCGAGTATGGCTCTTTGTCATGAAGACAAAACCAAGAAATCAAGGCAAGTGGTGACGATTCTGCAAAGTGTCATATTCCTCACTACGAAGTCCATCACTCACCATTCTAATGTGATTTTAATGCATTGGCAGTTGAGGGCAGATGTTGAACAGGCCTAGTCATTTCTTGGAAATGTTTAAAAGGAATAGTTTTCATTCTTTGAGTTGTGAGTTAAGGTTCCTGTTTTACACTTCTTTTGCCAGGCATCTAAGGTACACAAGGGAGGGTTACAAAAACAGCCCACACACGAAACAAACTGCGATGGGTTATAAATATCTATAACTCACAGGAAGTACTGACGCACAGCTTTGCATCAGGTTTTTCTTCTTTAAACCTCCTGACATTTCTCTTATCAAATTTGACAGCAGTAGGCCTATAGCTCAGCTGCCTCTTTATGCTTTAATGAAAGACTGAGAAAACATTTCACTGCTATAGATTACTTTCTAGAAAGTTAGATCCCCATTTAGTGTGGAAAGTTCAAGATCTGCCTGCTTAAAATTGTCTGTTAAGCAGTCACAGTGGGAATTACAGTTACTGAGGGGAAGACACGATTGAAGTGGGAAGCAGATGCCATCCGAATGGACTTTGAAGTAAATTTTATAATTGGGATATTGAAATTAATGGTCATAAAATTGTAAGTCTCAGACCTACGACCAGCCGCAAAGCCCATATAGCTCCTTGCTGCTCTGCTTACCCCTTTTCATCCTTACTAGTGACAGCTCTCACAAGTAAAGATTTTCAATAATGTCAAAATGTCCTGCTCACTGGGGTAAAATAATCACAAATTAATGTTCTACTCCCCGTTTGCATTCTGGCCTCATAATGTTCCTAATGTGTTTAAGTTTCTCACTGCCTGGCAGAAAGGTTAACTCACCTTTCAAAATAGACACACACACACACACACACACACACACACACACACAATATTCTTGAGAACCTAACTTTAGTGGTATGAAAAAATTTGTGACTTGAAGGCTTAAAGGCTATTTCAACAAGAGATGCTTATCTTGCAAAATTCCTATGAGCCTAACACACATGCTGGGCTGGATTCCTGAAGCTCACTGCAGTGGGGGCAGCTGTCCGTGTGGACACTGGAATGCTTGTTTTGCTACTTTATTCCAAGGATAGCGTGTGTCTCATCTTAAGAGACAGCAGGGGAGGCAGGTGGTCTCTTAGACCTGCAGAGCTAAGAGGTCATCTATCTAGTGATTTCAAATCACAGTTTCCCAGAGGGTTCCAGGCTGGCTGCAAAGAGCTTGTTAAAAACCAGAGGCACAGGGCCTGCTCTCAGGATGCCCTGAGCAGGGCCCAGGAACTTGGGGTTTTTAAGGCTCCAGAGGTGATTAGGATGTGCAGGCAGGCTTGAGAGCCTTTGCTGTCAATCCAATCCCTCACCCAAGGAGATAATTCTGTTCTGTCACCACTTACTCTTCTGAATCACACTTTAAAAATGTGCAAGCTAGTGGGCAAAAGAGACGCAGGGACAGACCCCTGAAAACACACGCAACTTGACAACTGGGCATTAACAAAAGTAACAGCAACAGAAAAACACTAGCATGGTTTTTAAAACGTTAAACCCTCAGAAAGTAAGTATAGTATATAGTAAATATGACTTGACCTTGGGGTGGGAGGTGGGAGCTGGGGGTGTGAAGGGATTGAGAAAAAAAGGGGGGGAAACTCATGGATACAGACTACAGTGTGGTGTTTGTGGGGGAGGAGGGCTGGGAAGGTGCAGGGGGTCAAGGGAAATAAGGAGACTTGGCTTGGGGTGGTGAATGCACAACACAGTGCACAGATGACGTGTTGTGGAATTGTGCACCTGAAACCTGCATAGTTTTGTTAACTAGTGTCACCCCAGTAAATTCAAGAAAAAAGAAAAAAAAAGACAACCTTTAAAAAGGTAGACTTACTATAATAGAATAAACAATAAAAAATAAAATTTTTAAAAAAGGTAAAGTTAGTTTGGTGCACCCCAATGTTCATAGCAGCACAATTTACAATAGCCAAGTGTTGGAAGCAACCTAGGTGCCCATCAGTAAATGAATGGATCAAAAAACTGTGGCACATTTACACAATGGAATTCTATGCAGCAGAAAGAGAGAAGGAGCTCATACCCTTTGCAACAGCATGGATGGAACTGGAGAGCATCATGCTAAGAGAAATAAGCCAGGCAATGAAAGACAAATACCATATGATCTCACCTTTAACAGGAACCTAATCAACAAAACAAACAAACAAGCATAATATAACCAAAGACGTGGAAATTGAGAACAGATTGACAGTGACCAGAGGGGAGAGGGGAGGGAATTTCAGGGAGAAAGGGGAAGGGTTTAGAGCAACAAGTATAAAGGACACAGGGACAAAAACTAGGGGGGGTGGAAATGGGAGGGAGGTGCAGAGGGCTGGGGTTCTGGGCTGGGGTGGGAGTAAAAGACAGAAAACAGTACAAGAACAGCAATTAAAATAAAATTTTAAAAAATTTTCAAAAAAGACAAAGCTGCAAAATTAAATTGAACTTAGAAAAAAGGTAGACTTACTGTAATAGAATAAACAATAAAAATAAAATTTTAAAAAAGGTAAAGTTAGTTTGGTGGGGGAAAATCACAAAGATTGGGGAGAACTACACAACAAGCTCTTCTAAGTTGGAATGCACAATCAACCTGGATCACGAAGATGAAGCTGGAGTTGCTCGTGATGGATACTGCACTGAGTCCCTTCATGGCTTTTTGTGTTCAGCAGCGTTGGTGCATTTGGCCACCATTGCTTGATTGTGCAAAACATCAAAGGGCCGATGAGAGCCACGGAGGATCTAACATAAGGTCTACGTCATACTGACGTCATCTTGCTAGTGGGCAACTGAGTGTGAGCTAAGTCACATTTAGAAGAAACACGTGTCAGAGCAGAACAGACTTAGTCTTCTGGATAAAATTTCTACCATGTGCTCCTTCTGCTTTTACTTGAACAGTTTGGCCTAAGGTAGTTTACTCCATTTTTGGAGAGCCCTAAAATTAAAAGCTCTTCTGCATGTTATGCTAAAATTTGTCTTTCTGTGGTGCCTACCTAACTCACCCAAGTCTAATTTTCTTCCACGTAACAGAGATTCTCAGAGGTTTGGAACTGGTGATCTTAATTCCCCTACATCTTCTCTTTCTTCACCAGGCTAAGTATCCCCAGTGTTTTATGTGCTCCTCATATGTCATTGCTCAGAGTTCTCTGACCACTCAGGCTACCTCCTGAAAACAGTCAGGGTGTGATGTCCAGAATAACCATAATACTCCAGTTTGGGCTGATTAATGTAGACAAGAGTGAGACTATTAACTCACTTGAGCTGAACACTGTGTTTCTATGGATGTGGAGTAACCCGATTAAGCTTCTGGTGGTCAGATCATATCATCGGCTCATCTTGTACTTGCAGTCACACAATCCCTCACCGAGAGAGTATCCTTTAACCCTAAGGGGACCCCCTTGCCCTTGGCCACAGGAAACTTACATAAGCCTCTATGCAGGCCTGACTGTGGGCTGAGGGAGTTGGCCTGGCCTTCCCTTTCTGGGTCCCTGTTCATACCTCCCTAGGCAGAAGCTATTTTGATTCTAAATTCTCCCTTGAACATTATATTATTCTTATGCCATCCAATTTTAGATAAGCTATCACATTTCTGTACAAATATGTCCCTGGAAACATCCATATCTTCCTCACATCTGGGAAGTATCATGCCCCTGCTGTGAACTCAGGCCTCCATGTCACTGCCTGCAGCCCTAGGGTTCCCATTGTGTCCACACACACAAAAGGATAATCCAAACCCCCTAAGCGTGTGTTTAGCATGAACTTGTGTTAAGTCATGTCTTTCTAGGCACATTTATGAGGTGGGTTTTGGTCCATAAATGCTGCTTAACACATGCATCCTTATAAAGCTTTAGGCTGTTAGATTTGCCTGTCATGCTGCAGTCCCTGCAGTCTGTGCTATTGTCCGACATATTCATCACACTCCCACCTCTGTATCACCTGCCAGTGTGATTTGTGTGGCAACAATAGTCTTTTCCAAAACATGAATAGAACCTTTGAAGAGCAAAGACCAATGACAAGTCCTTGTGGATATGTGCTAGAAACCTCTGTCCATGTAACAGTGACTCATGTAACCATGCTCTTTAGGTATTGTGCTTTATGAATAAGCTATGAGACTATATGTAGCTGATTCAAAAGTAAATTTATAATTAAATAAATTATATTAAAAACAAAGGCCATGAAAAAACAAGGAAAGCCCAAGAGACTGTCACAGTCCAAAGGAGACTAAGGATACGTGACAATTAAATGCAATGTGGTGTCTTGGGCAATATCCTTGAACAGAAAAAGGACATTTGTGGAAGATCTGGTGGACTCCAAGCAAAGTCTGCACATAACTCAGTAGTTAGCATTTCACTGATGTTCATTCTTAGCTCTGACCAATGGTCCACGGTTATGTAACATGTTAACATTAGGGGAGCTGGGTGAAGGGTATATGAGAACTTCTTGTGCTATCTTGCAACTTCTGTTAATCTAAAATTATTTTAAAATAAAAGGTTTTAGCCCTTGCTGGTGTGGCTCAATTGGTTGGAGTGTCATTCTGTACACCAAAAGGTTGGGGGTTTGATTCCAGGTCAGGGCACGTATCTAGGTTGTAGGTTCGATCCCTGGTCCTGGTGCATACAGGAGGCAACTAATGATCTCTCTCCTCTATTTCTCCCCTTCCCCTCTCTCTAAAATAAAAAAAATGTATTTTTTAGAATAAATAAGTTTTTTAAATTTAAAAAAAATTTTTTGACAAAAGCAATAAATACTTAAAACTTGTTACTTCCTAATTTTACTGCATTTTGCTATATTAATTATGATCTTTAAGTTATTCACTTATGTACATACATTGCTTTTCCCCCAAACAACTAGTTGTTAAACACCAGCATATCACTCCTCAGGACCCCCACCCCCCCGACCCTTATGCAGTAGAAAAACAGTAAAAGTTTGCCCTTAACCACGGTACTCGATTTTTATCAGTTGATTACCATGGAAGAATCTGATCCTTTTGTAAACAAGTGGATTACGTGAAGATGCAGCTCGACATCTCTTTTGATCTGCATTGTCTACATGTGTGCTTTCTTTCTGAAGCAGTCGGGGTTTTCTGACACCTGCAATATCTGAGGAGCATGTTAAATACTAAAGTCAGAGGAATCACTTTCTTCTTAGAGTCCAAACTAGAAATGAATTGCCCAACTGTGAAAAAACATTATGCCGCTAGCCACCTCCCTGAAAACAGTCGCTCAGGGCACTGCCACCTGACCTCCCATGGTGTCCGCACTGGATTGCAGCCCTAACTGCCTAATCATCACACAGTCAGCACCACATTTCCCGTGTTGGCAACAAAGGGGACAGAACGTGCCCTGCAAAAAGTTTTAAATGATCAGATGCATTATGTCTATGCCTATGGCAGTTCCTTGACTAAGCGGCCTAGTTATTTCCTTTCAAAGAAATAAGCTGATCTGATACAATTTTTCCTTGGTAAACTACATACCTACACATTACCTTCTTCTAAAAAGTACTAAGTATGTGAGGTGACTTCCCTGTTTATTAGTCTGATTGCAAACTGTTTGACACTCAGACAAATGTAAGCGGGAAATTGCTTCCTAATAATCAGACTCCCACATGAGGCTCAGGAAAAGCCAGTCACCGGCTTGCTTAAAAACCGCTCTGCTTCCCTTCATTTTAATCGAAAGCAAGTAATTAAGAAATTTTCTCTCTGGAAGACTTCTAATAAGCAGATTTCCATTATCCTTAACCACATAGTGTGAGCTGACTTTTCTTCCCTTAATGAATCCTGAAATGTGGACGTGGCATGCATCAATCCAGCCATGGCTGAGCAGAGCCAAGCCCTATGGAGGCAAGAATCAAAGATCCTTCTTCCTCAGTACAGAGAATAATATACGCAGGATACAGACATTATGGTCTAAGAATCGAAAAGGACAAGAAAACACACATCTTTCTCGAATTCAAGGGACAAGACATTATTTACTTTTTTAAATGTAACCATGTTCCATTGACACAGCTGAAAATGTGACCCATTCAATGACGACTTGATGAGTGGATTTTACAAATGATAACAGATACTATTTATTGTGCCAACCACTCTAATATGCACTTTAAGTAAATTACCTCATTCAAAATCATGGGGATAATTATCCCTTTTTCACAAGTGAGAAAGGTGATGTTCAGAGACACAAGCTAGTCCTAGATGACCAGTGTGGTCAGCAGTCAAGCTGAGATCTGAACCCAGGACTCTTGGTGCCAACATCTTCATTCTGTCCCTATGCCTCTCTCTCTGGATTTGTATTCATCTGAACTACTGGACAATAAAACAACAACCTCATTTTTCTGCAGTGGGAGCTACATGTAGTTCTCACATCCCATTAGTAAAATCTTTCTAGAACACACCTTAATACATGTACATGTATAGATTCATAAATTAATGTACTTGTGGTGCTGCAAGACTATAATATGTACATTATAAAAACACAAAAGTAGGAAAATTGTAAAATGTAATACAAATTTTAATATATTCTATTTTATTCTCTCAATCCAAAGGGTCTTCTTTTCAATTTATGCATCCCCCACCCCAACATAGAGGCTACCCTTTGCCAATTTTAATTAATTATATGCTGTCTTGGGAAAATTCTTACGTATACCTTACACTAGCATTTTTACTGTGGGTTTATTATTCTAAATATAACTAACAGTAGGCAATGCTGGCCACTTCCCAGGGTCGGTGACATGAAAGGAACATGGCTCTGGGAGAAGATCAAAGGGCTAGAACCAACTCCAGCCTTATCCTGAGCCTGTCATAGAACCCATCGCCCACAGCCATGCTGCACCATCTGTGCAGAGCAGGAGAAGCCTCATAACCAACAGGGGTTCTGATGATGAATCAGCAGTTCCAAAGCATAGAGCTCCTGGTGGCAAAGTACTATGTGAATATTTCCTAACTCAGCTCCATCATCTGTTTTGTGGCCTGACAGTGTTTACTACATGACTGGAATGTGGAGAGTTTGGGGAAAAACCTAAAGAATTGTGCAAATGAAAGCTTCCTTTCTCATAATAATCCTTTATATTGTCACTAGGATACTCTATGTTTACGTGGAACATAATGCGGACTATAATTTCCCATCTTAAATTCCCAGCGCAAGGAGGGAGAGTTTTCCAGAAGAATAAGAGCACTGTTGTGGCATAATTAATCAGGGAATAAGTGTATATTTGGGGCACATACACTACATGGAAAACTTTGGATGAATAACTATTCTTTTGATGATCCAGTTAAGTATTCTTTTGTCACTTTAATTCAGTGGTTATCAGATTGTGTTCAATGGGTTTAAGAATGACACTTGTTATTGGGGCAGGGTGAAGAAGAAGAAAAGCAGGAAACCAGCAGGGGGAGCTCTGTGTCCCCTTCTCTATTCAGAACAATTCTCTTCTGATGTGTTACATACTGGATGCTTAGAGAAATCCATTTAGAAAAAGGGTCTGTTAAAAAAAAAATTAACAAGAGCCCAAATATATGCTGAAAAATTTTATCTCTTTAAGTAAAATATAAATGATTCCTACCAAGTATTTTTAAAACTTTGGGCAAGAATGTGAAGCAAAAATCAGACTTAATAGAACCCCAAGGGCAAGAAATAATGTAAAAAATTCAGCAAATTAATAATTTGATAGTTTCTACATATACTTCAAGTTGAGAAACAGGATACTTGGATCATCCAAAGTCAGAATTTCCAGCTGAATCCCTGCTGAAGATGACCTCAGTGACAAAGTCACTCAGCCTGGCACACAGAGTCTTTACTCAGATGTATCTGGTGGATTGATAAAGAATGCACTGGGCTTTTGAACTCTGAATCACTGATTATCAATCTTTGTGAGTGCTTAGGGAGCAAAATCAAGATGGATGAGTCATCTGGCATGTGGGTGGAGATGGGGGAATTATAAGAATTAAAACACACCTAAAGAGACAGTGTCCTTGCTCTGAAGGATTTTTTCTACAAAATGTATTAGTAGAGAGGTGTCACTTTCAGTGGAGTGCAACATTTGAGCCCGTCAGTGCTGACAGTCTGCTCAGCGTGGGTCTTGTTACCGGTGGCTACAGGCAAGACAAGGAGCATGCAGTCCAGGTAGTTGTAACAAAGTCATGATTGCAAGTGTAGACAGGCTGCCACAAACTTGGGGAAACAGAAATTGCTTTGACATGAGTAACTCAGTCTCCTAATTATTCCTACTGCCTGTGCTCCAAAGGAAACTCCTTACTTACTTGGTCACCTCAGTCCCAGTGGAACCTATAGCTAAATAATCCACAATAGGAAACATACCTTATGGGTAGGCAAGTCTACTCCCAGCTCATCATCACCCCCAAACCTGCGCTTGTTAAATCTCACTGCTGAAATGTCTCTCTGCTTCTATCCAGATTAGCTTCATTCATCAAGAACTAAACCAAATGCTTCTTCCTTTTTAATCAGCTCTGCTTATAGTAATTTCTCTAGTCTCCAAATTCATTCACTTATTTAACCAATATTTATTGAGCACCTACTATGTTTCAGGCACTGTTGTAGGTGTTGTGGATTCAATGGTGAGCAAAACACACAAGTCTCCACTCTTACTTAGTATAAAATCCTATAGGGAGACAAACATCTGAGTGACTAAATTATATGTATGTGTGTTTGTGTGTGTGTGTGTGTGTGTATATATATATATATATAGTGATTTTTAAAAAGAGTGCTATGAGGAAAATATGAAGCAGGATAAAGGAGTCTCTATATCCACTGTCTGTGCCACTCACTTTTAATACAACACATTGTGTTCTGATTTAATCTTTAATCTGTGACCATTTTATTAGAGTGTTAAGGGAGAGATGTACTATTTTTGTCTCCTCCACAATGCCTAGCTCAGATCTTGCAGTAGATGCTCCATAAATCATTGTTGAATTCCCTCAATTAAATGAAATCCACTCGGTGGCATCACAAAGAGGGATTTTCAATTGATGCTGACTAATGGGCTGGCCCATACCCCAAATAAAGACAAGAAGCTGTGGAAATGGTGTTCAGCTGTCAGGAGGACAGATGCTAATTGAAGTCACAGATGCGCTGTTTTGAAATATGCATAGATTCCATCCTGCAAAACTTATTGTAACCACACTCGGATGGTTCTTAATGTATAGCATTCATACTTTCTCCATTTTCTGGAACAGTCTTGAATCTATATATTTTTATTCTTTTCAAAATGAAGTGTGTAACTATTTAATTAAATTGATAACTTTATCATTTATGTACATTTTAGAGTTTTCATATAATCCACAAATCATGGGGAAAAATAATACTGAATGAAACAGCATTGGCAGGTGCTCCTTTTCTGTAATGCCTTCAGTTTTCTCACTTAACCAGAATCCAAAAGGCAAGTTCTTTATTTCATGCTTTGCTCTATAAATAATAAGCCAGCGTAGTAGACATTTCTGACTGTCCACAGTCACAGGACTTGCCTGGGTAAAGGATACAGAAATTCAGGCCAGGATGAAATTCTGCACTTGCGCTGGGGGTGGTGACCAACAAGATTCTAAATGCACTAAGTTTCTTATTAGCCCCTTTGTACTCCTTTCTACATCACTACAGCTCAGAAAGTAGACCACCCCTCCAGGATGACCTTCATCTTGTGGTTGGGGTAAACAGAGTATGTGTTCTAGAATCAGACAAATGGAGATTCAAATCCTAATTCTGCCATTCACTCAACAGGTGCTCCATATCTCTAATCTCGGTTTCCACATTGTAAAATAAACATAATAATAACTAACTACCTCTTAGAGTTATGGCTAAGATTAAAGATGCATGTTATGTGCGTTGTGCATAAGAAACTGTCACTATATTGCTGATGCGGACTCTGGCCGGCAGGGTCCATGTGTTGTGGCTGCGGTGAACAAATTCACACAGTCTATAGAAGTCCTGTGGGAAAAAAGGGACGGCATGGCCACTCTCTGAGTGAGAAAGGGCCCCAATCCCTGCCTGAACAAGTTTTTATTGCTTTTCTGGTCACATTACATCTAGGATCGTCTTCATTTACTATGCATGAGTTCACTTTAGGTGGTTATCTTTTACAGAAAACAAAGGAGAAGATGTTGCTAATTACATCAGAGAAGAAGGATATTTGGGGAAAAGTGGTTTAACTGGTTACACTCGTCCTTGGAAGGTTTAGCACAGATTTTAGGAAGTCACTTTAAAGATATGCAGTAAACATTTGCTGCCTCAATTCAGGGTGAGGGAGTTTTAGCAAAAGCAAGCTTCATAGCAGCCTAGGTACAATGCAGGCCTGATTTTCCATGGGAGAACCTATCCATGGGCGTGGTCCTGTGTGCCGGACCTTGCTCCCCACTGGCCTTTCCAAGTGGGGGCTGGTCTACATTCCCCATGCCATGCTGAACAGTCCCCTATATATTGCCATTTTGTTTATCATTATTCCTCACTCATAATCCTTGTGTTAAACATTGTAAAACAAATACGAAGAAGACAGCTTCCATGACTTCAAGAAATTCACAGCGTACACTGGGAGAGAGAAATATAAGCAGATAATTCCAACTAGTGAATGAGTAGCAAGGAATGAGTACAGTGATGGAGAAATACCCAGGGTAGTGCGGGAACTCGTAGGAAGAGAAGCTAACTCAGAGGGTGGGAGAAGGCTTCCTAATGAAGATCACCTATGTGGTCTTCAAGGATAAGTGGAAGTTCAGCAATGGGAAGAATGGAAGAGCAGTCCCAGTACAGGAAACAGCATCAGTAAAGGCATGGCAGCAAGGCAACAGTGCGTGCAGGAGCTAGAAGTCAGTAGCTTGTAAGGTGAAGAGTGGTGGATATGGGGAGATGCAGCTGGAGAGAGAGCAGGAAACAGCTCATGGAGGTGGCTCATGGATGCATGTCATGGTAAGGATCTTGAACCTAATCCTGCAGAAAATTTATGGAGAAAATGCAACTAGACCATTTTGATAAATAGTCGACATCATTATATTTAAATAACATACCCATATATCACACTGGTGGCTATGTAGTGAGGGGATTGGATGAAGATGTTAAGAAGTAGAGAGAAAAATAAGATCCTGAACTAAGGCATGGTTGTAAGGTAAGATTCAAGAATCCAGAGGTAGTTAGGTAGGGCTTGATTAAGGAGGGAGGATTTCAGGAGAACTCATAGGGTCTACCTAGGTGGTTGAAATAGAATGAGTTTAGAGGATCAGAGAGGTATTGTGAGGCTCCAATGGGGACTGATTCATCTGTCCTCCAGGGTCCTGAAATACTGATGTGGAGAGCAAAAGTGAAAGCTAGAGACTTCTGTGAATCAGTCAGAATGACATTCTGGTTCCATAAATGATAGTCGCTAATACACTCGGTACAGCTTTGTGGTGTCAACCACCCAAAAAGTGTAAGCTTCACATGAGGGTAGATGCATGCTTCTGCAAAGAGGCAGGAAGCAGCCTGGAGAATACTAATGCACGCTGCAGCCCTCCCCCTATGACGTGCACACTGTGGGACAATAGCAGCCCCTCTGAGCAGGACTGGCGGAATAGTCTTGCACTGGGCGAGAACCAGGGTGCCGCCAAGACCTAAAGGAATGCAGCATCCTGTGAAGAGAGCATAAGGACTGCAGAGATTTTCAGCAGTAGCACAAGATTTCCCCTCACCTCTCGACCTCTCAATGCCCACACCACCTTCATTGGTACCAACATGAAGTGCTCCCAGGTTTATCATTCCTTCCCTTACCAACAGAGCAATTTGTTGACTATTCCCACCTCCGCAGCCATTTGCTTCTCTTTCACTGATGCATTGATCAATACCCACAATATGCCTTTTTCCTGAGGAATTTCATTTTTTAATTTTTATTTATTTGTTGTTGTTCGAATACAGTTGTCTCCGTTTTCCCACCATCGCTTTCCCCACCCTGCCCTCCATCCTTCTCCTCTTTGGCTTTTTTTTTTTTCCTGAGAAGTTTCAAACACCTCAGAACTCATCATGGTGAATGAGCAACTTACACTCTGTTCCGTGGAGCCTGGATGTGGTCAAGACAGCAAGTGTCACGCGTCTGAGGTCATGACGGATTCTCCCGATGGTGCCAGCGCAGCTGTGCTGGGACCCTCAGGGACACGTGGTACTGTCACTTCACAGTTCCCAGAAGAGGGGCTTAATCAGCGCATCTGACCTCCCCTCATCAAACAAGACCAAACTGGCTGCGTCTTTCTGCGGACTTCTATTATTTGGCCGTATTGCAGGCAGACTTGTTACCAGTCTGAACTTCTGACTTTAAATCCTTTTACTGAGAATGTATATGAATGCTGATTTGGCTAATAAAATATTTAGAGGGAAAGATATCTGTAGATGCCATCAAGAGGTTACTGATGGAGGTGTTTTTCCACCCTTCAATATTTGTACATTCAAAGCCATTATCTGTTAAAAAAAAAAAATCCACTGAGTTCTCTTTATCCTCTTAGGGCTGGAAACGGTGCCTTTCTTTTGTCTTCTAACAAGGTCAGCAATAACTAACATGTTTACCAAAACGCGTTACTCGAATATAGAGGCTATTGAACGCACCCGTGGTAGAGGAACTGGAACTAGATTCAGGCTATTTACAAAACCCTGCCTTCAAGTGTCCTGGGGAAGTGAATGTGTTCACAGTGACGCTTTTTAAGAAAACACTTTCCTAAGAGCACAGAAAAGCACAGAGACAAACCCAAAGTTTGGTTGTAGGCTTATCATTCTCACAAATGAACTGAGCATGGTGTTCATTTCTCCTGCTCTACTTTCTGACTCCCTACTTGGCTGTTTTAGGAAAATAAAGAATTAACTCTACATATAAAACTAAGGGACACCTTGACCTGTATGCAGGTATCTGTGAACCCCCCAGTTGGTGAAATCACTTTGACACAGAGTGGCCTCTCCCACCTTGTAAAAGTGCAAGTGAAAAGCACACTGGGTGGACAGCAGGCTGCTGATGGCATGGCCGTGCAGGGTTGCAGGAGCAAAGGGATTGCTTGCTTTTTAGGAAGACTGGGTTGGCTCAGAATACACCTTTCCATGGGTGTATTTTCTGGCTGCTGTTTGGAATCAATTTTAGGGCAGAAATGTGTGAGGCTGAAGGTTGGAATGGAGAAAATTTTGTATAATAGCAGTTTGAAGGATACAGTCTCTTTTTGGTAGAAAATAAGAAAAAGGATGCAGCCAGCTTATTTAAACAGAATTATTCAAATTGGGTTCTGTGAATGAGGATTTGACAGAACCTGTGCTAAGCACGTTTGCAAGCATGGGACAAAACTGCTTGCATTGTCACTTTTTGAATGTTGCTGGCACCCCTCGTACCTGAACCCATGTCTGTGAATGCTCATACCCAATTGAGGATATGTTGACATTTATATTTCAACAACATCTGCAAGCTTAATTTTGCTTTTTTCCCTACTGTGTGCATTGAAAAGAGTTTTATATCTTCCCAAAACAATCATGGTTTTTACAATCTGCGGAGGTGTCTAACCTTTTGGTGTCTCTGGGCCACACTGGAAGAAGTGTTGTCCTGGGCCACATATTAAATATACAAACACTAATGAAAAGTAATGAGCAAAGAAAAGGTTTTAAGTAAACTTACGATTTTGGGTTGAGCTGCATTCATAGACACTCTGGGCTACATGCGGCCTTCGGGCCACAGGTTGGACACCTGGGCTAGAGGCTACAGTTTCAGCACAAACTCCAGCAACCTACAAACCCTGAAGACTTGAAAAGTCCCCATTTAGAACTAAACATCCACGGCCTTTCAATCTGGGCATAGAAAAGTGACAGGTATCGAGTGTTCCTGCCTTGGCCAGCTGAACATGCAGAGCTGAAAATGTTACAGAATGAAGTATCAGTTAGTATTCTCTACTCTAGATTGGCCTTCATCTTATTTACTTTTAATTAAGCTTTACAATTATTAGCTGTCTCCTACATGTCAAGCAAAATATAAGGTACAAAGCACACGGTAACGAGCTAGACTACCATAGCCCACCCAGATGGTGATCCATGAGATGCTAGTGTATGGGAAAGAGACAATGTCTACGGTACTAAAAAATAGAAAGTTGAATTATATTTTAGTTCTAACAATTTTTATGTATGTGTAAGAAAAATACTAACTCAATTTTACAGTTCTTTTCATGATTATGTATGAGCCACCTTTTAAAAAATGAGGTCCTCTGCCCAAGAATAACAAGGAATCCTGTAAGAGCTCCCATGCTGCTGAATGTAGGGTCTCTGCATTGATGAAGAGGTGACGTTCACCCTCAAAAACAGTCACTCAGTTCTACTAAACTGGCTTCGTGTCCATCTTTGCATGCCAGTGGTCTTCAAATTTTCTTGCTCATGAGTCCCCTAATGTAAGTATGGAAAACTACATATTCCTTTATATATTCATAGACCATTATCTAAAATAATTTAGTATTAAATAGTTGCAGAGGCATAATTTCCAGCATATTATAAATATTCACATGTATAAATATCAAGTGTTTTGTTATGTTTTTAAATAAATACAATGGAATCTAAATACCATAGTGTTTGATAGCCACCATCACCTGTTTAAAAGATACACAAACATGCTCTTTATTGGACACTTTCTATAATACTTTTTCTCCTTGTGAAGTTTTTCCATTCCACATCCCTCACGTGATTTTATCCTAATGTAATATTATGCTACAAATACATTTCTAAACTGAAATTTATAAGAAATTATTTCTTTCATAAACATGAAACTCTATTAAATTATTTTTTTGTATTCTGCTATTCTTAAAATTCTTGGTTGTACATGGTTGATTAAAGCAATATAGCTATGTGTACAATTTTGAAAAGTAGTTACTGGACAAAACAAGTAAAATGTTATCGTGAATACATGTCTTAACAAAATAGATTTTTTCCTCAATTTATATAAGCTTGGATGAATATTACTTAATACTAAAATGAAACAAGATTCAGCACCAGTTCAATTCTATTTACCTTTTAATGCATTTAAGTGTTGAGGCATCATGTGATGTAGATGGATGGAGTTCTGTTACGTTTTACTCAATTTTTGATCTCCTGAGTTAGATGTCAAAAATCACACAGTGATCTACCATCAAATTTTTTTTCATAATCTTTTATCTGACAATTGAAAGGAGTCTTCTTCGATTCTGTTGCTAACAATGAAATGGAAACAGTCTCACTTGTAAAAGGGCGTGTCACCAAGGCATGAGAATGGCTCACTCTTTACTGTATCAGGGACTCATCCAGTGAGTGACCGGTGGTTATTAACTAAGTTTGTTACAGGTGAGAGTCGATGTGCACAGTGCAGGGAGGAAGGACATGGGAAGAAGGATTAACCTAATCTCAGTAAGGAAAATGAAGGCAGAGAAAAGGGAAATGAGAGAAAAGAAGAGGCGCACAGACAGATGGTGGAGTGGTGCGATGATTCTGACTGTGAATGAAGAGGCCCCAGAGCAGCCTTTGATTTTTCAAAACCAGTTGTTATTCTTCCACAGGAGCCCCAGGTACAATTGACAGTGGGGAACAAATTAATTGATTTCTTAGTTGGAAACCTACAAAGTTCTGATATACCTTCATTTGTAATTCTGATTATTATCTTTAAATGTTTTTATAAAAAAAGCAAATTTCTTCATCAATTGCATTATAATCAGTTCTATAAATGTGTTACTTTAAATATTTTTTTTGTCACTTAGAGACAGTCATTGTTTTACTGTGATGCATTTGCAAGAATCTCACACCTTCAAAAAGATTCATGGAAAGGACACTGACTTACTCTAGAGTATGGGTTGCTGAGAATACATTTTCAGATCATACCTTTGAACTGGATAAAGATTTATAGAACTTTAAGGAACAACTGGGTTCATGGAAATACTGGCAAATAATCAAGATAAACAAGAATTGATTATAGGACAGAATTAACTGAGGACAATAATTATTTTTATGGCTTTGTTTAAAATATTGCTGATTTTAAATATTTTTGTTTCTCAAATATAAAAAAAGTTTTTTTCCCTTAGAGGAGTTCGGTGAGTTATACCTTGATAAGCAATATGGAAGCATTTATATTTTTTTCCTACTTCATCCCTCCAGAATTTGAAAACTCTTAATGAGCGAACATTATTATTTTCATAGCAATATGTTTGTTTGCATGAATCCAGTAAGAATCTGTTCTCTTTATAACAGGACACAACTGGAAACTGATTTTATTGACCAAACACTGACCGTCAATGTCAGGTTTAAGAAAGACATGCCTGGACTCTGAATGTCACCAGAATGCTCCAAGAATTTAAGATTGGCTTTGGAAGCCAATAAAAACCCCTTGGAAAAACAGCCGGGTACCTTGCTTATTTACGGTTCATGGCAGTCTCTCCAGGTAAGAAATGAAGGTCCCTTTCCTGGGAGGTGGCAAAGAAAGGACCTCAAGATATTGTGGGGGACCTAGAGAACTTGAGGAATTGAATATTTCAGGCAAAACCTGATAGCAATGATGCGGCTTGGCTTTTTCACCCTGAGAAGATAATTAAAGTTCAGGTTAGAAATTCCTTGTGAGTCTAGCAAAGCAGATTTAAGAGAGTCTATAGGATCAATCGCTATTCTTGCTGTCTTTATGTAAATAATAAGGCCAAATTGAAACTGAACTTAAAGCAGTAACTAATCTTAATTTGGTTATCTTTAATATAAATGAGGATGATTTTAGGGGAAACATTGTGTTTCATTAGAACCTGTAACACGATTGTGGATATTAGAGCCTCATTCAATTAATTGTCTTTAAAGCCTTTCCTAGAAGAAATTATAAAGTTAGATCTAACCATCTTATTTCTAATATTAATCCTTTATAAAGCATTTAAGATAACCATGTTATGTATAACAAAGATGTGCAAACAGACTTCAGGAACTGGGGAGCAAAGGCACCTCTAAAACTTCTCCTCTAAAAAAATAACTAAAAATTATTTCATAATGAGTTCAGGTATTCATGCTAAATTAATGCCCCAAGGTTCTGCAACAAATTAGTCAGAGAAACTTCCCTGGAAATGAAAGAAAAATTTGAGAGTGGGGACTTCACTAGACTACATTTGAGGAATGCTTTATTTTACACTTAGATATTAACATCAAGAAATAGGAAGGGCTTGGCTTAAAATGAATGGGGGTATAGTAATGATGGTTGTTAACATCATTCTTTACAATAAAATCCACACATCTTCTGGTTAAGTTAATCGATACTGTGTAAGGACATAACAGAAATAACGTATATTTGCAGAAAAGAGGTTGAAAGATGACAGCGAGTAGGAGGAACCTTGCTCCCAAGTCAAAAGAGAAATGATATATATTGATAATATCCAATTATTTTTATTAAAAGGTCATGAAATTACCTTTCCTACAGTTCTAAACAACTGTTTAAGAAACAGTTGTTTCATTTTCATGAAGATGCAATGTTAACCTGTTGAAAATTAATGGTACATTTATACTTCCCTCCTTGAAATCATGCAAAATACTTAACCAAATGAACACTCACTTGCTCTTTTTTCATTATTGAAAATGGTAAAGATGCCCAGATGATGTGCTTCATAATCAATTAGTATTCCCGAGCATACTTGTTACCAACTCAGCTACCTAAAGATAAATTGGTATGGTATGTACATGTCAGGGTCCAGTCAAGAAAACAAAAACCACAGGAGGCATTTTAACATGAAATTTACTACAGGGAATTGGCTTCCCAGGTGGTGGAAGACTGAATGGGCAAAAGGGGTCACTGGCATAACTCTGATACAGAACAGCAGGAGCAGCAGCAACAAAGGGAAGAGGTTCAAATTATCAGAGCCCTGAAGCTCAGAGAAAGAGTCCCACAGAGCTGCGGCTCAGAGATCTGAGGAGGGGCATGTTCCAACTGCTGCTACTATTCTGAGAATATGTCCAAAGGCTGGTTCTGAGAGTTCCAAAGAGACTGGAAACCAGAACCAACTGCTGCTGTTAGACGAAGGCCAATGCTTGGGTGATACTGAAAGGAACAACTAGAAAACAGGGAGGAGAAAGTCCCTTGCATCCTTGCAGTCTCCTGCTGCTGACCCTATTGGCAGACCTTTACAGGAAGCCAGCTGGCCAAGGAGAGTTTGCAGAGCCCCAGCCTTGGAACCACAGAGCAGTGCATAGAAGGAGATTCTTGCAGCTGAGAAGTAATACCCTCACAACTGGTTTAGTTAAGTCTGAGTGAGCCTTGGGCTTGTCACCTGGATGATAGCGGCTACCTCTCAGACTAGAAGGTGGGCACTCATGTTTGCTTTCCCCCCTCTCTTGCATCCCAATGCCTGGGACAGAGTCTAGCACATAGTAGGCACTCAATAGTTATTTGTTAAGTCAATAAATAAATGAATGGAATCCAAACATAGATCTCTCTATGACTGCAAAACCCATCATATTGACTTTTCACTATTGCTACAGCATCCACTGCCTTTGAGGGGGATTAATCCAAAGAGAATTTCTTTCCATTTTACCAGTTTGCCCTCAAATGGCCTTGGTAGCCCATTTCGTTGTCTCCAGTGCTGCAAGGGTGAACCAGGAAGAACTGATAAAACATGGGCAGTGACTAATGAGTTCCAGTCTGCCACTTTTCACGATGTAGAACAGAATTTTACCTGCTGACCAAGTTGACATGAAATCTTCATACACAGAGAGACAGTCCAGGTTCATATTTTATGCTAAATTAGAACTACAAATAAAAATAAGTGATAACTGTGACAAGAATCTCAGCAGTTTCAGACATGCGTTTTTTCCCCAAAGAGACCAATCTATGTATATCATTCTCTTAAAATCTATATAAACTTAAATTGCCTCAGAGCCAAATAGCACGTTGTGAGTGAGTCATGGCCTTCTTAAGCCCATGGATTCACACCTTGCTTTTGAAAGGGAGTCACTATCTCCCTCCTCTATCTGCCCCAGCCATGCACCACAGCGCAACTGGCAGCCTTTGCTCTTCAAAGCTGGGAAACATCAGTGCCATTCTCATTTGCATTTTCAAAAAGAGAAAGAAGAAAAGGAGGCTTTTCAGATAATAAAAGAAACTGAAGAATTCCACACAACCCTGTGATTGGGGTATACCCATTCTAATTGCAAGCAGGTAGGCCTTTAGCCTTTTTTCCCATCAGCCCTGATGGACTTTAACCTTCCTCAGTGGTGTCAGACACCTGGCAGCATACCAAGCCCCCTGCTGACAACAGGAAAAAAACAGGTCACAACCACCTCAGGCCACCTTTCACCCAGCACAGAAGTTTCGAGCTACATTACTTTTAGCAGCTGGGGGTTTGTGTTTATAAGGCTGAGTGGAACTCAGTAGAACTTCTTTGGAAATTTGCACCTGGTCTTAAAACCAGAACAGATATCTCTTGCATCACCTTGAAGTTCAAGGTGATGTAATGAGGTTATGGATTCCTGTGACTCTTAACGACAAAAGTTGAGCATTAGTACAGTTTTGGTTTTGAAGGTTCTTTACCGATGCATTGTATTTTCTGAAAGGAAAACTTGTGTTTTGCCTCACTTTGGAGGTGAATGAAGTGTTGTCCTCTCCTCTCCCTCATAGGGTAGTCTGTATTCCATTCTGATTCAGGTGAGTGAGGTACTGAGTTGTATCACTTTCAGTTGCACTCGCCTACAGTGAATTGTATGACAGTTACAGTATTAAAGCCAGAGTCTCACTTACAGAAATGAAGTGTTGGCATCTGAGTTGAGAAAGCTTAGGTGGAGGTTGTTTCTACAACCTCCAATTAATGTTAGACCAACATATGACTTTGGACATATGACCCCTCATATGTCAACATATGACCCCTCCCTTGGGTCCATTGTGTGGGGGAAATCTCAGGGCACAAACACCGTTTGGAACTGGTTGCCAAAGCAAAACTGATGTGTAATGGAAATCTATCTGGAGTCACTGAGCGAGGCTTTTTTTACCATTAGTCTCCCATTCCCACAACGTATATCCTTTCCTTATCATTTCTTCCTTCTGTTTTTTTCTTCTTTTCCCTTGCTTTGTTTTCTTCTGTCAGAATCTTAGCTGTTTCACACTTAATCCTATAGACATTATCAGGAAAGAAAAGGTTGTGGACCACCAATGTAAAGTAATCCTTAAATTGTGGTCTGGTTTTCTGTATACCTCCAACGCTGGTGAATACAGATGGAAAAGGAATTCTACAATGGTTTCAGTATCTAATTAATGGAATTGATGGTAATATCTCTTTTAGACAGAGTTGTATTCTCCACACCGAGATCACTTTCCTTTAGATTAGGAATTCTCAAAGGGGCAGTCTGAGGAACCCTGGGGATTATTAAAACACTTCCAGGGATCTGGGGGTCAGCATTTTAAGAATAATAATACCAAGATGTTGTTGCCTTTTAGAAATCCCAGTTCTCTTACAATAGTACAGTGGAGTATTCCAGAAGCTGCATGATTTGTCATATCACAACAGACTCAATGCAGGGGCAGGTATGGGGCTCCAGCTGTCTTCTCTAAGTGACATTAAAGACGTTTACAAAAATGTAAAGCAATGTCACTTTTCTCACTTATATTTTTGGTGTGGTGGTGAAGAGTACAGTTAGTTTTCACAGGAAAGAATAGGTTATTTCTGTTTATACATAATGAGTTTATTATGTTTAGGTTTATTCTTATCGTTTTTAAATGAAAAACATGTATCAATAGATCTAATCCACATTAACAAACAAATAAAAAAGTTCTTTAGGGTCCTCAATGATTTTCAATATTATAAAAAGTTTGGAGACCAATATTTTTGAAAACCACTGTGTTAGATTAGAGCCTGAGCAGACAAGTATCAGTCTTCACTTTAGAGGACCTTTCATAAAGTGCAGGCTTTGTGGGCAAGTGTTAATAGGTCAAAATACCTCTTGAAAGTTTGACTCCAAACCATATTGGGAATCTAACCACAGCTCCCCACCCTCATCACCATACCCTAGTCCATTTCTACTAGAGATATTGTTCATTGCATCTATTGAACCCCACTACAACCCATTCTGGATATTACAACCAGGGTGACCATTTAGAAATCCATGTCTAATCATGTCTCCACCTTGCCCAACCTTTCACTGGCTTCATCACACCTAGGACACATCTAGAATAAACCTTCATAGGCCTACAAGATCCCATGTGACCTGGCCCTGCCAATCTCCACCTTATCTCCAACTGTATCTTGCCGGTCACTTTGGCCTTCTTGTGGTTCCCAGATAGACTGGATTGCTCTTGTCTCAGGGACTTTGCCCATGTTGTTCCCTCTGCTTGGAGTGTTCCTCCCTCAGATATCTGCATGACTTTATTTACCCCTTTGTTATCTCCTACTAGTTCTCTTAAAATAGTGCCTCATTCTCTCATCCCACCTTGTGCTCTTTATCCCCTCATCTTTCTCCATTTCTTTGTTAGTATTCTATAGCCCGGCATTATGGTACACATGCTTTGTATATTCTCAGTCTCTCCCACTAGAATAAAACCTCCATAAGTACTGAGGCTTTGTTCTACTTATCACAGTATATCCTAGATATCACAGTGCTTAGAACGGGGTAGATGCTCAATAAATATCTGTTGGATACCTGAGATCTAAATAATGTGTATCCTGCCCTGGCCAGTGTTGCTCAGTTGGTTGGAGCATTGTCCCGTAGACTGAGAGGTCAGGGGTTCAATTCCTGGTAGGGCATATGCCTAGGTTGCAGGTACTGGTCAGGGCTCACATTGATGTTTCTCTCCTCTTCTCCCCACCCCTCTCTCCCTGCCTCCCTCCCTTCCTTCCCCTTTAAGCACATCCTTGGGTAAGGATAAAAATAAAATCAGATGACTAAATTTAAATAAATAAATACTGCATATCTTTGTAGCTATGCATTAACTCAACGTATGCTATGTACTTAGCTCTTTACCAAGTACCAGGTTACGGAGATGAATAAAACACAGGCCAGAGCCAGTATGACAAATCAGAATGACATTAATCTTAAAAAGAGTTACAGATAAGGTGTATGGGAAAGAAGCACAAAGAAGAAAATGATAAATTGCCACTAGGAAATTCAAGGAAAACTTCATAATGTAGGGATTAACTGAAAATATCTAGCAATGCTGATTTCAACTTTATCTTTTTAGGCTTTGCAAAATAATCTTTTCATTTTCTTATAGCCCTAGCTACAACCATTCAAAGGCTTTTGTCTTAAAAACTGATGAATTCTTTGGTTCATTTCTACCACCAAGAGTCAGTTATTTCAATAGGCAACAGAAGTAAAGGAGCTAATTTCTATGCAGAAGGAGAAGGAGTAGAAAAAAGAACAAGATAAGCAATGACTACTCTGGCCCTCCGCTGCTGAGGTCTCTAGGCCTTCGGTCCCAGGCACTTAGCCCAGATTATTTTTACCTCAAAGACAAAAAACCATCACTGAATTTCCCATCTCATCTGGTGTCAGGAAGACCCACAAGATCCAATCAACATTTTATAAGAATTGCATAAAAAGCATCAGATCAATGTGCTGTGAAAATTCCCATAAGCATAAGAATTTGAAATTAAATGTGTCAATGTACATTGTTCACATTCGCTTGTGACTCGAATGAGAACCAAGAATTCGAAAGAGTAACAAAGAGAGGGAACTGGAGTCAGAGGGAGAGAGGGTAAGACAGAGAATACAGCATAGCCTTTTTGAGACTTCCTAGTGTTTGAAGATAGTAGAAGTTTTTGCAAAGAATAGCCCAAATATCACATAAATCCATGTCACCTCCAACACTGGGTGGTTTTGTGAAATCATTTACCTCAGAACAGAGGTGACGTGAATTTAGATCTCAGCGGTATTTCATAATGGACAGGTGTCAGTCACTCCCCTTTCTTCAGTTTGTACAAATTTTCCACACGGCATCCAAATCTCCCCAAGGCAGCCACAACTTTAATCTTTATTTCTAAGCCCTGTTGAATACGACACTTTAAAACTAGTTATATCTCATCGGAACTCATACACCACTATCTCTATTATCAATTCCATCCCATAGGCTCTGGATCCTGCAAAACAAATCCTACCACATCAGGAATTAATTAAAACCAATGTTTCTTGTGAGTTGAATACTAGATTATGTTTAAATATCAGGTGACTCATTCAATGGGTACTTAATGTTCTCCTGAAAATCTCACATATTGCAATTTAAAAATTTTGCTCACTGAGTGACCACCCCTTGATTGTTGGCCTACTCAGGGAGATCCATATGTTTTCTTGCTCCTTGCCCAAAGGTCTCACAAAATAATGGGTGTTTTAGGATGCTTTTCAGCAGCAAGCTTCAGCAATCAATCTCAATTGAAAATAATGTGGATATATATCAGTCCACATAATAAGAAGCACATAAAGAAGTCATGTTTCAGCATTGAATTACCCATGAGACACAATGATGTCATCAAGGACCACTTTCTTGTCCACAGAGTTGGTAAGGCTGATCCCCTTGTGGACACAAGGTGGCTGCTGATATAAGTTCACTACCACATGTTGTTTTGTTCACATCCATCAAGACACAGAGTCATTTCTAGAAGTTGTTTCAAGTGTCATAATAGTATTTTTCCCCAGAAACCCCTGGAAAATTCTTTGACTAGTATCATCGCCCTGAATTGGCTTTGGACCTACCTAATCCTGAAGTCATAACTGTGAAGGAGAATGGGCTCACCCAACAGGGGGTCAGCTCCCCAACCCTCAGGGCTAGAGTACAATGAGAAGAGTAACTTTAGGGTGACAACCACAGTGTCCACAGAAGACTAGGAGGTCTTTTGTCTTACGACATTTCATGGCCATATACCAGTAGTAATTTCTGTTAAGTCCTAGCTATCTATCTAAATGCAATTCTCTCTAGCTCTGCCAAGTAAAACAACTTTTAAGTGGTGAGCACTCATAGTATAAATCTGTAAAACACTGCATCCCCCAACCAGCTTATTAAATTGTTTTATTTGTGTTGCTTATCTGGATTCACCTTTTGCTTCCATCAAAACCCCTTTTTCTTGGTCATAGCTAAAGACATATTCACTAGTCTTGTCTCAGAAAAGAGAAGCCATATTTTTATCTAACCCTAAGGCTGTTTGAAGGAAAGCACTGTTTTAATTAATGCACTGATGTTGACCAGCTCCCGAAGTGACCCTGACAGGTCCGAGTATTGATTTCTCACCCTTCCAGCTAAGAAATCTTCAAAGACTGCAGAGCATCTGGAGGGCTCACGAAGTAACTCCAGGGGGTTAATGCACTTTATCACTTTGATGTTGAAACTGCAGTCATTTTCTTCTATCACAGGCATGGTTAACAAAATGGCAAGTCACAATTCATGATATTCCATTTGTCCAGATATAAACTTCAGTGACCAAAATTGCCCTGTGGATCTATTTAGTTCATCCAAATAAATACTGTAACGCCTCTGAGGATGCTGAAGAAGAGCTGGGCCCAAATACATCTCCTGAGATGCCTTAGATACCCTGGAAGCATCCCAAGAGGAATCCTCTGATGAAGCTGATACCTTTTATAAGAGGCTGCATATGTGGCTCCTGCGTATGTGCACACAAATGCTTCCAGCAGAAATAAATAAGTCCAACATGATTCTTAATGGCTTCAAGTCATAAAGAAGACTTCCTCCATGCCTGCTGTAATGCTCCACTTAGGCCTTTGTTGCTGTCTCCTTTTCGTGAGGAATGACCAATTCTTTCCAAGCCATATCAGCAATTCTTAACTCTCGTATGGACAGTGAATTTTATATAAGCTATTTGTTCTCCTTTTGTCCCTTTTCTAATGCTAGGGACAACTAGATTTTAAAAAGCTCTTCTTTATAGACATTTTGTTCTCATAGGGCTTCATAATATAAATTTTAGATAATCACTTTTTGGACATTTTTTGATACAAATATTCATTCAAGACATTGTGAATATGTCATGTGACTGAGTAGAAGACTGTGCTATTAAACATTAACTGGATCAGCAATCTGAACATCTTTGTGGGATCTCATGGAGAGCTGTTGGAAAGTACTGGATTCTGAGGGAGGCTAGATGTGCCCCTGGGAAAGAATCTAAATGATGGCTTTGCACTTCATGAAGCCACAAACTGAAAGAAGTAAAGAAATGTTTGCTTGTTTTCCAGACCTCCTATAAAGTTTAATAAGTCAAATTCACAGAATGCAGCTGCTTGCCTATTTGTAGTTCAAAGCTCATTAAAAAAAAAAAAAAAAAGCCTCTCAAGGCCTATTCAGGAGCTACCAAGAATTTCATTTTGTAAGCCACCAATACTATCTAAGATCATAAAAATCATTCAGGATCATTCTATTTGCTGGAAAATTAGTTAAATATTAGATAATCAAAGTTTTTGCAGCATCAGCTGAAGTTACCACTTGCAAAACTTAGCCAAAGGAGGAGTAGAAGACATATGCTCCAGAGGTAGGGATGTTTTCCAAGAAGAGATAGTAAATTCCAAAGACAGTAGCATCACTCAGCATCATTGCCCAGCATCAATTGTATCTACTGGTGGCAGATGTCTGAGCTGGCTTGAAATTGGACAAGTCAATGTTTTCCAAACTGACTTAGAAAACAGACAAAAAAAAAAATTGGACGTAATCTTGTTACTAAGCACTACCTACTTTCTACCATTACTTATCAATCTCAAATATCCCTCAATTATAAACATTTTAAAATTTGAAGTCTGCTTCTAGGCTTGCTATCAGAGCCAAATCTCACCTTTTTTTTGTTTACACCCAGAAATCTCAGAGAAGTTCTGGGTATTCAGTCACATCTTCTTCTATAACCCAGGTATTTTGTACCTTCCACAGTGCAGCCTCTGGGCACTTCACACACTGGTTAGGGGCACAGAGACTAGAGCCAACTATAAAGGCCAGCTCCTCTACTCATTAGCTATAGGAGCTAGAAAATGACTTAGCCTTTCTATACCTCAGTTTTCTCATCTGTAAAATACGAACAATACTACTATCAACCTCAAAGTGCTGTTGTGAGGATAAATTAATTTTACATGTAAAGTGCTTAAGGATAATGCTTAACATTTAAAACACATATATATGATAATACATATTCAACAGTTTCCATATATGAAAGATATACTTCAACATATAATAAAAGCTAAATAAAATTAAATAAACTTTATAACAACAGTGTATAATAAAAAGCTAAATAAAATTACCCTATTTTTAAAATCACTTGAAAAATAAAGGTATGCAGAGTTCTGGCCAAGGAGGAGGCATAGGGAGAAATGCTTCACTTCCTCACATAACCAAAAGAAGGATAACAACCAACTTAAAAACAATCAACAAGCAGAAGTGCTAGAAAATCAAACTGCATGGAACTCTGACAACCAGGAGTTAAAGAAACATTCATCCAGACCGATAAGAGGGGTGGAGACAGGAGACAGGCAGCTGAGCATAGAGGAAGGCTGCAAGGCAGCAAACCATGCAGGCCAGGAGGGGCTGCCTGAATGGGAAACTACTGACTCAAAACCTCTAGCAGGTTTTGAGACCAGCAGGGGTTACCACAGCAGGAGAAACTCTCAGTCTCACAGCAGAGTTTATTGGAAGTGGAGCTAGAATGAAGTGAGCAAGAGGCATTATTCCCTCTCTGACCTTTCCCTGACAGACAGCGCCACAACACAGCAAACAGGGTTGCCACACCCTGGTGAATACCTAAGGCCCTGCCCCCTTACAACATAACAGGTACACCAAGACAAAGAAATATGGCCTAAATGAAAGAACAGATCAAAACTCCAGAAAAAGAGCTAAGTGACAAGGAGATAGACAACTTTTGTGATGCAGAGTTCAAAACACTGGTAATCAGGATGCTCACAGAACTGATGGAGCTTGCTTGCAAAATGAAGGAAGAAATGAAGGTTACACAAAGTGAAATAAAGCAAAATATACAGGGAACCAACAGTGAAGGGAAGGAAACTGGGGTTCAAGTCAACAATTTGTAACGAAAGGAAGAAATAAATATCCAACCAGAACAGAGTGAAGAAACAAGAATTCACAAAAATGAGGAAAGGCTTAGGAACCTCCGGAACAACTTTAAGCAATCCAACACCTAAATCATAAGGATGCCAGAAGGAGAAGAGGAAGAGCAAGAAGTTGAAAACTTATTTGAACAATTAATTAAGGAAAACTTCCCCAAGTTGAAGGAAACAGATGTCCAGGAAGTCTGGGAAACCCAGAGAGTCCAAAAGAAATTAGACCCAAGGAGGAACACACCAAGGCATATCATAATTAAGTTACCCAGAATTAAAGATAAGGAGAGAAT
Organism: Glossophaga mutica; assembly: GCA_039655065.1. Taxonomy (NCBI): domain Eukaryota; kingdom Metazoa; phylum Chordata; class Mammalia; order Chiroptera; family Phyllostomidae; genus Glossophaga; species Glossophaga mutica. The sequence continues at coordinate 55,691,026 of CM077307.1, read as the reverse complement.
CTTAAAAGCAGCAAGTAAAAAGGAGACAGTAAACTATATAGGAGTTCCCATAAGACTGATTTCTCAAAAGAAACCTTGCAGGCAAGAAAGGGCTGGAAAGAAGTATTCCAAGTCCTGAAAGGCAAAGACCTACATCCAAGATTACTCTAGCCAGCAAAGCTATCATTTATTATAGAAGGGCAGATAAAGTGCTTCCCAGATAAGGTAAAGTTAAAGGAGTTCATCATCAACCAGTCTTTGTATATGAAATGTTAAAGGGACTTATCTAAGAAAAAGAAGATCAAAAATATGAACAGTAAAATGACAACAAACTCACAACTATCAACAATGAACCCTAAAACCAAAAACAAAAACAAACTAAGCAAACAACTAGAACAGGAACAGAACCAGAGAAAAAGAGATCACATGGAGGGTTACCAGTAGAGAGGGGGAGGAGGAATATGGTGGGGGGAAGGTACAGGGAATAAGAAGCATAATTTATAGGCATAAAATAGACAGAGGGGAGGTTCAGAATAATATAGAAATAGAGAGCCAAAGAACTTATATGTACAACCTATGGACATGAACTAAGAGGGAGGGGAAGCTGGAGGGTGGGGGGTGCAGGGAAGAGGGAGGATAAAGGGAAGAAAAAAATTGGGAAAACTGTCATAGCATAATCAATAAAATATACAAAAAAACATTTAAAAAGGTATGCTTCAAGTGGAATAAAATGAACAGAAAAGTAACACATATGTTATGTGAAAGAGTTCCCAATGTAGAAAACACATAAAATTATATAAAAATCTGACTGGAGCTTATATACTAGCAGCAGCAAATTTACTAAGAATATATAAGAAGAGATTTCTATTAATGTGCCAGATATATCCAATAAAGGGTGAGCTGATCCTTCTTTTTTAAAAAAAAATAATAATTCTTTTTAATATTGAGTATAGTCATTAAAAAGGTTATTAACTTCATAACTTAATATAATAGGTACTCAATATACATTTATCTTTGTTAATAATTGTGATAGTAATAGCTCTATCATGAACAAAATAATAAAACTTCATTACTAACAACATTTATTAGGTCTTTACAAAGCACTTCCCATATATTATTTTGAAAGAACCTCACTGGAACTCTATGAGGAGAATAGTATGTTGTTGTTTTTTTCTCAGAATGGAAAACTAATTCAGGATGATTGAATGACTTGCTGGATGTAGCACAGTTTGTAAGTCATAGAGATGACCCTCAATTCAAGTTCACTTTCTCTACATCTAGAGAAGCTAGGTATGTGCCCAGCAACTAAAGACAGATTGTTATAATTGTTCAACAAATCTTTGGTTGTTGTAGTGTGCATGAATGTGACTGGAGGTTCCCCCTTTAAGAAAAGTACCCAATATCTTTCTTATTTCCCTGTCTCTACATTTCTTCAAAGTTACTAGTGCAGCTGTCTCAAAATCAGATCAAAACAATGCCCAAAGGCAATATACCTGTGTGGGCTGTCACTCTTTCTCACAGTTCTTTCTGGTCACTACTATATAACCTTATGTTAGGTGAGTCGTGGTCATTAAAAGCAAGAGTAACCAGCATGATTACCTATTTAATTTACTAGAATTAACTCAAAATTACTTTGGACTATTTTTAAAAAGTAAATTCACTTTCAAAGAGTAAAATTTTGCCGAAAATCGGTGATATTCAATATATAAACCAATTCTCAAAAAGGGGTCTAAAAAATTTTGATCAAAAGAACATCATTAAAATATAAGCCAAGTTCTGCTTCCGCCTGGTGTGTAAAGAACCAGAAAAAGTATCATTCCCATCCTAATAATGAGAACTAAGCAGGCAGGGCAACAAAGCTGCCCAAATTTCAAGTACAGACCAACCTCTTCAAGGAGAGTGGGATATGCAGATTGGCTCACCTGTGGCAGATCATGCAAGAAAGAATCACTAGGTAAGAAGAAATCAGTTAAAATTTGAACAAGTTGCTAAAGGCCAAGTGTGGGCTAGTGTGACAGGAAGAACCCCAGGAGCCCCTGACACAGGAGGCAATTCCGGCAGGCTCATCTCTCCAAAAAACAAAGAAGAACCGGAGCAGGTTGGACATGGAGTCAGTTTTAGCACTGCAGGTATACAGAAGGAGATTGGACCCCTCTGCAGGCAAAAAGAAGAGAAAAAAATTAGACACTGCTGCCCTCTGTGGCCCATGTAGATTACTCACTGCTGCTGGAGAAGGGTCAAAGAAAAAACCCTCCACCCCTGGGGAAGAAGCAGCAAGAGTCCCAAGCCCATGACCCCTCAGCTACACCATTGAGGACTCCTACCACTGAGAGAAAGGCCGAGTCTCTTCCACGCAAGACTTAGCATGTATACAAGACGGCTTAGCTGCCAAGAACAAAGAGGGTAGAAACATTGAGAAAGCCCCACCCAGAAGTACAGGGATACAGTTTAGCAGCAACTGAGCCTGGACAGGACAAGAGAGTAGAACAGGAAACAGGAAACAGGAAAGCCAATTAGGAGTTATTGCAGTGATCCCAAGATGAGACAATGACAGCGGCTTGGAGCAAAATTGTAGTGGTGGCAGTGGTAAGAAATTGGAAAATTTTGGACAAATTCTCAAGGTAAAGTTAATATTTCTCAAGGACTTGGATGGGGGGTAGGATTATGTGTCATAAATCTGCTTTTCCTTGGACAATCCCAGTTTAAGCCTGTTGTCTGGGAGCAATCAGTAATAATACTTCCTTTCATTCTGAAAGTGTCCTGGTTGTGCAATAAATTACATGGACTCCCTAAGTTTGAAAGACAGAGAGGAGTGAAAGGGGTCTGAGCGACTGAAGGGATGAAGTTTCCCCAGAGATGAGGGAAGTCTTCAGGTGGTACATTCGTGGGAAGGGTAGTCAGGAGCTCATTTTGGGATGTGTTGAATTTAAGATGTCCATGAGACATCCAAGTGGAAATAGCAGCTAGGCAATTTGTTGTGCAAGTCTGTAGTCTGAGTGAAAAACTGGGCTAGAGATATAAATTTGGGTGTCATCAACGTATAAATGGTACTTGAAGCAATTAGACTGATGAGATCACTATGGGAATGAATGTATACAGAGAAGAAAATAGGATTGTGGACTGAGCCCTAGACTACTTCAACTCAGCAAAGGAGACTGAGAAGCCTCAACTGCTAAGGTGGGAAAAAAATCTTAAGAGAATGTTGTGTCCTGGAAACCAACTGAAGAAGGTGGAAGTCCTTTTTTTAAAGAAAAATGTCACATACTTCTAATTTTACAGCAGGCGATAGTGACCTTCCTCTAAATTAAGCTGTTAGTGAGCTTTACAAAATTTACAAGTATCTGGAAGAAGTATTCACTTTATTATGTAAGGTCAGAGATGCACTAAAAGATAACGTGATATGCTTCCCAGGTGAGGAGATGAGGCTTGGTCCAAATTCTGATGTTAACTTTAAGTCAGTCATAGCCTAGTTGTGTTTTAATTCTCTCATTTGATGTGTTCTTTTGTTTCTCCAATCATTTGGCAAGTATTTATTGAGTGCCTACTATGTGCACGACCAAGAGGATCAATCCCATAGCACCTAATTATGACAGATGTGATAATAGAAGTGCTTTAGGAAGTGCACTGTGTAAATATGCTACATGTTACACATGCTTTTGCTGATTATTCTTTTCCAAAGGCTCTTAAAATCTAAGATATGCTAAAATTATGTTCCTCAGATGCCCTTGACACAGTCCCATTCAGAATCAGAAGAATGACCTGGGACCTTCTCTCAGCACGCTCTCATTCGTTTCCATATGCTGAGTGTCCAGAGGGTGCCGAGCCCTGCACTAGCTGTGGGAAGACAAAGATGAATAAGACCCATCCCTGCCCTCAAGCAGCTCATAATCCAACCGGAAGACAGTCAAGAGAGCAAATATATATACTACAACGGGTTTTCCTAAGACTTTTCTCAATGATCTCTTTCAGTTAAGCAATGGTCAAATCTAGTGAAGAAAACACAGATGGTAAAGTTTCTTCGTTCTTACTGACAAATTTTAAAAATTTTAATTGCATACTAAAGAGAGGAGCTGTCCACTTCCCAATGATTTGGAATAGTTTTTTAAAATCGGAATGCTTAAAAAAAACCACCTGGAAACAAGTTGATTACCTGACAGCAAACATTACCTGAAATGTTTCTTAACTGAAGAATGAATCACCATGTCCAGGCAAAATAATGCAGAAGAAAGCTAGAAATAAAGTGACAACAAAATTAAGGTATTAAAGCTCTGAAGTTGGACATCCTGACAGTTATTTCCAGGAAAATTCACCTTTTTAAAATAGAGCCAAATTATCTCAGGGATTATCTGAAATTCTGCAGAACAGCGCTTTCTGTAGGTTGGCCCTCCTTGGTAAGAAACTAAATATCTTGCTTGTTTACAATAAGTTTCCATCAGAACTGACAACCTCAAGGATGGAAAAGAAAGGAAATGAAAGTGCCTTGAGGGAGAAAAAAGTTGCATCGTTTCATCATCGTTTTACTCATAAGCAGTTACTTTGTTATTGAGAAAAGAAGAGCTCATTAAAATAGGAAGGTGACTAATGTTTGCCTTTTCAAGAGCCAAGGCAAGAGGCAATAAAATAAGTTTTGGGGGCAAGACTTAAAACTGAAAGTCCAAACTGTAAAGGAAAAACAATTTCAAATGGTATTTAGCTGAATTAAAAACCACAGCATTTTTATTTTTACCAAAGGGCTTGCTTTTAGAGTTTTAAATATAATGGCACTCACTATCTTAAAAGAAAGAGATTATTATTTCTCCAGAACACTAAACAATTTCAGTTTCAACAAACACAGAGGGGTTAGTTGTATTTGTGACTGTGGCTTTTATGACAAACAACTTGATTGGCTTATCAAGATAAGAATCTAGAAAAATAGTTCTCCTGAGTTTACATTTCCCATCTCTACTCTTCCCATCATAGTTTGTTACCTTGGGGGTTGCTTGATTTTCACCTAGTTTCTCTCATCTGTTAGACTGAGGGTGTTGATTTAATGTGTGTTTAAGAAGAAAGATTGTGTATTTCCTTTAGAAAGCAAACACATGTCACATTCAAACAATGACAATCCAAACTGATTTATAAGGACAAGCTATATAATTTTCAAATTGTGAACAGACCTCAGAGAATGAGATTACTTTTTGCCTAATAGGCATGATTGCAGATGAGGTCTTCATTAAGACCATTTTTTGCCCTTTAGAAAATTTTAAATGACACCCTAATAATGGTTAACTTCCAAACATAAACCATTAGGGCTGACACTAGCCAAATAAAATGTATAGTTCATGTATCACAGGAAATGCTAACACTTTGCGCTTCCAATGCCCCCTTTTTCCAAACAACAATTACAAAAGTAGGTCATCTTTATCACCTACATCTAGCATTATTGCTGTAATGGGCAATGTGACAAAAAATGCTTGAGAACCAAAGAAAATGCTACACTGGAAGCACTTTTGCCATGGCTCAGAACCCTGTGACATCTTCCAGGAAATATCTACCCATGCCAGTGTGGGCGGCCAACTCACAGGGAAGAAAATGAAATTTCAGGGATGCCAGAATGCCCATCTGCTGTGTCTCCTGCACTAGCCTCGCATGATATCAAAGATTCCTTTCCACAATGCCCTGTTCAAAAGGAAAATGCGAAACCCAGCAGGGGAAAAACAAGAGGTTATTAGCACCAGCCAGTATGTGACTAGGTGCCAGTAGCAGTCTCTTTAGAAAGAAAAGGATATATATATACCATATAAAGCTGTTGTGTGTGTTAAAATAATTAGTACATAAAAAGTATGTAGATTCTACATAACCAATAACTTATATGCATAAATACATATGTTACAATAAGAGTTATGAATATTGAATAGAAAGCTGCTCTGCAGTTCGTGGGATATGAACAAGGAAGAAGCTCAAAGCACTGTGAAGCTCGCTGCCCTCCCCAGTGAGACAGAGGAAAGGTTTCAATGTGCCGTAGGGAGTGGAGAACTCACGAAGGAATAAATCATATTCTTCTATATCCGTAGTTGGGAATCGTGACCACAATTGCACCTCTAGCCCTCTCTCTCCCACAGCTGTCAACATTTGCAGATGTCACCTGAAGCTTTTGTACCAAGTGCCAATTTCAGAATAAACACCTTATCCAAAAAGTGTCCAATCAATTTCAATAGTATTTCTTTACATTATTAGAGAAGGGGGTTTCGAGGAGCAGCCCCAGTTATATCCGCACTCGCCAGTGCCCACTTCCCGGGCTGCTGCCCTGGGCGCTGTGCAGGCGGAGGACGCGCCACGCAGAATCCGTGGGAAGCGCAAAAGCGGGGTGTTCCTGACTGTCCCAGGTGAAAAACAACAGAACGCCGTCTGGACACAAAAAGCCACTTCAACTGTCTTCATTCTTCAATAATTAAAATATTTTGAATGCATTGGTACATGGAAACTTTTGTCTAGTGAGCCAGGGCTAAATCTCCTGGATGAATATTTAAAACACATAGAAAAATTCTTCTGTGAATAATCAGTTCTGGGCAGCTCTGTACACAAAATATTTTCAATATAAGTCAAAAAATAAAACAAAACTAAACACTCAGCATTACTTCTCCCAGAACACTCTTCTGGGTGGCTATATGACATGAAACCTCCTTCTGGGTAGTTTTTTACTGTAATATGGATGAATTTATGGCAAAAGAAAAGACCGCAATGCATAAAAGATTTCATGGTTTCATTTAGCACAAATGTTATTTCAAAATGGGCTTCCCCATAGAAACATGCTGAGGGCCACCTTTTGCCATGCTGATAGAGCAGACAACAAGGACTCCAGCCAGGTTCCATTTTTAAAAATAGAGGTACAACTGACATGTAACATTATTTACATGTATACACACATATAAGCACATACATAACTAATATAGGATATACCATATATATAAGTAACATGCTATAACCCTGCGATGTTATGTACCAGGTGTGCAGTATACTGGCGTGACATTTGTAGGCACTGTGAAATGCACACCAGAGTAAGTCTACGTAGCATCCAGCCTCACGCAGTTACAGCATTTTTTTTCCTGTGTGAGGGCTTTTAAGATCTGCTCTCTCAACAACTTTCAAATATGCCATGCAGTGTTATTAACTATAGTCACCATGCTGTATGTTACATCCCACCACATTTGTTTTATAGCTGGGAAGTGTGCACCTTTCAACCACCTTCACCAATTTCACCCACCTGCATGTCCCACCTCTGCCAGCCAACCACCAATCTCTTCTCTGAAACTAGGAGTTAATTTTTTCTTTTTGTGGGGCTTTTTTTTAGATTCCATGTATAAGTGAAATCATATGGTATTTGTCTTTCTCTGTCTGAATTATTTCACTTAGCACAATGCCCTCAAGGTCCCTCCGTATTTTCACAAATGGCAGACGTCATTCTTTTCAAACAGGCTATGTCTGGATGGTACTGCCAAACTGAAATTCCAGGAGAGGCCAAAGATCTGCCGGCCCTCCAACTGTCTATCCGGTCATAGTCCCTAGCACTTTAGAAAGACACCGGCAGACACTAGCCCTCTTTGGTTTGAAGGTTGCCATGCCATGAGCCTACCTTTTCCCAAGCCCCTTTTCGTCCACTAACAAAAGGTTTTGTAGAAAAAAAATTGCTTAATACTAGCTCATTAGAAGAAAAAGAAAAAGACTGAGACAAGCATCCTTAATGGCACAAATATTAAACATCACTTTGAAAGTTGCCTTAGAGCGTTGTACCTCTTAATATAACTATACTGATATTTCTCATAGATGTAGCCTACCCCCACAACAGAAATTTCAGAGACCTTTAAGAGCATTATCATCTGAGCTAAAACCACAACTAGCCAAGTTCAGGGACTATAAAACCCTGATTGATAATTAATAAAGTATAATTTACAGAGGTTCTCCTTGTTCCAAGCAGAGACACACTTTTAGAAGAAACTGAAAGGGAGGAAATCAGGTTGGTCAGTACGTTGGCTCAAATTATGTAAGTAGACATGTAAACTGTTATATCCCTAGTCACGTCTCTAATTACATAAATCGGATAAACGGGAAGAGTGAGGGAGTGGAGTAGCCCTCCCATGTCCCTCATTTCAACTTCAAATCCAGTTCCTAACTCCTAAGGTATGCAGACCACACTGGATTATCTTGCACAGTTTTATCTACTTTCCTGCTTTCAGTCCCTCTTTTTATCTCTGTGTGTCTTTCCTTTCCTCCTTCTCTCCTCCTCTTAATCCCTTTTCACAAATACTGTCTGAATCAGTCAGAATTAAGTTGTCTGGTGATTCTTGGTCAGGCTGCATCAGATGCAGGTGTCAGTAAGGAAATCAGCTATAAATGGACGTTTGGGGAAGGGGGCATTTAAAATGATCATGACCATGAATTCTGAGGCAGTATGATTCTTCAAATAAAAAATTGCCCAAGAACTCCCCACAACAGGTTATGTGGTAGTTCCCCCAAATCTTCACTCCTTTATACATGATCTTTCTTCCAATGAAAACAAGGAGCTGTTAGCTTGCCAAGTCACAGCCTGGTCTGACCTATGAATTTACGAGGAATAGTCATACCAGAAATACCAGTCCTGTGCATGCTTAGGGAGTGTTTCGAGAGTGTTCCTCCCAGTCATTTAGGAGGCAGTGCAGTTGTGCCACTGCTCTAGATATTTCTGAAACTCCTCCATCATTCTTTTTACTGATTGCAGCATATTCACAGCGTTAGTTTGATTGAGGATGCATTTTATTTTTGAAATTCATTTGAAGTCATTTAGAGTTAAATTTAGTGATTGAAATTGGGTAAATGTTATTTGAGGTTGAAACAAAATATGACTACAAAGTTCCAGCCAGAATATGTTGTCCATTTTCTACTCCTTCCAATGTCTAATACTCTACTTAGCATGTGTTCAAGAAATGCTAGTAATAATAATAGGTTTCATTGCATGATTCATAAACTATTAGTTCTGAAGACCATTCTGAGAGCTTTAGAATAACCACAGAGTCTCTCTAGGTCTCTACTTTGAGAGAAATAGCACTCATTTTATATGTATAAATTCCTTTCAAAAAGTCTCCTTACTTCACAGACATATTCCGAATACTGTATGTATCCATTGATTGGGTCTGGCCATTTGCAACAATTTGTTTGACCTAGCCTAACTTCTGCTCAGGTATCCTGGCATGCCTGTTAATGATTCAGACAACAAAGTCAAACAAACTAATCTATGATTCCTGTTTTGGTCTAGGCAAACTTTTTCTGTAAAGGACTAAACAGTAAATGTTTTAGACTTTGTGGACCAAGCAGCAAAATTAAGGGTATTATGTATTATTGAGAAATTTAAAAAAGAATAATAATAATTGAGTATATATATATATTTATTATACAGATCTGTGAACAACAAGAAAAAATTCTACTTTGGATGAAAATAGTTCACTTAACTGGAGTCAAAGCTCATGCCTCCTATCATTACATTGATTGCAAATGTTCGTCTGTAAAAACCATTGTTAGCTGGTGGTCTGGACACAGCAGTCGGGGGCCGGATGTGGCCCCAGAGCCACAGTGTGCCAACCCACTGGCTGTGGGGATCCACCTTTAACTACAGGGGCTGATTTGCCCTCTAAGAAGGGGAAGGAAACTGCCACTTCTAAATGTTTGTGGAACATAGTCTAAATGTTTGTGGCTCCCCTGCCCCAGTATTTATATGTTGAAATCCTAACCCTCCGAGGTGACGTTATTAGTAGGTAGGGCCTTTGGGAGATGATTACATTGTGAGGGTGGAGCCCTCAAAAATGAGATTGGAGTTCTTATAAAAGAGACTCCAGGGTTCCCAGCACCTTCTACCACATGAGGGTATAAGGAAAACCTGTCACCTGGGGGAAGGGCCTCACTAACCATCCCCTTCTTAGACTTCCAGCCTCCAGAACTATGAGAAATAAATGTCTGTTGTTTATAAGCCCCCTGGTCTGTGATACTTTGTTGTCACAGTCTGAACAGACTAAGACAAACCAGTCTATATTTAATCTCATTAAGGACAAAACCTATTTTCCTGAAGTCCAGTAGCCTTGAGGGTTCCCAAGGCCATCCCCTGGGGCTCTAGGACAGGGACCGTGGAGGGAGAGGTTGAGACATCCAGGAAGGGACTGAATCTAATACCGTCTTCAGATTTACTTTATTTCATTGCTTGAAAGACAATGTTTCTTATTTTAATACCTTTGAAATCAAGTTGGGCCTTACGATCCATGATTTAATTTAATTGGCAATTTTTTCTTCCTTAGTGCAAATAAAACAATGGGGAGACTTATAATCGATGGCATCTTAACTTCTATAAAAATGGTAATATATCTCATTCAAAGCTGCCATTAGCTCCCTCTGGAATCTCTTCATCCCTGTCTGAGTAACTGTTTTTCTTATTAGAGCTATGTTCTGCCTCCTTCTGTTGCCACATAAATAGGACCTTTTGGAAATGTTTTTCCTAGAAGCTATCAATTCTGGATTACTTGGTAGCGGGGTGTGATAGGGCCTTGTTTAGGGGTGAACTTTCTTGTAGAATTAGAGTTTATCTTTTTAAAAAATCCTTTGAAATTTCTTTCCTTTCCAAATGACAGGAGGGACAGAATTCCTGAAGGTTAGAGCATCCAGTATGTAACCTCTCTCTTCTGGATCACTTTCCCGGGAAGGGGAAGCCAGCCTGCCTCAGCTGGCTCAGAGCCCTGTTCCCTTGACAACTGCCTCTCCAAATCTGATGCCAAGCGCCACCTGGCGTCTGCATCAAGCAGGCACAACAAATAGGCAACCGGCTGAAGGAAGTTCAGAGGATAAGCAAAAATTGGAATGCAATGAATAGAACCAGGAAGTGGGGCTCAGACCAGATGCAGGATTATAACATCTGTATTTGTTTTACCGCATGGAATATGAAGGCCGTATATGAGTCAACAATGTAACACAACAATCTTGATATTTTTAAAAAAATGGTTACTGTGGATAGGACATCAAATAGAAATCAGATTTCCTTGATTTTAATTCTGGTTTGCCATTAATGGGTAGATTGTCTGCGCTATGTGGCGGGTACTTTATTAGGTACTAGAGCCTAGCACTGTGTTAAATGTTCTACATGGGTTATTTCATTCTAAACTTATCCTCACCCATGAGGTAGACATTAAAATTTCATTAGGAAACGAAGCTCAAGGAGGTTAAATAACTTACTCAAACTCACAGAGCTGACAAGTGGCAGGGCTGAAATACAAAATTTTACTTGGTATCATGCCTGCTACACAGTGGACACTCAGTATTTGTTTAATGAAGAAAAGTCTGTATCTGCATGACCCTGGCCAGCTTTGCCACTCATAAGCAACTACTACACATACTGCCCTAACCAAGTTAGCCCATGCTTAGGATGTCTGCCTCTCCTTTCTATTACCTGTGCAGGGAAGCATCCTTTGAAGCAGAATTCAAAGAGGTCTGACACTGCATATTCCTCTTAGTCAAGGGGAGTGAGAGCAGAAGAGTCGGGAAAAGGAAACCGTAACAGTGGTCTGATCAGGGGCTAACATCCTTGTTAGTGGCGAGGAAAGTGTTTGCTCATAGGCAGACTCTCCTGAACTTGTTATAAAAGTTTGCTACCAATCTTCTTTTAGTGATCTCCTGGCCTCACTGAAAAGCAAATGATTTCCCGGTAAAAAGTCAGGGTTCCCAGAGCTATTTCCACCCCCCTGTGGCTGTCTGAACGCTCCATCTTTGTGCAAATGCCAAGAATTGCATCACATCACTGCAGCAGCAGCCTCCCCATTCCCGCAGCCTCCCAGCCATCAATCTCCCCAGCATGGCTCACAGAAGGGGCTCGAGCCAGAGATGAATCACAAACATAAGGAAAGAAAAATGTATAAACATATGGAGGAAAGAAAGCTCTCCTGGAAAGTGGCAGAATTTATTTTCACTCTCCAGGAGCTGTCCTCCAGACTTGCAAGCCTCCACCATCTTGAAAAAGCATCTGGAAGTTCAGAATTACTTTCATCTGGCAAATTCATGAACTATGACTAATATTTTGTATCTATCTCCCTAAGACTTTCAAGAGCACTACAGGAAGAGCGCTTTTATCTCTCTCTCTCTCTCTTTTTAACATCTTCTCTGTTAAGAGGTTTAGGATTAGTTTAGGCAGACTCGTGAAGAAAAAATAATAATAAGTTGAATCCCAGGAAAGCTTTGGAGTAAATGAGATCATGTCTGTGAAAATTATGTGTGACCTGAAAGTCCTGTGAATGTGTCAATGTTCAGTTAGGAAAACAGAGTTCTGTGTTATGGGAATAAAGGATTTAGTGGACGAATTAGACTTTATATGAAATATGGGGGGAATGGGGGAAGTGAAGATCTGGAAGAGAAGATAAGAGAATCAGAGAAAAGAGTCACTGACCAAGGCACCTAAAGCTCTAGCACAGATGGACAAGTTACTGCCCCTCTCTCTGCCTTGTTCTCCTCACCTGCAACGGTAGGGAACGGAGTCTCTAGAACCAGGTCTACCACTTACTAGCTGACCAGCCCTGGACAAGTTAGTTCACTTCTCTGGATTTCATGTCATTCGTAGAATAAGGATAATCATGGCACCTGACAGGGTTGCTGTGAGGATTAAATAAGACAACACTCAGAACAGTTCCTGGAATGTGTGAGCATTCAGCGAATGTAGGAATCTTTACCATCAGGGGAAGATGGCAACAACTCCATGGGATATATACCCTGCAGCTAGGTCATCATCTGGGACATACTGAGTGCTCAGTACACAGTAAATGTCCACTACAGTGATTCAGGATTTTGAGTTAGAGATGTTTTAGGAACAATATGGAAAAAAGAAATGGGTTGAAAATGCCAGGACATTTCAAGGACAAGTAGTATGGCTAGAGGGTAGGTTCTCAGGGGGACAGTGGTGGAGACTCTGACTGGAGAGACATGTCAAGTCCAAAGCAGGAAACACTTGACTTAACAATAAAAAACTGCAGTATGTCCTTGGTCTTTCAAACTTACCTGGCATAGCTATTGTAGACTAGCATAGGACGGGCAGAATAGGGAATCATTCCTATGGGGAGAAAGTCTAATTAGAAAGTTCTTGCAGTAAACTAAGGCAAGCAGTAGTGAGGACCTGGATTATGACAGTCGGGATGGAAGTGAAGAGGTGGAGTAAAGATATGCCACATGGCAGAAGTAATAGATCATTGAAGCTATTGGATACTGGACATAATGAAGAAGAGGGGTCGAAGATAAGTTTTAGGTTAAATAAGTCAGAAAAAAGGTAGTCATTAGAAGATGGGTTTTTAGCATGTACAAGTGAAAGGCTCAGATGATCAGGTGTGGTCTGGAGCACAGAGGAAATGTCAGGGCTGGAGATGATGGTCTCGGATTGGTCTGGAGAGAGACACGGGAGTGGGAGACAGACACCCTCCCTGCCAGTCTTGCTTTGGAATGTGCAGGGGAAAATCAAGAAATAAAAATTGAAAAAGAAAAGAAAATCCTAACTATAGCACTAGCAAATCTTATTTAACCAGATTTGTGTGCAAAAATGTAAACAAATATAGACAGAACATCTTGATCAGTTAAGATTTATTCAAGGCGTTGAAGGACGGTTTAACAGTAGAAAGTCTATTAGTGTAACTTACCATATTACCCATTAAAATGAGGAAAGACAAATGGCCATTTCAATAAATGCACAAAAGAGACATTTGATAGAATTCAATACCCACTCATTGTTTAAAAAAAAAAAACTCTTAACAAACTAAGAATCGAAGAGAAATTTCTTAGCATTGATTGATAAAGAATATCCACCAAATTCTAGAACAAACACTGCACTCACTGGCATATCATTAAAAGTATTTCTTTTAAAATCAGAAACTGGACAAAAATACCACTTATTGTTGTTTCTATTCAATATTTCACTACAGGTGTAAGACAGTATAGCAAGACAAGAAAGAATGAAAATGATTGTATAGTAATAAATAAGACACATTATTCTTAGACAACATGTCCTATAGCTAAATTATTTAAAATGAACAAATCATCAATAATTGTAGGACTAAACTAAAATGGAGTTACTTATGTCAGGGATAAAATGGAACCAGTCAACACAGGCAGGTCAAGAAAAATGAAGCTTAATCTCACCTAACAGAAATTTACAACTCTTCCCAGAGACCAGCAGAGAACCCCAGCAAATCCCAAATGCCAAATCTATTCACACCGTCTCTAGACTTCCTTATTCCCCCTGACTCAGCTACCCTGATCCACATAAGAAAAAAGATCACTAGGCAACCAATCAGCTGAAAAAGCCAAATAACTTTTGTATTTATCCCATAAAAATCCCTTAGTTTGACAGCATGGAAGGAACTAGATAGTATTATGCTAAGTGAAATAAGCCAGGAGGTGAAAAACAAATATCATATGATCTCACCTATAAATGGAACCTAGTCAACAAAACAAATAAGTCAACAAAAGAGAACCAAAGACATGTAAGTAAAGAACTGACAATGACCAAAGGGGATGGGGGAGGGGGAATAACAGGGGTAAGAAGGGAAATGGGCAAGTCAAGGAACATGTACGGATGGCCCATGGACATGGACAACAGGGGTGAGGAATGAACATGGTAGAGGACAGGTGGGCAGGGCAGGGGAAAGCAATAGGAGAAAAATGGGGATAATAACTGTAATTGAACAACAATAAATTTTTTTTAATCCCTTAGTCTGTGAGCAACTTGAACTCATTGATACCAGAGCCTTGCATTTCCTGACTTCATGTTGCAGCCCTTACAATAAACTCATCTTTCTGTTTTGTTTTTTTCAGTTATGCATTTGATTTTTGACATAATTTATAATAAATTTTCCTGCAAATTTGAAGAATGTAAGATAAATATATAAAAATCAGTTGCATTTCTTTTACTTACGTATTAAGTTTATTGGGGTGACATTGGTTAATAAGATTATATTGGTTTCGAGTGTACATTTCTATGATACAGCATCTGTATACTGCATTGTGTGTCCACCACCCAAAGTCACATCTTCTGTCACCATATATTTGGCCCCCTTTACCCTTTACTATCTTCCCAACCCCTTCCCTCTGGTGATCACCATATTGTTGTCTGTGTCTATGAGTTTTTGTTTGTTCATTTGTTGCTTTCAATTTTATATCCCACATAACTGAAATTAAATAGTTCTTAACTTTTTCAGTCTCATTTATTTCACTTAGCATGGTATTCTTAAGATCCATCCATGTTGTCACAAATGGCAGTATTTCATATTTTCTTATCGCTGAGCAGTATTTTGTTGTATATAGGTACCACATTCAATTGCATTTCTAAATACCATTAACAGATAAATGTATTTTTAAAAAGATGCCACATAATAGCAGCAAAAATACAGGGAAGGACAAAAGTAAGTTTACAGTTGTTCACATGGAAAATAATACAATAATTAATAAATAATAATACAAGAATAAACTGTTTCATGTACTCACAACTGTAAATCTACTTTGCCCTATGCTGTATATGATTATATCATCTATATCAATGCATATTATATCATAATATTTCCTATGATACATATTTATTTATAAGAAATAAATTTGAACTAAAGATGGAGAAGTTATTTTTAAATATTAAAAACAGCAATATTCCAAGAGACATAAACAATGTTCATGCATAAATGACTTAATATAAAAATGTCAATTTTCCTAAAATTAATTAATTCAATGTTATTTCAACTAAGAATCCAGAAGTTTTCACAAATTTCACAGAATGATTTTAAAATGTATAGAAAAGAACAAAAGATCAAAAATGGATATGAAAATTTTGAAGAAGAAAAATAAGATTGAGGGATTTGTCCTACCTAATACCAATATTTATTATCCACCTGTAGTAATTAAGACACTATGATATTGACCAGAGATAAACAAAAGATCAATGGAACAAAACAGAGATGCCAGCAACTGACCCATGCTTAGGTAGACACCTAATATAGGACACGTATAGCAAACATTAGTAGATAACAATAAACTATTAAAAAATATATCATGCTAGAACAACTGAATTTTTCCATATGGAGAAAGAGGAAAGTATGCCTCTGCTTCATACTATAAACAAAAATAAATTCTAGGTGATTAAAAACTTACATTTGAAAAAGAAAACAAAAAATCTGAATATACTGACCACAGGTATTTGTGATTCTCACACAAAACACAAAAATCACATGTTGTGAAGGAAAATAGTAAACTCAAATGTATTAAAAATTACAATTCTAGTCAATTGCATACCATAAAAATGACTAGGGAAATATATCTGTGTAGCATATAACTATAAAATGTGATGCTCATAATATCATAATATTAAAAGACATACAAATCGATAAGGAAAAAGGCAACTCAAAAAACTGAGTAAATGATATGAACAGGCAAGTCTTAGAAAAGTATATCAATGGCCAAGAATACTGTCAAAAGCAGCTCACATATGAACAGATATGTTGGGCAACTGGAGCATGAATCCACTCTGGGTGGATCTGGAAGTCAGCAAGACCCCTTGGAAAACCACTACTGTTTCTGGTGGACTTGAACGTGAGCTCATTATTTCATGTAGTAATCTCACTCCTGGTGTAGACCTCAAAAGGCAAGCAAGGCATTGCTTCCTGGGGTCGTTTGGAAATTTGTCAACTCTCACTTGACTCCAAATTGCAAAATATACCTCCAGCCATAAAGATAGGAGAAAATGAGCAATTTCATCTTGAAAAACATGAATGCAATAGGTTATATCCACTTATTTGTACAAAAGGGTAACATTTCTTTCTGTCTTTGTAATCTCCTAGCAGATTGTTTACGATGCACTCATATTCTTGTTTAATGTTTATTCAACAATAAAACTATCTTTCTTTTAAAAAAGAAGCTCAAACTCACTAGTATTCAGAGAAATGCAAATTAAAATCATAACATACCATTACATGTCCACAAAAAAATAAAAAAACAAATTCAACAACTGCAAATGTGATGAGGGTATAGAGCAGCTGCAACTTTTATTACACTGCTGGTGGAACTATAAACTGGTACATCCACTTTGGAAAACAGTTTAGCATTGACTAGTAAACTTGAAGAAGCACATACCCTACACTCCAGCAATCCCCTCCTTAGTTTTGCATACATACCCAAAAGAAACTCTGGCACGTGCACCAGAATACATATATCCAAATGTTCATAGTGATACTGTTTTTAACGGCCAAGTGTGTATCAAGAGGAAAATAGGCAAACTTCAGCTTCCTGCAAAAATATGAATGAATCTCCCAAACATAATGGTGTAGTAAAGAATTAATCTTACCAAAATTGATGACTGGCCTTTGCCTTTGGCCAGTGGGAGTCAAACTCTAGGCCCTTGGAATGTCACACCTGATAGTTCTTTGCCTGGGGAGCCTTGGCCACCAGACAATCTAACAGCGTGGTTTATGGTGCGGGTTTTGAACTACTCAGTATCCACTTTACCTCTGGAGGGGCTGCAGACTAGAGGTCAGCCCCATGGGCAGTCAAAGACAGAGTCCCAGGAAATACTCTGGACACCAAGGCTTGGGCGAGCTCTCCATGTTGGCAAGTTCCACACATGTCATCCCACACTGTTGCCAGGAAAGTAACACAGGCCACGGCTGCAGGAGAGGATGACTGGAAGCTCCATGTGTGGTCGTTTCCTAAATTCTGCTGTATAAATTTCTTCCCTTGGCTGATTTTAATCTGTATTCTTTCCCTATAATATCCATAAATGTGAGTATAAGAGCTTTCAGTGAGCTTGGTGAACCTTTTAGTGAATTATCAAATGTGAGGGTAGTTTTGGAAACCTCAACTTGTAATTAGTGTCAGAGGTGAGAGTGGTCTTGTGGACTGTACCCCTCTCCCCAGTTTTACAATGATGTTCAGGGAAAGAAGTACATTACATACGTATATTCAATATAATACCATTTATTAAAAGGCCCCCAAGCAGGTAAAACAATGAAGACCCTGCATTTCTTTGTGCAGGTGGTACACGGCACAGTTTTAGAGAGCACCTTCCCTGTCATAGCCTTTGTCAACAGTGTTTCCCTGGACTCACACAAGTACTTGCTGCTCGAGTGAACAAGGAATATCATAAACATTTTTAGTAACAACATAAAACATTCATGAAGATGGTAATTCCCAATAACTGGTTATCTCTCTGGTGGGAAAAGAGGAAAATAATCAAGAAGGCATACACAGGAGATTTCAGCTACAGCTGTACTATTTTATTTCTTATGCTAAGTGGAGTTCATCTGTATTATTTACATATATTATTCTCTATGTATTTTCATATATATGAAATATTTTATTTAAAAAACATCTGTTTAAGGCACAAAAGGAAAAAAAAATCTCATGCAGGGGGGAGGTCAGAGATAGAAATATAAGGAGAAAACAATCAGAGTACAACATCAGTGAAATCAAAAGAAGAGTTTTAAATAGGACACAGTGTTCAACAGTGCTACAAAGAGCTGAGAATGCAAAGAAATGATTTGTAGAAATGGCAATTAGATCATTCCCATCTTTCAAAGAGCAGTTTCAACAGAGCAGTGAGGGTAAAATCTGATTGCAAGAGGTCAAGGAGAGAGTAGGAAGTGATGAAATGGAAACGATGAATGTTGATGCCACTGCAAGTTCAAAGTAAAAGAAAAGAGGCAGGCCAGGAACTGTTGATGTAAAGAATATCATGGTTAAAGTCAGGAGTCTGTTATAGACAGAATGTCTGTGTCCCCCAAAATTCACATGTTGAGATCCCAGTGCCCAGAGTGATGGTATTACGAGGTTGGGGCCTCTACGAGATGATTAGGTCACAGAGGTGGAACCTTCATGAGTAGGATTAGTGTCCTTGTAAAAGAGACCCCACAGAGCTCCTCCATCCCCTTGCACCATGTGAGGACACAGGAAGTGGGTCTTTGCCTGGACACCCAATCTGACGGCACCTGGTCTGGGACTTCCAAGCCTCCAGAACTATGAAAAGTAAACTTCCGTCTTTTATATGCCACTCAGTCTATGATATTCTGTAGCTGAATGGACTAAGGCAGTCTTTTTGTTGTTGTTTTGTTTTGTTCATAAGAAGCTGATGGTATAAGGGGAGAAATTAAAGATTGGAAATAAAAAATGTAATTATACTGACAGTCTTTGGGAATATTCACTTTTCTCAATTCTGAGAAGACTAGGTTATAGTAGTTACCAGTGATTTAAATAGTGTCCTTATCAAGGTCCTAAGTTACAAAAAATTTCATTTTTAAGTTTAGAAATTTGAATGCATTTTTCTGTCTGACTCAAGTTACAAAAGATGATTCATTTCCATGCAAATCTCTTTAACTTAGACAGGCTAAAATGCTGTGAATCTACCTTACTCCCTCTAGATATTACCTTATTCTGACCACCTGACAAAATAGTAATAAGATAAAATTAGCAAAAATTGATTTTAAAGCCTTTATTTGGAATTCTGATGCTAGAGTAAAAACAGGAATAAAGGGGTAGAAATGATTAGATTGGCATTTTTGTCGAGAATCTTCTGAAGAGGCCTCAAGTTGCTCTTCAAGGCTGTCAAATACGATCACCTCTGGCTCTTTTGTTTGAGGCCAGGACTGGGCTAAATCCTATACATATTAGCGTATGCCTCTGAGTTTAAGTGTGTACCCACTGTTGTTCACAGAGCCTGAGCACCTGCTGTGGAAAAAATGCTTCACCTCTGTCCACAGTGGCAACAAGTCTAGGCATGGGGTGGGACTGGGGAGGAGGCAGTGAGGGGAAGGGCAAAGTCCCTTGCAGGGAGTTTCTGCTGTGGGAAGGAGTCAGGTTTGGCACTCAGCGAAGTAGTAAGGTGGAAGGGTGTGAATACAGCAAGGTTCTGGCCAGCCCACTGCTCAGGTGGGGAGGTTGTTGGTGCATGAACAAGACACACGCACACATGCATGACCGCACACACTCACAACAATCACATCACAGAGGACATAAGCACTTTCCTCTTACTGCACTGAAGCCTGAGCATAGCCAGGGCCAGGACAGAAGACCTGATCCGCCCTCTGTGCTAGCGCCGGAGCAGCTTCCAGAGAGACAGTGGCTTGCAGAGGTATAGCAGTCACCTGGAAGTGGAGCCATCAGCAAGGCCAGCAGCAAGTGCAACTATCCAACATCATGAATTGCACAGGTTACCACGTAATACATGAACTCAAACTTTTATGCTTATGGAAGGCATGAAGTTGTGCAGGAGAAAGAGGGCAGCAAGCCTCCTGTGGAGTGTGATGACACCATGGGATAGATCCTGAGAACAGGCTGATTTGACCCATCTGTACCACCCCATAGCTGGTCTAGAATGGTTCCTGATCACATACATTACCTGACTTTAAACTTCAATTGTCCCTGTGTGCACATCACTTACATAAATGTTATATTGTCTTTGTCATTAAAAGTCAGCAAATTAGTATTCTGGATTAGGATGGACATAATACTATCTGGAACAAATACATATGTTTGTTTCAATTGAATGTTTTTTTGTTTATCATCTGTATAATTTCCCTGTGGCGTCCAAGTCCAAACCTGTGTCCTCTCAAAAACCACAGGCAGAGTTTGCCAAACATGGGAAACAAGACTGATGTTGGGAAACCCCTGGGCCCAGGGGCGAGCAGCGGTCTTTCTAGTTCTTGTTCCAGGTTCCTAGAACCCTCCTTTGACTCATCTCCTGAACCTCAGATACTTCTTTTTCAGCAGCTGACTCTCACTGTCCCATTTCTGACCACAGGTCTTCACTGCTGACACTCACTCAAGGGTGCCGCTGGCTCACCCTTTCCATAGCAATTCTCCTTCAGCAGCTGCTGCTTGGCTGTCTTCTCCCCTGGTATGCACAATACCATGGCCGTGCTCTAGACTAGCTGATCAATAAAAGTCATACAATACATTACAATATCTATGTTGTCCCCGAGATTAATTTTGACCATTTTCCTTCATGCCCTTTAAAGAGGAATCCCAAGGGGGCACCTGGAATTACACAAATCAAATGTCAAACTCTTATGCCTATAGGGTACAACAGATAACATGAATAATTGAAGCAAATGGGTAGGGAGGATGGGTAGGGAGGGGCTAGGACATGGTGGGGAGTGAAGCAAACTGGAGAGCATATGCCCCATCTCAGCAAGGTACAGCCAGAATGCAGCTGGAACCAAATGTTGCTATGAGGAAACAAACCAGGGCCTACTCATTCCAAATCCTTTGACTTTTTCAGAAATCTGCCAATTTTTAAAATGCTAGTGACCAATTTAACATTAAAATATATATACTGTATGAACTAACACTACAAGAAGCAAAAGAAACACATGTCCCCAGTTTGTGATGTGTGACATGTTGGTTCTAATAGAAGTGTCAACAGGGCATTGACTTGTGAATCTGTGATGAGTGACAGCAGTCAGAGAATGACCGTGACCGTGGGCCGCATCACAACTTTGCAGCTCCCATCACATCATATTATGATGAGCAGCACAGGGGAAAGAATCCTAGAGGGAAGCTACACGATATTATTTGCTTCTTTCCTCCTACTTAGGTAGAAAAGGAAATAGAATAAGGATCAGTAATGTATTTTAGGGGCATCTCAATTAACTATATAAGTATGAGCTGAATTCTGGTTTCAAGCTAACAGCACCAGAGAAATTAAATTTGAGTCTCTGGACCTAGTGGTGTCTCATGGATCTCGAAACCCTTTGGGGAGGGAAGATTCAAAGTGAAGACACTATAAGCTAGCACCTAGCCTTTGATTTTCTAGCAATTAAGGTACTTAATTGTGACTGGAGCAATTATGCTTTACTTCTTGCATGGACAAGTGACAATCTGCCTTTCCTAAATTATTCCTATCAGCTTTATACCTCCCAGGCAGTGTGTTTAGGCTCAGGTTACATAAATAAACTTGCTAAAACTCTAATCCTCTGAGCCCCAGCTGGAGCCCCTGAGACTGTCACCTCTCACCACAAGCAGCCTAATCTGTTTATACTAATGCAATATGAAACTATTTTATTGATATGCCACAATGAATTAAATATTAGAAAGCAGGGCCAACACATCTATCTGCAGGGATTTTATGGATGGGTTTGCCTTGGAGGTGGCCTTCATCTCTGCCATGGACGTACTCCTTCGATTTCCCCCTCCAGGACTGAAGCACTTGTTTCCGCAGCTGCTGGAGTGTTGGCAGCTGAGCGCTCTCAATGGAGCTCGCCCTCTGCTGAAGGAACCTGACTCAAGGTCACTGCCTTCTTTGAGGAGAACCTGCAAGCAATGACTGCTCAATGAAGGGGGATGGGAATGATGTCGTTGCTCCCTCTCCCCAATTCCCATCAAGTTTGAAAGGTCAACCGAGAGCTCCTTTAAGTTCAACAGAGGCCTCTGTTTCAATGCATTGTAGTTTAATTTCCCTTTGTTACCAGTCCTGTCGCTTTCTGTTCCCACAGGTGCTGATCCCAGGAGCTCACTCCCCCAATAAGCCTCCTGCATGCAAAACTCCATTCAGAGTCGGCCTCCCAGAGCTGACCTGTGATAGCCTCTGATCTAATCTCTCTTTCGCATAAAACTCATCTCCTCTGGAAACATGTAGAAACATAACTAAGCATAGCCTTACTACTTCAGATGAATCTCATTTCAACGTCCATTTCTCACAGGGTGTTAAAGACTTAATTCCTTCTAAGTCCTTTTTCTCCCATAGGTCATAAGGTCTGTCTGTTCTCATTATACTGGTCTTCTTCAGTGAGGTTGAGAAAATACGTATTACACAGCAGGGAAGAGAAGTAAATCCACAAGAAATAAAGTAAAACTTCCTACTTAACATCTTCCCTCCACCTCAGGCCAACCACAAATTCAGATGTTGCCATCCAGGGGTGGACTCAGGATTGGATTGTCCATGTTATTAACCTTAATTAGGTAATAATTATGATAATAATAATGTTACTACCATAAATCATGTACTTGTATGTATAAGCTCCACACTAAATTTTTTAATAGGTTATCTTTCACTTTTCTAATAAACTCAGTAAGAAAAGCATTTTCAACCTTTTCTACAGGCAAAGTGAGGAGAGCTCAGTTGCCCAAGACCACATCATTCTGGAGCCGAGACTACATGCAGGGTTCTTCTGTCTTCAAAGACTAATCGTGCTCCTCTGCACCAACACTCCAGCCTTCCATTCTTCCCAGCTCCCCAGCGCACAGTTGACTTTGGAGGGAAAACTCCAAGATGGCAGAGGCGTTTGTTCCCTGTCATGTACCAGGACCCATGCAGTGGCTGGCATATAGCAAATATCCATTTAGTTGTTTGTTTGAATGAATAAATGAATGAATGAGGTCCAGTAACACAAGCCTGCTAGAGTGGACTGAAGTATTGAAGAATGCTGAGCAGTATGTCTGAACTCATTTGTTCTTGAGCAAACAGCTGCTGCCTAGCCCATACAATGTGTGAAAAGTTAGAAAAGGAGCCCCTTTCTCAAGACAATTATATCCGCCTCTCAGAGAACTGTCCTGGACTTCCGGCCAAGATGGAGGCGTAGGTGGACACACTGTGCCTTCTCTCACAACCAAAATTAAGGACAACAAATATTTAGAAACAAGAAAACAACCAGAACTGACAGAAAATTAAACTGTACGGAAGTCCAACAACCATTCATCCAGACCGGTAAGAGGGCAGAATCCCGGCAGAAAAAAGTGGAGGTGCGGACCGGGAACGCAAGCAGCAGCGGCTGGCAGTTCCCAGGTGCACTGGCGGCAGCTGGCGGTCCCCAGGCCCACAGGCAGCAGCTGGCAGACCCCGGGCACAGGGGGGCAACTGTGCAGACCCGGTGAGGCCACACAAGGCGGCTGGCTGACCAGGTGGTCCCACATTCGTGCATGCAGACAGTCCAGGCAAAGGGGAAGTGGCGGAAGAGACTGAATCCAGAAGAGTGGAGGAGGTGCCATTGTTCCCTCTCAGACCCCACCCCCACATACAGCGTCACAACCCAGCGACTGGGCTGCCCCGCACTGGGGAGCGCCTGAGGCTCCACTCCTCACTACTGTAATAGCCGCGGCCAGATTAAAACCAAAACAAAACAAAAAAACCCCACCAAAATGGCTCAAACCAGAGAACAAATGAAAGCCCCAGAGCCAATTCCTCTAAGCCATGAAAAGAGAGCCAACCTATCAGATGCACAGTTCAAAGCACTGGTCATCAGGATGCTCACAGAATTGATTTTGCTCACAAATTAGATGAAAAAATGCAGGCTACAATACGTGAAATGAAGGAAGACACATGGGGAACCAATAGAGATGGGAAGAAAACTGGGACTCAAATCAATGGAGTGGACCAGAAGGAAGAAACAAACAACCAAACAGAAAACAAGGAAGAAACAAGAATTCAAAAAAACAAGGAGAGGCTTAGGAACCTCCGGGACATGGTTAAACGTCCCAACATCCAAATTATAGGGGTCCCAGAAGGGGAAGAAGAAGAGCAACAAGTGGAAAACTTATTTGAACAAATAATAAAGGAGAACTTCCCCAATCTGGCAAAGGAAATAGACTACCAGGATGTCCAGGAAGCTCAGAGAGTCCCAAACAAGTTGGACCCAAGGAGGAACACACCAAGGCACATCATAATTACATTAGCCAAGATTAAAATGAAGGAGAGAATTCTAGAAGCAGCAAGGGATAAGGGGACAGCCACTTACAAAGGAGTTCCCATCAGACTGTCAGCTGATTTCTCAAAAGAGACCTTCCAGGCAAGAAGGGGCTGGAAAGAAATATTTGAAGTCTTGAAAGGCAGGGACCTACATCCAAAATTGCTCTATCCAGCAAAGCTGTCATTTAGAATGGAAGGGAAGATAAAGAGCTTCTCAGATAAGGTCAAGTTCAAGGAGTTCATCATCACCAAGCCCTTATTATATGAAATGTTAAAGGAACTTATCTAAGAAAAAGAAGACAAAAATATGACAGTGAAAAGACAGCAAACTCACAGCTATTAAGAGCCACACCTAAAACAAAAGCAAACTAAACAAACCGCTAGAACAGGAACAGAACCACAGAAATGGAGATCATATGGAGGGTCAGCAACAGGGGAGTGGGAGGAGGAGAGGGGGGGAAAGTATAGAGAATAAGTAGCATAGACAGTGGGTAGAAAATAGACAGGGGGAGGGCAAGAATAGTGTGGGAAATGTAGAAGCCAAGAACTTATAAGTATGACACATGGACATGACATAAAGCAGGGGGGTGGGGAATGTGGGTGGGA
Organism: Glossophaga mutica; assembly: GCA_039655065.1. Classification (NCBI taxonomy): domain Eukaryota; kingdom Metazoa; phylum Chordata; class Mammalia; order Chiroptera; family Phyllostomidae; genus Glossophaga; species Glossophaga mutica. The sequence goes on along the minus strand of CM077307.1, from coordinate 55,665,765 downwards.
GGGAGTGTGCATGGTGGAGGGGAATGATGGGGGAGAAATAGGACAACTGTAATAGCATAATAAATAAAATATATTAAAAAAAAAAAAGAACTGCCCTGCGCTATGGATTTGTTAGAGTAAGATGCTTTACTGCCATCTTCCCCTGAATAATTACACAGATCTACAACGTGTATGGTTTGGGCAGTGTCCTCTTTGGTGCGGTGCTTTGTGCCCCAGGCAGCCTGCACAGCCTCATGTGGCCGCTCTGCCTCAGCCTGGCCAAGCCCAGTACACGCTTCTGTCTAACTAGGTACTGAAGCCAGATAGATCCAATTTTCTGACACTTGGGCTCTAACCCACATTTGTTTTTAATTCCTCACCCAGCTACCATTTGTCAACTTAAAGATAAATGACCAAAGTCTCAGAAAGTTTGCTGAATGATTGTCTCAGCATTACCCGGGCTCCCCACTCTGTATGGCTCACGTTTTCAGAGAGCTCTCTTATCACTCTTTGATGGAGAGCTATTTTCAAGAGCTATGAAATTTCTTGGCATTCTTCTCTGCTTATTGAAGACAGACTCTCTTGGGAAGTACAATATCTTAAGTACTTTAAAAACACTGTGAATGCCATCATCTCCCTTCTGAATCAGGCTTTCTTTCTCAGCAATTATCTTCCCCTCTGACCCGCTTTTCACAAGCTGTTTTATGCCCTTTGTCCCAGACAGATGAAACACCTGGTCTGGAAAAGGTCACATTCAGCATGCCGAAATAATACATATTTCTACATTCCCAGTGAAAAGAAAGGCAAATTGATAGATAACATTAACCAATCTATCTCTGAGGTTCTTGAGGAAGGGACATCAGAAGTGTGAAATTGTAAGCAGTCTTTGATCACGGATGCTCAGATGCCAATATACAAACCAACTGAGTTATTTTATGTATAGTTCTATACAAACAAAGGCCAGGAGAAAAACAGAACAAAACAAAACAAAAAGAATGTAACAGGCCATCCTGCTGTTATAAAATGTAATAAAGCCAGGGCAAATCTGACAGGAACCAGAAATGTAGTTGGCCTAATTCCCAAAATACTGAAGTGAACATGATTTGGGCGTCTAAATAGGTCACAGCAAACAAATACCAACTTTACTTTGATAATCAGGTCACCCTACTCGCCGTGGCAGCTACACTAAATCTTAACACCCCTGACAGACAGACCTATGTTGCTTCCACACTTGAGAACCACTGCATTTTGTTTGTTCTTCTGTTGGAGTACTTAATATGTTGCTTCGAATTTTCAGCTCACTCATCCATATTTTTCTGATTGGATTGTGATTCCTTGAGGCAAGAACCACATCTCACACATTTTACTATTCCCAGTGACAGTATAATGCCCACCCAGGCACAGCATGGGTGTATGCAATGATTTCTGGGAGTTAGTTAGATATTGTTATGAACTGAATGTTTTTGTCTCCCCCAAATCTATGTGTGAAAGCCTTAATCCCCAATGTGATGGTATTTGGAGGTGGAGCCTTTGAGAAGTAATCCAGTTTAAATGAGGTCATGCAAGTGGAACCCCATGATGGGATTGGTACCCTTATAAGTAAATAAAGAGATCAGAGCTTTTCCCCCACTACACGAGGACATATCAGGAAAGCGGCCATCTGAGAACCAGAAAGAGGGCCCTCATCAGAACACAGCAGTCTTGGACCTCCACCCTCCAGAACTGTGAGAAATAAAAAGGGTAGATCAAAGGCTAAAGATAAAGACAGACTCTTAAAAGCAGCAAGATAAAAGAAGTTAGTTACTGAAAGGTTGTCAGATGGAAGCCGGGAGGAGGAGAGTGGATGAAGTGGTGAGGGGATTAAGAAGTACAAATAGGTAGTTACAGAATAGCCTTGGGGATGTTAAGTGCAGTATAGGAAATGGAGTAGCCAAAGAACTTATACACATGACCCCCATAGACATGAACAATGGAGGAGGAATTGCCTGAGGGAATAAGGGGCGCTGGGTGGAGGGAGTAAAGAGGAAAAATCAGGACAACTGTAATAGCATAATCAATAAAATATAATTAAAATTTAAAAAAGAAAGAAAGAAAAAACTTGTAAAGTGATTAGGATTTTGACCCATAGATCACCAAGAAGAGGGCAGTCCAGAGACAAGGATTTGTGTATGGGAAGAATATGAGACTGAACAAGTGGGACGAGACAAACCTGAAAGGCTTTGTATTTCATGCTAAGGAGGTTAGATTTTATCCCTTGTAAACAGCAGCAAATTATATCCTGGTTAATTGAATAGACACTCTCAATTTGCATTTCCCTTCTATTTGTCACATTGCTACCCCACTGCAAAGTACCAGGAGACTTGTAAATGATTATCCTCAGAATAGTGATTGTTTACCCTATCCTTCTTGTAATTTCTCCTGCTTAAATTTCATTTCCTAAACATGGCTTGCCTGAAAGCTGCACATTATGATTTATTCACTGAGTAATTTCACATTTAGAAGACAATGTTTTGACAATGTTTTGATTATATGCGAATTCAAAACAGGGAACATGACATGAATCAATATCTGTTTAATCCTCAAATAACTACAACTCAATCAAATTAAACCAATCGAAAGGGCCATGATGTCTACCACCTATCACTAGTTTGCTTTTGACTAAGCAGGGGAAAATGCCATCCAGGAGTAGTTTCTGTGGGTCTGGAGCAAAACAGTTCAATTCAAGCTAATTTAAAGACTGGATAGGTTAACTGGCCCCTGTGTGGAATTTGCACTGTGGTTGTTGCTGGCCTGGTTTTAAGTGCCTGGAGTCATTTTGTTGCATTGCTTGCCTTAGTGCTCAGGCATGTCTCCTTTTGTTCACCACAGCGACTTGCCACAGTTGCTCAGGTGACCAGCTGTAGTCACCAGACAGCAGTTCAGGTCACTATCATCCATCTCTTCTTTTCTTTAATTCCTTAATCATCTTTCCTTACACTAGTCTCACTTTCTCTCTAATCCATTCCCCACACTCCTGCCAGAGCAATCTTTTTAAAGTGGTAAGGCCAACATATCACTCTTCAGCTTGAAAAACTTCAGATTCCTCTTTTTTTATTTTAAATATTTTTTATTTTATTTTTAAAATTATTTTGTTATTCTGTTACAGTTGTCTGCATTTCCCCAACCACCACTACCCCACACCCTGGCCACACCCACCTCCCTCCCTTGCTTCTACCCGCCCCCTTGGTTTTGTCCATGTGTCCCTTGTAGTAGTTCCTGAAAACCCTTCCCCCCATTATCCCCTTCCACCTCCCTGATTATGCTGTTAGAGTTGTCCCATTTCCCCCCCTTTATGCCCTTCCACCCTGAACTCTCCCTCCCACCAGCATTCCCCTCATCCTTAGTTCATGTCTATGGGTTGAACATATAAGTTCTTTGGCTTCTGCATTTCCTATACTATCCTTAACCTTCCCCTGTCTATTTTGTACCTATGATTTATGCTTCTTATTCCCTGTACCTTTTTCCCCATTCTCCCCATCTACCACCCTGCTGATAACCCTCCATATGATCTCCATTTTTTGTGATTCTGTTCCTGTTCTAGCTGTTTGCTTAGTTTGTTTTTGTTTTCTTTTTTTTTTTTTTTTTTAGGTTTGGTTGTTGATAGTTGTGAGTTTGTTGTCATTTTACTGTTCATATTTTTTACCTTCTTCTTTTTTCTTAGATAAGTCCCTTTAACATTTCACATAATTTGGGCTTGGTGATGAACTCCTTTAACATGACCTTATCTGGGAAGCACTTTATCTGCCCTTCCATTATAAATGAGAGCTTTGCTGGATGTAGTAATCTTGGATGTAGGTTCTTGCCTTTCATGACTTTGAATACTTCTTTCCAGCCTCTTCTTGTCTGTAAGGTTACTTTTGAGAAGTCAGCTGATAGTTTTATGGGCACCCCTTTGTAGGTAACTGTCTCCTTTTCTCTTTCTGTTTTTATGATTCTTTCCTTATCTCTAATCTTGGCTAATGTAATTACGACGTGCCTTGCTGTGTGCTTCCTTGGGTCCAACTTCTTTGGAACTCTCTGAGCTTCCTGGACTTCCTGGAAGTCTATTTCCTTTGCCAGATTGGGGAAGTTTTCCTCAATTATTTGTTCAAATGAGTTTTCAATTTCTTGCTCTTCCTCTTCTCCTCCTGGCACCCCTATGATTCGGATGTTGTAATGTGTAAAGTTGTCCTGGAGTTTCCTAAACCTCTCCTCATTTTTTTGAATTCTTGTCTCTTCATTCTATTTTCATTGAATGTTTATTTCATCCTTCTTGTCCAAACCGTTGATCCGAGTCCTGTTTTCCTTTCCATCACTGTTGGTTCCCTGTGAATTTTCCTCTATTTCATAGCCTTCAGTTTTTCCTCTATTTTGTGACCATACTCAACCAATTCTGTGAGCATCCTGATTACCAGTGTTTTGAACTGTGCATCTGATAGGTTGCCTATCTCCTTGTCACTTAGTTGTATTTTTTCTGGAGCTTTGATCTGTTCTTTCATTTGGGCCATACTTTTTGCCTCAGAGTTCCTGTTACATAGTAAGGGGTGGAACCGTAGGTGTTCACCAGTGTGGGGCAACCCACAGGTCAGCTGTGTTGTGGTGCTATATGTGGGTGAAGTGTCTGAGAGAGAACAGTGATACTTGCTTATCTCCTAGCCAGCTTTCAGTCACTTCCTCTGCTCCACAATCAAATTAGACCCTTCTGGTGCTGATTTCCAGGTGGGTGGTTTTGTGTACATTCTAGGACCCTGTGGGTCTCTACAACAAACTCTCCCACGAGGTTGGGAGTTTCTCCTGCTGCCACAACACCCACAGGTTTTTTCAGTGAGAGGTTTCGAAGCTTTACTTCCTCACGCTGGAACCCTGGGTTGTGTTATCTGTCTCACTCCCCAGTTGTTCCTCCTGGGTTGTCTGCACGCAAGTGTAGGAGCACCCACTCTGCCAGCCACTGTCTGCCCTGGTTCTCCAGCTGCTGCCTTGCTGCAAGTCTTTCCTACCTTGCTGTCCATCTCCACGCCTCCTACGGGTCTGGGTGAATGTTTCTTCTTTAACTCCTTGGTTGTTGGACTTCCATACAGTTTGATTTTCTGAAAGTTCTGGATTTTTTTTTTTTAATAAATTTGTTGTTGTCCTTCTTTTGGTTGTGCAAGGACACAAAGGGTATCTATCTATGCCTCCATCTTGGCCGGAAGTCCCAGACTCTTCTTAACATGGTGTCAAGGCCCAGCTTGCTCAGATTTCCCTAAACCCTCTCATGTGTCTCATCTTTACACGCAGTGTTTGAGTTATCCTGGCTTATTTAAGTAGCATCTGCCTTCTAATGACTTGTCCTGCCTCAGGGTCTTTGCACATGCTGCTCCTTCACCTCAGAATATTTTTCTCCATTCCCCACCACAAATTCCTACTTATTTATTCTATCTCATGTTAGATATCATGTCTTCCAGAAAGTTTTTCCTGACTACCCCATCACTTCTGCCTCACTGAGGTTCCCACCATTCCCTGTACATTTTTCCTAACAAAGCACTGTATTATCTTTTTCTATATACTTGACTGTCTTCCCATGTTAGATAGACTATGTGCTTCACTAGAGCTGGGACTGTGTCCTGTTCTCTCTTATATTTAAAGAATCAGCACAGTGCCAACAGTATGTTCATGCATACTTTTGAACAGTTAAGTAAATGAATAACACCATTTTCTTCCTTTGAGGAGATAAGACACAGGATTTAGAATCTGGAAAAAGGGGTGTGAATTCCAGTTCCAGCAGCTACTGGTGTATGATCATGGGCAAGTCATGTTCTTCCCGAGTCCCAATTCTTATCTTCAGAATAAGGAAGACAATAACACCTCTTTCACACAATTATAGTGATGGTTGATTAAAACATGCATAAGGAAGCACTGTAAACTACATTTGTTAGTTATTATATACATGGAAAATATAAACTTTTATTGTTCAGAGGGTTAAATGTTTTAATCACTGATTTTATTTAAAGAGAAAGTTTAATTTGGTGATGTGGGTGCAATTTTATCCTATAAATGAAAATCATTATATTGCGACTAGATTAGGTAGGATATTAGGATGCTTACAAAATGTAACCGGAAATCTGAATTTTTTTTAAAAAGGCTAACTTGAGGGAAGGTGTCAGTTCAAAGCTCCCAGCATTCACTGAAAGGAAAAGAAAAAAAAAACTAGAAATACACTATGCAAAAATTAAAAAATAAAATACCTCTTTCCAGAATTTTCAGAAAAGAAGAAAAATTGCTCCTGATAACTTTATTTCCTGACACTAAAACAGTAATTTATAGCCAACTCATTTTCTGTGTGGTCAAGTGCAAAACTGGATATTGCTGATGATCTCAGGACATGTAGGTGATGGACATTCTATTCTTCAGCTCATTCAGCCATACAGAGAGTTCAGCTCATTTCTTCCATAGACCCTGCACAGAAAGCTTTGTGAGCAATAGCTTAGGGGAGCTAATAAAGGGTCGTGCTTATTGAAAATGGACATTGAGTATTTCTCACTGTTGGCTTTCAGATCATTTCCAAATCTACTTCTTTTTCAATTTTTAGATCAGCAATCATTTTTAAAGTTAGAGGAACTAGCTGGTGTATCAACATATGACCTACCATTGAACTCCAGTATGAAACAACCAAGTAGTTCAAATAAAACAGGGACCTATTCAAACCAATTCCTGCTCCCAGACCTCAACTATAAATGAAAGTCATGTCAGCAGGTGAGTTTTTCAGTTGCTGTTCTTATTAAATTGCAGAGATAAAGGCTGACAGTCTAGCAAATATTTCTTTAATGGTTTCCTCTGAGCTCTGATAATGAAATGGGCAGGCCCTCAGTTTCCCAGTCTTTTTCTGTTCATTTCTGCATATCTGTGGTGTTTCATCTCTCCTTGTGGATTTTCCCCTGTGCTCTCAGAGGACAAACCATCCACCTTTCCTATGAGCTTCGTGCTGCTTTGTCTCTATGTGTACCAGAGAGGAAAAGAGAACCAATAAACTTATGGATTAATTGACCTTGATCCCACATTATACCTTCTTCTCTAGCATCTTCAATAACTACACTAATCCTTATCTGATACCTTGAAACATGCCCCAGCTTTCCCTACCTTAAAATAAGAGTGCTACTCGACTGATTCATTTTAACCGATACTTAGAACTAAGATATGTTCAAAGAACTATGATTGAACTATGGGAACTCAAAAGAAATAAGATGGCCTTTTCCCCAAAGGACCTTCCAGTCTGGCCCAGGAGAGGAGATACATAGACAGTGAGACTGACTTATAGGGACTCACTCTTCCGCACATCTGTGCAAGTTGCTCACTCTCCCCACCAAACCTCAGTTTCCTTGTCTGTAAAACAGAAGCAGTAATGGGCAAACCTCAGGAGATGATTATGGTACTGAATGTATTAATGATGTAAATAAAGCACTTAGTGCAGTGTTGCTCAAAGTCAGATAAGTGTTGTAAAAATAATAAATTGATTACATATGATATGGCAGAAAGTCTTACTGACTTGCATAATTAAATAGGTGATCAACAATCCTTTTTAAAAACATCCTGGATACCATGAGGAGCCACTGAAAGATTTTTAAGCAGAAATCTGGCATAATCCAATTAATATTAAACACAAAAATAAAAGCTAACAAAATGAGTAATGAGTATCTTATCATTATTTTTCAGAAAACACATCTAGCTAGCATCTATTTTTACATTAAGTGCATTCCAAGAGTCCTCTTCTCTCACCTGGGGCCATGCTGCACCTTGTTATCTTCCTTTGCTTGTTTATCGGGGCTCAGAGGCAGATGTTGGGGCACCTTAAATGGCCAAAGGCCCCAAAATGGAAGAATCATACTGGTATCTGCTCTTTGGAGATGACGCTATAGCAGTAGGCAGGCTGGCAGCCCCCATTTATCACTTCTGCATCCAGTCTGCTCCCACTTGTTCCTCCTCTGGAATAGAGAGGACTCAGCCCACCTGATGGCACTCCTCAACTTCCCAAGGTCCAGGGAAACTATGTATCCTGATACTAACTCTCCCTTGGGACTGACCCAGAGCAAGTATGTTCCTGTACCAGCTCTTTCCAGCAGTCTCATGCCCTCTCACAGCCCCCTTCTGGGAAGGGCCAACTGCTGTTCAGCTCAGAAATGGAAAGACTAAAGTTGGAAACAGAGAAGAATCAGGCCATATCGAGGCCACCATCTTCCCAGATTCCTTTCTGTGTGCGTGCGTGTATAGATAACTGTGTTTTATGTTTTGTGTTCGTGTTTCTGGAAAAGTAGGTATTTTAACTAACATTTATTGCATGCTTACTAGGTATACTGGGTTCAATAATTTCCCTAAAATTCATATCCACCTGGAAGCTATGAATGTGGCCTTCTTTGGAAATAAGATCTTTGCATAAATAATTAGTTAAAATAACATGAAGTCATACTGGATTGAGGTAGGCCTAATTCTAATGATGCTATCTACTAGAAGGCCCTGTGAAGACACAGAGAGCCCTGGCTGGCATGGCTCAGTTGATTGAGTGCCACCTGTGAACTGAAAGGTAGCTGGTTCCATTCCCTGTCAGGGCGCATAGCTGGGTTGTGGGCCTCGTCCCCAGTTGGAAGCATGCGAGAGGCAATCAGTTCATGTTTCTCTTGCACATCAATGTTTTTCTCCTCTTTCTCTCTCCCTTCTCCTCCCTCTGAAAATAAGTAAATAAAATCTCTCTGACAAAAGAAGAAGAAGAGAGAGAGAGACAGGAGAACAACATGTAATGACAGAATTTGGAGTGATGTGTCCACAAGACAAGGAACGTTAAGGATTGCCAGCAACAACACCTGATGCTAAGAGGCATGCTGAGGAGATGGCCCTGCTGACACCTTAATTTGTGACTTCCAGCCTCCAAATCTGAGAAAGGAGAGAGGGGCCCTGTTCTTGACATGAGAAAATAAATCTTAATGTGTTAAGCCATCCAGTTTGTAGAAATTCATTACAGCAGCCCTAGGAAAGTAACATGCTAGGTTTCAGATGCAGTGTGAAGACCTTTAACTTGATGACATCATTTATTTCCCATACCAATCCTATGAAATAATGCTACTAATACATTATTTTCATTGTACAGATTAGGAACTGAGGCAAGAAAACCTTAAGCCTCTCTCCAATGGTCAAACTATTAGTAAATGATGAGGCCTGGACTCGAATCTAAGCAGGCTGGTTTTCAATCACTGCTCTCTGTAATCTTCCAGGAATTTAAACACACTGCATATGGTTGTTAAAACAGGCAAACTCCTCCCAAATACAGCCTGTTGGTATGATTTGAGGGCTTGGCTCACCAGCATGAGAGGATCTTCACTGAGCACCTTTCCACACCTGGGGGAAGGAAGCCAGAATATGTGTGATCAGGAAAGTGATTCAGCAGCCCCTTCACTGTTGAGCGTGAGACACTGATGGAGATAGCAAGCTGCATCTAATGGTGCCCATGATCTGACTACTGCCCTCTGCAGGAAACGTTCCTCTTGATGTGTGTTTTCACTGGTTTTCTTTTACAACTGTGATGCAGTGGTCACTTGGCAAAAGCAGAGAAACTAAATTGTGTAGCACAGTTTCTCAGTGATGCAGTTTCTAAGGGTTACCCAGGCAACAACAATCCACCCCAGCAGACAAATACCCTTCCTCTTGGCTCCAGTAATACTGTGGCATCCTCTTCCTTGTATTACAATTTTCTGTATAACTGTCTGGGTCCCTTACAGGATGGTAAGTTCCTTGGGGGCATCAGGACAATGTATTACACATGAATCTATCACCAGCCCATGAACAAATGGCTATTCATTGTATATTATCTTGTACTTTTTCACTGTTGTTTCTTTGGAGCACGGTCCATTTCCTCAATTAAACCATGCATCTTAAATGGAGGAGAATTTTGATTAAGCTGAGCTCAGATGAAGTAGGGGACCCAAGAGGATTGCCCAAGAGTAAAACAGAAGGCATTGTGAGTAGAGACAATAGCACTGATATACTGTACAAAAGCAAGTACTAGTATAAATCAGGTAGGGTGATTAGCATTGTGATTAGTGTGGCTGGAACTGAGAGCCTCTATTAGATATAAAATGAGAAAAGAATGAGGCTGCTCTTGACATCTGAGGAAGCAGAGAGGGGCCCTGTTTTTTACATGTTGTGAATTAAACAACTCCAGGAAGGTTCCTCTGAATGTAGTAAATGCCTCCTCAGTGCCATGGATGCCTAAAATTAAAGTCTTTTAAATGATAAAGCTTAGTAAATTATTAAGGGGTTTGGTAAAAAGAGCACAATAATTCTAATAGGCATTGAATCTCAATGCCTATGAGTTTATCACATCCTTTGCTGAGAATACAAAATGTGAAGCTGAAAAACCATTAAGATTTGGAGTGAAAGATTGGAAGCCCGATGGCAGAATAATAAAAATATGTACAGAACTAATTTTGCAGCCTTGCCTGTAGTCCTTGTCCTATAAATGAGGCTGGGGATCTGTGAGACAAAATCTTTAAAGATCATTTATTCCCTTAGGAGGCCATATTTTATTTACACATTGAAAAAATCTGGTTTTATTTACACATTGAAAAAGGAGCTAAGTCAGAGCTTTTACCAACATTCTCCTACACTCTGGAAAAACAAGGAGGCAAATACTCTAGTGCCTGAGTGATTGAAAGGGGATAAGTATTTTATTTTTATTACATAGAATAGAGCAAGGATGTATACTTAAATGATTTCTAGTCTTTCTCAACTGCTTTTGACCTTACATTAGATTTGCTAGGAGGCCTTTTTAAAAAGGCACTTCAAGGACAAACAAGTTCAGATCTGATTATTCTTTCTTTGGACAATACTTATTAAAAACTGGAAAGACAGAGACACTGTCAATTTCTCATTTTGGTTGACCTTGCCATTTTCTAATGACATCAGCAAGAATAAGGTATATCTCTGCCAAAGGTAATATTATTTTTGTAATAGGATATGTTGGAGTGTTGGAGAAATTAACTACCTAGTGACTTACAGCTTTTTATCTTTATATCACAAACCAAGGAAAAGAATAGAGAATAACATTGGTCAAATATATCCTTATTTAAAATCTATTCTGGCATTCTCACTCTCAAGTTGTCTAAAAGGACAAAGGTTTATGTTAACAAACTATTAACAAGCCTTTCAATAATAATACCAGTACAACTACTAATATAAACAATATTAGATATAATGAGTCTATGTGCCAAGCATAGAGGTACATTCTTTTGCATTCATTTTTTAAATGTTTAGTTCTCACAAACACCATGGGTCTGTTCATAATTCAAACCTTGTTCTCTCTTTTAAATACCGTCTTTTTTCAGTCAGACATATAGGAGCAGAGTCCCTGTCATTTAGAGTCGTGTGTGACAAGGAGTTACCTCACCTCTCTCTTCTCCCTCATCTGAAAACAGAATAACACATACAACTTACTGTATAGGATGATGGCTAGTGTTAATTATGTGTTCATTTATGCCACAGGCTACCTGTATATCCGGTTAAATATAATTCTGGGAGTGTCCGTGGGGGTGTTTTTGGATCAAATTAACATTTGAATTGACAGACTGAGTAAAGCAGATTTCCTTAAGTAATACGGGTGAGTCTTACCCACCTGAAGGCCTGAATAGACAAAAAAGGTGGACCCTCCCCTAAGTAAAGTAGAATCCCTCCTGCATAACTGCCTTCAAACTAGGGTATCTGTGTTCTGCAAGCCTTCAGACTACAACTAAAACATGGGCTCTCTGAGCTGTCGTGGGGCAAAGTGGGTTAGCAATTGTTTGTATGGAAAATCATAGAATAATCAATAAACAAGAATAAACTCCATATTTTGCATACCCACAGCTGTAAATCTACTCTTTCCCCTCCCTGTGTGTGTGTGTGTGTGTGTGTGTGTGTGTGTGTGTGTGTAGTATTTCTCTGGAGAAGCCTCAGTAATATAATAGGGTGGTAAGATCTAAATGAGTCAATGAAATAAAGTATTTACTGAGTACAATGCCTGCCACATAGTAGTACAGATTACTATGCAACTGCCTATCTCAATAGTAGTCATAACACATAAAATGTCTTAGCCTTATTATGAAGTGAAAATATCCCAGGGTGTTCTCTTGGACTCAGAACAGAGAATGAATATAATAGTATTGATCATTCTTGCTTATCATTCATTTCATGTGCCTTTGTTGGTTGAATTGTTTTAAAGAAACTAGACTGGATGATTTCAAGATCTATCTTGGGTTAGTTATTAAATCAATGCTATCAAAGTTAGTTTATTATAGTGTCAGGAATTTAGAGGCCAACCACCTCGTTTTTCCTTGACTTTTCTCATATATAGATATTTTAGGTCCTTCATCTTTTAAAGCTGTATTTTTTGAAAGAAAGAGAGTCTCTGAGAAAAAAATAGCAGTAAAATGAATAAGCTATTCAATCAATAGCAGTACTGACCTATATTATAAGAGTGACAAGAGAATTGCTGTCTATAAAATATTCTTGTGAGAGGTATGCATACAGAGCATAGAGAGCGAGCATGATGTAAGTTATTTTAAATGACCTTTTCCTAAAGTAAATCTTTCAAGTAAAAATAGAAGAGTAGATATAGGGATCCTCACAGGAGCCATGAGCAACTTGGAGATGGTAAATTTCCATCAGAACCTCAATTCAGTTCACTACATGTTCTACACTTACTTTGTGCCAGGCATTGTGTGTGGTACCAGGCACAGAAAGGCGAATGAGATGTGCTCTCTGCTCCCAAGAAGATCACAGTCTAGATTCCATTCAAAGTAGAGTCCAGAGTTTAATGAGGATATGAGGAAGAAGTTGGCCAGCCTGCCTGGAAGCTAAGGTGAGCAACATGGTCATGCTGACAGAGAGAAAAGGGGAAGAGGAAGGAAGAGGAGTGTTATGGAGAGGGAACGCTTATTAAAAAGACACCAAAGCAGAGGAACAGCATGATGTGTAGGAAGCATACAGAAGCTTCTCATGACTGAAATGGGGGATTGGTGGGGGAAGGGACACAGAAGTGGTAGATGGTGCTCTGATTATGAAAGGTCTTCCATGTCATGCACAGGGATTTAGATTGGTCACATAAATCATTTGTATTAACCTAACATGATGGTGTAAAGTACTTGGTGACACCTCATTACTAAGAACAAAACATGCTTCCTTCACCTTTCAAATTCAATAGTTTATTAGTGCTAGACTCCTCACCACGGTTTGCTGTGCTGTGGTATTCTAGTAGAATCTATTTGATAACAATCTTTCGTTTACCATCTGTATAAAGATAATTAGAAATGAGGAGAGGGAAAAAGAGAGTTGGGGAAGGAATCAATTTGATACTTGGTCTTTTCTCCATTTCACCATTTTCTTGATGGTGGAGGAAGTTCCACCTGGAAACCTCTCTTGCCTTGGAAAAATCTGGAAGTCCCAGGAAAACCATCAATCAGGGTTTGAGGATTACTCCAGGACTTGGGACAGGGGCCAGCTTTCCACTTGGAGTTGCTGAGAGCTGGCTCATTTTAGAGCTCATGCATGTGGAGTATTCTGTGGCTCCAAGAAGGAGAAACAGACTTCCATGCTCCTAGGGGCTGAGGATTTGGAGGTGATTTAAGAGAGATATCAGGCGGTGTGGCCTGATATCACATACCTGAGAAGGCTTGTGGTACACTCTCCTGAAGTAGGGTTGAAGTGAAACAGGAGCATCCTCCCCTGGCAGCTCCCCTGGCCTGGACCTGGGACAGAGGAATAGGGCTGAGAGTGCACATCACCTGTATTAAGACCAGTTGGGCAATGGGGAGCCTGCTTTCTACCCAGGGGGAAATGTGATCTGCAGATATGAGCAGCTCTGAGCAGACCACCAGTGTCTGATACAGAAGCACAACTTCCCAACAGAAAAGGAGTTCACCTCCTTATTTTCAAGGTGTTGGCAGTCACTGAAGTGGATTGTTCCCTTTCCCCATTTATGCCATGAGGGGCACAAGCACATGAGAAAGAGGAGAAAGATGCAAGAAGAGCACGTCATGTCCTTTTGTGTTCTTCACAAACCCTACTCAGAAGGCAGGGATCGAAAACCTCTCTAAGATGGGACTAAGATCATAAGAGCAAGCTTAGACTCTCAGTCACCGGACTGGGACTGAGGCATAATCTGTGAACAAGCCTGTTTTCTTTCCCTTTTCTCCTCCTGCCTAGTGACTTGGGTTTCTGAATTGCAACCAGGAGTTGTGATTGATAGGGAAATAAGTACCTGGAAGTGGGGTTGCAAATGAAAAGCCCTAAAGTGTAGGACAGTCTCAGTTAAGGGGAGTTGTGAGCTGTGGGGTTTCCTCTTGACCCCATCTGGGAAGTGGGCATTCCCTGTAATGCAACAGAAAAGCTGCTGATTAAGCCTGATGGCTAAACTATCTCCTCTTGCATGTTAGGGTATCAAACATGCCACTCAAGGCTTATCTTGACCATTGCTACTGGCTAGTAGGGATTTGGGGCCGGGCTTCTTCTGTGGGTCAGAGCAAATACCCTTCAAAATAGGCCCTGTACAAGAGAATAATTAGTAACATTATCAAAAGGGATTTTTTAATTTTAATGTGGTAGCAATAAATTGGGGGTCTTTTATGTTGTTTAATTGTGTTTGGGGTTATGTTTTTACATGGCGTTAATTTACATAACCTCATTTCATTAGGCAATGCAATTGAGCATTTTTGAGATGGCAGGAATGCATGAAGGATTTCACTGAAGAATGAAATCTCAGCCTAGTGCATACAGTGACCATGAAATAAACTTCATCTCTGGGCTTAATCCATCTCAGAAACTTTTAGGGACAATTTTGAGAGATACTTATAAAGGTATTCAAGTTGAGGTTGAACTTATATTAGCTCTCAATTGTTACAGGAGCAAAGAATGCTAAAGGAACACCACAAAAGGAATAGATGGGACATATTTACTGTGATACTAATCTTTTCCCCACGAGAGCCACAATCCCACTCTAGACTGACCTAGATGGTTAACCAGATTAATAGGCTAAAACCCAAAATATGGGAAATGCTAATCCTACCCCCCTACCCTAAATTGTTGTACTTTGAAAGGGGAGCTTGCTGCTGTGATATGATCTGTTTTAGGGGCATTATACTGACCATCGTACTATTAAGGGGAGTCACTCTGCTAATTAAACATCACAGGATACATAGGTTTAGCCATTCCTTCTCTCTTTTCTTTCACAGGCCTATAGTAATAAGAATACTACAGCTGCCCTAAGAAGCCTCCATCATCTCTCTTGTCCCTTTTCCAGATTTTTTTCCTCCAACACGGAAGCAGCCCAAGAGCTACTACCCTGTTTAAAAAAACCTTAGGCAAGCAACGCTAGGCATTCAAGGAAATCTGCTTTGTTCATTGGCTCTCTGCTTTCCTCTCTCTTCTATCATGGGTGCACTTCTTCTTTCCTCCCACTAGGGTGGTCAGCTTTGGAGTGGAAGCATACCTAAAGCCTTGTTGGCCTGCTCTTGTATGTGTCATTCGGATTTCTCTAGCTACATTTAACAATTTATCCACAGACCTAGGGCTATGCATTGAGGTTTGGGGACAAACTCCAGCTTTGCTTTGTTTTTTTCTCTCTCTCTCTCTCTCTGTGTGTGTGTGTGTTGTGTACATTCCCTTGGGGATCTTTTTGGAGAAGTAACTGGTCAAGGGCAGGATTCGGATTGTGGTGGTTTAAAAGTATGTCTGCAAACTCTTTGACACTCATCCCTTCAAAAGGTGGAGCCTAATTCCCCTCTCTTTGATTGCACATTGGATGTAGCTGACTTGCTTTTAATAAATAGAATGTGGCAGAAATGATGATTTGTGACTCTTGATACTGAGTTATAAAAAGCATTGTCAGTTCCAACTTGCTTTCTTGGATTGCTTGCTCCGGAGGAGGTCAGACAAGTCTTTGAGAAGAGTGTTAGCACAATCTTTGAGGAGGCTACTGGCGAGGTCTTAAAGAAAAGTAAGAAAAGTATTACTGAATACTGGAAGGGGATCTGTGTTGTGCAGTAGCAGAAATCTCAGTAGCATGGAAAATATGCTATATGGAAAGTATGAAATGTAGTAATGAACTGGATTATCCACCTAACGTGATTCGTGATTTCCAGGAATAGTGTTGATGGTGTTGCATGGCTTTTTGGACTGATTATAATCAAATGTGAGAAAAGAGAGATAAACTAAAGAAAAGACTATTAAACATAAAGGAGCCAGGACTTCCTGATTTTGAAAACTCCCAACCTCTCCAGATGGCAAACTAAAATTAAGAACTGTCCCTAGGTAGACAGCAAATCCAGAACACTATCTGAACATTTTGTAAAGATGCAGCTGAAGGAATAGCTGTAAAATGCTTTGATTAGACCTCAAAAAAATGTAAGGGAGGTACTTCAGAGAACTTTTAGTAAAAAAAAAAAAAAAAAAAAAAAAAAAAAAAGCCTTAAAAGATTAGGTTCTTTTCTCTTGGCAGTCTCAGCAGAAGTCTAAGTAGAGAAGGGCATATATCAAAAATACTCATGGGTGAGACTTTTGTCTGATGCCATGAGCCCTCAATAAGAATCATAGGAGACCCACAGTTTTAAAGACTATTACATGGCAGAAATAGCACCCATTTGGTCTGAAAGGAACAATATAGTACAAAATGAAAAGGGATACTTGGGTTTCCAGAGTTCCACAGGAAAGATGCAGGCTCATAAGACTACTCAACTACAAGCATTAGCTGACCTTCATGTAAAAGGAAGGATGACTCAGAGGATGAAACAAAGAGACTAAAGTGCAGAGCCAAGAGGTATGGAAAATTATTCCCAGGACTTGATTCCCAGTCAAGGACCTACCAACTAATGCTCTGCTACATTATGGAATTTCTATGGACCTGTGTCTCTTGTAAGCTCCCGTGTTTACCCTTTTTGGATGGTAGTAACTATAGCACTTTTCCTAGGCCTGTGCTACCACTGTGTTGAGTATTTGGGAGGCAGATGACTTGTCTCTTGGGGTCATAGGTCTTCAGGTCAACAGGAACTATATTTGAGGAACTATACTTAAAGAACACCACAGCAGCCTCATCCACACCTGGTTCTAATAGAGACGACATGATTCCAGACTTTACCTGATTCTGTAAGGAATGAGACTTCGTGAGGAGGATTTTGAGAGTGACTGAGTATATGTTGCATGTGGGAAGATTTCAAATAATTTTTTGCTGCAGGGAAGCCTATCATGGTTTGAAAACATGTCTGTACCCTTCCGTGCCAATAGTGCTTTTGCGAACATGGTGAAAGTTCATAAAACCTACCAGACTTTCTGTAAAAGCTGTGGCAAGTACCAAACCCACAAAGTAACACAGTGCAAGAAGGACAAGGATTCTCTGTATGCACAGGGACAGCGGTGTTATGACAGGAAGCAGAGTGGCTATGGAGGGCAGACTAAGCCAATTTTCCACAAAAAGTTTAAAACTTCAGAGAAGATTGTGTTGAGGATTGAATGCGCTGAGAGCCCAACTGCAGATCTAAGAGAATGCTGGCTATTAAGAGACATAAGCACTTTGAATTAGGAGGGAACAAGAAGAGAAAGGGCCAACTGATTCAGTTCTAAGCTTTATATTGTATTTTATTACATGACAGTAAAATCTTGGTGATATGTTTGCTTCAAAACACACCTTCAAATTCATTAACACTCCTCTATTTGAAACATAGAGACAAATTCCCCTCCCTTTACATGTGGGCTAGACTTAGTCAGTTCACTTCTATCAACAGAATATGGCAGAAGAGAGAAAGTGTGACTTCTACTACATATTGGGGTAATTTGTTACACAGAAATACACAACAAATGTCATTCCCAAATACTGTCCTACTACTATTCCTAAATACTCTCTAAATAAAATTAGACTCTAATATAATTTAAGTCTAATATAATTAGACTCTAATATAGATATAATTTAAAACACCACACATTTTCGATGAATAGTCTCTCCCTTCATTTGAGACAAATTGCAAGATGATTCTTTTCTTGCATATTGTTCATCTTGCCATAACTGCAATTTTAATGTTGAAATAGTTTCTATGCCTGCTTCCTAGACATGGAGCATTTCTATATGACCATGGTACCTTGTGTATAGTAGGTAATTAAAACCATTTATTAACCCAAAATAAAATAAAATCCAGGGTAAATAGTACACACTTTTAAAATTTCAAATAAATAACCAAAGAATGACTTTTACATAGCAGTTATGCCATAAATATTGCTTGTATGGTTGACTGATTGATGGGACACAATTTCATTAAAAATGTTAAAAAGAAAAAACAATGCATAGATAGAGAAGTTTATTCAATTGGATAAAGATGGTCCTAAAGCCAGGAGCTAGGTCAGTATAAACAAAAAATTAGCATGATGTTATTGAACCTTTCCAAAAAGACAAAATAGCATTATGTAGAAAAAATAAGGATAACAGAAAATGAGTAAATATATGGCTAGAAAGGAATTCAAAGAAAAAGAAATTATCTTTTTTCACTTCATTTCCAATCTTATTGCTTTCCTAGTTTAAAAAAAGGCATAGAAAAATATTAGATGATTTTGAGTTAGAAGATAGAAAGTTTTCCTTAAGAGAGGCTATTTACCTCCTTAGTAATTTAAAAACAAAATTAAAAATCCCTTACATTTGGATAGTGCTTTAGACGGCATATGGGATTTTTCATGTTATCTAATTTACTTTTTGCAGCAATCCTATGAAAAAGGCCCAGTAGAATGTTTTCCCATTGGCAGATAAGGTAATTGAAGTTCAGAGAGGTTAAAGGATTTGTTCAAGGTCACACGTAAAGTAAGCGGCAGAGTCAATACTTAAAAATCCAGCATTTTCTCACTGCATCACAATAAAAAACTGAGTTCAGTGCATGGGAAAGTCAATTCGGTTTATCAGTGAATGAATGATCTGCAAGCATAGCAGTATTTCCTAGCAAACCACAGTGATACAAGCTCCAGCTGGAACAAACCATCTAATTCCAGAAGTATAGGCCACATAAAAATTATGCCTTACCTGAAATTAGAAAGGAAAATTCACAACACTGCTAAGTGGTAGATGGCCTCATCTCACAAGGTGTTTTCCTTGACTTCATAAAGACCAATACTTTCATTCATCATTAGTATGCTGACTCATTTTCTCATCTAGTAGATATTGTCTGTGGACATAAAAAGGAAAAAGTCATCAAACAAGTTTATCACATGTTTTAAACTTTTTTAAACTTTTTCAATGATTATAATTTTGGATCAACATAATCCGTGTGTTGAAACATGGCATTGAACGTTACAAATATATATGCCACAAATCGAGTATGTGATCACTAAGGAAAACGGAGTAAGAGAATGATTTGCATGGTGTTGGATAAATCATAAAGGCTGATCAACATAAGCCAGAGGGGATCATAAGAAGGATCCCAGAGGAAGGAAGTAGGATACTGAAGGCAAATAGTGGGAAAACAAGATTATATGTAAAAGATAAAAAGCAAGTAAGTTTCATTGGAGCAGAGAGGGGCTTGCCGGGAAACCATAAAATAAAGGGTGTTTGGGACTACCAGATTAAGGAGTTTAGATACTACTAAGCAAATATGAGTACTTGATCCCAAAATATAATAAAGATGATTAGAAAACTTCTCTGGCAGCTATCAATAGGCTGCATGTACATTTAGGAAATTCAAGAGTATGGACATTGGAAGTCAAAGAAATATAAAATTTAGGAGCTGAAGAGAAAAAATAGAGTGAAGTGATAGTCACCAACTTAATCAAGGATCAAAACTTTGCATCCTTTTTTTTTTTACAATTTTTTAAAAAAATTTTTTCTTTTAAATATTTTATTATTTATGCTAGTACAGTTGTCCCAATTTTTCCCATTTGCCTCCTCCATCCAGCTCACCCCACATTCCCAAAGTCAATCCCCATGCTGTTTCCATGTCCATGGGTCATGCATTATGTTCTTTGCCTAATCCCTTCACCTTCTTCCAACCAGTCCCCATATATTCCTTCTCTTACAGCTGTAAGCTGTTAGACTTTCCATGTTTCTATGCATTTGACTCTATTTTGCTCATTAGTTAATTTTGTTTTGTTAGAGTCCACTTATAGGTGAGATCATATGGTATTTGTCTTTCATTGACTGGTTTAATTCACTTAGCATAATAGTTTCTAGTTCTATCCATGATGTTACAAAAGGTAAGAATTTCTTCTTTTTTACCGCTGGGTGGTATTCCATTGTGCAAATGCACCACAGTTTTTTAATCCACTCATCTACTAATGGGCATTCAGGTTATTTCTAAATGTTGGCTATTGTAAATAACCCTGCTATAAACATAGGGGTGCATATATTCTTTTTAATTGATGTTTTGGGATTCTTAGGATATATTCCCAGAAACAGAAAAGCAGTTTCATTTTTAATTTTCTAGGAAACGGTATACTGTTTCACAGAGTGGCTGCACCAGTCTACATTCCCACAAACAGTGCACTAGGCTTCTTTTTCTCCACATCCTCGCCAGCACTTGTTGGTTGCTATATCAATGACAGCCATTCTGACAGGTGTGAGGAGATATCTCATTGTGGTTTTAATTTTTAATCTTTCTGATGGCTAGTGATGTTAAGCATTTTTAGAGGTCTATGAGCCATCTGTATGCTCTCCTTGGAGAAGAGTCTATTCAAGTCCTTTGCCCATTTTTTAATTGAATTGTTTGTACTCTTGGTGTTGAGTCATATAAGTTCTTTATAAATTTTAGAGATTAAATCTTTGTCTTATGTGTCATTGGCAAATATGTTCTCCCATACAGTGGGCTCCCTTTTCCTTTTGATGATAGTGTCTTTAGCTGTGCAAAGCTTTTTAATTTGATGTAGTCCCATTTCTTTACTTTTCTTTTGTTTCCCTTGCCTTTGGAGATATATCAGCAAAAAAAATATTGCTATGCAAGGTATCTGAAATTTTACTGCTTATGTTTCCCCCTAGGATTTTTATGGTATTACAACTTTTTAAGTCTTTTGTCCATTTTTTTAGTTTATTCTGGTGTATTGTGTAAGTTGGTGGTGGTCTACCTTCATTTTTTTGCAAGTACTAGTCCAGTTCTTCCAACACCATTTATTGAAGAGGATGTCTTTACTCCATTGCATAGTCTTGCCTCCTTTGTCAAATACTAACTGATCATAAAGACATGGATTAATTTCTGGGTTCTCTATTCTGCTCTATTTATCTATGTCTGTTCTTATACCAGTACCAGACTCTTTTAATTATAGTGGTCTTATAATATAGTTTGATATCAGGTACTGAGATCCCTCCAACTTTGTTCTTCTTTCTCAAGATTGCTAAAGCTATTTGGGGTATTTCATGGTTCCATATTAATTTTTGGAATATTTGTTCTAGATCTGTGAAATATGCCATTAGTATTTTAATAGGAATTACATTGAATCTGTAGATTGCTTTGGGTAGTATGAACAGTTTCATGATGTTAATTCTTCCAACCCATGAACATGGTATCTGCTTCCGTGTATTTGTATCTTCCTCAATTTCTTCAGTGTCCTATAGTTCTCTGAGTACCAGTCTTTTACTTCCTTGCTTAAATTTATTCCTAGGCAGTCCATGGAAACAGCATGAAAGGAGTTGGAGAACTGTTCCGAAGTCCAAAGAGACAAAAAAAAAATTAAATGCAATGTATGAATTCCTACTGGATTCCTATTCTTTAAAAAGCTCTAAATACATGTCTTAGGACTCAGTGAAATTTGCATGTAGACTAGATATCAGCTGATTTGGAGGTGAGCTGGAGAAGAACTTAGAAATGATGTGGTATAACATATTGACTCTACAGGAGAGGAAACTAAAGTCCAGAGAGTTTACAAGTGACTTGCCCAAAATTATACTTTTAATTAACCATAGATCAAGTTTAAATCCTGGTTTTCTCTTTCCTAGTGTAACATGAATAGAGGCAGACACTATTTATATAAATCATGCCTACTGTATGAGAAAACAAAAATAACTAACCATATGGGAAATAAGGAAAGAAATACTAGTACTTGGGTATCTTTTACCCCTGGGTTTTGTTCATATGCTGGATGGGTGTGTGAGAGCCAACTATAATAGTGCTCCCTTCAGTGAGAAGCATCTCCAGCACCGACCTTTTTGCATCCATGTATTGCTCACTGCCTTTTCAATCCTTTAAAATGAACAGACATTTACCCCACTGGTCCAACAATGAAAACCACAACTGAGAAACCACAGCAGAAACACAAAGGATTTTATCTTGGCCCTCTCAATTATAAAATTGTACGTTGCCTCTCAGAGATATCTGTGGGGGCCCCTGTCCTGGGCGCCAGATGTGGGGGGGCTCCACCCGCAGAGCCCCATCCCTCCATCAGGGATGAAAATAAAAACTACCAAGACATGACTGCTTGGGGAGGAAAGGGGTCAAACTCTCAGAGGAGAATGACCCAGAGCCCTTTTCTCACTAGGCTTTTATTGGGTTCCAATACACCGGAATACAAGTTTAACATGTCAAAGAAATCTGAGGGCTTAATCCGAGCCAGTGTTTGTCAGGAAAGGGGGTTGCCAAACTTTGGGAGACACACTCATTTCCTCCTCAGACCCTTATCATTTAAATGAGAGCACTCTTAGCAAAGCAGGTTTCACAGGACTTTAAGAATTCTTTCTTATGCCCAATCACGCAGGGAGCCGTCCTGGCCGGCACAGGGCTGCACTGCTCACCCCCACAGTTTCAGGCTTTAAGCCGATTAGGAAGCAGGAGACATCTCCCAGATGGAAATGAGGACTCGGGCTATGTCAGGATAGCTGGGGGGTGAGAGTCCATCACATCCTCTTTGCTGCAACCCCCTGACTCCTTCCATGAGGCCTCCCAAGTGGTCGCATCTGGCTTAGGTTGCCCCTCCCATGAGGAGTCTTACCCGTCATTGACTGCCAACCAAGCAATGGGGCCAGAGATGGGTGAGGCAGAAGCAGCACTCCTGCAAGGGAGATAAGCTTTGTCTCCTTAGTAGGTCACGTCCTTGTGACAGAACAGACCCAGATGAAGTGGGTCCCTTGGGCTCTTACACAGCCCACCATGGGGTGAGGGTTACAACCCTTGAAACCAGGCTGAACAGTCCACAACAGAAATCAAATGTAATGAAATGCAGAAACAAGAACAAAGAGGTATAATAACCACAGTCTAAAACTTCTGTGGCTTGGGTTCATTATTGTTTTTTCTGTCTCCCTCCACAGCTGTTATTGAATTCCCACAATACAATAGATTTACCCTCACATAGGTAGACAAAAAAAAATCCCTAACATAATTAACAAAATTCTTACTCTTTTTTTCATTTTATCAGACAGCAGACTCGAGCTGAGATATACATGTTTGTTAGTTACTGGCTTGTATTTTTGTTTACTTGCCTGCATGTTTTGAAAGAGAGAAAGCTTTTGTTTGTTTACAAGACAATTGTTAGAAATACATACATATGATCAATTGTCATTTATACACTGTAAGGACAAGAATTGACAAAATGCAGCAGTAATTTTCCACAACCAAATAAGCTTTTTCATTTCAATAACTTTTTAACCAAATATTTTATTTTAAAAACAAAGTTAGCTTTAAAAAAGTATCCAAACATATTGATTTTAGTTTATGTTCTATGCTAGAATACTGCCTAGATAGTCAGTAAATATTGGTATTTCTGAAAGGTGACCTGGAGAAACAGAGAAAACAAGAAGCTTAAATATTATGCAGACTTCATAACAAACTTTCAGAAGAGTTAGTCATAGATCTGCAAATATTTAACCTTCCCAATTATCTCAGAAGTCTGTCCTCTGATCTAGCCTCTCATGTTGTAATTGAGTCCCTAGTATAGACTAATTGATATGCCAAATCAAATCATAGTGGTTCTCAGCTTTATTATAGAGATGAGAATTATCAATTACCAAATAGCCATACAGGAACACTAAGTGATAGAAATAAAATACAAGAAAGTCTCATTATTCTGGAGAAAAATTAAATTTAGTTATAAAGTTTAAAGCTAGCTAGAGGTAACTAATTTGCCCAACACCAATTTTTCATGCAACAATAATGAAAAGATAGTGATACTCTATTATCTGCTGGAACCCAAGAATTTTCATAAAGCAACATGCAAATGGAGTCCTGAGGCACAGCAATTAAATAAGCAAGAATACTGTAAAACAATTAGGTCCAACTTCACTTTGTATCCCTGCACAAAATTGTACTTTTGATGATGTAAAGTAGGGGTCCACCACCCCCAGGTTGCACGCAGACCAGTACTGATCCCTGGCCTTTTAGGAACCGGGCTCTCCTGAGCTCTGCCTCCTATCTCTGCCCCCTCCCCCCACCAACTCCTCACCCCCAACCCGGTCCAGTCCATAGCAGGAGGTGAGCAGTGGCCAGCAAGTGACTTGCCTGAACTCTGCCTCCTGACCACCTGCCTCCAGCTTGAGCTTATTTTTTTAATTTTTGAAGATTATTTATTTATTTATTTTTAGAGAGAGGGGAAGAGAAGGAGAAAGAGGGAGAGAAACATCGATATGTGGTTGCCTCTCTGGAACCTCTACTGGAGACCTGGCCTGCAACCATGCGTGTGCCCTGACAGGGAATCGAACTGGTGACCCTTTGGTTTGCAGGCTGGTGCTCAATCCACTGAGCCACACCAGCCGAAGCCTGAGCTTTTTTGTTTGTTTATTTGCATTTGTTTGTTCATATGTACAGGGGTCTTGTTTAATGCTTTATTTTCTCCTAAATTGTCTTGCTTCTGTTTAGTGTACTAGGGGATGTTTGATAGGGAATAAATGGAGATACAGACTTGAGAGTCTGTAATACAGTCCAAGCTGGCCCTGACTACTAATGGATGGGGGTTTAGAACCAGCTAATAATTTGTGACTCTGGGGGGAAAGTTTAAAAATTATTAAAATTTTCAAGATAGAAATAGTAGAAAATTAAAGCAATTTTGAGGTCCTTCTAAGCACAGGGCCCTGTTGGACTGCCCAGACCACACACTCATGGAGCTAGTCTTGTGGAGGTACTAATTTAGACTGGTGATCAATTTGTGAAAAAAAATGAAGTCAGTATTTCCATTGGATTCCCTTAAAAACTTGACTTGTGTATTTGTGAGAAAAGATTACTTTGTTTAGTCCACATTCTGGGGTCAGTGATAGTTGGGTTGTCAGTATTTCAGGCCCTTTCTCTACTTGATTTAGGAATTTGAGGCAACATTCAAAAGTATACAATTGGATCACTCATAGTGCTTTTGTTTCTTGTATATAATGGATTTGTCTGTGTCAGCAGTTTTCATCTGGGGTGATTTTGTCTCCCAAGGAACATTTAGCGATGTCTGCAAGTCATTTTTATTATTACAACTGGAAACCTTGCAAGGATGCTGCTAACCATTGTACAATGTAGCCCTGACCAGTGTGGCTCACTCGGTTGGACAGCATCCCACAAACCAAAAGGTTCAATTCCCAGTCAGAGTACATGCTTGGGTTGTGGATTCAGCCCCCGGTCCTAAAGCGTACAAGAGGCAACCAATTGATGTTTCTCTCTCACATTGATGTTTCTTACCTCCCCCCCCTCTAAAAATGAATAAATAAATAAATACCAGGTAAAATGTTAAAAAATATACAATGTACAGGACAGTCCCACACAGCAAAGAATTATCTGGAGAATCAAAAGCAGTGCTAAAGCTCTGGACAATCCTAGTTGGTCTCTCTTGTGGCTTTGGTGGAATGAGGACTGAAAACGGGAGTGAGAATAAAAAAGTTCCTATGCTCTTAGGAAAAGATGGATTGTTCTGTAACCATTGTGGCACAATGAGGGACAGCCCCTTGTTTCTAAAATTCAGCCAATCAGAATAAATTCACTCCAATAAACTTGTCTCTGAGTGCCAACAGTCAACAACAATCTTAGTCAAAGTTACCAGGCTTCTATGATGTCAGTATATTTATACCTGTGAAAGTTCACCAGTCCCTGAGCTCCATGCTTCACAAAACTTTATATAAGATCAGCAGTAAGCTCTACTCAGAGAGATTGTGTCTGAGTGGCAAAGCTTTCTTGAATTATAGTAAGCCATCAATTCAGCTTTGTCTCTCAATTCCACATATTGAATAATGCTCTCACCATCCTTTGACAACACCTAGGTCCTCAGGTTATGTTCCTTTTACCACTTGACTGAGGAGGAAATAAACTCAAGTCTGATTTTTGAATGATTCTACATAATATGCTGACATCAACAAAAGATGCACTTTTGCAGTACTAAAAGCCCAACTGAGAATGTTCTGGAATGACAGTGATGGCAGGAAATTCTCCCAGTAAGGAAAAACTCTGAGTAGTATGTTTATTATTTATGTGATTTAGATTAAGAAATTGCCATACAAAAAGGAAAAAAGACTTATGGACATGGACAACAGTGTGGTGATTGTCAGGGGTGGGGAAGGGTGGGAGGATGGGAGAGGGTTTAGGGGACCAAATGATAATAGGAAAAATACAAAAAAAAATTTTTTTAAAAAGAAACTGCCATACATACAGATCTACAGTCATTCACAGGCAATGAGTAATTGTTTGGTTTTATTGTCACAGTCTTGGAAAGAACAGGATGGAAAGATTAATCATAAGGAAGTCTAAGAAAGAAGTCAATGAACAATCCTTTAGTAATAGGAATCATGTGAAGATGCCTGTGTCCTATGTGAATGCATACCAGCGAAGGTGCTTAATAATCGGCTTGACAAAATGAGATATTCTGTGTATATCAGTCTTTTCCCCAGCTACCTTTGTGCTTTCTCAAAGGGTCCATGAGCAAGTGGCTAGGGTGAAAGATGAGGAACTCAAAAATATGAATTTCCCCTTATTGCGGCTGACTTAGTGTGGCAGGTTTTATTTTCCTAAAGTTGGCCACAATAAAATATCAGATCCCACATTTTCTTACAATGTTACCTTGACACTTTCCCCAGCAACTTATGGATCCTATGTCTCCTCCCCTTGAACTTGGGAAGAGCTTTGTGACTGCCTTGATAAGTGATACAATTTGATTTCATGAGCTAAATCATAAAAATGGCATGCACTTCTAACTTGTTCTATTGGAATGCTCACATTTGGGACTTCCGGCCAAGATGGAGGCATAGGTAGACACACTGTGCCTCCTCGCACAACCAAAAGAAGGGTGAGAAATTTAAAAACAAAAAACAACCAGAACTGACAGAGAGTCGAACTATATGGAAGTCCAACAGCCAAGGATTTGAAGAGGAGGCATTCATCCAGACTGGTGGGGGCGGCAGAGATGGGCAGCCGAACTGAGGGGACTTGCAGCAGGGTGGCAGCTGGGGGACTGGAGCAGGCAAGACAGTGGCTGGTGGACAGGGTGGTCCTGCATTTGCATGTAGATAGATGGGGAGGAACAACTGTGGAGCAATGAGATAGACTGCAAAGCCCAGGGTTCCAGTGTGGGGAAATAAAGCCTCAAAGCCTCTGACTGAAAACACCTGTGGGGGTTGAGGTGGCAGGAGAAATTCCCAGCCTCACAGTAGAGTTTGTTGGAGAGACCCACAGGGTCCTAGAATGTACACAAGCCAACCCACCCAGGAATCAGCACCAGAAGGGCCCAATTTGATTGTGGGTAGTGGGGAAAGTGACTGAAATCTGGCAGAGAGCAGAGCAAGTGAAACTGTTCCCTCTTGGACCCCTCCCCCACATACAGCATCACAATGCAGCAGTGATGTGGGTTGCCCCACCCTGGTGAACACCTAAGGCTCCTCCCCTTAATATGTAACAGGTGCTCTGAGACAAAAAATTGCCCAAATGAAAGAACAGATCGAAGCTCCAGAAAAAATAAAACTAAGCAATGAAGAGCTAGCCAACCTATCAGATGAACTGTTTAAAACACTGGTAATCAAGATGCTCACAGAAATGGTTGAATATGGTCGCAAATTAGAGGAAAAAAATGAAGGCTATAAAAAGTTAAATAAAGGAAAATGTACAGGGAACCAACAGTGATGGGAAGAAAACCAGGACCAAATCAATGGTTTGGACCAGAAGGAAAAAAGAAACATCCAACCAGAACAGAATGAAGAAACAAGAATTCAGAAAAAATGAGGATAGGCTTAGGAACCTCCAGGACAACTTTAAACATTCAACATCCGAATCATGGGGGTGCCAGAAGGAAAAGAGGAAGAGCAAGAAATTGAAAACTTATATGAAAACATAATGGAGAACTTCCCTAATCTGGCAAAGTAAACAGACTTTCAGGAAGTCCAGGAAGCTCAGAGAGTCCCAAAGTAGTTGGACCCAAGGAGGAACACACCAAGGCATATTATAATTACATTAGCCAAGATTAAAGATAAGAACAGAATCTTAAAAGCAGAAAGGGAAAAGGAGACAGTTACCTACAAAGGACTGCCCATAAGACTGTGTCAGCTGATTTCTTGAAAGAAACCTTGCAGGCAAGAACGGGCTGGAAAGAAGTATTCCAAGTCATGAAAGGCAAGGACCTACATCCAAGACTATTCTATCCAGCAAAGCTCTCATTTAGAATGCAAGGGCAGGCAGATAAAGTGCTTCCCAGATAAGGTCAAGTTAAAGGAGTTCATCACTACCAAGCCCTTATTATATGAAATGTTAAAGGGACTTATCTAAGAAAAAGAAGATCAAAAACATGAACAGTAAAATGACAACAAACTCACAACTATGAACTACTGAACCTAAAAAAAAAAAAAAAAAAAAAAAAACAAGCTAAGCAAACAATAGAATAGGAACAGAATCACAGAAATGGAGATCACATGGAGGGTTATCAGCGGGGACGGGGAGAGAGGGGGGAAAAGGTAGAGAATAAGAAGCATAAATGGTAAGTACAAAGTAGGCAGAGGGAGGTTAAGAATAGTATAGGAAATGGAGAAGCCAAAGAACTTATATGTACGACCCATGGACATGAACTAAAGGGAGTGAGTGAATGCAGGTGGGAGGGTGTGTGCAGGGTGGAGGGGAATAAAGGGGGGAAAAGGGACAATGTAATAGCATAATCAATAAAATATATTTTTAAAAAAAGAATGCTCACCTTTGGAGCTCTAAGCCACTATGTAACAGGACTGAATTCACCATTCTGTGAGCAAGTCCAGACCATAAGGAAAGACCATGTGTAGGTTTCCAGACAACAGCCAGTGTCAAATTCTTGGCATGTGAGTGGAGATACTTTCAGATCTCTCCATTCCCCAGCTATCAACACACCCTCAGTCTGTAAGTCTTTCCAGGTAAGAACCTAGACATCGAGGAACAGAGAAATGCCACATCTGCTATTTAAATAGCAGTGATCTATCTAAATTAGTGATCTAATATCTAAAATAAATTATGATCTACCCAAGTCCCTAATCCATAAGGATCAGGAGTTTAATGATTATTTTATACTATTAAGTTTGGGGATGGTTTGTTTTCAGTAATAGGTAATCAGAACAAAATTAGAAGCCTGGAAGTGGAGATTTCCATGCCAAAACCGTCAAACATGTGGCACTGACTTTAGGAAAAGGCAAAATCTGGGTGGCTGTAGGAGAGTGTTAGTGGAAGCATAGGGCTCAGAGGAGGCTTTGAATAAGTGCCCAAATGATAGTAAAGAAGATGTTATTGGAATCTGGAAGAAAGGGGAATCTTTTTTATGTAGTGTTAGAAAGTTTGGTAGTATAGAAAAGGAAATGTACGTAAAGAATTTAAAAATATAACTAAGGAGATTTCTAGGTAGAATATTAAAAGTTCTATGAGGCTTCTTCTCACTATGACAAAATATGAAAGGAGAGCAATAATATGCTATTAAATCTAATTTAGGACTCGCCAGGTTTGAAAACAAAACTTTCTCTTATCCCTAGTAGTTTCCAGGCTAAGGTCAAATCCGGAGTAGGGCTGTATGATCTTTGTAAATACCTCAGAAAAATCCAAGGCCATATCTCATAGAATCTTAGAGAGTTTCCGAGAATCTTAAGAGCTTTTCCCATAACAATCTCACAGGACCCAAGTAGAAAGGGCTTATCTCAAAATGATTTGTATTTGTGGCATGATATAAAACTATGGATTATAAATTGATACATAAAAGTCCCAAAATGATTTTAAAACAATTTATTAGCTTTGATTGGAAGAGGAGACAGTGAAAAATAAAAAGGCATTTGTTTTATAATTATTTTATTTCTTTTTTTATCAGTATTTTTTAATTGTTGATATTGTATAGTTTTCTGTCTTTTACCCCGCCCCCAGCCCACCACCCTAGCCCTCCCCACCTTCCTCCCATTTCCACCCCCCCATAGTTTTTGTCCATGAGTTCTTTATACTTGTTGCTCTAAACCGTTCCCCTTTTCCCCTGAAATTCCCTCCCCTCCCCCTCTGGTCACTGTCAGACTGTTCTCAAATTCAGTGTCTTTGTTTATATTATGCTTGTTTGTTTGTTTAGTTGATTAGGTTCCTGTTAAAGGTGAGATCATATGGTATTTGTCTTTCACTGCCTGGCTTAGAGAAAAGGGAACCCTAGTGCACTGTTGGTGGGAATGCAGACTTGTGCAACCACTATGGAAAACAGTATGGAATTTTCTAAGAAAACTAAAAATGGACATACCTTTTGACCCAGCAATTCCACTGCTAGGACTATATCCTAAGAACCCTGAAACACCAATCCAAAAGAACCTATGCACCCCTATGTTCATAACAGCACAATTTACAATAGCCAAGTGCTGGAAGCAACCTAGGTGCCCATCAGTTAATGAATGGATCAAAAAACTGTGGTACATTTACACAATGGAATTCTATGCAGCAGAAAGAAAGAAGGAGCTCCTACCCTTTGCAACATCACGGATAGAACTGGAGAGCATTATGCTAAGTGAAATAAAAAGGCATTTGGACTGCCACGAACCACTTCCTCTAAAGTGATGTCACAGGTATCCATCTACACCTGTGAACGTCCACCTGCCCCTGAACTCCAAGCTTCAAAACCCTTATTTAAGATCAGAAGCATCAGGCTATGTTGAGGCAGTGGCAAATACAGCCAGCTTCTTGGGGGAAAGGGAAAATGACTCCAAAGGGAAAGAGAGTGGAGTCATGAGCCCAGTTGGCAGAGACAATAGTTGTGGAAAACAACTTCCAGGAAGTAGAACTGAAACCTAGTCAAGGAATTGGCAACATGTGTCCGCCTGGGTGTCAGAATTGCTACGGGCCACAGACTGCTGTGTGCCTTCTGTTTTCCTCCTTTATCTGTAAGGGGTTCTCCTAGGTCTCTCCCACCATTGTATGTTGAGTGTGGTGGGGGAATATTCTTCAGAGGCAACAGTATTCAAAGGAACCACACCCAAGGAGCCTCATTTACACCTGAACCCAATTAGGCAGCAGGATCCATGACACTGAGATGACACTGTAATGAGATAATAGCTGGGGGAATCCTAAAAAGAGGTGAGTAAATGTTACACATAGGAGGCATGCATATTCTGACCAGAAAGTAGGCAGAGGGTGGACTTAGTGTTTCGCATAGATAAAAAAAAAAAAAAATCACACATAAGTAAATGTGAAATTGATAATTCACATTAAGTTCAATTTGTTCCTAAATATATCAACTGTAATGAAACAAGTTCACATTTTCAAACCAAGCATTGTATCAGAATTGACCACTTAAAAGGATTATTTTGAAGGTTAATCACTTAGCATGGTATTAGAGCAATGAAAGAATTTACACAAAGGATACAGTCTGATGAAATCTGATGAAAAGTTCCTGTCCCATAGCAGAGAAAGACTCAACCGACATTGACATCCATGTAATTGTGGGAGACCCTTCTGCATGGCGTGGGCCCAGCTCCCACTCGGAGATACACAGGACCCACGCCCATAGGTAGGTTCTCTCGTGGGAAATCAGGTTTGCAATGTGCCTAAATCACTTTGAGGCTTGCTTTTTCGAAAACTCCCTCACCCTGAATTGAGATAGCAAGTGCTTACTGTAACTTCCTAAAATCCATGCTAAAACTCCCCAGTATGGAGTGTTGTAACCCACTCAACCACTTTTCCCCTTTTTCATTTGCAAATATCCTTCTTCTGTGATGTGATTAGCGGCATTGGCTCCTTTGTTGTCTGTAAAAGGCAACCACTTATAGCGAACCTGTGCATAGTAAATGAGGTTCATAATGCGACTGGAAACAAAATAAAGGCCTGTCATGGCAGAGGCTGCGGGCTTTGCTCCCCTTGAGAGAAAAGCCATGCTGTCCTTTTTCCTCCACCAGACTTGGTAGTCCGTGTGAATGTCTCATTTCATCCATAATGACGTGGACACTGCGGGCAGTGTCTGCATCATGTAATTCAGATTTTTTAAATTTAATTTTAATTGTTCAAGTATAGTTTTCTCTCTTTTACTCCCATCCCAGCCCATCCCCCAGCCCTCCCCACCTCTCTCCAATTTCCAGCCCCCCAGTTTTTGTCCATGTGTCCTTTATACCTGTTCCTGTAAACCCACGTAATTCAGATTTAACAACACTCTCGAAAATGCTGCGCACACATTGCTAACATGTGTTTCTGTAGAGCCTGCTTTTATCTTTCTGTGCTATATCCTTTTTGTGTATTAAAATATATATTAATATTACCAATTAAGCAATAATCAAGTAAAGTAATTTTTCTCCAAGGACATAAGAGATATTTTGTAGTACTCATAATGTGTTGGTTTGATTATTTTAACTTTCATAAAACTTTATTTTTCTTATGGCTTTGCACCAAGTACAATTGATATTAACACTTTATTTTAATAATGTATAAGTAAATAAAACAAGTAAAATGATATTCGCCAATAACTATATATAATATTCAACAACTATATGAAAGTAAAAATTAAAAAATAAATACATTCAAAGGGTAATAATCAAAATTAAAAATTTTTACAAAATGATATTTTTGAAAATATATTACAAATGCCTTTAATATAGTCAGCTAAGTATAACTGTGGCACAATTTATGTAGCAGAGATATTTGAAAAATGTTAATACTAAAACTATTATAATCTCACATTAGTTCCCATCATATTTTAACATTCTAATTGTAATTATATTTATCTTTTGATTAAATCTTTCTATAAGTAGAGGTCATATCTAATATTTGACACTATTTG
Organism: Glossophaga mutica; assembly: GCA_039655065.1. Taxonomy (NCBI): domain Eukaryota; kingdom Metazoa; phylum Chordata; class Mammalia; order Chiroptera; family Phyllostomidae; genus Glossophaga; species Glossophaga mutica. The sequence goes on along the minus strand of CM077307.1, from coordinate 55,632,639 downwards.
GCAGTCAGATTTTGATAGAATTTTAAACAGAAAGGGCGTGTGTTCTTTCTTTTCAATATTATCATTTTCTTCAAATAGAATCTAATGTCACCGTAAGTCTCTGTAAACTAATTTTCATGAGTACATATTTTTTCCATTGTGACTGCATTCCTATTTTAAAATACACATTACTATTTATTTTTTAAATCATTTAAATCCTTTTTAAATCATTTTTTATTTTTATTCTACTATAGTTGTCCCAATTTTCCCCCCTTTTTCCCTCCCCCATCCACCCCGAAACAGCCTAAGTGACCATCAGTAGATAAGCAGATCAAATAACTGCGGTACATTTACAGAATGGAATACTACACAGAAGGAAGAAAGAACTCCTACCTTCTACGACAGCATGGATGGAACTGGGGAATATTATGCTAAATAAAACAAGCTAGTTGGTGAAGGACAAATACCATATGATCTCACCTATAAGTGGAATATAATGAACCAAATAAACTAATGAACAAAATAGAACCAGAGACATGGAAATATGGAACAGACTGAAAATGATCAGAAGGGAGGGGGGAGAGGGATAACAGTGGAAAGAGGGGAAGGGACTAGACAAAAATACACATTACTATTTAAAAAAGAAAAGTCTCCACCCTAATAAAGTAATTTTAAAACCCTCTCCCTCCACCTCATTTAGGTATGCACAAAAAAATAACAATAAAACTAATTCAGAATAAAGAGAAGGGAGCAATCCACAGGAACAGCCCACTTTACAAGAGTTGAAAGTGTAAATGATAGAATACTTTTAGACACTTTTTTTTGCTGTAAAGTACATGAGATTACTAGGGCCAGTAGTTTTCAAATATTTTTAGAAACAATTTATTTTGAAAAAGGAAATATTAATACAGAACTAATATGTAAAGCACATGAAACAGGTGGGCTGCTTCAGTTCTAACCTAAGGGAGCAGGTCCTAGACACACCTTGGTTGGAATGTGCCTCTCCCTGAGTGGCCCTTGAATCATAGCTACAGACCCTCAGGTTTCTAGGCAGCCAGTAGGTATTGAACAAAAATTTATCATTGAACACTTATCAGTCAATATGGTATCAGCAACAGACAAGTCTCAGAAGCTATTACACAGTGTTAATATGTATCAAGTATAATTGTTCCTTTTATTTTTAATGCTCAAAAATTATAGGGCAGTTTTATTTTTAAGTTTTGAGGAACTTCCATACTGTTTTCTACAGTGCTGCACTACTCTGCATTCCCACCAATAGTGTGTCAGGGTTCCAATTTATCCACATCCTTACCAACATTTAAAAAGATTTTTACAACAGCCATCCAAATAGGTATGAAATACACATCGTAATTACATTAGCCAAGATTAAAATGAAGCAGAGAATTCTAGAAACAGCAAGGGATAAGGGGACAGTCACCTACAAGGGAGTTCCCATCAGACTGTCAGCTGATTTCTCAAAAGAGACCTTCCAGGCAAGAAGGGGCTGGAAAGAAATATTTGAAATCTTGAAAAGCATGGACCTACATCCAAAATTGCTCTATCCAGCAAAGCTGTCATTTAGAATGGAAGGGAAGATAAAGTGCTTCTCAGATAAGGTCAAGTTGAAGGAGTTCATCATCACCAAGCCCTTATTATATGAAATGTTGAAGGGACTTATCTAAGAAAAAGAAGACAAAAATATGACAGTGAAAAGACAGCAAACTCACAGCTATTAAGAGCCACACCTAAAACAAAAGCAAACTAAACAAACAGAACAGGAACAGAACCACAGAAATGGAGATCACATGGAGGGTTAGCAACAGGGGTGTGGGAGGAGGAGAGAGGGGGAAAAGGTACAGAGAATGAGTAGCATAGACAGTGGGTAGAAAATAGACGGGGGAGGGCAAGAATAGTATGGGAAATGTAGAAGCTAAAGAACTTATGACACATGGACATGAACTAAAGGGGGGGATGTGGGTGGGAGAGGGTGTGCAGGGTGGAGGGGAATGATGGGGGAAAATGGGACAACTGTAATAGCATAATCAATAAAATATATTAAAAAAAATAGGTATGAAATAATATACCATTGTGGATTTAATCCAGCAATGCAACTTCTGAGTATATATCCAAATGACTTGAAATCAAGATCTCAAAGAGGTATATGCACCCCCATGCTTATTGCAACACTGGTCCACGGTATCCAAGATATGGAAGCAACCAAATCCCCATCTATAATAAATGAATAAAGAAAATGAGGTCTATACATACAATGGAATATTTCCAGCCTTCAAAAAAGAAGAAAATCCTGCCATTTGTGACAACATGGATAAACTGAGAGGACATTGTGATAACTAACATAAGCCAGTCACAGGAGGACAAATAACATATGATTCTGCTTACATAAGAGACCTAAGATAGACAAGCTCATAGAAGCAAAGAGGGGAATGGTCGTTGCTGGGGGCTTGGAAGAAAAGAAAGTGAGGAATTGTTTTTCAATGAATATAAAGTTTCTGTTATGCAAGATGAGCAAGTTCTAGAAATCTACTGTACAATATAGTATCTATAGTTAATATGGTATTGTGCACTTTAAAATATATTAAGAGGATAGATTTCATACACAGTGTTCTTACAAAAAAAGAACAGAGGGATACTTTTGGAGGTAAAAGATATATTTAGTATCTTGGTTGTGATGATGGTATTACAGGTGTTGGCATATGTATGAACTTATCAGAATGTATTAAATGTGTGAATGAATTTTTGGCATATCATTTTTACCTCAATAAAGCTAAACAACCCATCAAGGCTTTTTACAATAAAAATTTGTTTTCATGTATACAAATATGTGCTATTTCTACATTTTCAGAAAGAATTTAACTTTTGAAAAAAGTTTTAGAGTAGGACTCTATCAAAAAATAGCTCAACATTTATAATATTTTAGCACTTTCTTTCATTCTCAAATATTCCTTGGTCTAGATGATAAAGTTGCATTGTATGGTTAAGAAATTTGAAGAGTTGCCCTGGCTGGCGTGGCTCAGTGGATTGAGCGTGGGCTGTGAACCAAGGGGTCACAGGTTCGATTCCCAGTCAGGGCACATGCCTGGGTTGCAGGCCAGGCCCCTAGTCGGGGCCACGTGAGAGGCAACCACACATTGATGTTTCTCTCCCTCTCTTTCTCCCTCCTTTCCCCTCTCTAAAAATAAATAAATAAATAAGTCTTTAAAAAAAAAAAAGAAATTTGAAGAGTTGACACTATCAGTTGACTTTCTATATGTCAAAATATTATTAATTGAAAAAATACCCTTTAAGAATGCTGAAGTCCTGATAAGTTGAGAGCAAAAAAGCAAATTACTAAATGAAGGATGTCAATTCTATTTCTGAGAGTGAAATGTTGTGTTAGCCCCAGTTCTCTGAAAAACAGATGCAAATATGGGATTAAATGTAGAAGGATTTTATTAAGGAAGCACGGGGAAAATGGGAAGAGACCTAAAGAAGCCTGGGAGAATTGTCAGTCTGCAATGAAGTCCATACCAGGGAAGGAGAGAGGAAGAAAGGCTGAGGCTCAGGCTTGAGTGCCGCCACGCACATCTCATGGCCACCACTTCCTTATTTCAGCCCCAACACTTCCACAGACACTATCTTTTTGCCACCATCTGAGTAACCTCCACTGTAATTGTCCAACAAGTCACCTATGATTCTTTTGATGCTTCTCTAAATTTAGATGCTGCAAATCTTTAAATTTTATTCTCTCTAGATATAATATAAATTTATCCAGTGAAAAGTTCCCACTAGTTACATTTTACAAAGTGGAATTGGAGATTTTGGAAATCAAAGCTCATACAATAACCTGCCCTTGTTTAATTTATTCAGTACATCTCTTGCGTTTGAGGATAAAGTTCAACATCTTCCATGGTGAAATTTTTGATTTAGTAATTGCAATTTCCTAAAAGCTTCAAAAATTGAAGGCGTTGGTTGCTACACTCCTTGAATGTTTTCATTAAAGATCTCAAACTGATTTTGAATAGGTGCAAGAAAAATTTGGAGGACCTGTTTCCAAAAACAGTCCAATACTAATATGGTAGCATAGGTTGATTTGCAAAACAGCTCTTCAAAGGCTCAAGCATTCTGAATGGTGAAGGATAAAGTTTTCACTTTCTAAAATATGTTTTATAATTCAACATAGGCTTCATTACAACAACTTTTAAGTTAATTGTCCTGTATGTACATGTATGTCTCCATTTTGACAGCTGATGCTTCTGTTTGGATTGGTAGAACATCAGAGCTTTGGATGCAGTTGCACATCAGGTGGGTTCCACATACAGTTCTATTCCATAATAAAAACATTGTTTTTCCCACAAGTCTGTGCTTCATAATAAAATCTGTTTTGTATTTTCAGTGTTAAACCCATAATTTTTTAGCAAGAAACTTTAATATTAAACTTATTAACAATATTAGCTGTTTCACCTTTGATATACTAAACTTTGGAAAGTTTTACTCTGATTCCATGAATTGAATAGAGAATTGAATCAACATTGAAATTCACTGGGTTTGTATTTTAATCATTTTACACTGATGTAACATTGTAAATATTTGAGTATTTGTGAAGTTCTTCTAATAAAACCAGCATGTTTACATTCTTTAATAATTTCTTATGTCGCTAATATTATTTATTCACTGATAAAGTGAATTATCAGTTTGATTTTCATAGCTATATATGAAAAGTCTGAATAAAAAATGAGCCAGAAATTATTTTAGAAAAATTACTTTTTGATCTAGATGCAAAAAATCATGCTTTCTAGGGTGATGTATAAATGTGAATTCTGAAAGTGCATTTGTAAAATCATCAGTTTTGGACACTAAAAAGTCTTCTGTGCTCTAACCTTTGAACTAACTACCAACTTTTGAAATAGATGATACTGCGTCTTCAGCAGACTTGTGTCTCTTGGTTTTTAGGTGGTCATGGGTTGTAATATTGACATTTTGTGCAAAATACATTCTGTTCATCATCAATTTCTTTGAGAAATGGAAAGTCTGGACTTAATTTTTTATTAAATAAAGCATGTACTTTATTTAGATCATTACTGCTTAAAAAGTATATAGGAAAACAATATTGTTAATCAAATTATAAAGTAATTTCATTATACAATAAATAACAAAACAGTCATAAAAATAGCATTCATTATATCCTGTGAGCTCAAGAACTGGACTGTTAAGCTCTATTTTCTGCGTATATTTCATGCACACCCAACTAATTTTAATTTTCCACTAACTCTGCCTGCTAATGGCATGGTAGCCTTGGGTATTTTGCATGTCGTTGCACAAGCCACATCACAAATTGGCCGCAATTCCAGGTGTTAAAATACTTCTATCACCACTTGCAGACAGAAAGAGTTACCTGTTTCCAGGCTACAGGGAAATAGATTTAACCTATGTGTTAAAATGCTTTATTTTATCAGTGAGCACCATTATGTTGTCTTTGAAAGGGAGGTATTGGTTTTTGCACCTGCAAAGGATCAGGACACAGATTCAGGTTATTAAATGTCAAAGTGAGCAATCTGCTAACTGCACATACATCTTACATCTTACCTGATGAGATCAAGGCAGTAGCTAAAAGTGAAAAGTGGAGACCTGCACAGATCAGGTTCCCCAAGCAACAGACTCAGTGATGAAGAAGACTGGCGCACAGGATGTTTATAGGAGTGTGTTCTTGGCATCAAAACACGTGGTAGAGGTAAAAGAAGTACAACTGGGTAGAAAGAGAACTAGGCAGCAATGCAGTCACAACAAAGGCCCTGTCTGATCCCAGGGAGCTCTGGAGCGGGGATGGTTCTTATGATTGTTCAAATGGGGAAAGGATGGGCCTTTGTACCTTTGCACCTATCAGTCCCTGGATGTGGTGTCCAATGTGGGATCATATTTTGCAGTTATAAAATGAGACAATGGCTCTATCTGCATATAATTCTTGGAATTAAGTTAACAGATTTTACATTTAAGTATTTAGAGAGTAATTAGTTGAGAGCTACCAGCTGCCAACCACTCCCAGTGGCTGCAGGAGTGAGTGCATTGGTCTTTGGAGGAGTCAGGGCAGCAGATCTTGGCATCTACTACTTCTCCAAACACATCCCAGGGTACCTTAATATAATTATTCATAACAATGCCTCATTAAAAAAGAAAAACCTGAGACAATGCTAAACTGGACAGGAGTCAGAATAGCAGGTGTAATTCAGCACTGTCCTAGACAAACTGGCCTGTATGACCAGGCTCACCCTTCCCCTGGTTCTCCTCTCTTTGGAGAAAGTGATCATCCTTTGGCCTCCACTATCCAGTCTCGTCCTCTGCCTACCTCTTAAATATTTGTCTTCCCTCAAGGATCCCATATGTGTCACTTTTTCTTATTACTCTCGACCCAGGTCAATGTCCATATCAATGACTTCAACTCATTCAAAAAACTTTTGAGTGAATTTTACGTTTCAGATAATGTGCTAATCTCTGGAGATATTTTTTTAAAAAAATAAGATCTCATCTATGAAGCTGAATAGAGGTAAACACATGAGTCTATGGAAGTATATAAAAGATTCATCAAAGGGCACTGAATCCAAATCATATGAGGGAGCTTAGGGTCAGAGAAGACTTTCTGCCTTAAGAGTTGTTAGAGGAAGAATAGAAATCAGTGGGCAAAGAGTAGGAGAAAAGATTTTTCATGTAGATGATGTAGCATGGCACATTCTAGCAGGTAAAAATATTTCAGAGTGAGTGGGTTTTGTAGGGATGAAACAGAGGACATGTGGCTACATAAAGGACATATAGAAGTTTGGAACTTTTTCTTGGAAACTATGATTGAGATTCAAAAAAGATTTTCAGTTAAATACCATCATCAAATGCATTTTGAGAAATCAAACTGACAACAATGCAGAAAATGGTTTAGATTGGACAAGAGGTGATAACTGTAGAATCCAGGAAGAAATATGGGGCTTAATCTAAATCTGTTCAAGTGATGTTGGAATAAAAAGGACTATTTGGAGGACTTCTGGTCAAGATGGAGGCATAGGTAGATACACTGTGCCTCCTTGCACAACCAAACTTCAGGACAACAAAGATTTAGAAACACAAAAACAACCAGATCTGACAGAAAATTGAACTGTAAGGCAGTTCAACAACCATTCATCCAGACCAGTAAGGGGGTGGAGTCAGTGGCCCTCAGAGAGGTGTTGCGGCAGAAAAAAAGTGGTGGTGGGTGGTCCCAGGAGTGCAGGGCTGGCAGACCCAGGCACGCAGGTGGTGGCTAGCAGAACCTGGGAGCCCAGAGCAGCTGGCCGACTGTGGTCACACATTCGCACACAGATAAACCAGGCAAAAACAGGAGACAGACTGATCAACCCAGGGCCCCAGCACCGGGAAATAAAGCCTAAAAGCACCAATTGAAAACACTTGTGGGGGTTCAGGTGCCAGGAGAGACTCCCAGCCTCACAGGAGAGTTTGTTGGAGAGACCCACAGGGTCCTAGAACATACACAAGCCCACCCACCCAGGAACATGCACCAGAAGGGCCCAATTTGCTTGTGGGAAGCAACGGAAGAGACTGAAATACGAGAGAGAGTGGAGCAAACACCATTGTTCCCTCTCTGACCTCTCCCCCACATACAGCATCACAACCCAGCAACTGGGTTGACCTGCCCTGGTGAACACCTAAGGCTCCACCCCTCACTAAGTAACAGGCATGACCAGATCAAAGACCCGGAGCCAATTCATCTAAGTGACCAAGAGAGAGCCAACCTATCAGATGCAGAGTTCAAAGCACTGATCATCAAAATGCTCACAGAATTGGTTGATTTTGCTCACAAATTAGATGAAAAAATGCAGGCTACAATCCGTGAAATGAAGGAAGATGCACGGGGAACTGATAGAGATGGAAGGAAAACTGGGACTCAAATCAATGGAGTGGACCAGAAGGAAGAAACTAACCAAACAGAAAACGAGGAAGAAACAAGAATTCGAAAAAATGAGGAGAGGCTTAGGAACCTCCGGGACATCATTAAACGTCCCAACATCCGAATTATAGGGGTCCCAGAAGGGGAAGAAGAAGAGCAACAAGTGGAAAACTTATTTGAACAAATAAAGGAGAACTTCCCCAATCTGGCAAAGAAAACAGACTTCCAGGAAGTCCAGGAAGCTCAGAGAGTCCCAAAGATGTTGGACCCAAGGAGGAACACACCAAGGCACATCATAATTACATTAGCCAAGATTCAAATGAAGGAGAGAATTCTAGAAGCAGCAAGAGATAAGGGGACAGTCACCTACAAAGGAGTTCCCATCAGACTGTCAGCTGATTTCTCAAAAGAGACCTTACAGGCAAGAAGGGGCTGGAAAGAAATATTACAAGTTATGAAAGGCAAGGACCTACATCCAAGATTGCTCTATCCAGCAAAGCTGTCATTTAGAATGAAAGGGAAGATAAAGTGCTTCTCAGATAAGGTCAAGTTCAAGGAGTTCATCATCACCAAGCCCTTATTATATGAAATGTTAAAGGGACTTACCTAAGAAAAAGAAGATAAAAAATATGAACAGTAAAAAGACGGCAAACACACAGTTATTAACAACCACATCTAAAACAAAAGCAAACTAAGCAAACAGCTAGAACAGGAACAAACACAGAAATGGAGATCATATGGAGGGTTAGCAAGAGGGGAGTGGGAGGAGAGAGGAGGAAAAGGTACAGAGAATAAGTAGCATAGATGGTGGGTAGAAAATAGACAGGGGGAGGATAAGAATAGTGTGGCAAATGTAGAAGCTAAAGAAGTTATGACGCATGGACATGAACTAAAGGGGGGAATGTGGGTGGGAGGGGGTGCAGGGTGGAGGGGAATGAAGTGGGGGAAATGGGACAATTGTAATAGCATAATCAATAAAATTAAATTAAAAAATAAAAAGGACTAATTGGAAAACATTACAAAGAAACTTGATATATAGGAAAAATAGATATTGGGTAAAAGAAATGGATAGAGGACTCAAGTTTCTCACCAGGATAATGGCTAGGTAGTAGTGCCACTCACTAAGAACAAAAATAATATAGAACAAGGAATAAGTTCAGGGGTAAGAGCTGGTAAGCACAATTTCAACTTGTTGCATTTGAAGTGCTTGTGAGACATCCAAGAGATGATGTATAACAGCCAGCTGCATACATAAGAGTGGAGTTCAAAGAATAAATATGGGCTGGAGATATACATTTTGGGAGGTCAAAATTATGTAAGTGATGTGGAAGAAATGCAAGGAAATAAGACTAACCAACAAAAATCTACTGAGTCAGAAAGAGAAAGATAAATCAATCAGAGGAGGACACCAAAATTTATGGAATGAGTAGAGGAAGAAAAGTCTTCCAAGATGGCTAAGCATTCAAAGAGATAGGAAACATCTCATAAGTTAAATACCACAGAAATCACAGGATTTAATTTGAAGGGGCTGGTTTGAAGAAGACAGGATGATTAAAAAAAAAAAACAGTGAGACATTAAGTTTTATAATAGAAGAATAAAGAAGTGTCCATTGATAACAAAAAAGAGAGCATTAAAAATTTTGCCAAGAGCAGTCTCAGTGTTGGAACAGAAGTCAAATTGCAATTGATGGACACTGAGTTACAGAGGAGACAGCATAAATATGAATATAAGACACACATTTGGGGGTACAGAAGGCAGAAGGGGTAGGAGACAAAAACAAATCGAGGGGTGAGATGGGATTTGTTGTTGCTTTTAAGATGAAGGAATCTAGAATATGTTTACATGCTAAGAAACAGCCAGAAAAGAGGTAAAGTTTGAAGACACAAGAGAGAAAAATGATACCTGGGACAAGGTCACTAAGAAAAAGGAAGAAGAAAATTTGAGTAGGGGATGTGAAAAAAAAAAGAAACCCAGAACAAAAGTAAAGGTAAATGCCATTATGGATCCACTTGTATCCCTAAAAAATACGTGTTCAAGTTCTAAACTGTGGGGGGGGCTCCACCTGCAGGGCCCCCCTGGCTGCCACAGATGAGAATAAGTCTACCAGGACATGATCTGCTTGGGGAGGAGAGGTCGCCAATCTCTCAAAGGAGAAGAGCCTAGAGCCTTTTCCTCAATGGGTTTTTATTAAATTCATTTTGCACAGAAATACAGGTAAAGTTCATTAATCATTGTCAGGCAGTAAGGAGCAAACAATAGATAACACACAAAGAACTATGAGGGCTTATTCTGAATCAGGGTCTGTTAGCTAAAGAGCTACAAAACTTTGTGAAACAAACTCATTTCCTGCTGGGATCCTTATCATTTAATTGAGAGCATTCTTAGCAAAGCAGGTTTCACAGGATTTTATATATTCTTTCTTAGGCCTGATCACCTGAGGAACCTGCCCTTTCCAGCACAGGGGTGCACAGCTCTCTGTCATTGTTTCACGCTTAAGTCAGGCAGGGGAAGTAAGGCAGCCAAGAGATTAGGAGAATTCTCACAAACAGAATGAGGATTCAGGCTATGTCAAAGCTGAGGGTCCATCACCACCTTCTGCTGTAGCCTCCCAAGTCCTTCCCTGAGGCCTCCAAATGATCATGCCTGTCTTAGGTCATTCCCCCCTTGAGGAATCTTACCCATCATTGGCTAACCAATCAAGCGTTGGGGGACAGTTAAGGATGAAGTACAAGGAGCAGAAGTGGTGTTCCTGCCAGGGCAATAAGCTTTGTCTCCTTAGTGGCTCATTCTCTGAAGGTCGCTCACTCAGCCTTAGCCATGGGGGGGTTACAGGTCCTGAAACCAGGCAGGGTGGTTCCCAACACTAAACACTACAAATAAATGTTCAATGTAACTTCATTCGGAAATAAATTCTTTGCAGTTGTAATTAAATTAAAACAAGGTGCTTTCTTGGCCAGGTGGCTCAGATGGTTTGAGCACTGTCCCATATACCAAAAGGACACAGGTTTGATTCCCAGTCGGGGCACATACCTAAGCTGCATGTTCCATCCCTGATCAGGTATATATGGGAGGCAAACGATCAATGTTTCTCTCTCACATTAAGGTTTCTCTCTCTCTAAAAAAAAAATCAATAAACATATCCTCAAGTGAGAATTAAAAGATTAAAATTAAAACTAAAATGATGTTATAAGGTCTTACTGGATTGGAGGGGTGAGGGGGTCATAATCCAATGACTGAAGTCCCCATAAAACAATGACAATTTAGACATAGGCACCAAGCACAGAGAAAAGAAGGTCATGTAAACCTGGAGATTTTTTTAAACAAAATACACTATTTTGGTGTGAAACTAAATTTAGCAAAAGAAGTTTTATATTTGGTTGAGTTTGGGTAATTGCAATGCTTGTTTTCAGGTCTCTAACCAACTAGTGATGCTGACCAACAGAATATCTTGAGACCAAATGACCAAGACTCAAGAGCTTTACTTTCTTTACTCCCTGGCCTGGAAAATAAGAAAGAAATGCCATTCATAATATGATTTGGGAATCATGGAACTGGCACTTAATTCACAGGTACTGATAGTGATAGAAATTTTGTTCTTGTGAATAACTTAATCTCTCCCCTGTAAACTCTTATTGATTGCCATTGTAAATTATTTTGTCCAATGTTTTCATTCCCTCTGCCCAGGTGATCATATATTCAAAAATAAGAAAGTTCAAATTAATGTTTTACTTGAGTCTTTCTTCAATTTTTTTAGTCAATTGCTTTATGACCTTCAAATGATTTGTAATGCAAATGAGAGAATCTCAGAAGTTACAAATTGGATTCTGACCTCTTAAATCAACTTCATTTAAATAGTTCCAACTACAGGAAAGAACAGATGTTCTTGCTTTAGGGGTGAAAAGAATCACAATTTGAAATGTCAGTTGCCTCAGGCAGGCATATCACATTGAGTTGTGTTTAAACATGGCTTAAAGCTAGTTTCACAGTGAATTGTAATAAAGTCAGTAAAGTTATTCCTTTTCAACTATAGTAGAAGAAGGATATCAATTTTAATATTACTTAACATAGGAAAAATGGTTGATGTACATAACATCTACCTTTACATAATAATAGTTTTTCTCTAAAAGAAACTAAAATTTAGCCACTGGCTGGTATGGCTCAGTGGATTGATCACCAGCCTGTGAACCAAAAGGTTGCTGGTTCAATTCTCAGTCAGAACACATGCCCGTGCTGCGGGCCAGGTCCCCAGTAGGGGACACACGAGAGGCAACCACACAATGATGTTTCTCTCCTTCTCTTTCTCCCCTCCCCTTTCTCTAAAAATAAATAAATAAAATATTTTTAAAAGACACAAATAGATAAGTCTAATAAAATAGAAAGTTCAGAAACATTCATTCATGAGATCCATATATATGGTATGTGATAAAGTTAGTAGCTTAGTGATAAAGAGATGATGAAGTTTAATTTGTTGGATATAAAGTTAGATCTTTACATCATGGACAACCAAAGATTCATTCCACATTTAGTTCTTTTCAGCACTGAAAAGAACTAAATGTGTGAAATAAAAACATAGCAAATCTAGTAAGCAATGCAGATTAATAGTCATCATCTTGAGAGATGTAGGTATAAACTCTAAATTAAAAAAAATAAATGCTAGATAGAACACTGACAGATTAAACTTCAGAACATTTCAACAATTTTATATATCTCAAAAGACTTTTTAAAATTAAACAAACTTGACCTGGCTGGCGTAGCTCAGTGGATTGAGCGCGGGCTGCGAACCAAAGGGTTGCAGGTTCGATTCCCAGTCAGGGCACATGCCTGGGTTGCAGGCCAGGCCCCTAGTGGGGGCCACGTGAGAGGCAACCACACATTGATGTTTCTCTCCCTCTCTTTCTCCCTCCCTTCCCCTCTCTAAAAATAAATAAATAAAATCTTTAAAAAAAATAAATAAAATTAAACAAACTTGAATAAAATTTCACATATATAAGACAAATAAACATTTACAAATGAATGAAAAAAATGTTAAATACCCTAACCAAAAAGAACAGTATGAATAAACAATTCACAAAATAATACATTCGAATTGTTAATAAGCATATGAAAAATGTCTTACTATGGCTCAAATTAATGTCAAAAAAAGAAATTTCATAGGAAATATTTAATTGCTGAAGCTTAAAATTTTTTCAATGCCCAGAATCACTGTTAGTAGGAATACTCTTTGGTAAACTCTTTCTGAAGACTGTGGTAGTCAAAACAACGGCCCTCTAAAGTATTTATGTCTTAATCCCCAGAACCTGTGAATATGTTAACTTTACGTGTCAAAAAGGACTTTGCAGGTGTGATTAAATTAAGCATCTTGAGATGGGGTCATTATCCTGGGTTATCCACATGGTTTCAGTGTAGTCACAAGGATCCTAACAAGGCAAAAAGTCAGAGTTGGAAAAGGGAAATAAGGACAGGGGAAGCAGAAGTCAGAGAGAAAGAGATTTGAAGATGCTACACTCCTGGCTTTGAAGATGGAGGAGGAGGCCAAAAATCAAAGAATGCAGGAGCCTTTTAGAAGCTGAATAGGCAAAGCAACAGATTCTCCCCTAAACCTCCATAGAAATGCAGCCTGGCCGACACCTTGAATTTAGTACTTTGGACCTCCAGAACTGTAATACATTTTTGTTGTTTTATACCAAGTTTGTGGTAATTTATACAGCAGCAATAGGAAATTCATACAAGAGCAATGGGATAACTTTAAAAATTATACCTATTCTGGGACATTATCTCTATTTCTAGGAATTGATCTTAAAGACGCTATCAAAGAGCATAAATAGCTAACTAAAAGTACATTCGCTGCAACATTGTTTGTGATAGTCAACAGTTGGAAGCTACCTAAGTGTTAAACCATAGGGGATGCATTAAATAAATTACTTTATGTCCTCAATAAAAATAATCAACACAGCAATCATAAATCAGCTGCTGGAAAAACATCTAGATAAATGGGAAAAGTCACTTAAAAAAGATAGTATGCAAAACTACATTGTTTTCATGTTGATTTCAGTCTATCAATGGTGATGCTATTAGCAAAAGATACCTGGGGGCACTCGCCTGGCCCTGTGGAAGCCCCCATAAACATCTCCCTGTGAGAGCCAATGTGTGGCTAGAGCGGCCCTCATAGTTCTTAGGATTGCAAGACAAACTTCAGCAACAACCACCAGGGAATGCTGAAAAGAAACGTTTACTACTCACAGGTGTTGGAGCGTATATGCATGAGGTTGCAGGGAGAGAGGGAGAAAATGCTGTTTGACTTGGGGTTCTGCCTTTATTGGGTTGAGGGTGGGATGCCTAGTGTTTCGAGGGTTTACTCTTTATTAGTGAAATTAAAACTTAAGAGCAGGAATTAGGGTGTGAGAAGGGAAAAGAGCAGGATTATTCAATCAGTCAGTTATCTTGGTCAACCAGAACTTTCTAAAAGGGAAACTTCTAAATGTTTTGCTGGTAACCATGTCATAAAGGTGACACTATGTTTATTAGAGGTGAATGTCTTCACCTCAGCAATTGAAACCTTAGTGTCAGGTGCTTACATTACAATCAAAAAGTTTACTGTTGAGCACTTATACTACATACATATAGTATAGTACCAATTTTTTTAAAGATATATATCCTAGTATGTCCAAAATGTTTATGTTTGCCTCTGGGTGGTAAAATTACAGGTGATTTTCCTTTATACTTTGATAGGGACTAATTTTATACTCAACAACATTTACACAGGTATGAAATAATTACATACATACCTACTTGCTAAAAGAGCCTATGCAATATAATTATATTCACAAATATCAATATCAATTATTATACACTGTAAAATAGCCTCAAGGTGTAAGATAATTGTGTTTTCCTCCATGATAAACAATCCCAGCCTCCCCAATTATTGAAGACTGAATTAGATCAGCTCTACTGCACAAACAGAACCTTCCAGTGGCACATCACTACCACTCTTTTCATGACTGACATGTTTCCCCAAACTGGAAATTAATCATGAAAGTTACCTGAGAACAGCAAATAACCAGCTGGTTGCTACTGGTCTTAACATTACGTACAAAAAGGTATCTGACTTTCGGCTACTTTCTAGTATGTCAGATTTGTAAATGGCTCTTGTTTTTCTTTGATACTCAAGGATCTTTTTTCACTTGATGTTTGTGATTTGATAGGTTAGACTACCATCAGTTAAATAAGAAATACAGTTAACTCTTGAACAACAAGGCATAGGTCTGCTTATACAAGGACTGTCCAGAAGGTATCCAGCCATCTAATATGAAAAATAGAGATATTTATTGAAAAAGATACAAGATACAAGAAATACTGTACATAGGACAGTGACACCTCAATCCCCTTCAAAGTAGGTACCTTGAGACCTCACACTGTTCTCCCAAATGCCAACAGCTGCCCTGTAGTATTTTCCTGAATTTCATCAACAGCCTGAAATCTCTTGCCTTTGAAAGGCGATTTTAGTTTTGGAAAAGCCAGAAGTCACAGGATGCCAAATCAGGGCTGTAGGAAGCCTGAGTCACCTGGGTGATTTGATGTTTTGCAAAAAATTCTGCATGAGATGTGATGCATGAGCAGGTGTGTTGTAGTGATGAAACTGCCAATCACCAGTTGCCCATAGCTGCGGCCTTCTGAATCATCAGAATAGTTTCTGCAGAGGAATGTTCAAGCTTAATGCAAAAGCTGATGCAGATTCATTGCTCTGCTCACTTAGTCATTTTGAATGTGACGGCTACACAGTACACATGCTCATTCAACAGCATCTACTACCCCCACTGACTAGTACAGTGAAGTCATCACTGTTCACGCATGTGCATTCCAGTCCACTCTTCTTGTCTGCCAGGTTACATTGATGTCACGAACAAACAATTCTCAGTATATTAACAATGGCTGGACTTTTTCCAGACAGACCTTGTATGTGAATATTTTTGGATAAATATTGTAAATGTATTTTCTCTCCCTTATGTTTTCCTTTTTTTAAAAATTTTTTTAATCAGTATTTTTTAAATTGTTGATATTGTACAGTTTTCTGTCTTTTACCCTGCCCCCAGCCCACCACCCCAGCCCTCCCCACCTTCCTCACATTTCCTTAATATTTTCTTTTCTCTGTATTATTTTATTGTAAGAATACAGAATATAATACATATAACATATAAACTATATATTAATTGACTGTTATTTACTGTTTCTCTTACTAGTAAGGCTTCCAGTCATCAGTAGATTATTAGTAGTTAAATCTTTGGGGAGTCAAAAGTTACACATGGATTTTTGATTGTGGGTGGGGGGGGGGGTGTCAGCTCCCTAACCCTTATATTGTTCAAGGGTCAACAGTATATCTATATAAGCATAATCATGGACTTAAAAAGAGAAGAGAAGGATGATGAATTAAAGAATAAAAATTTAAACCACATACCTCCTTTAACTTATTCTAAATCCCCCCCTTAATGATGTAATGCTCAAACTGAAGATTCATAAATAGAACAGAATGGTAAAACAATAATTCAAATAAAGGGCTAATGATTTTTAAAGACATTTTAACACTTAAAATCAATTGTGTTACTGACACAGGAGCATAAAGGCTATAAAAAATGTTCTGAATCCCAAAGAAATTCTTGACAACTGCCAATATTTTAATTATTTAGTTTTCTTTCAAAAAATGAATTTGAATAATGGTGTCTAAGCTTGTGACAGATATCATTTCTTAAATTATTAATAAGTATCATGCCCTTCCCTTTTAGGGGATGGATGGGAATAGCACAGTAGAAGAAATATCTGTTTTAAAAGTTTGGTGATTTTTATAAAACTCCAGCCCAAAACATTGTCCTTTACACTTTAAAAGAGTAAATATTGATGTTATGGCATAAAAATTATACCTCAATAAAGAATTATCATTATACTATTTAGTGTCCATTATCAAAAGGAACCATGTAACAGCTGATTAACCAAATATCTGGAAACTTTAATTCCTAATAATCTAAGAATGTAAAAATAATGATAAGAAAACCTAGAGAAATATATCATTAATTTGTCCCTTAGATTTTTTTTCTCTTTTAACTATCAGCTCTCACTCAACCATTGCTTACGTGCTGGATTCCAACAATTTTATGTTTGAATTTTCAAAAATGCTGATGTATTATGATAAATGTTTAATAGAAGACACAAAAGTAGGGGGTTACATCAGCAAAATGGTAGAATAGGAAGCACCAGACTCTCCCTCCAGCAATGAGACACTGAATTAATAATACACACACCAGTTCCCTTTGTGGGAAATCTGGAAAACAATTAAAAAGCCTCTGCACCACAGGCAAGTATGAAATCAGCCAAGAGGAAAACTCATGGCACCCCTTCTCTGTAGCCCCTCTTCCTGATATAGCATTATCAAGAGTAAACTCTGAATGCCTGACTTCTCCCTCAGGAGGGAAAAGTTTGAGCATGTGTTCAATATTGTAACTTTTCAGGGGGCTGACGAGGGAGTGGTTTCTGTCTGGTCTATCTCGGAGAGCATACTTCCAATTTCACTTATGAGGACAGCATTACCCTGATTACAAAGCCAATCAGACAAGAAAATAAAACTGCAAGCCAATATAAATGCAAAAACCCTCAACCAAATACTAGCAAACTGGATCCAACATCATAATGAAAGGATTGTACACTGTAAACAAGTGGGATTTATCCTGGTATGCAAGAATGGCTCAACACACAAAAATAAGTTAATGTTATTCCCCACATTAATAGAACAAAGGAGAAAAATCCCATGATCCTATCAATAGTGAAAGATAAAGTATTTGGCAAAACTTAACACACTCATGATAAATAACACAAACTAAGGAAGAAATTATCTAAATGTAATAAAGCCACATATGACAAGCCCATAGTCAACATCATGCTCAACAGTAAAAAACTGAAAGCTTTTCCTCTAAGATCGGGAACAAGGTGAGATTGCCTACTTTTGCCACTGCTACTCAATGTAGTACTGTGGTCCTTCCTAGCTAGAGCAGTTGGGGGAAAAATAATAAAAGGCATCAAAATTGGAAAAGAAGAGGTGAAATTATCTCTGCTTGAAGATGACATCATTTCATATGCAGAAAACCCTGAACATTCTGGGGAAAAAAATGTTAGAAATAATTTTAAAATTCAGAAAAGTTGCAAGATACGAACTCAAAATATAAAAACACATTGTGTTTCCACATATTAACAGTAATCCATCCAAAAAAGGAAATTTAGAAAATTCCATTTAACATAGCATCAAAAAGAATAAAATACTTAGAAATAAACATAACCAAGGAGATGAAAGACTTGTACATTGAAATCTATAAAATATTGCTGAAAGAAATTTAAAGTGGTATATTTCAATAAATTATAAGAAATCCTGTGTTCATGGACTAGGAAACCTATTATTGTTAAAATTTCTATCCTAACAGAAGCAATCTATAGATTCAGGTAAACTCTATCAAAGTACGAATACCATTTTTTTACAGAAATAGAAAAAAATCCTAAAAATCATTGGAATCACTAAACACCTTGAATATCCAAAATTTTTTAATAAATAAAAATGAAGCTGGAGGCCTTACACTTGCTCACCTCAAAATATATTAGAATACTACAGTAATCAAAACAGTATGGTACTGGCATAAAGACAGACATATAGACCAATGGAACAAAGCAAAGCCCAGAGATAAATCCATGTACATATGGTCCACTGATCTCAACAAGAATGCCACAACTACGCAATAGGGAAAACATAGTCTCTCCAATAAATAGTGTTAAGAAAACTGGATATTCTCACGCAAAAAAAAAAAAAAAAGATTGGACACTTACACCAGACACAAAAAATCAACTCAAAATAGATCAAAGATTTAAATGTCATACTTCAAAATCTTCAAAACATTGGTCTTGATGCTGAGTTCTTAGATTTGATACTAAAAATCATAAGCAGCAAAAGTAAAAATAAATAAGTGGGAATACATTGAAATTGAAAACTTCTGTGTGGCAAGAGAAACAATTGACAAAGTAAAAAGCCACCATGCAGAATAAAGAAAATATTTGCAAACTATACATCTAATAAAAACTTCATATTCAAAATATATAAAGTAATCCTACAACACAATTACAAAACAAAAGACCTGATTTTAAAATGGGGCAAAGGTCTTAGACATTTCTCTACAGAAGGCATGAACATGGCCAACTGGTATATGAAAAGATGCTCAATTTTACTAACTATCAGAGAAATTCAAGAAAAAACACAGTAAGATATTATCTCATGCCTGTTAGAATGACCACTGTTGGAACTCTTGTGAGATGTTGAGAATGTAAAATGGTGCAACCATTATGGAAACCAGTACAAAGGTTCCTCAAGCCCTGGCTGGCGTGGCTCAGTGGATTGAGCACCAGCCTGTAAACTGAAAGGTCCTGGGTTCTATTCCCATTCAGGACACACGCCTGGTTTGGGCCAGGTCCCCATCACAGGGCATGTGAGAGGCAACTGATCACTATTTCTCTCACACATGGATGTTTCCGCCCCTCTCTTTCTCTCTCCCTCCCCCTCTCTCTGAAAATAAAATCCTTTAAGAAAAAGCTGCCACAAGAAAATTAAAAATAGAACTATCATGTGATCTAGCAACCCCATGTCTGGGTATTTATCCAAAAGAATTGAAAACAGGATTTTGAAGAGATATTTACAATCCTATATTGATTGTTGCATTATTTACAATATTTGAGAGGTAGAAATAATCTCTTGACTGTCAGTAAATGAATAAATAAATTATGGTAGAAGATACAAATAATGGTAAGATCACCCATGTTCATAAACTGGAAAATTTAGTATTGTTAAAATGTCTGTAGTTACAGATTAAATGTAATCCCTATCAAATTTCCAATGGCATTTTTCACAGAAATAGAACAAACCATCTAAAATTTGGGATAGCCAAAGTAATCTTAAGAAGAATAAATCTGGCAGTATCATCTCCTTGACTTCAAACTATACTACTAACTATAGTAATCAAAGCAGTATAGTATTGGTGTAAAAACAGAAAAGAATAAAGCATAGAAATAAATTGTTTTAGTATAAATTAGAAGGATTAGGTATCAGTGTTTGGCTTTTAAAGAGCTAAAATTTTCATATATGTGCATATTATTCTTCAATAGGTAATCATATTTCTAATGTGCTTAATATAAATCACCTGTGTGTTTATTTTAATTTTTAATTGTAATACAGCCATGCACTGCATAAAGGATGTTTTGGTCCATGGTGGACAACATGTACAACAGTGGCTCCATCAGGTAATGGAGTTGAAAAACTATAGCCTAGTGATGTCACAGTTGTCCTACATGGCAGTACAAAGGCTGCAAAATTGACAAGACCATGGTTCAGATAACAAACACTTTAACCTGGGAGTGGATGCAGGTAACACTGAGGAGCTCTTAGAGGTGGATCCTGAGAAAATGACTACCGAGGAGTTGTTGGAACTGGAACAGAAATGCATAGCTGAAGAAGAGACAAGAGAAAAGAAAACTGCAGGAGAAGAAGAACCCCCAAGAAAATTCACAGTGAAGGGTTTAGCAGAAGCTTTTGCAGACCTTAACAAGCTCCTGAAAAAGTTAAAAACAGAGACCCCAATGCCAAAAGGTTTTCATTGATAGAGAGGAATGTTCATGGTGCCTTACCTGCTTACAAGCAAATTTATGATGAAAAATAGAAATAAATCAAGCGTAACCACCATAAAAACATGTCTGAAAGAAGTGACACGTCCTCAAGCAGAGCCTTAGGCCGGTCCTTCGGGAGGTGTTCCAGAAAAAGGCATTGTTACCGTAGGAGACAACAGCTCCATGGGTGTTTCTGTCCTAAGCCCTTCCAGTGGAACAAGATGTGGAGGTGGAAGACAGTGACATTGATGATCCTGATCCTGTGTCAGCTCATAGTGATGTGTGTGTTTGTGTCTTAGTTTTTAACAAAAACATTGAAAAGGTTAAGAAAATTTAATTTAAAGAGTAGGAATAAAGCTTATAGAATAAGGATAGAAAAAAATATTTTTGTACAGCTGTGCAATGTATTCATGTTTTAGGTTTATAAAGTAAAGCTACAGTAAGCTCAGGGTAATTTATTATTAAAGGAACAATAATCTTCTTAAAAATTTAGTGTAGCCAAAGAGTACAGTGTTTATAGAGTCCACAGTTGTGAAGTACCGTGCAGTTCTAGGTCTTCACACTCACTCCCCAGTCACTCCAAAACTCACCCAGAGCCACTGTCAGCCATGCAAGCTGCATGTAAGGTAAGTGTCCTATACAGGTGTACGACTTTTTTCTCTTTTATGTCACATTTTTACTGAACATTTTCTATGTTTAAATACACAACTATTTATCATCAATTTACAATTACCTACAGTACTCAGTACAGTAACCTGCTGTTCAGGTTTGTAGTCTAGGAGCAATAGGCTACACCATCTAGGTGTGCGTAAGTGCACACTGTAATGTTCGAGCAATGAAATCGCCTCATGATGCATTTTCCAGAACGTACCCCTGTCTTTAAGTGATGCATGACTGTCCTACATATTTCGTGGTACTGCCTTTCCTAGCCACAATTGACTGGCCTGAGTGGTAGACATAGTCCCAAGGACAATTCACATACAAGGTAGCACAGGATCTATGGCTTAAAATAGCCTGGCTCAAACATTTGAGTTAAAAATTCATGCTTAACAATTGAGTTAAAAATTTGAGTGGCTGCCATGAAGTAGAAACAAGCCTGACAACCACAGCACTGCGCAGGCCAAAGGTCTGAGGGAGCCAGGATGATGACTCAAAGTGTTCCTGGATGGCTGCCTCAATTCATAAATAGAAGAGCAAAAATTCAGGTTGCCATGTATTTTAAGGTACCCTTTAAAACTGACACCAAGCTATTAAATATACATTTAAGGCATCATATAATATGTACATTGATTTTTCATTCTACCTTTAGAAATGCACACTATCCCTACCCATACTTAAAAGTCAGGAATTCCCTCTTCTCTCAATTCTGATTTAACTTTTGACTTTTAAATATGTAAATCAATATTAGAGATGAATGGTATTGAGAATAGTAAAGCCTGGCAAAGAGCTAATATAAACTTTACAGAATAGATAAAGCTTTCACAAACAATAATTTTATAATTGTGTAGAAATTGTACTATTGAACCCATCAAAAGATCGTTCTTATCTCCTGACATTTGATTGACAGTTCGCTGAGGTTATACAAACATGTCCCTCATCTGTGACTTACACAAGGAGCTCAGCTCCGGCAAAACTACTTAGCAGGCCGAGTTTGTCCCTGCACCTCCCCTTAGTCAGAGTTGTCCAGTACAATTGTGCTACATCCTTGTACTTTCCGGATCCTGAAGCATCACTCCAGGATTTTCCTGATATGGTTCCTCCTTAACAAAATGTAACCGTGCTGAGCCCAGGCAGATTATAGGCTTAGGCATCTCATAAAAATGAATTTACTTAAAGGATTAATGAGTAATAATGGTTCAAGCGTAAGCCTTCCAGGTAAACCTAGGCCTGAAATACCCTAACCTAAAGGAAAAATTGAGCAGGAATTTCAGGCTGCATTTGGAACCTATGCGCTTTGGCCTGCTCACAGCTCATAGAGGTCAACATGCTGCAATCTATGCTTAGGTTATTCAGTCTTAAGCACTAAAAAACATATTAAGACATTTATGTGAAGTCACAATTTTTCAATTACTTGTATATAATGTATGGGACATTACATACAAGTAATGTATAAATTTTTAAATCAGGACATTTAAAAATGTCCTTTCTTTAAATCAGGACATTTACTAAAGCTGGTAAACACATTTTCAGTGTCATTAGACTTCTCATGATTTTCCTAAGGGCCTCCCACAAATATAAGATGGACAAGCGACAGTCTGGAGCAGGTGTTAACGCACATGAAGCCACAAGGCAGCCGCGCTCAGAGACAAAGGACTGTGGGCTCAGTCTAGGTCCAGATAGCTGGCACTCACTAGATGTATGACCGCTGGCAAGTGTCTTAACTAATCTAAATCTCAGGTTCCTCAGCCATAAACTGGAGGTAACAGTAGAGAATTATGAGGATTAAATGAGAAAATGCATATAAAGCACATGTAATACCATGAGTATATAAGAACTCAATGTATGCTGACTGTCATTATTAATCAGTACATTGTCTACTGAATATGTATTTGCTGTTTACCATTAGTAACTATAATTTAATTTTTTTAAGACTAAATCAGAACCAATTTTGACTTAATATTTTCTGGTTATTATATTCGATATGGAAATGACTTGACTGTTTTTTCTGAATAGAAAAATATACAAACTCACTGCCATTCAAATAATAAATTATACAGAAAAAAATCACTGAAATTTTATACATTGTTATTACTTTAATAATAACACTTCTTTCCAAAAGCAGGATTAATTGCAGAGCTCTTGTTTTATGATCTCTATTCATAAACTAGTCATAACAATGGCAAGGTAGCTTTCTCTTTTTAGAGTAGCAGAGAGACTACAGGTGAAGCTTCTGGCATCAGCCAGTCTAGATTCAAATCCAACTTTACCACTCACTGGACATACCATTCACTTCCTTACCTGGGAAGTGGAGTTGTTGTAAAAGAAAAAAAATCAAAGGAGTTAATACATAAAGTACTGAAACGGTACTTGGTATGTAGTAAGTGGTATGTAAGAGTTTCTTATTATATATATAGATATACAAATGAACCTATGAGATGTTGTTATGTAAGTAAAAAGCAGCTCATAGAAGTAGTTATGTGTAATATTATCCCATTTGTAGGAAAAAAGAATAAAGTTAATAATAATATATCTATTTCCATATAAGCATAAAAATATTTGAAAGGCTATACATAAAACTGCTGACATGATTATCTTGGGGAGGGGCTTTTCACTGGCTTTACAATGTTTCAAATATTGCAAACTTCATGTGCAGTATTATTAAGAAATCAATAAAAATGGTTCAACTTCAAATTATATTTTTTGAGGTAGAGAAAATAAAAAGAGAAAGTATAGGAAAACAACAAAACTAGGTTTTCAGGAAGATGACAATAGTTATTTTGTTTTCATGCTATGCTAGGAAAACAGAGCTTAGAGTTTAGAGAATTAAGTGCATTAATAGTGGAAGCATATTATAGTAAACCGAAAGTAATAACTTCCTTGTACTTAAGGGACATTATTTATGTGATTTAAAGAAAAATTGCAAAAGGAAAAAAATTAAGTACCTTTAAACTTGCTCATAAATACACCCAAGTGTTAAATTTAACATAAAAGTGGCTGAAGCATGAACTACTAAATAGAAATAAAACCACAACATATTTCCCCTTTACTTTACCTGGCAACAATACCACATAAAACGTGAAGCTCCTTTAGTGGCCAAATTGTATATATTCTGCCTAATTTATAGAGAAATAATCTCTATCAAACATAAAATTTGAAAATAAAGTTCGCAAATTTTGTTTCATATTTTGTTTCATACTCTATGATATCTTTTCTAAGAATTAGTATAGTGCCTATTAGCAGGTTGCTTTAACTATAAAACAGTTTCTCCAACTATAAAATAGGGAAAATATTCAATGAGTATTCAGTGAGAACATGCAGTTCTCATGCAGAACATGAGAACAACAGTTTTGGACTTTCACATTCTAGCTATAAGCTTTTACTTACATGACAACATGAAAGAATAATCAATCTGACTTAATATCATTTTGTCTAATGTATAGACTGTGCTTATAGCACTTGATAAGCATGCATACTCTCTTGAGCTAGGTTCTTAGAAAGTTAGGAATACTGTATCTTAGCTCTCACACATGCAATTTCTGTGCAGCATCTCTCTCAAATGTCACCAGTTACATATATTATTCCAAATTACTAACCTATGCTGATGACAGATCTCCATCTATTGTGATGTCATCCAGTACTCTATGGTAATAGCTCATATGATATTTTTCTGGCCACAGTTTAAAGGGCACTTCCTGTTTGCAGAGTGAAGCCTACCACATTATCAAAATATGTAACTGAAGGGTTACAATATGACTTCCTATGATTTTATCTGTAGATCATCGCCTTAAGTAGCAATGAGTAAATCTTCTAAATTATGTCGTAAGACTTCTTGTCCAAGAAGCAATATATTCTGCAATCTCGTTGACAAAATTGTTAAAAGACCATCCTTACAGTTTTTGGGTCAATGGGGATATCACTGTTACGAACCTCGAATTTACAGAACATTGGCAAAAATCCTGAGGTATGTCGACTTGGATGGGTTTGACATACTGCTCACAGATTATATTGCATTTGTGGAAAAATCAGGATACCGTTTTGAACTAAATTTTAATCTTGAATTTACTGAAATATGTGTGAATACAATTCTGTACTGGGTTTTTGCCAGAAAAGGTAATCCTGACTTTGTGGAATTGCTTCTCAAGAAGACAAAAGACTATGTTCAAGACAGAAGCTGTAACCTGGCACTGATATGGAGGTAATGGTCTCGTATGTTTTCACTTTATAAGGAGAGAGATTTTATTTAGGCGATTATACTACTGCTACTGTTTCTAAAATGAATATGCATAGTGGCTATATATGGATAAGGAATCCTGACTTGAATGCTCATGTGGTTACTCCTTCATCCCTTCCTGTTTTGTTCAATAAATTTTTACCTATATGTGCATTATTATGTAGCAGTAAATTACTAGTTGTTCTGCTCTGTAACGCTGGCATGTCAATGCTCAAGGTAATGCAATGTTAGATAACTTCATTGTTTTGTATAATACTGTGACGTCTTCTTTTTTGAGTATACTGAGAATGTGTGACTATTGTATATATAAATTGAATATTTAAAATAAATTGACTTTCAAAGAATAATTCAGAATATACACACAAATTCACTTAATAATACTTATTAAACATACTTATTCCCTAGTAGTATATAAACATTGATAAATTTTACTCCAAATTCCCCAGAAATTGAGCACAGTGAAAGTCAAATATTTGCTTCAGTCTCTTACAGAACCAAACTTTCACATAGTCTGGATACGTCAATCTAGGCAATCTAGTCTGGACATGCCGAAGCAATCTAGGCAATACCACTAAGGATCTTGGAAAAATAAATCTCCAATGTGACTTCTTTGTAGAGTCCATAGCATAGAGTCTAACATTACTTAGTTTGCACTAACTCCAATTGACTCTTTAGTTTTAGGTATTGGTTTGATTAGATGTGCATTTGTTCATTCATTCAGAAGTATTTATCACCCTACTATGTATGACGCACTGTAAGACATGGTGATAGAAGCATGTATACAATGAAAAACAACACAGATAAGTTAAAGACTAAACAAATTTAGATTCTCCCTGAAGCTGAGTTGTTTTCTTGATTGTGCATCACGGTAGTATTGGAGTACTCGGTTGCTTTCCTTAGTGATCAACCAAGTACAGGAACAGATAGCTGTGGTATAAAATATCAATAAGTAAAACCCCCAAATAGCAGTTCTTGGTTGTTTTAAGGACCACTATATTTGTAACTATAGCAGACTGGGTCAGCAGCTTCTAACGCACAGTGTCACTAGCTGAGCTAAGTAATGTCTATGCGCATCCCTGGCTGACGCATGAAAAAGAAAAATGGAGTACAACAGAGGAAGAAAAGTTTTAAAAAATTAAATAAGAGGGTAAGAGGGGAAAACTGAAAGGAGGAAATACATAGAAAAACACGTAGTGGGATAATGACAGAGCACCATTAACAACTGTCTGAAGTGACAGTGTTAAACTTAACCACCTTTGACTTCTATGCACCCACAACTGCAGATCAAGTCTACACACCAAAACATTGTAAGAGTCTTTCAGAATCATAGAATTTTAGATCAGAATGAAGCCTAAGAATCTGTTAGCAAACCCCTCAGGCAAGAACCCCTTGTAAAGCATCCTTGGTTGTTGTTTGTCTGCGTTCTGCTTGAACAACTCTAGTGGTAGTGAGTTTACTGTCTCCTGGGGCTAACCATTCCTTTGTGCAAAGACTCTTCTCTTTCCCAGCTATATTCTTTTCACCAGGGGTTTTACTCAGTCCCTTGACTGTAAATAGGCATATGCCAAAGACTCCCAAATCTTTACCTCTCGACTGTGAGCTCCAGACCCCCCCTTTATTAGGCTGTCTGCTTGACACCTCCATGATGAACCTCAGACTTCACAAAAACAAACAGCTTGCCTCCATGACTGCAACAGACTCCTTTAAAAGTCTTCCAGCTTCCACTCTTACCTTTCAACCTCTATAATTTACTCAACTCAGAAACCTCAGTGGCCTTATAAAAATGTAAAATAGGTAATATCACTCATGCTTAAAGTCCTCTAAAGTTTTCTGTCTGCAAATGGGATAAAATTCAAATTCAATACCCATTTTTAAAAGTCTTACCTGATCTGGCCCCTCACTATTTCTCCCAAATTCAATCCCATGTCACTCTCTCCCTTGAACGCTCTATTCCAACAAGTACTTCTTTCTGTTTCTTGAACATCAAGTTAATACCTGCTCGCTGCCTGAAAAAAATTAACTCATTCAGGTTTTCCCACCATTAGCTCCTTTTTACCAGCTAGATTGCAGTATAAGTGTCACCTCAAAGAGGCCTTCCCTGGTCACACCACCTAGTCACTCAGTCATTATAGCACTCTATTTGAAATCTCAGCACTGATCACTCTATTTGCTGTCGTTCTTTGTTTTTTCATTGATTTGTCTGTTCACTATCTACTCTTGCTAAAGGTAAGCTCCATGAGAGGAGGAGCCTTGACTGCTTCTTCAACATTGAATCCTCAGTGCCCAGAACTATGCAGATTCATAGCAAGTACTCACTTAAGACTGTGTTGAATGAAAAGGTGAATTTTTCTACAGCTTTATTATATTCTTCTTCTTCAAAGTGTATGATTCTGTCTCCATTTCTCTAATTCTGGCCCCAGAGCTATAGAGAACAGTCTATTTAATCTCCCTCCACCATAAAAACCTCTCAGATATTTAAACACAACTACTATGTCCTCATAATAAAAACCTTGTTTCTTTTGATCTGTTATTTTTTTATTTCTATAGCAGCATTATTCTTTGGTTACCCCCCTTGTATATAACCCAGTTTGATAATTTCCCTATTTAAACAATGAAGTGTATGATAGGTCCCTGGTGGAGAGGAGATAGAATTAAGGAGAGAATAGAACATAAGTTTGTTCATTTTTACAACAAACCTGCAATAAAGATCCAAATGGCCCTGACTGGTGTGGCTCAGTTGGTCAGAGCATCATCCAGTAAATGAAAGGTTATTGGTTTGATTCCTGGTCAGGGCATGTACCTAGGTTGCAGGTTGCCTCCACGCTTATGGGAGGCAACCAATCAATGTTTCTCTCTCACATTGACATTTCTATCTCCCCCTTACTCTTTCTCCAAAAGCAATTAAAAAATGTCCTCAGATGAGATTTAAAAAAAGGATTTAACTAATACTGTATGACAGACATTTAGTGGTTAAAAAAAGTTGCTCTCATTCAGTTAAAATAACAATAATCATGTATCATTAAACATTTTTCAAGTGCCAGGCACTGCGTTATCTGTTGGAAATAAAAAACTGAAGTAGAAATACAGGGCGGAAGTAATGCCTGTTTGAGTGTGGTTGGAAGGGTAATAATGTGGGTGTAATAATTTATAGTTTTAATTTGAACACTTCACCTAAAATGTCATGTGGTGTGCTTGAGTGTGATATTGTTATGTTACAGAATTGTGTGCTTATGATTTTGTAATAAAAGATTTTGTAATGAAAAAGCAGTGTTATTTGTGTCAGACCCCATATTTTTCTCATTTTGGAGAGTGTTTAGACTAGTGAGGGAGCCATAAAAAGTTATAATCACACTGTAAGTACCAAAATAGAAGCAAGTACAGGTAGAACAGAGGACATTGTTAACACTATTGGGGAGGAGCAGGTATCTGAGAAGGCTCTCTAGAAAAGGTAATGTCTTAAGTTGATTTTTCAAAGATGAAAGGGAGTTTCTATTGCCTTTTTCTTGAAGAAATGTAATTTAGGCAGACAGAAAGATAACTAAAGCCAAAGGAAACACAAACATGTTAT
Organism: Glossophaga mutica; assembly: GCA_039655065.1. NCBI lineage: Eukaryota > Metazoa > Chordata > Mammalia > Chiroptera > Phyllostomidae > Glossophaga > Glossophaga mutica. Next base: position 55,603,595 of record CM077307.1, on the reverse strand, counting down.
ATTCAGTGACTATAGCAATTCAGCATTGCTAGAGTGAGATGGGAAGCCTAGAAGTAAAACCCTGAAGGACTTTGTAGGCCATATTAAGAAATTTAAAATTTATACCATGGGTGATTACCAACCAGTGAAGGTCAGACTTGTAGTATGCGAACATTTATCACCTCCCATGTGAAAAATGGATTGTGGAAGGGGAGACTAGGGCAAGAGGTGGAGAAATCAATTAGTAGACTGTTCAAACACTCCAGGTACAATGATAGCTCCAGAATTTCTATATACAAAGGACAGGAGGAAGCAATCTGATTGAAAAGGAGGAAGTAGTTAGAGGAGTAGTTTGAAACTGAATTTTTATAGCAGGCACAGTGTTCCAACTTAAATTATATGTATATTTAACATCAGTAGTATGATTATGGGAAAGGTTAATGTACTAGACTTTAAACCAAACATAAGATGGATTTGTCCTATGATCAGCACAGTGATTCATTCATTTATTTGTACAGTAGCTCTGTGAAATAATGTTGGCTGTGAATTGATATTGTAATCACTAAAGTGCTTTAACCAGAAAAAAATAAAATAGTCTGAAGGGCAGAACTAATTCCACTGTACCATTCCCCTATCCCAAACCCTCAAACCTCCAGCCACTCGTTGCTATCACAATTGTCCGGGTAAATTATCATGAGGACTTAAACTAAAACAACATCTGTAGGGAAGAGATATTATTACATATAAGTAACAAGATACAATGAGTGGAGAATCAAAGAGAGAGAAGAGGCAATCTTCAAATTTCTAAATTTGGAGACTGGCTTATGGTTGTATTAGCTTCCTCTTGCTGCTGTAACAAATTGCCACAAACTTAGTGGCATAAAGCAATAAATTTATTATGTTATAGTTCTGAGGGACAGAAGTCCAAAATGAGGCTATAGAGCTAAAATCAAGGTGTCAGCAAGACTGGTTCCTTTTGGAAACTCTACGGGAGAATGTCTCCTTGCTTTCATCAGCTTCTAGAGGCTGCCTGCATTCCTTGGTTCATGGCCTCTTTTTCCATCTTCAAAGCCATCATTGTAGTCACATCTTCACTGGCTATGCTTCCATCATTTCCCGATACTTCTTATAAGGACACTTGTGATTTCATTTCACCCATCTGGATAATATTTCACCTCAAGATGTTAATCTTAACTGCATCTGCAAAATCCCTTTTGCCATACTGAGAGGGTATTATCCAGCCTACCACAATGATCATGTAACAAACCTATCAAGATTATTACATAGATCTACAAAGTTATTTTTAGACATACAAGTTTGCATTGCATAATGGATATCCAGGTAGAGATGTACAATAGGTAGTTAGATATAGTGTCATCCTTGCTGTCTCTCGTTCTCTTACATTCTACATCTTATCTGTCAGGATATCTGTTGGTTCTACTTTCAAACAATATACAGAATATGATCACCTCTATTGTTATTACTCTATACCTCCTTCTATCTCATAACAAGTTCTCAACAATGTAAGATCTTGCTGTTGTTTTTCTACTCAAAATCCCCAGTGGCTCTTCCATTCCATTTAGAGTACGAGATGAAGTCCTCACAGTGATCTACAAGGCTCTATCTGATGTGGCATCCTATGATCTTTGTCTTTCTTTCCTACTATTCCTACCCTATTCACTCTTTCAGCCATACTGGCTCCCTTACTCTTCTTTCACCTATAATGGTACACTCTCCTGCCTTAGGGTCCTTAAATATCCAAATGGCCCACTTCGGCTCCTTCTTCTTTATCCAATGTCACCTTTCACTTGTGCTCTCTCTATTTTCACCCTATTTAAAATTGGCAAATGCCACCCTGACAAAGTGGTTCAGTTGATTGAAGGGTCATCTCATACACTAAAAGGCTGCAGATTTGATCCCTGCTCAGGACATATTCCTAGGTTTGCAGGTTCCATCCCTAGTTGGGGCACATATGGGAAACAACTGACTAATGTTTCTCTCTCACATTGATGTTTCTCTCTGTCTCTCTCTGTCTCTTTCCTCCCCCATCCATATCCTCAAATGAGGATTAAAAAAATAAAAATAAAATAAAATAAAATTGGAAAATGCCCTCATTATACCCTCTGCACTTCCATATTTCATATACTGCTCTACTTTTTCTTTTCCCACAGCACTTATCAAACCTTCTAACATAGTATAAAATTTGCATGTTTCCTATGTTCACTGGATATTTTCTGTTACCCCTCACTACAACATAATCAAGAAAGAAGGCATCTTTGTTTTGTTCACGCATGTATCCCAAGCACTCAAAATAGTGCTGGCATACATATGCATTCAAAAAATATTTGTTGAATAAATTAGTAGACAGTAGTTGAAGTTATAGTCATTAATGAAATTGCCTGAGAACAATTGGTCAAATGAAAATGAGTCAAAAGGCCACATCTACTTAGATATTGAGGGTATTGGGAGAAACCAGTGAAAGAGGGTTGAGAATAGTCTAGGAGGTAGATGCTTAATTTGGAGAAAATGGTCCCACTGAGTCAAGAGAAAACATGGTTTGAAGAAAGTCAACTGCGTTAAACAGCAAAGATAAAATAATGGAGCAACAGCTATTGAATTTAGCATCTTAAAACCAAAGGAGAAATAGTAAAAAAAATAGAAATAATTATTAAAGCTTTAAAACTAAATCATTCCCTGCATGTCTATATGAAAATATTATGCCTTATTTCATAAGCGTGTGTGACAGGTTTTCAGATACAGAGGGTTCAGTTCATTAACCTCATATTTAAAAACTGATTCCTGCTTTGCTTGCCTCGCTCCATCCATATAAGTACTATTATAATTAACTGTCAGTACAGATTAAGCAAATTTCGGTTTACAGTAGCATGCTTTTTAGACATGAGGATTAATCATATGTCATTTGGGTACAGATTAGACTTTTAAATCACATTTTAAACCTATTTAAGAGTTAGTTATGTTTTCAACATTCTTGGTCCAAAACAGCCTCTAAATGGTAATGTCAATTTTAGTATCTTAAAATCAACTAGTATCTCTAAATCTTAACTAGGGCTACTTGTGCTATTTTTTGTTACCTAAGTTCCCTGAATTTCCATACTTACAAGACTCTTAAGTCAAATATCTTCTTAGAGTTAGCAAGGTGAATAAACTAGATTGCTTTTGAAACATTTAAATGATCTCACTTAACTAAAAACTTTGTTAGGCCTAAAAGCTACAGAATAGATTTAAGAAATATATATATTCAGGATAACAGTGAAAAAATCCAGCTAACAATTTTAATTTAAGTATCTACTATGGCATTGTTCTAGGCATTTACGAATGTCACAGTGGACTAAAACAGACAAAAATTATTGCCTTGTGGAACTTAAATTTTTATAGTTCATCTTGCTCACCCATTTATTTTTGAAGGTGTGAAATAAAAAATTAGAGATGTTGCCCAAAATAATAAGGGCTTAATGGAAGTATGCACAAAGTACCATGAGGAATAAGAAAAGGTCAAGTAGTCAAAGAAGACTTCACGAAAGAGTTTATTAGTCAGGGACTTATACAATGAGCAAGACATAATTGAAAATAACATGTACAAGTCAAAGAAATGTGAAAGAGTTGAACACAGTGGTGTTTTGGGAAAGTGAATAATAATAAGCAGGATAGGAATGCCAAAGGGGAAGTAGTTTAGGAGTTCAACTTTGGATGTGTGTTGGAAGTACTTGTAACAAAGTCAAGATGTCCAGTACAATATTGCTCTGGAGATGATTCCGGGGATAGTGCATACACTTATACACAGAACTAAAAAGAATATAGATAGTACCATGGACTGAGTTATGACAAAAACCCACTTCTCAATTTCCAAAATGCTGATCTGCACTATGCCACCCTATTATTTTGTTTAAATCACAAGGTATTGTCATATAAGTGCTCGTTGAAGCTTTTGGAGATCAAGTAGTTGGTCTAGGGAATCACCACAGAGGAGGTTTCTAGGACTCCCAAATACACACCAACCAAAAAAATGATCTAATACAAAATATTGATTTTATATAGCTAGTTCAGGCATAACAATCCTCCAATGTTGCTTTCTGTTTGTAAATGAAACATTATTTCCAATCTTTTTGTCGGCAAATAATTACTAATCCTTCAAGTCTTAGCTCCAGGATAACCTAGAACAATGACTAGAGTAAGTGCCCTTCCTCAGCTCTTCTAGAGCACCCAACCATTCATCGATTGCAGCAATTATAACTTTGCACTGCATTTATTAAATTACTTGTCTATTTCTCTTTTGACACTGTAATAAGTATCTTGATATGAAGGACTAGATCTCTGCATATCTATAACTTGGTATGCTCTGAACAACCTAGTATTAAATAAATGAATAAGTAAATGAACACATTAATGCATAAAGAAAGTGACACTCAAAGAGGCTGACTTACCCAGCATACTAGCTAGAACCAAAACCTAGAACCTAGAACCCTTCAATCTCCATTGTTTATGGCATTATACCATGTTGCCTCCCATGTTAAGTATATGCAATCTTAAAATTCCCCTTTTTGAATAATACTTCCTTTGCTTTGCATAGCTATCCAAAACCAGAATTTATAGCTTATATGCCATGTTTCCCTGGCCAAACTAAGGCTTGATAATTTAAAAGTCTCTGTGGTATGTCCTATCTACATATAGAGAAAAATTCAACAGTAAACATAAATATCCTTAAATGAAACAATTGCAAGGACTATATACATTTAGAAAAATAAAATTTTCATTTCTGTCATAGGGAAGAGAAATTTTCAAGTCTAGTCATCACATAGCCCTTGATGAACACAAGATCGCAGAGGGCTTTTGAAACTTTTCTGAGGAAAGAAAATAAAGTCTTGCCCTTGTGGGAGCTGATATGGCATTTACATTTCTTAAACCTGCAAATACCAATTTTTAATTTTATAAAAGTGAAAAAATAGAATTAAAAAAACAGAATTAAAGTAGTTGCACTTATTATTTTGGTTCAATATTCAAACACAATTCAAGCTCAGCTCTGACATAATCAAGAACAATAAAAACAAAAAGATACCAAAATGGTCATGTAATTCTGTTCCATTAATAAAGTACAATAAAAAGAGCCTTTTTCTCTTTTCCATTTTAGAGTTTCCAGAGCTACATCAGTTTTCTAATACTTGTTCTAATCACAATGGATTTTTCAAATGAGAAACAGAATTGCTGTTACTAAAACTTTGTACACATTGGAAATCTTTTCTGGTTTGTTCTTAAAAGTGTAAATGGGGTTTAAATATGTAGTAGAAGTTTTCTTTCTTTTTTTTTTTTTTTTACCCTTCAGTTTGGTCTAGATTCATAGAGCAGAAAACTAAGACATCATATGTAAAGTTACATTAAAAGTTGACAGTGACCAGAGGGGAGAGGGGAAGGAATTTCAGGGGAAAAGGGGAAGAGTTTACAGGAACAAATATAAAGGACACATGGACAAAAACTGGGGCGGGGGGTGGAAATGGGAGGGAGGTGGGGAGGGATGAGTGAGTGGGCTGGAAAGGGAGTAAAAGACAGACAACTTACTTGAACAACAATTAAATTTAAATTTTAAAAAAGTTGAGACATTTAATACATAAGGTTGTACTATTATTTTCCCATTACTGTTAAGATACAGTGTTTACCACACTTGTTAATTGCACGTTCAGTGAGGTTCCGTTTGTTTGACTCACAGGACTTTCACACCAGTGTACTGCCCCAGCCCACTCAGTGGCATCACGCCTCTACTTTACGTAGCTCAGACAAGACAATCCAGTATCTTAAAAATACTCCTGCAATATGGAATCTTAGAAAGAGAAAAGAATCCTATCAACATTGTGTTAACAATACTGCTCTACCCTTCAAGAGTGAGGATAATGGTCGATCACGAATTGGTAGACATCCAGGAAGATGCCAAAACATGTTTAGTGCTCTGTTCCAGAGTGCTTCCTGTCATTTCAGTCAGGGAAATAGAGGTAAGCAAAGCATCGTTTTTCAAGATTGGGCTCAAATATTGATCAACTATAGGATAAAATTGTGAGATAAGAATGAAATTAATTTTTAATCTGATTACATCCATTGAAAAATTAATCAAGAATATGCTTGTAAAAATAGAGAAAATCCAAATTATCTCAAATATCAGTCCTTTATTTCATAATTTTGTCTTATAAATATGAGGAAATTTCAAAAGCTAAGTTTATAGTTTATTTTAGTATTTATTAAATAAATTTATGTTATTATTATATTGTAATTACATAAAAAAATCTCTTTATAAGGATTTCTATGTCTCTTAAAAAACATAGTAGCCGTTGGAGAGGAGAGGAGGGGGGTGAAGCATGAAAGAAGGTGAAAGGAGCAGCCAAAGAACGTGTGCTTGACCAAGGGACACGAAGGCATGGAGACCGCCTGCGTGGGGGTGGGCTGGGATGCAGGTGGGAAAAGGGGGGAACGTTGGGACAACTGCAACAGCGTGAACAATAAAATATAATAAAAGCAATAAAATTTTATCAGACCTTTTTCCCAACAGAACATTTTAAAACGGGTGTTACATTTCTCCCCACAAATATAATCAGATTTTTATAATCAGAATACAGATTTTTTCTTTTCAAAATCTCAAAATAATTTTGAGCATAAAAATATAAAGGCTTAAAATATTTGTTCAGTGGAAAATATCCCTCAGACATGTGGAGGGCTTCTCCTTGATAAGATATTTGGAAATAAACCAAATTTAGAAAAACAATCAACTATATGTGCCTTGGTCTATGTAGATCAATTGGTTGGAATGCCGTCCCATAAACCAAAGGGTTGAGGGTTCCATTCCCGGTCAGGGCACATGCCTGCGTTGCAGGTTTGGTCCCAGTTGGGGTACATTCGAGCAACAACCGAATGATGTTTCTCTCTCACATTGATGTTTCTCTCCCTCCCTCTCTCCTTTTCTTCTCCTCTCTTTAAAATCAATAAGCATGTACTCAGGTGAGAATTAAAAAAAAAAAATTATGTGGAGGGCATGTTTACCCTAACAAAAAAAGCTGCAAGTTTCAGCATCATTGTATCATGTCTACTAGAATAGTAAGAAGTTAATCTGCTCAAGGGAAAGAAAGCTACTGTAAATTTAAACCAGTAAAATTACCAAGGACTTTAGCAGTTCCCCTTATCTCTAAATGTGTAACTTCAGAAACAAACTCCTTATAAATATAACTCTGCTGATTTTGTTTTTGTTTTCTTTTTAAGTCTCAACAGTGCATATCAGTCAACCAGGCCTGGAACAATTGTACAATTGACTGAGAGCAAATCGGTCAAGTAATTTTGGCAATAATTTTTTTTAATTTATTGATTTTAGAGAGTGTCAGGAAAGGGGAGACAGAGAGAGAGAAAGAGAGAGAGAGAGAGAAAGAGAGAGAGACTGATTTGTTGTTCCACTTATTTATGCATTCACTGGTTGATTCTTGTATGTGCCCTGAGCAGAGATTCAACTTGCAACTTTGGCACATTGGGATGATGCTCTAACTGAGCTACCCGGCCAGGGCCTTAGCAACCAGTTTGTAAAACAAAAACATTTAAGGTTTTATGCATCTTCGGTAATTTGCTTGTCCCTGTCTAGTGTTAGTCCTGCATAATAATTCCAGATGAAAACAATTCTGGATCAGTTCTATAACTGCTATTCCCAAGGCACAATCACAGTAGAAAAGTATTTACTAGGACACAGTGAGTTGACCAAGATCACCTATCTAAGGGGAAAAAATTTAGCTTCCAATTAATTGCATTTTAATAAGCTAAAGTGAAGTAGCATTGAGCAAGATAGTGAAAGATGGCATGAAAACTGGCATAAAAAACACTTTAAATGCCCCTACTTTGCATTTCCACACTTGCAGTAGTTTCCCCAATCACAGCATATGTATTTCATTGTAAACATATATTTAGACAGCTTTACCTCTGGACCACAGTTCTGTCATCATACACTATGTCTGTTTTGTGCACCCTAGCATTATCCCAAGTACTGAGCTCAGGTGGAGCATATGCTAGATATTCTTTAAGTAGTAGAGTGTTGAATAAATAATGAAAAATTATATAGCATTTAGGTGAGAGTGTCATAGAATCTGCAGAGTATAGGTTCTACTGGAGAAATGACCATGCAATACAGCAATGTTTTTTTACTCCTAAGTCAACTTACTAACATGTGGCTTCTAGAATTAAATCTCTAAAAGGTTACCTTAAAAGTTATCTTTTCATATGATGGGCCTCCTGTCAGGTCTTCTCATGGCTTAGCAATACGAAGTTTTTCTCTATAATGATAGGAATCGCTTCAGGGAATTTTTAGGATTTATGTTGTCTCCACCCAACCCCAGACCAATTGAATCAGAATTTCTGAAGTAGAACCTTAGCACTATATGTTTTAAAGTGCCCTAGATAATTCCAATGCATATCCGAGTTGACAATACTACTCTAGAAGAAGTTAATAAAACATAGATATATGACCTACGGTTAAAACATATGCAGATTCATAGCTGTAAGAAATAATATATGTGTTCTAGACATATTAAAGTTTATATGTAGTTGTAAGAATGAAATGGGTGTAAAAGTACTTGCCTTAGGTGAAAATGTTTTAGAAAAATATTGCGGTATATTTTATTCATTTGAATAAAAAATGAAAATGTTAATAACCTGAACTAATCCAATGATTCACATAACAAAATGAAAACATTTCCCCTTTCTTCAGACGCAGCTAAGTTTAGGAAGACGTCCGATTATCTCAGACTGGTTGGACTACATTCCTTCAACGAGACACCGAGACCCATGCGAGCTCCTACATCTCTGCAGAATGACCATCAGGTCTCAACTGCTGACCAACAACATGCTGCCAAATGGGATATTTTCACTTCTAATTCCTGTTCGTCTACAGAACTACCTGAATTTAGAAAGTTAACACACATGTTTTTCCCGAGTTCTTTAAAGATGCTCACCATCATATGTCTTAGAAGTTAATAAACTACTAACTTCATGCAAATTTTTATTGCATTAAATATTCCCATAGGAAATATATTTTCACATGACACCCTAAATGAACCAATTTTAAATCAACATATGGGTCTGCCCATTGCCTTTCTATACAGTGGAAGAAATACATGCATTTTATTTTTATATTTACCTTTTAAATCCATTCTTTAAAGTTGTTTTGCCTTATAGCATTATTGTTACTTGTGGAAATTTTGGTCATGTTAATTTTCTGAATTATGAATCTCTTATTAGTATGTTATAAGCTAGATAAATATTATTTTATATTAAGCAGTTGTGTCAACAAACATTTATTTACAAAGTCTTTTTGCAAATAAAATATGATAGTCAGCAATAGAGAATAATTAAGGAAATTAAGACATCATGCCTTCCTTGAGAAGAATTTGTAATTCTGTAACAGCCACAGTATCAAATAATAAATACAAGGTGAAGAAATAGTCAACTAAGGGGTAGGGGTTGGGAGCAGGATGACAGCAGTGTATTATATTTAAAAATAACTTGCCTTAAGTTATAATATGGAGCTTTGGTGTTTTGGTATGTAATTTATCTAAATACTAGCCCCATAGTATTTTTAAATTGAGATTTAATTGTCAAATAACATAAGTTTCAGGTGTACATAATGATTCAATATATGTACACGCTAACAAAATGGTCCCCACACAGTTACAATTTTTTTCATGTGATGAAAACCTTTAAGATCTATTCTCTTAGCAACTTTCAAGTATACAATAGAGTATTATTAACTACTGTCACCATGCTACACATTACATCACCAAGACTTTTATTTTTATAACTGGAAGTTTGTACCTTTGACCACTTTCACACATTTTCTACTAATTTTTTTAGCCCTTTTCTTTCTTAATATCTAGGGTACTAGACTTTTCTCTTTATAACTATGTGGTCAAACTGTTACAACACAAATCTGAACATTAGGAGACAATTCTCCATGTGTCTCTCATGTTTCTGCTGTCCTACAGGTAAAGACACTGGCTGCTTCATTCCTGACGACTGTTTTAAGGATGTCTGTATAGTGAGCAACACTGAAAGCCAGAGACAGTGTCTCCCTGTAAGCAAAGGGCAGGCTTGCTCAGTAAGTAGTATAACATAGATGATGTCTTCCTATGCAGAAAAGGTCAAGTATGCTTGCTTCAAGCTCATTATAAATGATTGGAGCTCCCAAGCTTGGGGTTCCTCACCTGTAATGCAAATCCTCTGCGTGCACATCTACATGGACCACTCACTGTTTTATAGGATGGAACCAACACAAACACGGTGACGCTCAAGCTGCATGCTGAGTCATTAGTATCAAGTCTTTTATTTTAGACACAGGAATCTTTTGACTTCTTTTTTTTTTTTTTAGATTTTTTTTATTTATTTTTTAGAGAAGGGAAGGGAGAGAGAAACAGAGGGAGATAAACATCAATGTGTGGTTGTATCTCATGTGCCCCCCACTGGGGTCCATGTGCCTTGGACTGAGAAAGAAACCAGTGACCCTTTGATTCACAGGCCAGCACTCAACCATTGAGCCACATCAGCCAGGGCAACAGATACTAAACTGATAAGAACAGGTACTGCACTTGATCTTAGTTAAAAGGCTGAGAAACGATTCTTTTGACTTCTTACAGCAAACATCAAACTGTAGTAAGCTAACTAGCTGGTCTGCAATTAAGGTAAAACTCTCAGGCCCTTTATAGTTCTTTATTTTAAATCAAGGTATAATTGACATACATTACAGTAGTCTCCTTTTAGCCACAGTTTCACTTTTCAGGGTTTCAGTTACCCACAGTGAACTGCATACTAAAAATATTAAGTGGAAAATTGCAGAAATAAATAATTCATAAGCTTAGAAATTGTATGCCATTCTGAGTAGCATGAGGAAGCCTGTGCTCTCCTGCTACACCCACCAGGGATGTGAATCATCCCTTTGTCCAGCACATGCAGGCTGTAGGAGCTACCTGTCAGTCTCATGGTGGCCGGCCACCTCAGTTATCAGATCCACTGTCATGGTATCGAAGTGTTTGTATTCAAATAATCCTTATCTTGCTTAATAATGGCCCCAGAATACAAGAGTAGTAATGCTTGCAATTCAGATATGCCAAAGAGAAGCCATAAAGTGCTTCCTTTAAGTGAAAAGGCATGTATGCATAGGAAAAAGCATAGTATATATAGAATTTGGAACTACCTTCAGTTTCAGGCGTTTACTGGGGGTTTTGGAATGGATCTCCTACAGATAAGAGGTACTATATATTAGTTTTAGGTGTACGACATAGTGATTCAATATTTGTATATATTGCAAAGCAATCACTACAATAAGTCTAGTCAGTAACATCTGTCACCATACATAACTATGCCTTCTCAGTTCTTCACAATGAGCATCTGTTCCCCACCTGAGCACTATGTATTTTAGGGTACATTATAGTAGATTTTATCAAATAGTAGCCATTTGCACTGCCTACTTGCAATCTGAGGACTATTAAAATTTTAACAGTTCTGACTTCTGGCCAATATGGAGAAAGAGGTAGACACACTGTACCTCCTCGCACAACCAAAAGGAGGACAACGACAAATTTAAAAACAAAAAGCAACGAGAACTTCCAGAATATCAAACTCTATGGAAGTCTGACAACCAAGGAGTTAAAAAAGAAACATTCATCCAGACTGGGAGGAGAGGTGGAGACAGGCAGGTAGGGTGGAGAGGACATGTGACAAGATGGAAGCTGGCAGAGCAGGTGGTCCCATATTTGCATGTGGATAAACTGGGAGGAACAACTTGGGAGCAAGACAGACAATGCAACTAGGGTTCCAGCACAGGTAAATAAAGCCTCAAAATTTCTGGCTGTAAAAACCTGTGGGGGTTGCAGTGGCAGGAGAAACTCCCAGCCTCACAGGAAGGTTCTTTGGAGACACCCACAGGGTCCTAGAACAAATACAAACCCACCCACCTGCGAATCAGTGCCACAAGGGCCCAATTGCTTGTGGATAGCAGAAGAAGTGACCAAAAGCCAGCCGAGAGCCCAGCAAGTGGCTATGTTCCCTCTTGGAGCCCTCCCCCACATACAGTACCTCAACTAGCAACTTGGGTGCCCCACCCTGGCTAATACCTAAGGCTCCACTCCGCACTACATAACAGGCTCTACAAGATAAAAAAGAAATGACCTAAATGAAAGAACAGATGAAAACTCCAGAAAAATACAACTAAGTGATGAAGAGATAGCCAACACATCAGATGCACAGTTCAAAACACTGGTAATCAGGATGCTCACAGAGTTGGTTGAGTATGGTTGCAAAATAGAGGAAAAAGTGAAGGCTGTGAAAAGTGAAATAAAGGAAAATGTACAGGGAACCAACGTGACGGTAGAAAATTTGGGACTCAAATCACTGGTTTGGAGCAGAAGGAAGAAAACAGTCAACCAGAACAGAATGAAGAAACAAGAACTCAAAAAAATGAGGAGAGGCTTAGGAACCTCTGGGACAACTTTAAACATTCCAATGTCTGAATCATACAGGAGTGCCAGAAGAAGAAAAGGAAGAGCAAGACATTGAAAACTCATTTGAAGAAATAATGAAGGAGAATGTCCCCAATCTGGCAAAGGAAATAGACTTCCAGGAAGTCCAGAAAGCTCAGAGTTCCAAAGAAGTTGAACCCAAGGAGGAACACACCAAGGCACATCATAATTAAACTATCCAAGATTAAAGATAAGGAGAGAATCGTAAAAGTATCAAGAGAAAGGAGACAGTTACCTACAAAGAAGTGCCCATAAGACTACCAGCTGATTTCTCAAAAGAAACCTTGCAGGCAAGAAGGGGCTAGAAAGAAGTATTCGAAGTCACGAAAGGCAAGGCCCTACATCCAAGATTACTTTATCCAGCAAAGCTATCATTTGGAATGGAAGGGCAGATAAAGTGCTTCCCAGATAAGGCCAAGTAAAGGAGTTGATCATCACCCAGCCCTTATTGTATGGAAAGTTAAAGGGACTTATATAAGAAAAAGAAGATGATCAAAAACATGAACAGTAAAATGCCAACAAACTCACAACTATCAACAACCGAACCTAAAAACCAAAACCAAAAACAAACTAAGCAAACAACTAGAATGGGAACAGATTGACAGAAATGGAAATCACATGCGGAGTTATCAGTGGGGAAGTGGACAGGGGAGAATGGGTAAAGGTACAGGGAGTTAAGAATAAATAAATGGTAACTACAAAATAGGTAGGGCGAAATTAAGAATAGTATAGGAAATGTAGAAGCCAAAGAACTTATATGTATGACCCATGGACGTGAACTAAGAGAGGGGGATGAAGGTAGGAGGGTGGATGCAGGCTGGAGGGAAATAAAAGGGTGAAAATGGGACAACTGTAACACAGTCAACGAAATATATTTTTAAAAATTTTAACAATTTATAGGAAAAGAGTATTCATTCTGATCTTATATTAAGTTAAAAAAAGCTGTGTAATTTAAGCTTCTAAAGAATAGAATGGAAACAGCAAAGTGGCAAAACAACTAGATTACTTGCTTTTCCTTTCCTTCCATTTTCATTCCTGTGAGGTACTAATGCATTATTGGATTGAATTTATATACTTAATTAAACTACACTTAATTATAATTAAGCATATTATAACCTAATAAGTATATAGGAGTTTATAGTACACACAGTATATTAACATTTGAGTATATTTTAATAGTAGTATAAACATAGTTATTATTTTGGCTAAAAATATGTGTTAACATGCAGAAAGTATAAAAAAGTAACCTTAGTCTAGCTCACAAAGAAACACTAGACTGCTGATTCAGATGAAGAGATTTGTCTGGGAAAATAGCTCAGCAAATCTTTTTACATTTATTTTCTTAATTTCCATTCATTTTTTTCCTTTCTCCTCCTCTTACACCTTCAACACTATTAGAATTTAGTGAATTTGGTCTAGTTATCACTTTTAATGAACATGGCTCATATCTATGCCAGAGAATGGACAAGAAGCTGTTGGGAACCACCCTGCCTGGTTTCAGAAGCTGTAACCCCCCCATGGCTAAGGCTGAGTGAGCGACCTTGGGACCATAAGCCACTAATGAGACAAAGCTTATCTTCCTGGCAGGGGGGCTGCCTCTGCGCCCTTTATTTCACCCTGCCTGGCCCCCAATGAATGACCGGTTAGCCAATGATGGGTAAGATGGCTAAAGAGAGGGACAACCTAAGACAGGTATGGTCACAAGGAGCCCTCAGGGAAGGACTTGGGAGGCTACAGCAAAAGGGGGTGATAGACCTTTGCCCCTCGGCTTTGACATAGCCTGAGTCCTCATTCTGTCTGTAAGAAGTCTCCTACTCTCTTGGCTGCCTTACTTCCCCTGCCTGACTTAAGCCTGAAACAATGACAGAGGGCTGTGCAGTCCTGTGCTAGAAAGGGCAGATTCCCTGGGGCAATCAGGCTTAAGAAAGAAAACATAAAATCCTGTGAAACCTGCTTTGCTAAGAATGCTCTCAATTTTCTGATAAGGGTTCGAGCAGGAAATGTGTTTGTTTCCCAAAGTTTTATAGCCCTTTTAACTAACTGACCCCGACTCAGAATAAGCCTTTGTAGTACTTTGTATGTCATCTATTGTTTGATCCTTACTGCCCGACAATGATTGATGAGCTTTACCTGTATTCCTGTGCAAACTGAACTCAATAAAAGCCCATTGAGGAACAAGCTCTTGGCCCTTCTCCTTTGAGACACTGACCACCTTTCCTCGCCAAGCAGATCACGTCTTGGTAGACTTATTCTCATCTGTGGCGACCAGAGGGACCCTATGGGCAGAGTCCCCCCACCCCCGCAAGAAGCAGCATCTAAATTTCCAGAACTACTTCTCGATGAAATTCTTACCAGTACTTCCCTATTTTTCAACATGGTTGATAACATCAACACTCATAATCATATTTAACTTTTCTTTCTTATATTAGTTTGCTAGATCTGCCATAACAAAGTAACACAAACTGGATGGTTTAAAGCAGCACAAATTTGTCTCAAAGTTCTGGAAACTGTGAATCAAGGTTTCAGCAGAGCTATGCTCCCTCTGAAATCTGTAGGGGAACCCTTCCTCACCTCTTTCTTTCTAGCTTCTGGTGGTCCTCTAAGGATCTTTGGCATTCGTTAGCTTATACAGGTATCACTCCAATCCTGTCTTCACATGGCAATCCTCTTATAAGGATACCTGTCATATTGGATTAGCGGCCCACCCTATTAGTATAACCTTATCTCAACTAATTACATTCAAAATGATCCTATTCCAAATAAGGTCACATTCTGAGGTGCAGGGGCTGGGGTGGGGGCAATTGAACCCATAACACCTTTCCTTCAGTAAAAAATTGGATGAGTCACTAATCTAGTTAATCAGTCACTAAATCTCCTTAGTATCTTTCGAATCAATTATCTTCTCTCTCCCACCAGCTACTCTACTCTCTCTTCTTCTTCTTTCCTCTGCCTATCTCAACACATCTGTTCTACTCCCATTGCTTCTACCTTTAATGATCAACTCTCTACTGGACTACTAAAAGTCTCTTAAACAATCTTGTCTTCCTTCTTATGGCTTCAATCACCCTTCCTCAATCATTCATGCTATCACCCAGATGATCTTTCTAAAATGGAATCTCATTGTTATCCCTCCACTTCCACCGCCATCACCCTTTCCCACCCTCCAGAAACACACACACACACACACACACACACACCTTAAAACTCTTCAGTGGTCTACACAAGAAATTTATATAAAGCATCTAGAGTCATCTTTTTTTTTCACTTTCTCATACACACTCTACCTCCCAGCTAAACCAAAGAGCTTATTGTTTCACATCTCTTTGCTTTTACATATCCTGATCCTTCTATCAAAAATGTTCTTCTCTTCCTGAATACCTGATATATTTTACTATCTTTTAAACTCCTTGACTCACAAACGATCGTATAATTTTTTGTACCACTACACTTTTTATTATGTTCCTCTATAATTGCATTTATCACATGGTGTTCCAACTCTAATACATGGATTTTTTTCCCTCTTTATTACACCTGCAAAATCTACGTCAAGGTCAGACATCTTTTGTACTCCTAGCACCTAGTATGTTGCCTGTTCCATAGTAGATATTACTAATTTTTTTTGTAGTTTTTAAGAGTAAGACCTATTCCAAAACTTCTCATGAAGGGAAAGATTTAAAAATATGCTACCAGAAGGGTTAAGCTAAAAAAAAATAATTTAGGAAAAGGGGAAAAAATCACTGCTTACTATAAATAATGATCAGAATAGCTTTAAATTTTTAAAAATGCATTATTCACCACACATCTATTAGAATGGCTAAAATTAAAACAAAACCCTCAAAATGACAATACCCAGTACAGAGAACATGTGAGACAATTGGAACTCTCATACATGGCTGATGGTAATACAAAATAGTATAGTCACTCTGGAAAATAGTTTGGCAACTTCTTATGAAATTAAACATACACTTATGATATGATGCAGCTCTTTCATTCCTAGTTAACCTAGATAAATTAAAAGTAAAACACAAAAAAAGCTGTCCATGAATGCTTATAACAGGTTTATTCATATCACCAAATCTGGAAATCCTAATGTTCTTCCAAGAGTGAATGGATAAATTGTGTTACATTCAAACAATGAAATACTAGTCAGCAACACAAAGGCAAAACATCATGGATAAATTCTAAAACATGTTATGCTGAGTTACAGAAGCCAGTCTCACAAGGTTATATGCTATATTATTCTATTTATTGGACATTCCAGAAAAAAATTTTTCACAAAAAATTATAAGGAAGAATACTTAATCATTCCCAGTGACTGCTGGGTTAAAGTTAGGAGCCAGGGAAGGAATTGACTGTAGAGACAGCACTATGACAGGGAATCATTTAGGGGGAATGGAATTGTTCTATGTCCTGCTTGTGGTAGTGATTCCAAGAATCCATAAATGTGCACCATTTAACCAAACTTGTACACCAAAAAATTAATTTTACTGTAAGTTTTAAAATAAATGCGTTGCTTCCTATGCACGAGGATAAGTTGCCCTGTTCCTCTACTCTCACATACTTACTCCTAGACTTTACAAAGGATGACTTTATATAAGGAGAAAGGGGGAACAGACTAAAAGAATAGCTTTGAGGTGGAAATTAAAGGAGTTTGGTACAACATTATGGACATTTATCTTAAAAGGCTGGATTATGAGATAATGATCTATAATTTTAGAGAAAGGCAAAGAGGTCTAAAGAGTAGAGCCAAATAAACCAAATAAGCCATTTTTAAAATTAAAAATGAACTGTCTTCCTAGTCTTCACCTCTTTCTACAGTACCATGACATGATAATTGTATCTTCATTTGTTTTGCTTTTTGAAGTTTTGGCTATACAAAATAATATTGAAGAAAAAGTACCAGTAACTTAATTTTAAGAAAATATAAAGCTATTTTTATGTCAGAATTACAAATCTAAAATAAAAGAAAATCAGTTGGCTGTAGTTTTTGCATCAAAAGTTCTAAATAATGAAAAGTTTCTTAGAAGTCTGGTGGAATCTAATATTGCAGTTAAATCTAAAGGGAACTTAATACAATTCAGGAAATAATATCCACTGTATTTAATATTTTGCACCTGTCTCTGCTTGCCTGGTTTTCTTCCTTTGCCTGCTCCCCTTCTGCCTTTCACTGCTTCCTCACTTTCATTCCTATCCTCCCCAACAATCTGCCACGCCCTCTTCCTCCTCAGTGCCTTCTAGAAATTTGCCACAAGCCTAAATTATCTAACTGCTTTTAGGAATGATTGCATAAAATATAATTAATTTCAAAAGCTATGAATTAAAATGTAGCTAATGGTCAAATTCAAATACTCTTCCTAAAAGAGGGCAATGGAGAGTATAAATAATCTAATAGGACATTTAATATATATGAAATGTAAATGTCATTACTAATTTACATTTATTCTTTCAACAGTATACATGTCATTCAAATTATAACTTTTTCAATATGTCTGGCTACTAATGTGTACTTAGAATGCTGAAAAAGAGTTTAATAAAGTCAAACATATTAATAATAATGTAAGATAAAATATGTGTATGTTAACAAAATATAGGGCCCTAATCAGTCTCTAAATAATTTTTTGGCCAAATTAGCATGAATTCTGAAGATTCTTGAATGTATACCCTGAGTTCCTGATACTTAGTTGTTCAAGAAAAGAACAATTTCTCTATCTTGGCCTCTGGGCTGAAATTATGTAAATAAGTCATCTACTGTGATGAAATTGTAGAAATTAGGAGTTTGAGAAGACAACAGCTCTTTACAGTTACTAAACAACTGGTGGTCTTCTATTTTCTTTGTCCAGTTATAAAAGAACAATGACCTGCAGAGAGATTCTAAATGGTGGTGTAGCCACATGCCTATGGAAAAACAGTTCTATGCAATGTTCCCTCTCAACCAAGAACCGAGGTAAACAAATGAATATTACTTTTCTGCAGCCATGGTTCAACTTGCCTAAAAAAAATGGCCAAAAACAAAAACCCGAAAAAGAGGTTGATGAGTAGAAAATGGCGAGCCTGGCTATTTAGAAAACTGAAAAGGGTCTGTGGTGGTGACTCCCCATTCCAGAAACACTCTACATTACAGACAGCCTTTGTTTATTTTTGTCCTTTATAACTATACTGAATGTCAAGAAAATACTTTAAAATTTCCAGTATCATTCTAACTAACTTCAGAAGCATCCAGTGTTAGAATTTGGGATACTAAGTAAAAAATTACTGAGACATAGGATATTATTGCTTCATAATAGAGTGTAAAACACTCATGTACGTTTCCAGACATAAAAGGGAAGTTTTTCTTTTTAAATAAGGTATTTACTGTAACATTTTAAATTCTAACTTTGTAAGTATAAATTTAAAACAATAACATGAGTTTTCATAAATGAAAAAAGTATCACATCATACTGATTTTTGTCCTAAAAATCAGCCCTTTAAATAGTTCTCACTGGTAAGTAGTAATAACAAACATTTTCTTATACAGAATACATAGAGGATGATAATTCTTAGATTAACATAAAGTAGTTACTAACTAAAATATAAAATGAATTTTAATTTCATTTGTATAATATGTGAATTATTATTCAGTCTTTCCTGAAACTTGCTCAGACTTGGGAAAATCTGCTTCATACTTCTTTTTGAGATTGCTTAAATATGTTCGCAAACTGTCTGGATCCAACCGAGAGTTCCGAGCAGTTTGAACTAGCCTAGTAGCTAGATGGTACACAGCTCTCTGTCTTTCCATCTCAGGGGTATTCCACTGGCTTTTCTGTTATTGAAAAAATACAGATAAAAATTAAAATATGACTACTATGAACTTATATTAAACTTTTAGTAATTTTCTATATCTTTTGATAGAAATGTAGAACCCAAGGGTTAACTAATCCCTTCAGATAGGTCAGTTCTACCCAATTAGCAAGGAATATATGGAAGAAATATAGAAATATTATTTTGGAGAATAAAAGTTCTCATGAGTATTTGCAACTTTATGACAGATCTTTATATCCTTGAAAACCACCTTTCAATAAAAAAAATCTGCTAAATAGGTCAAATATCTCAACACAAAACCAAAAAGGAAGAGAAAATCCACCAGAGCTGTGTTCTACAAACACTTTTTCATTAAAAAGCTATGGAAAAACATCACTGCTTATTGCTATGTAGTATTCAAAATTTTAATTGTCACTCAAGGCTACCACTCTGCACAATCTCTTATTTTAATTCCCCAACAGATAAACTGGTGGAAAGAATGGTTCTTCAGTAAACAGCTTGTCCCTCAAAAACACTCTTACATAGAAACTGCTACAGCCTAAGAGAAAATATTACCTGACAGGTGAATTACAACATAAAAATAAGCAACATAATTAGCTACTTAAAAGTATGCCTTGATGCTTAACAAACTACTTAAGGATACCCAAGAAATAATGCTTAAAATTGGAGTTTTCTAATGTGTTGGAAGACCTTTAGATATTTGGTCCTTGAATAGTATTTCAGGGTTGGAAGTACTGCTGGGAAATTCTTCATTCACTTCTCTACCTGAGCTAGATAGGGGAATCAGCATTTCAATGTTAACTGTTTAGGATGTAAAGTCTTAGTGAGCTTCCCTCTACTAAGGGAAATAAAATCCCTCAACTCTTTCTCAATAGCAAGCAATTTCAGACATTTTTCTACTTTCACTATAGGAAAAATGAATATGGTTTCATGAGTAGAATAAGATTATTATGTATTTACACATCTATTTAATACATTGATCAACTATCAGTTATTTAAATAAACATTTATTGAACATCTATTATCATCTATAATCTGGATACCACATCTTATGTTTATATCTACAGGAGGTACAAAAATGTCTACCTGAAATGTTAATGAAATTCAAGATCAGTCTTACAATGTAAAGACATGTTTATAAGCAACTGATTAATGTAATTATGGTAAGTCCCACAAAATGCTCAAAGGAAGTAGAGCTCACTTCCCACTCAGGTCAATAAACTCTTAACCATGATGGGGTATTTGGAATGAATCTTGATAGAGGAACCTAGAAGGAAAGGCATTCTTGATGAAGGAAACATCTAGAACAGACCCATTAAAAAACATGCTACACATATATAATCTTATTAGCCAATGTCACCCCAATAAATTTAATTTTCATATAAAATAATTAAAAATAAGCCCTGGCTGATGTAGCTCAGTGGATTGAATGCTGCTGTGTAAACGGAAAGGTTGCCAGTTCAATTCCCCATTCAGGGCATATGCTTGGATTGCCAGCCAGGTCCCCAGTTAAGGGCATGAGAGGCAACCAATCAACTGATGTTTCTCTCCTTCTCTTTCTCCCTCCTTTCCCCTCTCTCTGAAAATAAATAAATAAAATCTTTTTTTTTTTTTAATTTAATAAGGAAGGAAGGAAGGAAGGAAGGTAGGCAGGCAGGCAGGCAAGCAATCAGGTTAAAAGAGTGAAATGACAAGTAATTGAGAGTGGGAGAAAAGTAGGTTATATAATTAAGTAATGTTGTTTAGGGTTGGGGTAGTAAGCATAAGAAAATTCTACAGCAATAGTTAACAAACTTTAGTGTGTTTAAGAATCATCTGAAAGAAAAAAAATAAAACAAATTCAGGGACACAAACAACAGGAGGTAGTTACCAGAGGGGAAAGGAAGCAGTGAGGAAAGTAAAGAGTCAAATATATGGAGGGCAAACTATGTAACACACGGGTCAGGCCAAATTGCCAAGAGAAGGAAAGGGTCAGGGAGAAAACCCCAAGGAGAAATTAAAGGTTCACGTAGTTTGCCCTCCTTATGAAGGGTGACTGCCAGAGAAGGGAGCTTGTACAGAGCACGTGTGACCGGAGACTCTGACCCCTTGTAAATACCGCTGCCAGAAAAGGGGCAAAGGCAAACATGGCAGGGACTGGCTTTCATTGGTTGGAAAGCTGGACACTCCCACTGGCTTTGGAAGCACACAGGATTCTGGGAGAGGACATTTGAAACAGTGTGCTGGAAAGCAAAACGTCATTTGCTTTTTTCCCTCCCCAGGGCAGGGCAGGAGGTGTGTGTCAAAGGTCACCAGCAGGCCTGCCAACAGTGGCCTGGGCGGGCCTGTGAGCAGAAGCCTTGGGGCATAGACTCTGAAAGATGCCTGAAGCTGGACAGAGACCAGAGACCGGATCAACCACCTACATTTATGATACTTTAGGGTGGGAAAAAAGGTTCTTGGTGTAACCTTGAACTGAGCTGGCAGAGGCTGACAGGGTGATTTTTCTTTGCGTGTCTTAGAGGAAATGGGCTTTGAAGCAGACACTTGCCTTTATTTCCAAAGACCCTGGTGATAATAGCACTGTGAACAGATTTTTGTTCTTATGTTATTTTCAGTTCTTGAACCTATGTAGCAATTGTAATGACAAATATTTAAATAACTATTTTTGATGTCATGCTGTTTTTCTTTCCCCTTAAGTTTGTTACCCAGATATTTGAGGCAGAAACTTGTCATTATTTCAAATTATATGACTGTTAAATAAAAGATTGTTTTCCACTGAACTCTGTTTCTAGACACTTGCTTGGTAGGCAACAAGTGGTAGGACCTCCCCTACTGGTTGGGTTCAAAAACAACCACACTTTGGGTGGAGAGCACACAGTGTGATATGTAGATGATGTATTATAGAACTGAACACTTAAAACATATACAGTATTATTAATCAATGTCACCCAAATAAATTTGAAAAGAATCATCTGAAGACTGGTTAAAAATGTACATTCCTGTGCCACAAAAGACTGCTGAAAGTCTAGAATGGTACCCAATATTGCAGGTGATTTTAACATAAGTAATCCTAGGACTGTGTTTTGAGATATTATCATAGCAGACTTCTAACACTAGGCTAAGAAGTAGTTGAAAGTTCCTTGGCAGGGGAACAATATGATAAGAGCTATACATTAGGAGACAATCTGGTAGAAATATTTAGAATGGGCTAAAAAAGACAGAACTCGATACTTAGTTCTAATGAGAGGTGATTAAGAAGTAGGAACCTAATCAACAAAACAAACAAACAAGCATAGTATAACCAAAGACAATGAAATTGAGAACAGGCTGACAGTCACCAGAGCGGGGGGCGGGGGGGGGCGGCGGGGGGGAATTTCAGGGGAAAGGGGGAAGGGTTTACATGGACAAAAACTATGGGTGGTGGAAATGGGAGGGAGGTGGGGAGGGCTGGGGTGGTGGGCTGGGGTGGGAGTAAAAGACAGAAAACTGTACAAGATCAATAATTAAAACAAAAAATTTTTTTAAAAAGAAGCAGGATTCATAGATGACTCCGATAGATCAAAAAAGACCTGAAAATGAAGAAATGAGATTTTACAGAAGATAATACATATAATTCTGGACCTATTAAAGGCTACAAACATGAATTAAGATTTCAAGAAAAATGGAGAAAATACAGATTGGTGCAAAAGCAGGTTTATAGTTGAGTATGGGAAGAGGCATGCAAGTTGATTATTGCAATAGACTTATTAACTCAAAATTATGTCACAATGGCAGAGTAAAACTACTTTTGCCCCATCCTTATATCAATTCAGAGTCAATAAGAAATCAAAATGGAAGCTGAAGAGAAAAATGAAATCACAAAAAATAGACTTTTAAATAAATAGGGCAAAACCTTAGAAATACTTTTATTTGGTAAGTGGAATGGTAAAAAGCACTGATGAAGAAAGGAAAGAAGTAATCGAAGATGTAGGAGAATGAAAACATCCAAGGGAAAACAATTCCACAGCAGCCAAAGCAGGAAAGAATTATGAAAAGGGAAGAATGGTAGTGCCAAATGCCAGAGAGAGACCTGGAAAGAGAAATTAAAAAAAAAAAAAAAAAAAAGCCAGAAGAGTTTACTATTATCTCATATATAAGAGGAAACTTTCAGTAGAGTGACAATAGGAAGATCCAGTTTATAAGTGAGAAATGGAAGAAGTTGCTCTTGAGAAGTTGGCAGTAAAATGAAGAGAAATATAGTTTGAGAGGGTGAAAAAAAGAACGTCTTAGAAAAAAGTCTAAGTATAGCCACAGAAAAACAAAAGTCAGTCTAAAAGGTACTAAGGATCCAAGGAGAAGAAAGGAAATTGATGATGTAACATCTTAATAGGGTTGGAGAGGTAGTAGAACAATTAAACAGGTTTAAAGATAATCTCTTCTTCTGAGATAAGAGGGAAGAGAAATGCGTGAAAAAAGAAAATTCCAAAATAGAATTTTGAAGGGGAAAAGATTCTAGAACTCATCAAGATGACTTCAAGTCTTTCAAAAATTATAGGAGGTGAATTCCTTGTAGAGAGTGAGGTCATAGAGGTCTTAGGAACAACAGAAATGTTTTGAAAGAGTTACTAAAGAAACCATACTCATCAAAATAATGGCAGAAAAAAAAAACTAATAAATATTAAACTAAAGTTAAACTATGTGAATTTGTAGTGGAAAGAACTAGCCTATCCATTTTTTTTTTTTTTTTTTATGGAGAACAGAAGTTAATTTTTGTTCACCTTCAACAACTTTGGGTACAAAATTATTTCCAGTTATATATACTTTATTTGTGTGATTCCAAGATAACAGTTTTTCTCAGGAAAACAAAAATACCATTACATTAAATATGTACATTAATAATAAGATTCATTATAATTCCAAAGGTTAAAGTGTCCATCTTAGAATACAGTTTATCAAATAAGAGTAGTCTGATGCAAGTATATTTGGAGTATCATTGGAAAAGTGAAAACCTGCACGATTACTGAAGAAGTTGCCCCCAGCTGGAGGGGTTTTTAGAAGAGCACTGTCAAAATTACAGATAAAGGGATTCAAATGCCGTTAATTGGGAAAGTGAACTCAAAAAGATAGTCTAGGAACTCAAAAGACTGAAGGAATGCACTAAAAACTGAAGGCAGGTTAAGAAAGTGTGAAAGACACAGGAAACTATTACTACTGTAGGACATTCCATACCATACCTAGCTCAGTTTACTAAACGCTGGATTCTTAAAACAATGTAAAGCAACCTGATACAAAAAGAAAAAAGATTTCCAGATTTTGACCCAACAGATGTGAATTCAGTTTTGGAGCTACTGCTTCCTAGCAAATCCCTTAACTTCTATGAACCTCATTTATAAAAATGTGAATAAAACTACTACCTTTTTCATCTTTTATTAGATGTAACTGCTTCATGAAGAGTTATGAGGTTTATATATGGTAATAGATAGTAGAGCTTTGAAAACTATAAAAAAGATTTTAAAATGTTGTGCATAGTGATTTTTACTTTTAAAATGCTTACTTTATACAGATTTATTTTCTCATCAGAAAGTTAGTGTAACATTAAGTACTGTAGGAACTGAACTGTTTAACTTTCATCTCATATTAGTTGATTTACCAGAAACCATAATGAATTAAACCAAAAATTTTAAGAAGAGGATTTTCTTTATTTAAATATTAGGTTTTTATTTTAAATATTTTAACTATTAATGTGAATTATTACATATTTAAATACAAGGCCATTGTATGGTACATGTACACTAAACGTGTGTTCTTGAATTTGAAAAATGATTCTTATTGCTAAAAAGTTTCTTACCAAAATTTGTCTGGTAATTTGAGTTGTGATTTCTTTGGCATCCAAGACAATTGATGATGGGAGCGATGACACCTCTGCAGCTTTTAACCCTAAAATTATAAACAATGATGGAGCTTCAATATTATTATTGCTGGTATAAGTGTTTCTTTTAACCAGTGTTAATCTTTTCTTTCCGTATTTAAACTTTCCCTCTCAGACATTTCTAAACTACTTGACAATTCTCAAAATTAAGTTTTCCAAAGTCTAACTTACCAATTATTAGATTTAATTATATGTCCAAGACATGTTAGGCAAATTAGATCAATTACCTCTCAAGATACCTCTGAGACACAATAAAACATGTTAGGGAAAGGAAAAGAGGTAATTAGAAAACTGCATAATAAAAAAAGAAAACTGAATAATAGTAATAATATTGAAATTGCAACTACATATGCAGTTGGTTAACAGAAGGTCAAAGGATACATGGGTTTTGCAAGGGAGGACAATGTTTAGCCACAGAGATATCCCTACAGCCGAATGTTCCTCTAACTAGAAGATCAACGAAGGAGGAATTTCTCAGAAGCTTTAATGGTAGGTTTTTACTCTTCATGCAAACTCAAAGTACCAGCTAGTAGTCTTCATGTTCTCAGAATTTAATTTTATTACATTGTATGAATGCCATATATACTTACTAGTGTGTGCTAGTAATTTATCGCATTTATTGCTTTAGAGGCAATAGAAGCCCACTAATATTTACTCAGAAGTTAGTAATTGCCAGGCACTATACTAGATAGTTCATATTTGATAATTCATTCAATCTTCACAAGCCTACATATATGGAAAATTATTCCCACTTAGCAAATGAAATTAAAGCTTATAAAGATTAAACATCTGATACAAATTAAGCTATCTATTTCAATTCCTATTTCAAATGGAAAAAATGCTTTTTTTCCTTCTGCCAAATGTCACATTTAGTGCAAAAATAATTTTTGGAATTTTATAAGTCAATTGAAAATTCTCTGAATCCATGGGATTTCACATATATCAAATAATAACATAGATAAAAAATGTAATCAAGTTTATAAATGTATTAAAATGGGGTATATTACCCCATTTAGATTTAATTATCAAGTTCCCAGACTCCGAAGAACACAGAGAAAGAAGCCTACTACTGAAAGGGTATGTAAGGAATATATAACTTTCAATTCATTATATAACTTTAAAATATAAACTCTTTTTCTAAGGATAGATACCAATACTTCTAGGGTCTTTATATGTTGTAATTCTACATAGTTACTGGTTAATATACATTTTAAAATAAGCTTAATACATACAAAGTGAGTCTGACATAGAAAACACAGTCTTAGAGCATTTAAGCACTCAAAAGAATGACAAAGTACTTAGATTGACAGCCAAATAAAGGGGAGAAGAAACTTTTTCTTATGAGAATATGTAGACTTTCAGTGTACAGATATGATTTCTACATAAATACCATAATTCTTTTCTTCTGTGAATCCCTTAGAAAGTCTGTAGGTATACAAGATTGCTCCTTTATCTCTTGAGGTGTTTTTTACATGCTGAACTTCAAAATGCATGTTTTCTACATTAGGATACAGGACATCTAGATGGCATAGTTCCAAGAAATGCGTAGCAAACAGTGTAAATGCCTAGGATATATAATAATAAATATTAATGCTTTTTAAATAAATGAGAAAATTCTATTTTAATTTCTTAAACATAAAATTTAGTTCAGTTTTCCAAGTAGCTTAGCCTAAGCGTAGGAATGAAACTAATAGCTTTAAGGCTAACATGGTAGATTCATTTAAAAATGTTTTGGAAATTCATATTCAATGAAGGACAGCACATAAATGGGTTTCTGGAGAACCTTGCTGCAGTCCTTCAAGATACTGCCACCTAGCTGGCACAGTGACTGTCCTCCAAAGGCCATTTCACAGTTCTATCAAGGCAGCTGTTGGGAAACAGGCTAAGACCAGTGAATTCCATGAGCATAGACCCAATGCTGCATGTCACTTCCTAGGAAGTGAGTTCTTGATCAAAAGCAATTCTGTGTGGAGTATGACGACAGTGGATAAAGCATTCTATTAAGTTCAAGGGTGGTAGTTTTGGCAGAAGCAATTAAGAAAAGAAGGCAAATCTGTATCCAGATTAAGTACCTAGCCCAATAAGAACAAACTGCTTCCCCTTTCATGATGGAAGTGGTCCGGTGTAATCAAACAGCCACCTGGCAGATGGCTGATCACCTTGGGGAATGGTGCCATATCGAAGGCTCAGTGTTGGTCTCTGTTGCTGGCAGACTGGGCACAAAGTAGTGGTTGTAGCCAGAATGGTCATGATTAGTGGAAATCTATGTTGCTGAGTCCATGCCTAACCTCTATCCATGCCATCACAGCCACTGTGTTCATGAGTCCTTTGGATGATGTCAGGAGTGGCTGGAGAGAAAAGCTGACAGGTATCCACAGAACAGATCATCCTATCCACTAGATTATTAAAATCCTCCTTTGCTGAGGCCACCCTTTGGTTGAGTATTCTCATGGAGCACAGATAGCTTCACATTTTTCCCATTAAGACAAATTTATACATATACCTCTTCCCTAGATATCCTCGTCACCAATTTTCTAAATATGTTCTTCAAAGCCCCAGCCACAGCACATGAACTGGTATATAATTACACATTTGGCCATTTCATGTCCCAAGCAGAATTAACCAGTTAGGTACTTTGCTTGAAGTCCTGCCAGCTTGGACAATTTTTCTTCACTACTGTCCTTCAGGGGTGTCCCAGAAAGGGTACGCACTTCTGTAGCTGTCCACTTTCCGGTGGCACCTGAATATCATGCAAAACCGTCTGTAAATCAGGAAACTCTTCCTCTGTCAGTGATCATAGGGGATTATCCATGAGGTCACATGTACAGGCTGAGAAAGAGAGCAGTGTAGCAGGCATGGGGACCATGAGCATTTAGGCCATTTCTTCATGCAACTTACTCGTACCTTCATCACCAGCTCAGGCTTGATCACCTACATGCCACTTCCATTTGATAACAGAGTGCTTCTGTGTACACCCAACTTAGTGGCTGGTGCATCAGATAATACCCAGTTCATGATGGGCAGCTCAGGTTGCATGGCCACCTGAGCTAATCAACAACTTGGCTGCCCATGCTAATCATTCAGCCTATACTAAGGCACAGCAGCAGGCCAAGTGTGGTTTTTCAAAAGGAGAGTAAAGGATGGTAGGGTTTGCTCCAAAATCCTAATGCCCTGTGCTATAATTCACGTACAAGGCCCTGCCAAATTGCATCTCCATCTGCCACTGACACTTCAAGCACTACTGACTCTGCTTGGTTATGTAGCTTAAGTAGCAGAACAGCTTGCATGGCTGAGCAAGTTGCAGAGCCTTCTCTTGTTTTGGGCCCCACTTAAAACTAACAGTTTTCAGGTCACTTGGTGAATGTGCCAGAGTAATACATCCAAATGGGGATGACTTTGCCTCTAAAATCCAAAGGCCAACTATGTATTTTGCCTCTTTTTCAGTTGGAGGGGCTAAGTGTAACAAATTGCCCTACACTGGTGGCTCTAGAAACTTCACTGAGACAGAAGGCCCCTTCCTGTACTTTAGTCAGATTTATTTCCCCCATCTGACACAGATGTTTTACCAACAAATTTATAGTAGTTGCTACTTCTTGCTTACTAGATCCAATCACTCACTATAAGATTATCATTGTAATGTAATGTAATATCTTGTGGCAGGTTAAGCTGTCAAGATCTTTGCAAACTAAATTATGATGCAGAGTTAAAGTGTTGATATACCCCTGAAGTTGAAAGTGCATTGCTGATGTTGCCAGCTGAAAGCAAACTGCGTCTGGTGGTCTTGATTCTCAGGGAGAGAGAAATAAGCATTGGCTAGATCAATTAGCTGCAAACCAGGCACCAGGGGATGTGTTAATTTGCTCA
Source organism: Glossophaga mutica (assembly GCA_039655065.1). Taxonomy (NCBI): domain Eukaryota; kingdom Metazoa; phylum Chordata; class Mammalia; order Chiroptera; family Phyllostomidae; genus Glossophaga; species Glossophaga mutica. Next base: position 55,574,522 of record CM077307.1, on the reverse strand, counting down.
AGCAATGAAACATCATCTGATACAGCAGCTGCAATTAAAGTCACCACCTGGTTAAGGTTACAATAATCCACTGTCATTCTCCAAGATCCATCTGTCTTCTGCACAGACAGAATACGTGAATGGAATGGAGATGTGGTGGGAATAACCACCTCTGCATTGTTCAAGTCCTTGATGGCGGCACTAATCTCTGCAACCCCTCCAGGAATGCAGTATTGCTTCTGGTTTATTATTTTCATGGGTAGAAGAAGTTCTAGTAGCTTTCATTTGGTCTTTCCTACCATAATAGTTCTTACTGAATAAGTCAGGAAACCAATGTGGCAATTCTACAAGCCACTGAGTACATCTATCCCAATTATGCATTCTAGAACTGAAGGAACAACCACAAGATGGGCTGGGAACCCACTGGGTCCACTGTGAGATAGATCTGAGCTAAAACTCCATTTATCACCTGACTTCCACAAGCCCCTACTGACTGGTAGACCCCAGTGATGTTTTGTGTTTCCTGGAATTAGAGTCAGTTTAGAGCCAGTATCCAGTAGTCCTCAAAATGTATGATCATTTCCTTTTCCCCAATACACAGCTACCCTGGGAAAAGGGCTGGGAGAATGATTAAGAGAATGAATTTTGGGCAGTGTACCAGAGTCCTTCCTCAAGAGGGCCTAGCCTCCCTTCATTTAAGAAGTTCTAGGTCTTTGTTTATATTATGCTTGTTTGTTTGTTTTGTTGATTAGCTTCCTGTTAAAGGTGAGATCATATGGTATTTGTCTTTCACTACCTGGCTTATTTCGCTCAGCATGATACTCTCCAATTCCTTCCATGCTGTCGCAAAGGGTAGGAGCCCCTTCTTTCTTTCTGCTGCATAGAATTCCATTGTGTAAATGTACCACAGTTTTTCAAACAAACAAGCATAATATAAACAAAGACACTGAATTTGAGAACAGTCTGACAGTGTCCAGAGGGGGAGGGGAGGGAATTTCAGGGGAAAAGGGGAACGGTTTAGAGCAACAAGTATAAAGGACTCATGGACAAAAACTATGGGGGGTGGAAATGGGAGGAAGATGGGGAGGGCTGGGGTGGTGGGCTGGGGCGGGGTAAAAGACAGAAAACTGTACAATATCAACAATTAAAAAATACTGATTAAAAATAAAATAAATAAAGTCAAAAAAAAAAGAAGATACAAAGAAGAGAGATTAAAAATCAATTCATTATTTCAAAAAAAAAAAAAAAAAAGAAGTTCTAGGTCTATAAATTGGCCCAAGTCTAGGAGTTGGTTAACGGGTTGTGACTCTCTGTTTTTATGATTCAGGATAGACTTTTATTCTCTTGACTTAAAAGTTTTATGCTTATACAGATCAAGTAATAATTTAATAAACTTCCTATCCATTTCACATCTACAGACATCATGATCAACTAGCCAATGCCACAGATCTGACCAAGTCAAGACTATTCTGATGGCTGCTTTGACTCTGCTGTCTATTTTGGTAGCCCCCCCCCACCTTGCTTTTGATGGTCCAGTGCCACCAGTTGGCTCCTGCCACCCTGAGCTCCAGTGACTCCCTTGTGTTTAGGTTTCCCAATTCAGTAACTGTACTTTCCAATGCAAAGTCTGGCCTACAGAGAAAAACAGTCACAGAGCTCCTCAAGGATGTCGGTGCTCTCCTCACAAATTTATTTCTCACAGTCATGGTGAAAAGTATGTCTTTTGGACCTGTCCAGGGTGGGTGAGTATGTCTGAAATGGTAAATCCAAAATAACATTCCAATCTCCCTAAGACTCTGAATCCTTTCCTCTGTGGATGAAAACAGAGAAGGGGTTCCATGGAAAGTAACTTCACAGGGCACATGATCATAAATTGCTAACTGGGTGGGTTATGGTGAATAGTCAGTCATGCCCAGGTCTATAACTTTTTTAGTAAAAGGTTTAAGCCAATCCTGTCCATTGTTCTTATAGGTTAACACACCTTTGAAATATGAGACATAATTACCCTGAAAGGGGGTATTAACCCTGAAGAAACCACATAATTTTAACTATCCTATAATTCAATCCCCACCTTGTTTTTTTCCAACCCCCATATAATCTTCCTTATGTTACTCCCTTAATTTCAAATGCATAAAGGAAACTGCAAAACTGTTCTTCCTTAGAGCATTTGAGATCATGCTCTCCAGTACATGTCAGTTTGGCTCAAATAAACCCTAATAAAACTTCTCTACAGGTTTAGATGTTTCTTACATTAAAATCTCTACATTAAAGCAAGGAAAGTCCAACACTTTCAACTCACTCACTGTGGGCTACCTTTTGGCTCATGTTTCAACCAACCAATCAAATATCTCAAATTGCAACATTAAATGTAAAATCTCTCCCTTGCAAGTCCATTATCAATAAATTCAGTCCAACCCAGTTTTATGTTCCTGATATATGGGATAATTATATCCATATCCAGTTCCTTAATATCCAGTTCCACACATGTTCCACAAATCTCTATCTATATAAGTTAGACACAGATAGTTCTTTTGAAGTAGAGTGTACCTCCTCCTGGGCCATACTTTGTGCCCCACCCTTAGGGACCTTCTAGGACCCTCATCTAGTTGTGGCAAAGAAGGTCGCTAGATTATAGGCAAAGAAGGTTGCTAAGGATGGATCCTAAGGAAAATCAGCATTGTCTTACATTGCAGTTGCCTCAGGGGAGGCCATTAGTTTCTTCAGGTAATGTAGAGTTAATCTGCTCAGATGGCAGGCCTCTTCCACTGGCAAAGTAGACTTATCAGAATTTTGAGGCTCGGTATTCCCAGATTCATCAGGGTCTTCCCACATTCTTTCAGGATCCCATTTCTTCCTAATCAATGCTCTCACTTTAATAACAAAGTTGTTACCACGTGGCTAACAGTTCAACCTGCATTGTAATTCAGCCAGTCACAGGACGAGATCTGGGTCTGATTTTTAGGAATCTCATTCATGTGGCTCCAGAAAGTAAGACTCTCCTTTAGGGTACATATAGAAGTTTTCAGGTCATTTATATAGAAATTTATGCAGGCACTTGAACACCTGAGTTCTCTATTTTCTTTCTCCATTTTGTCCAGTAATGTTAGGAGTAACCTGCCAATCTCATTATATTGGTTGGTCTGCCAAAAATATTTTAAAGTATCATATGTACAGTCACCTAGCTCCTTGCTTCTTTATAAGTAGTTGATTAAGAGTATCCAATGGTGATATTTTGCATATTTCTACTGCCGGGTCACACTACACACAACCAGTGCTTTCTTACTGCTGGAAATAGTCATTAGTATCTTATCTAATCATATTAGAGAGTCAATTCCAGAAACCCTATAATCAATTCAGAAAGCTCATCCTTAAAATTTTCTTCCTTTAGAACCATTCTCAACAGCAAAATCTATATTTTTTAAGTTTCCCATGAGAAACAGAATTAATAGGGATGTATGTGTGTGTGGAGAAAGAGAGAGAGATTTATTTTAAGGAACTGGTTCTTGTGATTATGGAGCCTGACAAGTCCCTATATCTGCAATCAGCAACCTGGAGACTCAGGAGAGCTGATGGTAGTTCCAGTTCAAATGTTGGCAGGCTCAAGATCCAGCAAGAGCTAATATTTCAGTTTGAGTCTAAAGGCAGGAGGAACCAATATCCCAGAATGAAGGCAGTCAGGCAGGTAGAGTTAACCTCTTACTCCTAGACCTTTTTATTCTACTCAAGACTTCAACTGGGCCCCACCCAGTTGAATGGAGCCCATCCACATTAGAGAGGGCAATCAGCTTTACTCATTCTACCAATCCAAATACTATCCTCATCCAGAAACACCCTCATGGTTACACCCAAATATTGTTTGACCAAATGTCTGGGGTACTCTGTAGCCCAGTCAAGTTATCATAAAATTAACCATCACAGATATGAATTAGCTTTTAATCCTAACAAGTAACACACATATCTTTCTCATATGAGAAATTCTGATCAAATAACATAGATTCAGAATTACTAAGACTAATGTTATCCAATAATGTTACTTTTGACTCATCACATAACTTTAATTATAAAATAATATTCTTTAATTCTATATGATAAACTGCTAGATTTTTATTTAAGGTATATTAAGGTACAGTAAATCATTATGGACTCTTAGAAATATTATTTTTTAAGAATTTATTTATTTATTTTTAGAGAGAGGGGAGGGGAAGGAGAAAGAGAGAGTGAAAAGCATCAATGTGTGGTTGCTCCTCAGGGGCCCCCAACTTGGGACCTAGCCTGCAACCCATGCATATACCCTGACTGGGAATTGAACCAGGAACCCTTTGGTTCACAGGCCCATGCTCAATCCATTGAGCTACACCAGCCAGAGCCGGAATATTTTAAGATACCTTATATATGAAAAAATATTTTTATTTAAGTTTTTTCATATCTGTATGTATTTTGAATGATGATCTAAAAGGTAATTTTACAAATTTGCTTAATAATAGAGCAAAAATAATAGTTTGCCTTATATAATTGGTTAGTTAAAAAACATGTTTTTTAAGGAATGAACTCTCAGATAAAATATTAATATTTTCCATAAGGTGATCTCAGATGCCTAGTTAAATTTCATACTATGACATCATAGTCAATGTTATTACACAGAGACAATTACTGAAATGCTTTAATGTTTTGCTCCTTAATTTGATAAAAATTACAGCCAAGTTGACTAGTTTTAACATTATTTGTACTTCTTGATTTCCTCCTTTCCTTGTCTGCATCATGACTATCACACCAACCATTCCTACTTCTGTCAGAAATAAAGTAACAAAAATATAAATGCTATGGTAATTTTTACTATCTAAAATTGTTTAAAGAGCTATTTAAAGGTGCCTGCAAAATGCAATCATAATAAATATATAAAAGATACATCAAAAAAGGACTTGAAATTAATATGCTTAAAGTAGAGAATAATACCTTTAAGCTCAGCAGATATTCACAAACAGCATAACAAATGCCAATACCTTCTTCTGTATTAGTACCTCTGCCAAGTTCATCAATTAATATGAGTGATTTGTCATTAGCATTATGTACAATGTATGCTATCTGAAAAACATAATTTTAACATTATTCATTATTGCCAAATAGCTGTCACTATCATAGAAAAATGAAGAAAAATCCAGTCTCTCTATTAGTTCATGTGAAATATATTTTTATAGAGAAATACAGCTGAGCAAAAACTAACACATTGCTTTATAAAAGTCTCATGACTAATAATTCCAAGAGAATAGCTAATGTGTATATAGACATAAGCATATGTGTATGTATCTAAAAATATTGATGTTTTAGACACAGAAAAATAAAGCAATGAATTAAATGTTTAAATGAAGCAAAGAACTGGTCATTTTCTTCTCCAAAAATGACTAATCAATTGTCATCAAATACTCAAAACTATCTCTCAAATTTATTGCTACTTCTCTGTATCATGGTAAATATGGAAAGAAAATTTTCAAAAACATCCAATCCATGTCCACTGATTCCTGGTTAAACAAATGAATTTAAATCCATGCCCAACAAAGATCAAGACTTTCATTAACAGACATGCTCCTTCTCAAACAAAGATTATTAACTTCCTCAAAAAACAGAGTTTCACCTTTATCATGTGATGACACAATAGTAACCTTCATGGTCCTTTTACCTTCCTATGGGTCTAAGCTTCATGAGAGTTAAGATTATTTAAAAATAAATGTAATTTAAGCACTTAATATATTGCTATATTCTCCCATAGTCAATACATTCTATTAATAATTATATAAACATCATATACTGTGGAGAAATGATCATTTTATTCCCCTTCTATCTACAGAAAATTAGACTATATACTGATCCAATTATTCCTACCTGCTAAAGATAGGGCAAGAGCTATATTAAATTCCTTTAGCCCTTCAAGTCTACTTGGCATCTGCTCAGATCAAATATAGGCGATGATACATACTTTGTTACAGGAAGTGAAAATTCTGTAACAGTACAAAATATGTAATGATTTTTAAAAGCCTTTTAACACAGTGATCTTTTCTTTTAAAAACTAAGCCTAACAGGAACAATAGATACTATGCAAAATGTTCCTGAACAGGTCTTCATCTTCTGAGACCTTCACGTATCCCATACAAAAACATGAAAGCATGTTTTTATCATTCAGTAACACTTTTTCTTTAAAACTGTATTTTTCAATAAAACATTCATTTCCATTTCCACATAAGACAGAAACTAGGAAGCTGTCTTTGACTGCCCTCTGGCTCTTGAAGAGTAGTATTAGCACATCTGCATGCTTTAGTTTAAGAATAATTTCTTACATGATGATTGACCATTGGTGGCAGAATTTAATGTTTTTAGGATATGTTTAGTTTTGGTACCTCTTTCATTTCCTTCATAAATGTTGATGAATTTGTTTCTATATCATCATCAGTACTGATTCTTGTAAAAATCTGTTCAGCAATTCTAAAGGAAGAATATTCTGCTGGAACATATGATCCTATAAAATATAAGATTAAAGTATACTGCAATGTTTTCATAAAGTGTAAGTATTAACATTTCCACTTCCCACCACCTCAGATTATTTACTAGTCTATCTAAGAATTAGGTGGTAGAAAGATCACTGAATATAGAGTCAGAATACATGGCCCCAGCTATGTCATTTATTGTATAACCTTGGACAACACTTAAATTCTCCCTGTCTTTTTCATATATAAAATAGAATACTTGCCCTACCTATTGTAAAAGTTATTTGAAAGTTCAAATAAAGTAGTATATACTCAAGTACATTAGAGAGGTTTGTTATAAATGTGATAAAATTTTTAAATAATAGTTACATAATGAACATTCAAAGTATAAAATTTAAGAGAAATGCTTATGAAGTTGAAGTTGATAAAAATCATTATAGAAAAGTATATTAGAAAATATCTGTTAATAGAAATGTACATAAATACACACAATCAGAATGAAAGCAAAATATTTAATTTTTTTAAGTTGAATTTTCATCCACAAGATTGTTTCTGTCTGAGAAGTTATCGGGCTAATCTAAAATATTCTTTTGAAAACAAATCTATCTGATTAATACAATTACCTCTATATTATGGAATGACATATAAAAGGCATTCTGAAACCATAAGAAAAAATATACGAATAGTTGAATGGGAAACTACAAGCACACAGAACTCTATCTGTATACTTGGTGAAATAATGGGAATACATAAAGCCAGATTATTACAAAATTTAAAACAAAGGTAAGGATGCAAATAGGATCTACCTCCAAGAAATAAAAACTGGTAGGAAAAGAAAGCAGAAGTCAGGACAATACTAATAAAAATAAGAATAAGAATAACAATATTAATTATAATGATCATACCCTAGACAGCAGATTTCTTGAATATAATTTATAAGGGTATCAGAAGAATTAAATGGAAAAATAAATGTGAAAGTACCAAGTACAGAATATAGCATATATGATATATGTTTATATTTTCTCCTCTCTTTTACTTCCACCAAAAAGGCTCTCCATTTTTTTTTTAATGATCTTTATTCTTTTTTTTTTTAAGATTTTTATTTATTTATCTTTAGAGGGGAAGGGTAGGAGAGAGGGAGAGGGAGAGGGAGAGAAATATCAATGTATGGTTGCCTTTTGTATGTCCCATGCTGGGAACCGGCCTGCAACCCAGGCATGTGCCCTGACTGGGAATCGAACCGCCATCCTTTGGTTCACAGGCCCGCACTCAATCCACTGAGCTACACCAGCCAGGGCTCTCCACTTTTTTTTAAAGATTTCATTTATTTACTTTTAGAGAGAGGGGAAGAGTGGGAGAAAGAGAGGAAGAGAAACATCAGTATGTGAGGGATACTCACACCCCATCAACTGGAGACCTGGCCCATAACCTAGGCATGTGCCCTGATTGAGAATTCAACCAGCAGTGTTTTGGTTTGCAAATCAGCATTCAATCTACTGAGCCGCACCAGCCAGGGCAAGGCTCTCAACTTTTTCAAATCTAAATTATTACAGAAGCCTCCTGGCTGGTATTTTGCATCTGGTCTGATTCTCGTCTAACCATACATCAACCAGAGTGATCTATCTAAAAGTCAAATCCAATCATACCATTTCTCTTGCCTAAATTTCAATAGCTCCCTACAGATTTCTGGATAAAGTTCAATTTCCTCAATTAAGTTCCTAAGGTCCTTTGTGATCTGACTTCTGCCCATCTCTCCAGTTTTATACCCTGCCACTCCTCACAGCCACTTTTTGCTCTACAAAGCAAAGGAACTACAAAGTCTCTGGACTCTTTGCAGTTCCTTGGGGATACTATACTAACTTTTTTTTTTTTTTGCTTCCATGCTTAAGAACATGTTCTTACTTCTGCCTGAAAACTGTGCTTTTTCATATTATTTCTGTAAGTCCATATCACTTTATATACATTATCTCACATAATCTTTACTATTCTCAGAAATAGGTAGTGTTATAACTTTCATTTACAGATGGACGACTAAGGAGGTTAAATAATTTGCCTAAGATCACATAAGTAGTAACTTGACAAACTTAGGTCCAAAGCCTATGTTCTAAATGTCCATGTATCACAGAATAACCTAGTCTGTTCTAATAATAGCCTTTCAAATACTTGAGAAAATTATTCTACTTCTCTTGTCACTAAATTATTCTGTGATACACAGAAGATAAGAAGTAAGACTAATTAGTAGAAGTTATAGGAAGTCAAATTTCAATTCAATATAATGAATGCTCTAATATTTAGTGCTGTCCAATAATTGCATGGCCTGTTTTTAAAGGGCAGAATTTCCACAACCAAACGCAAATAGGATTATGTCACATATGAATATGTATTCTCTTTTTAAAGATTTTATTTACTTGTTTTTAGACAGTGAGGAGGGGAGGGAGAAAAAGAGGGAGAAAAACATCAAAGTATGGTTGCCTCTTGCATACCCCCTACTGGGGACCTGGCTTGCAACTCAGGCATGTCCCCTCACTGGGAATTGAACTGGCCAATGACAGCCATTTATATGCATATGTATGCATGTGTGTGTAATATATCAATTTCCGTGGACAAGTTATTGGTACTTCTTAAATTAAATAAGGGAAATGCTTATCTGACCAATGTTATAACTTTGGGAATGTCTTATATGAGTTATTAAAGACAGCAACTTATTTATGTAATGCTTTCTCACAACAAAGTTTGCTTTTGATAATTGAATCATTCTATTTAATAATAATTGATGCCACATTAATAGTTATAGTAAGGAAATTCCTACTTATGTTTTATTTCACAAATTTTTAGTATACTTCAATCCAAAACTGGATGGAGCTTAATAAACACCAAATTCTAAAAGTTATGGTCTACATACTAGACACCACTACATACACTTTTAGGTAGGAAAATCTACTCCAAACTGCTCTTGGGTTAATTAAGTACCTGGATCTAAAACATCAGGCACAAAACACTTTAAATGGGAAGCAGAATTGGTAACTATAAAGCAAGCCATAACTCACCAATCTGGGCCATAATCTGACAAAGTGCAATCTGTTTTAAATATGTGGATTTCCCACTCATATTTGGTCCAGTTATGATCAAAAAATTACTTCCTTCTGTAATATAGGTATTGTTAGCAACAGGTTTTTCCACAGATATTCTTTCAAGAATGGGATGCCATCCCTGTTTGATTGCTAACGTATCAGTAAACTCTGGCCGAACTAAAGAAAACAAATAGAATGGTTTTGAAACATTAGTATATATTTATATTGAAAGATTTTGTGGTGTGTACATACTGTGACACCTTAGTGATTTTACTAGGGTCAATTTTGAACACTATGAAAGTATTATTTTATCCCAAATGATATATAAATATATACATCTGTCTAAATCATATCTGACACACTCTAAACATCATCGCTTTTATTCACTCCCAGGGAACTCTAGGGTTTAGTTCCCTGTTGTCCTAGGCTCCAAAAAAGTTCAGAACATTTTCAGATTTGTACAGATTAAGAATAATCAACTAGCCATTGATAACCATTTTAAAATAACAATAAATTACTGGTACCCCCAAATTGCCCATTACTTAATTCCTGCCTTAAGCATTCTTTCAAATCTGGCATACTTAGCTTTTCAAATGAGGTACAAATATAGAGTAAAACCAAGTATAAAAATAATTTCATGTCCAAATCCTTATAGAAATTTTATCTAAAACAAATTCTCAGAGGCTAGAGAAAACATACACAAAAGCTAATGTTAATTTATAGAAACAAATAATGATCATGTCTCTATGGATAGTCTTTGAGATAAAGGGAGAAGGAAGAAGGTGGGAGGAATGTGAAATGTCACATTCCTTGAGATGAAACACATAGATAAACTTGAAAGTATTCATTATAAAAGTAAGGATGGTTAGAAAAAATATTTTTAATTATTCCAAATTATATTAATGCCAAAAAATTCAATATTTATAGGTTTGGAGTTTCCAGATGATCCCTCTCAAATTAAAATAAAGCAACATCAAATATCTTAATAGTTAAGAAAACTACTATTAAGATTAGCTGATTCCTATTGTAAGTCTTTGATGCAAAAGGAAATACAAAAGATTCAAAACTTTGGGCCTATAAAATACCAATTGAAAAAGTTAACATTTTCATAAAAAATATGAGAACATGAAAACAGAATTTTATAAGATATTTATTTGCCATTATAAAAATAAATTAACATAATATTTTGGAAATGTTACTGATGATTATAGGTAGAAATTTTAATGTTATTAAGTTCATAATTATTCAACCTTAATGATCACATACTAGTTCTGCATATTTGTATACTGGAGTATGGTTGTTACTAATAAGTTGAATAAGAAATTTCAAGGCGATAATTTGAAGTATTCATTTAACATTGGACAATTACTTCTTTATATTCAAGGCCTGTACAAAATATGAGGTAACTCCTGATCCTGGGATGCTCACACCTAAGAAGGTGGCTTAGAAAATGCTCACTTTGGAGATTCATTTCTCTCATGTCCACTAGTATTAGTCACACCACTTCTGAGTCTTCAGATTGAAACTTTATATATTTGGATCATTGTCATTTTCACCAACGAGATAGCTTTGTAGTCTTTCTTATTTTGCGAACCTCTAAAATTTCTTTCAGTTTTTTTTCTGATTTATCCATTTCTCGGTAAATAATTTTCTGACTTTTAAAATAAATTTCAAGGGTAATTTCAGTTTCTTTATTTTGAGTGAGTCTAAGACCAGAGGCAAGAGACTATATTTCAGGTAAAAAATGTAAAACATTCATAATTGTTATGTAAAATTGCTTGAATGGAATACAAATTTCAGTATGCAACATATTTATTCCAAAGACAGTAACTTACCATAGTCAGAAAGAGTGCAGGCATGAGCAAATGACAGTAGCATATCCAGCATTGATACAGTGTCAGACAGTTTATATAAACAATGAATATATTCATAAATCTCACTAAGCAGCTTGCACACTATCCTGAAAGGACATTTTTGGTAAGATAAGTAATACTTTCTAAGACTAGTGTCCAATGTAATTGTAAAACAATATTAAATTCATTGCCTGAGGTAAAATAACATTCACATTTGAGTTGTACACTACAGATAGTCTATTCTTCTACTGCCTCATTGTAGACATGAGGAAATTGAAGTTCATACTTGAGGTCACAGCTACTTAGTAGCAAAGAAGTCTTCCGGTGTGTTAGCACCCTGTTTTTTGCAATGGCTGCTTTTAATCAAATCTTAATAAAATAAACTTATTAATGAAAACATTTTTATGTAAGTCCTTACTATACTTCGACAGATCCTATCTGCTAACAATTTTGTGATTTTACATGTTAAATTCACCACAAAAAACTATCATGTATTTCTTTCACTCATATATTCTCTCTCTCACACACACACTCTAACAATATAATTCTTTAAGCTTTTATGTGGCAGAGTTATCACAATTGTGATATATCATAAAAGTTTCCAAAATGTATTATGTCTTATAATCTCTGTGGTCTATGCCCTAAATTGTTTTGAAAGCCCAACATGTCTCTTTGTCATCTCAGATCACCAACTCTAAATGTCCTATTTATCATTTCTAGCAGTGTTGCTACTGTTTCATGAATGGCAAGAGACTGGCAGTACTGTGATGTTGCTGTGTAAGTAGTAAGGCATGAGAAGTGGAAGGGCTTAGGTAGCATAAAAAAAGACTGAACTCAATGAAACTCACAGTAAGCCCATGATGTGCCAAGTTCTACATTACGGTGGAAGTATCAGTAATAATGGGTTATTTGGCAATCAGATTTGCACTAAAGCTTCTGTGAGGCTCACTATTCCCAATCACAAAGAGAAAATTTTAACTTTGTCCTGGAATGTCCTTTCTTTGCTAACATTTATTCTGCAGTCAGACAAAAAGTCAATTAATAAAATTTAGTACAGTGCATCAAATTAAACCAATTTAATTTAATATTCAAAAATTCCAAATGCTCTTACATGTAAGTCATGTGATAGATTTCTCTCAAAGACTCTTGGCATCTTTCATTCATTTTAATTAAATCTGCTGAAGTAAAGCTGTAAGAATTTTTCACTTTAGAAATCTGTTTAGAAATTAAATAACAAGAGTTAAGATACATGTACACTCCTGTGAAATAAAGCATACAGATATTAAACAATAAAAATATAGGTATTCAGGTTAATCACTTTAATTTTTCAGACATAGTTTTACAGATAAAGTGCTAAGTGTTTGTGAATGAGACAAACATCAATTCTAAAGTTAAAGTAGAATTTTTTAACTTAGTCCATCAGGCATGACTATTTTTATAGGTCTTAAAATGATCATGTAGAATGTTAAAAAGCTACATCTTATTATCAAGTAATATGTAGGATATATATCAGTAGTCCTCACTCCATCTCTGACCCCTGTTTCAGGCCTTGCCCCATAATCAAACATCACTCGATCTCCAACCCCATTACTAAGACTCATCCCATCCCATTCTTCACTTCACCTATCCTCATTACTCGGTAATACAGTATATATTTTAAAACCCCAAAATTTAAATGGTTTGTTTTTATCAAAAGGGACTCCCTGGAAACAGAGAGAGCAAAGATAAGAGTGTGTTAGATTTTCCCAAACTGGTATATTATGGAGGAGTTAATATGTGTATATGAAAATATATTTCCCTGGTCTAAAAGTTTGGCAATATTAACTCTACTTCATGACTTCTAACCTTTAATATATAAAGGTGTGTTGGAGAACTACCTAAAATGAGATAGTACAGTATTTTCAAATTTCTTTGATCAAAAATAACTTTTGGATTTTATTCTCCTTCCTTCCTTCCTTCCTTCCTTCCTTCCTTCCTTCCTTCCTTTAACCCATACCAAACTTCCAGAACTGTGGGAAGCACTGTTTGGTATTCCTCTTGAAAACAAACAAACAAACAAAAAACTTCTGCCCTGGCTAGTGTGGCTCAGTGGATTGAGTGCTGGCCTGTGAACCAAAGGGTCACCAGTTCGATTCCCAGTCAGGGCACATGCCTGGGTTGCAGGCCAGGTCCCCAGTTGGGGGCAGATGAGAGGCAACCACACATTGATGTTTCCCTCTCTTTCTCCCTCCCTTCCCTTCTGTCTAAAATAAATAAATAAAATCTTTTTAAAAAGAAAGCTTCTAAATCACTCAAATTAGCATAGCTGTTAGGTAAGTAGTTAAGAGAAGCAATACACATAACATTCAGAAATTTGGCACATAAAACTCAAAGAATGTCTAAAAATACAAGTATGTAAATGTAATCCTATAAAATCAGAAACAATAATTTCCTAACCAAACTCTAAAGTATACCTTAATAAATTCTGAAGGAAGTTGATCATTGGGTAAGGCTGTACAATCTATAGTCATCTGGATGAAAAATCCTCTAGAAGAGCTAAAACTTGTCCTTAAAGGCAGACTATATTTTTCTGCAAGTTGTGATATCATTCCTGGTGAGAAGAAAAAACAAAAACACAGACATTTTAATAAAAAAATTATTCTTTTTGTTTAAAAATGTCAGATGCTTTTTGTCTTGTTATTTTATACATAAATAATAGGGTCCTGTTATACTTTTAAACTCTATAGATTTTTAATGTCTAAAATACCTGGTTAAGTATTCTTCTCAGAACAAAACTTACAGAGCAAAGGTAGTCATTTTGATTGGTATTTTGAGAGTAAAAGGAATTGTAAAAATTAAAATGAAAAAATAAAACTGGGTCAAGATAGCAGCACAGATAAATATGGCTCACCTCCTCGCACAACCACATCAAAATTACACTAAAATATAAAACAACCATCACTCAGAACCATCAGAAATGGAGCTGAATAGAAGTCTGGCAACTATGGAATTAGAGAAACCATATCCATCCAGACTGGTAGAAGGTGTAGAGACATGGAATGAGCTGGTCCTATATCCACATGTGGTGAATAAAAAATTGGGAGTGATATCTCGGGAGCAAGGAGTCCCAGCCCAATTCAGGTTCCCCAACCCAGGGTTCCAGTGCCAGGAAGATAAGTCCCCATAACTACTGGCTGCAAAACTCAGTGGGGATTAAGTCGGTGGAAGAAACTTTTAGAGTCCCAAGCAGTTCCTCTTAAAGAACCCACACACAGAACAGACTTACTCAGACTTACTTCCTCAGAGTTCCAGCACCAGGGTAGGAGCTTCAAAGGCACCAGGCACACAGGGAGGAACTGAAGGGTCTGGCATCAGGACAGAGTTGGTGGAAAGCTTTCTCCCAGGCAGAAATGGGGGCAAAGGCTATTGTCCCCTTTCTGAACCCACCACTCCACCGAGCCACAGACGGCAGGCAGGTGCTATATCTGAGACTCCATCAACCTGGCTAACACTGTTGCCCCAGCTTGGAGATCCCCTGAGACTGTCCCACCCAACTTACCGGACTACCTAAACTGTTAACTGTGAATTAATATATCACAAGTAAAAGGCCAAAGGTTAAAGATAAAGAGAGAATCTTAAAAGCCCCACGAGAAAAGCAATTAGTTACCTACAGGGGAGTTCTCATAAGACTGTCAGCTGATTTCTCAAAGGAAACTTTGCAGGCTAGAAGGAATTGGCAAGAAATATTCAAAATCATGAAAAGCAGGGTACAGCCAAGATTTCTCTACCCAGCAAAGCTATCATTTAGAATGGAAGGGCAGATAAAGAGCTTCCCAGACAAGAGAAAGCTAAAGGAGTTCATTATCACCAACCATTATTATATGAAATGTTAAAGAGAGTTAAGAAAAAGAAGATCAAAACTATGAACAATAAAATGGCAACCAATACATATCTATCAACAATTGAATCTAAAACACAAACTAAGCATACAAGAAGAACAGCGACAGAATCATGTATACAGTGAGCATTTTGATGGTTGCCAGATGGGAGAAGGATGTGGGAGAATGGGTGAAGAGGTGAGTTGATTAAGAAGTACAAATAGGTAACTACAGAATAGCTATGGGAATGTGAAATACAGTATAGGAAATGGAGTAGCCAAAGAACTTATATGCATGACCTACAGACATGAACAAAGGTGAAGGGATTACCTGAGGGACTGGGGAGTGCTGTGTGCAAAGGGGCAAAAGGGGGAAAATCAGGACAACTGTAATAGCATAATCAATAAAATATAATTAAAAAATAAATAAAACCAAGACTATTGTCTTCAGAATATTAGTTTTTGACCTGTTACTTTTTTGAAAAGAATAAACACTTACATTATTGCAATAATTAATTCACAATGAGAAATTCCCTCTACCAAACATATATTACAAAACAAAGTATTCCAAAAAGGAAATTGGTGATTCATTAAATAAAATTTAAAAAGTATCCAAATCTCCCTATCAACTTCATGCTCAGTACAGAGTTCTAAATTTATATTTTAACATGATGACCATTAATGCTTTGAACATTACTTGAGAAAACTAACGTCTCTATTCCCTAAAGCAGGTTCTCCAACAACGGTTCCTGCTTTTCTCAATAAAACCACCATTCTCAGGAGACAGATCTCAATGAGCACTAGTGTCCACATTGCCCTTTGCCTTAGCCACATCTACTCAATAATGCTTGTCAACTCCTTCTTCAGTCTTTGTCTTTCTCTCCTCTGATTTGTATAGTTCTCACCCTAGATAATGTTTTAATTTGTAATAGATTAAAATGGTTTCCCTGTCTCCACAGCTCCACTCAAATCCATTCAACACATCTTCTTGATCAATTTCACTCCACAGAACAAAAACATCTGAGTTCTCTTCATTCTTCTGGGGAAAAAATGCAAACTCCTAACCTTTAAAGACTAAATTCTGGTCTCCAGTATACATTTATGATCATATCTCTTACTAGTTCTGTAAAAGAATGCCCTGCTCAATACAAACAAACTTCTTCACTATCCCTTGAGGTTTCCTGATACCTTTGTACTTCAGTTTGTATACTGCTAGTGGGTAAAATTCCTTCTAGGCTATTCTATCTACTAAAAACAGTCCCATCCTCTGTGCCTCCACACCCAGTCTCTCTGATCCCTCTAACCTGCTATTATTTTTCTTCATATTTTATATCCATGTGAAATTATAAGATACATGTAATTTACACATACCAATATTGATATATATAATTCCACACACACATGAATATGTATATGTGTGTATTTTTTTAATGTCTGCCTCCCCTACTACAACATAAACTTCATGAGGACAGAGGTTTTATCTTTTCCTGTGTATTCCCAGTACCCAGAACAGTGTCTACATTTATTTACTAAGAGCTCAGTAAATACAGGACTGGATAAAAGTAGGTTTACAGTTGTTCATTTGGAAAATAATACAACAATTAATGAATAATACAAGGATAAACCCTGTGTTTCTTATACTCACAGCTGTAAACTGACTTTTGCCCACCCCTTTATTTGTTAAATTACTGGACTAGTTCAAATGCCACTTCTTCTGGACACAAACGATCTCTCTTCCTCCACTGAAACCCTTTAGTACTGATAGTGTGCATTTTTTATGTAGTATCTACACAATGTGGTATGAGGATACTGCTATATTTAACTTTGGAGGAGAAAATAGACATATTACAACACTTTGAGATCTTTATTTTTTTAAAAAGATGTTCTGTAAATGACAATATGCATTAACCTTACCTATTTTGATAGCAAAAAAATAAACTAAATATATGCATGGCAGGTTATCACCAACCAAAAAGCACAGTGTCTAAAAAACCTGTTTTATTTCTAAAAAACATATGCTCAAGTAATTAAATTACCTGCTATGTCATCTACAATCTCTGTATATGTTCTTCTAGCTATGTCAAGAAACTCATTTATGTTAGACCTCACTGCATAGCACTTCTGAGTCCTCATGTTCAGGCATCCTTTCATGTATCTTGCATCATCATTAATTACTGCTTTAATCTTTTCAAGTATGATTCCAAACCTAAAAAAGAATATTATAGGTAATAAGTCAAAAAGTATAATCTATAATTTAAGTCATAGTTAATGATAGCAAATAACATTTTCTTAAATCAGTTTTAAATTATGTTGAAAATAAATCATTAATATATGAATTTTAATTTATCTAAGTTAGAACTGTGACTATATCAATTTGAAACTACTTTGTTGGTCAGGACTGGACTCCTAAAACAACATGAGGCTACCAAGAGCAATTCTGTGCTGCCCATGAGCTCCCAAACTATACATACTGAATGTGCCCATGAATATAAAGTATACCCCTGAACAACTGTTACAAAAATTCTGGCTTCATGTTCATTGACTCAATAAATATTTACTTATATCATGTATTAATCTCTATGTTAGATGCAAAGATTCAAAGAAGAATTAACATATGGTCCTCTTATTCAATTGGGGCAAGAGAGACTAAATATATATTATGAGACAGTATAAAAGCGATTAAGTACAATAATCATGCAAACCAGAAGTCTGGTAACACCTGTTTCCCTAACCTTTTGTTTTATTCTGTTCTATATTTTATTTGCAATTAATTCAGTTTTATTACGAACCTCCATTTGTAGCCTTACAGAAGATCTGAAGCTTAAATCCATATAATAAGAGTGCTTAAGTATCATAAGTCTTTTTGGTTAAGAACCAAGTTCCTAGTGCTAAAAACAATATTAAAATTAAATTATATTTAGATCTTATTCGGTAGTCATATCTACTAGTTTTTGGTTATATTAGGCCCTCCATGATTTAACAAAAGAGAAAAATATATTTTTATATTTGTATTTCCATAGAAAATAGCTAACAAAAGATATTAAAATTGTATTTTATTTCAATTTTTAATGCTATTCTAACACAAATCCTCAGTGTGCTGTTACCCTGCTTATTGGTATTTATAAGACAAAAAGTATAGTTAGAATTTTGATGATTAGTTTAAAGAGTCCATTAATCAAAGCTGAAGTAATTGTTCTATGGAATATAATTGGAGTCCTTAAAATCAGTTACAATCAAGGAGAAAGGGAGAATCTGATATTTCATTAACAGTTGAGTGACAAAAAGACCTCTTATCTTCCAAGGATCCATAGTAAGCTCTTAATAAAGGCATGTTACAGTTCTTCAGAGTAATCTATTAAAGAATAAAATAAAGTTAAGGATAATAAATTATGACATTATTCATACACAGCATTTTACATTTGTTTAATACTTTACAGCTTACCAAGTGCATTCTTGTTTATCTTCTCATTTATACTCATAAAATATATTTTAGATATATAAGTGAGGACAGATAGTATCTTTTCTGTTTTCCATATAAAGAGCATATGGCTAATAAGTGGCCTCTATTTTTCTTGCCTTCCAAGTAATCGTTAACATCTATCTGCTTATTAGAGGTAGGTATAATACTTAAACAGCTATCATTGTCCATTGCAAATATTGTACACATAATTCCAAAATTTGCATTAAATTTACATTAAACTAAAGAAGTGCTTTCTCCATTTGTGTATGATAAAAGAAGGTATTTTATTTTGCTCAGTGGAAACTGTAAGTAGTCATTACTTGAATAAACAGAAAAGAGAAGGAGAAAACATATTTAAATGATATTTTAGTTTGTTATGAGGCAATGGGAATATGTTTTGCTTATGAATATAAAAATAATATTTATACAGTGATAAAACTAAAAAATTCATAAAGCATAAAGAAAAATATTTAAATCACTCATAATTCTATCACCCCTCCAAAGATAGTCTCAATATTACTGTACATTTCCTGTCACTTCTTTAAATCAAAAAGTTACATCACTGCATGCTCCTTTTCTCCCCACTTAATACTATATCATATACATTAAAAACTTTCTATAGCAAAAATTTTAAATAATTCCTGTTATGTATTCCACTCTGTGGGAAGAAAAGTCTCTTCCCCTACTTACTGGAGTACAATGCTACTTATATTCTAATATACATAATGCTGCAATGACCATCACTGGGCATAAATCTTGGTCAACATTTCTTAAGAGTCCTTTCAGATGTATTTCTAGAAGTAGTATTACAGAATCAAAGACATCTATTTTAGTCCTGGCTGATGTGGCTCAGTGGATTGAGCACCGGCCTGCGAACAGGAAGGTCACTGCTTTGATTTTCCATCAGGGCACATGACTGAGTTACAGACCAGGTCCCCAGCTGGGGGCATACGAGAGGTAATCAAATTGATGATGTTTCTCTCCCTTTCTCCCTCCCTCCCTTCCCTTCTCTCTAAAAATAAATAAATAAAATCTTTAAGAATGGAAAAAAATTTTTAAATTCAAAAAAGACATCTGTTTTGAAACTTTCCTGTAAAGTACATACATTTGTATTTCTACCAGCTAGCTAGTTGCCTGTCTCACTGTTCTCTCAGCAATAAGTTGCATCCATTAAGAAAGAAAATAATCTTTGCTTCTTTGAAAGAAAAGTTATGCTTTTAACTTTTATTTCTTTGAATAATAGTGACATTAAGCTTTTTTTGGTAGTATTTATTAACCACTTTGATTTCTGTTTAGGGGTCATTTTCCTTATTTCCACTGTCATTCCAGCATTTTCTTTAAAAATTACTGGAGGGAAATGATGGGGGAGAAATGGGACAACTGTAATAGCATAATCAATAAAATATATTAAAAAATAAAAAATAAAATTACCGTAAAAATTACATAAGTATACTATGATGACAGAAATTAGTATTTTGTTTCTCATTTGCTATAAACTCTTCCTGTAATAAATTTCTTTGGGTTTTACTTTGTCTTTGAAATTTCAAAATTTGAAATTTGTTTCAGCAAATCTGCCAATTGAAGGCAAAGATTTATTATTATACCTCTTTTATTCTAGGAAAGATGACAATACTTTTGAAATCTTTTGCCAAATTGCTTTCATTATATATATTTATCAAAATGAACTCTGTAAAACTCCTCCATATTTTTCATTATTTTTCTTTTACAAACGTAGTTCTTTTGTCACTTGTAGTTTACAAATGTTTTGCACAAGACAGTGTTTAAAAATTGATGAGAAAATTGCCATTTTGGACCATCAGAATAACAATTACTTCAGGTAAGAGTTGCAGTAAATATTAAAATAAATGAGTGAAAGGTTGATGAAAAACAGAATATTTACAGTTGCAAAGTATCTCTCCATACATTACTTAAACTTTAAAGAGAAGAAATTGATCAAAGTTAATATTGCTGTGCATAGGGAAATGACATCACAAGAAAGATACATTTTTATAGAGCATTACCACCAAATATGAATAAGCTGAATTTAATCAGGAAGAACAATCATACAAATTGAAGAATATCCTAAAAAAACAGCTAATCCTTACTCTTCAAAATGTCAATATCCTAAGAGACAAAGAAATGCTGAGAAATTTTTCAATTTAAAGGAGTATTAAAAATATGACATCAAATACAGTGCATGATTCTGGACTAGACCCTATAGCAGGGAAAAAATACATAAAGAACATTTTAGGACAACTTCAATATGGGCTATCCGTTATACAACAGTAGTGTATTAATGCTGCATATCCTGAATTGTATAATCATGTGTTTATGTAAGAGAATATCCTTGTTCTAAGAATGTACACTTTAGTATTTAGGTACTACAACCTATTTTCAAATAGTTCAGTAAGAATAATAATAGTAAGGATAACGTTATGTGTGTGTGTGTTTTGAATGTAAAAATAGAGAATATGGGAATTAATTATACTATTCTTGCAACTTTCTCTAAGTTTGAAATTTTTTCAAAACAAAAATTTTTAAATACTGATACCTAGGCATGTTTTGTACAATACATACATAAAATTACCTTTAAAGGATCCACAAGTTCCAAGGTATGTTTTAGGTATATTAAATTTGTTATCTTTGATTCAGCTACATTAACCTATTAACATAAAAATCCAAATATGGACACCATAAGTATGTAATACAAAAATGGGTTTTCCTCTAAAATGTTCTATGCTTATCATATTTCATACATTTGTATATATCAACCTAGCCAGCATTACTGCCAGCCTAAACACTGTTTAGAAATTACCGATCCATCATAATGAGACTAGTGGATTAGTTTCCTGAGAGTCTGACAATGAAAAGAGTTCAACTCAATGTATCCAATTTTCATTTCTATTCAAGCACTTTGGTTTCACCATGTTAAGCCATAGTAGTAACAGGAGGCACATCTCAACTCTGAGCAGCACTAAGAGACTAGGATTGATTGAAAAAGGCATAAAGAGTATTTGTGGAGTGATGATCTGAAAAACTGAATCCAAATATTCCAGATTATGGAACAATACAAATTTCCCTCACTGCTTCCTGTTAGTTCAAGTAAAACAATTTTCATAACTCCAGGCATCCAAATTAAATACAGTTTTTCAAAATAAAACAACACCGGCATCCTAAATTTTGTAAATAAAGTTTTTACAAATTATATTGTAGTACTATCTCTAACATCAAGCAGTAGTACTAAACCTAAGGAAATGAAGATGTTCTTGCAGATGGACTAATTTACTAACACTGACAAGCACTTTTAGGATATTACTATTAAGATATAATAGTAATTGATAAGGAACTGTTTCTTTTTCTAACCTCTGACCTTTATCCCCATTTTATACACAGTACCTGACCTGTTCTGTGACCACATAGGTCAATTTAGAAGAAATACCAAAGTGGAGGTTTTTAGCCCTAAAACAAGTTATCTCATGCTCTCTTATAATGGATCTCTGAAAGTAACTGGAAGATTAAAAATAAATAAAATTCACCAAACAGAAAAAAATTATCACTATTACCAAAGGAGAACATCTTCCAAAATAGCCAAGATACTCTTGTACAAGAATAAGATGAAAGGACTAAATCTAACAAATATCAATTTATAACAAAGAGTAACTAAGAAACTGTGGTATCAGAACAAGGACAGACAGAAACCAAGGAAACAAAAGGAGTCTGGAATTAGACCCCATAATATGAGTACTTGATTTATGACAAATGTTGACTGTAGGACAGTATGGGAAAGGACAGTTTTTCCATAAATGGTGCCAATACAATTATGAATTCATACGACAAAAATAAAATGTAGTTCCTTCCTCATACCACATCCAAAAATCAATTCCAGGCAGACTGTAGGTCTAAATATAAAAATTAAAGCAATAAAATATTTGGAATATAACAAAAAAAAAAGAATATCTTCATTACCTTGGGTGTTCTAATTTGTTTTTATAAATTTCATAATTAATTACTTGGCATCCATTAATCACAGGGCCAAACTAATGCCTAAAGTTGTTCACATATTCCCCATGATCTGGCTTTGATGGGTGCATAAAAATTTTATTGTAAGCCCTCCAACCACCAACTCTCTCATTTGTGTTTTGCTTTCTACCCAGTAAAGGATGTCTCTACTAACGACTTCCCACAATACTTTTGCAATGTTTTACCCTCACTCCTTTTGACTCCTGACCAACCCTGGTACTTTCCCATGTGACCCTGAGAAGCATGCTTCCTCTTCTCAGGAATAGCAAGGAATAAAAATCTTCCTTTAAAGGCACTAGCCTTATTCAGTCATCTCTGTAAGTTAAAATCCCATGGGTGCGATCAAGACATTGGGGTAGATAAAGACTTCTTAAGCAGCATACAACAAATACTAACTACAAAGGAAAAAACATAAATTAGACTACATTTAAACTAAGAACTTCTTTTCAGAAAAAGATACCATGACCCAGTACCAGTTCCAAAATCCAACTCTGAGAAACTAGAATTTGAGGGCAAATAATTTATTTAAAAAGTAAGTTCAGTAGGCACAGGCAAGGGAGTACTGAAGTAAGAAGGGAAGAGAAGGACAGTAAAACAGGATGCACTGATGATGCTGTTACTACTGCATGGCACTATGGCTCAATCCTGCTAGAGACCTATCAGAGATGGTGTAAGGTGAGCTTCAGAAGCTATCTCCATAGGTAAGAAAAATGGATCTTTATTCATCCAGTCCTGTTCAGTATTGGTTATGAGCTACTGCCGAAGCAACAACTCTGATCTCTCCTGGGGCTAGAGAAAGTCCTCAGGCAGTGAGTTGCAGCTGCTTGCAGTAGAAGCCCTCCTTGTACAAAAGAGAATGCCAAGGGCCATGGGTAGTACACCAACATCCAAACTAAAAAGCGGAAAAAAGCAAACTAAAAAGTAAGAAAAGATACTTGCAACACAAAACCAATAAAGGGCTCGTATCTAAAATATACAAAAAAGCTCTACAAATCCCAAAATAAGATAAACAACCGAAGTAAAATGGGTAAGAGACTTGAACAAAAAAGACTTTCACAAAATGTATTCATATGGTCTAAATACACCTGAAAGTGTGTTCATCTTCATTAATAGAAAAGTGCAAATTAAAACCACAATGAAATACCATTATTTACCAACAATTATGGCTAAAATTTTAAAGCTGACAATATCAGGTTTGGGGAAAGAACAATGAGAATTCTCATACACTGCTGATGAGACCATAAATTGTTCAATGATAGTGAAAAAAACATTTTGGCAATCATTTTGAAGTTTGGCAATCATATCTCCTGAAGTTGAAGACATATTCCATGACCCCAAAATTGCATTCCTAACTATGAACCTAGTAAAAATGTGCACACAGTTGTATTAAGAAACAGGCACAAGATGGTTTGCCAGCATTAATTCCAATTGCCCAAAACTGTCAACAACTCAAAAAGTCAAACAGTGAAAGGAGTAATGGCATATTCATACAGCAAAATATTATACAACAATGGGAATGAGTGAGCTACAGCTACATGTGGCAACATGACTAAATGCCATAAACATAACATGGACTATAAGAATCCATATATGAAAAATAAAAATTGAATGGTTATATTCAAAGATTTAAAAACAGGCAAAATTATAAAGAAAACAAGAGAGTGATAACTAAAATTTGAGAGATTTTTTTTGGAGGACAGGAGAGAATAATGATGGGAAGGACCAGAAGGGGGGATTTCTTTCTTCTTCTTCTTTTTTTTTTTTTTTATAGCTGCCATCCCTATATTCTTTAGGGTTCTAGTCACTTCTTACTAGCTAACCCATGTTATAGTTAATAAATTCTTTTTTTAATATATTTTATTGATTATGCTATTACAGTTGTCCCCTCCACCCTGCACACCCTCTCCCACCCACATTCCCCCCTTTAGTTCATGTCCATGTGTCATAAGTTCTTTAGCTTCTACATTCCCCATACTATTCTTATCCTCCCCCTGTCTATTTTCTACCCACCATCTATGCTACTTATTCTCTGTACCTTTTCCCCCTCTCTCCTCCATCCACGCCCCTGTTGCTAACCCTCCATGTGCTCTCCATTTCTGTAGTTCTGTTCTTGTTCTAGCTGTTTGCTTAGTTTGCTTTTGTTTTAGGTGTGGTTCTTAACAGCTGTGAGTTTGCTGTATTTTCACTGTCATATTTTTAATCTTCTTTTTCTTAGATAAGTCCCTTTAACATTTCATATAATAAGGGCTTGGTGATGATGAACTCCTTGAACTTGACCTTATCTGAGAAGTGCTTTATCTGTCCTTCCATTCTAAATGACAGCTTTCCTGGATAGAGCAATTTTGGATGTAGGTCCCTGCTTTTCAAGATTTCAAATATTTCTTTCCAGCCCCTTCTTGCCTGGAAGGTCTCTTTTGAGAAATCAGCTGACAGTCTGATGGGAACTCCTTTGTAGGTGACTGTGCCCTTATCCCTTGCTGCTTCTAGAATTCTCTGCTTCATTTCAATCTTGGCTAATGTAATTATGATGTGCCTTGGTGTGTTCCTCCTTGGGTCCAACTTCTTTGGGACTCTCTGAGCTTCCTGGACGTCCTGGTAGTCTATTTCCTTTGCCAGATTGGGGAAGTTCTCCTTTATTATTTGTTCAAATAAGTTTTCCATTTGTTGCTCTTCTTCTTCCAGAAGGGGGGATTTCTGAAGTAATGGTAATATCTATTTCTTTACCTAGGTAGTCATTACATGGATGTTCACTTTGTGAGGAATCAATGAGCACTGCATTGTTGTTCTCTGCAGTTTTCTACGTGTACATTTCTCATTACTTTTTATGGTCTAAAAATGGTAACACATGTAAAGAAAGGTAGAAGGAAAAGGTACTAAGGCAAATGGAGAAAACAGTTCAAGGAAAAGATTGTGATCTTTGAATTTTGCTGGTAGGTCAAGTATGATTAGCACTTCTATTAACTATTCACTTTAGCAACGTGGAGATCATCAGTGGCCGTAACAAGAGCTGTTTTAGTAGAATAGTGATGGTGAAAAACAGATTGCAATGGGTTCAGGAGAGAAAAAGGAGAATAATTGGAGGTATCAATTACCAGTAATTCTTTCAAGGAACTTTTTCATAAAGAGAAAGATAAATAGGGAAGAAGTAGAAGGGGAAGTAAAATAAGGGAATCTTTTTATTTTAATGAATGATAACAGCATGTTTGTATGCTGATGAAAAAAACACAAGTAGAAGGGGGAAACTGACACAAGCAACACAGGAAATATTCTGAAATACTGTCCCCTGAAAAAGTAAGAAGTCGTGGAATCAAAGATGCAAGTAAAAGGAGGGTTGGGGTGGTGGGCTGGGGCGGGGTAAAAGACAGAAAACTGTACAATATCAACAATTAAAAAATACTGATTAAAAAAATAATAATAATAAAAAAAATAAAAACAAAGATGCAAGTAAAAGTGTTGGCTTTGGCCAAGAGGATGCATAGGCAGTTTATCCACAATAACGAGAGAAGATACATGTTGGTAAGTGTAGATAAATGCAGTCACAGGAGCTTGTAGAAGTTCTCTTCTGGTTTCTTCACTTTTCTCAGTGAAGAAGGAAGCAAGGTCATCATCAGCTTAGAATGGAGTGGGGAAAGAAACTGGTATTAAGGTAAAATAGCACCAAGTCCTATAACATACACCCCCAATCTCAAAGACTTAATACAACAATATCTTATCTTTTGTTCATACAAATTTTGATGCAGTTCTGATGTGTGTGGGAGGGCAATGTTCCATACTGCCACTTAAAGACCCAGGATCTTTCTATCTTGTAGCTTGACTATCCCTCTACTGGATTCTCTGCATCTATTTAGAAGAGGCAGAAAGAGCGAATTCTCTATGGATAAGATATAAGCTGGCATTTATCACTTCTACTACTCACATTCCACTAGACAAAACTCAGTTACTTCTCCTAGAAGGCAGTCTGAGAAACACAGTGTAGCTGTGTACCCAAAAGGCAGAGAAAAAGGATTTTGCCATCATTGCGAGAGAGGTGCTGATGATTGCAGAAGAAAGAAAATGGATTGAAATAGTTTCTCAGAGCATTAACAAGAAGCAAATGAACAAGGAAAACATAGAATGACTGCTGGGCTGCTTTAAGGGACCTCTGACTATATCAGAGTCAAAACCAGTGACTTTTAGGAAGAGGGATCTAAATGGCAACAAGGAGCAAGGAGGACACACACTCTAATCTCCCCAGCGGGAGCAATATGAAGAGAATGAGCACCACTTAAGAGGTCTGAGAAACAGCAGTCACAACAAAAGAGACAGGTTTCTATTTGAGGAACAAGGTAAGGAATAAAGGAGATTTTGCCCATAACTGACCTTGAGTGCCAGAGAGAAAAATGACAGGGTGTCATAAAATGGATAAAGCAAAAATAAAGACAGGAAAGCTGATGTACAGAGACAGATGGGAAGTAAAGTCCAAAATGAGGAATAATTTAAGAGTACGAGGCTTCTTGTGGTGATTTACACGAATAGAGATAAGGTCAAGAAGAGATTATTTCTCATGGTTCAAGAGCAAATACATTTATTTGTAAAGATATATGTACTCTATGTTCATGGCAGTATTATTCATAGTGGCCAAGACCTGGAAACAACCAAAGTGTCCTCTGATAGAGGACTGGATAAAGAAGACACAGTGATACAATGGGATACTAGTCAGCCATAAGAAAGATAAAATACTGCCACAACATGGGTGGATCTTGAGAACCTCCTGGTATGTGAAAAAAGATGGAAAAACCCCAAAAACCATATGATATAAAACTGAAAGCAACAAATAAACAAACAAAACAAACATTCAAAAACTCACTGACACAAACAACATTATAGTGTTAAACAGAGGGAATGGCAGGGTTAGGGACTGGTAAAGAGCAAAGAGGGTCAAATATGTGGTAAGGGAAGAAGATTCAACTTTGGGTGGTGACCACAGATGATGTATCATAGAACTGTACACTTGAAACCTATATGATATTATTAACCAGTGTCACCCCAATGACTTTAATTTTAAAAATGAGGAAGAAAAGTAAGTACTGACTCATAGAAACATTGGTTCACACAAACAATAAAAGTAAAGACTGGTGGGAGGAAGGTCTTGACAGAGCAGGAAAAATTCCAAGGCTTCAACCGATCCTTACTGATAGAAATAGAGAGTTTTATAAAGTAAGTCTTACTCTGAGGACACATGGACAATCATCTATCCTTTGACCTCTATCCTTTAGAGTGTGTACAGCAGTGGTTCTCAGCTAGGGGAAATTTTGGCCTGTTGAGACATTTGGTAATGCCCAAAGACATCTGGTTGTTAAAATTAGAGGAATGCTAGTGGCATCCAGTAGGTAGAACCCGGGGATGTTGCTAAAAATCCAACAATGCACAGGACAACAAGATTTATTCAGCCCAAAATGTCAACACTGCCAAGGTTGAGAAATCCTGCTGTAGAAAAGTTGTCTTACTACAAGCACACAGGCACTCTTTTAACCTTATATCACTGGCGATTTCCTCCGTTTTTTCTTTTTTGTCTTCCTCTCCAACCTTTCCCTGCCTTGTCAGCTTGAAGAAGCTGCTCTGAACCTTACAGCTGCAAGGAACTAAATGTTGCCAACACCACATAAGTGGGGAAGCAAATCCTTTCCTTGTTGAGTACTCCAGATGAGTTTCCAACTTGGAGGACACTTGTAACTGCAGCTTTGAGACCCTAAGCAGAGGACCAGCCTAAGATGTGCGTAGGTTCCTGACTCACAGAAACTATAAGGTAACAAATATGGGTAGCTGAGGCTGCTGTGGTTGTGGTAATTTGTTAGAAAGCCATCAAAAAAAAAAAAAAAAAAAAAAACCTAATACAGAGTATCTTTGCAGTTTGCTTCTTCAAAGCTAGCAAGAGAGATTCTCTCCAGCAAGAATTAGGAGACAATTCTCTGCTATAGATGTAGATGATCCTCTACATCTCTGCCTACCTTATAAGCAGAGGCATTGACTGCCTTTGTTTCTGACAATCTGTTCAAGGATGTTTGTATAGTGAGCAGGCTTGAAAGATACAGAACAAAGGGCAAGTTTGATTATAGTCTTGGAAGATTAAAATGGTGTCATTCTCCATAACAGCAAGCAAGTATGCTTATTTCGCACTAGAAAAGATTCTGGTTCTCTAAGTTCAGCAGTTCTCTCTTGCAACATACTGTACATAGGAAATAAAACTTGGGGAACCAGAACAAGAAAATCCTGATACTCTGGCTACTACTATTGCTCTGAGTACTCAAGTCCTTTCTCTCTGACCCAGGAGTCTCATATCTTCTGTCAGCATCCACGAAACTCTGTCAGGCTAACTTGTTAGTTTGCAAGTAGAGTAGAATATCAGATCACTTATAGTTCTTGATAATACTATCCTGTAACTGATTTTTTTAACCTAAATCTCACACTGGATCATAAATTCCTTTGGCTTAGGGACTTACTTCTTATAGTATCCCTAGCACTTACATGCTTGGTAAAATAAAATAGCTTGTTGAATGAATGAAAAACAACATGTACTATTACAAATATTCTATACAGCAGTCTGAAATCAATTGAGAAAATTAAAACTTATTCAAATGAACCAAAGAACTTGGGTAAAACCTGAAAAAATGTTTAATATTGACATTTTCAAATACTGCAGAATTTTCAATGTTTATAATGAGAAACACAAACTTTCTTAATATGATATATTAAATAGTATAGTCACATATATTGCATAGAAAGAAAAGATATTTGTTCTACTTCCAATAAGAAATTTTAAGCACTATTCTCAATAATTATTTATGACCAGAAAACTGGATTTTCTAAAATCAATATTCCTGAAAGAAAATATAATAACTCATCTTAGACAAGCAATTCCATGCTGAAGATTTTCAGAGAACATTTAGGTTATTCAGAAGCTGTTGCTTTTAAAAGGCATAAAAAATCTAGACATTAATAATGCAGTGCTTTTCCAAAACATCTTGACATTTTCTGTTACATTACATTAAGACAAATTATATCATGCCTCAGTCAGGTAGCTCAGTTGGTTAGAGCCAAGGCTGTGGGTTTAATCCCCAGTCAGGGTATATATAAGCAACCAGTGAATACAAACATTATGTAAAACAACAAATCAGTGTTTCTTTCTCTTTCTCTATCTCTCCCTAAAATCAATTTTTAAAAAGACAAATTATATTACAATGTATAGAATATACCATAAAATGTATATATAAACATACCGTGTCTTGCTTTGGAATTTGGACTAAAACAGAAAGAAGCTGCTCTGTATCAAGAAATCTTGATATAACTGAAACAAAAATATGAGCATTTAAATTTTGTTACACTTTAAAATATAGACTATGTAAAATACCCTGAAATAATAAAATAGAACAGTTCTACCTGCAATATTGTTTTAATTGTCTTTATCTACTTTACAAGTGCCAGGAATAAAGCAATAAATCCTAATGGTAATTTATTAATTTTGATTACTTACACTCTGCCTTCCAAATTTGACAGTGTTCATCACCCCATTCTTCTTAAAACTCTACACCTCTGGCTTTTTGATGTTACTTACCATAATTTTCTCCCCACCTTTTTAATCTCTAACTTTTCTTCCTGGTATGTAAAAGCATTAGTTTAAAAGCATAAACCACTGACCATGTAACACTCCAGAAGTTACCTAACTAACTTCTCATTTTTAAATGTGGATAATGACATCCACCTCCTATGGCTGCTGTGAGGACTGAGACAAAGTGTGTAAAGGACCCCCACACATACCAGAGCTCAAAACTTATTTTATTCTTCTCAACTCATTTTCCAGTTTAAAGTATTCTATAAAAGTAAATGTATAGAAAAGTATAATCTATCCCTTTTAAATATCCCCAAATTGTTTTTTTCTTAGACATTTAACATACAGGTCTTTTAAGAATGCATTTCTTCATACTCAAAATATAGTAAACTTAATGACTCATGGTTATTATCAACCTTATAATGTGTAACCTCAAAAGATTTTGTGTAGACTTATTGACACTTTACAAAGCGGTTCTAACTTGTTATCCTTTAAAAAAAAAGTTTTGTCACTTGCTTTCTGTTCAACTGCCAAGTCTTTTGATAATTTCAGTTTGTCTACTTCTAGCACTGTGTCCTTTTCTAATTTGCAATTCAACAGTAAATTATATTTAAATTAATTTTTTAAATTATAGTAAATAGGGTCAGTATATACTACTTCTATATTCTTCAATATGACTATTATTCATAAGGCTATTATGACATTTTACATGTGATTCCACTACATTCTTACAGTTCTCACTTAGACTGGCCTTTCTCTTTTTCAATCTCTTTCTTCTTCCTTTTCCCAAATCTATCATAACAACCAAAATAGTTTTTCTAAAATAAGGATTTGATCATACCACTCTCTCAGTTTAGAACTGTCAGCTCCCTATGTTTTGCATGACAGGATCCAAATTTCTTAGTATTATATAAGGTCCTTGATAAGCTAACCCCAGTTCTCATTTCTTATCATTCCCCAAGGCTTCAAGTCATAAATAAGTACTGGCCATACCTTAAACTTACAAACAGCAAGCTTTTTTATATCAATGTGAGTAAAACTGTAGAAGCTTATGTTGACTCTACCTTCCCTAACTTCCCAGAAAAACAAGTGTAATCTAGAAAGTAATGACTATTCAAGATCACAGCCAGTGGGACTCACACCAGCTCTTTATCCCTATTACTACATTGAAAAAATATTTTTGGTATCCCTATGTGCACCAACAAGCTTTACACAAGCATGTTCCCTTTGTCTTGAAAGTCATTTCTAGGTTTCTTCTTTTGTCAAAGTCTTACTCATTTCCTTAAGATAGAGCTGTGAATCCTACTGGATTCTATCTTTATCCCATTTCCTCCTTTTGTATTCCCATAAAATACTCAATTATTACTGCATTTACCACATTGCATCACATTTTGGAGTTGTTTCCCTAACATGAATGTAAGATCTTTGAGGACAGAAATTTATAGCTTAATCTTCCTTTTCTTTTTATCCCTAATACATATAAAATGCCTATAATAAAGTAGGTACTGGGCTTTTTAATGAGGTTCAGACTCTCATATTTTAATAAACTATAAAAGTTAATCTCCCACCATGCTGTATGCTTGTGTTCCCCTACTTTTTACATGCTATGATAAATTACAAACTGTCGAGATAGAAAAAACATAGAGATAGAGCTTCACTAACATTACATGATTAAATGACTTAACACTCCTGCCACTTATGTATTACACAAAATGCCTGGTAGAGGTAAGCCAATAAGATATTGCTGTGACCAAGAAAAGATTACCAGTTAAAAATGGTTTCCGTGTACCTTTCCCAAAGTTTCACTAAATACACTGGGATAGATTCGAAAAGTAAATATATTTAACAACATTGAAAATGCAGTCACAGTCAATATATTGCCAGAATTTTGAAGGAACTATTTAAAATGTATTGGGAATTGGACTGAGGAAAAACTGTGCAGGCTGTAAATCCCAGAACACCAGGAGAGGTGGCTGGGGAATGAGGGTATGGAAGACAGCTTAAGCTCCTAGAAACCAGGAACTGGATTTGGAACAATGCATATAACTTGCGCTTCCACCTATAGGTTTAAGAAGAACATTGCACTGCTATGCCAATGAACAAATAGCCAGGTACCAAGGGCAATTCTCTTACCTCATGTTATAGGCTGGACTGCAACCCCCAATAAGATATTTGAAGTCCTAAATCCCAGTACCTGTGAATGTGACCTTACTTGGAAATTGGATCTTTGCAGATGTAATCAAATTAAGATGAAGTCATTAGGGTGGACCTTAATTTGACTGGTGTCCTTACAAGATAATGTATATTTTCTAATAATATGTATTTATAAAATTAGAGGATATTCATTTACCTGACTGAAGTCCAAAAAAGAGTTCCTCATCTTGAAGTAGTTCTTGAACACAATCTAATCTCATGTTAATGGTTTCAATATCAACTAGAGGTTCTAATATATTAGAACGAAGTCTTCTACTCCCTCCAGGAGTCTTAGTGTAATTCAGAACACCAAAGAGAGTGTGATTATTCCTTTGAAAACACAAGTTTGAAAATTTTCATTAGGTATACAAAGGAAAAATTCAAGAAAATTGCAATTTAACTTTGTAATTAAATAATTCTATAATCTACAGTAGAGATTCTCAAACTTCAATGGGCATACAAATCACATGCATATTCTGATTCAGTAGGTCTGGGATGAGGCTTGAGAATCTACATTTTAAATGTTGTAAGTCCCTGATATATTGTAAGTCCACGAACCACACTTTGATTAACAAGGATCAACAGTATCTTCTTACACTTAACATGTTTTTCCATGGACATGGACAACAGTGTGGTGATTGCAGGGGGGTGGGGAAGGGGAGTGGGTGGAAATAAAAGAAGGCATGGGAGGATAAATGGCAATGGAAAAAATAAACACTTTAAAATTTAAACAATTTTTAAATTAAAAAACAATTTTCTAAATATTCAGATTTAACATAAAATGTTCTAACCCATGGCATTCCATCAGTAACAGCAAGATATCAATAATAATTTATATAATAAAAATATAGTTTTTCCTGTGATGAAAAACAAATAATAATAATAATTAATCCTTAAGGGGGAAAGAACTTTACATTGATAAAATGAGTATTTAATATAATCATTTGGTTCTAATTTAATAAGTTTGAGAATTACAAATGAAAGAAAAAAATAATCTCAATTACAGAAACTGTTTTTAGAAAAAAGTAAAACAGGCTTCTGGTCAAGATGGTAGTGTAGGTAGATGAGTTACTCGCAGCCTCCCACAACCACATCAAAATTACAAATGAATTACAGAACAACCATCATTTAGAATTGCCTGAATTCTAGCTGAACAGAAGTTCTTACAACTAAGGATATAAAGAAAAAAAGCTACCTCAAGACTAGTACGGGGGGCAGAGATGAGGAACACTAGTGGTGGATAAAAATCAGGAGGGCTATTTTGCTGAGGTGTGAGTATTCCCAGCCCCACACCTGGTCCCTCAGCCCAAGGTTCCAGGAAAAGTCCCCATGACTTCTGACTGTAAAATCCAGTGGGAATTGTGGCTGACTGAGACAAAGGACCGCTAAAGACCCAGGGGCTCCTTTTAAAGGC
Organism: Glossophaga mutica; assembly: GCA_039655065.1. Lineage (NCBI taxonomy): Eukaryota > Metazoa > Chordata > Mammalia > Chiroptera > Phyllostomidae > Glossophaga > Glossophaga mutica. The sequence goes on along the minus strand of CM077307.1, from coordinate 55,540,615 downwards.
CTCGTCCCCAACCCCCCTGCAGAAATTTACTAGGATTCACTCCTGAGCTCCAGCACTGGAGAAGCAGCTCTAAAGGCACCAGTGACATACAGGAAGGAACTCAATCATAGGGCATCAGGCCAACAGCAGGAGGGCAGCTTTCTCCCAGACTGAAGTGCTGGCAGAGGTCATTCTCCTTTTCTGAGACCCCACCCCACCCCACAGAGCCTGCAGGTGGGCACCAAATCTGAGTCTCCATCAACCTGGCTCACAATGTTCAGCCCACCTGGTGATTTCCTAAGACCCTGCCCCACCTAACGTGGGGGCCCAACTAAGCTGTTTCTAGTGGCTTTACCATACAAACGGCTTGTCTTGGCTCATGTTCAGACTTTCCTAAAATCTTTCAAACAAGCAGCATCTGCCTCACTGTGCCCTGTACCTCTCATTAAGTGGCCCCAGGCCCAGCACTAGCAGCAGCCAGCCTTGGTTCACAGCTTAGCCTCTCCTAGGCACCTCCAAGTCTAGCACAAGTAGCAGCCATCTACAGGTTGCTTTGTAACTCATGCCAGAAGGCCCCTAGCAGAACACAGGAGGCAGGTGACCTTGGCCTGCACTTCCTGGGAGGCCCCAGAGCCAGCGCACTCAGCAGATAGCTTCAGACCATGTCAAAGCACCAACCAACCATCTCTACAAATGACAAACTCAAGGGATGGACTCAGCAGCCACAAGAGCCCTGCTGAAGTAAATCTTGCTCCATGGGGTTGGCCCTTGCATAGCTGATCCTCCACAGAGGTTGGTGTTCACAGTGAGTCCTTGTAGAAGACTGGGCTGGGGATAAATCCCACTCACTGATGTACCAACAGCAATGAAGGCTCAACTACAACAGGAGGGTGTACCCAGCCCACTCAAAAGTGGGGGCTCACATACCTGAAGTGCCGAGCTTGGATGATCAGGAAGGTTGTGCCACTGTAGCCAGTTGAAAGAAGCTAGAACACAAAAGTCCCTGTAGGCCTTGGTAAAAAGTCTGAACTATACCCTGACTGGTGTGGTCAGTGGACTGAGTGCTGGTCTGCAAACCAAAGTGTTGCCAGTTCAATTCCTGGTTGGCACACATGGCTGGGTTGTGGGCCAGGTCCCCCACTGAGGGTGTGTGAGAGGCGACTGATCATTGTTTCTCTCTCACATCAATGTTTCTCTCCCTCCCTTCTCCTTTCTCTAAAAAATAAATAAATAAAACTTTTTAAAAAAGTCTCAACTATATTCTAACAGTAATGTAAGATACTGAAAGGTTTTAAGCAGGAGAGTTCCAAGATACAATTTCTGGTTTAAAAACATAACACTCTAGCCTATTCAGATAGTTCAGTTTTTTATTCATTTCTGAAGTAGTATTTAATTACTCAAATCTAAGACTTAACTACTCTAAGTTTACTAACTCCCTCCTGGCATTTACCAATCAGTAATACTAAATAGCTTATAGTATCTTTGCATATACCATATTGTTATATTGAAAATCATTCTTTCAGCCCTGACTAGTGTGGCTCAGTTGATTGGGCATTGCCCTGCAAAGCGAAAGGTCACCAGTTCGATTCCCAGTCAGGGCACATGTCTGGGTTGTGGGCCAGGTCCCCAGCTGGGGATGTGTATTTCTCACACATTGCTGTTTCTCTCCTTCTCTTACTTCCTCCCTTCCCCTCTCTAAAAACAAATGAATAAAATCTTTTAAAAAAAGAAAATCATTCTTTCACAACTTAATGTTTTTTACTATCTTAAACTTTGCTATTTCTTCATTTAGATAACTTCTATTTGTATTTCAAAACACATACTCCTTCCCCTCTCTCTAAAAATAAATAAAATCTTTAAAAAAACAGAAAATCATTCTCTTACAACTTAATGTTTTTTACTTTGCTATTTCTTCATTTGGAAAACTTCTATTTGTAGTTCAAAACATCTCACGTATTACCTTCCTCAGAGCACCTTTGTTAATTATTCCCAGTTGATAACTTAACCAAGCCCAAATAACTCTCTTTACTATGATCCCAACATTTTAATGTAAACTTTTATCACTATACTTAGCAAGTTAATGATAGTGTCTATGTGTCTCCTCTAGATTGCCATTCCTTAAAGAGAAAAGACATGTTCACAATAATTTGTGATAACTGAGCCCAGATTAATATATCTCTGCTATGCCACCACCACAGGTTGTTTACATTATCTTCTAGTTATATTTTTATTTTACTTTAGGTCCCCATGATGAAATCGATAAACATAGTGTGTGTCCATGAGAGTATATCTACACCTCTCCCTCTCTCTCATTCATGTTTACCATTGATATTCCTAATACCTTTTGAGGTAAATTCTAGGACTTGATCCTGGTACTCTATTTAAGAGTCAATTTAGGCACCAATAAAACTAGCAACTAGTCAAACACCATAGACCAAGTAGACTCAACTTTATTTTTAGTTTCTCAAATGACTACAAAGCTTTTGAATGTCCAGTATACATTTTAGGCTAATTATCTCAATCATGTGGTATTCTAACTACAATATCTTTTTTTAGGTATAACTAACAAAATTATAACATAAAGTATACATTGCAATGACTTGTTGTATGTATGCACTGTGAAAGGATTCCTCCCATCAAGGTAACACATTCATCACCTCACATATTTATCAGTGTGTGTGAGAGAGAGAGAGAGCATTTAAGTTCTACTGTCTGGAAAAATTCAAGCACCCTTTCCCAACCTTAGGGAGAGATTGGTAAAAGAGTACAAATCGTATCATTTTCTTATCAAGATAAAACATACATAACATAAAATTTACCATTTCAACCATTTTAAGTGCACAATTCAGTATTATTAGAAATACTGTCAATGTTATGTAACCACCACCACTATCCATTTCCAGAACTTTTTAAACATCCTAAAGAGAAATTCTATATCCATTAAAGAGTAACTCCCCATTCCCCATTTCTCCTGGCCTCTGGTAACCTCTTAATCATTCTGTAAAACCATCTAATAGATTTACCTATTTTACATACCTCATATAAGTGAAATCATGAAACATTTTTCCTTTTGTCTGGTTTATTTCACTTGGCACGTTTTTCAAGGTTCATATATCTAGTGGCATATATCAGAATTTCATTTTTTTTAAGTTAAATAATATTCTGTTGTGTGTATACATTTCATTTTGTTTACTCATTGTCATTCATTGGTGAAGATTTAGTTTATTTCTACCCATTGGCTACTGCAAATAATGCTGCCATAAGCACTGATGTGCAAGCATCTGTTTGATTCCCTGCTTTCAATTTTTGGGGGTATATACCTGGAAGTGGAATTGCTGAATCATATGGTAATTCTATGCACAACTTTTTGAGGAACCACCATACTGTTTTCCAAAGTGACTGTACCATGTTACTTTCCCACAAGCAATGGACCAGGTTTTCAGTGTCTTCAAAGCATAACCAACACTTATTTTGCATTTACTTGATGATCACCATCCTGCTGAGTGTGAAGTAATACATAGTTGTGGTTTTGATTTGCACTTCCCAAATGACTACTGATATTGAGCATCTTCTCATGTGCTTATTGGCCACTTGTATATTTTTTGGAGAAAAATCTATTCAAATCCTTTGCTTAGGTTTGCATTGGAATTTTTTTGATGGTTAGTACAAATATATTTTAATTAAATTTATTGGAGTGACATTGGTTAATAACATTATGTAAGTTTCAAACGTACATCTGTATAATATGATGTCTGTATAGTCCACTGTGTGCCCACATGAAGTCTAGTCTCTTTCTTTGACCATATATTTGATATACTTTACTCATCGTTCTCCCTTCTATGGTCTCCCCTGTGGTAACCATCATTCTGTTGTTTGCATCTACAAGTTTGCTTGTTTGTTTTGTTTCATGCTGTTCCTGTCCTTTTCCATCTGATTTATTTTACTTACCATAACCTTCTCCAGCCATGTTGTTGAAAATGGTAATATTTCATCTTTTTATGGCTAAATAGTATCTTTTTTATCCAATCATCCATCAAAGAACACTTAGGTTGTTTCTAAGTCTTGGCTATTGTGAATAATATTGCAATGAACATAGGGATGCATATATCTTTTTGAATTCATGTTTGGGTTTCTTTGGGTACATATCCAGAAGTGAAATCACTGGGTCATATGCTAGTTCTATTTTTAATTTTTGGAGGAATCCTGAATATTTTCTATAGTGGCTCCACCAACTGGCATTCCCACCAGCAGTGTGCAAGAGTTCCCTTTTCTCTACATCCTCTCCAATACTTATTTCTTGTCTTATTGATAACAGTCATTCTAACAGGTATGAGGTGGTATCTCATTGTTTTCATTTGCATTTTTCTTATGACTAGTGATGTTGAAAATATTTTCATCTATCTGATGGCCATCTCTAAGGCTTCCTTGAAAAAGTGTCTATCCTGGTCTTCTGCACATTTTTAATTGCATTGGTGGTTGTTTTGTTATTGAGTTGTATGGGTTCTTTGTATATTTTGGATATTAGCCCCTTATCAGAGGTATCATTGCACATATTTTCTCTCATTTGGTCAGTCACTTTTTTGTTTTGTTGATGGCTTCTTTTGCTATGCAGAGGCATTTTAGTTCAGCATAGTCCCATTCATTTACTTTTGCTTTCACTTCCCTTGCCTTTGAGGCCAACTTCACAAAAACCCATCTGAGGCCAAGTCTGTAAGTTTAGTCACTATGTTTTCTTCAATGTGTCTTATTGTTTCAGATCTTACATTCAAGTCTTTATCCCATTTTGAGTTAATTTTTATGTAAGGTGCCAGATGGCAGCCTAGTTTCATTCTTTTACATATGGTTTTCCAGTTTTCCCAACACCATTCATTAAGAAGACTTTCCTTTCTCCATTGTATGTTGTTGACTCCTTTGTCAAAACTCAGCTGTCCATATATGTGTGGATTTATTTTGGGGCTCTCAACACTGTTCCATACTGCTCTGTTTTTTTTTTTTTCTTCTGCTAGTATCATACTCTTTTGATTACCATAGCTTTGTAGTACAGTTTAAAGTCAAGGAGTGATAGCTCTAGCTTTGTTCTTTTTTCTAAGAACTGCTTTTGGCTATTCAGGGTTTTTCAGCCAAACTGACAACATATGCCAGAAAGCAAGATCTCAAATGTTCTGAGAATTCTTTATCATTAACTTTTTAAAAAAGATTTTATTCATTTTTAGAGTGAGTAAAGGGAGAGAGAGAAAGGGAAAGAAACATCTATGTGAGAGAGAAACATTAATCAGTTGCCTCATGTACCTGATGACCATGGAATGAACCTGCAACCCAGGCATGTTCCCTGACCAGGAATTAACTGGTGACGTTTTGGTTTGCAAGATGATGCCCAACTGACTGAGCCACACAGGTCATGTCTGTCATTGATTTTTGACAGTCTGAATAAAATGTCTTGTAGGTCTTTTTGCATTGATATAATTAGGTATTCTGCTAGCTTCCTCTATTCTAAAGTCCAATTCTTTTGATAGGCTTGGGAAGTTCTCAATTATTTCTTTGGGTAGGCCCTCTGTTCTCTCCTGCCTCTATTCTCTTTCAGGTATACCTATTATCCTTATGTTGCTCTTTCTAATAGAGTCAGATAGTTCTTAAATTTTTTTACTCTTAGTTCTCTTTCACCTTCCACCTGGGTCACTTCTGGGTTTCTCTGTCTTTCACTGGTTTACTCTATTTTCAATGATCTCTAGTGATACTTCATGTCCTTTACTGAGTCCTTCAGCTCCAGAATTTCTGGTTGGTTCTTTCTTATAGTTTCAAACTCTTTTAAGTATTTCTTCTGTTCATTGATTTTATTCCTGAGCTTATTGTACTGCCTTTCTGTGTTATCTTATATATCATATTGTCCATTAGGACAATGCTGAATCCTGCTATGTTGCATAACTGTTCAATGTACTCTAATCCTTTCGTTTCATAACTGCAGTGTTGTATTCTCTGTCATTTAAATCACTGTTTGGGCCCTGACCATTGTGGCTCAGTGGGTTGGGTATCATTCTGCAAACTGAAATGTTGTAGGTTTGATGCCTGGTCAGGGCACATGCCTGAGATGTGGCCCAGGTCCCTGGTTGGGGGCATGTGATGGGAATCATGTATCAATGTTTCTCTCCCTCCCTTCCTCTCTCTCTAAAAATAAATAATTAAAATCTGAAATCACTGTCTGGTTTCTAGAGACTTTTCATTTTCTTTCTGTGTTCCTAACTTACCTTTGTTATTCACAGCATTTGATATAGTAAACTTTTTTCTTGTTTAGAATCTATTTTCTTCTCAACAATTTAGTAGGTTGATAGGTAAGGTACTTTTTGCTATGCTGCTTGGGGAGTCTCAGAATTCTTCACCAGGCTCTGTTGGGGAAGTGTTGGGTGGAGGGAGTAAGCTTGCCACTCTGTGTATCTGCCCATTTCCAGTAATGGCTGTCGCCCTTTCGAGTTATTTAAAGCCTCCCACCTTTCTTTACCAGGCTCTGCCAGGAAGTTGGTGGCAGGGAGCAAAGTTGCAACTTGCAGCTCTGCCCCCCTTCCAGTAATGACGGCCAGCACTGCTGTGTTGTTTAAAGTTTCCCAGCCACATTTACCTGGCTCTCCCACAATGGAAATGGAGAAAGGACATACCTTTACTCAAAAAGAAACAGCTTCTGCCTGTCTTATGTCCAGGCCATAGTGTGAGGCCTGAGTTCTCTGCTCTTGCTCTCACTGGAGTTATAGTAAGCTCTGAACTGCATCAGCAGCTGCTACAAACCTGTTCTTTTGCCATCTTGCATCACCAAAATGCTCAACTTCATATGTCCCAATGGATGGATCTTTCAGGCATGTTTTGTGCTGAGCAGGGGATCATTTGTTAAGTTATAGTTGTCTGATTTGCTGTCAGACAATGGAGGAGAAACAATGGAGTCCTCTCACTCCACCATGATGCTTATGACATTTCCACAAGCATCTTTTTAATACCTGATTTTGGTGAAACATCTGAACAGTCCAGCAACAACAGCAATCATTCTCCATCAGTTTTTAAAAATATATAGTAACTATTCATATAAAACATGATATAATAAAATCTGATATATTTTGTAAGAAAAAAATGGGTGATCTTACCTACAGTCTTGACTATTAATTAGTAATTCAAGGTTTTGGGCTGATGATGAATCTATCATGGCTGTCTGTTCACTACCTTGAAAACAAATCTTCAGAGATTTGGGTGCATAAACTGAATTTTGAATAAACTCAACATATTTTAATAAAGCTGCAATAGCTGCAAGGCAGTAATACCTGTAAGATGACCAATAATACACCACTATAAATCTTTAGAACAAAAACAGTGCCATAAAATGAAACATGTATTTTACCTTAATATTAGGAAAATTATAAATATTTGCATAATACCACTCAAATCCAAAGGAAAAAATACACTAAGTGTTCTTGATTTTGGAAAACTATGTAAATTACCTCCAAAACATAAAGCTTGATGAAAATAGACAATTTTCTGAAGTCTGACACTTAAGGGATATTAGATGCCAATAAACCATGTGTTAGAAGTCAATATTCAACAGGAATTTGTGTCATTTTTGATGCACCACTCTAAGTATTCAAATAATGTTGAAAGACTCTGAGCTTTAAAGGTAAGTCAGGAGGTCCCAAGGCATAGGAAAGTCCATTATAAGCCCAGGGAGGGTAGTCATTGTGATTAACTGAGTAAACAAGTAGTCCAACCTGGCTCAGAGAAAGTATCTATTTAGCATGTTCTAAGAAATATCCTTTCCAAAAATATCATTCCCTGTCTCATATTGAAGCTTTTACTAGTAAAGGTATGAAGTAACAGAATAAAACTTTAAATGTATTTAACTTCTGTGCCCTCACATTTCTAGTTTACAATAGCTACTTGAGCTGTTGACTCTAAAGTAAAGTGAGTAGCAATCACCAGGGGGCAATAGATTATGACTAATTTGTAGAGATTCTATATAAATTAAGTTAGCAAGATATGTCTTGTGTGCAAACTTGAGTTAACTATTTTAACTATTTCAATAATTATTCAGTTGTATTATAGGCCAAGCACTTTTCTAGGTGGTAGGAATATAGCAGAGAACAAATCAGACAAAAGATATTACCCTTGTAGAACTCACACTAAACATTTATAACTTTCCTTAAGTTATAACTTACTTGGACTGAACCTCCATCAGAACAGTGCTGAATTCTGCTATGCATAACTGTTCGATGTACTCTAACCCTTTTGTTTCATTGAAGTATTTTCTTTGGACAGTAGTGAAATTTACATTCTGAAAAAAAATTAATTTCAAAATGAATTTTTAGCCCTGACCAGTGTGGCTCAGGGGACTGAGTGCCAGCCTGTGAACCAGAAGCTAGCTGGTTTGATTCCTGGTCAGGGCGCATGCCTTGGTCGTGGGCCAGGTCCCCAGTTGGGGGCATGTGAGAGGCAACCAATTGATATCTCATGCACCAATGTTTCTCTCCCTCTCTTTTCTCCCCCTTCCCCTCTCTCCAAAAATAAATAAATAAATATTTTTTAAAAATAATAAATAAACATTTAGTTTCATGTACTTGCCCAAAACTGGTTTGTTAAACACATGTCTGTACACAGCTTAAATATTATATAAAGTTTATTTTAATGTCTTCCAGAATTAAAAAGTTTTGTTATTTACAAAAAAAAGAATGATTATCTGTCTTGCTAAGTGAATGATAGTACAGCCTATAGCTCTTATTAGAGCATATTCACATGAGTTTTAACTGAATACATTAGGAACCATAATAAAAAATAAATACAAGAGTCTCTTCCTTGTAGTAATTTTATTCTACAGCAACATCATCACACAAAATTTTACAATCAACCTGACATACTTATAATGTGCTAGTTGACTAAGATGAAAACATCAATTCCACCTGTCAAATCTATGAAATGATGTCTACATGAGGTGAATTTAATTTACTTAAGATAAAATCAATAATGGAATTTGTTTTAAAAAAAGAAAGAAAACAGCATAAAGTTGTAGAGCAAAAGGTATACTACTTTGAATAAAAATAGGTAAGAAAGGTAATCCAACACTGGACCATTAAAAATCTATAAGACTGAAAACAATTGTAAACAGATAGGTAATTTGTTATGTGCCAAGAATGTTTTAACAGTTGTCATCGTGAAGACAAAAACCCTATGACCTAATTCTTATTAACTACAATTTCCAAAGAAGTAAAATTCTGAAGTCAAGTCACTTTTCTAGCAAATGATTGATATTCATCGGAGCTAAAACTTGAATTTAGAATCTTTGACTTACAAAGTCAATGTTCCTTCTACTTCATTTTGCTTCTTTTTTTATCAGTATTTTTTAATTGTTGATATTGTACAGTTTTCTGTCTTTTACCCCGCCCCAGCCTACCACCCCAGCCCTCCCCATCTTCCTCCCATTTCCACCCCCCATAGTTTTTGTCCATGAGTCCTTTATACTTGTTGCTCTAAACCGTTCCCCTTTTCCCCTGAAATTCCCTCCCCTCCCCCTCTGGACACTGTCAGACTGTTCTCAAATTCAGTGTCTTTGTTTATATTATGCTTGTTTCTTTGTTTTGTTGATTAGCTTCCTGTTAAAGGTGAGATCATATGGTATTTGTCTTTCACTGCCTGGCTTACTTCGCTTAGCATGATACTCTCCAATTCCTTCTTATTTAATAAAGATAAGTGATGATAATATAATGATAATATTGATTTTTCCTTCTACTTGTAATACTTTTACCCCAAATAGTTTCATGACTTGCTACCTAATTCCATTCAGGATCCTGCTCAAATGTAATCTTTTTGATAAGGTAATTTAGGGTAGCCCTATATAATATATCAACTCTGAAGAAGGTAGATATTGTTATTTGTCCCTGTTTTACTGATGAAAAAAACTGAAGCTCAAAGGCGGTAAGTTGACTTGCACAAAGTCACTTAAAATCAGGATTTGCAACCAGAACAGTCCAATTCCTCTATTCTTAAGCACTATGCTATCCTGCCTTATACCAAAATGTAGTGAATAGCTGTTGCTTTTGCCTTTGGAGGATACGTCTATCCCATGGTGCACATAGTTGTGGTAAGACAGTTAATTACAGTGCTCTGTGCCCCACAGCAATAAGTACATGACCTGGAGTTAGTCAATTATAGTGTCTCTATCCCCAGAAATAGTGTTTGGCCTAAAATGAGAGAATACGAACAAAGCAGAACCAGCCAAGGTCCTTCCCTGGAATTCATATGTGCACACTAGAAGAATAAACTTATTTTTTTCTCTGAGTTGGTTTAGCTGAGACAAATTAGCCTGGAGCCATCAGCAATCTTCTTAGACCTCATAGAGCGCAGGTGGCAAACACAAGGCCCATAGGCGGAATCTCACCTCCCACCTTGATTTTTCTGGCCCAGAACCTTTTCTACCGGTGGCAGCACCAAGCTCCTTGCTCCTAGTTAAAGAGTAGTTACATTCATACAGTCCTAAAATTACATTTGGCCCTTTGAAAGCAACCGTGATGCTGATGTGGCCCCCAGTAAAAATGAGTTTGACACCCCTGTAGAGGTAACTTATCAGCAGATAAAAAAAAAAGATGGTGGTGGGGATGACAGTATGAATACCATCTATCCAAATATTTGGCTTCCAATTTATACAAGCCAATAAATTTCCTTTTTCACTTAAGCTTTTTAAGTTGGTTATTTATAACCAAATACTTAGAATGCTTAATCAAAAACAATTCTGGAAGTTGAAGAGGTATGAATTAATAAGGGTGATGGAAAGAAGTTAGAAATAATGAATGAAAGAAACAACAGATGAAAAGACTTGTCCAATGGAGAAAACAGATTTACATGAGGGACCATTTTTAGCAATGAGTCAAACACAGCAAAGCTACCACACAGGATCTCTAAGAGGATCAGAAAAAATCTTACATGACTCCAGATTCTGTATATTAAGAATAATAAAGAACTCATTGGGCCCTAAATCTCAGCTTGATTCCAAAAGTGTTGAAGATGAGTCTCAAAACATAACAAAATACAGTATATTATAAAATAATTTGCACTCATCAGGAATTATTCCAACTGCAATGCTGCTCCCTTCCACTGGAAAAAAAAGAGGAGATTTGCTAGAGGGATGAAATAAACCATAATACATGGTGGAAATGGCCTCACTGAGGGAAAGTGAACTGGTTGGATAAGATTTCATAACACTTACCTGTCATAATCCCACAGGTGGAGGCTAAAGTAGTAGGCTAATTGTGAGGCAATCCATACTACCAGTGGAAGCTGAAATAATTCTATAATATAGATCAAATTCTCTAAAGGAAAAGTACTTGCTGATAGCTGCTATTCCCTAAAAAACAAGAACTTTAATTTCAACTAGTCTGCTAGCTTAGTAACTAGTTTCCAGGAAGCCAGATCTAAGGAAATCCATGCTTTCTCTAAGGGTCTGCTTCCTGTACACTCTAAGAAACCTCCTTAGTACTTAAAATATTTTTCCTTTTATTTAAAGTAGATCAAGGAGTAAAGTAAAATCAGTGGATTTCCTGTTTGTATGGAAAATAATAGTCATTAATAAATAATAATACAAAAATAAACTTTGTATTTCACATAACTATAAACCTACTTTTGCCCCACCCTATAAAGTTACTCAAAGAATTGGAGTTTTTAAAGGTTTTATTTATTTATTTTTAGAGAGAGGGGAAAAGAAGGGAGAGAAACATTGATGTGTGACAATCAAACTGGTGGCCTGTCAGTTTGCAAGTTGGTGCTCAATCCACTGAGCCATACCAGTCATGGAAATACTGGGTGTTAAATAAAGATCTCACATGTTACTATTGAGAATGAAATCACTTACCTTGAAATTCTCTGTGATCAGAGTAAACAACTTAGTTGAGTTCCCCGCAACACAAGCAGTATTTGACATTATTATTTCCAAAGGTGATAAAATTTTGAGTTTAGTGATCACCTAAAATCATTTGAATAGTCAATTTCTTAAATGTAAATTTAGGATTCTCTAAAATAAAAAAGTTTCATTTTTTTGAGAGAGAATTAAAATTAGTTCATCAAATATAAAATTATAAATGTCTTAATTACATATTTCAATTAAAAGGTATTTCTAATGATTGTATATTAAACATATATCCTATACAATTACAAATATAAATTAACATAAACATAAGATATATTTTACTCACAATAGTTTGTAACATCTTTAAGTGCAAAAATTAATTTGAATTTATCAAATATGTATTCCTAAAATTTTTAAAGAAATTTTTCTAATCAGCATTTTATCCATTTCTATGAAAAACATTCAAGAGAGTAACTATGGTGAAACGATCAATATGACCTTACCACTACAGCTTAGAAGTTAAAAACTAAAAAAATCAGGGATGAGAAACATTTGCTTTATGACTTATGCTTTTCACAATATAAGGTACATTTCTGAAACTAGCCTAGAACACAGAAATTCTTAATCAGTTTGACTAAAATTCCTGTTTTATAAAAACTTGCTTCCTATTCTTTTTAAATTGCATAAAAATCTGAAATACCCAGAGATGAAGGTAGTATGCTTTTTAGAATATAAAGACTAGGCACAGACTATATCTACCTGTTAAGTGACACAAATTTCCATGGCAACAGACCAGTGGCCCCTCTTCATGAGTAATAAGAAGTAAAAGCAAGAAGAAATTAAATTATGACTGATCTAAGAGACCAATTTTCCTTAAATCTCAAAAATAATATTCAAATACAAGTTCAGTGGAAATAACACTGTGGAGACAGCATTATTACACATATTATTTTTAGAATAAATCCTGAGATTATAATTTAAAGATAATTTTAGAAATTAATATTAACAGTAATTTAGAATATTTAACAGCAAAACACTATTTTTAGGACTAGATATACTTAAAAATCAGATGTAGAACAATTTTATTTTAATTCAGGCTAACATGAGAACAGTACTGAATAATCTGTATTCTACCAAAAAGAAAACTAATTAGGGAAGTACTGACTTGAAAATCAGGCTAGTACCCACTAGATCAACCGTTTTCCAGGATTATAAATACTCACCTTTGTATATGTTGTGTTGTCTGCAAACTGAGATAATATAATTTGTGGGCTTTTTAAATCAACACTTGCCATTCCTATTTCACCTCTGGCAAGTCCTCTCCCTTCTACAACAGCTACAATAACTGATGGGGAGTGTGCAGAAACTGCAGATGAGGATGTAGCTGCTAAAAAATTTTTTTAAAGTGTAAACATTCATAATAATAATTTCTAGTTTTTTTCTCAAGATCTCAAGGCTTCAAGTCTAGGACATGGCTATTAATATCCAAGAAAATAATCCTTTTTTAGTCATCAAAAATAAATTTTCATAATCAGACCAAATAAAATATTTACTTACACAGTATTTTGCCAAAAGTTAAACTTCATTCATATTCAGAAATAACAAATTTACACATTATCTAATTTTTCATTTTACTGAAATGTAGTCATAAAAGAAACACTGAATTTGAGATCAAAAAACCTAGATTATTTCTCTTACTCTGTCATTTAAAAGCTATATGAATTTGAACAAATTATTTCATAATAAATAATCATCAATCACAAAATATAAAAGAATAAGTGCCCTGCCTAACTCAAGTATAAAACATTATATAACTATAAACTCCGATTTCAAGGAAAACTTATTTGAACAAATAATAAAGAAGAAGTTCCCCAATCCGGCAAAGGAAATAGACTACCAGGACGTCCAGGAAGCTCAGAGAGTCCCAAAGAAGTTGGACCCAAGGAGGAACACACCAAGGCACATCATAATTACATTAGCCAAGATTCAAATGAAGCAGAGAATTCTAGAAGCAGCAAGGGATAAGGGGACAGTCACCTACAAAGGAGTTCCCATCAAAATGTTAGCTGATTTCCCAAAAGAGTCCTTACAGGCAAGAAGGGGCTGGAAAGAGGTATTCCCAGTCATGAAAGTCAAGGACCTACATCTAAGATTGCTCTATCCAGCAAAGCTTTCATTTAGAATGGAAGGGACGATAAAGCACTTCTCAGATAAGGTCAAGATGAAGGAGTTCATCATCACCAAGCCCTTATTATATGAAATGTTAAAGGGACTTACCTAAGAAAAAGAAGATAAAAAATATGACAGTAAAAAGACAGCAAACTCACAGATATTAACAACCACACCTAAAACAAAAGCAAACTAAGCAAACAACTAGAACAGGAACAGAAACACAGAAATGGAGATCACATGGAGGGTTAGCAACAGGGAAGTGGGAGGAGGAGAGAGGGGAAAAGGTACAGAGAATAAGTAGCATAGACGATGGTTAGAAAATAGAGAGGGGGAGGAAAAGAATAGTGTGGGAAATGTAGAAGCTAAAGAACTTATGACACATGGACATGAACTAAAGGGGGGGAATGTGGGTGGGAGGCGGTGTGCAGGGTGGAGGGGAATGATGGGGGAAAATGTAATAGCATAATCAATAAAATATATTTTAAAAAAATAAATCAACATTAAATGTCCCCAAAAGCACCACTCCCCAGGGAGACAGCCCATAACCTTCAATTCATTACACTGGATTTCTTCCATTATGGAGGGGGAAGATATTTGTCCTCTCTAGAACAAATACATGCTCTAGATACAGATTTCCCTTCTTTTCCCACAATGCTTTCATCAGTATTACCATGTATGAATTCATAGTGTGACTTATCTACCATCAAGGTGTTCAGCACAGTGATGAATCTGATTAAGGAGCTCATTTCACAGCAAAGAAAATACATCGATGGGCCCAGGACCATTGAATTGACTTATCTTACCACATATTCCACTGTTGGGAACCGCCCTGCCTGGTTTCAGGACCTGTAAGCTCCCCATGGCTAAGGCTGAGTGAGCCACCTTAGGACCATAAGCCACGAAGGAGACAAAGCTTATCTCCCTGGCAGGAGTGCCACTTCTGCTACTTTTACTTCATCCATAACTGGCCCCCAATGCTTGATCGGTTAGCCAATGATGGGTAAGATTCCCCAAGGGGGTAATGACCTAAGACAGGCATGATCATGTGGAGGCCCCAAGGAAGGACTTGGTTGGGCTACAGCAAAAGGGGGTGATGGACCCTCAGCTTTGACATAGCCTAAGTCCTCATTCTGTCTTCGAGAAGTCTCCTAATCTCTTGGCTGCTTTACTCCCTCTGCTTGACTTAAGCCTGAAACAATGACAGAGGGCAGTGCAGCCCTGCGCTGGAAAGGGAGGGTTCCCTGGGTAATCAGGCCTAAGAAAGAATATATAAGATCCTGTGAACCCTGCTTTGCTAAGAATGCTCTCAATTAAATAAGGGTCCGAGCAGGAAATGAGTTTGTTTCCCAAAGTTTTGTAGCCCTTTAGCTAACAGACCCTGACTCAGAATAAGCCCTTGTAGTTCTTTGTATACTATTATTTGATCCTTACTGCCTGATAATGATTAATGAACTTTACCTGTATAACTGCGCAAATTGAAACCCAATAAAAACCTGCCAGAGCAAGGGTCAGGGCACTCTCCTCGTGAGAGAGTAAGCATGCCACCCCTTTTCCTCCACAGGACTCGGTAGTCCATGTGAATTTGTCTTGTATCTCATCCATAACGCCGAAGACACTGTGGGCCGGTGTCTGCGTTATCCCACCACTCAGAAATGTTGAGCTTAGCCCTGGCTGGTGTAGCTCAGTGGATTGAGTGCGGGCCTGCGAACCAATGGATCGCGGTTCGATTCCCAGTCAGGGCACATGCCTGGGTTGCCAGGCCAGTTCCCGGCAGGGGACATACAAGAGGCAACCGCACATTGATGTTTCTCTCCCTCTCTCCTTCCCTTCCCCTCTAAAGATAAATAAATAATAAAAATAAATAAATAAAATATAAAAAAAAAAAAAGAAATGTTGAGCTTAGCAAAATGGCAGAATGGCTTTTTAAACTCCATTCTGGTGTCAACTGGAGTACAGCACCCTCAAAGAATGGGTTCTGTCTTAGAGAATGCTGTATATATTTTGAATCAGAGACCATTAAAAGAAGCTGTATTCCTCAGAGCCAGAATATGCAGGTCCGGGAATCAGAAGGTAGAAGTAGGAGTAACTACTTGTACTATCATACCTACTAGGCCACCTTAAGCATTTTTGTTTTCCATCCTGGCAACTTTGAGCCCTGCTGGTTTGGAGATCTTACTTTCTACAAGGTTATTGCTTCCACCAGATGACACAACCATGGTTCCACTGATTTGGAAGATGAAATTCCTACCTGGCAATTTTGAGCTCTTTATTTATGCTACTGAACCAATAGGCAACAAAAGGTTGGAGGGTATCTATGAGTAAAGTGGTCAATCCTGATTACCAGTGGGAAATCATGTTGCTACACACAACTGAGGCAAAATGGACTATGTATGGAAATTCATAGTCCAGGGAATTCTCTGAGGCACTTCTCAGTACCTCTAATAGTAGAGAGTAATAGAAAACTATAGCGACAAAAAAAAAAAAAAAAAAAAAAAAAAAAAGAGTTGACTATATGAAGAGGGGAAGAAAGAGTTTTCTAAGCAAGGGAAAGAATATACACAAAAGAGAGAGCATACCATGTTCAAGGTAGAGAAAAAAGTTGAGAAAGGTTAAAATGTAAAATACAAGTGAGAAAATAGGTGAGATGAAGCTGGAAAGCCTGACTAAAGCTATGTCATGCAGTTCCTCATAAACTATGCCAAGATATTTAAACTTGATCTTAACAGCAATGGGGAGCCAAAAGTTATTAGAAATAATAATAATACAATGATATGGCTATCATGGGATAAACTGTGCACCACCTCCACAAACACAAACTCATATGTTGAAGTCCTAACCATCTGGTTCACTGGGATAGTGACTGAATTCAGAATGTGACTATATAAGGTAGGGAAAAAAGTAGGCTTACAGGTGTGAGTACACAACACAGAGACTTTATTCTTGTAGTATTAATTAATTACTGTATTATTTTCCATGCAAACAACTGTAAAACTTTTTCACACTCTGTTTTTGGAGATAGGACCTTTAGTAGGGCCCTAATCAGTAAGGTTAAATGAAATCATTAGGGTAAGCCTTAATCCAATATGACTGGTGTCCTTATAAAATTAGAAGATTAGGACACATACCAGAACAGGGGTGCCATGTAAGGAGACCAGAAGAAGATAGCCATCTGCAAGCCAAAGAGAGAGGCCTCAGAATAAAGGCAATCTGCTGATATCTTGACCTTGAACTTCTAGCCTCTAGAACAGTGAGAAAGTAAATTTTTATTTAAACCACCAAGTCGGTGGTATTTTGTTATGGCAACCCTAGGAAACTAATACAGTCACTGACTATAAAAATCAACAGAAAAAAAAAGAAAAAGAAAGAAAAAAAAACTCCAAAAAAATGAGGGAAGTATAAGCAGCCTCTGGGATAACTTCAAGTGTTCCAACATTCACATCATAGGGGTGCCAGAAGGGGTAGAGAAAAAGCAAGAAACTGGAAATCTATTTGAAAAAATAATGAAAGAAAACTTCTCTAATTTGGTGAAGGAAATAGACATGCAAGCCCAGGAAGCACAGAATCCCAAACAATATGGATGCAAATAGGCCCACTCCAAGACACATCATAATTAAAATGCCAAAGGTTAAAGTAAAGAGAAAATCTTAAAAGCAACAAAAGAAAAGCAGTTAGTTACCTACAGGGGAGTTCCCATTAAGACTGTCAGCTGATTTCTCAAAGAAACTTTGCAGGCTAGAAGGGATTGGCAAGAATTATTCAAAGTCATGATAAGCAGGGACCTACAGCCAAGATTGCTCTACCCAGCAAAGCTATCATTTAGAATCAAAGGGGAGATAAAGAACTTCCCAGACAAGAAAAAGCTAAAGGAGTTCATTATCACCAACCATTATTATATGAAATGTTAAAGGGACTTATTTAAGAAAAAGAAGAAGATCGAAACTATGAACAATAAAATGGCAATAAACACATACCTCCCAACAACTGAATCTAAAAAACAAACTAAGTAAATAAGAACAGAGACAGAATCATGGATACAGAGAGTATTTTGAAGGTTGCCAGATGGGAGGAGGTTGTGGGGAAATGGGTGAAAAGGTGAGGGCATTAAGAAGTACAAAAAGGTAGTTACAGAATAGCCATGGGGAGGTAAAGTACAGTATAGGAAATGGAGTAGCCAAAGAACTTAATATTCATGACCATGGATATGCACAATGGTGGGGGGACTGCCTGAGGGAGAGTAGGTGCTGGGTGGGGGGGGGGGCAAAGGGGGAAAATCAGGACAACTATAATAGCATAATCAATAAAATATAATTTTAAAAAATTATCAGAAACATAGAAATAAATCTAACAAACATATATAAAATCTGTATGTAGAAAATTATAAAACTTTGTGGAAAAACATTATACAAGGCCTAAGTGAAGAGGTATCCACACTCATGGATGAAATACTCAATATTTATTTATCTCTAAAAGTATCTATTGATTAGTACAAATACAATTTCAATTAATAATTCAATGTGTTGTTTGTGACACTTGATAAACTGACCTAAAAACTATATGGAATAGCAAAGGGATAAGAAGAGTCAAGACTCTTCTGAAGATGAAAAAGTGGTCAGTGGGAGGGCTGCCCTTGTAGATGTCAAGATGTAATACAAAGCTGAAGACAGTGTGATATTGGCAGAGACAGACATAATGACTCATGGAGGTTAAAAGAGAGATAGAAACAGAAGCATAAATATTTGGGACTATGAGACATGACAAAGGTGGCATTCCAACTCAGTGGAGAAAGGAAGGATATTCAAGAAATAGACATTATCTCTATGAGAAAAATGAAATTGACTTCTTACCTCATATTATAAACAACAAATCAATTCTAGGTACATTAAAAACTTAAATATAAAATGCAAAACTTCAAAACTCTTGGAAGAAAATACAGGCAGATATTTTTCTGTCCTGGGACAGGAATAAAGTTCCTCCTAATCAATATACACAAAGCAGTAATCATAAAAGAAAATGTTGTTAAATTTGACTCTATTAAAATGAAAAATTCCAATTTCTTCTTCTGGTAATAGTAGACAAAGTTATTTAAAACAATTCTCTTGGTGAAAAGAACAAATTCCTAGATAAAATATAAATATACAAACATATATGCAAAAACCATACAAAACATAAATGTAACAAAAATCCATACACACATACAAAAAAACTTCTTAAAAGCACTGAAGAGTTTCAGGAATGCCTGTGTTTATATTGTCAGAACATGTCAAATTATACACTTCAATTTTTTTTGCTTTGTTTTTTAAAGATTTTATTTATTTATTTTTAGAGAGAGGAGAAGGGAAAGAGAAAGAGAGGGAAACATCAATGTGTGGTTACTTCTCATGCACCCTCTACTGGGGACTTAGCCCTCAACCCAGGCATGTGCACTGACTGGAAATACAACTGGGGACCCTTTGGTTTGCAGGCTGACACTCAATCCACTGAGCTACACCAGCCCAGGTGATTTATACACTTTAAATGTACAGTTTATTGTATGCCAATTATATCTTAATAAAGGTGTTGAAAAATACACCATGTCACACTGATACTTTCAATTTGCCTTTAAAAATATTAAAGAGCAGAAAGATACTGAGGAATTTTGGGGTCTAAACCTAAAAATATAAGAATCCAAAAAGGTAAGCCTAGCAAAAGTAGCAAATGTTTCTTTGAGGCCATTTGCCTATACAAAAGTGTGGAACTAAAAAAAAAGAAAGAAAAATATATATGTACTACATAAGCACTAACAAACAAGAGTTGCTATAAACTTTGAGGCAAAAAGCATATCTAGAGATGAAGAAAGCCATTTTATCACAAGACATAACAATACTAAATTTTTATATTCCTACTAAAATAGCTTCAAAAAGACTCAAAAAAAATTACAAGAACTACAAGAGAAGATAGCTAAGTTCACAATCATACTGGGAGATTTTAACATATCTCTATAAAAAAGCCAGTAGTGATATAGACTTAACCAACACAATTTTTTAAATTACCTAGTAGAAATATATATATATATACACACATAATTATTAAAAAATACATTCTTTTCAAGCAGATACAGAACATTTACTAAAAAATTATGATTTTCTGTTCATCAAAGGACATCACAAAGAAAGGAGGAAGACAAGCTACAAACCTACAGAAGTTATATACATGTAATCATCAAAAGATTTAGTATTTAGAATACATAAATAAGTTCTCCAAATCCAGAAAATAATTCTAAAGAAAAATGAGCAAAGGACATAAACAGTCATTTCACAAAAAATGAGAGCTATGACCAAAAGTATACAAAAAGAAAATCAACTTCATTTATAACTAGAACAATGCAAATTCAGACTATGAGGCAGTATTTTACAACTGCTAGAATGGTAAACATTAAGAAATCTGACAATACCAAACATTGAGAAGGATGTAGACTAGTAAGAACGCTCATTAATTCTTAGTAAGACTGTAGTTGGTACGGACACTCAGAAAAACAATTTGTCATAATCTTGTAAATTCACATGAAAACATTCACATACTCGGTAACCAAAGAATTCTACTGTATGAACCTTGGGGAATCCTTATACATTAAGACTTATTTCACTTATTTCCCCTCAAGAAAATCTAGTAGATTTACATAAAAACTAAAATTTAAGTATTTTTTAAAACCAGAATCAGTTTCTAGATTTAAACAAACATTATGTATAAAAGGGACAGCTCTTCCTTTCTTGTGCCTTTTTTTTTTTTTTTTTTTTTTTGGTAGAAAGGCTAAATAATGTAGACCTGCATTTATTAACAAACTATTGAAACTACACAGGCTTACTAACCTTGTCTCAAATTACAGATTGGATAAACTAATGTGTTTATCTTTTAATCATTCATATCAGTTTCAAAACACTTCAAATGAACTTAGCCATCCTAATTTATAATTTTAAAACCTTTTAAAGTTTCAAAAAGTCATCTAGGTCTATATTCCACTCATTTTACCTGAATATCCCATTTGCGGTGTCCAACTTTTATAACCTGATCTCTGGGGATTTCCAGCAGACAATGGAGTTTTTAGTGTTCGAAGATAATTATTGTCTCGTGCGGAAGAGGAACTTGTACCAAAAGTAAAATTTGATGTAAATGTGTTTTCTGCATAAGATCTTTTGTTTCCAAAGTATGAACCTAAATTCAAAAAATTAAAAATCAATTCTTAAAGATTTAGAACTGTGCAATTATGCATTAATCCTTATAATTTATACCACATTCACTTTCTATAAAATTTCATCAGTTAATGATTTTTTAAAATGTAACAAATTATGACAAATGACATTATTGATAATGTTGTATTAAATCATAAGGAAAAGTGTTTGCTTATATGGCTTTTGCTTCTACAGCTTCACTAACAGTACTCTTCCTAAAATTGTAAATTATGTTCTAATCTTCAAATACACCAGATACGTTTACTTATGAGGCTGCCTTTCCTGTGTTGACTTCTGCATTAAAATTCTCTCCTCCCATGTAAATGTACAAAGAAAATACGAGATTCACTTGAATTCAGTTGCTTATTTACTTATACTGTTGGTATGAGGTATTATCTATTTTCCAGGGTTGTCATAAAAGTTAAAAGAATGCACAAAAACAGCCAGCATAATGTCTTTTAAAAAAATAATGGGGCTCTTTTCTCACATTCCCTTTTATTTCCATGACAACTCTCTACGTTGATTCTCCTTAAATCACTTTTTAGTTTCCTTTGCCAAGTCCTTTTTCCTCTTTCTGCCTCTTAACTATTGGTTTCCCAGGGTTCCATACTCTTTCACCACCTCTCATATTAACATTACACATTTTCTCTGGGCATCTCATCTATTATCTTGGTTTCTATTAATATCTATTTGCTGACAACTCTCAAGCCTTCAAACACAGTCCTAACTCTTTGACACTGTATATCACAGGTTGGCAAACTTTAATAAAGAACCAGATGGTAAATATTTTAGGCTTTGTGGGCCATCAGATCTGCCACAATTACTTAACTCTGACACTATAATGGGAAAGCAGCCATACACAATATGTAACTGAATGAGCACAGCTACATTCCAATTGAATTTTATGTGTAGACACTGAAATCTGAATTTCATGTAATTTTCACACATCACAAAATATTATTCTTATTTTACTTTTTCAGTCCTAAAATGCAAATACAAAAACCACCCTGGCTGGTGTGGCTCAGTGGATTGAGTGCTGGCCTGTGAACCAAAAAGTTGCTGGTTCGATTCCCAGTCATGCTTGGGTTGTGGGCTAGGTCCCTGGTTGGGGACATGGGAGAGGCAGCCGACTGATGTTTCTCTCTCACACAAAGATGTTTCTCTCCCTCTCTCTCCCCTTTCCTTCCCCTCTCTCTGAAAATAAACAAAATCTTTTTTAAAATGCACAAGTCATTCTTACATCTATACCTGCATTATTCAATATAGTAGCTATTTAAAACATGTGGCTATTTACATTAAATCAGAAATAAATAAAATTAAAAATTCAGTTCCTTAATCACACTAGCCACATTTCAAATGCTGTCAAGCTACATTCAGCTAGTGGCTACCATATCAGCATAGACATGGAATATTTCTATCATCACGGAAATTTCTACCAGACATTGTAGCTCTAGATCCCTACATCTATTGATCTTTTGGATGTAAACCTTTAGATATCTTCCTCAACTTTTTAAATGTCCATAAGTGAACTCAGTATCTTTTCCTCGAAATTTATTCTTTCTTTATTACCAGTTGTGGTCAATTGTGCCATCTTGTACTGTTACCCAAGCCATAAACTTAGTAGTCATTCTTAATTCCCCATTCATCAATTCTAACAACTGATCCATGACCAAGTCTTAAAACTCTTTTCCTTTAAATATCTAAAATTCCTCTTCACCTCCACTCTTCCTAGCCCATCTCAAGCCCTTATCTTCTGCAGGACCTTTGCAAATCTCCTAATTGTTCTCCTTGCCTTCAATATTTTGCCTCTCTAATACAGTCTTCATATTGCTTTCTGAAAGGGAGATTTCACCATATGTCTCTCATTCTTACAACTCCTAAGGGTCTCTCCATACTCACCATATGGTAAAATCTAACTCCTTTGTATGGATCCCAGCAAAAGTTGGATAACATATTCAAACTAGAATAATTTTAGGAGTTTGATAAAGGGAATATTTACAAAGCTGTGGGGAGGGTATAAGGATATCATCATAAAGAAGAGCGTAGCTCCGGAACAAAGTCTGTTCCATTACCATCTATAGGCTTAAAGGAGCTAAGGAAAGGAGTGGTTACCAGAATCTGAAGAGAGGGCTATGTCTTGTTCTCACTTTACTTTTAGACTTTAAGCTCATTCTTGAAATTCACTCACTCCTTTCCTAGACCTCTATTTTGCTGTACCTTCTTTATCTTCTTCCCTCTAGCCTCAAATATACTGAAAATTTACAAATCTGTATCTCTCCCAAGTTTCTCTTCTTAGCCCCAGATCTGTATGTTCAGTTGCTTTAATATGAATATTTAGATATCCCAGAGGTTCTTCACAGTCATTGTGTCCATACAGAATTCATCATTTTCCCTCTAAAAGTTGGTTCTCCAACAAAATACCTTCCCCCACCCCAGGATACAGTACTACAATTTATCCATTAACCAAAGCCAGAGACCTGTTGTTGGCATGGCAGACAAAACCTATTTGCCTCCCTGACCAAATTGCTACAAGTACTTCAAGTTTCTATCAGATTACCCTACTGCTCTAGCCAAACAAAATTATTTGTATGTATGCTCTATCATACTTCTGCACCTTTGTATAAGGTTTTTTGTTTTTTTTTTTTTAAGAATGTTCAGTTTCTTTTCTTTCCTCTTTAGCTAACATTCTTTGTCCTAGTTATACTTCGATACCAGGCCAAGTTGTACTCCCTCTATAAAATTTTTCTTTTGTTCCCCTACCTTTCTTACAAAGACCCCAAATATCTGTGAATACCTCAAATATAGTTCTTTAAAAACTTTATTTATGGCCCTGGCTGGTGTAGCTCAGTGGATTGAGCGCGGGCCTGCGAACCAGAAGATCGCGGTTCGATTCCCAGTCAGGGCACATGCCTGGGTTGCAGGCCAGTTCCCAGCGGGGGACACATGAGAGGCAACCGTACATTGATATTTCTCTCCCTCTTCCTCTCTCCTACCCTTCCCCTCTAAAGATAAATAAATAAAAAAAATTAAAAAAAAAAAAACTTTATTTATGGATGTTTAAGTCTGTCTTCGCTACTGAACTATAAATTCCCAGGGAACACAGAATATTATTATTTTCATCTCCTAGCATAACTATTTCACCTATGAGGGCCTTGGGTCCTTCTGTAAATGAGGACAAAAAAGAAAAAAACACTGTGCAGAATTATTGTGAGGATCAGAAATACCACATGCCTAGTTAAGGAGCTAAGAGTAGACACTCATTATTTGGTGGATGTTATTATTACTGTTGAAAATAAATGTATGATAAATCAATTCATGAAGAGGAGGATTATACTAACAAAGTGAACATGCATATTGCCTTGTAAAAACTCCAGGTAGCCCAGTTAGCTTAGTAAATAGAGTAAACATTAAGAACTGATGGGAGATAAGGTTGTAAAGTCCAGAAACACACTCCGAATGGCCTCGGTTATCCTGCTAAAGAGTTTGATCTTTTACCTGAAAATAGCCACTGATTTAAACTGTGAGGGATATGATAAAATTTTTTTTTCCATATGATGCTGGTGACACTAAGCTTGGAAAAAGGAATACTTAGAAGTTTGATGCAATAAATCGGACATAAAATTTGAGGGCCTATAATGGGATAGAGATAGAAAGGGAAAGAATTATTTAACAATACAGAGAGGACTATATTTGGATGTTGTGAGGGAACTCTTGAATTGTTAAAGTCTTCTAAGATTTAGGCAACCCAATGATTAAGTAGGAGGTGAATTCAATTAATCATACAGTGAGTCTGAGGTGCCCACAGGTCCCTCACTAGAAACTCCAGAATACAGTCTGAAATTGGAATTTGTAACATAGATGAAATGAGCACTGTGGTGATAATCACATCCAGGTTGAAGTGGTCTAGAAGGAAAAAAACTCTAAGGACAAACTGATAATTAGGAAACTAACAAAGCTGACCAGAGTTCTCTGGAAGGTAGGAGAAAATTGGGAGAGTAGAGTCAAGGAAACCAAATTAAGAGAATTCTTGAGAAGACTGATGAATATAAAATACAGTGGAAAGGTCACACAGGATGAACTGAAAAGTGACCGCTGGATTTGACATTTGTTAACTTCCCATTAAGTTGCAATAGAATGCGAAAAAACAGTGATGGTTTTGCCATGGGTGATAAAATATAAAATAAATGAGTTGAACTCACTTTGAAGGACACATATTTTAAAATACTAAACACACCATTAACATGAATTTGATAAAATGTTAAGTTTAATCTATTTTCATCATATCCTAGAAGGCTTGGAGACTTACGTCCAGGAGCCAATAGGTTCACCACGCCTATCACCAAATTGTACTCAAATTCTTTCATTTTGTCATATACAGTTGACCCTTGAACAGGTATTTGAACTATGCAGGTCCTTACATGCATATTTTTTTCAATAACTACTATCAATATATTTCCTTATAGTTTTTTAGCTGTATTCTTTTTTATTTATTGCATAACATACCAGTACGTGAATATACAAGTTATTTAATCATAGATTTTTCTTAATAACATTTTCTTTACTTTATAGTAAGAATACAATATATAACACATATAAACAGACAAAATACACATTAATCGACTATATTATCAGTGGTAAAGCTTTCAGTCAACAGTAGGCTATTAGTAAAGTTTTTGGGGTGTCAAGTTATTCAAGGATTTTCGATTGGGTAGGGTGGGTGATCCTAACACCGCCCCACACACTATCAATGACCAACTGTATTTTTAGTGGGGAAGGCTGAGCTGGAGAAAGGAGAGATATTATACTGGATACTTCGGCCTTCATCAGAGCTTAGCCATCCACCATCACACCCTTGTAATAACATCAATTTGGAGAATCCAGCCTTTTAATCACTCAGACCATCAAATTCCCGGAGCACATGGTTGTCATCCTCCAACCAAACCACAACTGAAATCTCTCTGCGCAAACCACCAACGCCTGCTCCCTGAACCTCCAGGAGCTTCAGGTCTGTCCCCATGGGGAATCCACCCCCCACTCCTTGCCTTGAGCTGGCAGAGTACGTGGCGCAAGCTGAGGGAGGCTGCTGCTGCTGCTGCTCCGATCGCCTGCGGCCCCAGACGTGCCAGTTGGTGTGGCAGCCGAGGCCTTAGCTGAAGGGTGGCTCTGGGGTGTCTCCTGGATCCCGAAATTGTAGCGGGGCCCTTGTGACCGAGCCTCTAGGGATGCCAGGGAAGCAGCAGGGGCAGAAGGTGAGGTTGAAGAGATCTCAGGCCTCAGCATCCTCACACACCTCAGGCACCAGGAGACTTCTGAATAGGCCCTTAGCTGTGAGAAAAAAAGCGACCCGGGGAAAAGGCGGGACGCGCAGACGCACCGAGCCCCAGAACGCAGGCGCATGCGCACAGGACTCTGGCTTTCCACTCTACTTTCCCCTATTCATAACTGGTGTACACCACCGCAGACTTTGATTATGACCTTTATCTGAGGTACGGTACTCCTCAATATGCAGTTTAGGTGATAGCCTGCATGTAGGTAGCCTACCAATGACCATCAATTTGGTAGCACCATATTTCCCTTATCCCAAGGCTTAACATTTCCTACTACTCCCAAATACACTAGCTCCTTTTTCATGCTTACAACTTATGATACAATCCATCTAACATCGGTCTTGTGGCTAAATACAGAGAAGAGCTGTTAACCTCTTAAGTATAAGCATCCACAGGGTCATTTTCACTGCAAGATAGCCCTTCAACCGGTAAACACACGGTTCTGCACACAGTACAATAGGAACCAGGCAAACAATAGATCTCTCCTGGAACAATTTTAAGAACAGATCCCAATCTCTCAATTTCTACTACTGAGGTTTCACACCCGTAATTCAGTTAGGAGCGAACTACACAACTTCAAACTAGCTTTTCAACAAATAATATTTGGGAAACTATGTATCTGTTCAGTTTTCTTGAGTATGGAAATAGTACCAACTTCATAAAGATGATAGGCTTGAAAAAATACTTTGGATACCCTTAGAAGGCATCCTTTAAAAACATTATTGAATCCACGCAATTATCATCATAAATCGGGTATTCACAGAATAGTTTAACCACAGGCAATGACAGCCCTCCAAACTTCTTCAAATACTTCCTATGCCATTTAAATGTTCCCACCTAATGAATTCCAAGCTTTCAGAAAGACTGAAATTTAGCCAAAACTCTCCAAATTAGTTACCTGTCAAAATACTCCTGGACATTCCAACAATCTGATTGATCTAAGCACCTATATTCAAAGTTAAAATTGACACTGACCAATGTGTGTTCTGTGAATACCCATGATATGCAAAATCACTTCAAATGACCAGTACAAAGTATTGCAAACATTTGAGAAATTTCAAATTCCACCTCAAGAAAAATATTTTTTTACCGAAAATGCAACACTTAGAACACTTGTGCTCATTTTAGTCTTTCTGAAAACAGACACAAAGGTGCTGTCACACCCCAACAGGTGTGCCTTAGTGGGTTAAACACTGTCCCACAAAGCAAAAGGTCATTGGTTCCATTTCTGGTCAGTGCACATGCCTGGGTTGCAAGCTAGGTCCACACTTTGGGGGCATGTGAGAGACTCAGATCAACGTTTCTCACACATCCATGTTCCTCTCCCTCGCCATCCCTCTCTCTGAAAATAAATGAAATCTTTCAAAAAAAAAAAATTATTGTAGCATCTATCTCAGGAGGGCGGAAAAGCCAACAATCCCTTAGTAATAAATAGCTGGCACTCTGCCATAAAAAATTTAAAATTATAAAAAAAGTGTAGTCCAAGTTGCAATTATATTCTAAGATGGTGAACTGTCATTTACCTAAATTACTGTACCACCTCAGGGTAACCATAAGCACTTGAAACAACTCCCAGACTTCAAAAGCCATTTATTTTTGTGCATCTTTTAATTCATATGTGGGGCTTACCGATTTTTATCAGTTAACAATCTCATTGACACAGATCAATTTACATGAATTACTATTGTAACATATGAAGGGAACACAAACTAGAGTTCTTAAATTACAAATTACCATTAGGAAAATTTAAATACATTGAAGGATAAACAAGATAGACCTTTATTTTACAATATGTATAATTATACAATTTATTAAAATTAACACAATCATATATAAAATATTAACATAGAAGTCATTTTAAGTTTGATAAGCATTTCAAGTACAGAAATATTAGGATGACGAAATTATACCAAGCAACTTTTACATCAATAAATCTAGCTCACTAGTTCAGGTTGAACATTCACTCTCCGAAGTATTTCTTCAGGCATGCAAAAAACAGGACTGACAGGTTTAATTTGTTCTTCTCCCAAAAGTGACAATCCAGCAATTCCAAATAAAGTATGAAAAGGATCTACCTATTAAAAAAAATGAAAACGTAGTGTTACAAAATGAAAATGTCTAAAACCCTGCTTCTGAATGACAGTTACCTATATTGAAGCTCACTTTATCTCCTTTACTTGAGTGTATGCTTCAAGTTTTCTTAATAAAAATGGCTTCAAATTGTGATGTTAACCATACATTATTTTGGCAATGTGATAAGAAATTTCTGAAAACTTGTTTTATATTCTTTGTACAGTCTCAAAAATTACCCAAAACAGCATCTTGCTTTCAAAACAACACTTGGAAATACCATCCGTTTCTAAGTCTGGAATAGCTTAGAAACATACAATGCAAAACGCTGAAATGTAACTGTTACATGAACATGTCAGAAATATACTTGCCATATCTCCTGGCCTGTCTGCAAATCCTCCAGTTTCTTCATCTTGACATGCTAAGATGAAGCTACGCAGTTTCTCTCTATCAATCCAATGAAGCCTTCCAATTATCTTTAGGGAAGCCAACACCCACCATGAATAGCACACATCTGGTAACTAGGAGAAAAAGCCACGAAGTTGCCACAAGTTTATTCTCTAGACCACACATGGGTAGGAGTGGGGAGAAATACTCCTTTGGGAGGATAGACTGACATGCATGCAGTGTTGGAAATCCTGAAATTCATAAAGACAACTGTTCGAAATTAAAGACAGGGAAAGAAAAGACCCAACTCTCCAATCCACAGAAAGCTATGCTGCATTCCAGTACTTCGTAACATCCACCTACCTTTATTTCACCTGCAATGAATGAACACCTAATTCAGTCCCTTATCCAAGAGGCTGGTGGTAAGGCTCATGAAATTTATGGTGATGTATGATGCATTTTCCCGGTTAGCACAGTAAGTGCTGTCCAACACACCTGCTTAAAAACCACCCATAGCCTGGCTCCGCAAAACATGGCTGTTTAAAATGTAAGATCCCACCTGAGATTGAGTCAAGAATCATTTCACCAAGATCCTTGGGTTATTCATAGGCATATTAAAAGTTGCCCTACACCATAAATGCTGATTCCTGTCAATTCCCACCCCAACCCATTTCTGACTGTTGGAAGTTGCCCAGGCCTGACCAGTGTAGCTGAGGGCTGGGCATTGTTCTACAAAGTGCAAGGTCCCCGGATCAATTCCTGGTCAAGGCCATGTCCAGGTTGCAGGCCAGGTCCCTGGTTGGGGTCATGTAAGAGGCCAAATGGCTCTCTCCTCCTCCCCTTCCCCTTTCTCAAAATACAATCTTAAAAATAACAACAACAACAAAAAACATTGCTCATGTTTTCAACAGGCTAAGTAGAAACCAGCTGATTATTTCCCTATGTGCCCCTCCCCAACTTATTTGGAGATATTAAGTAAAAGTAAACAAAAATGATGAAAGAACCACCAGGCTCTATTTTGTTACGTCAAGGCTCAGCAAGCTATAACTTGAGTTGAACCCAAACAACCAAAGAACAGTTTTCACACGTGTAGTTTTAAGATAGTTTTCTGACAGGAAACATCCTATGAAGTACAAATGTATTAATGTATTCATTTCTACACTCTAACCAACTAAGCCACAGGCCAGAGCAACATTTTTTTAAATCTCTTTGATTTGACAAAGGCATTGTCCCTTCACACCCGTAAGTCAACATGAAGATTTCTTTCTTTTTTAAAGTTTTTATTTATTTATTTTTAGAGGGGAAGGAAAGGAGAAAGGAAGAGAAACATCGGTGTTTCTCAACCACCCCTTGCTGGGAACTGGCCAGCAACCCAGGCATGTGCCCTGACTGGGAATCAAACTGGGGACCCTTTGGTTTGCAGGCCTGTGCTCAATCCACTGAGCTACACCAGCCAGGGCCAACATGGAGATTTCTATACTAGATGAATGTTTTCACTTAACAGTAGTTTGGCTCCCAGTCATAAACCCTTTAATACGTAACTTGATATTCATCCAGAAATAAAAAGAGGAGAAAGACCATTCAAGAATTCAGATTATGTGGGAACGTAAATACATGTCTACCTCGGTATAGGAAAGATCAAAGGACAGATTTGTAAAGAACACCAGAAGGCAACATGCGCATCTTTCCTTCAAGTGTCTTTTTTCCATAAGGTTTAGCTCTCCACCTGGATTCTTTCTTTCAATTAAATTTACTGGTGTGACCTTGGTTAATGAGGTTATATAGGTTTCAAGTGTACATATTTATGATACATAATCTGTGTGTGCCCACCACTCAAGAGTCAAACCATCTTCCATCACTGTGTATCTGACCCTTTTATTATCCTCCCAAATTCCCTTCCCTCTGGTAAACACCGTGTTGTCTTGTAAAGGGTCACCAGATTCAAGAAGCATTTCAACCCCAACTGTTTTACTTTCACAAGGGCCTTTTTTTCAGAGGTACAACAGAAAAATTGTAACAGAAGATAAAAATTATCAATTTATAAGAGCAATATTATAAGAGCTAAGATAAAGTAGTAGTCACTAAAGACTATAAACCCATTAGAACAGTTTATCTTATGAAACAATACCTTCTCTGGCCTTCCATTCAGTCCACCTGAAGGTAACTGTCGTTCACAAAGCCACCAACCGAGCAAATCAGAATTTACTTGATGCAACTGATTAGTAATAGCCAGAAATCCTGTGCAACAATAGATCTAAAATTACAGACATAAAGTGTATGTGTATAATTTTCAGAAAGTGGTAAAAATTACCCAATTAAAACTCCACTTCATGTAAAAACTTAGTAACACTTTAACAGAACTCCAAACTTGCAAATGTCACAGTATTTTTTTGAGGGGGCGGGGATCCAAGCGTACTATTACCAGGATCCAATTTTGCAATGAAATATTGTGAAAACTTCTCCATGGCTAAAATCATATTTTATGTCACAACGATTTACATGTATAATAGTTTCATCATTCAAAGTAGATAGGAACAAAGTATTTTCAATTGCTTAGTTAGAAACTAAGAAAAACCAAAATGTATTTTTAGTGATTACAAACCTACTTATGTTTGACTGGGACAGTTTCACCAACGGGAATGTATACAAAGCAAACTATCGGAAAAAAAAAAAAAGCCTTCCTTAATCAGCAATTAGAAACTATTATTATTTAACATCCTACATTATATTACATTCAGTCAAATTAATACTTAACAGAAACTAAACTAAAATTACTATTAATGTATTTTAATCCATATTAGTAAATTACCTGTCCAGCATGGGACTCGGAACCCGGCCTACAACCAAATCCACCATCAAAGTTCATACATGATAAAACAAATTCAATAGCCTTTTCCACATTAATAGCATCCAGCTTCCCCTGTAAACAGAAAAAATATATACCTATTAAATTCGAGAGTAACCATAGACATTAATTAATCTCAATATACTGTCATAACTTACCAGTAGAGCCAAAGTTGCCACCGCACAGAAAGAAAATCTTGTATCAATTTCTCCTAAAAATGAAAGATCAAACCAAAACTTAAGTGTTACTAGAGGCTTCTGATCATAATACATACAAGTTACTCTGTACAACTACCACAGTTAAATTCAAGCTTAAAATTTACTTTTAGGTCACCTGAAGGTAAGCTAAATCTCAAGTGAAACCATTTTACTTCTACGGAAACTAAGAACTAGAAAATGCTTTCTCAAAAATATAGCAAATTATCTTCAGTTGCTTATATAGTGCCCAGAAAGGGAAGGTAATTTACAGAACCGAACGGACTAGTCAATTTCTAATAATAAACTTACCCTAGTATATAAAAGTAGATTTTCACATCCCATGAAGCAGCTGGTCTCTCCGGCCTGCACTGTATTCAGCCCTAAAGTAGAGATTATCTAAATACATTTATCAAGTAAAATGCTATTCCCTCCCTCCACTCAAATATTCAGTAAGTTTGTAAAGTTTCTGAATAGTTTTCCCTTGCCAGTAAGCAGTTAAAAAAAAAAAACAAAAACAAAAACAAAAAAACTTTACAAAGCCACCAAATATTGGGGGAAAAATTCACCTACCTTATCTTTTAGACTGGCCCCCTCTGTTCCAGAGCTCCTGTATGCTGATATAACTAGCACAGTGCATGCTGGAACTTCCAGCAGACTATTAACTCCAGTTAGACCAGCTGCTTAGTGGGACCTGAAAAGATGGAAAGCTTAAATCTTTTATAAATTAGCAAAGCTTTCAATAAATTGTACTTAAAAATATGTTGCAAAGCTTATCACTACAAAACATTTTCATATTGGTAATTTGGGTAGGATGGATTAAACTGACATTACCCCATATATCTCCAGCAAAAGAACCATCTTCTTTCTGTAGACTCTGAACATATTCCACAACTTTATTTATGTCAATAACATTAACACTATCATAGAGAGTAAGAATCTATAACCAAAAACAAAACAAAAACATTAAGTCAATACATACTCAACCCTGGTGAATTTGATCTAATGTTCTTCCTCAACTACCTTTTACGTCGTCAAGCATGTCCTTCTGTCTACACATACTGCAAACTTTTCTCAAAAATGTAAACTATCTTCTATGCAATAAAATTATAGTATCATCAACAAACCCAAACTTTTAAAAGCATTTTTCTACATATAAATTGCAACTTAAAATTTTAAGACTTAAAAAGCCTAACTTCTGTAGACTTTAAACCCTTATTTGTGGATCTTCTATATCAAAATTAAAACATTTTTAATGCCACCTCATTATTCTCAAATATTTACATATACTAAACATTTTACCATTCAAGGTCTCAGTGTAATTTCAGAATTGACATCAACTTTGAATTCAGCTAATACATGCCATGACATCATTGACCTTGTAGAATAGACTTCATTTGCAAAACTTAGCTTTTTCACATACGCATTTTGTCACTTTCCTTGTTTCAATTTCCTCACTCTCAGGTAAGAGCATATACGACCGTAACTGCTAAATTTAATTAGTATTTACCTGGATAGCACTCAGCGTGTACAAAAGGTGAGGATCATGTCCGATACTAGCACTTATTCCACCACACTCATGTTGGCACGACTTAATGAATGTCAGAATTTCTTCTCTATTCATGCGATGTAGTTGTCCCATGAGATCCATTACAGTCAAACCCCAGTAGATGCCACTCATTCTCAAATACTCAGACATACAGTATTCCTAAAATACAAATTACTTCAGTGTGTCAGTTTGAACTGATGCTGAGTTAGAAGCAGAACACAAAAACATTTAATCCTGTCAGCAGTTGAGTTTAAATTTGTAGTTCTTAAATTTGGGGGTGGGTGGAAGATTAGAGAGCCCACTATCTGATAAGTATATAACTCACTTGTGACTACATAAATAGCACTTTAATCTTTCCCAGGAGCCAAGCAGAAGTCTAAGTCAGAAAAAGACACAAGTTCAGGGAGAACATTTCTTTCATAATATCTACATCAGATTTATTAGCTATTCACTCTTTTAATATATGGACTCTGCAAACGATATGCATTACCTGTTAGTGATATAAATACTTGAAAACCAAAAGTCACAGGTAAAAAGATAAAACTGGTAACAATGGCTAATCAGGGAGAAATAAAATCTGCTATTAAGATTATTCCAGAAACAAATTTTTGCTAGTCATTGATGCTACATTTTAAGGTGTTCTGAACCACATAGATGGGGTTAGTGGTTTGCTGTGATCCCAAAATCAGGGTTTAAAGAAAGCAGCAGGTGAACAGTAGGAAAAGACAGGAAATAAATCAAGCCCTAATTCCTTAGTCATGCAGCGAGAGGGAAAAGGCGGGGGGGGGGGGGGGGGGGATTGTCCTAATCCCCCCATAACAGTTATGGGAACCAATCACTTTAGAATTTATCAATACAAGTTGTTTCCCCAAGATGATAAATAACACAGCTGCTTGGACACTACAGGGAAAAATAATTTACTTTCAGCTGAGTTGTTTCCTATTTTTCAATTGTCCCAGATGAAAACTGCTCTACATTGTTTAAAACTCAAGGTGAGTTTTTCAAGGTCTCAGCGTAATTCTAGAGCTAGTGTTATTACACATCAGCCATAAAATCAGGTAATACATGCCAACACATCACTGACCTTGAAAGTATCACCTCAACTACCAAAGTAGAAATCTATTCGGTTTCTCAAACCTCTTGTAATCTGAGCAAGACAGGAACCTAGTTTGTCCCAGCCTCTGAGTAAGTACTGATAAGAACTACAAATCTGCTGTATATGCAACCTTGATTATCTAATGGTAGTCCTCACTGCACTTCGAGGACATTATCTTCAAATGCAGGAGCTGGATACAATTTTTAAGAAACATGGGCCATAATGACCTACCTACTGACTACTTACGGAGAATCTGATTTCTTTCAAATAAACTTTCAACATAAAATCATACATACATAATCATCTTTCTTTGAGCCATAGGATGCAATATAATCTGCATGCTTCTCCAATAACAGGGTGTCAGGTGCATCTGACTTGATAATAACATCCTTCTGTGGTGTGCCCTTTCAAAATAAAAGTGATGATTTCATAAATGGTTACCTTTTAATGTTTGACCCCAGAGCCCTCATAATGATTCAGGTATTTTTCAGGTCTCAGAGTAATTCTAGAGCTAAAGTAGTCGTAATCAACTTTAGATTCAGAATACATGCCAGCTCATCATAGACCCCAAAAATACCTTTACATGTTGCTTATCTTCCCCTTACAGTAAAATTAACGTAAGAAAGTATCGAAACTTAGCATTTCAAGACAACTTATGATTCACATGTCGCAAAAAGCAAGCGGGAGCACTAAAATAAAATTCATTCGAATTTCAAAGCATTTTCTTCAAACCCAATTCCATTGATCAAGCGGGTCCCTCTCCAGCTTCAGTTTCTGCATTTGCAACTAGCCCCCAGGTGACTACCATGCTGCTCTATTTCTCCACACTTATCTTTACTTCGTGATTGAGACTGCAATGTGTTCATCGTAAATAGGTCACGACGATTACCAAAACGAATTAACTAGTAAGTTTGCTTTGGATCCCATTCAAAATTTACTACCATGCCAGTCACAATTCTAAAGACTGAGCCATAAAAAAATATATACGTATGTATATAAAAGATAAAAAGTACCGCCTATTGGCCTGGTTTTGAGGGATTTAGAAATTGGTCCTTTGAATCCTGAGGCCCACCAAACAGGAAGAAACGTGGATAAAACTAAAAGCGGCAACCGGGCCCGTGAGGTCTGCAGAAAACGCTGAGTAATGCTTCAGCCCCTCTGAGCCCTTAAAAAACCTTCCAAGACCCGTGCTTTTACCCAACCATTCTCAAATACTTGGTGAACCACGCTACGATCATTGATCTGATCAATATTACCCTAACCAGCCTCCTCCCCAAACTACCTGGGCAGCAGCGCAAAACACAACCACACTCACCATGTCTGAAAGCGAAAAAGGAACTTGGACAGTTCCGGGAATGTATTTTGGCGGCAAGCGCCTGCGCAGAACCACCCATCAGGTCCCCTCCGAGGCCCCACTTAGTTGACCTAACTCCCGCCTGTTCTATCGCTGCCCTAGGACCCCACCGACTGCTTTTAGCTGTCTTCGCTGCCTGTACCCAAAGTCTCTGGCCCCGATTTTCTCGTCTTGTAATCGCATCGGTTGGTCCAAAACAGTTTTAATATTTAAATATTTCGATTACTTTTAAGAAATTACTTGTTCTTAGGGCTCTTTGTACTCTGAAGATCTCAAATCGCTGGTAATTAGAATTTTTGCACGTAGTAAGTGTTCAATGAATGCTTTTTGAGGGACTTAAGGAACTATTCATATTCCCCTTCAATTTGCCTTGTCCATTCTCTGTCGGCGCCCTCCCCTTCCTCCGCCCCCTACTTCAGGAAGTGCTAATAGCTGAAGTTTGGAAATAACTTTAAAAAACAGAAATATACCTGTTTCTTTTAAGAGCTTGCCACAGAATTCAGATTTTGTGGGTGTTATAGCTGTTCTCATTTGTGCTTTCTTAGGTCTTTCATACTTAAGCATTTTTGAACACCAGTTAGAAAAAATTGGCACCACATCCCCTTAAAATGTTGCATTAACAATTTGAAATAGGGTTCCTGAGTGTGATATGTGTGGGTTATCAATAATTGAGAGTACTGAATCTATGATAATAGATTTCATTGTTTCTCCGTCATTTTGTTGATATTTCCATTTATAGTTTGAGGCTCCGTTATTAAAATTGTGTAAGTTTAGAATTAACCATTTCTGGTGAGTTGAGCCTTTTATCATTCAATGATAACCGTCTCTAACCCTAATACTTTTATTTTACAAAGTCTGCCTTATTAATACTAATGTGATTTTCCCATCTTTTGCCTCTAAATCAGGTGCGGGGGCGGGGGGGGGGCGGTGCGTGGGGGATTGAGTGAAACCAAGGGAGAGATGGGGTAGTCAGATCTCCCAGGAAAAGCAATGGTCAAAATAAGACTAATACGAGCATCAGATTTGAAAAGTAAGATTAAGATTGATTCAGTAATTGCTGAAGAAATGAAAAATAAGCCTCACTTTCTATTGTATAAATTTATTCAGCAAATATATATTGGATGCCAAATATTTATATAGGTTCTGGGGAACAATGGTGAGCAAAATGGAAATATGTATAAGTGTTACTGGACTGAAGGAGTCAATTTGCCTGCACTTGTGAAAGCCCAATAACATACCAAAAGCAGTTTGCAGCAAAGAAAGTAAGGGTTTAATAAAGAGATGGGGCCACACCCAGAGTCACAAGTAGCTCATGCTCAAATACCAGGCTGCCCAATGACTCCCCATCCCAGCTTCTAGGGGATGGGTTATATAGGGGGAAAATCATTTAATCATGGTGACTAAGTGAGTTAGGGTCATTGTCAGTGTCCTGGTGTCTACTGATTGGTCAGTGCTGGGAGGTAGGTGATCATTGCACCCGGCCCTGACTTCAGCCATAGCATTATTCAGTCTGGTTTTGCAAGCATGCAGTTAGTTGGGATCCTTCTGGAGCTGAAACCCAACTGAGGCCTAGATAGTTTCTCTAACTTGACCTAAACTCTTATCTGTAGTCAACAGACCTGAGGCTTTGTTCCTAACGCTGTTGGGTACACAAACTTCACTGTCCTGAGGGCTTGATGATTACTCAGGGGAGAAAGAGGTGGGTGAGTCAAGGCTCTAGGTGAGGCCAGTTTAGGTCAAAGGGAAAAAATCAAAATAAAAAAGCAGAGTAAAGAAAATAAGGTTCCTGCACGCGATTACAAGGGGAGTGTATGTTCTAGCAATTCTTCTAAATGCATTCAACAATTCTAAGTATTTTTGTTACAAATATTCTCCCTTGAGTATGAAATGAGTCTTGTGCAAGAATATTCATTGCTACAGTCTTTGCAATACCATAAGATTACAAATATTTTAATTAACCATGAAGGGTTAAATAAACTATGGTATATTCATTGTGAAGCCATTAAAAGGAATGAGGAAGCTCTGCTTATGTTGCTTTGGGAAGATCTCCAAAATATATTAAGTAAAAACAAAGCCAGAAAGTGCCACGCCATGTATAGTATGCTACTATTTGTGTGGGAAACAAAGGAAAATATGTATGGAAATATTTGCACATTCACAGAATTACTAAGAGCATTTGCCTATAGAAGGAGAAATGACTGGGGACAGGAGTTAAAGAAGGCTTACTTTTCACTGAATATTCTGGTAATTTTAAAATTTGGTATGTTTTGCCCTTTCAAAAAATAAAAATGTCTCCCCTTCCAAAGAAAAGTAGCTACAAAAAATAAAACCAATATTGATGAAAAAACAAGTTTCATCTGTGCCTCTAGACCTGTGCTAACTCCACTTGAAATCAGGCCAATCTGAACTGAGACATGTTTTAAGTATAAAATACACTCCCTATGTCAAAGACTTAGTAGTAAAAATAAACTAAAATATCTCATTAACTATTTTTAAAGTATTGATTGTTTAAGTGATACTTTGGATATACTAAGTTAAATAAAATACAGGGTCTGGCAGAAGTAACACCTGCTTGAGTGTGACTGGTAGGGTAATAATATGGGTGTGATAATTTAAGGTTTAATTTGAACATTTCACCTAAAATGTCATATGGTGTGCTTGAGTGTGATGTTGTTATGTACAGAATTACATGCTTATGATTTTGTAATATAAAAGGGGCATTATTTGTGCCAGACCCTGTATATTAAAATTAACTCCACCTGTTGCTATTTACTTCTTTGTTAATGGGTCTGTATGTGAGAGAATCCTAATCAGTTAAGAATTTAATGCCCAATGGGAAGGAGAATAGCTCTTTGAGATCTAGACCTGTAAGTTTACTTTTGGCCAGTGGCTGAAGTTGTATAGACTGGGAAAGTTTAAGTTCTTAATGTGTCTAGGTCTATATGTCTGAAATTACACATCCATAAAATACTTTACTACTTCTGAACAGTATGAATTAATAAATTAGATTATGCCTCAGATTAAGCAACTCTGATCTGATTAGTTTTTAGAGATAAATAAGTACTTATAAATGGAATAATTCCCAAATTAACAGAAAAATGTTAATATTAACCTCTATTACTTTGAATGAGCTAGACATTAAAGGAAAAAAGTATTCTTACAGAAATTGCTAGATCAAACATTTTTCAAGTTCATGTAATTAAGGTGAATCTTTGGACAAATCAGAAAGTTTTAGTAATTTAAGTTAAAGAGAAAAACCAGCTAAGTGTCTTCTTCTCTCCTTTAAGTATAAGTATAGTGCCGCATGTGTGATTTCAGTTTATTTTTCAGTGAAGAAATTAGTCTGAATTTCCTAAACATTTTATACTGATTTGTTGGTCAAAATAGCTAACCTAATTCCTACATAAAGTTTTATTTTTTTTAATGTAAATTTGGGCTCCACTAAATTGTATCATTTTAACTTCTTAAATTCCAATAGTAACTATGTCTTGAATTATGTCAGATTGAAAATAATTTTTAATATTTTTAGGAAATTTAAAACCTTGGACTGATACTGAGTGAATTAACGAATAATTATTGCACAACTACATTGTTTCTTTGATACAATATTAATTCATTGATTACTGAGCATAATATTGTTTATATACATTTCTTTTTTATATTTCTTTTGTTTCTTATTTTTATATACCCTGGAATAAGTTATAGCTTTGGGTGGATCAGGCCAATAAATGTTTCTTTTTGCCACTTTAGGTTGTAAAGCAATATGTATAGCCATGTAAAGTTGTGTTAATATTTATGAGCTTTGCTGGTCTGTTAAAATGTTTATGTATGACAAAGTGCCTGCGCACTGTTGGAGTGTCGTTCATTTCTCCATCTGGAAGGACGTTGGTGTCAAGGAGAATACGACGACCATTGCTTCTAGTGCTTTGACAAAACCTCAGATGTGTGGCCTCCTGGTCAAGCGCCTGTGGTTTCATCTTGTGGAAGCCATCCTTGTGTCCCTGGGAGTTGCGGCTGCCTATAAGTTTGGTGTGGCTGAAAAAAGAAAGAAGGCATATGCAGATTTCTACAGAAATTACGATTCCAGGAAAGATTTTGAGGAGATGAGGAAGGCTGGTATCTTTCAGAGTGCAAAGTGATCTTGGAATGTAAAGAATTTCTCTGCGCTGAATTCCGTGGAAGGCTGTCACTGACCTGTGTTCCTGAACTATGAAACATGAATATTTCAGCTAAGAAAAAGTTTCTCCTGATAAATAATTAAGAAATAAAAGTTTATGTGTGACAAACAGTTCTCAATAACCTGCCTCCAAGCTTTCTCTGTGAAATAGAAGACACTTTCTTTGATGATCATATGACTATACCAAGAGCAATAGTGACAGAAAAATACAACTCTGTATGGGTTTTTTTTTTTTCTTTTCCCAAGAGAAAAAGAGTAGTTTTGTAACTGAGCTCAGGTCCAGCTGCCTGGCACTATGAAGCCAATACTCGAAAGGCAGATACTGATGTGGTGTTTTATTCAGATGCCAGCCACATGGAAGATAGAGGATTTATGTAACAAAGCCCATCTCCCAGGAAGATCGAGGACTAATGTCTCAAAGCCCATTTCCAGCTCTCAGTGGAGGCAGATGTTTTTTTTATGAGAAGCGAGAGGGGAACAGAACAAAGAGATCAAAGGGAGCGGGGGTAGGGAAATGTGGCTGTAAAGTTCTCTACATTCAGATGAGCATAGTCCATTCTGATAATGCAAGTGAGCTCACTCACCTTATTTTTGCCATGAGAAGATACAAGAAGTTAGCAGTCTGCAGCACAGGAAATGGCAGACATTTTGATCTTGTACTTCCTAGCCTCTAGAACTGTAGGAACTAAATGTTTGTTGTTCAAGCCATTCAGTCTATGGTATTGTTAAAGCTGCCTAAACTAAAGCAGTCATCTACAGATAGTTCCTGTTTTGCCTGATGCTAGATAGAAGGCTGGACTGTAAGCTACAGGCCAAAGTTTGTGTATTCAGGGCAGTCTCAGAGACTCACTGAAAGGATCAGGTGTTTTGAACTATGGATAGATTCTTCAACAAAGCCTCTTGGATACAGACATCCAGGCTGCAATAGCTTAGACAAATTTTACACCATACCAGTGGACTGAGTCAGGATTTCTAGGACTGTTTAGTCTGATAGCAGATAGCTTCTTAAAAGTAGTGCACTACTCCAAGATCCAGAACAATTGCAGAGAACTGAATTAACCGATGAGGGAAATTTAATCATGGTTACTTCTTTGGATTACTGTTTATGCAGTTGTAATGTTCTCTTTTTATGGATATGTGTGGAAGCCCTTTTGAATTCTTAATCTATATCTAGCCTTCACTTTGGTGAACTTTGCCTTTGTAAACTGGAATTTTAAAGTGGGATCTGATTCTGAGTCTCCAGAATTCAGACATATTTCCTGGATCTCCTTACATTTCATGGCAATATTCAAAAGGAATCTGTACTCCTGCTCACCAGGATATAATTGAACAAACTGATGGTGTAACTAAAGTCGTACTTGAGAATAATTCTCATTTAATCAGCTATGACTAGCCCACTATTAATAAACAAACTAAGTTTATATGTAAGGTCAATGCCTAAAAAACTGTTCCAGTAAAACTGAAATGGTACATGGCTTACAGGGTACGTTTTACAGGGATCTTCTTGGCAAGCCAAGAACCTTAGTAAATTTTGGGGAAGCTGAGGAGAGAAATTCACCCAAATTCTTAGGCATTACTGGAGAAATCTGGTGAAGAGTTTATTGGACTTGCTTTCCTAGCCTTCAGATAGCAAATTTGGGAGGCTTTAAATGAGTGTCCTTAGGAAAACTTTCAGACAGAAGTTAATCCTGTTTCTGGATTTGCAAAGTTAATACAAGAAGGCTTACACAATTAACACTCTTGCTGTATCTAGGTCAATAGTCAGGTCAAACCTGCCTTTTTGTAGTCAAAAATAATCTTGGCAGATTGTGATCATAGGGAAGACACTCAAGAAACATTGTCAAAGACTTAGAAATGGATAAAAGAAATTACTGAGTAGCCTTTTATTATATAAAAAAGATTTTTGATTTTTAGAGAGAGGGGAAGGGAGGGAGAAAGAGAGGGAGAGAGACAGTGACCTGGCCCGAAACCCAGGCATGTTCCAGAACCAGGAATCAAACCATCAATGTTTTGGTTTGTGGGGTGATGCCCAACCCACTCTGCCACACTAGTCAGGGCCTGAGCAATCTTTTAGTGAAGTGCTAGGTATTGTCTAATGGGTGCTCTGGGTATTTTCTAAAGGGGTATGTACCTATGATTGTCTTTCTATTGGCTAGGCTGTTATACAACTCTGTAATGTTAGAAGTTAAATTGTAGAAGACTGAGAGTAATTCAAATAAACCATGAACTACAAGTGATGTCTGCTCAGTGGAAAAGATGACCACTTTAGATTTTATTGCCCTATAGGTTATAGGCCAGTCTTATATCCATTAGCAAATTCTTTTAAACATTTCTGCCTGTATGTCTGTTCTTGAAATTCTCCCTCACCAGTTTTAACATCTTATTAGTCCCCTCATTCACTGAGTTCAATGAAATGTTTAACTTGCTTTAACAATGAAAATATTGTTGTCTGGTAGATGGGTAGATTAAAAAGATGTACATTTACATAAAGGAATACTACTTGGCCATAAAAAGAAGGAAATCTTACCCTTTGCAACAGAATGGATGGAATTGGAGAGCATTAGTCTAAGTAAAATAAGCCAGTCAGAGAAAGACAAATACCATATGATCTCACTCATAAGTGGAATCTAATAAAGAAAATGAATTAACAATCAAAATAGAGACAGACTCATAGATAGCAGGCTGATAGCTCTGGGGGAATGGTTGTGGGGCTGGAGGGCATGAGCAAAAAAGCAAGCAAACTCATGAATACAGACAACAGTGTGGTGATTGCAGTGTGGGAGGGGGAGGGTCAGGGCAAGTAGAGGAGGGTATAGGGGGAATATATGTGATGGAAGAAGACTTGGGGTGGTAAACACACAATACAGTATACAGATGAGGTGTTATGGAATTGTGAAACCTGTATAATTTTGTTAACCAGGGTCACCCTAATAAATTCAATGAAGAAAAACACCGTTGCCTGTAGAATTTAATTTTTAATCTCCAAAGACCTTTTGTACTATTTGATAATGGGTAATATATTCATATTAATGGATGTCATTCTGGGGACCATATAAACAGCCACTTTTTTTTTTTTTAATCAGAGTAGTTTTGGAATAATCTCTTCTCCCATTATGCAAATAGATGACTCTGGCAACTTCCTTAAACACTCATTAAAATTGCCATAAACTGACCAAATCTTTTATAAAACAATGCCTGTTTCAAAAACCATCAATTCACAGATGTTCGCAACTAATGATCATGTTTATAGTTTATGACTCTTCCCTCCCCTTATGACTACCTCCCCTTCTGGCTGTAATAGCCCTAGATAGTCAGCTTATAAGTAGTGGGAAATCTAACATATAAACACTAGATCTTACTCTATCATGAGATCAAAGCAGCAGAGAAAGCTAGGCTACAGAACAAGATAGAATGAAACATGCCAGCGAGTAGTAGAGTTGTAAGTTAGAAAAATGGTATTTCATGGATTGCTGGAGACTATTTGGGTTCTAGTCCCTTTCTCAAACTGACTCCATCTCTGCCCTTCAGATTCACGAGGCACTTCAATATACAGATGACCCCTTACACAACCTGGGTTTTAACAGCATTGGTCCACTTACATGTGGATTTTTTTTTTCAGTAAATACGTACAGCACTGTAAATGTATCCTCTTCCTTATGATTTTTTTCTTCCTTAAGATTTTAATACCATTTTCTTTTCTCTAACTTACTATATTGTAAGAATATATAATATATATGTTAATGGACTGTTTATGTTCTCAGTAAGGCTTCAGGTCAACAACATGCTATTAGTAATGAAAATTTTTGGGAGTCAAAAGTTACTAGCAATTTTCAACTGCACAAGGGTGGAAGTGGGTGGGCGGTTCATTGCCCCTAACCCTTGAGTTGTTCAGGGGTCAACTAATAAATATTTGTTCACTTTTTAAAGTAGCTTAAGTTCATTTGTGACCAAAGTCATAACTGATATAGTACAATAGTTGACTAATACTTATTACAAGGGTACTTCAATAAATATTCTCATCATATGGCTTTGGAACACATTTTTATCTAGGAGTTTTATATTTAGAATTGGTAGGTACATTTTTAGACTTGTGGTTTATAAATTCAAATAAGTATTTGGAATGTATATAGTTTATTTAACTTCTAACTTCTATGTAATACCCAATTTAGGGTATTAGAAAGTCTCTAAATCTCCTTCTCAATCTCTGGCTGTGCATTAAAATACAATTTCATAATTAAGCATAAAAAGTCATTTAAATATCTTTTATAAAAGATTTGACTTTTATTTTCATAATTTAGTGTGGTATGGAATATGGATTTGGCCTTTATTCCCCAGCCTCTGGCTCTTGAGTTCCTAAATCCTTGGAATTTTTTGATAGTTCATTTATCATGAGTCCCTTTCAAAAGATCATATGTTAAGTTTATGCAAATTAGGTGATTCTGAGTGGGGCTCTTAGAAAGAGCTGACCACCAGAAAGACTAAATAATTAAAGGGTAGTGTAATGGTCTGAATTGTATTCTCCCATCCCATCCCCTCCCCAAATTCGTATCTTGAAGCCCTAACTTTTCCCCATGTGACTATATTTGGAGACAGGGCCCTCAGAGAGGCAATTAAGGTTGAATGTTATAAGGGTAAGGCCCAAATCTAATAGGA
This sequence comes from Glossophaga mutica, assembly GCA_039655065.1. Classification (NCBI taxonomy): domain Eukaryota; kingdom Metazoa; phylum Chordata; class Mammalia; order Chiroptera; family Phyllostomidae; genus Glossophaga; species Glossophaga mutica. The sequence continues at coordinate 55,495,747 of CM077307.1, read as the reverse complement.
CTGTCTCTTCCTCGTAACAAGAGAAAACATCACCAGAGCTCCCTCTCCTCCTGCATAAGCACAGACATTGAGGTCTATAACCCAGGAAAGGGAAAAAGAGAGGGAGAGAAAAACTGATTGGCTGCCTCTGGTATACACCCCGATCAGGGATGTAACCTGCAACCCAGGCATGTGCCCTGACCTAGAATAAAACCAGCAACCCTTGGCATTCCAGGACCATGCTCAACCACCTGAGCCATATCAGTCAGGGCCTCTAAAAACTCTTGACCAATAAGATTCAGGGGCTTCCAGGTTGGTGAATACGCTGATGTGCTTGGAGGATGGTGCATTGGGAGAAGGTATGAAAGCTCTGTGTCTCCTCCCATACATCACCCTATGCATCTCTCCCATTTGGCTGTTCCTTAGTAGTATCCTTTGTAATAAACTAGTAAATATAAGTGAAGTGTTTCCCTGAGTTCTGTGAGCCATTCACACAAATTGTAAAACCTGAGGATGGAGGCCTGGGGATACCAAAATTTACAGCAAAATTGGACAGAAGTGTGGGTACCCAGGGGAACCAGGACTTGTGACTAATGTCTGAAATGCGGGTAGTCTTGCAGTACTAAGTCCTCAAACCTGTTCAGTCTCATGCTAACTATTCTGATTTAGTGTCAGAATAGGACTGAACTGTACAGCTGGTGTCAGAATTGGAAAATCAGATGTGATGTCAGAAATGCCATTAAGCATAACATATTTTAGCAGCATTTGATGTCCAAAGAAATTATAAGTTACAGTTTACAAAGTAATTTCACACATGTTGGGGTTTTCTTTTTTAAGATTTTATTTATTTTTAGAGAGAGAGGAAGGAAAGGAGAAAGAGAGGGAGAGAAACATCGATGTGAGAAACACCAATCAATTGCCTCTTGCACTGTGCCCTGACTGGGGGATGAAACCGGCAACCCGGGTATGTGCCCTGACCTGGAATAGAACTAGCAACTTTTCCCTTTGCAGGACAATGCCCAACCAACTGAGCCACACCAGTCAGGGCCACAGATACTGATTCTTACATTATTTTGGATTTTTATTTTCTGAGGTATCTCATAATATAATCTCATGAAAAATGGGCAGGTAACTTTATGTAGTTTGAAATCAAAATACGACTTTTTTCCCATCATAGTTTATAAATTAGATATCCACTATTACATGAAGTAATAATACTTCCTGGAAAGAATACAGACACTAATAAGTACTGAACACTTTTAAGTTTCTTTTTAGAATGTATGCAGATGAAGTGAGATTGTGTACAATAGACCAACGGCTACCCACAGACCAATAAAGTCATATAAAAATAATTTAAAGCAAATTTTATTGATTGATTTTAAATAAGGTAAGTGAAATGTGGGCTCAGAATTAAACAGATTTTTCAAGTAACTTCTGGTTGTATAATGAGGGAATATAAACATCAAATTTTTTACTGTTACTGTACAAACTGAAAACAAATACTTTCCAAATTGTAGCAAATGAACTACTCTACTATAATATCATTAAGTCTACAAAGTTACTGGCAAGTTATTTGATGGCATCCACATCCTACAGTGTTTTCTCAATGTAAATTTTAAAACATCCTGAATACTTTTATCAACCCACATTTCTGTCATAGGAAAAATATTGATATTCCAAGGAACTTCTGCTACTTTAATTTTAAAAGGTCAAAATAACAAAACAAATGTATTCTTCAAGGTTAATATAATTCAAATACAGTGTTACTAAGAACAACACATAATTTTAATTAAACCAAATCTATTTGAGGAAAGGCAAGTCATAAAGTTAAACAAAGGTAAAATTACGATTAGAATCAGTTGCACATGTTTACTTAAGAGAACTTATTTTAAGATTTTCACTGGGAAAAATCTTGAAGCCCTTTCTTTTTTCCGTAGCTTAATTAGTGGATTATGTTCTATTAATCATGTTTCTATAGTTACTTTTTCCCCAAGCAATTTTTCTTTGAAGGAGAATTTTTATTGCTTAGAGAGGAAGGAGGAGAGAGAGAGAGAGGGTTAGGGAGGGAAAAGGAGGGAGAAGGAGAGAAGGAGAAAGCGAGAGTGGGAGAGAGGGAGGGAGGGAGGAAGGGAGGGAGACGGAGACAGAGACATTGATCAGCTGACTTCTGAACATGCCTCAATCAGGGATGGAATCTAGGAACTTTTGGTGTACTGAACAAAGTTCCAACCAACTGAGCCACACCACCCAGGGCTCTATAGTGATCCTGTTAATTTTTATACTTGCCAATGTGTTCACGAGCTATAATAAGCCTTTGAATTTGTGCTGTACCTTCATAAATCTGCAAGGAAAAAAATATACAGGTAAGTTAAATATCTTCAGTACACAAATACTTCAATTTAATCAATATTTTGGAAAGTACTGGAAGATCTACTATAATACCCAACTGAATCAAACCATATATAGTATAGTGATTCAAAATCTGACTATGACACCCATGAAACTATATAATTCTGTGAAGATTTTAAATTATTATAAAAAGTGATTTACCAAAACTCTGGAGGAGTCTTAAAAAAATCAAATATTAATATTTCAAAAAAGTCTGGGAAATCTAAAGTTTGACATTGCTAAATTATTTCTCCAATTTTTCTGAACTGTTTTTAGCCAGTTGTTACCTTTAGTCATTTTCTATTCCTACTCTTACATCTGATTTTTTCTCTTGCTGCTTAAGGAACAGAGTTGCTAAAGAAAATGATGCTGGAAAGATTTGGTTTTGTTCACTTCCTAGTAGCCAACCCTCACTTCCAATTTGAACTTTCAATCCTAGCACCTTGTTAGTTCATCTCTCAGATGGCAGAGAAAGTTAAATGGTTGATAATTGTAATAATTATAATAATTATAGGCTGCAGAAGAGGGATAGTATCACCAGATAAACCTGTACCTTTGGATGCAGCACAGATTCTGGCCCTTCTTTTTTCATGTCTAAATTGAGAGGTTGTACTATGTCTACATTTCCTTCTCACTCTAGCATTCTAAGATTCTACTACTAGAATTCAAATGACTGGATTTCTTAAATAGTTTTGGAGGGAGAAGGAAGCAAGGGATGAGATAATGAAGAACATTATCTTACGCTACATGCAGAGAATGTGTAGTAATGTAATTTCAGCTCAACAGTTAAGGAGTAGTTACATTTATACAGTCCTAAAATTATTTTGGCCCTTCGAAGGCAACTGTGAGGCTTATGTGGCCCTCAGTGAAAATGAGTTTGACACCCCTGCTCTAAATGATCACAATCTATTGTCATTTATAGACACAGTTTCCTAAAACACACACAAAAAATATTTTTAATGTTACCTGATAGATCTTGGCATCCCTCATTAGTTTCTCCACAGGATATTCTGAATTAAATCCAGCGCCTCCAAAAATCTGCACAGCATCAGTAGCTACCTGATTTGCAATATCTCCAGCAAATGCCTTTGCAATAGATGCATAATAGGTATTTGGGCGACCAGCATCAACCTCCCAAGCAGCTCTCTGGTAACTTAATCTAGCTAGTTCAACTTTCATTGCCATTTCAGCCAGCAAAAATGATATTGCTTGGTGCTAGAATTAAAAAGAAAAAAGTTTAAGAATATCATTGACTAATTTAAAAGGTTTTCTCCTAAATTTTTTAAACTTTTAAACTAATCTTAGACTTAAAAAGTTATACTCTGCTTCCTCCAATGTTAACATATTACAAAATCATAGTATACTTACCAAGAATAAGACATTAACATTGGTACTGTATTATCAACTTAACTATAAACTTCATTCAAATTTGGCCAAGTTTTCTACTTATGTCATTTTTCTTTTCAAGGATCCCAAAAGTAATTCTGGGTTTAGTTGTTATTTCTTCTTAGTCTTCCGCAGTCTAATTCCCGAGTCTTGCCTTGTCTTTCATGACCTTAACATTTTTAAAGAGTACTGATTATTTTTGTAGACTGTACTAATTTGGATTTGTTTGATGTTCTCTTAGGACTGGAAAGAAGTTATTCACTTTTAGCATGAATACTACAAAAACTATATATATATATCCTTTGAGTCTCTTCTAGGATTTTTAAAGAAAATTGCTACATATAGTGAATAATGATGAATATCAGATGTTGACGGGAAAGCGAGTGCCATGACAAGGACAAATAAAAGATGCCTCTTACCTTCTAGAGATCCATAATCAAATAGGAGACATAGATGGATACTTTTACTAAGAGATAGTAAGAGATACAATTCACAGAACTGTATGAGTTATATGGCCAAGACATATGATAGGATGGGTATATGTTCACCACATATTGATAACTGCAAAATTCAAATACATTGTACAGTTAGAGATTTGGAAAAGTATATTTATGGAGAAAAAATATAGAGCAAAATGTCCACTGTAATTATCTCTGAAAAATGGGACTACAGATAAGTTTTATTAGTTAATTTTACTTATACTGTATCATATAAAGTATAATGAACACAGAAGGGGATATATGCTTTAAAATAAGATACATTTTAAAAAGTCCTATAGGAATGAAGACCTATAAATGATGACGGATCTGCACTGACTAGTATTTGTAGTCGTTATCTATTCAAGAGTAAGCTAAACTAATAGTAATATATAATTTACCAATCTGTATTTATGCAGTTCCAGCAATATGAATGAGCTTATATAAACTGTATTTTTGGACACAAAGAAATGCTTGATTTAAAAAAAGAGGTTAAGGAAAGAAACAAATCCCCAGGTACCTCCAAGAAGGAATTTAAATCCTAAATGAGAAGAAATGGCACAGAGAAAGGGAAAAAAATCAGACTGAGATCTGGGTTCAATGGGAAAGTAGCTGGAGTTTTAATGAACACCCAAGAAAAGACTTGGATGCAAGCATGAAGGTAAGGGGCTAAAACTGAGATTCCCTGAATGCAAAGAAAAAGTACCTAGGAAAAGAGCTTCTTTCCAAAGGGAGAGCTAAAAGTCTCTACCCATGAGGGTGGGAAGGCCACAAAGCTTATCTCTTGCCCAGGACTCTGTCTGAAAGGCTCAAAAACAAGTGAATCTCTTAAACTGTGGAATCACTGTGTACAACCTCTGTGGGTCAAGATTCCTAAGTGGAGAAAATTAATGCAAAAAAAAAAAAGAAAGAAAACTAACTCTTGAAATAGTGAAATCTCTGGGGTACCTGATAAAAGTTCAAAAAAGTATAAAAGTCAGTCTCTAGAATGCTACCACAATGCACTGAAGAAAGATAATACCTTCTGCGGATAAACTTACAAGCAGAGGTTAAGGGAGAGAACGCAGGGACAACAGACAGCACTGTGCTGACTATGGAGGGGGTGGGTGGATGTGGAGGAGGGTGTGGGGAGGGGATAGAAAATAACGGGCCATAACAGTGAGTAGAAGATGCAATAGACCCAAAGACTGTTACCCTAAGAATGTGGAGATAACAGAAGACAATCTGAAAGTGACTATAAAGGAAGTATTTTTACGTAATTAAGGAGACAAGAGAAAGAGAAGCTATGTTAAAAAACCAAGATACCATCAAAAGGAAGGAGTGAAATCGAAAAAGGACTGAATATACCTTCTGTAAATAAAAAAGTCATTAAATAATTCAACAGATAGGATTAAGTAGCAGATTAGGCACAGGATCAGAGAACTGGAAAACTGTCTGGAAAAATTATCTAGAATATAGAGAGATAAATAATGAAACAGATTTAATGGACCTAGAGCAGTACTAATTCAAATTTGATCTGTGAACCAGTCCACAAACTGTTACTGGTTCATGGTATAGAAAGTGAGAGCAAACATTTAGAAACCTTTATAACAGCTTGATATTGTTGTGACATTCTTGTATTTACAAAAATAATGGTCCACTATCAGAAATTAAAGACATTGATCTTTCATCAGTTTGAGAACCACTGACACATGGGGACAAAAATGGGGGGTGTTCAGTGTACAACCTACAGAGAGTTACAGGAGACAATATAAATAATACATCTCTTCAATACTTGAAGAGATAAGAGTTAAACATTTCCCTGGAAATTCATGGAAGACAAGACTCTTTAGTACTACAATTATATGATAATCAAGAAGACTTGAAAAGTAACATGGATTAAGAGCATGAAATGGAGTCCTGGATCTGTGATGTATAAATTGTGTGATCTTGGCCCTGGCTGGTATGGTTGCCTGAGAACCAAAGGGTCGCTAGTTCAATTCCCAGTGTAGGGAACATGCCTGGGTTGCAGGCCAGGTCCCCAGTGTGGGGGTGTGCATGAGGCAACCACACATTGATGTTTCTCTCCCTCTTTCTCCCTCCCTTCCCCTCTCTAAAAATAAATAAAATATTTAATAAAGAATTGTGTGATCTTGGACAAATTATATAATCATTCTCAGCCTCAGTTTCCCAATGTTAAATGGAGATTATAATACTACCAAAACAAGCATAGTACTGGTAGAACAGTATTGGGTATACAACAGGCACTCAGGAAATACTGGCTGTTCTTTTTTCTTTTCTTAACACAATTCCCTTAGCTGACAATAGTTAGTGGCAGGCTAAAGAAAATCTAAAGTCACCCTGATAGATCACATTATCTTCCTGCTACCAAAGCAGAAATAGTTTGTACTTAAAAAATAATTTTCAAATATTTAGATGAAAATGAATGTATTTGCATTTGAATAAAGCAAGTACAATATTAAAATTACCTCAGCAAGCAGCTTTCCAAAAGTCTTCCTCTCCAGGGCATACTTGGTAGCTTCATCCAAAGCTCTCTGTGCTAGTCCCACAGCACCAGCTGCTACCTAGCATTGTAACATTTTACAAAGCAAAAGTTCATGCTCACTTTAAAACACACAGCATAATGGCTATTTGCCCAAGATTCTAAATTAAGGATTATACAGAGAGGTAACCTATAGTTTAAGGCAACAAGAGACTAGGGGTGGGGTGGGGAGGGAAACAAGCATTTAAATTTATATATTTATGAATTTAAGATTAATGGAAGACACTTATGAGGTATAGGGTCATTGCTAGAGACAAATCATTCTTCAGTTTAACAAAGGAAAGCTTTCCAGGGAAAATATCCTTAATGAATGAAAAAAACAAATGAGTATGAGGGGGAACCCCTAAAATGGAATTTATTTATAAAATATTGTGTATTATTCTTATGTTTAAACTTCAGCCACCTTCAAAGTACTCTCCGTTTGATGCAATACACCGATCAAGACATTTTTTCCCCACTGCTCAAAAGTTTTGAATTTGCTGATTTTTGATGCCTTTTAATGCCTTTGCCCTTTTTTGTTTCACCTCTTTCACATGGGTACAATGTTTCCTTTTGAGGATTTTTTTCATCAGGGGAAACAAAAAAAAGTGTTGTTCCAGGCAAGACAGGGTGAATGGGGAGAGTGTGCCATGGGGGGGTCACGTCATCTTGAGTCAAAAACTGCTGAACACTCAGCGTGGTGTGTTCATAAATCACCCATCATGAAATGCGCAAATGCTTTATATCTTCAAAAAAATTTCACTGTAGCCAAATGCAGCCTCTTACAACAACTCCAGTTGGTACACTGATACAGATAGGTTCCTAGAACACTCACCTAGCTGGGGAAGCCTGTACTACAAGGAGCCTGCCCTCTAGAAGATAATTCCAGTTTTTTTTTGGTTCTCCCTTGTGCATATCAGCAGGAATGATTAAACTTAGTATAAACTGCCTCTGTAAATCTAGCAGCAATTACAGTAATTTTGTATTTGTTAAAATAATTTCTGTAACAGGCAGCAAAAGAATTGAATAATTCTAAAATATAAAATAATTATAAAGCATGTATTAAAAAAGAAATACATGCCAAGCTTACAATGTTAAAAATAAAACTACTCAATGTAATACATAAGAGATCGTATAAAGATTATCAAGTCATATTACTTACTGGAGGTCTGGTTTTATCAAAAGCTCCCATTGCAATTTTGAAACCAGCCCCCTCACCAATTAAAACATTTTCTTTAGGCACTTTCACATCTTCAAAGACAATTCCTCTTGTATCTGAACATCGCTGGCCCATATTTAATTCCTAGTAGAAAAAAATAATATACAATAAACGATCATTTTATGAGCTAGCATGAATTTTTCCTGTAACCATGGTTTTATGACTTTCTACAATTGTCTAAAACAAGGGTCAACAACCTATGGCCTGTAATGCATACTTTGTAAAGTAAACTTCATTGGAATATAATCACACCTATTTGTTTACATACTATTTATGGCTACTTTCTTACTACAATGGCGGAAGTTGTAGTTGAGTAGTTGTAGCCTTATATATGTAGCCCTCAAAATCTAAAGTATGTACGATCTGTACCATTACAAAAAAGTGTCAACCCCTAGTTTAAAACAATGTTTCATCTAAAGGTTTACATGTATATTATTGGGAACGGAACTTAAAGAAGAAAGGGACAGCCCCATGTGGTCTGGCTGTCCAGGAACAAAGGAATGGGGTAGGCTACCATTTAAGGAGATCACTTCCTGAAACTAAGGGATAACAAGTAGCCTAACTGCCAATAGCTAACAGCTACATCTGCTTCTGTGAAATGCTTGCTTGCTTATGCATATAAAAGGACTTGTTTGTAAGCGCCCCGTGTAGCTCTCGTCTGTAGCTCTTCTGAGCATTGTGTCTCCGGACATTCTGGGAGTCCGCCCCTGCGCAGGTTAAACTTTTGGCCAATAAAGTAACACCTATGAATCCTGAAAGTTTCCAAGCATCTGTTTCTCGCGTGGGTGAATGCAACATTTGGAGGCCCCAGCGAGATCTCCCTCAGCGGAGTTTTGGTTCGGAAACTGGAAGGACAGCTCGAGCTGAGTAAGTAATTGCGAGGATCCTCTTTCGGTATCTGAGCTCAGGAGCAGACAACCCTGAGGTGGTAGGCGGGACGCTGCCGGTAGCCCACCCAGGAATCCCAGGGTCGGGACGCCGCCCTCGGGATCTGGTTTCAGTTCTGTGAAAGTGTGACCGGTCACGTCAGGTTATAATTTCCGTCTTTGCGCTGCGAATCGAAAGTTAATGTCTAGAGATTGTGTGTTCTTCCTAATACTCTTTGCTTGTTTTTGTCCCTCCTTGAGACCATATTTAGGACCCATCAACCCACCTGGGATGATTGCCAGCAGATTTTACAGACCCTCTTCACGTCAGAAGAAAGGGAAAGGATTAACAGAGAAGCTGCTAAGGCAGTCCTAGGGGAGGAGGGAGATAGAGGAAATTCTCCCCTCTCAGACAGTAAAAAGCTCAGGAAGAAAAACAATGAGAAATGTGTCTTTTTAACACTCTGAATCCTCCTTCTGGAGGCCCAGGAACTGCTTCAGTCCTGGGAACAGGCCGTGCTATGCCTGGTGTCTCCTCCCTCCTTCTTCTCCAGCCTCCCTAAAGTTGTCAAGGGCACTAGATAATGAGACAGCTCACTTTTGACACACTCAAGGAATGCAGTAATCACCAAGAATTAAAAAAAAAAAAAACGTAAATGTATTTGCCAGTAAGGAAAAAAAAACAAAAAAAAAACCTGTTTCTGAAAGTTATGAAATGTGTTCATAAACTTGTCAATCTAAAGCATGCTAATTACTTACTTTTGGTTATCACTAAAAGTTGAGAATTTTAATTAATTAAAGTTGGGAAAATATATGGTTTTAGTAATGAAAAGTATAAATTATGGCATTGTATCTTGAAAAAATAGAATTGGATGTGGGTTATTCTAAAGTTGGTTATGTCTGGATGAGTTAAAAGGGCAAACTAAAATGGGCTAGGAGAGTTGAGGAAGGATTGTGTAAGTTAAAGAGGGTCTGTGTAAGTCAAGTATAGTCTGTGCAAGTTGAAACAGGATTGAGTAGGAAAAAAGTAAGAAGGAAAATGGAAAGGCCCAGTTAAACTATTAATTTGGGGAGAAGGGAAATAGAAGATATCCTTCCCTCGCAACCCCCGGTCTGGGACCCAAACACTGCAGGGGGAAGGGATGCGCTACTCCAGTATCGCCGGGCTCTACTCAGAGGGCTAAAGGCAGCAGCGAGGAAGCCGACTAATTTTAGTAAGGTTAGTGAAGTTATTCAGGGAAGGGAAGAATCCCCAGCAGCTTTCCTCGAGAGGCTGATGGAGGCATATAGGGTATATACCCCTTTAGACCCTGAAGCAGAAGAGAATAGGAGGCTTGTTAATATTGCCTTTGTGACTCAGGCTGTTTCAGATATTAGGAAGAAGCTCCAGAAAATAGAGGGATTTGAGGGGGAGAATAGGAGCAAACTATTAGAGATAGCGCAGAAGGTATACATAAACAGGGATGATCCGGAGGTAGGCAGGGCAAAAGAGGTTGCTAAGATCCTGCTTGCCGCCCAGAAGACTCCAGAGAACAAAAAGGGAGGAGGACAGCCAAGAGGCCATGGCATGGGGCCACGAGTAGCCAGAGACCAATGTGCCTATTGCAAGGAGAGAGGACATTGGAAGAAGGACTGTTCAAAGAGGAGAGCGGACAGCCGGAAGCAGGAGCAAGCTCCTGAAGTCCTGCTCCAGACCCTAGACTGATGAGGCCAGGGCTCCATTCCCGTTGGCTCCCAGGAGCCCATGGTCACTTTAACAGTCGAAGGCAAGCCGATAGACTTCCTAGTCGACACGGGAGCCACCTTTTCAGTTCTAAAACAACCACAAGGACAAATTCAAAGAACCACCACCAAAATGGTAGAGGCGACGGGGAAGGCAGAAGCTTACCCGTGGGCAACGGCTAGGGTAACTAATTTGGGACGGGGCACCATTAGTCACTCCTTCCTAGTCATTCCAGACTGTCCCTACCCGCTGCTTGGCCGAGATTTGTTGCAGAAACTCCAGGCTACCATCACCTTCAGGCAAGAAGATGGGCCCGCACAGGACAAAAACGGAGAGGAGGAGGTCAGTTTGGAGATAACTGTCTCTCTGTCTGAGGAATACCTACTTGTTGCCATCCAAGAAGGTAAGAAAGAGAAAACGGGGATTCTAAAACAACCTATTGACTAGGATACCTGGAGTCTGGGCTGAGACCAATGCACCAGGCTTGGCAGCCCACCAGCCACCTGTCCTGGTGCAACTGTTGAGCACCGCTAGCCCAGTAAGGGTTAGGCAATACCAGGTTCCAGCACGAGCCAAGCAGGGTATTGCACGACATTTGCGGCGCTTGCTAGAGGCAGGCATACTTCGAGGGTGTCAGTCAGCCTGGAACACCCCTTTGCTCCCAGTTCAGAAACCAGGAACCCAAGACTACCGCCCAGTACAGGACTTACGGGAAGTGAATGCCCGGGTGGAGACTATCCATCCTACGGTGCCCAACCCCTATACTCTGCTAAGCTCGTTGCCCCCAACTCATACATATTGTTCGGTATTGGACTTAAAGGACGCTTTCTTTTGCATTCCCCTGGCACCCCAAAGCCAGGGAATTTTTGCCTTCGAGTGGAATGATCCAGAGAATGGACTAGTGGGGCAGTTCACTTGGACACGACTACCACAAGGGTTTAAGAACTCCCCCACCATCTTTAACGAGGCCCTTGGCAAAGATTTGCAGGCTTTCCGTTCCTCCCATCCATCAGTCATACTGCTCCAGTATGTAGATGACATCCTTCTAGCAGCCAGAAGCAAGGAAGAGTGTGAGGAGGCCACCGAGGCCCTACTACGAGACCTCGAGCAGATGGGATATCAAGTCTCTGCCAAGAAAGCCCAAATTGTGACGCAAACTGTAAGTTATCTAGGGTACAACCTAGATGGGGGACAAAGAACTTTGTCTGAGCAGCGAATTCAAACCGTGTTGCAGATCCCGGAGCCTGTCACGAAAAGGCAGGTACGAGAATTCCTGGGTGCAGTGGGGTATTGCCGGCTTTGGATTTTAGGTTTTGCTGAGTTAGCCCGACCCCTACATGAAATAACTAGGGGTAAAGAACAATTTATATGGACAAACAAGGAAAAACAAGCGTTCCAGGAGCTCAAGAATGCCCTGGTGACCGCCCCAGCTTTAGCCCTGCCAGACTTAACCAAACCCTTCCAGCTATTCGTAGCAGAGAAGGGGGGAATAGCATTGGGAGTTTTGAGCCAAGAGGTTGGACCCTGGAAGAGGCCTGTTGCCTATTTGTCCAAGAAGCTTGACCCCGTAGCTTCAGGATGGCCAAAATGTTTGAGAGCACTCGCTGCCACCTCGGTATTAGTCACGGAGGCCAGCAAACTGACTCTAGGCCAAGATATCCAAGTCATTGGGGAGCATTATATTGAGCAAGTGCTACGGGCTCCTCCTGACAGGTGGCTATCCAATGCTCGGCTAACTCAGTACCAGGCTCAGCTACTGAAACCCCTGGCTGTTCAATTTCTTAAGACGACAGCCTTGAACCTGGCTACCCTGCTGCCGCTACCAGACTCCACTTTAGTCCACAATTGCAAGCAGATCCTAGACACAGTGACTGGTTCCCACCCTGACTTGAGGGATCAGGCCTACGAGAGGGCGGATTTGACCCTTTTTACTGACGGGAGCAGTTATATCAAAGATGGGCAGCAGTATGCAGGAGTGGCGGTGACCACCGAGGATGAGGTCCTATGGCAAGGAGCGTTGCCAGCTGGAACGTCTGCTCAGAAGGCAGAGCTGATAGGACTAATCAGGGCCCTGCAGATGGCCAAGGGAAAGGTTGCCAACATATATACTGATAGCCACTATGCATTTGCTACTGCACACATCCACGGGGCCATATACAAAGAGAGAGGCCTCTTAACAGCAGGGGGAAAGGACATCAAGAACCGCAGCGAAATCCTTGCCCTCCTGGATGCAATCTGGCTGCCCACCAAAGTGGCCATCGTACACTGCAAAGGACACCAGAAAGGTGACTCCCCAATCATCAGGGGAAACCACCTAGCAGATTCAGCCGAGAGAGAAGCGGCTGAAGGGAGGAGAGAGAATCTCCTTCCTTTAGTACCTGAGCCTACCCTTCCTCCGGATCCCAGGTATACCCCAGAGGAGGAACAGGAAGGAAAGCAGTTAAAGGGGGAGACAAAGTTCAAGATCACACAAATAGACATTACTGATTTAGAAGCTTATGTAACTCAGTTAATTCAAATGTTAGCCTTTCCAGTTCAGGTAATGCCACTCTTAATCTAATATCTGACCAGATAATCTACCTTTCCCCATCTGTGAGGAAAATAACATATTCGTGTAACCTTTAGTAATTCAACATCATTGGGTCATTTATAGTTTCCTTTTCCATACATTCATTTTGCAAAAAGTTTTTTACTGTTGTAAAACTGAGTCTCCTCTTCCTGTTCTCAGAGTTATACTCTCAAATCATGCTTCCTTACCTCTCACTAGGTTTACTTTAATGACTTCATTTCTTTCCTTCTTTGATTTGTTAAATGTAAACTTTTCTTTTTAGTTTCCTTGAAATGCTACTGCTAAATTATCTCTGCACATTCAGATTACAACACCTTTCAGCTATGTTAAAATACCTTTTCTTACTTAAATAAAAATTTTATTGCCTTCTCACATTCAAGGTTCTTTACCATTTCCATACTTTTCTCAGGCACAGATTTTTATCTTAGTGTTGTCTGGTGTGGGTAATCAATTTATGTCACATTGTTTTAACTCATAAAATAGGCATAAATGCCACTTATTCTATCTGAAAGGTTACTGTCAGGAAGTAAAAAAAGTGGGACAATCTTCTGAAATATCTAAAACTTCATTATTGGGCAGGCCCTATAAATAATAGTTTGATTTCTGCTTCATTATCCCTCACAACTGTCATTAGCATTCTACACAGACTAGTCCCATGAATGGCTGCTCTTTCAAACAATGATTATTCTCACCTTAAAATCTCCAGAATATATAGATTAATTCACCTTATAGCATCAAAACACAGCTTTATTTTTACTTCAACTTAATAAAAATACAATGTTTTCAGTAAAGGAAACTGAAATGATAATTTTGAAATTTTGGGTTCAAATAATAATTGAGGCCTTAACCACTGATAAACATATACTTTACCTTTCTTCCAATCTGTATTCCTGGGGTGTCTGCTTCCACAATAAATCCAGTAAAGGCTTTACTAGCAGGAGTCTTAGGATCCGGGGCAGAACGAGCCAGTAAAAAATACCTAATATAATATATACATAAAACACAATAAAGACAATGGTATCAGCAGATAATATATGGTGATTGTTATTCTCAGTTCATCTTTCCAAGGATTCCAACATTACTATCCTCTTTTTCCAGATGAGGAGATAAAGAATCAGAGAGGTTAAAAAACTTGCAAAAGCCAAATTACATATTTATGATGTGGCAAAGCTGGTATTTCAGGTCAGGTCTAAATCTTTTTTTATTTTTAAATCTTCATCTGAGGATATGTTCATTGACTTAAGAGAGACGGAAACATCGATCAGCTACCTTCCGTACACTCCCTGACCAGGGATCCAAACTGCAACCCTGGTGTGTGCCCTGACTGGGAATCGAACCTGCAACCTTTCAGTGTACAGAACAATGCTCCAACCAACTTCATGAACCACCAGGCCAGGGAAAGTATACTTCTTAATTATATGGTGTTTAACTTCTTTCAGTGTACAAGTTGCAAGTAAAACTTCCTTATATCAAGGTAATGTAATATAAAAAGAAAAGTATTTGTATGTTGAAACTGGCACCTTTTCTTTCCCCAAACTAAGTCATTTCTTTAATGGACAAGCAATATGGAAAAGGCCAGCAAGTAGTGTTGCCTGTGAAAAGAAATAATATGAGTTAGAAACCCTTATGTTCTGACTATTGTCCTCTTTATGCAGCAGTTAGTGTTGTTGTTGATATAGCTAAATTATTACAAATATGTGCTGAGTTTCCCCCCCTAAAAGATTTTATCCCAGAAAGATGTGAAAATGAAATATGACGACAAGGCAAAACATCCAAATATCCATGTGACCCATGTTCTAAATATCCTCATAGGAGGAATTTTCTAAAAATTCCTTAAACAAAACACTTATTTTCTATGTTTAAAACTAATAAACTGACTTCTGGCCAAGATGGAGGCATAGGTAGACACACTGTGCCTCTTTGCACAACCAAAATTAAAGACAACAAAAATTTAGGGGAAAAAAATCAAACAACCAGAACTGACAGCAAATTGAACTATACGGAAGGCCAACAACCATTCATCCAGACCAATAAGAGGGGTGGAATCGGCGGCCGGCAAAGAGGGGTTGCGGCAGGAAAAAGCGGTGCCTGGTGGTCCCGGACACGCAGTCGGCGGCTGGCAGACCCAGTGACGCGCCCAAGGGGGCTAGCCGACTGGGCGGTCCCACATTCATGCACAGATAAACCAGGCGAAACTGGGGAGCAAGACAGACCACTCAACCCAGGACCCAGGGCCCCAGCACGGGGAAATCAAATCTAAAAACAACGATTGAAAAACACCTGTGGGGGTTGAGGCACCAAGAGAGACTCACAGCCTCACAGGAGAGTTCGTTGGAGAGACCCACAGGGTCCTAGAATGTACACAAGCCCGCCCACATGGAAATCAGCACTAGAAGGGCACGATTTGTTTGGGGGAAGCAGTGGAAGGGACTGAAATACAAGAGAGAGCGGAACAAGCGCCACTGTTCCCTCTCGGACCCCACACCACATACAACCACATACAGCATCAAAACCCAGCAACTGGGCTGCCCCACCCTGGGAAACACCTAAGACTCTGTCCCTCATATCTAACAGGTGCAATGAGACCAAAAAAAAAGAAAAAAAAAAAGAGGCCCCAAAAGAAGAACAGATCAAAGCCCCAGAGCCAATTCATCTAAGTGACCAAGAGATAGCCAACCTATCAGATGCACAGTTCAAAGCACCGATGATCAGGATGCTCACAGAATTGGTTGATTTTGGTCACAAATTAGATGAACAAATGAAGGCTACAATAAGTGAAATTAAGGAAAACGCACAGGGAACCAATAGTGATGAGAGGAAAACTGGGACTCAAATCAATGGAGTGGACCAGAAGGAAGAAACAAACAACCAAACAGAAAACAAGGAAGAAACAAGAATTCAAAAAAATGAGGAGAGGCTTAGGAACCTCCAGGACATCTTTAAACGTCCCAACATCCGAATTATAGGGGTACCAGAAGGGGAAGAGGAAGAGCAACAAGTGGAAAGCTTATTCGAACAATAAAGGAGAACTTCCCCAATCTGGCAAAGGAAATAGACTTCCAGGAAGTCCAGGAAGCTCAGAGAGTCCCAAAGAAGTTGGACCCAAGGAGGAACACACCAAGGCACATCATAATTACATTAGCCAAGATTAAAATGAAGCAGAGAATTCTAGAAGCAGCAAGGGATAAGGGGACAGTCACCTACAAAAGAGTTCCCATCAAACTGTCAGCTGATTTCCCAAAAGAGACCTTCCAGGCAAGAAGGGGCTGGAAAGAAGTATTTGAAGTCTTGAAAGGCAGGGACCTACATCCAAAATTGCTCTGTCCAGCAAAGCTTTCATTTAGAATGGAAGGGAAGATAAAGTGCTTCTCAGATAAGGTCAAGTTCAAGGAGTTCATCATCACCAAGCCCTTATTATATGAAATGTTAAAGGGACTTATCTAAGAAAAAGAAGATAAAAAATATGACAGTAAAAAGACAGCAAACTCACAGCTATTAACAACCACACCTAAAACAAAAGCAAACTAAGCAAACAGCTAGAACAGGAACAGAACCACAGAAATAGAGATCAAAGGGAGGGTTAGCAACAGGGGAGTGGTAAGAGGAGAGAGGGGGGAAAGGTACAGAGAATAAGTAGCATAGACGGTAGGTAGAAAATAGACAAGGGAAGGGCAAGAATAGTATGGGAAATGTAGACGCTAAGGAACTTATGACACATGGACATGAACTAAAGGGGGGAATGTGGGTGGGAGGGGGTATGCACGGTAGAAGGGAATGAAGGGGGGAGAAATGGGACAACTGTAATAGCATAATCAAGAAAATATATTTTTAAAAAAAGACAAATCAAAGGAAAGACATTCCATGTTCATGGGTCAGAAATTTAGTATTGTTAAGACAGCAACACTCTCCAAAGTAATCTACAGATTCAAAGCAATCCCTATTAAGGTGAATGGTGAGAAGTAAAAGGAAATGAAGATGGAGAGATAGGCAGTTATGAAAAAAACAAAACAATACATAACAAAACCAACAAACAAAAAAAACCCCGAACTGCCAGAAAATTGAACTGTATGGAAGTCCAACAACCAAGGAGTTAAAGAAGAAACATTCATCGAGACTGGTAGGAGTCATGGAGATGAGCAGCTGGGTGGAGAGGACTCGCAGAAAGGCAGCAGCTGGGGGACCCCGGCAGGCAAGGCTGTGGCTGGTGGACTGGGTGGTCCCACATTCATGTACAGGTAAACCAGGAGAAACAACGGGGGAGCTAGATACCAAGCAAACCAGAGTTCCAGTGTGGGGAAACAAAGTCTCAAAACCTCTGGCTGTAAAAACCTGTGGGGGTTGAGGCAGCAATGGGAGAAAGTCCCAGCCTCACAGAGAGACCCACAGGGTCCTAGAACATACACAAACCTATTCACCTGGGAATCAGCACCAGAAGGGCCCAGTTTGCTTGTGGGTAGTCGGGGAAGTGACGGAAAACTGACTGAGAGCTGAGCAAGTGGCACTTTTTCCTGTCAGACCCCTCCCTCATATACAGTGTCAGGATGAACTGACTTGGGCTGCCCCGCCCTGGTGAATACCTAAGGCTCCGCCCCTTACTACGTAACAGGTGCACTGAGACAAAAGAAAAAAAAAAATGGCCCAATGAAAAAACAGATCAAAGCTCCAGAAAAAATACAACTAAGTAATAAAGAGATAGCCAACCTATCAAATGCAGAGTTCAAACACTGGTAACCAGGATGCTCACAGAAATGGTTGAGGATGGTCACAAAATAGAGGAAGAAGTGAAGGCTACGAAAAGTGAAATAAAGGAAAATGTATAGGGAATCAACAGTGACAAGAAGGAAACAGGGACTCAAATCAATGGTATGGTGCAGAAGGAAGAAACAAACATTAAACCAGAACAGAATGAGGAAACAAGAATTCAAAAAAAAAAAAATAAATAAATAAAATAAGGAGAGACTTAGGAAACTCCAAGATATCTTTAACCATTCCAACATCCAAATCACAGGGGTGCCAGAAGAAGAGGACCAAGAAATCAAAAACTTACTTGAAAACATAATGAAAGAGAACTTCTCCAATCTGGCAAAGGAAACAGACTTTCAGGAAGACCAGGAGGCTCAGAGAGTCCCAAAGAAGTTGGACCCAAAGAGGAACACACCAAGGCACATCATAATTACATTATCCAAGATTAAAGATAAGAACAGAATCTTAAAAGCATCAAGAGAAAAGGAGATAGTTACCTACAAAGGAGTTCCCATAAGGCTATCAGCTGATTTCTCAAAAGAAACCTTGCAGGCAAGAAGGGGCTGGAAAGAAGTATTCCAAGTTATGAAAGGCAAGGACCTCCATCCAAGATTGCTCTATCCAGCAAAACTATCATTTAGAATAGAAAGGCAGATAAAGAGCTTCCCAGATAAGGTCAAGTTAAAGGAGTTCAACATCACTCAGCCCTTATTACATGAAATGTTAAAGGGACTTATCTAAGAAAAAGAAGATAAAAAATATGACAGTAAAAAGACAGCAAACTCACAGTTATTAACAACCGAGCCTAAAAAAAACCCTAAAACATAAACAAACTAAGCAAACAACTAGAACAGGAACAGAATCACAGAAATGGAGATCACATGAAGGGTTATCAGTGGGGTGTGGGAAGGGGAGAGAAGGGGAAAAGGTACAGAGAAAAAGTAGCATAAATGGTAGGTAAAAAATAGGAGGAGGTTAAGAACAGTATGGAAATGGAGAAGCCAAAGAACTTATATGTATGACCCACGAACATGAACTAAAGGAGGGAATGCAGGTGGGAGGGGGAATGCAGGGTCGAAGGGAATAAAGGGGGGAAAATGGGACAACTGTAATAGCATAATCAATAAAATATATTTAAAAAATAAACAAAACTAATAAACTACCATTCACTCTATAGTTTTACTTGATAATAGTAATACATAGTAAAAACTGATTTTTATCACTTCTTGGCCTTTTGGCTAAGATCAAGTATAGTAAAAACTGATTTTAGTTTCATATATTACCTAATTTGGCTTACTACATAAAGAGTTGTACTTAATGAGTTCTTAAAAATTATGAACACTTCTAATTGCATGGTTATATTTCTCTCAACTTGTTGCATTTCAATAGTTTAATTACTTGCTGATATTATAATCACACAGTTAAAGATAATGATATCCATAATTATTAGACACCTCCAAGGGATTGTTAGACACGTTTAAAGCAAAACAAATGACACTGTGGTAGGCTTATTCCCAGAAATAATGCTTTACTTGCCAGAAAACTGCACTTCAGAGCACACAGATACACTGACTCATATATTTTACAGATGAATAAAGACACTGGACAGCACTGTTGTTGGAAAGCTCATCCTTATGTTGAGCTGAATTCTGCGTTTTTCTAACTTTCACCCATTAACGCTAAATTGGCTTCCTGAACACATAAGCAAGACTGCTTTTCTTTCCATGTGACGTTATTTAAAATTTTTCAAAACTCTTGCAAACTAACCAAACCTAATTCCTTTACTTTTCATAGGACATGTTTTATAGGCTCCTCCTAAAGCAGGACTCTTTCTTGATTCTGAATTCATTCCATTTTGCCAGTGCGTATCTTAAAGTGTGTTGCCCAGAAGTTCCCATTTTCCCCTTCTTGCTGATGCTATCCTTCTATTACTGTATTTTAGCAAGAATTACATTAGCTTTTTAAAGGCAGATACATCACACTGTTGATTCCTACTAAACCTATAATGACTTATTAAATAAACTTTCATCTTTTCCCCCTACAAATAATACTATCAGATATGTTTTCCTTCAACATTTTAGATTTATACAAGTGATTTTTGATGCTTTGTTGAACTTCATGTCAATATTTTTCGACCTATACATTTGGACCTTTTAGATTTCATAAAAGTAAGATTATGTCTTGTCTAAGATAACTGGAGTTTTAAAATTGCCATTACTTATTGCTTAGAATCCGAGAAATTTGCTGTCAATGGTTTTCTTTCTTCCTCAGTCTCAGGAGAACAGTTGCTGGTGTAGGGTATGGGAAGAGGAGATGGTGAGGCAAATGGACGGAGTTCTAGCTTTCCTAATCAGATACAACCAGAGCAGGTATTTGTTTTGTTTTACAAATTTAACTTCTGAGAATTAACTTGAAGAGCCATAGTTCAAGGCTTAAAAATAGTTTTTGAAAATCACTGAACTACTTACAATCTTTTATGGACCTTCCATAAGTTCTATGAATAAAACTTAATTCTGGTGGTCATAATAAAGGAAAGGACAGAGGGGAGATTCTAAATGTAAAATAATTACAAAACAATATACAGAGATCTTTTAAACAACATACCAATTAGCTTTTCCTCCATTGGTTATCCACATCTTCTGACCATTAATAATATACTCATCTCCTTTCTTTTCTGCTTTGGTTATTATACCGGCTACATCAGAGCCTGTTCCAGGTTCTGTTACACAGTAGGCCTGAAATATATGGAAACAAGAGAAAAAAACTAAATGCTAAGTATTAAACTGTGAACATAGAATAAGGAGTGTATTTTATTTTTTAAGCCAGTACTTCAAAAATTTTAAAATACCTAAAAATAAAATGTTCTTGGAAAATCAAACAAACTGCTCAAATATAAAATTATTTAATATATAATTTAAGCTTGATGTAGAATACCAGTAAACCATACCAGAAATTAAAATGTTAGATCTCTTCAACTCAGTTAATTAAATTTCATGTGTACTTAACTCATTCAAACACCTAATAAGTAGTTTATACCATGTACCAAGTTATAACCTAGATAAAAAAACCAGAGATGAAAGACATCTGTCTTCAAGATTTTCACACTGTAACAGTGGGGATGACTGCTATGTTGTAATCACATATCTATTAAAGTCATATACAATAGGCTTAAGAAACTAGCTTAGCTTTAGGGTGTAAGGAAAAGCTTAACAATAAAATGGCAATAAATACGTATCTATCAACAATTGAATCTAAAAAACAAGCTTGGCAAACAAACACAGAGACAGAATCATAGATATGGAGAGCATTTTTGATGGTTGCCAGATGGGAGCGGGGTGTCATTGAAAGGGTTAAGAGGTAAGTAAATTAAGAAGTACAAATAGGTAGTTACAGAATAGCCCTGGAGATGTAAAGTACAGTATAGGAAATGGAGTAGCCAAAGAACTTATACACATGACCCATGATTACCTGTGGGCTTGGGGGTTAATGTGTGGAATAGGGCAAAGGGGAAAAAATTGGGACAACTATAATAGCAGAATCATAAAATATAATGTTAAAAAAAGTGCAATGCCCATAAGCTAAAGTCTCACATATAGCAAGTAGGCAATTCAGATATTGCATAAATTAAAGAATGAATGAATACCAGTTAAAGAAAAACTAAGTTTCCTCTAGCAATCAGGTATGAAATAATTGCTCTAATATATTTTTGCAAAAAAGGACCCTCTGTGAAGACATCTTATGAAAACATAAGCATTTTGTTTTATCTTTACTATTCCTTTTAGAGATATACTCCCTATTTTCAAAACAGACTTTAAGCTGAAGTGACTGTATAAGATCGCATTACTATTATATGGCTGAGCAAAGACCTAAAGTCAGGTATTGGGACCCCAAATTCAGTGTTATTTCAGTTACATGCCAGCTACTTCCTAGTGCCATTAGAAATGTATGATTTTATGACAAGAGTTTTCTTCACCATTATTAGGCTCTTTACTGTGACTTCTAGGTTCTAAGACCATGTGTGAACAAAATTGAGCTTACTGAATGTCTTGCCCATAATGAGCTTGTCCTCACAGGCTAATACTTGTCCATGATTGCTTAATACTGCATATATTTTAGGTATATCCTGTTTAAAAGATTTAACCCAATCTTTTAAAAAGATATATAGTTTTTTACTATTTTACGTATATAACACAATTTGTTACGATTTTTGGAAAATTTATTTTGCACTAAATGGTATTAAAAATAATTATGGTGTTGCCATCATTTTTCTCTGTATATCTGACCATAAAAGATCAGGTAAGAGATTAAGTCTTATGAATACATAATAACAGTATATCTGTACTGTAAAGTTAAAACCAAAAAGTTGTATCAATCAAAAGAAAATGCAGGGCTGGCCAAGATGGAGGCATAGGTGGACACACTGTGCCTCCTCGCACAACCAAAATTAAGGACAACAAAGATTTAGAAATAAGAAAACAACCTGAACTGATAGAAAACTGAACTGTATGGAAGTCCCACAACCATTCATCCAGACCGGTAAGAGGGGCAGGAAAACGTGGAGGTTGGCGGACCCAGGCACGCAGGCAGCAGCAGCCAGCAGAGCCAAGGCGCACAGGTGGCAGATAGCAGACCCGGGGCACCGGGTGTCAACGGGCAGACCCAGTGAGGCCGCACAAGGAGGCTGGCTAACCAGGCGTTCCCACATTAGCGAATAGATAATCCAGGTGAAAACGGTAAGTGAGACAGACCTCACAACCCAGGGCCCCAGCACCAGGAAATAAAACTTAAAAACACCGATTGAAAACACTTGTGAGGGTTGAGGTGCCAGGAGAGACTCCCAGCCTCACAGGAGAGTCCGTTGGAGAGACCGATTGAAAAACACCGATTAAAAACACTTGTGAGGATTGAGGTGCCAGGAGAGACTCCCAGCCTCACAGGAGAGTCCATTGGAGAGACCCACAGGGTACTAGAACATACACAAGCCCACCCACATCGAAATCAGCACCAGAAGGTCCCAATTTGCTTGGAGGAAGTGGTGGAAGGGACTGAAATACAAGGGACAGTGGAGCAAGCACTATTGTTCCCTCTCGGACCCCCACCCCACATACAGTGTCATAACCCAGCAACTGGGCTGCCTCACCCTGGGGAACACCTAAGGCTCCGCCACTCACTACATAACAGCCTCGACTAGGCCCCCAAAAAAAAACAAACAAAACAAAACAAAACAAAAAAACCCAAAATGGCTGAAACGGGAGAACAGATCAAAGCCCAAGAGCCAATTCATCTAAGTGACCAAGAGATAGCCAACCTATCAGATGCACAGTTCAAAGCACCGATGATCAGGATGCTCACAGAATTGGTTGATTTTGGTCACAAATTAGATGAACAAATGAAGGCTACAATAAGTGAAATTAAGGAAAACGCACAGGGAACCAATAGTGATGAGAGGAAAACTGGGACTCAAATCAATGGAGTGGACAAGAAGGAAGAAACAAACAACCAAACAGAAAACAAGGAAGAAACAAGAATTCCAAAAAATGAGGAGAGGCTTAGGAACCTCCAGGACATCTTTAAACGTCCCAACATCCGACTTATAGGGGTACCAGAAGGGGAAGAGGAAGAGCAACAAGTGGAAAACTTATTTCAACAAATAATGAAGGAGAACTTCCCTAATCTGGCAAAGGAAATAGACTTCCAGGAAGTCCAGGAAGCTCAGAGAGTCCCAAAGAAGTTGGACCCAAGGAGGAACACACCAAGGCACAACACACCTAGGCATATCACAATTACATTAGCCAAAATTCAAATGAAGGAGAGAATTCTAGAAGCAGCAAGGGACAGTCACCTACAAAGGAGTTCCCATCAGACTGTCAGCTGATTTCTCAAAAGAGACCTTACAGGCAAGAAGGGGCTGGAAAGAAGTATTTGAAGTCTTGAAAGGCAAGGACCTACATCCAAGATTGCTCTATCCAGCAAAGCTTTCATTTAGAACAGAAGGGCAGATAAAGTGCTTCTCAGATAAGGTCAAGTTCAAGGAGTTCATCATCACCAAGCCCTTATTATATGAAATGTTAAAGGGACTTACCTAAGAAAAAGAAGATAAAAAATATGACAGTAAAAAGACAGCAAACTCACAGTTATTAACAACCACACCTAAAACAAAAGCAAACTAGGCAAACAACTAGAACAGGAACAGAATCTCAGAAATGGAAATTACATGGAGGGCTAGCAACAGGGGAGTGGGAGGAGGAGAGGGGGGGAAGGTATAGAGAATAAGTAGCATAGATGGTGGGTAGAAAATAGACAGGGGGAGGGCAAGAATAGTATGGGAAATGTAGAAGCTGAAGAATTTATGACACATGGACATGAACTAAAGGGGGGAAGTGGGTGGGAGGGGGTGTGCAGGATGGAGGAGAATGATAGGAGAGAAATGGGACAACTGTAATAACATAATCAATAAAATATATTAAAAAAAGAAAATGCATGTGATATTAATAAGGAAATAACTGCACATATAATATGACCCTAATTGTTAAAAACATATTTATCTGTATTTAAAAATCTGATAGTACAATAAGACAGTAATGCTAGTTAACTTCATATGTGAGGGATTACAGATGTTTTATTCCTCATACTTTTCAATATTTTCTATACTGGCCCTGGCTGGTGTAGCTCAGTGGATTGAGCGCGGGCCTGCGAACCAAAGGATCGCGGTTCGATTCCCAGTCAGGGCACATGCCTGGGTTGCCAGGCCAGTTCCCGGCAGGGGACATACAAGAGGCAACCGCACATTGATGTTTCTCTCCCTCTCTTCTTCCCTTCCCCTCTAAAGATAAATAAATAAATAAATAATAAAAATAAATAAATAAAATATTTTAAAAAAAAAAATTTTCTATACTGTTTTTACAATCAGAAGGGTTTAAAAAGGTTTTTAAAATTTTCAATAAAATACTGTACGTAATATAATTTTATAAATATTTATTGGAAGTTAAGCAATAAATAATCTGAGTGGAAGTAATAAAAACTCATAATTAATATACCTATAGACTATTTTCATTTTTACCCTTGGCTTCGCATTTTGAGCAGATCTACTACTATTATGCACAAGAGGTGGAAAATGTATATTAAATCTTTACTGATTAAGAAGTTAGAATAGCTTAGGGATTATAATGAATGTATTTTTACAAATATTGAAGGTATTGATATCTAACGAAACTGCTAAAAATGTTTAAAATACTTGAATTGCTTTTAAAGACTATAATCTAGAAATAACTATTTATAACTAATAAGATAATTACAAATATTCTTGATTTTATTTATTTATTTATTTATTTATTTATTTATTTATTTATTTATTTATTTTTAGAGAGAGGGGAAGGGAAGGAGAAACAAAGGGAACATCAGTGTGTGGCTGCCTTACATGCACCCCTTACTGGGGACCTGGCCCACAACCCAGGCATGTGCCTTGACTGGAAATTGAACTGACAACCCTTGGGTTCGCAGGCCTGCACTCAATCTACTGAGCCACACCAGCCAGGGCACAAATATTCTTATCAGTGCACCAAGGCAGATTCCTCTAAGCATCTATATTCTATAATTTTTAGCTAATTTCTAATACTATATGTTATAGGATAAGACTCTAGATATTTCACACAATTCTGAAGTAATACTGGGAATTACCCTTTTAATAAACGCTCATGTGTTGAAAAAAATTACCAAGTAGGAAATAAGCATAAATGTCTTTATTAGGCAGTTTGCCCAAAATTTAGGTACCTGAATAAACATTTACTTTCAAATATTACTTTCTAGTCTTTCAGACCAACTCTCACAGTAGCTAAATTTTAGTAACAATGTATTATTACTTCAGTATCATAATTACACGCTAGATTAAAATTTGACTAAGAACAAAAAGAAGAAAAAACATCCTTAAGTAAAAACACTTTTAAAATAGAACCTCAGTATATATGTGTATGTATGTATAGGGGACTGTGTGGAGAAGTAATATCCCATGAGGGTAACATCTGCCTGGAGAACAGATCTTGCTTGCTGAATTTTACAGGCTGTGTAGAGTGAGAATTTTTTTCTGGATCTGAAAGAATAAAGACCTTTTGCATACCTCTCCCCCCCCCCCAAAAAAAAAATAAAAATATCAAATTTAAACATTTGTTGAGTAGCTCTCAGGGAATTCATCTATAAATATTCTCCCCAAGTTAATCATTCAGATGAGATCGGACACATTCAGGGTGGTATGGCTGTAGACTCAAGTTATTCATTTAACAAATAAACTGATATCTTTTTATTTATTTCAATTTCTTATTAGTTCAAAAGACTATTAGTTCAAACACCTACTGTTGTACATTCAATCTAAATTTCTGACACAGCCACTCAGTTCTTAAACTGCAGAGAGCACCACTAAATAGTTCTCTCTCTCCTGGAAATAAGCTGGGGATTATGATGACAATTTTCTGGCACCCATGATAGATCATAAGTAGATATTTTTCACTTGGAAATAACCAAGAGTAATTATTATGACACTTTCTTGGCATCCCAGAATTATCACTGTACCTAAACACTTTGGTAACTTCAGCTGCACATACTCACACACATTAATGGCTCTTCAGTCATCCTCCCCAAATACTTCTTTTGTTGTTGAGCATTTCCAGCAATAATAACAGGCATTTGCTATTGAAGAAAAGTGACATAAAAAAAGATATTTTTATTATGTACATAAATTCAGGGATACTACAATTTAAAAATAGAAAACTATTTTCTCCCAATGGGTAAGTCTAAAGAACTGGGCTTTATTCTGCCTGTAAGTTGGAGAGCTAAAATAAGAAAATAAATGTTAATACAAGTATTTTCATAAAATTAAGTTACATAGAACTTGGTATAATACTGTATTATGTAATGAATTAAATTTAGGGTAAATAATGTAGTATATGACTAGGCTTCCTAAGAACTGCTCACTAAATTTTAGCATTGCCATCATGATCCTTCCCCTGAATGCTGACTCCAGCCTGAAGCAGCAGCCAAAGTGTACAGTTTCCCCACAAGGATAGCTAGGACTCCAAGTAGTATAGACAAGGCCAGCATGTTCAACTTTTGGAATAAGAAATACAGGCTTCACTGAAAAATCTTGTGTTTCTTTTGAAAGAAAACTGTTCTACCAACTAACCTAACCTAGTAGTACTGTCTCATTAACAATAGCTCAGTTAGGCAATTAATTTTCTAAGTGACTTACCCCTAAAGAATTTGCTTCAAGAGCAGTCTGAACTCCTGTACATCCATATGCCAATGCTTCAGTAATTAAACAGTTATCAAAAGATCCAAGTCCAAGGCCTCCTATAGTATCAAAATGTAGTAAAAGCCCATGATAATATGTAGTACATCTCAACTGAAATAAAGGTAAATTATTTTAATTATTTCTAATATGACCCAACTGGAAGTAGTTAAATAGTTAATCTGATTGGTTTTATTTTTATTTATTTATTTATTTTATTCTGTTTCTTGTCCCCGAGGGGTGTACTGTTCCCAGAAGTACTTCAGTAGTGGATCTACGCACAGTGTGAATAGGCAAACTCCATTTCTATTTCCCTGCTCCAAAAACCTATTAAATGTGTTGTCCTCAGATAGAGGTCTTAATCTGATGTTAAACTAATAAGAACAGGTACTACACTTGATCTTAGCGAAAAAGGCCAAGAGGTAATCATCTAACTGGTTTTAAAGGCAAATTTGCAAATACAGTATCTATAACCCAAGAAACTAAAAATATGCTATGGCTAGCACAGTAACAACTTATATTTCTCTATAGTAAGTTATAAAAATTTCAAAAGTATTCTCTTGCTATTTGTAGTCTGGACCTGTTTTCCTGTTTTAACATGATTTTGTAAAAACTTAATTCAACTCTACTAAAACTTCAACCTTCCAGATGACCTCACAGGAAAAAAAAAAGTATCAATAACATACTAACTCAAAGGTAAAATTAAAATACAACAAATTGACCAGCTCTACAGACAAAAGTTACCAAGGTTCAGAATCAAGTTAAAGTTGGAACCTCTTATAAAGAATAAAAACGCTGCTTCTCAGATAAGGTCAAGTTCAAGGAGTTCATCATCACCAAGCCCTTATTATATGAAATGTTAAAAGGACTTACCTAAGAAAAAGAAGATAAAAAATATGAACAGTAAAAAGACAGCAAATTCACAGTTATTAACAACCACACCTAAAACAAAAGCAAACTAAGCAAACAACTAGAACAGGAACAGAACCACGGAAATGGAGATCACATGGAGGGCTAGCAACAGAGGAGTGGGAGGAGGAGAGAGGGGGGAAAGGTACAGAGAATAAGTAGCATAGATGGTGGGTAGAAAATAGACAGGGGGAGGATAAGAATAGTATGGGAAATGTAGAAGCTGAAGAACTTATGACACATGGACATGAACTAAAGGGGGGGGAATGTGGGAGGGAGGGGGTGCAGGGTGGAGGGGAATGAAGGAGGGAAATGGGACAACTGTAATAGCATAATCAATAAAATAAAAAAAATTAAAAAAGAATAAAAATGCCTCTAAGTGTTAAATACAAGGCTTCTAGAAACGGGCAAAGCAAATACTGAACTCCGCACAGGAAGACAAAGGTAGAAAGCCAATATTTAATGGCAATAAATATTCAAAAAATGAGTAGAGTTTCACAATTTTTTCTTGTTCCTATGCATTACAGGGTTAAAAATGTGAAGAGAGCTTACCACAACTTTCTGGAATGTGTGTATTCATTAAACCAAGTTCCCAGGCTCTTTTAATTAGGGGGACAGGATACTAAAAGAAAACAAAGATTAAAGAAGATAGCCAGTTACATTTAAAAATCTAGATATTTGATTATGTAGTCTTGCAAAAATGTAAAAGATCTTTTCCTCCTAAAAATGCACAGAGGCTTCCCGTCCACATAAAGGTGTAGGTAAATGCAGTACTTGCATCCTATCAAAATTAATACTAAATTACATAACAACCACCATTCAGAACCACCTGAAATCTAGCAGAATGAAGTCCTACAAGTAGAGATGCAAAGAAAGCAGCACATAGAGACTGGCAGAAGGGGTGGAGATGGGGAAGGGACTGCTCCCACACCCACACCCAAGTGTGGCAGATAAAAATCAGAAGGGATATCAAGGCCTTGGAGGTGCCCCCTGAGGAGTGAGGCCTCCCAGCCCAGTGTTCCTGTGCCTGGAAGACAAGTCCCCATAACTTCTGGCTGTAAAATCAAGCAGGGATCATGGCTGAAGGAGGTGAAGGGCTTCTGGAGTCCTAGGCAGTGCCTCTTAAAGGACCTGTACATGGACCTACTTGGGCTCATTCACTCTGAGCTCCAGCACCAGGGGAAGCAGCTGGAAAGGCACCAGGGACATACGGGGAGAAATTGAACCGGCTGGCATTAAGGAGAGAGCTGGAAGGGCAACCTTCCTCCAGATAGAACTGCTGGCAGAGGCCACTGCTCCTTTTTTGAGCCCTCTCCCCACAGAGTGGGCAGGAGGGCTCTGTAACTGAAGTCTCCATAAACTGTGTGCCTTGCCCTGGTCACACCCTGGGACCCTGCCCACCCAACTTGCTGGCCAACCTATGCTGTTTCCGGTAGCTTTTCCATACCAATGGCTGGTCTTGACTCACGATCCAAATTTTCCTACAATCCCTCAGATGAGCAGCATCTAGCCTCGCCATGCCCTGTACCTCTCACTGAGTGCACCAGCCCTGGCACTAGCAGTAGCCAGCCTTGGTTCCCAGCCTGGATGCTTGTGGGTACCTCCAAGCCCAGCACAAGTAGCAGCCATTGGCATATCACTTTGTAGGTCATGCCAGGTGGCCCCAGGCAGAACACAGGTGATGGCTGACCTTGGCTTATATCTCCCAGAGGCCTCAGAACCAGTGCACTACATATACAGTTTCAGACCACACTGAAGCAACACCCAACCAGTTCCATAAGTGACACACTTAAGGGGCCCACTGAAGTAAGTTTTGCTCAGTGTGATGGGCAACTGCACAGCTGATCCTCCACAGTGGTCACAGTCAGTCTGGTAGCCAATTGACCAGGAGGCAAATTTCCCTCCCATTGATGTGCCAACAGCAATCAAATCTCAACTACAAGAGGAGGGTATATAAAGCCCACATGGGGTGGGGAGCTAGGCACCTGGAATGCATACCTCAGGTGAATGGGAAGGCTGTACCACTGGATCCTATAGGACATCTACTATATAAGATCACCCTACCAAGCCCAGGAGATGCAGCAGTTCTACCTAATACATAGAAACAAACACAGGGAGACTGCCAAAATGAGGAGACAAAGGAACATGGCCCCAAATGAAACAACAGAACAAAAGTCCAGAAAAGAACTAAACAAAATGGACATAAGCAATCTACTAGATGCAGAGTTGAAAACACTGGTTATAAGGATGCTCAATGAACTTAGGAGAAAAGTAGATGAACCTACAGAGAATTTCAACAGCATAAAAAAGGACATGGAAAACACAAAAAAAGACCAGTCAGAAATGAAGGATACACTAACTGAATTTATAGGGAATCAACAGCAGAGTAGATGAAGCCAAGACTCAAAACGGCAATTTGGAATATAAAGAAGAAACACTCAATAAGAAAAGCAAAAAGAAAACATACCAAAAAAAAAAAAAAAAAATGAGGAGAGTGGAAAGAGACTCTGGGACAACTTCAAACATACCAACATTCTCATAATGGGGGTGCCAGAGGGAGAAGAGAGAACGCATGAGATTGAAAACCTATATGACATAAGACTTCCCTAAACTGGTGAAAGAAACAGAAATACAAGTCTAGGACTCAAACAATAAGAACCCAAAGAGGCCCACACCAAGATACATCATAATGAAAATGAAAGAGGTTAAAGACTAAGTGAGAACCCCAAAAGTAGCAAGAGAAAAGCAATGAATTACCTATAAGGGAATTCCCATAAGACTGTCAGTTGAGCCCTGGCCGGTGTGGCTCAGTTGGTTGGAGCACTGTCCGGTACACCAAAAGGTTACAGGTTCAATTCCTGGTCAGGGCACATACCTAGGTTGCAGGTTTGATCCCTGGTTAGGGCTCATACGGGAGGCAACCAGTTATGTTTCCTCTCATACCAATGTTTCTCTCTCTCCCTCTTCATCTATCTCTAAAAGCAATCAAAAAGATGCCCTCAGGTGAACATAAAAAAAAAAAAGACTGTGAGCTAATTTCTTGACAGAAACTTTTCAGGCTAGAAGGGATTGGCAAGAAATAAAATGACAAAACGCAAGGACCTACAACCAAGATTACTTTACTGAGCAAAGCTGTTATTTAGAATAAAATTACACTTAAAGAGCTCCCCAGACGAGAAAAAGCTAAGGGAGTTCACCGCCAAACCAGTACATGTTATAGGGTCTTCTTTGAGAAGAAAAAAATGATAATAAAAATGGCAATAAATACATATCTGTCAACAACTGAATTTAGAAAATAAACCAACAAGCACAACAGAAGCGGACTCTTAGATACAGAGAACATTTTGATGATTGCCAGATGGGAGGCAGGTGGGGGGGATAGGTGAAAAAGGTAAAAGGATAAAGAATCACAAACTGCCAGTTACAAAATAGTCAGGGCGATGTAAAATACAGTACAGGAAATATAGTCAATACTATTCTAATAACTATATATAGTATCAGATGAGTACAAGAATAATTGCAATGATCACTTAAAAGTTATATAATGTCTCATCACTGGGGTATACAGCTAAAACTAATATAATACCATATGTCAATTGTAACTGAGAAAGAAATCTTTTTTAATGTATATACCCACCTCGCCAGTTTTATCATATTCTGCAGCAACTGGGATTATTTCCTCCTTGGCAAATTTACGAGCGGTAGCCTGAAATTCTTTCTGCTGTTCAGTCAACTCTAAGGGAAAGTTATTTAGAAAACATCAAAATAGGACAATGACATGAGGGAAAAAGACCTATGGAATGAGTATGTGGAAATTTATGTTTATACTAAAGATTTTACCCTTTGATTAACTACAAAGTCAAAGACCACAAATGCACTTTCTAATTAATCAAGATTTCACTCTACAATATATATTTATGCCAAAGGAGGCAGGTAAGATTTCTAGCTTTCATAAGTAAGTAACAGATAAAAATTTGAGCTTTTCTCTTCTACTTGATGAGATCTAAATTTTTAAAAAAAATTTAACTACTTCCTAGGCAGATTTATCAAATGTTTAACAGCAAAATAAAACAACGTAAGACATGCCCTGGGATCAAAAATCAATCTTTCTAGGGAAATGGGATATTCTCAGTGACCATAAACCAATAAAACTTATTCCAAAATATCACATAAAAATATCAATACCTTAGCTTCAATTTTACTCCTCCTTTAAACTCAGAATTTTAAATTTATAAATCAGCAAAAAGCAACTGGTAAAAGTGGTAGAAAAGTATCTCAAAAAGTAATGATATAAAGCTCTGCTGTAGTGTTGTAAGTGATAACTAAACAATGCAATTACATAAAACATGGGGTTGTGTTATTATAAAATTAGTGACGTGAATATGGTGCCTGGACTGAGGAGAGGAGCCAATCAATACTGCATTTTTTCAAACCCACACTATCACTGGGTTTTAATGTGGTTACAGCCAATCTCAAAGGACAGGTAAAATTTAAAAGAGGTATAGGGTATTTTGGGCAAGAAGAATGAGAGCAAAAGCAGAGGTTGTAATGAGCAAGAATGTTTAAGATTATAATAATCATTTTTATAGGGATGTACGATGGAAAATGTAACAGACACTAGAATTCTGGTGCTGAATCAAACAGCCTAAATTCAAACCTCATTTTACAGACAAGAAATCAAAATCCCCAAAATGAGGAAATGATAGCCCCATAGGTTTACAATGAAGTTAGCAATGAAAATATGCTTAGACTGTCAGTTCACAGTTCTCTGCCTATATCTTTACTTCTACAACTGGGGTTAGGCCCAGACTGGTGTGGCTTAGTGGGTTGGGCATTGTCCCACCAACTGAAAGGTCACTGATTCGATTCCCAATAAGGGCAACATGCCTGGGTTGCTAGCCAGGCCCTCGGCTTGGGGTGTGTTGGGGGTGTGCGAGAGGCAATAGATTGATGTTTCACTCACAGAAGCAACCGATCGATGTTTCTCTCCCTCTCTTTCTCCCTCCCTTACCCTCACTCTAAAAATAAATAAAATCTTTAAAAAATAAATAAAAATGGGGTCAGTCCATATCAAGGTTATGGGTGGGTAAACAGTAGGAAAGGCAGAGATACATTATTGAGAGCCTACCTTGGTCCAGCCACTGCTGCACGCTAGCAACTTTACACATAAATTTAATCTTCAAATAAATCCTGTGTTGTAGCTATTATTCCCATTTTACAGATAAAGAACCAAATACAACTAGTCATGTGTTATCCTTATTCCTTTACTTGACCTTCACAATCTCCTCCTAAACTCTTATATTTGTCCTATCCTCTGTCATTCAGCAAACCACCACAGATTTCTGCTGCTAGACTCTTACAATCTGTAAGTGACAAACTAGAGAGCAATCAAACCAAACCTATGCTAATATCTGAAGAAAGAATTAATAAGATCCAGTGCCCCAAACTGCTATCCTTACATCACTGGAAATTTTCATTTAATTCTATTCTTAAAAACTTTATAAAGTAGCTAACAGTCTTAAAAATAACAAAAAACAAAAATAATAAGCCTACAGTGTGGGAGACCCTTCTGCGTGGCGTGGGCCCAGCTCCCACTCGGAGATGCACAGGACCCACGCCCACAGATAGGTTCTCTCGTGGGAAATCAAGTTTGAAATATACCTAAGCTGCTTCGAGACTTGCTTTTGCAAAAACTCCCTCACCCTGGATTGGGATAGCAGGTGCTTATTGTAACTTCCTAAAATCCATGCTAAACCTTGCAAAGACCAGTGTAACCGGTTCAACCACTTTTCTCTTTTCATTTGCTAATATCCTTCTTCTGTGATATGATTAGCGGCATTGGCTCCTTTGTTGTCTGTGAAAGGTAACCACCTACAGCAAACTTGTGCATAGTGAGTGAGGACCATCATGTAATGGGACCAGAAATAAAATAAAGGCCTGTCATGGCAGAGGCCTCGGTTTTTCCTCCACCGGACTGGTAGTCTGTGTGAATGTTTTATTTCATCTGGTGTCTGCATCACTATAGAACTCCGAGTTTGTTTGTGTTACCTGGGTGTGAGTTAATTATCTTAACTGCCTTTTAACTACTTTCTGAGTCCAAGTGAATGGAAAAATGGGTTTTTAACTAAAGGAAAGGTATCATAATAATTTTTAAAGAAGAAGCACTTTAGGAAGGAAAGGATGCCAAAGGCAGGAATTATTTCAAACTTTTTGCCTGGGATCTTTATTTTAGAGAGGAAAGGGTAATCTTATTCCTTTTTGTTCCAATACCACATGGATCCCTGGTCCCAGAACTAAGAACCACATCAACTAGCACCAAAACTGCAGTTCAGGCACATTGTGGTCAAACAGGCTTTGGCTTATTAGCAGGCACCTAACATTGTTTATCTAATAAATGTTTAAGAAGTATTTATTGCATTCAAATTTCTAATTTGAAGACTATTCATATGTATCAATAATTCTGTTATTTATTTTGTGTTACATACTTAGAAATCAGGGCAAGAATATATATATGTATGATGCTAACACAGACCTATGGGTAGGTAATTATGCTTAAAGGAGAAAACGAGATCAGGAAGAATGGGTGTGGACCATCTAACTATGGACTATCTGTGGATGGTGACTGATTTTATTTACTGACAGACATTACCAAATTTTCTTAAATAAACATATTTCAGACAAGTACATATATGAAGTTGCATATATATAATAAATTCAAGTTTAAAGTTAAAGGACAGAACAAAACATATACCAAAACTAAATCCCAATCCTCGTTCACGTTGTATAGCAGCTTTTGTATGTTGTGATCGCCAGTCAAAACGAGAAAGATTTCTCAGGACCTGTAAAGAACAATTTTATTAAAATTAATTTGATAAATTAAACAATAATCACATAAGAGAATCCTGACAATTACAAATGACTACAGCAACTTGTTTGATGCTTCAGCAGAGTTTTTTGAGTCATTACTTAAGTTCCTTCAACTATAATTTGATTTCTATGTTAAATAAGCCAATTACCAGGTATTTGAATACCTATCAAAAAGGCAACGTTTTCTTTTAAACAATGAAAATAAAACTAATCAGCAGACTTCTGGCAAAGATGGAGGCATAGGTGGACACACTGTGCCTCCTCGTACAACCAAAATTAAGGAGAACGAAGATTTAGAAACAAGAAAACAACCAACACTGATAGAAAATTAAACTGTACGGAAGTCCGACAACCATTCATCCAGACCAGTAAGAAGGGCGGAGTCGCGGCAGGAAAAAGTGGAGGTTGGCGGACCCGGGCGCACAGGCAGCAGCGGTTGGCAGATCCCAGGCACACAGGCAGTGGATAGTGGACCCCAGGCATGGGGTGGCAACAGGCATGGGTGGCAACAGGCAGACCCAGTGAGATCACACAAGGCAACCGGCTGACCAAGCGGTCCCACATTCACATGCAAGATAATCCAGGCAAAGGGGAAGCGGTAGAAGGAACTGGAATCAGAGAGAGCAGAGCAAGCACCATTGTTCCCTCTTAGACCCTGCCCCCACATACAGCTTCACAACCCAGCAACTGGGCTGCCCCGCCCTGGGGAACACCTAAGGCTCCGCACCTCACTACATAACAGCCAAGACCATACCAAAAACAAACAAACAAACACAACAACAACAACAACAAAACCCAAAATGGCTCAAACGGGAGAACAGATCAAAGCCCCAGAGCCAACTCATCTAAGCGACCGAGAGATAGCCAACCTATCAGATGCACAGTTCAAAGCCCTGGTGATCAGGATGCTCACAGAATTTGTTGATTTTGGTCACAAATTAGATGAACAAATGAAGGCTACAATAAGTGAAATGAAGGAAAACGCACAGGGAACCAATAGTGATGGGAGGAAAACTGGGACTCAAATCAATGGGGTGGACCAGAAGGAAGAAAGAAACACCCAATCAGAAAAGAATGAAGAAACAAGAATTCCAAAAAATGAGAGAGGCTTAGGAACCTCCAGGGCATCTTTAAACGTCCCAACATCCGAATTATAGGGGTACCAGAAGGAGAAGAAGAAGAGCAACAAGTGGAAAGCTTATTTGAACACATAATAAAGGAGAACTTCCCCAATCTGGCAAAGGAAATAGACTTCCATCAAGTCCAGGAAGCTCAGAGAGTCCCAAAGAAGTTGGACCCAAGGAAGAACACACCAAGGCACATCACAATTACATTAGCCAAGATTCAAATGAAGGAGAGAGTTCTAGAAGCAGCAAGGGATAAGGGGACAGTCACCTACAAAGGAGTTCCCATCAGACTGTCAGCTGATTTCTCAAAAGAGACCTTCCAGGCAAGAAGGGGCTGGAAAGAACTATTCCAAGTCTTGAAAGGCAAGGACCTACATCCAAGATTGCTCTATCCAGCAAAGCTTTCATTTAGAATGGAAAGGAAGATAAAGTGCTTTTCAGATAAGGTCAAGTTAAAGGCATTCATCATCACCAAGTCCTTATTATATGAAATGTTGAAGGGACTTACCTAAGAAAAAGATCAAAAATATGACAGTAAAAAGACAGCAAACTCAGAGATATTAACAACCACACCTAAAACAAAAGCAAACTAAGCAAACATCTAGAACAGGAACGGAACCACAGAAATGGAGATCACATGGAGGGCTAGCAACAGGGGAGTGGGAGGAGGAGAGAGGGGGAAAAGGTACAGAGAATAAGTAGCATAGATGATGGTTAGAAAATAGAGAGGGGGAGGATAAGAATAGTATGGGAAATGTAGAAGCTGAAGAATTTATGACACATGGACATGAACTAAAGGGGCGAATGTGGGTGGGAGGGGGTGTGCAGGGTGGAAGGGAATGATGGGGGAGAAATGGGACAACTGTAACAGCATAATCAATAAAATATAATTAAAAAAAGGAATTATCACTTGTTGAGATGATTAAAATAGGATAATTTCTTTTTTTTTTTTTTTTAAAGATTTTATTTATTTATCTTTAGGGGGAAGGGAAGGAGAGAGGGAGAGAGAGAGAGAAATATCAATGTATGGTTGCCTCTCGTGCGTCCCCTGCTGGGAACTGGCCTGCAACCCAGGCATGTGCCCTGACTGGGAAATCAAACCGCGATCCTTTGGTTCGCAGGCCCGCGCTCAATCCACTGAGCTACACCAGCCAGGGCAGGATAATTTCTTGGAAGCCTAGTGCCGTACTGCATGTATTACTTTAAATTCTCTGCCCACAGCCACAGAATTCCAAATCTCCAAAAGACAGCAACTTTAATCAAGAATCAACTGCAACAATAGTATAATATGTAATACAAAATACAAAAATAACTTTGTATTATTTCTAAGGAATATAACATTATTAGCTTCACAGGAATGTCAAAGAAAAGACACGAGGTAGAAATCATCTAGATCAGGTTTTTCTATATCCTTCCTTGAACAGATTGAGAAATCTGTTTTTTTGTGGTGTCACAGTTAAAAATCATTTAAGAAATCTCCTAATTTCTGTCTTCAGAGCCCATTAACTCATATGGCAATGACAAATATGGGGCAACAACCCACTGAAAGTATTCTAAATTCTAACACTGCTACTTTTTTGGTCAAGAACAGAACGTTCTTAACTCAATTATAAATGACATTTTAGTGGCAGTCTTGTGTGACCTGTATCAATAATATTTAAGACAGCAAAATGCATTTAGTGACTAAGACAATTTAGAATCTGCAACACAACACTAGAATATACACAAACTTCAAGGAGAATTCTGCAGATTTTTCTTTTCTTTTTTTTAACGTATGTCAGGTGGAAACATATTGCTAAACCAAAAGCATATCAAATATACTAAGTATCCCAAGGAGCTCCTGCTCCATTTTCCTTTTCCCCGTTTTACCTTTGCAGGCCTCAAGGTAAGACTATCTGAATTCTCCACTTTCTAGTGTACATCAATTGCATAATGACATTTACTTTAAGATTCCCTTCTTGGGTTGGGGATAGAGAGCTGCTGCACAGCGTTTTCTCAACAGCAAAAACAGAATTCGGAGACAGGTTCAGTTCAGGAAAGGGTGGGATTACTGGGGGAAATATGTGGAGGGTTGCAGATGAGAGAAATAAAAATATATTCTAAAAACTATACGCCACTATATGGAGGGGGCAGATGCCCGGCAAAACTTGGGAAGTATCTTGTCCCAAAGTGAGAGGAGGAGGTGGGCCTGAAAGCAAGGTGAGTCCGGAATCCTGGCCCACAGGGAAAGGTCAAGTACCGAGAGAGCCAAGGTGCCTGAGGCAGGCTCCTTCCACACCACCCCTCCCCACCCGCCGTCCCCTGGCCACGACAATCTCCGGCCCAAACCCATTCCCCAAACATCCCAACTTCCCCAGCCACACCCAGCCCTGCTCTCCTGCTCACCTCGGAGCTTCGCCTAAACAACGCTGCCATCTTGACCCGCCGTCTGAGTACTGCCCTTCACCGACTCCAGATGGCCAAAATTCCTTAGGGCTGGCGGGCTCAGACGACCCCGCCCACCGAGATACAAGTGGGAGGGGCCGAAGAGGGGGGAGGAGTAACCAAAAAAAGCAGGAGGAAAAGGACCAAAGGAGCTGCGTGAGTGGTTTAGCTGAACGTAAACTCGCTCGTAATCTCATCTATGCAGTCGCTGCGGCCTTGGGACGGTGTTTAACGCGCTTCTTGGACCTGACTTGTTCGGCCGGGTGGTCCTCGGAAAGACTTTGCTTCCGTCTGGTTCTCTGACTTCACGTAGGGCTCCCCCGCCTGGGGGGAAGCAGAGGCTGTCAGCAGGGCGTTGGAGCCCCGAAGGCGGCTTGGCAGTGGCACGCTGGGGTTAGGAGGGCGAGCATGCGCCTAGGGAAGAGAGGAAGTGGCCGGGGCGCGGGCCGGTGAGGAATCTGGGTGAGAGGCCGCGCCCTTTTTGGGAGGTTTAGCGTGGAGTCGTCTCCTGGAGCTTCAGCCTTTTATTTATCTGGGGAAACCTGCGGAACCCAAATTGTTTCTGCTGTCATGAATCAAAATACACTTTACTCCCAAATGCTGGACCTAAAGCAAAAGAATGTTCAGGGCTTCAGAAATTTAAACAAGCAAGGTAATTTAATCACGTTACCTGATACGACCTTTCCAAATATTACCGAGGCTATTTATTACTACCTACGCGTACGGTTGTGGAAAATATCCTTGGAAATAACAGTACAATGTAAGCCTGTCGAAATAAAGTTGGCACAGCCAATGAATGTTGAAAGTGTATGTCCGCCTGAAGAAATCTACTTAAAGCCACCCTCTCTTCCAATTCGATCTTGAGTTCTGGAAGGAGAGCTGTTGAAGTTACAAAACTCGGGGATTTGTAAGGCTGTCCAGGTTTGGATATCTCTTGTGAATGCCAAAAAACAAAACAAACAAAGAAAGCCAGGAGGGTAAATGTTTCCCACGATCCCCAGGATTTTCCAGTTTTCTTGGTACTATCCAAAAGGCTTTCATCACTCACACCTAAATCTTGCTACTAATTTCACAATCCTTTTTGCCCACTATAGGTCGGCCATAATCTCATTCAAATATAGCTTGTTTTTGTACTACCCTACAAGAATCTTACACTTTGTTATCTGGGAATTTATACTGTATTTATTCAGAATAGGTACAAGGCAGAATGTTAAATGCTAAATTCATAGTAAAAGTACCAGAGGAATTCAGAAAAGAGAACTCAGTTTGTCATGCAATCAGCCAGAAAGCCTTCAAAGAGGTGGATAAAACACAAAATGGACTGTTAAAGATGGGTAGGTTTTGGCTACACATGTCTTCTGTTTTCCAATTTCTAACTCTAAACATTTTAAACAAAAAAATGAACAAAAAAGTACAGAATTACCCATATGCCCATCACGTGGATTTAAAAATTATTATTTGTTATATTTGTTTTATTTGTATATTTGTGTGTACATATGTGTGTGGTTGGTTTTTTGTCAGAACCATAAGTTGTACACAGTAAGACACTTCACCTCTAAATACTTTTGCTATATATCTCCTGTGAGGATATTGTTCTCATAACCATAAACCCTTTATCACACCTAAGAAAATTAGATTATTCTCTAATATCATTTAACATCTAGTCAATTTTTAGATTTCCCCAATTTCCCCCAAGTGCCTTTTGTATGTACAGTATGGTCCTTAAATAATGTTGTTTTGTTATAACGTTGAAGACAGGTTGTTGTAGGAACTTAACTCTCATTTATTTCAATTAGCCTATGGTTTTGTTATACTTCATTTTACCTAAAGTTGCAGAACCTATTGGTGACATAAGTGAAGATTTGATTTATAGTAGTTTGTTTTTGAACCAGGATCCTATCAATGATTGCCTCTTTCAGTTAGGTTTTAACTATCTTTGGACTTTTAACTGAAAACTTTTAATCCTTACTCCCCTTCAAATAATTTTGATTAAAAATTTATTTGCTGATTCTAGAGAGACAGAGTTAAACATGGACCTGTTGCTCTACCTAGTCATTAATTCACTGGTTGCCCAACGACTCATCCGAACACTGCTCCAACCGAGTTACTTCACCAGCTCTGATTTTGCCCCCCAACCCTCTCCCCTTCCAACGTGCTTTTTTTTAAATTCCAAAACCAAGCCAGTTATCCAGAAGAATGCCTTAGTACTGAGTTTTAAAATTGTGTTTATTTTTTTTCTAGACCTGGTATTTCCTATAAAATGCAAGTTACACAAGGCCTGAGTAATTGAGATTAAACATACTTGGGAAGGATACTTCCTAGAATATATTGTGTAATTTATACTGTGTAACATTAGGAGGTGTTTAATGTCAGGTGTGATAGATTACTAGTGATGATAAATTCAATTATTTGATTAAAGTGCTGACAGTTTTTTCCTGGTTAAAGAAAGGTATATTTTTGCCTTTGCAAGTAAGAAGTAATTTATAGGGTGATACTTGACGTCATACAGAACAACCTTTCTCCTACTACATTTTGCCCAGTGGTAGACATGAAATCACCTTCCAATATATACCTTTTTAATTGGATACTGTTCCACAAAACTTATTCCATTTTTAGGTGAGATAAATTAAATATCCTTCCAATGTTCCTTTGTCTCTTGCCACCTTCCTTTAACTCGTGGGAATATGACATTAAAGCAGACCGTTCTTTTGATTAGTGGTTCTTAAGCTGGGGCTCTTGAATAAACTTAAGATAGGTCTGCGAATCCTTTGGAGTTAAAAACTATGTTTATATGTATGCATACATACTTGAGAAGATCCTAGCTGGTGGGAAAGTAAGAGTTTATGAGTTCAGATGCCAATAGTTTGGAAGATGTGATGGAGGGACTAGTTGGAGGTTTTCTTCTGGTTGTTTCCATTTCTCAATGGAATAGGAAGTAAGATTATGAGCAGAGAGTGAGGAAGTGTTGGAAATTTGAGGGAAGAGGAAAGAGTAAAAACTTTTGTAAATATGGACTATTTCCTGTTTCCTCAAACTTTCTGGGACTGAGATGTGAGGCAGTGAGGGACAGTGCAGAGGTTCAATGCATCAACATGCCTGGTGAGTTTGAAAAATTAGTGGAACTGGAATATTGGAGAGAATGAGCTGAAAAGATATAGGGTAGTAGTCAGGTGGAGGAGTGCAGTTACAGGAAAGACAATTCTAGCATACCGTGGGAGTAAGTAGTTGAAGCAGAGCAGAAAACACAGTTATTGTAGGGAAGTGATCAAAGAACTGAAAGGCCAGCTTAATGGAGAATCATCTCTGTGAATATTGAAATTATTAAAATTTATAGCTGTCGTTAGAGATAAAGCGACTTTGAACAAAGTGAAAAACTCTTGGTAGCATCCATATTTCTCTCTCACCAGGAAAAAATGATGATGGAATTGTAATTATAAACTGACATGTTTGGTAGAAAACAACATTAACCTTTTTGGTACCTGCTCTTCTTCCATTCCTTTTCAAATAGTACTCTTGTTTTCTCTAGCAATAGTAATAGAGCCAGATACACTATACTGTTATTCTAAAAAGCACTTCTATAGAAAAGGAATTTATGATTATACCTCTGCCAAACTTCCGAGAATTGCTTAAGGCTTTTGTCAACATTGGCAATGGAAAACCGGTTTCTCTTTCAGTGACTCATATGTGTTTAGAGTGAAGGTCACACT
Source organism: Glossophaga mutica (assembly GCA_039655065.1). Taxonomy (NCBI): domain Eukaryota; kingdom Metazoa; phylum Chordata; class Mammalia; order Chiroptera; family Phyllostomidae; genus Glossophaga; species Glossophaga mutica. The sequence goes on along the minus strand of CM077307.1, from coordinate 55,453,566 downwards.
TAAATATTATTGATCCCATTTTAAGAACTAAATATAGTTATTTAGCTTAAATCCCAGGGTTAATCCTTGTGATATTTTGATCTATTAAAGATCTCCCTCTTTCATGCATGAAGGATCAATCTGTATATTTATTTTTAGGTGAGCCTTATGAGAGGTAGTCACATTGGAATCACGGATTGTTGGTTTGTTGTTTTGTTTTTTTTTTTTTTAATTGCAGAATCAGAAATTTCAAATGGTCAGTTTTTCCCAAATAAGATCACAGTATAAAATCAGACTCCAGTTTGGATGAAAATAAGTAAAGGTGCTAAGATTCATCAAAGGGTAAAACCAATGTTTACTGTCTAGTGTATACTCCTCAAGCCAGAAAATAAAGGGAAAGGTGTTAGGGACAAGGTTAGGGTTTCCTGGGTCCTAGGAACCAATGGAAGAATGAAGAGAATGCTTGTAAGCTCAGATGCATAGTGCTTACTAAATGTTACCTTCAAAGGGAAAGGTCCTTTAGTTAGGAATCAAGGAGTAGAGCACAGTCCAGAGCTAGGGGGAGAGGACTATCTTGGAAAGATTCTAAAAGAAATTGAAAGTACCTCAACCCAAGCAACAATAGTAACAGAATTCTTATTTCAGCCAGAAGTCTGTGTAGCATGGTCATAAAAGGTGATGACCAACAAGAATCCCATGGGCTACCTGTAGGTACCTAGTTCATGACTTAATTTCAGCATGAAATGAATTTACTAGAGATGTCAAGCACTGGCTGCAGTCCTTACACCCACTTCGGTGGGAATCTACCCTGCCTAGAGTTTGTGCTTCCAAAGCAGTTTTATTCTGAACTGTGTGTGAACCTTCCTGCCTCTTGCCCATAGCTTTTTGGACCCAGGGATGGACAGTCTGACCTAAGGAAAGTCAGTTCATGAGCTGATTGGTACTTTTTACCAATGGTGTGGCACAAAAAGATTAATTTAGACAATCAAAGAAGCAGCAAAAAGAAGTATTTCTTGGTGGTAGGCAACTAACAGCCCAGCAATTAGAAGCTCATTATGGTCCTATGCAAGTAAAACGTTACAGAGGAACAGAAACTATGAGCATTGGGAGCCAATTGGTGAAGAGAGAAGAACAGATAAAGTGAGTAGAGAAAAACAGAATCAGCAGGAAAGAGAGGAAACAAAAACCTTACATCTTCAAAAAGAGATGATGCAATTAGTCGTGGCACCAAGTTTCAATTGTCATTAGGCCTATTGTACTTAGGTGCCTTGTCCTTGGATTCTCCCAACAGTCTAGTTCTATATTTATAGGAAAACTCTGAAATAGGCTGAGCAAGTGTTTTTCTAACCAGAAAAACCAGAAAGCATTTCTCTTTTTCCAAGGAGCTGTGCTCATCAAGCTAAATTGTGCCTAGTTATGTTTTTGCTCTATAAACTCTTCTGTTTCTATGCTTTTTGGCTCTTATATAACAATTTTATTAAGCTATAATTGATGCAAAATTGACTTCACATATTTCAATTTTATAGTTTAACGAGTTTTGACATATGTATATACCTGTGAAACCATCACCACAATCAAAATAACAAATAGTTCCATCACTCCAAAGTGTCCTCATGCCCACTTTGTAATTCATCCATTTTATTTCTGTCCCCAGGCAGCCACTGATCTTTTTTCTGTTACTGTAGATTAATTTGCATGCTGTGAATTTTATATAAATTGAGTCATACAGTGCATACTTTTTCTTGACTGGATTCTTTCCTTTACCACAATTGGAGAGTCATTCATATTTAGATTTTCATCATTTTTTACCTTTTTACTGAGTAGAATTCCATTGAATATACCAGTTCGTTGATGGACATTCAGGTTGTTTTCAATTTGAAATTATTACAAATGAAGCTGTTACAAACACTTGTGTTCAAGAGCAGGCAATGTAGTTGAAAATAAGCAATGGAATCAAGAACATGAAAGGTTGATTCTTTGGGAGAAAGAGCTAGTAAAATAGACATGCCTCTAGCAAGACTGATAAAGACAAGATGGAATGTTTAAACAGTTTTTAGAAATTGTAAGAGAGAAAACTACTGATATACTCTAGATTTAAAAATATCACAAGAAAATGCTATGAAAAGTTTTATACCAATAAATTTAGAAACAGATAAAACACACTTTTCTAGAACTTTGCAGAAATCATCAATCTTATATTAAAAAGAAAGAAAAACTGGAATAAAGCTTTAACTACCTTCCCAACTATTCCACCTCCCGGTGGTTTGTAATGCATAATTCTTTGCTATGTGAATATTTTGAAGCAGGATCAATTAGTAATATGATTTAAATATATGGCTCCCTTAGGTCTAGTTATTGTTTTTCTAAATATATTTGTATTTTTCAAAAAAGTATTAAAATAGATTTCTAGGTATTAGAAATCTTAGCATTTACTATTTATCTGATACTATATCCACTCTAAGGACCTAGGATCCAAAGTGATACCAGCAGATTCTTAGGAACTAGGTCAAGGCCAGCTGGTTGCAGGTGGATATTGCCTTTAGTTTGGATTACAGAGCCATTAGAGCTCACAGCTGAGCTGCACTGTTACACAATGTTGACACTTCTCAAGAGGAGTATTTATCAGGGAGTGAACTGAATGCAAGTAATAAAACAATTGTAAAAAAATTCTGATCCAACTGGCAGAACCAGTTTATGTTTACCAGGGAGCTGTGTACATTTGGTTATAGCAATAAAGAGTCAGACTGCAAGCAGAAAAGTCTCATGGAAATCCCAATTTGCATGGGCCCATAAATTTGGTGAGGCAGAGTCTCTAGGGATCTCTAAGGTGCGTCAAACAGTGTTAGCTAGGTTGATGGAGTCTCAGATGTGACACCAGCTTGCTGGCTGTGTTGGGGCAGAGTTTAGAAAAGGGACAATGACCTCTGTTCACCTTGATGCCAGATACTTCAGTTTCTCCCTGTCTACTACTGGTGCCTTTCAAGTTGCTGCCCCATTGCTGGTGTTCAGAGGGAGTGAGTCTGAGTAGGTAAGTCCATATGTGGGTTCTTTAAGAGGAACTATTTGGGATTCCAGCATTTTCTTCCACCAACTCAAATACCTCTGTTTTTTGTAGCCATATTCCAGGCCACTCTCCTTGGTTGCTGGGTTACATTGTTGTCATGCAAACCATTCTTGTTATATTAATAATGGCTGGACTTTTTCTGGAGAGACCTTGAATATATATTATATATTTATTTTAAGGAATTGGCTTATATGATTATGGAGGCTGAGAAGTCTCAAGATCAGCAATCTGGAGGCTTAGGAGAACTGGTGGTGTACTTCCAGTGTGAGTTTGAAGGCCTGAGAACCAGTAGAGCTGATTACGTAAGTTTCAGTTCAAGTCCGGTGACCAGTGTCCCAGCTTAAACAGGCAGGAGTTCCCTCTTATCCTTTTTGTGCTAATCTTCTTATGGGTTGGATGAGGCCTACCCACATTAGGAAGAGCAATCTGCTTTTCTCAGTTTACCAATTCAAGTGTTAATTTCACCCAGAAACAACTTCATTGATAACTGCAGAAAAATGTCTGACCAAATGTCTGGGTATCCCACAGCCTAGTCAAGTTGAGACATAGAATGAAGCATCACAATTGGTGGTGCTCCATATTTTGCCATGCATAATGCATATCCATGTTTTTGCCCCAAACTTATAGGAAAAAATCTTTTGTTTTAATTTTTTAATTCAAATTTTTGACATCATCTGTCTTACCAAGTAGATAACAAATGGCATCATCTATTTTACTCTGTGAGTAACAATACCTTGCTTCATTTCATTGAACTATTGGCTAAAACGCCTTTCATTGCCAGTTCATTGTAAGTTCAGCAAAACTGATTATCATATTTCAGGGTATTATTTTGCATACTGATATCAACATTGCTTTCTAGAGTTACACTTTTAATGCATAAACATAAATAAAAGAATTAAAAGCACTTATGTAGATACAGAGTTAGTACTATCAGTGTATAATGTACATCCTTATTTTTCCCTCAAAAATTTGGGCAAAAAAGTATGCATTATACATGGCAAAATATGGTATTTATGTGTAATACTAGAAATATACATGCTTGATACACTATTATACAGAAACATCTTATACAGTGTAATAATTAAAGTATAGAATGACCCAAACAGTAAAGATATGTTTAAGAGAAAATTTTTTTACACTGCTTATTTTTTAATGTAAAATAATATGTATATAACATGATATTTGCTATTTCAACCATTATAATCCAGTGGCATTAATTACATCCACAATGTGTACAACCATATCACTGTCTATTTTTAAAACTTTTTCATAACTCAAACAGAAACTGTGTACCCATTAAGCAATAACTCTTCATTCCCCACTCCTTCTAGCCCCTGACTTTTAATTTATTTTCTGTTTCTATGAATTGGCCTATTTTCGACCTTTCATGTAAATGGAATCCCAAAATATTGGTGTGCGTGTGGCTTATTTCACTTAGCATAATATTTTCAAGGTTCATTCATATTGTATCAGAACCATTTCTTTTTTATAGCTGAATTATATTTCACTGTGTGTGTGTGTATATATACACACACACACTAGATTTTGTTTATTCATTTGTTGATGGACACTTGGGTTGCTTTTACCTTTCAACTGTTCAGACTAATGCCATAACAAACATACGCATACAAGTCCAGTCCTTGTATTCAATGCTTGTGGGTATACATGTAGGAGTGGAATTGTTAGTTCATACAGACTGCTTCATTTTTTTAAATTGAAATTAATTAAAACTAAAGTAAATTAAAAATTGTGTTCCTTAGTTGCATCAACCACATTTCAAGAACTCAATAGCCACATATGGCTAGTAATTACACTATTGGACAGTGCAGATGTAGAGTAGAACATTGCACTTGATAATTTCATGAATGACATAATAAATCTACCAAATGTGCCTCTCTTTCTCTACTGCTCAAATAAGCTTTGTGCATCCTGTTTTAGTGCTTTGGTTCAGTTTTCCTTTTGTCATATGTTTTTTGGCCTGGGATACCCACTTAGTTCCTGTTGTCCCTTGTGGAAATTATCTCTTTGAGGAAATATTATCACTGTAGGCAGCACTGATCTCTTGTACTCATAAATTATCAAAGTATTTACATTTCTGACATATACTTTGCATTATAGTTATTTACATATATATATATCTTAGTTCCTAATCTAGATTTTAAATTCCTTAGTTGTAAAGATATTAAAAGGAATTTTAAATTCCTTAGTTGTAAAAGTAAAAACAAGAGCTATGTCACCAAAGCAAAGCTCATCATTTATTAAATGATTACAATACCTCAAATACAGTCTTAATCTTTACATGCTCTCCATTTCATTGAGTCCTTCCACAGGCATTCGAAGGGAAGTCGTGTTATCTGATTTCTAGGTTAGGGCTTAGAGGCTGAGTAACATGTTTAAAAACATTTTAAATGAGTGTTAGCATCAGAGTTCAAACTCAGGTCTGTCACATGCTCTTTCACATCTACTTATATTACTTTATAACCATTACTTTAGGAAATCTTTATAAACAATATCTCATATTTATTGATTGTTTACTGTGTGCCAGATTTTACTTTGTTTTTCATGTATGCAACAATTTAATTCTTACAACAGTCTTATGAAGTAGGAGTTGTAATCACCATTATTTAATAATGTATGTGAAAATGGTACAGAAAAGTTAAGTTTTATAGCTAGTGAATGGCAGAGTGAGTATTTCAAATCAAGTAGTCTGAGTTCAGAGCCTATATTCTTAATAATCATGTTTCTTATAAATTACATTTAACAAACAGTTGGTGATTACTCTGTGTCCAGGCACTGTACACAGTGCTAGAAATTTAAAGATAAATTAGAACAGAGTGTTGCGGGGGCCCCTGTCTTGGGCGCCAGATGTGGGGGGGGGGCTCCGCCGCAGAGTCCCATCCCTCCATCACGGATGAAAATAAAAACTACCAAGACATGACTGCTTGGGGAGGAAAGGTGGTCAGACTCTCAGAGGAGAATGACCCAGAGCGCCTTCCTCACTAGGCTTTTATTGGGCTCAAATACACTGGAATACAGGTTTAACATGTCAAAGAAATCTGAGGGCTTAATCCGAGCCAGTGTTTGTCAGGAAGGGGGGTTGCCAGACTTTGGGAGACATGCTCATTTCCTCCTTGGACCCTTATCATTTAAATGAGAGCACTCTTAGCAAAGCAGGTTTCACAGGACTTTAGGAATTCTTTCTTATGCCTGATCACCCAGGGAGCCATCCTGGCCGGTACAGGGCTGCACTGCTCGCCCCCACAGTTTTAGGCTTTAAGCCGATTAGGAAGCAGGAGACATCTCCCATACGGAAATGAGGACTCGGGCTATGTCAGAATAGCCGGGGGGGGGGGGGGGGGGGGGCGGGGCACGGGGGGCGGGGTGCAAGGGTCCATCACATCCTCTTTGCTGCAGCCCCCCGAGTCCTTCCATGAGGCCTCCCAACTGGTCGTGTCTGGCTTAGGTTGCCCCTCCCATGAGGAGTCTTACCCGTCATTGACTGCCAACCAAGCATTGCGGCCAGAGATGGATGAGGCAGAAGCAGCATTCCTGTCAGGGAGATAAGCTTTGTCTCCTTAGTAGGTCATGTCCTTGTGACAGAACAGACCCAGATGAAGTGGGTCCCTTGGGCTCTTACACAGCCCATCGTGGGGTGAGGGTTACAACTCCTGAAACCAGGCTGAACGGTCTGCAACAGAGTGTGGGTGTGTATTTTATGGGAGCTTAGTGTACTAAAAGAATAAATAAGAAACTTCTGTCACTCATATGAAAGTTATGAAATACACTACCACCACCACTAAAAAATAAGAATGATGCGGACCTGCTGTTTCCCAGATACTGTTCTAAGTGTTTTGTAGACATTCATTTGTTTACCCTCACAACAGCCTTGCAAGGTCATTATTCTTATTATTCCCATTTTCAGATAGGGAAACTGGGTGGCAAAGATGTCTAAGCTATGAAGTGGAAGAACTGGCCCAGGAACACAAACAACCTGTCTTCAGCACCCAAGTGCCAAAATGAATACTACCTGCAGGTAACAATTTCAGCTTCTCTAGAGTGGGAACAAGTAGTGTTATAAATAAAACATTTAAAAAATTGGCTTTAACCATATTCTGGAACTTGAAGAAATGAAAGCAATCGCAAAATGAGATTCAAGAAGGTGCAGTTGCTAGAATGGTCAGCAGAGGGTGAAGAGAGGCAGCGTTCGTAACACACTGCTCCGTTAAAATGGGAAAAACTGCGGAATTGATCAGATCTGAAGTTTCTTTCTCTAACTTTCTATGATTATCCTTGTCTGAATTTTATTAGTTCAGTGCAACCTAAGAGTGCTTTCTTCTAATATAGATAGATAGATATGATTTTTATCTGATTTAACATAATATTTCAATATTTATTAAATGTTTGTTAACTTCTCCAAAGAAATGAGTGTAAGATGATCCATACCATTAAAGAACTCAGGGTCTCACTGAAGTGGCAGGGTAAATACAGATTTAAAATTGTGCTATAAAGCATCATATTAATAAGGTTTTAGAGAAGTTTAGAGACAAGGAAAAATTAATGGAGCTGAAATAGAACAGGGCCACCTCATTGAAAAGGTAGCCTGGTCTAGTACTGAAGGGTGGGTAGTATATGCATAGGTAAAAAGGAAGGAGAAATTTGGTCTTTTTTTAAAATTAAATTCAATTTACCAAGAATTTTTGAGCTGTCTTCCATGAGCAAGGTGCCATCCCAGAGAAAACAAGGGTGGGTCATACAGTCTCTGCCGGAAATCACAAATACCCCAGCAGTAATACTATAAGTCAGGGTATGATAGACGAATAACAGGATATGATAGACAAATATCAGAATGCTCCATTGGAAGTCGCAAGAGCTGAAAACAAAATGGTATGTGCCTCTCATTCTAAAGAGAGGAACCAGATCATTTATGTAGAACTTAGTAAGTTCATGGTCCTAGACTAATTCTGCCAGCTTTCGCTGTTCACCCATCCCCAGCCTTACAAAGCTAAGGTTGAAGAGGAAATTTTTTTAGAGATGAGGTGACAGCATACTTAGCATTTCACCACCTAATTACACCTCCCCAAAAGAGAATGGGAAGAATGTGTTCCTCTATGGTAGAAATGCTCTAATAGACACAAATGAAAACTCCTAAGCTGTTACAGAATTTGCTCAAGGAAAAGGATTTCAGAGCCTGGAGGACATTGACTTTTGTTGGCTTTTAAACTATTCCTGAGTATTGACATAGCTGAGTATTGGTATATCCTTCTGTGACCTGCGATATTGGCAGGCTGTCAATTCCACTGAACTTCAGATGGCTTCAATGGAATGTACATAAATCATGGTGAGCTGCATCCACTGACCTCTTCTTTTTTTTTTTTTTTTTTTTTTTTTTTAATTTATTATTTATTTATCTTTTTAGAGGGGAAGGGTAGGAGAGAAGGAGAGGGAGAGAAATATCAATGTACGGTTGCCTCTTGTGTGTCCCCTGCCGGGAACTGGCCCGCAACCCAGGCATGTGCCCTGACTGGGAATCGAACCGCGATCATCTGGTTCGCAGGCCCGCGCTCAATCCACTGAGCTACACCAGCCAGGGTGCTTCTTTTTTTTTTTTTAAATATTTATTTATTTATTTATTTTTAGAGGGGAAGGGTAGGAGAGAGGGAGAAGGAGAGAAATATCAATGTATGGTTGCCTCTTATGTGTCCCATGCTGGGAACTGGCCTGCAACCCAGGCATGTGCCCTGACTGGGAATCGAACCGCGATCCTTTGGTTCACAGGCCCGCGCTCAATCCACTGAGCTACACCAGCCAGGGCAGACTGACCTCTTCTTTTATTTCTATCAACAGCAACTTATTTACTGCTTCAAAAGTAAATAGAAGTAAAAACAACCTCATATAGAGGCCAAGCTGTCTCTTCATCTGTCCTTGAACTTGGACCAAACAGCCCAGTAGTAGTAGTAGTAGTAGTAGTAGTAGTAGTAGTAGTAGTAGTACAGAATTTAGTAGATGTTCCCCCTTCTCAAATCAAGGAGAGACCTTTCTAGGGGGCAGTTACGGACTTTTATGCATCTTCAGGAACTTGAAGTTCTTACCACTGAATATATTAAATGTGAGATGCTGTGGCTGGAAGTGCCCTATCTGGTGGCAGAGCACACAGGTGGATGCTTTGGGACTGGGCTCTTCTCTCTCACATGGCAGAATAGATGTGGATGTTTTTGAGACTTGATAAGGACTCTGTGGAATAATGGTCCTAACCGTGTGCTGTCTGAAGGACATGAACAGTAGCCAGACAGAAAAGAGGCAGACCAGGCAACCACGAGGGATGCATGAGGAAGCCACAAGGGTGCCCCATAGAGTCAGAAATTATCATTGCCAGCTGATGGGCCCTGAAGGTAGGATACAACTATACCTGCCACAAAAACTGTGCCCCCTTTCCTTAGCACCTTCCCTTCTCCACCCCACCTCACCGCACCATTCCTCCCATATCAGAAACAGTGACCACTGGCAAGTTGGGGAAGTGGAGCCAGGTAAAGAGGGCTAATGTAGACTCTTTACTCCACATAGTTTAGGGAATAGAGGGAATTTAAATTTGAATGACTTTGGAGTTTGAAACTCTATTAAGTAAATGCTACTTCAATACTTTCTAGTTTTTTTAGTTCTATGATACTGCTGGATGGTTCTCACTTTGTTTTCTTAGCTTTGCATTTTTCATTTCCATCTTTAATATTGCTGTGACCTTGTTTTTAAAGTTGCTTTTGTGTTCTCATTAACATCTACATCATGAAGTACTTGCAAGAAATTTTCTTTCTGCGGCTCTACTAACTTCCAGAATGCTTTCCTCATCTGTCTTCTCCTTTCTCATATTTATTTATTTTTGCTGATATGTGTTGGCAAAAATAAAAATCCTTCCTTTTATTTTTCTAATATTGCATATGAGCAGCTTTGTCTAGACCTCCTATTTGCTTTGCTGTGGTGTGGATGAATTGCTCCAGCTTCTCTATCACCTTAGGTTCAAGGGGAGTGGAAGAAGCCAACTGTTGCTGTGTACAGCCTCTGTTGGGGACCTTGCTTGGCTCTTCTGGGATTTTATTAAATTCTTCATGTGCTAAACTTTGTCCATCTATTGTAGCTTATTTCCATCACACTAATAATATCATTGGGCTTTGGATTATTCCTTCTAATCATCCTGGTGTCCTGACTTCTTTGTTTGCTTCAGAGAAAGAAATCTGAAACATTGTTTTGTTTTGTTTATTGGGTTATCTACTTCAATTCACCAATTTTCCCTTTCCACAAGCACCCACTCCTCCCCAGCAGCAATTTCTCTTCCTCCCAATCCCCACTCATTCCTCCTCTGGGTAAAAGATACATAATAAATGGAAAGGTTTGCTCCTGTATCAATAATATGTGTGTAGGTTACTCCTTTCAGGCATTAAGCATGCCTCTTTTTCATTTTCCCTCCTTCAGAGACTCTTGTCCTAATTATTTTCTCTTTTTTTGGTCCCTTTTGCTAAATTACCATGTATTGTTGGAGATAATTAATGCTCAGTGTCAATGATTGTTCTGCTGTCCTCTTCATTTTTCTCTCACCTGGAAGATGCCCAAATAGTGAGTCAGTTTTTCCCTTTTCTGCTAGGATTTAAAGGTAGTTGTGATGGGACTTTTCCTCCCTTGCGAACACATCTCCTCAAGCGTGACCCATATCTTCCAAATCTCTGTTTGTCATGTTTCATGGCAGGTTTGCAGAGTGGTTAAGATGTTTCGAGATTTTGTTCGCTCATCTTTCCTGCATAGTGCTTGTTTGGAAGATGATGTGCAGAGGCTCACCATATTGCTCTGAGCTTTGTTCTATAATTCTTAGAAACTTCTGTCTCTTTCTTTAACAGCCACCAATTTTTGAAGGTTATGACTTGACCGTTCTCCTTCTTTGATTACTATTAATGTGTTTTTGCTGCTTTCATTTTTTCCCACTTGCTATTTATGTAATTAATTTATGTGGAGTGGAAATTTTAAAATGTGGCTAAACTCTAATATCTAAACCTTGAGCTCTCTTATTCCCATTTGTAAGTTGTAGAAATTAAAGGACATAATATTTACGTGATTTTCTTGAAACTCAGCTTACCAAAGAAAGTGGCAGGGAAGAGCTATGATTTGAGTCTAGATCTGTCTTTTATCCTGTAATCAATATTCTCCTCTGTAATCAATAGAGAGTAGTCAGGATTTTTACATAGGTGACTGATGAAATGAAGCATTCATTTTAGGTTCGGAAGCTGGCATGCAGAGCACTAGAGGTATATGAGATGAATTTGTAGGGTGGAAACAATGAAACAAGTTAGGAAGGTGTTATAACATCAGATATAAAGCAATAGGCCTGAAGTAAAGCAGAACCTCTTTCATATCTTAGAGTTTTGAATTTGTTAAGCAAGGTATTTTTCCTGATAGATTTCTAGGATGCCACTAATTGGTCTATTGCATACTCAGATGTGTAAGAATTTTGTATCAAAATTGGGAAGCTTTGGGTTAGTGGGCAATGCAATGATTAGCAAAAGTTATACAGGTTCATATTAATGGCAGAGTTTTTGCCACATACTTGATGTGAGAGCTACACCAAATCACTTCAGTTTTCTGGGCTAGTAGTAGTTCCTAGTAAACAGAAGCAGGGGAATGACCTCAGCATCAATAGACTTTCCTCTTTTTTGTCTTCCCTTTCCAAAAACCAATTTGGCATCCATTCGTGATCAAAAGTACTTCTGTGGGAGTTGTGGGGTCCAGCGACACACCAAGGGTCCCAGGCTGAGGCTCACCCACCTGGGCATCAGGCAGTATGCAGACAGACTTTGGTATGGGCTGTGGAACCACCAGGGGGTTATGAACTGGCCACAGCCCTTGGGGAAAACCAGGAGAGTGCTGATGTGGGCAGACACCCATAGGTAAGAGAGGCTTTATAGTAATCTAGCCTTCCTAAGGAGAGTATCTAGCATTTCATTCAGAACAGAAAGAATACAAGTTTAGAGCATTGGAGAGGGTAAGAGGAACTTTGCCAGTGCCACCCCTCCCCTCAGGCAGCACAATGTGAGGTTGAACTATGTTGGTGACCTATCCCATGAAGGTAAGGGAGAATGGTGAAGGAGCACCCTCCTACCCCAGCTATCCAGGAGATTGGTGAAGAAACACACTTCTTTCTTGTAGTACCTAGAGTATTGAGGCAGACCCCCTAAGATGGAGAGGGAGGAAATCAGGAAAGAGACAGGTAAGAATATTAAGAGTCATGAAAGGCATGTGGTTTCTGCTGACTGCATTGAGAACTCCAGCAGGAAGCCCACCCAGGAGCCACTGGGTGAACCTCACCCAAGGCTGCCCCCACCTGGCTTACACACAGTCGCAGGACCTTGAGTGCTAAACCCACACCTCCCCCAACACTGATGCCAGCTCCTGTGCCTGATCTCAGGCACAGCATTGAGAGCAAGTTCCTGTAAATTGAGTCCCCTCAGAAAACAGGCCAAGGCCTATGGGCAAGGGAAAAAACCAGAAACTTGTAGCACTGCTTTATAGAAAACAAAATAGGGATTCCCAGTAGCCAACCTGGAGATTTGTAAGACCCAGAGGAGATATATAATCTGAAGAATTATGCCACAAGAGGGAGCAAGAAGTGTGGGGCAAGTACATCCACTTGGGCCTGGAAAAGTGTTCCCATGCAGCCATGTGGGGCTCTGCTGCTCACCACCCATAAATTCTGGAGGCAGAGGTTTGGTGAAAAAGGAAAGGAGCCTAACTTTGGAAGGATAATGGTCTTCTGCTTTAGAACCCCTTCCCTTTAAAATACCCAAAGGAAAATAACCACTCCACCCTTTGCCATCTCAGTTCAAGGTTGTGCCTGGAGGTGTTTTTTCCCCATTTAAAATGATCATTCTTTGGGTTACACAGGTGGCTGTAGCATGATTGTCCAGGTGGCTTAGCTGGATCCTGGTCACAGTCTGGCTTCAGGCATCTCTCTTGAGTCTGTGTCCACCTGGCCCAGTGAAACTGTGCAACACAGCCAACTGCCAGTGCTGCCTGCTGCCTCTCCTGCAGGGAAGAACACAAGGCTTTTGGCCTGGCCACAGGTCTCCTGGGCTGGACCTGACCCCACACTGGACTAATGAGGGGAAGAAAGAGGGCAAGTTTCTGAGCACCCTCCGTTTAATTATTCCACCCCAAAATCCTACATGAGGTGGACGTGTCCAAATTTCCAGCCAATCTAGGCAGGTGTCCACCATGTGCATTAGCCTGAGCAGCATCCATGCCAGTCTTCCTGCTACCACGAGCCATGATCCAGAAGCAGGTAGGAGGACTTTCTAACCACATGTGGGGCTACAGCATCTCTTTTTGGGGTGGCTTGTTGCCATGTTCACCTCCATGATACATGTGTGTTGTGATCTTTTCAGCCCATGTATACTTTGTGCAAGCTTCTTCCCACTGTGTCACAAGCCACATTAGTTGTTTACCCTCACCCTGGGGATAAGGAGATCTGCCATGCCCTGGTGGTGTTACAGAAACCACCCCCTCTGGGGGTCTTTTTGTTCTATGGTTCTTCTTTACCGGCTGTTGGCATGAACAGTGCCCAAGTTTGGTAAAAAGGCAAGGAACTACTTATTCAAAAGTTATACAGGTTCATATTAATGGCAGAATGTCGCTGTTAAATTTCAAAGTCCCTTTAAAACATTCCCCCCCACCACACACACACACACATACATACTCCTCCCTCCCCTTGCCAGACCAGGCCAATCAGGGGCACTGTATCTCAGGAAAGGAAAATAGAAGTCCATAGCTCAGCTAGGCTCCCATTCTTAATTCAAAACTGCATCCTTGTGGCAGCGAGGAATCCTGCATCCTTTCAAACTGTGGAGGGGGAAGAGAGGGAGAGAGAGGAAGCTCTGTTCCGCTGCTACATCTTGCTTTCTTGCTTTCTAAGCTGCGTGGTCAAGTGAGCCCCTTCTCGGCTCCCAAAACAGCAGGGTTAAGCCCCAGCATGGCTGTTGTGCCTGGGTTTAAATGCTGGCATGGATCTTCCTCCGTAACCCCATTTCTGACTCCTCCCACACTGGGTTACACTTGCCAGTAGTCTGGTTTCTTCTACCTTTCTCAGCTGCCATGGTTAGTCTGGGCAAGGGACCATGAAGCAGAAGCCACTTCCAAGCTGCTCTTGCAAGCTCAGGAAGCCCCTCAGGCTACATAATATCATGGGTTAGAGTCATGCCCATCCCCCTGGCTCTGAGTGCAGGCATAGCTGTTTAACATTATTAAAATACTGGCCAAGTTTTTCAGATGTGCAAAGTAGCTATCAATGGCCCTGCTCCACTTCCCTCATCAGCCAAGTGATAGCTATGGGGGTTTTCTCCATTTTGAGGGACCTTCAGCTCCATACCTGGTTACAGTGGTGACTTTAATCCACCCCCTTGGGGATCTCTCCACTCTGCCCAGTAATCTAGCCAGACCCTACCCCCCCATTATAAAAGTATCATATATAAGTTGGCCAATGAAAAATATCTGCCACCAGAAGATAATAAAGATCTGAGGAGGTGTCTGCTGCTTCAACTGCTAAAACAGCAATACAAAACTCCAAGGAACATGAAGAATCAAGAAACATGTCATCACTATAGATAATAATACTACAGTGTACAAATTCAAAGACATGGAATTTTATGATTTAGATGATAAAGAATTAAAAATAGCTGTTTTGAGGAACTTAATGAGCTACAAAAAACACGAAGAAAATTTAATGACGTCAGGACAACAATTGATGAACAAATTGAGAAATTTAACACAAAGATCAAAATTACAAAGAGAATCATGTAGAAATTCTAGAAGTGAAGAATTCAGTGGACAAAATAAAAAGTGCTATAGAAAGCATTCACAGCTGGATATATCAAAAAAAGATAGTATCAGTGATATAGGGCATAGGAACTTTGAAATAATCCAGTCAGATGAGAACAAAGGAAAAATAATTATGAAAGTTGACCCTGGCCAGTAGTTCAGTGGGTCAGAGTATCATCTTGATACACCAAGATTGCAGGTTTAATCTTGAGTCAGGGCACATAAAAGAAGCAACCAATGAATGCATAAATGAATAGAAAAATAAACTGATCTCTCTCTCTTTCTTCTCTCTCCCACTTTCCCCCTCCCTCCCCTTCCCCTCTTTTCCTAAATTGAAAAAAAAAAAAAAAAAAAGAATTAAGAAAGCCTACGTGATCTATGGGAGACTATCATATGTACAAGTAGTAGACTAATTGGGGTTTCAGAAGTAAAAGAGTAGCAAAGGGAGCAGAAGGGCTACTTTAATAGCTAAGAATTTTCCAAACCTGGGAAAAGATTTGGACATCCAAGTTTACTAGGCTAGTAGATCACTCCATTATCTCAAGGTAAAACAACCTTCTCCATGACACATTTTAATGGAACTGTCAAGATCGAAGACAAAGAGAGAATCTTAAAAGCTTCACATGTAAGGATGTACACAGGTTTGAAGTGAAGGGATGAAAAAGAAAACATTCCAGGCAAGTGGAAAGCAAAAGAAAGAGGGAATAGCTATACTTATGTTAGACAAAATAGACTTAAAGCCAAAAAATGCTAATAAGAGGCAAAGAAGATCATTATATAATGATAAAAATTCAATTTATCAAAAAGATATAATAGTCATAAATATATACATACCCAGCATTGGAGCAACTAGATATATTAAGCAAAAACAGTTTTGGAGGGAGAAATAGACAATACAATAACGAGGGACTTCAATACCCCACTTTCACCAGTGCATAGATCATCCAGACAGAAAATAAACAAGGAAATATTGATTTACACTATACGTCAGATGAAATAGACCTAAAGGACATATATAGAACATTCCTTTTAACAATATCATTATACACATTCTTTTAAAGAACACACAGAAAATTCTCCAGGATAGATTATATGATAGGCCACAAAAAAGAAAGATGCTTAGCAAATTTAAGAAGATTGAAGTAATGCTAAATATCTTTTTCTTTTAAGTATATTTTATTGATTATGCTATTACAATTGTCCCAATTTTTTCCCCTTTGCCTCCTTCCACCTGGTATCTCGCTTCCCTCCAACAACCCCATCCTTAGTTCATATCCATGGGTCATGCATGTAAATTCTTTGGCCTCTCCACTTCCTATACTATTTTTAACATTTCTCTATTTTGTTTCTACCAGTTATGCTTCTTAATCCCTGCACTGTTTCCTCAAATTCTCCCACTTCCCCCTCTCAGCTGATAACCCTCAAAATGATCTCTATACCTGATTCTGTTCTTGTTCTGGTTGTTTGCTTTGTTTGTTTTTGTTTTATAGATTCAGTTGTTGATAGTTGTGAATGTGTTGCCTTTTTAATGTTCATGGTTTTTATCTTATTTTTTCTTAAATAAGTCACTTTAACATTTCTTGTAATAATAATTTGCTGATGATGAACACCTTTAGCTTTAATTTGTTTGGGAAGCACTTTATCTGCCCTTCCATTCTAAATGATAGCTTTGCTTGATAGAGTAATCTAGGTTGCAGGTCCTTGCTTTTCATTATTTTGAATACTTTTTGCCAGTCCCTTCTTGCCTACAAAGTTTCTTTTGAGAAATCACCTGATAGTCTTTTGGGAACTCCTTTGTAGGTAACTCTCTGCTTTTCTCTTGCTGCTTTTAAGATTCTCTCTTTAATTATGATGTAGCTTGGTGTGGTCCACTTTGGGTCCAACTTCTTTGGGACTCTTTGTGCTTCTAGGACTTGTATGTCTATTTCCTTTGCCAAATTAGGAAATTTTTCTTTCATTATTTTTTCAAATAAGTTTTCAATTTCTTGCTCTTTCTCTTCTCCTTCTGACATCCTTTTAATATGGATGTTGGTACATTTAAAGTTGTCCCAGAGGTTCCTAAACCTATCCTCATTTTTTTTTGAATTTTCATTTTTTCTTGCTACTCTGGTTGAGTGTTTATTTCTTCCCTTTGTTCCAAATCATTGGTTTGAATCCTTCCCTTCACTGTTGGTTCCCTGTGGATTTTTCTTTATTTCACTTAGTGTAACCTTCATTTCTTCCTTTATGTTGTTGCCGTACTCAGTAAATTCTCTGAACATCCTGATCACTAATGTTTTGAACTCTGCATCTGATAGGTTGGCTATCTCTGATTCATTTAATTCTTTTTCTTGGGTTTTGCTCTGTTCTTTCATTTGAGCCATATTCCTTTCCTCCACAATCTGGCAGCTTCCTTGTGTTTGTTTCTGTGTATTATGTAGAGCTGCTTTGACTCCCTGTCTTAGCACTCCTGTTAAGTTGTAAGGGGTAGAGACATAGGTATTTGCCAGGATGGGGTGACCTGTATCACCACATTGTGGCTCTAGCCGGTGGAGGGGGGGGTGGTTAGAGAGGGTACAGTGCCACTGCCTGGCTTCTGGAGGTTTGCCTGGCACTTGCCCTGTTTCCAGTCACTTCATCTACTTCCTGTATGCTGCTGGCACCCTTCCAGCTGCTCCCCTGGTGGCGAGACCCTGAGTGAGTGGGTTTACGTATATTCTAAGTCTGTTAGGGCCCTTTAAGTGGTGAAAATCTGGCAGTTTCTTTCTCTGCCCCAACCCCCACTGGTTTTTACAGCCACAGGTAATGGGGATTTATGTTCTTGGTGCTGGGACCCTGGGCTGTGTGGTCTGGCCTGGGGCTGAGATTGCTGGCCACCAAGGTATCCCTCCTGGTTTTTGTCCACCATATGTGAATGTGGGACTGACTGTTCATTCCACCACTGCCACCACTGCCTCTCCGAGCCACACTGTGTCTCTGCCTGTCTCCGTGACCCTGCCTCTTCTGCCCATCTGGGTGAATGTGAGTTCTTTAAATCCTTTATTGTCTGACATCATACAGTTTGATTTTTTGACAGTTCTGAATGTTATTTGTTTTGAGATCTAGTTGTAATTTTTTCTATGGTTGTACAAGGAGATGAAGCATGTCTACCTATGTCTCCATCTTGACCAGAAGTCCCTAACTATCTTTTTCAATCACAATGAAAGTAGAATCACTAACAAGGGGAAAGCTGGAAAAATTGCAAGCATGTGGAGACAAAACAACATACTTCTGAACAACCCATGGACCAAAGAAGACATTAAAAGGGAAATTTAAAAAATAAATGTCAAAACAAATGAAAATGGAAACACTATAGAGAGAAAGGTGCATAGCGGCAAGTGTATATGTTAACAAAATAGAAAGATCTCAAATAAACACCATAATTTTATGCTTCAAGGAACTAGAGGAAGAAGAATAAACTAAGCCTAAGTTAGACAAAGGAAGAAAATAACAAAGATTGGAGCAGAAACAAAAGAAATAGAGACCAAAAAAAAAAAAATAGAAAAGACTGATGAAACTAAGAGCTTTTTTTAAGGATAAACAAAATTGACAAAACTTTAGCTAGATTAACTAAGAAAAAGAGAGAAGAGTCAAATAAATAAAATCAGAAATGAAAGCAGAGACCTTATAAATGGTACAGAAACGCATAAGATCATAAGAGACTACTATGAATAATTATATGCCAATGAGTTGGATAACCTAGAAAAAAAATGCACGTGCTTCTAGAAACATACAACCTACAAAGACTGAATCATGAAGAAATAGAAAATCTGAACACCAATAACAAGTAAGGAGATTCAATCAGTAATCAGAAACCTTCTGACCAGAAAAGCTCAGGACCAGATGACTTCACTGGTGAGTTCTACCAAACATTTAAAAAATTATGCCAATACTTTTCAAATTCTTTCCCAAAAATGAAGAGAAGGGAATACTCCCAAACTCATTTCATGAGGCCATCTTTACCCTGATACAAAAGACACATACAGACACTACAAAAAAAGAAAACTATAGCCCAGTATCTCTAATGAAATTCCCAACAAAATATTAGCAAACCAAAGACAACATACTGAAAAGATTATACAGGGTGGGGCAAAGCAAGTTTTCAGATGTGAGTACACGAAACACAGAGTTTGTGTATTATTTATCAATTATTGCATTATTTTCCATGTGAACAACTACAAACCTACTATTGCCCCACCCTACATATGCCATGGTCAATTGTGATTTATCCCTAGGACACAAGGATGGTTCAACATATGCAAATCAACTGATACACTACCTTAATGGAATGAAAGGTAAAAATCATTATTTTCTTAATATATGCTAAAAAACTAACTACGATGTTGTTTTATGATTTAAGAAAAACACTTGACAAATTTGGTATAGAAAGGACATACTTTGGGATCAGGCTGTTCTTTGTAACTATGCTATTCAGCCTTTGACCTGACTCAGGATCAGACTGTTTCCACTGGAACTGGCAGGTATTTACTCTGCAGGCTGTTTGGGCCTTTGAAAAATAAGATCCCAGTTATCTGAATAGTTTGAAGTCCCCCTCCTCCCCCCACTGTCCCTTACAGAGATCTGGTCAATTTTATGTTTAAAAACTATGATTAGAACTTAGATATCCTGATTCAATGTACTTTGGTAACGCTAACGAGGATAATGTTTTTGGCTTAGGAAACCAATGAATGTTTAATTTCTCATAAACCTTTTGCCCTGTAGCTCCTTACACATTGAATCAGTGGTGTTTACTGCTTCTGGGAAGGCTTAATCCACCTAGAGAAAAGGGATCTTTGCTTAGTTTTGAATCTCAAAGTTGACTGTTTTGAGTTGGTTGGGAGACAATTGTCTTGAAAATCCAGGCTTTTCAAAAAGGAAAAGAGTCATCTAAATTCCAAAAGCATCCTTTTGCAAACCAAGAGGTAAGTGTAGTTATTTGAAAATAGAGTTTTACAATGAGACATATGGAGAAAGAATGAAGGATATGATCTAAGAGAAGGATCACCATATGAAAAGTAGAAAGTGCTATGGAAAGAGTTAAGGGGTGTGTGAGAGAGACAAATGAGAAGATAAGACAACATCCTTTACTCCCAGTACAGCTCAGTGGATTGGTAATTTTGGCTGGAGTTTGGGGACATTACTGGCCACGAGGTTGGAAGCCTCTGAGAGAAACCCAGTGCTAACATGGGTTGGCCACAGTAGCATAAAAACGGTGATATGGAGTCTTAGGCAGAAAAATAATTGGGTTCCCATGGCTGGTGCAGAAGAGATTTAGAGGTTCCTGAGTGACTCTGAGGAGATATAAAGGGTAATTTAGAAATAAGCCCTTAATATACTTACCATAAATTCATAGCACAGGAGGTCTCAGAAGAGGTCTCTGTTCAAAGGAACATTCTAGTGATAACTTTGCTAGTCCAAGTTGAAGTCCAGATGAAGGATATTGTTAAGTCTCAAAAGATCAGCAACATCATTGAAAATCAATGTAGATAGCTTGGTCAGCAGGGAGCGATGGCAGGGCTTCTTGAGAGCAGTCACCATGTACTGGCTATGAAGAGTTGAGACTCAGAGACACCAGTGTTAGCAGTCACAATAAGCATATAGACCAATGCCCAAAGCCCAGGCAAGGCAAGCTCTGCATCAACCAGACATCATAGGGATGCCTGGAGAAAAGGACAACATGCAGACCAGATGATACCCCCAATATGCTATTGCTAAAATATTATATAAACTTCTTCTGTGCTCAGATCACAAAGGATGAAAGGAGAAGAGAGTGAGTAAGGTGGGGGGGACCTTGAGAAATTGAGCATTAGTCTTCTAAGAGACCAAGTTTATCTTTAAAAGGCTGTTTTAATTGGAAAAGCCTAAATGTTTCACTTTTTTCATTTTTAATGTTGCATTTTGAAAATTTTAACCTAACAAAAAAGTTGAAAGATTTTACAATGAACATTTTTATTTCTTCATCAACATTTATCAATTTTTAACATTTTGTTTTATTTGATCTATCTACCTACTTATCTATCACCTATCAATTTCTTGCTTAACCTTTTGAATGTAAGTTTTGGACATCATGGCATTCATATCTAAATATTAGATTGAAACTTATGGATGGCTAATATTTAGTCATTTTTATTTGTTGAACTTAATATACTGGAGTGCATCTCCTAAGGATAAAGCCATTCTTTCACACAACTACAATACTACCAACACACTTAAAACTTACATTAATTCAATAATACCTGATGTATAGTACATATTTAATGTTTTCCAAACTGTCTTTTGTAGGTGATTCACCTCTTCCACAGTGGTCCAGGATAAGGTTTAGGTCTGTACATTGCTTTTGTTATTTATACCTTTTTAGTCTGTAGAGCCGTCACCCTGTCTGTTTTTATGACACTGACTTTTATTTTTTATAGAAATATACATTTTGTATTTATTTGACTTGTTTTCTCATGATTATATTTAGATTTAGGTTAGACATTTTTGACAAGAATACTACATTGGTGACATTGTGTACATCTTATTGAGTGCCATCAGGAGGCACATGACATATTGTTCAAGTATTGGTGATGCTCAGTTTGAGCACTGAGTGATTAAGGTGGTGATCACATAAACTCTTCATTATAAAGGTACATTTCTTCCCTTTTCAATGAATAAGTAATATACTGGATAATATTTTTTGACCATCTCAGTATAATGCTTCCAACAATTTTATCCAAAGCTCTTAGCATCCATTGATGATCTTTAGTTATTACTTCAGAAGTTACCAAATGATGATTTTCTAATTCTATCATTTCTTCTACACTTCCTAGAGCAAATATTCTTTTAAAATAGCTCAAATTCTCTCTTTTTTGAATAACACTACAAATTCATCAGTTTTATTTTATTTTATTAAATGTGTTATAATCCATTATTGGCGTCATTATTTTGTTGAGGTTAAAATTTTCACATATTTGATCAGTAGGACAATGCCTCATCCTGGCTCCTTTGTACTTTCAGCACGACCTCATTAGTCTTTGAGCACATCCTGTGCTATGTCGGATTCAGGTTCACTTAGTACGTTGGCTGCTATAGACCTGGAGTCATTTCTTCAAGGATCCTGGTCTTTTTAGTGGGGAACGGTATTTAGACACCAAGATCTAGGTTCCAGCTGTGCTCATTGCCATAGAGTGCATTGCCCCTAGGTTCTAGGGGCTCCAGAGCACATCTGAGTATTAGAGTGAAAATTTAACTCTCACCCAACCCCATAACTGTATAATTCATTAGGCTTATTCCAATTACTCATACAGGAATCAGAGTGGCATTTAAAATGTAAATTAGATCATATCACTTTCCTTGCTTAAAATCATCACATAATAAACTTCAGCTACATTGGTCTTTAGTCAATTCCTCTTATGCAGTAGTCTCTGGGGGTGTTCAAGAAAGTCCATTAAAAAAAAAACACCTTATCCTTTAAAACTTTCAAATTTTTGTGTCTATTTTATAATGTACACAATATATCAATACAGTAGCATATACACAATAAAAATAACTAAATAAATATAATTGGAGTTATTTCACCAAATTTTTTTTTTTTTTTATAAATTTTTTTTTTCTTTTAGATTTTATTTATTTATCTTCAGAGGGGAAGGGAAGGAGAGAGGGAGAGAAACATCAATGTGCGGTTGCCTCTTGTATGTCCCCTGCCGGGAACTGGCCTGGCAACCCAGGCATGTGCCCTGACTGGGAATCGAACCGCAATCCTTCGGTTCGCAGGCCCGCGCTCAATCCACTGAGCTACACCAGCCAGGGCTCACCAAATTTTTTTAAATTGATGAGATACCTGATCAATTTGCAAACCACTGTTCTAATCCTGAATTTCTTACTGGGGACTTTGGATCATGCTGTTTCCTCTGCCTGGAGCAGTCTTTACCTCACTTCTTGCCTGGACCATTTCTACTTTTATTTATTTTTTTCCCATTTTTAATTAAAAAAAAATAATTGTTGTTCAAGTACAGTTTTCTGCCCTTTACCCCAGCCCAGCCCACCCCGCCCAGCTCTCCTCACCTCCCTCCCATCTCCACCCTTTCTCGTTTTTGTCCATGTGTACTTTATACTAGTTCCTGTAAACTCTTTCCCCTTCCCCTGAAATTCCCTCCCGTCTCCCCTCTCATCACTGTCAGCCTGTTCTCAATATCAGTGTCTTTGGTTATATTTTGCTTGTTTGTTTGTTTTGTTGATCAGGTTCCTGTTAAAGGTGAGGTCATATGGTATTCATCTTTCCATTTCTACTTTTATTTATTTGTGTAAATATCTCTTCCTCAAAGAAGTCTTCCTTGACATTCTCAGTCTAAATTATTCTCTATGTTACTCTCTCCCACAGCATTGTTTCTTATCTTTTCATGAACTTGTAACAATTTATACTTATCTATTTATTTGGTTAATTCTGGCTGCCCTATAAAACTGTAAATACTATGACTGTGTGGGCCATTCCATTTTATTTCTGCATTGTGTAAGCAATCACCTCCTAGAAATATGATTTTCAACCAGTGTGCTGAAAAAATTTTGAAAACATACTACCTGACTATTTAGTTAGGAGTGAGTTCTTTTCCCTTAGATTGTCAAATAAAACAAATGACAACAGCCAGCACAACAATAGCTGTCCACTGTGAATGAATGAAAATTATACCTATTTTTGTGTTAGATCAGCAAAAATATATTTTTGTGTGCCATAGAATTTTAGTAATTAATTTATATGTGCCATGAATTGAAAAAGGTTGAAATTTGCTGAACTAGAACAGTGACTAGCACATAGTATTACTTAATATGTATTGATTAAATAAATATTTGTTAGAATAAAGAGAAATAAGAAAGAGAAGAGAATAGAAAATACAATTTGGTCCATTGTTAAAATATCTAATGAACATTTAATTATTTTGTGTGCTATTAATTTGCAAATTTCTGTCAAATATGAAGGAATTGGTTGGTAGACTGGTAGACTGAATAAAAGAACAAAAGCTATTAACAAGAATTGTAATGGAGAGGGTTACTTCAGAAATCTTAAGAACCTTTTTAGTGGGGAGGGGGAGGGAGGAGAATGGGGAAAAAGATACAAGGACTAAGAAGCATAAATGGTAGGTACAAAATAGACAGAGGAAGGTTAAGAATAGTATGGAACATGGAGAAGCCAAAGAACTTGTATGTATGGCCCATGAACATGAACTAAGGTAGGGGAATGGTGGTGGAAGGGGTGGTGCAGGGTGGAGGGGAATAAATGGGAGAAAAAAAGGGACAACTGTAATAGCATAATCAATTAAATATATATTAAAAGTAAAAGTTAAAAAAAGAACATTTTGAGGTAAAATGATTAATTGGAATCTAGCAGAGGTCAGATTGAACATTCTGTTCTTGAGCAGGCCAACTGGAGTATCAAAGAAAATAATACATGCATTCCAGAAAATCTTGAGAGTTTAGCCATGAATTATGCATAGCAGACTATCTATATGTCTGACTATCCTTCCATTAATATTTGGTCTTACTCAGGCTAGATCTGTGTAACTTCCCTCGGGGAAATTTCTGGGTAATTTGAGTAGAGACCCAGCTTTAGAGCTTCTTGTCCCTCTCAAATGCCTTCTTTTGTTTGTCTTTGGTTTCTGTGAGGTTGAACAGTAATGAGTACTTCATTGTACATGCAAAAAGAGCTGTGTGTTAATTAGCTCTTCTTTAGAGGGGTTAGGTGACAACTGGCAAATTGAACTTAGCAAAACTAAATAAAATTTTCTTCTGTACGTATTCAATTGCTAGTAGTACTAGTAGTACTGTCATGGGTAGGGGAGCTATCTCTGCAGGAGACATTTGCTCTGAAAGTAGTAAAATGTGAAGAGGCCATTTTGAGAAGATTTTATCTGAGAAACCTAGAATTTATATTTAAGCCCCTAAATTGTGTCTCTGAATTTCTTGTTTTGTGTACAATTTGAATATGCAGAAGTGAAGTTACATTTCTTGAGGTCCGGATCATCAATGGAAGAAATAAAATGAGGTAAAGAGGGAAAGATTCTATAAGCTCTTACTCCAGGAACCTCCATTTAAAATGAGGTGAAACTTTATTAAAATGAATACCTGTGTCAGTTTAGTTAACATGGAGAAAGGGAAAACATGTTATTTAAGGCTTCATGCGTCCACCGTGGTGTGTGGGGTGGGATAGGAAAGCCTGTTTCCCGCCCCTTTGCATGTTGATTTTGAGTCCCTAAGTGCTGCAGGAATTTTTTTTTATGAACTAGTTGGACTATACCACACTTTCCCCACCATCCTTTCTCTTCTTACCTTTCTTTAGCTCTAATCACATTAAGTGTAGGTTCCCTTTAAATCTCAGCTGAGGTGAGTGTTACAATTTTTTTATATGTAAAATTTAAAAATACTAGGTGTTTTTTTCAATAGTGGGCAAGTTTGGATGCTTTTAACATCCTTTAGTATTAATATGATTAAAATCAGTTTTTATTTTTCCTTTTCATTTTTCCTAAACTATAGTAGATAATGCAATATAAAATATTTCAGCCAAAAATATTCTTCTGAGGGTTATATTTTACAACCTTCTCACTGCAAGTACAATAAATATAATTAATGACAATCATGTTTTGTGTACTATAAATTATACTTTTCATTTTGATCTTTAGTATAAAGACCAAATTGTATGACCGAATTTGTATGACAAGTTCATTTTTCATGATTATTGCTCACTTTATGCTTCCATATGAGGAACATGTATTCCTTTTCTCAATTCTGATTATCTTTTTTACTCTACAGGTAGCCTTGATAGTGCTAGAATAATCTAGAAAGAATAATATTATTTAATATAACTAAAGTTATAATTTTAGTACTATGGCTATTTTATTGAAAAGATTCATTCAGAACCTTCCTATAAGGGAAATAGATTAGGCCAATTTTGTCCTTATCATCATCATCACCCTCATCATCAAAGGTGTAAGTTTCCTCGTGCCCAGCAGAATCACATGTGACTTAAAAATTTTTTTGATTTAATGTGATCATTTTCATTTATGGCTCTAAGAATGGCCACAAGTTTAGAAACACCAATCTCTGCAATCTTTAGAAATCATGATTAAGTGGACCTAAGAACTTGATAATTGCTAATTCTAAGAGTATGTGGACACCATCAGAATCAGAACTATACCCAAGGATTCATTTCAGTCCCTGTTCTTTTGTGATAAAATTCAACTGATTAGATGTAAAAACAGACAGACACACAGCCTATGGGCTGTGTAGAGGGCGGGGAAAAATAGGTCATAGTTGTTCATATGGAAAATAATATAATAATTAATAAATAATAATACAAGAATGAATTCTGTGTTTTGTGTACTCGCAACTGTAAACCTACTTTTGCCCCTCCCTGCATTATCGGCAGAGATGTTCTGGTAGGCCTGCCTTATTTTGCTTTGTTTTATGTGTTAACCAACATCAAAAAGGATATTTTACCTGGAAATGGGGATTCCTGGTTCCTTTAGAAAAATCAGAATCCTTACACCCCCAGGATTCCTTTCCTACAAGGCAACCTGCGTCTGCGTAGTAATGCAGATGGTCTCAGTTTTCTGTAGTACCTACCCCTCACTCAAGTACAGCCTACATATTTATACTGCTCAAGTCACACATTTTGCCTTGCTGACCCCTACAGGCACTCTGTTTGCAACCCTTAAGCACAAGTGTGCACTGTGGGCTACTCAGGAAACACTTGGCCTGGAAACCCAGGGCCTAGTTAGTTGTGACCGTAATGCCTCTGGGTCTCTTTCCTAATCTGTTCATTTGAGCTGAATAAACCTCTTTTCATGACCTTCTCAGAGTTGTGAACTTCGGTTGAGAAAATGTTTGTAAAAACACTTTGAAGTGCTACAAATGAAAATGCATGCTAATTATATACAGGTACAAAAATTAGATATACTTTTTCCACTAAAATTTTGAGTTTTCTCCGATGAGAATAGTATTGGGGCTGTGGAAGAAACAAATAGAAAATGGGAAAATGTCCCTGGTCTGAAGCAAAAATATTCTACTTCGTAGGCAGCTGGTGTCATGGGAAGAGCCTGACCTTGAGGTGGAAGAGCTGCACAGGAACCCCGGAAGCTGTGTGGAAGCTGTGCATAAGTCATTGCACTCCCCGAACTTCACTTCTTCCTCTGTAAAACATGGAAAACAGACCTGCCCTCTAAATTCACAGGACTGTGGGCAGGATTAAATGAAATAAAATAAGTGAAAGTAATGAATAAACTGTGAGACATTATTCTAATCTATGTAATATTTCATATTAGTGATGAAATATGAACACAAATCAAGCATATACACCTAATATTTACACACCTCAAGAGTTTGAAGAGATGACAGCAGTTTTGAATTAAATCAGAAATATCTTTTTGGAAGAGGAAAATTTTGACTGAGTCATTTTTGGTCTAAGTCTGAGAATGGGCCTATTTTGCTAATTAAAATAAGCTTTTTAATTTGTGTTTCACCCCTTTGTTGTGACAGGAATTGGGCATTTCACATGTTCTTCAGATTACTTACTTCCATGTAATACATATATAAAGTTAAATTAAGAAAGAGTGCAAAAATAATTTGCAATGATTTTGTAACTAAAAATTCTCAGGACATTTATTAGAGCTGGCAGAAATCTTTGAGATGACTGTTTACAAACCAGAAAACAGAAGAACAGAGGACTGTAAGTGCCTTGTGCAAATTTTCAGAGCTATGAGGTTTCAGGGCCAACAGTCAAACCTAGGCATATGGATGCCAGGGTTCTTTCTGCTGCACCACACTGAAGCTGGGGCAACTTCAGGCTAATAATAATGAATTGAAACACTGGGTGTATTTTTTAATAGATTTTATTTATTTATTTTTAGAGGAGAAGGGAGGGAGAAAGAGAGGGAGAGAAACATGATGAGAGAGAGAAACATCAACTGGTTGATTAACTGCCCCTCCTACAACCACCCCGCCCCGCCCCTCCACAGGGAACCTGCAAACCAGGCATGTGCCCTGAATGGGAATTGAACTGGAGACCTGTCACTTTGTGAGGCAAGCCAACCAATTGGGTCCACCCATCAGGGCAGTCACTGGATATTTAGATAATTTAGATTGGGTTGGGAACAATGTAGAGGAGGAAAGGAGAAGTGTTAATAAGATCTCTACAAAGTAAAAAGTGAGTTTTGGGGAAACTTCAGCTCCTGTAAAGAAAAAAAGATTTTGAATCCTCTCCCACACGGGTGATCCCCTTCCCACCCTATTTCTTCTGCCTTTTTTTAAACGTCCAAGTTACCACCTTTCCATTCTCAGACGTGCCTCTTTTTTTTTTTTCATATTTTTTCCATAACATATTTTCTTGTTGACACTATTACAGAGGTCCCCTCTACCAAGGCCCTATTTGCCTGCCTCCACCCAGCCTCTGTCCCCCTCCTCTTCCTCTGGCCACCACCACGTGGTTGTCTGTGTCATATATGTTTTGCATGCCATCGCAATTCTGGGACACTGGTGAGATTCCGTCCCTGAACAGCACGCTAGAGTAGGACAGCTCCTTCTGGAAAATGAAAACTTTCTGAACCCCCAGTCAGAACGAGAAAGAATGCGGCCACTGGAACAGATTCTACTGGAGGCCAAGAAAACACTTCTCTCCCTCCCGATTTCCCCAACATATGAGAAGAGCGTGAACCTTCTTTTCTATTTTCCCACCCCCAAGGGAACTGTCCTGAGTCCTCGCTATAAGGAAGTTTAGGACCTGAACTAGGTCATCCATCCAGGTGTCTGGTGGTGGGCTGCCTCTGGAATTTAATTTTTCTCCTCCCCACTAACCTTCAGTTTCCCTTGTCCCTCTTCCCTTCGTGGTTTGAGAGGGACAGAGACGTTGTGCCTGGGGCTCATCGCCCACTTGGAATTCGGGTTCCATGCTCCGGAGAAGGCTCTTTGGGGAGGACGATGAAGGGGCCGGGTGGCGAGTGGTGGTGGCTGTTCTCTTTCAATTGGCTAGAGTTCTCGTTGGCTATGGAGACCGGGTGCCCTTCTTGGGCCCACCCCACGTCCCACATCGTGTCTTGATGACTGGGAAGGGGCTTCGGAAACCAGGGGGCAGGCAAGCAAGCAAGCAGGGAACGGGCTCTACCAAAGTCGGGCTGCTTGGCTTTCCCCTCCCTGGTCACACAGATGGTCGTGAGTTCCTCGCTTTCCCCAGCAGCACCCCGGCTGCCACAGCCACTGTCGCCTTCCCCAGCAGCGACTGCTGGATGACGGCGCTGTCGCCGGTTGGATTGGAGCTGGCGGCTCAGACGGGACACCGGGGGTGGAGGAGTGGGGGAGGGAGGGTGTGGGAGAGGGGGAGGTCAGCTCTGGGCGGGCGCTCCGGGGACCCAGCGCTGCCCCCTCCAGCACCAGGAGCAGCACAGCAGCATCAACAGCCGCAGCCACAGCAGCCACAGCAGCGGTGAGCGAGGCTGGAAGCGCGGCGCAGCCGAGAGCAGAGGGCGGCGGTGCCCGCCCTAGTCGAGCCGAGCCGAGCCTAGCGCGCAGCCGGACCGCCGCTGCTGCTGCCTGGCAGATGCCATCACAGCAACAAAGAGCTCGCTGAGCTGAGAGCCTCGGCGAGAGCTCGCTTGGAAGGCACGGCACTGGTTCCAGGAGCGGGGCTGCAGCCTCAGGAAGCTCGCGAGGGGTCTGGGGGAGGAGTGGGGACAGAAGATGGCCAAGAAGAGAAAGCCCCCCAGCATCAAGGGTGAGTTCCGCTCCATTCCCACCTGGTCCCATCCTACCTCCCACCCGTGGTGCGCCTCTCTGGTCAGCCTGTTTACATACAGATGCAACCAAGTGGAAGGCTGCCTGCCGGGGAAGAGTTTGCCTTTTCCGGGAGATGGAGGGACCCCAACACTGCTTCACCTGCTTTGCCTCTGGGAAGACTCTGACAGGAGTTGGTCTCCTTTTTGTAACCTGGGAAAACCTGGGGACTCTGTTTCTCACCCCACCCCTTTTCTACTCAATGAGCTTGGGTATCTGTTGCACCTTCCTCCCTTAGAGTAGTGAGGGTAGTGGGAAGTGACTCTTGGCTGCTAGAGTCGCATCCTTTTTCAGAATAAGGCCGTGTGTGTGTGTGTGTGTGTGTGTGAGAGAGAGAGAGAGAGAGAGAGAGAGAGAGAGAGAGAGAGAGAGAGAGAGAGAGAGAGAGAGAGAGAGAGGGAGAGAGAGATTTTTGTGGTCACTTCTTACATTCCCTCTCCCAACCTCCTCCTCCCATTCCTTACCTCCCCTGGGGTAACTAGTTTTGCATCCATTTTCCAACCTCCATCCTCTGCAGGAGATAGGAGGTGTCTTGCTTTCCTTCCCCACCACGGTCAAGGGGACTTCCTACCAGCCAGGTCCTCGCAGGTTATTTCCTTTCATCCCTTTACCCGACTGCCCAGGCGGGCAGTGACTCCAGCTGAGCAATCCCCCTGTTGCTCCTTTGGAACCACAGCTTCCAAAGTTGCAAAGTTTGGGGGTGGGGTGGAATGGAGTGGGGAAACACAATGAAGAGCTTGTGGCTGGGATGACTTGAGGCATCTCGGCATGATCTAGGCTGAACTTGGGAGGGAGCCTCCTAGGCAGCTTTCAGTCAGGGGGCGTCGCCGGGACTCCCAAAACTCTGCTCCGGGAGCAGGTCCCCGGCACCCGCAGAAGCGCTGACTCGCAGAGGTTGCTGATCGCCCGCTCCCTGGCTCTCTGAGCTCTCCAGTTCTCGCTGGGGAACCAGCAGTGGCCACTTGGTGTCCGCAGCACTGCGGAGAGGGAAGTCAGCTCCACACCATGCATGGTCAGGAAGCCTGTGCATAGGGAAACCGGACCTGAGCATTGTTCGGAGGAGAAAGCGGCAGCATTTGAAGTTGGATTTCGACCCAATGGGCCTAAACGCCCAGGAGGCGGAGACTGCGCCTTTAGCTTATATGAAATAGGACCAGGACTCAGAGATGGGAGGGTAGATTGAATGTATGGGCTTGGTTCACAGCAGCATGCTTGGCTTAAGCATGCTTCTTGCTTTTTCCCCTTAAGTCTTGCTTGTGGGGGCTTAGCTGCACTCTAGAGGTCACTAGGGGGACACAACTTTATCTTGGTGTTTCAGCTTGCTTTTTAATTTCTCTGGAGTACTCACTTCACTTATTGGAAAGGATTTAAAACCACGATCCTTAATCTTTTGGAAGGCATTACTACAAACACCCGGGATCTTCTGATTGAAACTGTAATATGTGTATAATAATTTTATTGCAGTGTATTTCCTTTAAAACATTACAGATCCTGCAAAATAGAAGAGGCCTTAAAGACGTGATTTCCCCCCTCCAAAATGAATTAGTACATGCTTATAGGGTAGATGACTAAAGAATGAGAATACATTGATCTACAAACAGTTTCCTTATGATAATATCAAA
The DNA here is from genome assembly GCA_039655065.1 of Glossophaga mutica. Lineage (NCBI taxonomy): Eukaryota > Metazoa > Chordata > Mammalia > Chiroptera > Phyllostomidae > Glossophaga > Glossophaga mutica. The sequence continues at coordinate 55,422,246 of CM077307.1, read as the reverse complement.
GACTTAATCTGAACCCAGTTTGACAAGGTGCATTAGCTGCACTTTTAGTTCTTCGTTTTTTATGGAACCATATGGCACGATGAGGAAAACAGAAGGACTGGTTTTCAGCATTGCTGATGCGGCTGTCCATTGGCAGTAATACATTTCATACCCACCGCAAACCTTGCAGATTGTAAATGGTCCATGAAGAGTGGAAAAACATTTAGAGTTTTACAGTACATGTAGCTAGAGACAATCTTACCCTTGATATTAATCTTGTCAAAGCACAAAAAGATGTGAATGAGACCAAATTAATGAGAAGTGAACTCTATTATGAGGTTTGATGAAAAGACATCCTTTTTCACTCCCCCCCCCATAAAAAAACACCAAGAACTTTTTGTTTTATATGCCAAGATAAGATTGTGTGTATTTTCTTAAATTTGATAGTGAAATAATTGAAGAATAATGATTAGTAGAGTTTTGTCATTTGTATTCATGTTCCCCTGGAAAAATTAATGACCAAGTTTTCCTAGGACATGTGGTCTCAAGAAATTTTATTGTAGTTCTTTAAAAATAATGCTTTCTCATGCTACATGTTTTTCTTAAAGGGGAAGTTATTTAGCTCTTCTTGACTTGTGTTTATATCTCTCCTTCCTCATGTTAAGTTCCTTTCTTTCCTTTTTTTGTTACCAGTTTCTCTAATTTTTCATAGAAGAAATGATACTTTTTTTTCCAACCCTTGGAGTTTCACTTTAGCAAAGTAGGATTAACTGATATTCTACAGATAACAAAAGCAAACCTAGGAAGCTGTAACCCATCTATTTGCCTCAATTTTGCCTTTTTAAGAGGAGAGCTCTACAAGAGCATCTGACCACAAGCTTGCTGAACTACTTTCAGACATCTGCTTCCAAGCTACAACCAACTAAACCAGAATTGCCTGATAGAAACCCAAATGCTCAATTTCTAGGCTTTTTGGGTTTTTTTTGGGGGGGGCAGGATGCTGGGGTGAGCTTTGCTGAATAATAAGCTATAGGTTTAAAAGTACCTTTCACGCTGTGTTGGTTACTGTCTTCTGAGATCTGCTTCTCTGGTTAGCTACATTGCATGTGGGGAGAGATCATTTGTTGGATCACATGACAGGCAAGTTGCTCATTGGCTTCTGAAGTTCTAGCAGTAGAGACCACATATCTAGAACGGCTAGAAACTGGCAAAAGGGAAATTCAGTTTCTTAACACGAACAGAAGATTAAATGAGTTGGCAGTGTTTCTCAAAGGCTACTAGCATTTATTTGTGATGACCTCATCAAAGGACAGCTTTTCAAAAAGGCAAATAGAATATTTGCCAATCCAATATTTATGCTTTCATGAAAAATACTGCAGTACATGATCAATAAAAGTCTTATAAACATGTTAACTACATTAGTTAAAATGATATTAACATCTTCCCTCCTCATTTTTCCAATATTACTACAAGAAGAATGTTTTGCTTAATTAGTTACATTTAAAAGTTAATTTATGCCTGGGTCATCTATTTATGAATTTATTTAGCACATTTATTGAGCACTGAATAGGTTCCAGGTATTATGCAAGACACAGAATGCAGTGATGAATTCAATGAAGAGTATGTTAGGAGGGGTCCTGGGAAGAGCAGGTAAACAAATACATGAGTAAGGAAATCTTACAATGATTAATACCATGAATAAAATAAGATGTTGTGCTAGAAAGTGATTGTGAGGTTACTTTAGATTGTTTGAAGAGGTGACATTTGAACTGGGTACCAAATGATGAAGAGTAATTTGCATGTCAAAAACTGGAACTTAGCACTACAGGCCTTAAGGCAGGAATGAGGTTGCAGCTTGGCCTGTTCAAGTGTAGAAGGAAGACAGACCTGTTTGCCTGAACTGTAGTGTGTGAGGTAGAGACAGGTTGGCAGAGGCCAGATCTTTTTGACCCTAAACAAGAGTGTAAATTTTATTTAATTTAATTTTGATTATATCTTTTCTATTACCATTCAGTCCCCTCATACTTCCTGTCCCCCACAATCACCGCACTGTTGTCCACATCCATGAGTCCTTTTTCTTTTTTGCTCAACCCCTCCACCCCTAACCTTCCCCACACCCCTTAGCTGTCATCTGGCTCTCTACCTATGAGTCTGTCTCTATTTTGTTTATTAGTTCAGTCTGTTCATTAGATGCTACATATGAGTGAAATCAGATGGGATTTGTCTTTCTCTGACTGGCTTATTTCACTTAGCATAATGTTCTCCAGGTCCACCCATGCTGTGGCAAAGGGCAACATTCTCTTGTTTTTTTAAGGTTGAGTAGTAATGCATTGTGCAAATGTCCCATAGTTGTTTTATCCACTCACCTGCTGATGGAAACTTGGGCTGCTTCCATACCCTTTGCACTGCTGGTGGGAATGTAGACTCGTGCAGCCACTGTGGAAAGCAGTGTGGAGAAACCTCAAAAAATTAAAAATGAATCTGCCTTTTGAACCAGCAATCCCACTTCTGAGAATATATCTGAAGGAACCTAAAACACTAGAAAGGATATATGCACCTCTATCTTCATTGTAACATTATTTACAATAGCCAAGAATGGAAGCAGCCCAAGTGTCCATTAATAGGAGTGGATAAAACAACTATAGGACATTTACACAACAGAATACTACTTGACAGTAAAAAAGAGTGTACATTTTATTTTAAATGCAGCAGGAAGCTGACTGAATACTCGTTAGATGTTTGGGTTTGCATTCCTATCTTTAAGGTTAATTTCAGGGGGAGAAGCTATTCTATATCAATTCCCTAAGCTAAGTAGAGCTATCCAATGTACTTCACTTTTCTAAAAGGTCCAGTTATACTCAGGTATCACCTGTTAGGTTCACCAGAATACCTACAATATTTTGGGCTGTAATGCTGATAGTATTTGTAGGAATATGCTTAAAAAAATCGTAAAGAAATTTTACAATGATTAAGACTAATTCAACATTATAGTAAAGATTATTAGGTTAGTCCCCACCTAGCAAGCAAGTTAGTCCTAGGAAAAACATATTGTAATATTAAAAGAGAGGATTATAAAGAGTCTGAAACACTACTGAACAGTAGGCAAAATGCAGAAGGCGGCGTGACGGGTTCCTGGCTAATGAAAAGGGGTCCATGAGAGAAGAGTGATGTTGGGAAAGGGGACATGGGAAAGGCTCTAAGACAACATTAGCCCGTTCATGATTTTGCCAAGAGAAGCAGAAGCCTGATGTGAGAGTGTTCCAAGAGAAATGCCCTAGTCCAAGCACAAGGGAAGTTCAAATCAGGGTACCTTTATTAGGGTACCTCTGTGAAGCATAACAATAAAAACACATAGGTATTTTAAAAATGTCTTTGATTTTACTTAATCATTATTAGGTTGCTCTTATGGATTACAAACCCCACAGATGAAAAAACATGAAAAAATTTAATGATGAGAACTGCCATTTGTTGGATGCAGCTGCCTCACTGCTAGTTAGCAGGGAAATTATGCTTTGGGGTCTCTGATCTTACTGTTGGTGGGGGGAGGGTAAGTGAGGTCTGTTGGATGATTTCCTGCTCCCTGAATTTTGTGACTGGAAAGTATCATGATATTTAGGAAAGATAAAAAGAATAATTATTTTTAAAGCTTTCCACTGCCTTCTCTAACCTTCAAACTACTTCTTTGCCAAGGATTAACAATAAAAAATATGAAAAATTTTTGTGGCTTCAGGGCTTTGCTCAGTCACCCCTTCCCTTTCCTTGAACTGCAAGGTTCTTTTTTGAGGCTAGCAAAGGTGGTGATACCTCAGGAATTATGTAACCAAGACCAGATCTAGCCCTTAGTGATACTGTAACACAATGTGTTTATGACATCAGCTTTTTTCAGTACTGAGAGTCATAGTATGTTAGAGTTGAAAGGAAAGCGCAGTGTTGGTAGAGTTATTGGGGAAATGACACAGTAAGAGGTGAGCAATGCTGCTAAATATGAATAGTATGTCTATAAGGAACTTGGTTAAGTTTGTTATTGACATATAACAGATAGATATGTATTCTATATAAGCCAGATATATATAACAGGTAGATATATATTCTATATAAGTCAGGTATATCTTTTTTAAAAAATATATTACATGTTTATTTTTAGAGAAAGGGGAAGGGAGGGAGAAAGAGAGGGAGAGACCCATTGATGTGAGATAGATACATTGCTCAGATGCCCCCTGCATGACCCCAACTGGGAAACTGGCCCACAAGCCAGGCATGTGCCCTGTGAATTGAACCAGTGACCTTTTGGTTTGCAGGCTGGCACTCAATTCACTGAGCCATACCAGCCAGGGCTGTATATACTTTTTAAAAACATTTGTTATCTCTTATTGATTCTAGAGGAAGGGGAAGGGAGGGAGAAAGAGGAAGAGAAACATCAATGTGAGAGAGAAACATTGAGTGTTTGCCTCTTGCACATGGCCCAACTGGGGACTGAACCTGCAACCCAGGCAGTACCCTGATTGGGAATCAAACCCATGACCTTTTGGTTTGCAGGACAAAGCCCAACCAACTGAGACACACCAGCTAACATGGATGTATCTTGATTATATAACACATAAAATTTAAGTGAATATATATGTGTATATATATTGATGTATATAAAACAGAGCTCATTTCCCAATTCATATTCATTCTTCACTGTTTATATATGAGAATGTGGTAATATCTGCATTTTACATGTGAGGAAATTGAGACTCAAAGACATTAAGTGCTTTCTTGGGGTCTAAGAGTAAATTATGTACTGTGGGTAGAGGCGTAACCAAAGCCCTGTGACTCTTTTTCCTTTGTCCACACCCAGTCTTTTAATATCTGCTGACTTTCCTCCAGGTGCATCAGGTCTAACACACTAGGGTTAGACTTTTTCCCCCCTGCGAAATCAAGAGGAGGATATATCTTATACTTTCCTCAGAAGTGTCACAACTTTATTGTTTGTGATCTACTTTTAAAATTAGAAATACATTGCTAAGAAAAAGTAGGCTAACTGCTCACAGATGTGAAGGTGATAATGTATAGAGGTTTTAGAGCTCTCTAGAGATGAGGAGGCAAGGCAAGGTGAACAAATGTTCTCACCTTTTGAAGTGGTGTAAGCAGGAAAAGATGCATCTGGGTCACCTCTGAGGTGGGTTGAGATTATTTTGCTATTCTTGTGGGAAGCAATTTGACTGCTGTGGTAGCCAGCCTTCAAGATGGCCTCAATGTTCTTACTACTGGCATTCACACCCCTACACACCGGTATTCACATCCCTCCCGCACTGGATCTGGGCTGACCTGTGTGGCCAGTAGGCTACAGTAGAAGGCTACATTGTACATAAAGGCATGGTGGCTTCCGCTCTGCTCTTGTATATCTTTGCTCTCTTATATTGCTTACTTTGGGGAACACCAGCTGCCATGTTGTGAAAACACTCAAGCATTCCGCTGGAGAGGCTCGTGTGGGAAGCAACTGAGGCCTTCTGCTAACAGCTAAAACCAGCTTGCCAACCATGTGAATGATTGGCCTTGGAAACAAATCCTCCAGAGCAGTCACGCCTTCAGCTGTCTGTAGCTAACATCTGACTGAACCTCAGGAGAACCCTTGACCCAGAACTGCCCAGCTGAGCTGCATCTGGTTTGCTGTATCGCAGAAACTTGAGAGATACTAAATGCCTACTCTTGTCTTAAGCCACTAAATTTCGGGGTAATATGTGGCAATACACCTGGGATTCGTTGTTTTTGCACCTCTATTTTGGGATGTAGGGAACGTCTCACTCTGTGTAAGGGTTAGGGGAGATGTTGTGTGTGTGCAAGAGTTTTTTTAAGACCTTTCACCATAGGGGTTAATTTACTTATTTTGTACAATTACTCTAGGATTTCCTCTTCCCATTGACTCCCAAGAGTAAAAGGAACACTGTAATTCACTGTAATTAATGCCAATCTTCATTACAAATCTCAGCATTGAGCTTGAACCCTAATCCTATTCCCTACTTTAGATAGTTAGGCTAACAACCTGAAGTTCTCTTTTCCTGTTTCCTTGAATTCCTTTCAGCAGCTTGTTTCCTCCCCCAGTTTTTGAGTTTCATTCCTAGTTCCTTTGGTTTATTTAGCTTAGAAGATACCTCCAATTAGATACCCCACCAAAATAAAAATCAGAGTGATAAAGAGAATGCAAAAATCCTAAAATCCCTCAACAGCCCAAAACTTCACAGCCCACCAGACTGAAAAGAGGAAGTCCCTTAAAACCTAAAATCTTCAGTAAAAACCTCTCCTACTATATTAGCTACTCTTTTCTATGAAAGAATACCTTCCCCCTCCTAGCCCTCTGAGTCCTCTGATGTATAACCAGAACAGTGAGAAATAAGATAAAAAAATGGAGAAGGCTGCTATCCCTTCTACTTTAGGATGGCATATTAGTTCACTTTATTTTACTTATTCATTTATTTTTTTTATTCTTTTGAAAACTATTCACTGGACATTTACTCTGCGCTTGGCACTACTCTAAGTGTACTTGGGGTACATCAGAGAGCAAACTAAACCTTTGTGAAGTTTATATTCTAGATAGGAAAGACAGGTAATGAATAATAAATATAACACATAGATTGTTGATGTTAAAAATTGAAGGGTGCTGCCTTGGTTGATGTGGCTCAGAGGATTGGGCACTGGACTGCAAAGCAAAGAGTCGCCAGTTCGATTTCCAGTCAGGGCACATACCTGGGTTGTGGGCCAGGTCCCCAGTAGTGGGGCACGTGAAAGGCAACAAAAATTGATGTTTCTCTCCTTCTCTATCTCCCTCCCTTCCCCTCTCTCTAAAAGTAAATTTAAAAAATCTTTAAAAATATTGAAGAGTGCTGTAAGGAAAAGGAAAAAAAGTATACAAAGGGGAATTAAAGTGCTGGCAATTGGATAAGGGGGAGTTCCAGCTATAAGTATTAATAAGTTAGTTACTATAGATCTAATTGAAAAGATAATATTAAAAGAGGTGATGTATTTATCACAGAAGGGGAAGAAGCTTCTAGAAAAAGGGAAGAACCAGGGCAAAGGCCCTAAGGTGAGGGTATATCTGACATGTTTGTTGAACAGAAAGGAGGCTGAGTGGAATTAATAAGGAGACTAGAAATAGGAAAAGGGGTCAGAAAGATGAGGGAAGACCAGATCAGGTTAGAACCTTTAAGTAATTTTAAGGACGTTGGCTTTAATCCTGAGTGGAATAGGTAGTACTGCAGGTTTTGAACAGAGGAATAATATAATCTGATTTACATTTTAAAAGACTTGCTATTGCTACTGTGTTGGGAATATCCTAAAGGGGCAAGAAGAAAAGCTGAAAGAGCAGTAAACGAGTCTTCTGCAGTATTTCAGTTGAGAGATCATGGTGGCATCTGTTGGAGCAGTAGCAGTGGAGTACGTGAGACCTGGAAGAATACTGAATATATTTTGAAGGTGGAGCTACTAGAGTTTCTTGAACTAATAGGATGCAGAGCGTGAGCAAAAGAAGAGTCACGAATGACTCTAGTTTTGGCCTGAACAACCATTAGAATGGAGTTGCCATCAACTACTTTTGAGAAATTGTGGATGGGGAAAGTTTAGGGGGAAGGATTGGGAGTTCACATTTGTGTATGTTTGAAATATCTACTTGATATTCAAGTGGAGATGACAGTAGGAAGTTGGATAGATGAGTCTGGAGTCTGGGACAGAGGGCTGGGCTGATGATGTGAATCTGGGCATCCCTGGCGCATAGCTGGTATTTAAAACCATAGACTGGATGACTCACTGGGAAATGAGTGCAGTCTGCGATAAATGATCTGAGCCCAGGATTACTGCATTATTACAAGGAAGGAGAAAAGATGAGGAAACCTGTACAGGAGGTTGAGAGAGAAGAATGGCAAATAAAGAGGAAATCAAGAGGTTGTTGGGTCCTGGATCCAAGGGAGAAAGTATTTCAGGGAGGAGAGAAGAATCAACTGTGTCAAATGCTGCTGATAGTGAAGATGAGGACAACCAAGAAAGGACAACAGGGTTTATAAATGTGATGATCACTGGAGACCTTGCTGAGGGTGGTTTTAGTGTGATGGTGATAGTGGTGGCCTGACTGCAGTAGGTTAACAAAGAACGGGAGAAGAATTAGAGAGGTTTGTTGCAAAGGGAGCAAAGAAATGGTGCTGCACCTGGGAGTGGGAAAAGTAGTGGAGAAAAAAAATTTTTTAACAAGGGAGAAATGGCGGGTTTTATTCCTTGTTGTCTGTTATGATTTGTTTTTCCGGGTGGTCTTTAACCTCTCTTTCACTATTTTAAATTTTAGTTGCTTTTTATGACAGTTTCATGGGAGGTAAGGAAGAATAACTGTAGAATGGCCTTACATCATTGAGTTATAAGGAAACTTCTTTTCATCTTTATTTCTTTGAATATATTATCTTTAAAAAATTAAATATAGTATTAAAAGAGGTAAATGAAGGGGCCTTCTGACAACCTATTTAATAAAATGTGCTATAATAAGAGAAAGTTGCCAGGAGAGAATAGTTTCCCAGCCATTTTCTTGCTGGCTGTAGCAGTCCATTCTCTCAGCTGGAAAGCTCACAAGGAACTAAAGAAAAACCTTAAACAATATTTAGTGTAGGGTGAGGACTAGACTAGTGGTCTTTGGCCAGAGGCAAATTTGCAGTGTGTGGAGACATTTTTGTTTGTCTTTTTGATCCCTAGTTGGTAGAGACCAAGGATGCTTCTAAACACCCTATAATGCCCAGGACAGCACCACTCTCCCCTGCACTCCCACCGCAAAGAATATCTGGTTCATTTGTCAATAGTGCTGAGGCTGACAAATTCTGGGCTAGCCCCATCATTTTCCATCCTTCCAGAGACAAACTGGGAAGCTACTTCTGAGGAAGGAATCCAAAAGATTCTGCTTTACATATCCCATTGCTCCATGTTTAGATGAGGCACAGTTTTTAAACAAATAATTAGGTTAAAAATAAAGATGTTTCTTTTCCTTTTTTTTGGCCTTGATTTTTCTTTGTCCCTCTTTATCCTTCTTTCTTCTTTTGGTTTCCAAAATATATGAATGTTTTTATAGACTTGAGTAGTTTCCCACTAGACCTGACACATTAGAGGAACATTAAAGTCAAGGTCTAAAAAAAACCTAGTTTCAGAAAACTGTACAATATCAACAATTAAAAAATACTGATTAAAAATAAAATTAAAAAATGGAAAAAAATAAAATAAAATAGTAAAAAAAATGACAACAACAAAACAAAACAAAACAAAAAAAAAACCTAGTTTCATTGAGGAAGCACATTTTCACACAGCCCATTTCTATTTTGCACCTGTCTGATGATTTTGTGAAAGAAAGAACCAAGATCAGGGTGATTTGTTAAGCTTTGGCCCTACAGTCCTTTGATGTGAAAGGGACTGTGGCCTTCCAGACATCTTTTCTGTGCCTTCTTCTGGCCATTAAGACTTCAATGCAGGACAGGTTCGAGTCACTCACTGAGTGAAAATTTTGCTGAAGGATAAAGAATTTTAAATAATTTTATAAAAAGCTGTTTAAAATGTAGGCCTTAAAAAAAACCCAATAGGTTATTTATGTAAATTTTATAATTCATTGGATTGTGTTTCAGTGTTCCAATTCAGAGACAAAAAGTAAGATTTTGAAATTGACATTAATATTTTATCAAAAGCTTATTATATCACTTCAGGTTTGCCTTACACAAAATTCAAACCTCTTTTAAGTTAGCCTATGATTTTATACATTGTATAAGTATTAGTTTAAAAACATCAAAAATCATAAAAATAAAACTGTAAAAGCTACTAGAGGACATTCATACTTCATAAATTCTAATATTAACAGTATTTTCCACTCTGAATTAAGCTCCTTTTTCTCTCCATTCTCTGTTCTAATCCTCTTATTTGTCCTTGGGTTTGGCTGCCCAAGAGTGGCATCACATTCTTTTCCCACAGCAATGATACTCAGTCTGCCAACATAACACCTTTCCTGCCCTGAAAGAATGTCTGTGACAAAAGAAGGACCATTATGTTGTTTAAAAACAAGTCTTTGGTCATAAATGCATGTGTTCAGGGATATCTTAGTTGTTTGAGATAGGGACAGACTTGAAGTTGTGAAAAATAGCTTTGCAAACCACCCCTCCCCTCATCCTTCTCAACCACTAAGAAAATCTTACATTAAAATGTATGCTCTGTAAAACTTCATGGAAACTCTGTATTGAATAATTACTGTACTTCCCACACATAAACTTTATATAGCCATCTATAGAAAGACCACAAAAGCAAAAGAAGGACATATGGTTCACACACCAAATTCTAAGCTCAAGTAGCCTTATGTTTTAACAAACTGAATTCTCACTTCCTAATTCTGAGTTAATGCCTTAGGTATGATGAAGAGTAAGCAAATTAACAGATTATACATGAATTTATATGGGCCAAGGGAGGCATATAACCTATTTAAACTCTTTTGGAAATAAACCATTTTCAAGTTTTTGGCAGCATTAAATGGTAGAAAAGTATATTAATTAGAAATAACTTAAGACTTCCAGTCAAGATGGAGGTGTAGGTAGACACACTGTGCCTCCTCCCACAACCAAAAGAAGGACAACAACAAATTTGAAAATAAAAAAACAATGAGAACTTTCAGAAAAGTCTAACTGTATGGAAGTCTGACAACCAAGGAGTTAAAGAAGAAACATTCATCCAGACCAGAGGGGCGGAGACGGGCAGCTGGGTGAAGAGGACTCACAGAAAGGCAGCACAGCTGGAGGACTGGGTGGGCAAGGTGGCAGCTAGTGGTCCCGGGAAAGTGGTGGCTGGCAGACTGGGTGGTCTCACATTTACACGCAGATAAACCAGGCAAAACTGGGGAGCGAGACAGACTACGCAACCCAGGGTCCCAGCACTGGGAAATAAAGCCTCAAAACACTGATTGAAAACACCTGTGGAGGTTGAGGTGCCGGGAGAGACTCCCAGCCTCACAGGAGAGTTCGTTGGAGAGACCCGCAGGGTCCTAGAATGTACAAAAGCCCACCCACATGGGAGTCAGCACCAGAAGGGCCCGATTTGATTGTGAGTAGTGGGGGAAGTGACTGAAAACTGGCAGAGAGCAGAGCAAGCTGCACTGTTCCCTCTCTGACCCTTCCCCCTCACATAGCAACATAGCAACATGGGTTGTCCCGCCTTGGTGAACACCTAAGGCTCCACCCTTTACTATATAACAGGCATGCCGAGACAAAAAAAAATGGCCCAAATGAAAGAACAGTTCAAAGCCCCAGAAAAAAATACAACTAAGCGACAAAGTGATAGCTAACCTGTCAGATATACAGTTCAAAACACCAGTTATCAGGATGCTCCAGGAACTCACTGGGTACTTCAACAGCATAAAAAAAGACCCAGGCAGCAATGAAGTTTGCATTATGTGAAATAAAGAAAAATCTACAGGGAACCAACAGTGACAGGAAGGAAATCAGGACTCAAATCAACAGTTTGGAGAAGAAGGAAGAAAACATTTAATGAGAACAGAATGAAGAAACAAGAATACGAAGAAGTGAGAGGCTTAGGAACCTCCAGGACATCTTGGAACATTCCAACATTCAAATCATAAGAGTGTCAGAAGGAGAAGAGGAAGAGCAAGAAACTGAAAACTTATGTCAACAAATAATAAAGGAGAACTTCCCCAATCTGGCAAAGGAAATAGACTTTCAAGAAGTCCAGGAAGCTCAGACAGTCCCAAAAAAGTTGGACCCAAAAAGGAACACACCAAGACACATCATAATTACATTAGCCAAGATTAAAATGAAGGAGAGAATCTTAAAAGCAGAAAGAGAAAAGAAGAGAGTTACCTACAAAGGAGTGCCCGTAAGACTGTTAGCTGATTTCTCCAAAGAAATCTTGCAGGCAAGAAGGGCCTGGAAAGAAGTATTCAAAGTCATGAAAGGCAAGGGCCTACATCCAAGATTGCTTTATCCAGCAAAGCTATCATTTAGAATAAAAAGAGACAAAGTACTTCCCAGACAAGGTCAAATTAAAGGAGTTCATCATCACCAAGCCCTTATTATATGAAATGTTAAAGTGACTTATCTAAGAAAAAGGAGATCAAAAATATGAACAGTAAAATGACAACAAACAACTATTAACTACTGACCCCCCCCAAAACAAAACAAAAAAAAAAAAACAAAGACAAACTAAGCAAACAGCTAGAACAGGAACAGAATCACAGAAATGGAGGGTTAACAAGGGGGGAGTTGGAGGGGGAGAGAGGGGGAAAAGGTACAGAGAATAAGTAACATAAATGGTAGGTAGAAATACACAGGGGGAGGTTAAGAATAGTATGGGAAATGTAGAAGCCAAAGAAATTATATGTACGACCCATGGATATGAGCAAAGGGGGGGAATGGTTGAGGGAGGGGGTGTGCAGGGTGGACGGGAATAAAGGCGGGGGGAATGGGACAACTGTAATAGCATAATCAATAAAATATATTTAAAAAAAGAAATAACTTTACAAGCAAGTCTTTGAGGAATTCTAATGGGTAATATTTTTAGCCAGTTGCTTACATTTAAGGGCTGGAATATCTTTTTTTTTTTAATTTTTATTTTATTATTGATCTTGTGCAGTTTTCTGTCTTTTATTCTCACCCCAACCCACCACCCCAGCCCTCCCCACCTCCCTCCCAATTCCACCCCCGCATAGTTTTTGTCCATGTGTCCTTTATACTTGTTCCTGTAAATCCTTCCCCTTTTCCCCTGAAATTCCCTCCCCTCTCCCCTCTGGTGACTTTCAGCCTGTTCTCAATTTCCATGTCTTTGGTTATATTATGCTTGTTTGTTTGTTTTGTTGATTAGCTTCCTGTTAAAGGTGATATCATATGGTATTTGTCTTTCACTGCCTGGCTTATTTTGCTTAGCATGATGCTCTCAAGTTCCATCCATGCTGTTGCAAAGGGTATGAGCTCCTTCTTTTTTTCTGCTGCATAGAATTCCATTGTGTAAATGTACCACAGTTTTTTGATCCATTCATTTACTGATGGGCATCTAGGTTGCTTCCAACACTTGGCTATTGTAAATTGTGCTGCTATAAACATAGGGGTGCATAGGTTCTTTTGGATTGGTGTTTCAGGGTTCTTAGGATATAGTCCTAGCGGTGGAATTGCTGGGTCAAAAGATATATCCATTTTTAGTTTTTTTAGAAAATTCCATACTGTTTTCCATAGTGGTTGTACCGGTCTGCGCTCCCACCAGCAGTGCACTAGTGTCCCCTTTTCTCCACAACCTCTCCAACACTTGCTGTTTGTTGCTTTGTTTATGAGGGCCATTCTGACTGGTGTCAAGTGGTATCTCATTGTGGTTTTAATTTGCATCTCTCTGATAGTTAGTGATATCGAGCATCTTTTCATGTGTCTCTGGATCCTCTGTATGTCTATGTCCTCCTTGGAGAGGTGTCTGCCCAAGTCCTTTGCCCATTTTTTAATTGGGTTGCTTGTCTTCTTAGAATGGAGTTGTGGAATAGAACAGAGAGCCCAGAAATAAACCCTAGTCTCTATAGTCAATTAATATTCGACAAAGGGGGCAGCAACATAAAATGGAGTAAAAATAGCCTCTTCAACAAGTGGTGTTGGGAGAACTGGACAGCTTCGTGCAAGAAAATGAAACTCGAGCACCAACTTACACCATACACAAAAATAAATTCAAGGTGGATAAAAGACTTAAACATAAGCCGTAACACCATTAAAGTCCTAGAAGAGAACATAGGCAGGAAAATCTCAGATATTACACGCAGCAACATTTTTACTGATATGTCCCCTAAAGCAAGGGACATAAAGGAAAGAATAAACAAATGGGATCTCATCAAAATAAAAAGCTTCTGCATGGCCAAGGAAAACAGTATTAAAATAAAAAGAGAACCGACTGTGTGGGAAAACATATTTGACAATGATACCTCAGATAAGGGTTTAATCTCCAAAATATACAAGGGCTGGAGTATCTTTTGAATGTTTAGAATTTTCATGAGTCTAGACTTCCTTTCTCTCAGTGGCCCAACTGAGTAAGGTTTTAGGCTGTATCATACACATCTGAAAACTGGGTTGTGGTATGCATTGAGGCTGAAGAACCTTGTGAAATGTTGTCATTAGGCCACTGGCTCCGGCATCATCAAGAAGTCCACCGGGATAGGAAGTGGTTAGATGGTGTTCTGGAGTAACTTCATGGGAAGGGTCTCTACTCAATGGGAGGGGTCTCTTTGAAGGATTTTCTGAACAAACATATGGTCTTTACTTTTTTAGGTATGCTAATACTTTTTCTTGGAGTCAGCCAGACCCTGAAATAGCTTTTAACCAGCTTGTGGCAAACTGGCTCCCATAGAAGTGCTTTTGGTAACTGTCTGGTACTGAGAAACTTTACATCGTATTAAGTTCAAGGGTGTTATTTTTTTTGTGTGCTGATCACTACTTTACTATGTATCTGCATTGAGTACCTGATGGAGAAGCTTCTCTGAACTGTTAACAATGGACAAGGTCATAGACCTCATTGTGTTTCCCCCATGGTAGCCAGCTAGGAAGCTCAAAACTGAGTCCAAGTCCACTTCTTGCACAAGGCTATGGGATCATAAAACATACATTTGTGGATTAACTTTGTTTATTTATATCTTTATTCTTCTTTCCCCTCATTGTCTCTATTTACATGCTTTCTTTTGTTGAATTGCATGTATTTTATAAACTACTTTAAATCTTCTTTGAAATAAGAAGAATTTAAAAGAATAATATTGGCTGAAGCTAAATTCATAGAGATAAAATAGTCTGTTCAGAGTTATAAACAAGTAATTTGAAGAGCCTGTGCTTAAAACTAGATGTAGTCCAAAACAATTTTTTCTTACATACAGTAGAGCATTGGTCAACCTAACCCAGCTTTTTATTTTCAGGTTACCATCTAGTCTTTGTTCATGTATGATTTTCCATAGTTGTGATTTTATTTAATGATATCTTTATCTCTATGTGGTTGAACAGGCTGAGAATTTGGAGTTACCGTGATCTTTTCCAGACCTCTGCCTAATGGTGATTAAATCAGTTACTACTATCAATCTGAAGAATATGATTTCCTTTACCTCCGCTGCCTTAGATATACTTCAGTGCTTATTATTTCTAACATGAATTAGAACCACCTATAGACTAACAGATCTCCTTGCATCAGTCCTAATTCACTTCTAATTTATTTTTCACACTATTGCAAATATGATATTCTTTTTAAAAAGATTTTACTTCTTTATTTTTAGAGAGAAGGGAAGGGAAAGAGAAAGAGGAGAGAAATATCAATGTGTGTTTGCTTCTCATGTGCCCCCTACTGGGGACCCAGCCCACAACCCAGGCATGTGCTCTGACTGGGAATCAAACTGGTGACCTTTTGGTTTGTAGGCCTGCACTCAATCCACTGAGCTACACCAGCCAGGGCACATATAATATTCTTAAAAAGCAAATCTGATCATTTCACATACTTGAAATCCAATAATGGCTCTCTCCATTACCTAATGAAAAGTCCAAAGCAAGGTATACAAAGCTTTCTAGGATCCAACCTATGATTGCCTTTCCTGCTTCATCTCCAACTACTTCTCATATCCATCCCAAGCTTAATGATCTCACCATTCTAATACCAGGGGTGATACACATTCTTTGATGATTCTCTGCCTTTCGATGTTGTTTTCTTTTTTCCTTCCTTCCTTCCTTCCTTCCTTCCTTCCTTCCTTCCTTCCTTCCTTCCTCCCTTGATAATGATGAAAATTCCTTTTTATTCTGCAGGCCTCAGCATAAGTGTCATGACTTTCTCTGTAGAAATTTTGCCCTCTTCCCCTAATGACAGTCCCCACACTGCCACATCCCTATATGCACAGTTAAACACTTATTTGCTGCTCTGGTTATATCTTGCACATACCTCTCTTAGTGCTCTTATATTGATTTAAAATGTTGAGTTTACTTGTCCATTTCCTTCCTGAGTCCTGCAGGTGTTCAGTCCTAGTACTGCCCTGAAGCACAAGGAACCAAAAACGTGATAGGAAATCAGTCACTGGCTTAATACCCTAGAGTCAAAACGTTACTGTAGGAACTCCTTCCCCCATTATTCTGGTGACACTATCAGGTAGTTTCAGGCCAGTCTGCTTGGTGCATGAGAGAACGGTGCCCTATTCACCAGCTAGACATGATCTGCTCTTTTCTAGGGCTGCTTCCAATCTTTCTGCACCTTCAATTAATTTTCTTGGATCAAACCTGGCTCTGCATAGGTTGTCATGTGCCTGGAATTGGATCTGAGTTTTATGGGATTGCAACAAGGGACTGCTTGCTACCTCACAGTGCCTGGGATTTTCATGTGCCTATTTGCTCTCCACTTCTCTAGGTCCCTCCACAGATACCCATTTCTAGGCTCCGAACTCCTTGAGGGTCCTCATTGTGTTTTATTTATTCTTTAATCCAAAATGTCTAGTATATTACTGGGTATATTGCAGATACTATATGAATATATTTTTGAATAAATCAAGCATATATAGTTCTCTATATTTTAAAATATTCTTAAGAGTTTTAATTTTAATGGTTCATAATATTCAGTTGCATTGCCTTAATATATCTAGCACAGTTAACTGAATTTTCTAGGTTTTCTCTGGAAATATAATGGTGTAATGAGCATTTGTGTGTATGTATTTGTGTGTATGTGTTGAGGTGTATGTGGTATGTGCTTGTATACATGTGCAGTTCCTCCAACCTTAAGGTTAATAGTAGAAGAAAGGTACTTTAACTTCATTTACTCGTGTATCGAAATTTTGATATCCTCTTTGTCAATATTTACCTATTACCACACCTCCCTGAGGTTTCACTTGCTACAGCATTTATCAAACTGTTACCTTTTGGTTCACAAGCCAGCACTCAATCCACTGAGCCACACCAGCCAAGGGCTCAAACTGTTTATTAATTGCATATATACTTGTCTTTTTTCTCTACTAGACCCTAAATTTCATCTTGTGTAAAGGTGTAGCTTTGATGGCAACTAGCACAGTGCTTACTCACACTTAGTGCTCCACAATTATTTGTCGAGGAAATAAGTGAATAAATATCTTTTTTAAAGGGAAAACATTGTGAACAAGTTATAGGAATCAGATTTTATATAATTTTAGGAAGAACCATCCTATATCTCAATTTTTATTGTGCTTGGTCACACCCAAAATGAGTTTTCTTAACATTTTCCCAGAGCCTACACCCTTGTTTTCTGGACTTTGGGGTCAGACAGATAATAATACAGTATCTACCTTAAAGAACTATTGTGAGGATTAAATCCCATAACATATGGCAAAGTATATAGCATCATGTTGTATGGAGGATGTATTCAATAAGTACTTATTTTATTCCACTTTCCTCCTTCCCTGTTTTCTCTCTGCTGCCTTCTTACCTCCTTCCCTCCCTTTCTTTCTCCTACTTCTCCTTTTCTTGTAATGAAAAAACTATAGAAAACTAGAAGCATAGTCAAAGTTAGGTTTTTATTACAGCAAAGGTGTTCTACCCAGTCAATTACCTTCAGCCCAAGCTTGCATCCAGGTGAGGCTATATTTTGTCACACTTCTTTTTTCTCTGCCACATTTGTACCTGCAGCTGACCAGGTTGACCTTATGTTTCCAATGTTTGCTTGCTTGGAGTCCAATTATTCTGCAACATGTCTGATGATCAACATGTATTTTGTAGCAAGGTGGCAGAAAAAGGAGTGAGTGAGAAGCAGGAAACCTGGGACTGCCAGAGGCAGTAAAAACTCCAAAAGGTTGTGTTGACTGAGGACATTTCCTCCAGGAGCTGAGTCTTGTGAATGACACTCAAGGGCTCATCTAAACAGGAAAAGGGGAAAGTCACAATCATTTGTTTTTCTGCTCTTGACTGTTAAGGATGCTATTTTATTATTTTTCAATCAGGGTATGTTGCAAAAATGTATCTAACCAAGATTAGATTTAATATTTAAAACAGGCCTAGTCTAAAAAAGAAGACCTAAGTCACTTGACTGAATGAAAGAAAATCATAAAAATAAGTTAAATTATAAAAACAACATCCGAAGACAGTCACTTTATTGACGCAGGCAATCCTGCCTAGGCACAGAAAGTGAGATATAAGGAATCGGTGATGGAGCACCTACCATTGAGGTTTGAATTAGATCATGGATCCATTGGCCAAGAGTCAAGAAGAAAGTTTTCAAGAGTGTTTAGCTCTGAGTGAGACTACAGTTTATTCTCATCTACCACAAACTAGCTGTGTGACCTTGAGCCTTCAGACTGTGAATGCTATCTATAAAACAAACTTTTATACTTGTAATTTTTTTGCTATTAATATTGTTTCTTTGGTTTAAGGCCAAACTTTTGGAGGGTGTTGGAAGAATTTAGCTCAGTCAGAATTCCTCTAATGCTCAGTTTCTCATCCTTGGCCCTTTTAACATTTTGGGCTGGGTAATTCTTTGTTGTGGATGGAGGCTGTCCTGGGCATTGTAGGATGTTTAGCAGCATTTCTGAACTCACCCACTCGATGCTAGTAGGACTCTGTCTTCTGGAGCATACACCCTTTTATTTTATTTTGTTTGAGAACCACTGCTCTACTGAAAGGAAAATGGTTGTTTACATACCTTTAGATTTTCCCATGGAGTTACTTTGAGACTTAAATTTTAAAAAATCATAAGATTTACTGCATTCCAAATTAAGCTTCATTAATCATTTTCATCCATTAAGTATTTTGTTGAATGTCTGCAGGTACTGTGATAGGTTTTGGGGATACATAGGTAAGTATGACCTGATCTGTACCTATAAGGAGCTTGTTTTCTACTAAAGGGAGTAAGTAAGGGTTTACCAATTCATTTCCATACAAAGCTGTTAAGGACAGTGACACATTGCTCGTTCAGTATAAGCTACAAGACTGATAACAAAAAATATTGAATGAAAACTGTAATTGAAAAATAAAATTAAAAAAAATTTATATATAAGGTACAATGGGAGTGCAAAGGTGCGACCTTCCCATTCACCTAGGAAACCATGTCAGGTGAAGCTTTATTGAGAAAACAGTAACAGTATGAGACTATATTTCAAATCATCAAAGAAAATCAACCTTGCTTCCATGTAAACTAATGCTGATACTGTATTTTCTGCCTACTGTTTGTTTTTATTTTACATGTACATGACTTTTAAGATATAATTGTTTCTCTAATACAGTGGTTCTTCAAGGGTCATCCTTGGAGCAGCAGCATCAGCGTTACCTGGGAACTCATCAGAAATACAAGTTCTTGGGCAGCAGCTCAGACCCCTGACTTAGAAACTCTGAGGGCAGGGCCCAGTGTGTGTTTTCACAAGCTTCCCCACCCCATTAGGGCAGGCTAAAGTTGGAGAGCCACAGCTTTAATAAGTTACTGGTTTTTCTTAAATACGCTATGTAAAATAATTTATAAGTAAATATGTATAAAATAATATTTTTAAAAGTATGTTATAATTTAGATACTATATGACTTAAGCAGGTGCTCAGTGCCTTTGTACATTAATTTATTAGTCCCGCAATATCCCAAAGAGAGAGTTTAGTGGTTTTCAGTCTTGGGTTAGCCCCCAGATATCTGTGAAGCTTAAATGCATTTGTCCAGGCCTTGGCTCAGACATACTGAATTAGACAGCACCGGGTTTCTAATACGCACTGTGATTGAGAATCACTAAAGTAGGTATTCTCATTTGTATATTTTACATACATGAATATTGAGGTTTTGAGAGGGTACATAATTTGACTAGGGGTTCTGACAAAGGATAAGGATAAATAGGCATTTCATTATTTGTCCAGCAAATAGTTATTGACATTGAATGATTTCTGAGACTGTCTGACTTCAAGGACTCTGCTCCTAATCATTCAGGTAAATTCTATTGGTATGACTATCCTGACATTGCCCTAATTTATTGCAATTTCAGAATACACGTACTGATTTTACTATGATACAGGTTTTATATTCTAGTGTGACATGGTAGCTGGACTAGTTTGCTAGTGTGGCAGCAGAAGCAGATGGATTTATTTACATCAGGAAGAATGCAATCAGGATAGAGTCATGCTGCTCTTCCTGTCATGACCCTTTTAATTACCTTTGCCTTATGTCCTTCACGCCTGGGCTGGATGACAGGGGAAGCTCAATAAAAGAACAGTTTCATTCCAAAGTGACAGAGCCATTTGGGGTGAGAGCCTGCAGCCCTTTATTTTAGATTTCTCATTTTGGGGTGGTTGGGTGGCAATTTAGAAAGATACATTCTCATTTAAAGAGCTTTATTTGGAAGTTGCTTTACATCTAAAACAACATATGGGATAGGAGATGTCCTGTCTTAAAATTAGGACATGGGGTGACAAGCACCTTCACACTTCAGAGAGAGGAGCTAGACACAGCCTCATGGGAATTACTGCAAGTTGGCCAGATCACCAATCCTGTCATCCGCCCCTGTCTGTTTAGGAGAGATAACTTATTTAAGGGTCTTTGAAAGAAATTCATAGGAGTAGGAAGCTATGGTGTGTTTCTTTTTACTCTTTTGCAGGAAGGGAAGGGATATACTTCCTTTTACCCCCAAGGCCCCAAGTGTTGGGAAACCCAAGAGTACTGTTTATAAAAGTTAGACTTATCTACGAAATGGTGGAAATGGTGGATTGGCATTCAGCTCCTGGCCTGTTGCTTTCAAAACGGCAGAAACTAGAGGTTTTTTCTCATGCTGGTACCACAGCAGAGCATGAGGATTTTCTGGAGAGAATTTGACTTGTGGCCTCAGGTGATTTAGAGCCAAGTGTGATAATAACAGGTCTCTGTTTCTCATCTAGGGAAGATGGAAGGTAGGAAGCTAAGTAGCTGCCCCTCACAGCAGGGCAAGGAGGAGGTGCTACCGGTCAAGGACCCGGTCCTGAGTGGGCCTGCCCAGGGCCAGCTGTAGTGTGTGGATTCTTGACTTCATGTAGGAAAGATTTCACCACATGAGTCCAGCTGACTATGAGGGTACATTTATTAAATCTGGGAACAGGAGAACAAGGAAGGGCCTAGCATCGAAGAAGCAACAGGAAAGCCCAGGCTGGGCTGCCATAGCTCACTGGGAAGTCAGAGAAAAGGGGGCTTTGGGGACAGGTTCACGGATCAGCCTGGAACAAGCTGCCGGCTTCCAATTGCCTTAGAGTTTAGGAGACATGTGTGCCTGTGGGGAAAAAAGTGGGAGAAGGCAAAGGAAATGGCATGGGCTGCCCCCTAGAGGGAGAGAGTGCCCTGAGGTTTTTCTCTTCTTGCAGGCAGGAATCTTAGGGGAGGTCTCAGGAGTTTCAGCAGAATATTCATCAGTCCTGCAGGTCTGTCCTTTCAGGGTCATGGTCTCCACTGATTGGTCAGTGAAAGGGTAGAGGCTCTTTAGTAATTGTGGTTGGTTACAGTGTACCCCCACCTCACCTGGTTTTGCTGCTTTTCTTGGCCCAGAGCTAAACACAACCGAGGCCTCGATGTTATTTTCAGGGAGGAAAGACCAGGGGAGGAAAGGTTACCCTGGAGGCCAAGTCCTTCTTTTCCCAGTTTTGCCCCCTTCCAGGCCCTTGGGGCCTTCCTCCCTAGTGACCATCTGCACCTGGCTGTAAATTGCTTGGCCAGTTTGTTCAGCTGTCTGTCTCAGTTTCCCTATTCCACTTGCCAAGGAATTTCCTAGCTTCTCACTATCCTGTCTTAGAAGGGGTCAGCAGTTTGTCAAGCTGCACTTCCACTAACTCCTTTGAGTCAAGTGGGGCAGACCCTCTCTAAGTGGGTTGCCTACTGGGGCAAAGCTGAGAGGGGTGTGCTGATGGCAACAGGTCAGTCGAAGAGTTCCTTGTTTATTGCAGGAAATCCATAGGCTATAGGATCTTGCTGAGGGTCTCCCAACAAGCCTCAGATATGTCGTGTGAGATTTAGTTATTGGACTCTGATACGCCACAGAGTGTACTCGATAGTCAAATGAGAATTATGAACAGAATCTCTTCTTTTGATCCCTGCCATCTGCCAGGATCCAGAAATCTAAAGGGCACAGAAGGGGATGGGGTGGAGTAAGGATGGAAGGAAGGAGCATAAAGAGTACAGAACAGAGCCCTCCTCCCTACCTTCCTGTGGCTGCTCCTCTTCCCGCACACCAGGAGTCATTCCTGAGCTGGCTGGAGTGGAGAGGCTCCAAATGGAGTTTGAGACTCAATGCTTTGATTTAGACAAGACTGAAATTTCTAATACCTGATGGCGAAACTGTTACGAAAAGAAATCTCAAAGAGATGCTGTCAAGGGTGGAGGAAGGGAGAGCTGACAGAGAATTGGATGCAGCAATGGGAGAAAAATGAAGCTCTCTCCTGACTGCTGCTGAGTCCCATTCATGCAGTAATGAATAATGAAGGTTCCAATTTCTTTAACAGACAAATTGTAAGCAAAAGAAAAAGATGGAAGAGTACTCTACTTTTTGAATCATGAACAATGTAGAAAACTACATTATAGGGATGCTTCATTTAAATGAGATACTAAATTAGATCATTTTCATGATACCTTCAAACTTTAAAAATATATACCTTTTGGGGTATGTGTGTGACTTTTTAATATGTTGTGGCCAAGAATAGTTTGTCAGCTCTCACTGTGCTTTTGTAAATAACTGGGGCTCAAATATTATTTTTGGAAAACCATCTACCTTTCCCACATTATCATATCCCGCATACATCATCTTTATGAGCTATGGTAGGAGAGTTTTCATTATAATTCTGAAATTACATTTTTCGTTGCTGACAACTTAGCTTTTAAACTGTTAGTCCTAATAGCAGTATTAACTAATTGGTGTTTTTATTATTTTAAAGCAGTAGACCAAAATGACTCAAACATTTTGAATATAGGCCAGCTCATTTGACTAGCTCCATCATTTCTTTAAAGCCAAGATACAATATGAAACAATTTTAACATGATCAATTTCCAGACCATGAGCTTTGGTTTTTGGCCATAGTTAAAGTAGTCTTCTTCTAGCTTCTTTTTTAATCCTCTCTCTACTGATGTCAATGGTCTTTGACTTTCTTTAGGTAATGAAAGAATTAAATCACTGGAATTCTTATATGTTGAATTTGGCTGTTTTCATCAGCCTTCAGGGTTTGGCTTGAGTTTAAATGGGCAAAATTAAATAGTACCATTTGTTTTTAGAACTTTCATTGCCTTAGGATACTTCTAAGTTTTTGACATGTACTTATAACTAGGCTTCATGGATAGTAGGTATCTGAGAAAGATTCTTTCCTCCCCTCAAGCTCTAATCCTATCTTGTAGGCTTTGATTAAAAAAACAAGAAAAAAAAAAACCCCAACTTCTCTGTGCAATATTCTAAGAGTCCTGATCCTAATCCATTATCCTTTCTAGGCCCTACAAATTCTTTAGTAGGACTAACTTTGGAGTGTCATGCATGGCCTTTTCTGCTAATAAGCCTGGTGGTTATTTAGTCTTTAGTTTCTTTCCTTTCCATGAACAGGGAACTATGGACTATGTGATTAAAACCACAGAAGAAAATACAAATATATGCTTATGACTCTCAAACCACAAGTTTTAGAGCCATCATATGAGAACCTCACCCTTTGTGTTTTAGAGGGTGCTAATTCATTGTTCAGGGTGCTGTGAGTTTTACTTCTCACTGGTTCGGCTCATAGATTCTAGAACTGCCCATAAATATTCTTTAAAGCTTAACCTAGGATTTTGCCATTTTGTTTTATCTTTTCTTTTTTTATAATAGTAGTATTTTAACTGGGACCTGCATTTGCATCTTTTGACCTTAAAGTATAATCTTTTTACTATTATGTAGGTAGTTGGTTTTTGTTTGGGGAAGGGCCTGAATAAGAAGCTCTGTGCTTTTCATGTTTTATCAACAGATGCTTATATAGTGTCAATACAACCATAGACAGACATGCTCACTAGATCATTTTCAATTTCATCCAATAAAAATATACATGCAAAATGCTATATTCACTCCTTATAAGCTGAAATATTAAAAAACACAATAGCTTGAAAGATCTTGAAAGATCGCCTTTTGCATCACCTCCTGGAATTCCTCCCCCCACCCCCTTGTTGACAGACTGAGATAGGTTGGCTACTTTTTTTAGTGTAGATAATTGAATATTGGCTTCTTAAAATTTTGTTTTTGTTAAAAAAGCCTATAGAGTCATTTCAGGTTTGTTCTCATACATTCAGTTTTTATCAAATCCTATCTATTGAGAAAACTATTTCCAAAAGCATTCCTAGTCTTAACTCACTATACATGAGTCTTGACAAGAGGTGTGATTTGTAGGAAAGACATCTCTTAAATGTATTGGTTCCATGAAGAAAGGGTATCATTTAGAATGATGAAGAGGAATGTAGTGGTTTAGTGAAGTGAGTAAAGAAAGGGTCCTTTTTAAAGATTCTGCTTAGGGGTCAAGAATTTATTCTTAGTCTATAGCCTCTGATTTAAATTTATGTGTTCTAGCCAAATTCAGATGGTTAGTTAAGGCATTCCCCTTCATTTTGAATTGCCTTCAGTAGTCATCCAAATGTAACATTTTACTGATTACGACCAACTCTTTTTTTCTTTTCTTTTTTTTTAAAATATATTTTATTGATTATGCTATTACAGTTGTCCCATTTCTCCCCCATCATTCCCCTCCACCCTACCCACCCTCTCCCACCCACATTCCCCGCTTTAGTTCATGTCCATGGGTCATAAGTTTTCTAGCTTCTACATTTCCCATACTATTCTTGCCCTCCCCCTGTCTATTTTTTTCCCATTATCTATGTTACTCATTCTCTGTACCTTTTCCCCCTCTCTCCTCCTCCCACGCCCCTGTTGCTAACCCTCCATATGATCTCCATTTCTGTGGTTCTGTTCCTGTTCTAGCTGTTTGCTTAGTTTGCTTTTGTTTTAGGTGTGGTTCTTGATAGCTATGAGTTTGTTGTCTTTTCACTGTCATAGGTTTATCTTCTTTTTCTTAGATAAGTCCCTTTAACATTTCATATAATAAGGGCTTGGTGATGATGAACTCCTTGAACTTGACCTTATCTGAGAAGCACTTTATCTTCCCTTCCATTCTAAATGACAGCTTTTCTGGATAGAGCAATTTTGGTTTTTTTTTTTTTTTTAAATAATTTTTTTTCTTTTTTTTTTAGATTTTATTTATTTATCTTTAGAGGGGAAGGGAAGGAGAGAGGGAGAGAAACATGAATGTGCGGCTGCCTCCTGTATGTCCCCTGACGGGAACTGGCCCGGCAACCCAGGCATGTGCCCTGACTGGGAATCGAACCGCGATCCTTCGGTTCGCAGGCCCGCGCTCAATCCACTGAGCTACACCAGCCAGGGCTGGATAGAGCAATTTTGGATGTAGGTCCCTGCTTTTCAAGATTTCAAATATTTCTTTCCAGCCCCTTCTTGCCTGGAAGGTCTCTTTTGAGAAATCAGCTGACAGTCTGATGGGAACTCCCTTGTAGGTGACTGTCCCCTTATCCCTTGCTGCTTCTAGAATTCTCTGCTTCATTTTAATCTTGGCTAATGTAATTACAATGTGCCTTGGTGTGTTCCTCCTTGGGCCCAACTTCTTTGGGACTCTCTGAGCTTCCTGGACATCCTGGTAGTCTATTTCCTTTGCCAGATTGGGGAAGTTCTCCTTTATTATTTGTTCAAATAAGTTTTCCACTCGTTGCTGTTCTTCTTCCCCTTCTGGGACCCCTATAATTCGGATGTTGGGACGTTTAAAGATGTCCCGGAGGTTCCTAAGCCTCTCCTCATTTTTTTGAATTCTTGTTTCTTCCTCGTCTTCTGTTTGGTTGTTAGTTTCTTCCTTCTGGTCCACTCCATTGATTTGAGTCCCAGTTTTCCTTCCATCTCTATCAGTTCCCCATGCATCTTCCTTCATTTCACGGATTGTAGCCTGCATTTTTTTCATCTAGTTTGTGAGCAAAATCAACCAATTCCATGAGCATTTTGATGACCAGTGCTTTGAACTGTGCATCTGACAGGTTGGCTATCTCTTCACTGCTTAGAGGAATTGGCTCTGGGGCTTTTATTTGTTTTCCGGTTTGAGCCATTTTTGGTGGTTTTTTTTTTGTTGTTGTTGTTTTGGTTTTAGTCTGGTCGCAGCTATTACGTAGTGAGGGGTGGAGCCTTAGGTGTTCCTCAGGGCGGGGCAGCCCAGTCGCTGGGTTGTGACGCTATAGGTGGGGGCGGGGTCTGAGAAGGAGCAATGGCGCCTGCTCCGCTCTCTCCTGGACTCCGGCCCTTTCCGCTGCTTCCCCTTCACCTGGATTATCTGTGCATGCGCGCGTGCTGTTACGTAGTGAAGAGTGGAGCCTCTGGCGCTCCCCAGTGCGGGGCAGCCCAGTCGCTGGGTTGTGACGCTGTATGTGGGGGTGGGGCCTGAGAGGGAGCAATGGCGCCTGCTCCGCTCTCTCCTGGATTCAGTCCCCTCTGCCACTTCCCCTCCGCCTGGACTGTCTGCGCGCTCAAATGTGAGACCACCTGGTCAGTCAGCCAGCCGCCTTGTGCGGCCTCACTGGTTCTGCACAGTTGCCCCCCTGTGCCCGGGGACCGCCAGCCGCTGCCTGTGCACCTGGGAACTGCCAGCCGCTGCTACTTGCGTTCCTGGGTCCGCACCTCCACTTTCTCCTGCCGAGACTCCGCCCCTCTTACCGGTCTGGATGAATGGTTGTTGGACTTCCGTACAGTTCAATTTTCTATCAGTTCTGATTGTTTTCTTGTTTCTAAATATTTGTTGTCCTTAATTTTGGTTGTGAGAGGAGGCACAGTGTGTCCGCCTACGCCTCCATCTTGGCCGGAAGTCCCAACTCTTTTTTTCTTGTTAAATTGATGATTATATTTCAAAGTTCATTTTATTTCCTGATGGAAACCCCTGGCTTCAGGACCTTAAACGTAGATTTTAATTCTTTCATTTATAATGAGCATTTAAGCCCAAAGAGTCCAGTTTTTAATCAATATTACTATCATTAATTAAAATATTTATAATACTATGAACCACTTTTGCTTATATGGTCTATTTTGTATGTTAATATTTTTATATTTTAAACACTAAAATTTGGCAACGTAGATGATTTTTTGGAAGCTTAAAGTAGCAAATAGAAGTGTATACATTACAATATACCTATGTTCTTTTTTTTAAAAGAAATATTTTATTTATTTATTTTTAGAGAGAGGGGAAGGGAGCAAGAAAGAGAGGGAGAGAAACATCGTGTGTGGTTGCCTCTCGTGCACCCCCTACTGGGGACTGCAACCCAGGCCTGTGTGCCCTGGCTGGGAGTTGAACTGGCAACCCTTTGCTTTGCAGTCTGGTGCTCAATCCACCGAGCCACACCAGCCAAGGCACAATATACCTATGTTCTTGGTTAGGTAGGAGAATAAGCCGTTTGGTAATTAAAATATTTGGGTTAACTGAGGATTATTATTTATACATTATAAATTAATAAATGATTTGGTAAATATTAAAATGAAATGCATACACCACTATAACTATGCAAAAACGATCAAGACTTTCTAATAGTGATTCAAAATAATTAGTATGAATATTTGCTATCATTGTTCTATAGATTTAGAGATGTGTTATGGAAGTTCAAAAGAGTTAAAGAGAATAATAGAGGAAGGTAATAGTATGCCAGATTTCTTTCCTTGATATTTTAGTAATTCATTACAGAGCTTGAGTAAAATTCTTTCAACTCATTGTTTAAACTTGTTTGGCTCATAACTATTAAGAAATCATAAAGTATGAACAAATAAATAAGAAATTATGTATTACTAAAACTTTCTATAATTCTTCTTACTTTAAATGTACTTAAGGAAAATGTATTTAGGGACTGTTTAAAGAGTATAACATGTGTTATTTACAAGTTATTAAAAACTAGTTTTTAACAGATCCTTGTAGGAAATGTCTTCAGAAGTTTGTGCTTATGAGTTTTCATTGTTAGATTAATTGCATATTGAACACAAAAGCTGAACATTAAGAAACAATAAACTAATATAAGTTAATATATTAATATAATATGAAGCTAATATAGTCTATTATCAAAATATATTGAGATTTTATAAAGAAGTGATTACATAAATGAATACCTTGAGTGAACTAAATCAATAGCTAAATCTTATTGCATGCTTAGTATGTGCCAGACACATTTTATCTTTTTTTTTTTTTATCTTTAGAGGGGAAGGGTAGGAGAGAGGGAGAGGGAGAGAAACATAAATATATGGTTGCCTCTTATGTGTCCCCTATTGGGAACTGGCCTGCAACCCAGGCATGTGCCCTGATTGGGAATCTAACTGCAATCCTTTGATTCACAGGCCCCCACTCAATTCACTGAGCTACACCAGCCAGGGCTGTGCCAGACACATTTTAAAATATTTTTTACTTGTTAATTTATTGAATTCAATTATTTAATAAATATTTATTGTGTACCTGCTCTGTGGTAGATATTAGTTTATGCTCTGGGGGCTATATACTGAATAATAAACAGAAGAAAAAAACCTCTCTGCTTTTAGGGAATTTATTTTCTACTGGGAGAAGACTTACCACAATCAAGATTAATAAGTAAAACATAAGGTATAACATGGGGTGAGTTTTATGTTGAAAAATAAATAGTCAAGGAAGGGTGTATAAGTGAATGTAGAAGTTCTTTAATTTTTAAAAGGTTGGAGAAGCCCTCATTGAGACTGTGACATTTTAACAAAACCTGAAATAGGGCTAAGCACATGTAGACATCTGGAAGAAGAAAGGCCCAGAAAGAGGGAATGTACGAAGGCCCTTAGGTGGGAGTGGCTTCAAACGTTCATTCCAGGTATAGCTGCAAAGCCCATGTGGCAGAATAAATAGGGTAGCGAGGAAGGAGTAGCAGGAGGTGAGTTCAAGGAAGTAATGAGGGACCTAATCTTCTAGACTTGGATTTTTGTTCTGAGGGAGATGCAAAGCCGATGAAGGGTTCCAGCAGAGAATACACAATCTGATTTATAGTCTAACAGATTCCTAACTTCAATGTTGAGAATAGACTGTGCGGACAAGGATTGGGAGAGGAGGTCAGTTAGGAAGCTGTTGGAATAATCTAAGCAGGGACTATTTTCTGGGAACGGATTTGTAGAGTGTTGGCAGGTAATGAAAAGTGGTTCAGTTCTGGATGGGTTGGAAAGTAGAACCAATAGGAGGTGACGTCTGAGAGGAAGAAAAGCATCAGTTATAACTTGAGACTTTTGCCCTGAACAAGGGAAGGAGGAAATTACTGCGGAGATGCAAAGACAGTTGAGGAGCAGGCTTGGAAGGGGAAGACAGGAATTCAGTTTTGGACTTTTTGAATTTGAGATGCCTGTTTGTCATCAGGATGAATCCTCAATTTAACTCTATGTGGTGGTTACTATTATCATCCCTCTTTTGCCAAGTATCAGTGTAGAAAGACTACTTTCTCTTTATTCACTCAGAAAATAACAGAGGCAGGATTCAAACCCATGTAGTCTGACACCCCAGTTCCCAATTTTAAACACACAGGGGTCCAACTAAGGAATTTAGAAATGACTGTGGTCATATTGAGTTATATAGAATTGTAACATGGAAAAACTCTACAGCTCACCAGATCTAGGGCATCTGGCAGCTTACATTGAAATGGCTCTTTTTAAAGGGCAGTTTATAAAAACTTAATGTGGCTTGCACCTGTTCTAAGTCTATGTCTATTTCTCTTCACATTTATCCTAAAGAGCTACTATTTCATACCTGTGTAGCTGGAGTGGGAATGAGTTTTTTTTTCTACATAGTTCTAAATAGTTGTGGCAAAAGTTTATGTTTTGATGTTTATGTTTTATGTTACTAGAATATTTCTGGCATTGTTTGTATTTATGCCCTTTAGTCTCAAGGTCTCTAGAATCTTAGCTTCATAGAAGCTCCTGCACCTTTTTGATTAAACCTGAATGTTGGTTGACTCAACATTCTGGTTCCCTAGGAGTCCATTGCTGATGGCATTGTTCAGGGTAGTATATCTTTACAATTCCATGTCACCCAGTGTACTCATAATTGTTCAATTTAGCACATGGCAGCTGTTTAGGTACCCTTTTGTCAATTAATCTCCCCATACAAGCTCAGCCCAGATAACTTGTGTTTCATTGTGTACTATACAACTCAGCAAAGCAAATTATTACAATTGAAATACACACCCACTGTATTAAGTAGGATAACATTAATGTGGGCTATTCTATATAATTTGTCCAAACAAGTGTGAAGTTAAATAATTTACTTTTTAAATACTTATGATCTGGGCTAAGTTTACTACTAGTTCATAGGAAATGTTTTATATCTTGGCATGTCATCTCTGGAAATACGTATTTGTAAATGAATGGTTGACATACCATTAACTATTCAGCAGTACATTCAACAAATCAATACAAATGTAGTGCATAGTCAATAGTATAATTTATTTGTCACTTTATGGTTGGTCCCATCAGAATAAGTACAATATTAAAAACAGTTATTTTTTCCTTCCTACATTGTATGCTGTTTTATTGCATGATTAAACCAAAGTGTTAGAGTCAACTCATTATATTTCATACTTACAAATAATAAAATATGTGGCTGGAATCATTTAGTAAAACAATATAATTTATTGAGGGAATTTAATCTTAGGCTGCATTGAAGCAATGTATGACTTGGAGTTAAAAAGCTTGACTGTTAAAAATATGGAAGATATAGAAATTAAGTACCTAGTTTTAGGAAAAATGATTTTTGGATTTTCTACTTGTGTAAACTTTAATGAGCATTTTAATGTGTCATAAGTTTTCTTTCAAAAAGAGGAGTGATAGCACCCCTCTCCCTGGACTACACTTTTCAGGGCCTCGATCCCTAAGACTTTGCTCATTCTTCCTTGTCCTTTTTTATTAAAGGAATGTGTAGTACTGCCATTTACCTACAGGTCCAGCAGGCTCTCTTGTGTTTGATTCCTATTAGTTCTCAAGTATGTTGCAGATAAATATTCATAAATGCATAATCAGTCTTTCTCCTTCTGTATCTTTTATTATTTAAATAACTTGCTTACTTAGATTCCCACAGTATGAGCCTAATGCTTCTGCCAATGACCGGACCTAGAACAGGACAGAGCAGCATGTAGAAGAGATGTGTTTGGTAAGGTAGAAATAGCACTGGGCTGATCTTGGAAGGTGCAAGTGTTGGATTATGGGGTGCTTGTAGGAGTGAGGCTCCAATAGAAATGGGACTCTGAAGGTTATTTACTCCACAGTTTTGCGTAAGAGCCAGACCTGCTTCTGCCCTTACATTATTAAGCAGTTTGCTTTAGCAGCACCACAGAGTTAGAGCTTAGTATCAGCAATATTTACTATTTTCAATATTTCATCAAGATTTATGTGTTATTTAAGACTATAAATTTCAGGTGACACAGAAGAAGAAAATGTCTCAAGTTTAGTGACAGATACTAAATTACTATTAGGATATTCTTAAATCAGGTAGACCAAAGCCAAGTGGCATTATTTACTAAACGTAAGTAATGTATGTTATGTATACTGCATAATGTATGTAAGTATCTACATACTAAATGTATGTTTTCTGTCCAGGCTTTCTTGAGTTTACATTGCTGCAATGCAGTCTATCTGGAACAATTTTTGAAAATGGAACTCAGAAAATGAGAGAGACCCAATTTCTCAATAGGATAAGCCACAGGGAGAACATTTTGTCCTCCAGTTCCACAGTTTACTGCTAGGTGCAATTCAAGGTGTTGGCTTTGATGTGTTCTGCTCTCTGTGCTTGTTACCTTTTTTTCCCACTTGTACATCATGAAGTTTATTCATCTGAGACTGAAATGAGTTGAGATCTTTGCTGACAGTCTCTATACTTGCCATATTTGCTGATGCATTGGGTATACCAGTACATGGGATGCATGATTCTCTTTACCATAAATATTATACCCAGGTAGATGTAAACAATGTATTTGCACCTCAGTGTGGTGAGAACATTGCACATATTTCTGAAAGCAGCAAACACTCTCATAAGAAGAGGAAAGAAACCTTTTTTTCTGGCTTCGTTACTTGAATTGTACTCCATTTTATTTCTGTGCTGACTTACATGATATTTACTGGAGCAGGTTCATATTTGTTTCATAAAATAAACCTACATCATTTTGTGGCAGTAGAACTTATTTGGGGTGGAGTCACTTCTTGTACATATAATCAATAACACCTTTAGTAGTCAGGATCACACTCAGCAACATTTAAGCACATTCATTTCATATTACTTGTAAGGGGGAACTCTAAGGAATATTTTCATTTATGCATACATTGAAAAACATTAAATTTTATTGAAATAAAAAATTTATGTGGTTAAAAAGTCCAGTAATAAAGAAGTCTTTATAATAAAAAGCCACAATATCTTAGAAATATAGCAGTAACTACTAGAAAAATCAAAACAAACAGCATTAAAAGTTGGTCAGCTCTGAGTGTAGGGAAGGGTATGGCTGGATATTGTGGCTTTTTATACACACACACACACACACACACACACCATTATTTCTTGATTTATTACCTTCAATTTCCTTCTTGATAAACTAGATTAGGACTGAATTCATGTACACTACTCCTCCATATCCTCCTTTGTCTGCATATAATCACATCAATAGTCTAATGGAACTTCTATGCCACTTGAAGGGGCATATTTGTAGCATGTTCCATACCTTTTCCAGAATTCTCAGTCTATTCAGTTCCATTTTTCCCTTGGGGGCCTTTCTTCTGTGACACTATATCCCCTGGGTCCAGTCTGTCCTGGCTCCTCTCCAGGGCCTTTCCAAAGCTGTGGTCTTGGTACTTACTTTCATTCTCCCCTGAGCAGCATTCTTTCTGGCTTATATCCTCAAGCTAAGTTCCTAAGGAAGGGTACGCAGGAGAGAAATGAATGAGGTCTTGTGAACCAGAAATGTCTTTATTCTACTTCCATGCCTTATTGATCTAATTGTTTGACTGAAAATGGAATTCTTGGTTGAAAATCATTTGCTTCAGAACTTCTGGTCAGGATGGAAGTACAGGTAGACACACCTTGTCTTTTTGCACAATCAGAGAAAGAATTACAGCTATATCTCAAGGCAAATAACACCCAGAACTGCCAGAAAATTGACCTGTATGGGAATCAACTACCAAGGATTTATGGAAGCCACATTCATCCAGACAGATAGGAGTGGTAGCCTCGTGGAGACACGTGGAAAGGTATGGTATGGTGTGGCATGGAGAGGTGGCAGCAATGGTGGAACAGGTGGTCGGTCCCACGTTCATGGGTGGTGGATAAAAATCGAGAGGGATACCTTGGGAGTGAGTGATCCCAGGCTCAGGCCAGACCGCATGGCCCAGGGTTCCAGTGCTGGGGATAAATCCCCATAGCTATAAAAACCAGTGGGGTTTGGGGTGGTGGAATAAACTGCTGGATTTTTAGGAGACTCAATTTAAAGGGTTTGCATGGACTTAGAATGTACACAGACTCATCCACTCTGGAATTTACCACCAGGACTACAGTCATGTACAGAAATGGGTGAAGTGACTGGAAATGGGTCAAGTGCAGGGGAATAATTCCAGAAGCCAGGCAGAGTCATTGTCACCTCTCTAAGCCCTCCCTCACACAGAGCCACAAAGTGCTAAAGTGGATTGCCCACACTGGTGATTACCTAAGGTTCCTCCCCACACAATTTACAGGTACTTTTTCTATAATAGGCCTTGCTACTAAGACAGGGATTCAAAGTGGTTCTACTTAGTACACAGAAACAAACACAGGGAGGCTGCCAAATGGAGGAGACAAAGAAACGTGGCCCAAATGAAAGAACAGGAGGAAAAAAACCCTCCAGAAAGAACTAGACAAAATGGAGATAACCAACCTATCAGATTCAGAGTTCAAAACACTGGTGATCATGATGCTCAAAAAACTCATTGAGTATGGCAACAACATAAAGGAAGATACGAAGTTTACACTAAGTGAAATAAAGAAAAATCCACAGGGAACCATCATTGGAGGGGAGGAAGCTGGGATTCAAGTCAATGACTTGGAACATAAGGAAGAAATAAGCATTCAACCAGAACAACAAGAAGAAAACAGAATTCAAAAAAACAAGAATGGTATAGGCCACTCTGAGACATCTGCAAATGTACCAACATCTGAATCATAGGTATACTAGAAAGAGAAGAGGAAGAGCACAAAATTGAAATTTATTTTTAAAAAAATGAAAGAAAACTTCTCTAATTTGGCAAAGGAAATAGACATACAAGTCCAGGAAGTACAGAGAGTCCCAAACAAGTTGGATCCAAAGAAGACCACACCAAGACACATATAATTAAAATGTTGAAGGTAAAAGATAAAGAGAGGATCTTAAAAGCAGCAAGAGAGGAGTTTTAGTTAAAATGGAGGTGTAGGTAGAAACGATTCACTTCCTTGCAAAAGAAGGATAATAACTAATTTAAAAATAATAACAACCAGAACTTCCAGAATATCAAAATGCATGGAACTCTGACAACCAAGGAGTTAAAGAAGCAGTCATCCAGACTGGTCGAAGGGGTGGAGATGGGCAGCTGGGCAGGTGGAGAGAACCTGCCACAAGGTGATGGACTGCACAGGTGAGGAGGGGCTGGCTGACCCGGAAACTAAAGACTCAAAACCTCTAGCTGTAAAATCTGTGGGGGTTGCAAAGGCGGGAGAAAGTGGGGCTGGAGCGGAGTCAGCGAGTGGCCTTGTTTCCTCTCTGACCCTCCCCCACAGGCAGTGCCACAACAAAGCAAAGAGGGTTGCCCCCCTCTGGCAAATGCCTAAAGCTCTGCCCCTTACTACATAGCAGGTGTGCTGAGATAAAGAAATATGACCCAAATGAAAGAAAAGATCAAAACTCCAGAAAAAAAACTAAGCGACGAGTAGATAGACAACCTATCTAATGCAGAGTTCACAACACTGGTAATCAGGATGCTCACAGAACTGATTGAGCTCAGTTGCAAAATGATGGAAGAAATGAAGGCTACACAAAGTTAAATAAAGCAAAACATACAGGGAACCAACAGTGAAGGGAAGGAAACCAGGACTCAAATCAACAATCTGGAACAAAAGGAAGAAATAAGCATCTATCTAGAACAGAATGAAGAAACAAGATTCAAACGAGAGGCTTAGGAACCTCTGGACAGAATACATATGTGTGTGTGTTGTGTGTAAAATATTTATCTAAGAGCACTTTTTTGTTTACTGCTATTTTTTCATAACATTTTTTCTGTTTATAGATTCAAAGTTTTCTGGAATCCCTCTGAGAATAATATTTCCAGATTTTAAAAAATTCTCCAAATCCTCTGGATTATCGTTTTTCGTGTGGTGTCATTTTTTGTGTGTGTTAATCCATCTGTATCTTTCTTCTGTAGTACTTCACGCTTTATTCAGATGTCTGGTGATTTGGTGGGCTGTTCCTATGGAAGAACAAAACTGGGGCCTCTGGGAGCACAAGATGGTTTCTTGGGTGGTATCCTCTGCTTTTTGGTTTGTGACTGGCACTGGCCATAAATCTTAGGAATCTCTAAGTACCAGTCCAAGAAATGCTTTAATCAGCACATTAACACTTATACTTGCTGCTTACTTTTTCTGAGTATGATCAAAGATAGCTCAGATATTTTTTGTGTAGGGTTACAGGCCTGTCTTCAGGCAGTCTTTCTTCCTGGGAAGTGAAAGGTGTTAGTACATCTGTGGACTGTTCTATAAATCAGGGGCCCATAAATGTTTCCTGTAAAGAATCCACAGTAATATTTAGGCTTTGTAGACCACATATGGTTTCTGTCATACGGTCTCTCTATGTTTTTTCTTTTTTTTTTAAACAACACTTTAAAAATGTGAAAACCATTCTTAGCTCACTGGCTCCACAAAAGTAGGTGGTAGGCTGTAGTTTGCCAATCCCAGCAAAACAGACCTGTAGTTAATCTTTGTGTTGTCTGCCGTATGATTCACTCTCAACTTCTAAGTCTCAGTCCTATCTGGGATTGGGATTCTATAAAGTAGTTTGAGCCAAACTGCATCTACCACCTTTCACCATTCTTGAGCTTTCGCCTTTCTCCCCGTGTATTCTGGGCTGTGTTTCTTCTGACTTCTCAGGCACTAGCTTTCCATCTGCTTTCTGCCTTGCAAGAATCTGTTGAAAATTCATGTCCACTTATTGTTTCCTCCACATTCTTCTTGTTATTTTGTGTAGTAGATGCCGTTGGTACCTATTTCCTCTCATCATAGTCAATTTCCCAGTCTCTAGCCCACCTTTTCAACTGCCTGCACCTGAGTGTTGGAGCATGCTGTGCTGCCCACGGGGCATGGTGGAGGAGCCAGAGAATGTCCTCTCCTACCAGCCCTCAACTGATGGCTCCCAGGAATCAGTGAGTAAACACCCCAGCTCCCTTGCCTCTCTGTTGGGATAACTCCGAGGAGCTCTACACTGACTCCAGAGTTGCCCGGCGGGGTAAGCCCAGTTGCTAATAATATCTTCTTCAATAGCGAGCCCTTTATTGGCTCTTCTCTATTCTGGGACTCACTTTTCCACTCCTTTTCTAAAGTTTTCTGGGATTGCTTCTCACATGAAGTGCTTGTATTCAAATACTTATTTAGAATCTGTTTGAGGAACCCAAATGGAGATATCATGAATTAGTTTTTTTTCTTAATTATAATTTTAATGAAATCCCAGGTTAAAGGAGCAGATAACTTTGAGTACTTCTTTTATTATATTGAATCTGAATCTGATTAATCAATATTTTGTTAAGTATCTTCTGTGTGCCAGGCATGCTTCCTGAGGGATAGAATAATGAATTAGACATGTGTTCTACCTGTAAGGAGCTTGTGTTCTGTGGAGCAGATAGTGTGCACAGGAGAGTGTTTTAAGTGCTGTTGAGAGGCTGAGATGTGTGTGTCATGGGGCCTAGCAGGCATGAAAAGTTATTTGAAGAGGGGTGATCTGGGATGACTGCAGGAGGAGGTGATGAGATTTGAGTTGGGTAAAAGGGAAATGGAATGGAAAACAGAATGATGAGGCTGGTCACTCCTAGGGGAGAAAACAGAATGAACATCAACCCTTTTCAAGAGGCATGTGAAGAAGAATGGTTGACTCAAGAAAAGACTTGTATTCCTGAGAGAGGACAAAAATCAAGTAAAACAAGTGTGAGGACATGTAAAAACACACTACAGTTGTATATATAAAATTGTAGGGAGGCTTTCATGTGATAGAGATTGGTGATAAATGATTCATATAATTAGGAGTTTGGTTTTGTTGTGGGAAATGAATGGGAGCCATCAGAGAGTCCTCTGTGAAGGGAAATTGCAAACTTCTTTAAGGGAAAACATTGTAAAGAATAGATTGAATGGAGATGAGGAAGAGGCCAATGAAGGCTGGTGATGATTAGGAATCTAAGGGCTAATTTGAGAAAAATGGAGGAAACAGCTGAATTGTCAAAGGGAGAACAAAACAAGTACGGAGAATGGACAAGCAAGGAAAAGTTCAGAGGAAGAGGTCAAGCTCTTGGATATCTCTCAAAGTGGGAAGGATAGTAGTGAGCATAACGAGAGAAAGGCTTGTATCTGGGCCAGTTAGAATTGAAAAGGTAAACTAGGTAGTTTACTGGGAAGAACTCTGCTTCATTTTTTATTCTAACCATTTGTGTCCCCCAGAAGAGTTGTTAAGGAATTGCATAAATCTACTGAAGGTTCAGTTTGGGTTTATTTTGAAAAAAAATTTTTGGGGTACCAGTCCCCTAAAGGGGTTTCAAAGGAACAGTTTTAAAAATAAAAGTAATACATTCTTTATTAATAATAAAATCTTGAGCCTAACTGGAAGACTGGTAGAACCTTTAAATTGTACATTAGAGTTTCTACTCAAACTGATTTACTGTTGTAGTCATAAGTTATTTTAGTGATTTCCATGTGAAGATTTCCTCTATGGAGAAAAATTACAAAACAGAATTTACTGTTTTCCCACAATGTCAATTTCTTAGGCACCAATCCATAAATTAACATTATTAGTGCGGAAGGGTACTGTGTCTGGCTACATGTATTTAACAACATGCCGAAAAGATTGCTCATTACTGCAGCCATAGGGTAGCTGTAGCTGCACATTAATAAGTTATGAGCTACTGTTTCAGAGAAATTGCTCTACCAATATTAAGTAGCCTATGTTCTATTTTTCTTCTCCCTTGGATATCTGTATGAAATAAAATTAATTAAGAAAACAACAGTCTTAGAGAAGTGGGAAAACTTAAATCATCTAATAACTGGCCTTTGCTCTCCTTCCCCAACCTTACCAAATAGCACTTAGAATTATTCTAGCATATTAGTTGCTCTTTCAGACCATAAATCGCAAGGATTTATATTATGTCCCATGTCCCTTCAAGGTCACCTTCCACTGTTTTTCCTATTAGTGACAAGTACATGTGGTATCACACTCCTCTTGTTTCCACACTTTAACCTGTTAGTGATTTACATTGGAGGTTATTTTCTGTTTTGTTTGTTTGGTCATCCAACAACATGGGAGCAGGCTACCCTAGAGGAATTCTGCT
The DNA here is from genome assembly GCA_039655065.1 of Glossophaga mutica. Classification (NCBI taxonomy): domain Eukaryota; kingdom Metazoa; phylum Chordata; class Mammalia; order Chiroptera; family Phyllostomidae; genus Glossophaga; species Glossophaga mutica. Next base: position 55,383,692 of record CM077307.1, on the reverse strand, counting down.
TTCTTAGGATTTTGAAATAAGCAATTTCCCAAAATGCCCCGCGTCCTCTAAGAACCTTTTCCCCCCCAATCTTACCTGTTCTTTTGACAAATTTATCATTGTTTTCAATCTACAGAAATAAAATTAAAATATTTCTGCTTTGTTATTATTAGATATTTCTGCTTAGCAAATTAGGCAAAAGGTTCTAATGCCACAGTGGGAGGTATGTCTTCTGGAGAACTTCTGAGATTGTCATATATGGGGTGAAGCTGTTCTTAAGAAGGTTGCACCTTTTCTGTTCCATATTTAGCTTTGGAAGAAAATGCAACATCCTGGAGAAACCCAGGAGACCTTAATACCTGCAGAAGTTGTATGACTCTGAACTTACCCACTTCTGGGATTGTATAATTCTATTAGGCTAAGAAGCTTGAAAGAGACCATGTAGGTTGAGTATCCACCTTGCATTTGCTCAACATTCCTGTCCAGTACTTGACCAGTAAAAATATGAGGTAGAGAGGGAGCAACATAATTTAGTAGCTAAAAGTGTGGAGTCCAACACTAAAATCCATATCTTCTGCTTACAATTACATGATTTTAGACAAGTTAATTAACCTCTGTTTGCCTTAATCCTTTTAGCAGTGAGCTAGGGGTATTAATAAAACCTACACCATAGAATTGTTGACATTAAGTGAGGGGCCTGGAATATCCTAAATATGGAGTAAATGTAAGTTGTTGTTATTCTTTACTTTCAGAACAAGAAGGACCATTTCTTTTAACTTTTTGCTAAAATCTTTTACTGACTGTAGTCAAAGAAATGCATTGTTGGTCCAGCTTTTTGAATGAAATCTTTTCTGCTATATTTCGCATTGTATCAGACTGACTTGGCAGCATAATTTACATGTCATTCACATGGATAACCATGATTAAGTTAGTTTTTTAAAAAATCTAGTATATTTTCACAAAGGCTTTAATTAAAAGGTGGTCAGAGGTGATAAAAGTATTTACCTTTTAGCATGATAATTTATTTCACACTGGTATTGGGACTTTGGGCCAGTGCTATTTTCCATGAAAAAAACAACACATATTCTGTTTTTAACTGTAGCTGGAATATACCTTTTTTTCATAGTCTCAGTCTCAGGCATTTGAAAAATAAAGGCATTTTTATTTATACTTTGATTCTATCAAAATGATTTCTGAATCTCATAGAAGAACTGTAGATGCTAAAAGTAAACGCAAGGTGACTGTCATGCATATTTTTATTATAACTAGTACTAGGATAACTCTCACCCCTTTTAATTTTGTATGAGCTGGAGCTCTAATCATCTGATGCTATGGCATTCTGTTTTTCTCCCAGTTCTCAGAGGCCCCAGACACTGATTTCAGAAGTGCCTCATTACTGCATAATGTTCTCGGTTCATTGTCATGAACAGATAGCCTGAAGTGGAAGACATGCTATTTCAAGACAGCGATGTTTTTCTTTTCCCTTTTCTTTTTTACATTTGAATAATGCATCAGTGTGAAAAACAGCACCTCAATATTAAGTTTTGGAAGCCAAATCGAATTCCACAAAAATTTCAAAAGTTTGTGTCTCAAATGCTACTTTACTACTTATAAAGCTCTATCCATACCAGGTAGGGAAAGCATCTGACATTTATTTAGTTGCTTTCCAGTGCCAGGCATTTTGGATAATTTGTATTATTTAATTCTCATAATAGCTCTAGGAGGTCAAAATTAATATCTTTATTTTATGGAGGAGGAAATTGAGTGTCAAAAAGGTAATATTATTTGCAAAACTCTTAGGTGCACAGCTAGGACTTGAACCTGGACCTGACACCGAAGACATCCACTGCCTGCACTCACCTTTCCACTCCACTGCCTGCAGTGAAGGAGAAAGAAATGTGTGAAGTGAAAATAGAAATGGCCATGACCATCTGGAAGGATAGTTCTGCCAAGTTCTAATACAAAAATTGCTGGACCTTGTTATGGCAAACATTAATGTAAAGTTGAACCCCTTCATAGAATGATCCCACTCCTATAGAATACTACAGTATAAATTTCTGTTCTGAGTTTTGTTCTCATATGAGGGTACAGCATTGCCTATAATTATTGCTGTTGTAACTTTGTACATTAATGGCAATTTTGTGAGGCTAGGTGAGTTTTCCTATTTAGCAAGAACTTAATTGTTCTCTCTAGACTTCCCTTAATCTTCGACTGAGATCTTGTTAAACATTTCCAGGATGAACTAATCAGCAGTTTGCATCCTTTCAATAATGTGAATGTTTTTTTCTTCAGCATAATTTAATGTGAGACTATTCAGATGGAAATAGATGGAAAGACTCTCGCCAGTCATGGTCTGGGAAAATGGGCTGACTTAGTGATGCTAATGGGTAGGCAACCTCATTAAGGTTTAACCTGAGGTATAGACATCAGGTAAACATTTGTAATGCACAACAATTTATAAATTATAAGTAATCATTCACTCCCTCATTTTCAAAATTGTAATTCTTTCTGAGGGTATTATGAGAGGAAGGTGATCCATTCACAAAACCCCACTAGCCAATTGATAAACTTTTGATACTGCCTACTGATGCTTGAAAATCACCCCAGTGGATCGCTTTAGCATAAAATTAGAATGCTCAATTTGAAACTAATTGTCCCCAAAGGAGAAGCAGCTCCAATTTTCCTGTAGAGGCTATCAGCCCTGCTCCTCTGAGTTTAGTGTTAGTAGATTATGGTACTTTTCATGTTCCTGGGTCAAAATAGTCGAGCATACTACAGCGGTAACAAGGAGCCTGCGTGTATTGGGATTGTGTTCTGATGAATGAGGCGGAAATATACTTTAATATTTTTGATGGCAAGAATCTTTTGGTGTAATTTCACATCATTTAAACATGTAAAGACACGGGTAATAAACCAATCTTTTTTTCTATATGCTACAGGACACAGATTTTAAATTTCAGTGGTATAATTAAGAGTTTGCCTTATGTTCTCTATTACTAAGCTGAACAGTTTTCAATCATACTTTTCAAAGACAGTTCTTATAATTGGGTTTGAAATAGTTGGAAATCATGAGCTGTTTATGTGATTTTCAGACAGCTGTATGAGAACTGAAATAGTCAAATGCTTTGATATAAAATATAATGGAACAATTATGTTTTCTTCAGTTAGTATATGGTTTAGGATGATGAGTTCACATACATATAAACATTTCTTCTACATTTCATACCAAATGCTTCTGACTTTTTTCTTTTTATAAAGTGCAAATTTATTTCTGTTGCAGAATATATTTTCCCCATATTTATAAATCCTTATACTCCCATAAGTACAAGTACAATTCTAGGTCTTTTGTCAATCAATGTACTTTAAATGATGTTTATGATACAATGTAAGTTCATCAGGAGCTCTCCAATATCTTTTTTTTGTTCTTGACTCTGCATCCAAATTTTATTTTATTTTTTTCACATTCTTTACTGTTGTTCAAGTACAGTTGTCTCCATTTTCCCCCTCACCACTCCTTCCCACTCGAGCCAGCCCCACTTCCCATTCTTGATCCTACCCCCCTTTGGTTTTGTCCATGTGTCCTTTATACATATTCCTGAAAACCCTCCCCACTGTTCCCCACACTGTCCCCTCCCACCTCCCCTCTGGTAACCGTCAGTTTGTTCTTGAGACTTTAAAATTCCTTCAGACCCATATATAAAAACATACTCTAAATTATTTGTTTGGTTCTGTATATATAATAGTACATTATTGGGTCAAGTATTTTTAACTAATTCATCTTTGGCTATCATTTAAAATATTTTAGAAAAATGATTTTTCCAAATAGTATTAAAGATAGTATCTGAACTGAGATAACAGAAGAAACTTTCATCCAAGATTTTGGAGTTTAGAGTAGGTAGAACAGATAAACTACTGCTTTTACAGAATGGTTTCTGTTGTTCAGGGGTGCCATTTACTCGTTTAAAAAATGCTAATAATCTATACTTATCATCTTATACTTTTCTTCAGTGTTAATGAGTTGGTAAGGCAATTGATCCTAAACTATTAACCTTAACAACTGCTTACCTTAGTTTTATATCTCTCACTATCCCTGAGATTTTATTGTAAAACTTTACTTACATCCAAATTGTTTTTTATTTTCCTACCAAAGCAAGGATTCTTTTATTTGCATACTGTTATGGAATATTCTTGTATAAAACTAAACTTTACTAAACTAAACTATACTATCTTAATGGTATTAAGATATATGTAATCAAAATCTATATTTCAAATTTCATAGAATCTAATTATTATCTATTAAAGAGAAAAAATAACAAATAGAAGTTTCAGTTGTTGAAAAAGACCCAAATTAGTCTCAGAAGAGAAAAAATTTCTGAACTATAATATATGTTTGGAAAACTTCAGTGATTTCCTATGAATGGTTTCTTGACCTTTTTTCTCATATTGAGGATTAATATGACTTTGATAGCTAGAACAAAGTGTGGGAGCAAATAATTATAGACAACTAAGAAAAGTGGGTGATATCACTCATTTGATAGAGAAATGGACTGTGGGAGGATACAGAGCTTGAGTTGGCAGAAAGTAAAGATTAAGGAAAACTTTCATGAAAGTTAGAAAGGCAAAAACTATATATTAGTAATTACTTCAAAACTGTGCCTTGTAAAAATAATGTAAAACACAATTATGCAAAATGGTAATATAATTTTTGGATATAAAATATAATTTTATTTTCTACAAAAATAAAAAATATGAATTTAAAATATTTTTATAGTAGGTGATGATGGGGAAAGGACAAAGAAAGAAAATATGAATAAAGCATGGGAAATAGTCTCTGATGACTATCTACAAGGAGATTATTTTTAAAAAATTTTAGAGGATCCTAAAGTTGTGTTTGTTATAATGAAAAATACTACATTAATTTGGCTCTTGATAAGAGGTAACTTGTAGCTTCAAGTAAAATTTTCTTATTTCCCCTGTTCCAATGCAAATTAGATTATAGCCATTACTTCATGGTAAATTACAAAAATAATGAGCATGAAATTTAAAATAACCATAGTATGATAGTAAATGATAACCTCAAATATTTTGTTCACTGTGTTTGTTGAAAATGCCATATCTTTATTCTGTATTCACCAGAGATAGGGTCCTTGGGCAACGGGAGGGATTTTGTGAATATAATCACCCACAATATTGGAATATTGAGCCCTTCAGTATTGGATATTATAGGTGCTGGAGATATAGTAGTTGAAAAACATCAAAGTCAAGGTTCTCATGGTATTTACATTGCCCTGGGAGAATAAAGACAACTAAAAAAAGAGACAAAGGTATGTAAAGTATGACAGTTTGTGTTAAATATGATTGAGAAAAAAATTAAGTAAACTAAGAACAAATTTTTTTTAGGGTAAGAATAATTCGAACAAATTACCTGAGAATAACTTCAGTGAAATAAAATATTTCTATTCTTGCTTTATATATTGTCAAAAAATTTACTAATAATACACAGATGCTCCATGTCTAATTATACAAAATTCATTTCTACACTTTTCCCTTATTACAAAGAGTAGATTATGATTCTAGTACATTTGGACAGTGCAGAGAAAAGATTTCAGATGAAAACGATCCATGGAAATAAAGACTGACATATTGTTTGCTTCCAGAAACTACAACTAAATAGCTAGCAGAGTTTTGAATTAGCCCATGAACAGATGTGTGGGAGTCTTGGAGCAAAGTACTTTTAATCAGAGTGATTTTTAATCCTATTAAAATATTTACAGCAGGTGTAGCTAAGTAGGATTCAGTACATAATTTTTTTTTTTTTTTTAATCAATCTGGTCTTGGTTTTGGTCACTGAAAGCATACATTGAAAACATAACTAAATTAGAAATCTAAGATGTAGCCCATTTGTCAATATAGTAGGTGATCCATAGTAGGTGCTAAACATTTTTTTTAGGGATTAGTCTGTTGAAGTGGGCAGAAGGTGGGGTTACTTCCATCCCTGGAGGATTTCCTAAGTCTTGGCACATAGGAAGGTGATATGGATCCTGGTCTGCAGGATCCATGTGTGTTGTGGCTTCTAGTGAACAGATACACACGGACTACGGAAATCACGTGGAAAAAAAGGGACGGCATGACCACTCTCTGAGAGAGAGAGGGCTCTGGCTCCTCCCTGGACAGGCTTTTATTGCTTCTCTGGGTACATTACATGGAGGATGGTCCTCATTTACTATGCACAGGTTCGCGGCAGGTGATTGCCTTTTACAGATAACAAAGGAAATAATGTTGCTAATTACTTCAAAGAGAAGGATGTTGCAGACCAAGGGGAAAAGTGGTTGAACTGGTTACACTCCATACTTGGGAGGTTTAGCAGACTTTAGGAAGTTACAGTAAGCACTTGCTGCCTCAATTCAGGGTGAGGGAGTTTTAGCAAAAGCAAGTGTCATAGCAGTATAAGTACAATGCAGACCTGATTCTCCACAGGAAAACCACTCTGTGGGTGTGGTCCTGCATGCCACTCGCTCCCCACTGGTTTTTTATGTGGAGGCTGAGCTACATTTCCACTCCATGCAAAGCAGAGTTCCCTACAGGAAGGTAGAGGACCAAATCCAGCGTAGACAACTTTGTTAGGTCAATAGAGTCAAAAACCTTTATTTTTGTAATACTTTCTTGTTCTAGATGTAATTCACATATCACACCATTCATCCATTTTAAATGTTCGATTTAATTTTTTAGTATATTCACAGGATTGTGCAACCATCATTAAAATATTCTAATTTTAGAATATTTTGTCCCCATTAAAGAAGCACCAATTTTATTAACAATCATTCCCCATCCCTCCAAACTCCCTAAATCCTAGGCAATCATTTATTTACTCTACATTTCTATAGTTTTGGCTATTCTGGACATTTCATTCAGTCTTTTTATGGCTAAATAATGTTCCATTTTGTTTATCCATTCATCAGTTGATGGACATTTGGGTTGTTTCCACTTTTTACTTTTTGGCTATTGTGACTAATATCTCTATAAACACATGTGTATACTTTTTCTGTGGATGTATATTTTCATTTGGGGGAGGTATATTTACTAGAGAATGGAATGCTGGGTCACAGTAATGCTCCCTTTCCTTTCCTAAAGAACTGTCCAACTGTTTTCCGAGATGGCTGTGCCATTTACATTCCTCTCAGGCCTGTATGAGAATTCCAGTTTCACCATGTCCTCACTAGCACTTGCTATTTTCTTTTCTTTATTATACCCATCCCAGTGGGTGTGAAGTGGCATGTCCTGGTTTTGATTTCCATTTCCCTAATGACTAATGATGTTCAACATCTTGTCATGTGATTATTGGCCATATGTGGATCTTCTTTAGAGAAATATCTCTTCCAATCTTTGCTCATTTTTAAATTGGGCTATTTGTCCTTTCATTATATTGTGGTAATTTCTTCATACATTCTGAATATGAGTCATTTATCAGATATATGATTTGCAAATATTTTCTCCCATTCTGAGTGTTGTCTTTTAAATTTCTTGATTGTATCATTTGTAGCACAAAAAATTTAATGTCAATGAAACCCAATTTATTTTTCTTTTTTTCACATGTGCTTTTGATGTCATATAAAAAACATTTCAATGTGTGGGCAATAAACACTCTGCACTAAGCACTACACTAGTGCTAAGCATGAGTGAGCACAGGGATTGACACCTTTTCTGAAGTTATAAATCATCTTGAATAATTTTATTATATTTGAGAGGATGATTCCTGATAAGGGGCTAACTGGTCATGAAACCACTGTGATTTGAAGTGGGCTGATCAAGCCACTCAGTAGACATATGGATGGGAATGCAAGGAGGCAGTGGTACTTTTAGGACTCACAATATTTCCTTCCCCTTCCTCCCAACCACCTCTTAAACCCTTAAATAGTTTTTTTTTTTTCCATAAGTACTTTCCTATTAGGGTGCGGCAATGAGGTTTAACCCTGGCCATGGATGTGCAAATAATTACTTATATGTCATGTACTTACATTAATTACTTCATTAAATTTTCCTAAGATCCCACATCCAACTCTCTACCAACTCATTCCCTGTTGTTTCAGAAACCTGCTTCTTTCTAAAGGACACTTTCCGATGTAACTTCTTAAAGTGGGTGCTTCTCGTTCTTTCATGCTCCGTGTCATAGATCCCCCAACCAAATTTTATTTGAGTTATACGCTTTCTGAAAACCACTCCCTATCCTTTCTGTTCACTATAATTTACTGACATTTTTATTCACTCTCTCATGACCACCAAGCCTTTAACATCTTGCTCACAGGTTTCCCCTTACACTTGAGCCCTACTATTCTTCTAGGTGTCTTCATCTGTATATTAGCCACTTCCTTCTTTACTACTTCCAATGGTTCCTTATTATCTACTAGATGAGATTCAAACTTCTCAAAATAGTACTCAGTGCTCCAAACCTAACTGTCCAACATTATTATACCCAGTGCTTGATGCTAACTGACCACGAGAACCAGGGATGTCCTTTTCGTGACCCAACCGGCTACCACAGCCTGCATGCATTTCCAGCTCTGTGCTTTTGCTGGTGCAGTTCCTAGCACTTAAACTGTTCTCTTTTCTCTTATTCATATTCTGTTCATCTTTTAACACCCAACTCCAGTTCTTCCTTTTCCTTGACTACTCATCATTATTTTCTATTACACTTCTTTGAGCCAGACAATTAATACTTATTAGGAACTGCTTATTTACTATAGTTTCTAATACTCTGTACAGTTCAATTTAACACAAAGAATGTGCACTTTTATTTTCTCATGACTTTGTGTTCATAAGACTTTTCTTCTCAGTAGATAACAGAGTTATTGTAAGTCAATGTTTACATATCAGCAAGCACTTAGTGTTTATACTCTGACTTCCTTTGGAAATCTGAGTCTCTATTAGTGAGATGAATTATATTTAATAATAATAATAACAATAATAAATTATTTTATTTTTTTATTTGGATAGAAATGTATAACTGTGATCACTCTGCATATTCCTTCTCTTTAGATGAGCTTGATATTTCACATGAATGTGTGTGTGTGTGTGTTTAATCAGATTGTGTTGGTTTTTATGACGACTCAATATTGAAGTCTCAGGATTTACATCAAAAGATCACAAAACTGATAATAATAGAAAATTATATATAGTTCATGTCTTGTAGTTCTGTATGAAAGTTTGAGAATAATCTAAATATTATCTTTAATTTTTTTCTTTTTAAAAAGTAGCTAACCAATCAACAATATTAAGACAGTATTTATATATATGTGTGTGTGTGTGTGTGTGTGTGTGTGTTTTGAGTGGAATGGCAAAGCAACAGCGTGCAACTGCTGTGCACCTAGATAACAAAGGTCAGTGAGCTGTGCTTGTCTCGAATACCTGCTTCTGTTGGTTTTGGTACAATGCAATATCTGCGCTGGTTTACAGGCAGCAGCCTGAAATCTCCAACAGAAAATAACTGATATGTCTCTGTAACCAACACACTTGATCTTTGGCAAAGTAATTTGAAACTGTGTGTTACATTTTTATCAAGTGACAAAAATTTTAGAGAGTGTGTTTCCAGAATCTCTCAGGTGTAAACTCTACAGGGCCCTTGCTATTACTTGAGCATCTTGCTCAACTATTTTGCTGTTTACTTCTTAAGAAGTAATAAAAATGAAAAATGTGAATGAAACAAACCAGGTTATAAGGACATTTGCTGTGCCAATTGCACACATTTACTATAGCCCTTATCAAATTGTCATCATTAGATTGTGAATTATTTATTTTTTTGAGGGCAAGGACTATGCTTTAGTTCATTTCTGAGCCTAGCACAAACAATACATAGCTTAGAGTAGGTGCTCAATAAACTGTTGTGGAACTTATCTATATGTTTCTGGAGTGGGCTAATATAGAATTAAGCTTTAATATTTAGAGTTACACTGAATTCTTAATGTTTGACTCATGGACCAAAAATTTTATATTAATAGATTCATAAAAAATAACTAACATCACATTTTACAGTTGGAAAAATGTTTTTACCAGGTACTGAATTCTTCGGCAAGTGAATGACATCTGTTCTAATTGACCAGAATACTGGGTATACACTATGTACATAATAACTGTGTATGGGCTTGCTTGATCTCATAGCTGGAGATGAATAGAGTGTGGTTTGGAATTTAGTCATTGTGGAAACATTTCAGCTATCTATATATGAACCATGTTCTTCTTTAATCACTTTAAAACTTCATTTTTCTAGAGATGATATGCTGCCTATCTTGCCTCAACTTCACACACAGATAACATTTTAAGAACATGAAAATTACCCTGACAAAACACCAGAGAACTTTCTAGACATGAGATATTCAGGAACTGGTGCTAAATCACAAGGCAACAGAAAAGGCAAAGTTATTGGAGAGAAAATATGTGAAGTTCAGCTATAGGTCACCATTGCCCACCCCTCACTTTCCATACTCATTCCTTCTATTTTAAGGAAAAATAGAAGCTAATGTGTTATTTAAATACCCACATGCTTCCTGTGGTTCTCATATCAAGTCCATGTTGTTCAGGATGAAATTTCTCCCCCTTGCTTGGCATATTAAGATGACCTTTGGAAGAATTTATGGAAAACTCAATCATATGACATCATAGTTAAAGCTTGGGAAATAATCTAGATAAAATCCTGACTCTATCTGTTAGTAGCTGTGGCAGAAATTAGTGGTTTGTTCCTCTGGCCTCCCATCTATACCCCTTTTCTCCTTGTACCTTTTACTGTTTGAGACTGACTCAAACTGTCAGTCTTGTGCTCTAACCCTTTACCCAGACAACCATTGGTCTAATTCTATCAATATAAAGTTGCTTGATTTTAACTTTCATATAAATTAAATTATTCACTATGTGCTCTTTTGTGTTCTGTTTCAGTCAGCATAATATCTGTGAGGTTCAATAATATTGGATTAACTTGTCCTTTTAATTGTGGGTGTTTAGTCTGTTTATATTTAGAATAGTTATTAAAATGTTTGGGTTTAAAAATACTGTCTTGTTATTTTTTCTTTCTGTTATTTTTTTTTTCACTCTGTTGCTCTTTCTTCCTGACTTTTGTGTTGATTGAATTTTTGTATGTGTGTCCCATTTTATTACCTCAATTGGCTTCTTAGCTATATACCTCTTTTCAAAATTATGTTTTATTGATTATGTTATTCCAGTTGTCCCAAATTTTCCCCTTTGTCCAGCTCCACCTAGTACCCCTGACTCCCTCAGGCAATCCCTATGCCATTGTCCATGTTCATGGATCATGCATATATGTTGTTTAGCCACTATGTTCCCTATGCTGTACTTTACATCCCTATGACTATTCTGTAACTATCCATTTGTACTTCTTAATCCCTTCACCTTTTCCTCGAACTCTCAGGCCTCTTCCCATTTGACAACCATCAAAATGTTCTCTATATCTATGATTCTGTTTCTCTTCTGCTTGTTTGCTTACTTTGTTTTTTAGATTTAATTATTGATAGATAAGTATTTATTGCCATTTTATTGTTCATAGTTTTGATCTTCTTAAAGAAGACCCTTTAACATCTCATATAACACTGGTTTGGTGGTGATGAACTCCTTTAGCTTTTTCTTGTCTGAGAAGCTTTTCATTTGTCTTTCCATTCTAAATGACAGCTCTGCTGGGTAGAGTAGTCTTGATTGTAGGTCCTTGCTTTACGTCACTTTGAATTTTTCTTGACAATGCCTTCTAGCCTGCAAGTTTCTTTTGAGAAATCAGCTGACAGTCTTATGGGAACTCCCTTGTAGGTAACTAACTATTTTTAAGATTCAGTCTCTTTGGCATTTTAACTTCAAGGAGGTCTTGGAGTGGGCCTCTTTGCATCCATCTTGTTTGGGACTCTCTGTGCTTCCTAGACTTGTATGTCTTTCTTCTTCACCAAGTTAGGGAAGTTTTTCATCATTATTTTTTCAGATAGGTTTCCAATTTCATGCTCTTTCTTTTCTCCTCTGGCACCCCCATCATGCAAATGTTGGTAGCATGCTGTTGTCCCAGAGCTCCTTACACTATCCTCATTTTTTTGGATTCTTTTTTCTTTTTCTTGCTGTTCTGATTGGTTGTTTCTTGCTTCCTTATATTCCAAATTCCTGATATGATTTTTGGCTTCATTCACTCTATTGTTGATTTCCTATAAATTGTCTTTTATTTTAATTAGTGTATCATTCACTTCTGACTGAATCTTTTTTATGCTGTTGAGGTTCTTACTAAGTTCCTTGAGCATTCTTATAACCAGTGTTTTGAACTGTGCATCTGATAGATTGCTTATATCCATTTTTTTAGTACTTTTTCTGGAGTTTTATTCTGTTCTTTCATATGGACCATGTTCCTATGTCACCTCATTTTGACAGCCTCCCTGTGTTTGTTTCTATGTATTAGGTAGAGCTGCTATGTCTTCCAGGCTTGCTAGAGTGGCCTAATATAGTAGGTGTCCTGTAGGGTCCAGAGGCACAGCCTCCTCTATCACCTAAGCTGGGTATTTGAGGTGTGCCCATCATGTGTGTTGTGTACACTTTCTTGTCATAGTTAGGTTTTGATTGCTGTTGGCACATCCAAGGTCAGCAGTCCCCTGTTTTCTGTCCTGGGTCACACAGCATAAGCTACAAAGTGATCTGCAAATGGCTGCTACTTGTGCTGGGCTTGTAGGTGCCAAGGTGAAGCCAAGCTGAGAATCAAGCCAGCTACTTGTGGCTGAAATAGCGCCAGACCTTGGGCCACTTGCCAAAGGGTATGGGGCTCGTTGAGGCCAGATCTGCTTGTTTGAAAGAATTTTGGAAAATCTAAAGCATGAGCCAAAAGAAGCCATTTGTATGGAAAAGCCACTGGAAACAGTTTGGGTGGGCCTAAAAGTGGAATGAGAAGGGGCCTCAGGCCATCACTAGTGTGGGACCAAATGTGTGAACCAGGTTGATGGAGTCTCAGATATGGTGGTTGCCTGAAAGCTCTATGGGATGATGCCTCAGAAAAGGAATAATGGCTTCTGCCAACATTTCTGTCTGGGAAAAAGCTATACCCCCAGCTCTTGCCCTGATGCCAGACAATTCTATCCCTCCCCATGTGTCTCTGGTGCCTTTCAAGCTGCTACCCCTACGTTGGAGTTCAGAGGGAATGAGTCTGAGTAAGTCTGTGTATGGACACCTTTAGGAGGATCTTCCAGGGAGTTCAGCAGTTTCTGTCATCCACAGCCTCAATCCCCACTGGTTTTTATAGCCGGAATTTGTGGAGACCTATTTTACTGCCACTGGAACCTGAGACTGGGGGCTTGGTGTCAGGCCGGAACCCATTGTTCTTGGTTTTTATCTGCTACACATGAGCATAGGGCCAGTCTATTCTGCATTTCCACCCCTCCTACCAGTCTCGATGTGGTTTCTTCTTAATTGATAGTTGTAGGACTTGCACTCAGCTTGATGTCTTATGGTTCTGAAGGATGGTTGTTCTGTATTTTACTTGTCATTTTGATGTGGTTTTGTGAGGAGCTGAGCTGTATTTACTTATGCTGCCATCTTGACTGGAAGTCTAAGTATATACCTTTTATTATTTTCTAAGTAGTGGTTTATGTCATATGTCCTTAATATATAACATAATCCATCTAAAGGCAATATTCACCTTGAATTTATTTCTGTGTATGGTATAAGTTGGTGATTGGGTTTCATTTTTTTGCTTGTAGCTGTCCAGATCTCCCAACAGCATTTGTTGAAGAGGCTATTTTTACTCCATTTTATGCTTCTGCCCCCTTTGTCAAATATTAATCGACCATGGAGACTTGGCTTTATTTCTCGGCTCTCTATTTTGTTCCATTGGTCTATGTGTCTGCTCTTATGTCAGTTTCAGGCTGTTTTGATTACGGTGGCCTTGTAATACAGTTTGGTATCAGGTATTGTGATCCCTCCTACTTTCTTCTTTTTTTCTGAAAAATTTTGCAGCTATTCAGCATCATTTATGGTTCCATATAAGTTTCTGAAATGTTTGTTCTTTATCTGTGAAATATGTCATTGGTACTTTAATAGGGATTGCATTGAATCTATAAATTTCTTTGGGTAGTATGGACATTTTGATGATGTTAATTCTTCCGGTCCATGAAGATGGTATGTGCTTCCATTTGTTGTGTCTTAATTTCTTTCTTCAGTGTTGTGTAGTTTTCTGAGTACAGGTGTTTTACCTTATTGGTTAGGTTTATTCCTAGGTGCTTTATTTTTCTTGTTGCTATATCGAATCGGATTTTTTCCTGATTTCTGTTTCTGATGTTTGATTGTTGGTGTACAAAATGCTTTTGATTTCTGAATATTGACTCTGTATCCTGCTGTTTTGCCACATTCACTTATTAGGTTGAGTAGTTTTTTTTGTGGCGACTATAGGATTTTCTATGCACACTATCATGTCATCTGAAAAACTGACAGTTTTGTTTCCTCCTTTCCAATTTGGATGCCTTTTATTTCTTTTTGTTGTCTGATTGCTGTGGCTAGGACTTCTAATACTATATTGAATAGGAGTGGTGAAAGTGGGCATCCTTGTCTTGTTCTTGATCTTAGTGGGAATGCTTTTAGTTTTTGCCCATTGAGTATGATGTTGGCTGTAGGTCTCCCGTATATGGCTTTCATTATGTTGAGGAATACTCCCTCTATTTGCACTTTGCTCAGTGTTTTTATCATAAATGGGTGCTGTATATTATCAAATGCTTTTCCTGCATCTATTGATATAATCATGTGATTTTTGTCTTCCCTTTTGTTATATGATATATTACGTTTATTGATTTGCTAATCTTGTACCATTCTTGCATTCCTGGGATGACTCCCACTAGATCATGGTGTATGATCTTTTTAACATTATTGCGGGATGCAGTGTGCCAATATTTTGTTGAGAATTTTAGCATCTATGTTAATCAGCGATATTAGCCTGAAGTTTTCTTTCTTTGTTATGTCTTTATCTGGTTTTGGGATTAGGATGATGCTGGCTTCATAAAAAGAGTTTGGGAGTCTTCCATCTTCTCGAATTTTTTGGAATAATCTGTGAAGGGTAGCTCTTCCTTAAATGCTTTGTAAAATTCACCTGTGAAGCTGTCTGATTCAGGGCTTTTGTGTGTCAGAAGCTTTTGATTACCGCTTCAATTTCATCAGCCATTATTGGTCTGTTCAGGCTTTCTGCTTCTTCCTCATTCAGTTTTGGAAAATTATGTTTTTCTAGAAATTTGTCCATTTCACCTAGGTTTTCAAATGTCTTGGCATATAGTTCTTTGTAATAATTTCTTACAATCCTTTGTATTTCTGTGGTATCAGTTGTAATCGCTCCTTTTTCATTTCTGATTGTTTATTTGGGTCTTCTCTCTTTTTTTCTTGATAAGTCTGCTTGAAGTCTTGTCAATTTTGTTTATCTTTTTGAAAAACCAGCTCTTGGGTTTATTGATCCTTAGAATTGCACTTTTAGTCTCTATGTTGTTTGATTCTGCTCTGATCTTGGTTATTTTCTTCTTTCTACTTGCTTTGGGCTGTCTTTGTTGTTGTTCTTTGAGTTCTTGTAGGTGTAGGGTTAGGTTGTTTATTTGAAATGTTTCTATCTGTTTTAGGTAGGCCTGTATCGCTATGAACTTCCCTCTCAGGACTGCCTTTGCTGTGTCCCATAGTTTTGGATTGTTGAGAGTTCATTTTCATGTTTCCAGAAACTTTTTGATTTCTTCCCTAATTTCCTTCTTGACCCATTCATTGTTTAATAGCATGGTATTCAATCTCCATGAGTTTGAATGTTTTGCGTTTTTTCCCTTGAGGTTGCTTTCTAGTTTCAGTCCCTTGTGGTCAAAGAAAATGCTTGATATGATTTCAATTTTCTTGAATTTGTTGAGGATTGTTTTGTATCCTATCATGTGGTCTATCTTTGAAAATGTCCCATGTGCATTTGAAAATAATGTACTTGGCTTCTTTGGGATGAAAGGCTCTATATATTTCAGTAAAGTCCATTTGATTTAGGGTATTATTCAAAGACTTAAATACAAGTTGTGACATGATAAAAGTCCTAGAGGAAAACATTGACAGGAAAATCTCAGACATTCTACACAGCAACATCTTCACTGGTATGTCCCCTAAAGCAAGGGACATAAAGGAAAGAATAAATAAATGGGACTTCATCGAATAAAAAAGCTTCTGCATGGCTAAAGAAAACAGCATTAAAATGAAAAGAGAAGCAAATATATGAGAAAACATATTTGCCAATGATACCTTGGACAAGGGTTTGAGCTCCAGAATATATAAAGAACTCACATGACTTCACTTCAGGAAGAAAAAATTCAGTTAAAAAAAAATGGGCAAAAGACTTGAAGGGCTACTTCTTTAAGAAGGTCATACAGAGAGAGCCCAGAGACATATGAAAAGATGCTCTGTATCAGTAGCCATCAAAGAGATGCAAATTAAAACCACAATGAGATACCACTTCACACCATTGAGAATGGCCATCATAAACAAATCAACAAGTGTTGGAGAGGATGTGGAGAAAAGGGGACCCTAGTGCGCTGTTGGTGGGAGTGCAGACTGGTGCAGTCACTGTGGAAAACAGTATGGAATTTTCTCAGAAAACTAAAAATGAAACTGCCTTTTGACCCAGCAATTCCACTGCTGGGATTATATCTTAAGAACCCTGAAACATCAGTCCAAAAGAACCTACGCACCTCAATGTTCATAGCAGCACAATTTACAATAGCCAAGTTCTGGAAGCAATCTAAGTGCCTATCAGTAAATAAATGGATCAAAAAACTATGGTACATTTACACAGTGGAATTCTATGCAACAGAAAGAGAGAAGGAACGCATACCCTTTGTGACAGCATGGATGGTACTGGAGAGCATTATGCTAAGTGAAATAAGTCAGGCAGTGAGGGACAAATACCATATCATCTCACCTTTAACTGGAACCTAATCAACAAAAGAAAAAAGCAAGCAAAATATGACCAGAGACATTGAAATTAAAGACAATCTAACAATAGCCAGAGGGGAGGGGAGAGGGGACAGTGGAGGGAAGGGCTTTCAGGAACTACTAATTAAAGGACACATGGACAAAACCAAGGGGGAGGGTGGAAGCAAGGGAGGGAGGTGGGTTTGGCTTGGGTAGGGAGGAGTGGTGAGGGGAAAATGCAGACAACTATAATTCAACAACAATAAAATAATTTTAAAAAATAAGTAAAGGCAATATTCTACCTTTTTGTATTTCCTACTTCTTTTTCACACATCCCACCTCTAATTTCACAAATATAATAATCAGTATTATTATATTACATCTTCTCTCAAATTGCATTTGAAATCACTCAAATGACTGTCCATTTTTCTGGTACCAAATTTAAATTCCTAATATGGCTCTTTAAATCCACCATGGTTAGGGCTTGGTTCACATCTCCAACCTCACCTATTGGCACTTCAACTCCAGGAATACTAATTTTCTTATAATTTTTCAAATACATCATGATGTTTGAAACTTCTGTGTTAGTCTGGAATACGTATCTCCTTTTTCCACTTTAAGAATTTTCCTGAGTAATTGTGTGTCTGTGAAACTTTTCCTGATTCATCTCTTCCAGGAATAATTAATCATTCTCTACTCTGTTCTACTTACATCTGATGCTTCTTGTGCTCCACTTCAGATATTCTTTGCCTTACCTCTTATTCCAGCCACACTGGAATGGCATTTTCTGTGAAGATACTGCCCATTTTTTACAGGTACAAACTGACAGTGCTTGCCTCAATAAACTTCTTGTGCAATAAACCTGTGGAATAAACCTCTCACTCCCTCACTCTACACTCATGGATTCTTCACTTGATAGTGAAAGTAGCATGGGACACCCCTGGGAATTTTTTCATCACTCAAGCACAAAAAAACCCAGAAGTGATGAAGAGTTAATGGTCTGGGGGATTCCGTTGACCATTGAGGAACAGAGTGACGTATAAAGGCTTCCAGCTTTCTTTCCCTTGCAGATTATTAGGGTGGTTTTTAAGACTGAATATACAGCCATGTGTGTGGGTAGCCAGCCAGTTCAGTAGTGAATCTTGGATTGACTCTTCTCCCTTTCCTACTTTGCTCCCTTTTTCCTAACTGTTCTTCCATGAATCACGCTCCTTTGTCTCAGGCTCTGTATTCTGAGGAACCCAGGCTGAGACTATACATGTATTACCTTGATAACGCTGTATTGTAATTATTTAAATGTCTGTTGCTTCCTCCAGACCAGTGACTTTTCAAACATCTTAGAACAGAAATATATCAAACCCCAAAATATAAAACTGGTAAAAGCAGAGCATGTCTAATTAAAATGATTACGAGGGCAAAGGCTTTGAAGAGCAAAAACAATGTACTAATTAAGCTATAACTTCATGAGAGTTGGAAAATATGTTTTATTAATCTTTGACTTCTAAGAACCTAGTATAGTGGCTTGCTCGAAGCAAGTAGTCTACAATGTTTGTTAAACTGAACCAAATTGAATTGAGGAAACTGAGGTCTAGGAAATATGAATAATTTCATTTAGGACACAGTAACTGCAGATAAAGGAAGAAACGAAACAGAGATATAGTTCTAGAAAAGTAAGGTTTAGTAGAAAAGACAATAAAAATTTTTCCATAAGCTCAAGTTTTTCCATTCTTGACTTGGTAGGTAATTTCAAACTGTTGTCCTGGTTTCTGCTATGTACCTGCAGTAATAGATTGCAATTGAATTTTTAAAAATCCCCAGTTTGTTAAATTATTTAACAAAAATGAAAGGTATGGAAAAGTTATCATTTATAATTATTTTTTCATCTCAGAAGTGGAATGGGTGAGATAGAAAGCTAAGGATAATTTCTAGAAAGTAAACATGCCACTACAAAACCAAAGAGACACAAATAGAAACTTCTCTTACATGTTGTGATTATGATCAATATTGAAAGCTGTCATTATTTATTAAAAATGACAGAAACCCCAGAGGGATAGATTTTTGAAATTAGTTATTGTGAGCAAGGTGTTCTGAACATTAATAGGTAGGGCATAAAACCCAAATGGAAAAACCTGGCCAAGAATTTATGCTCTACAAAAGTTAGCAAGGTATATTTTTTGTATGAATAAAGTATTTTATCAATTGATCCACCCATAATGGTGTTGAGGTTAGTATAGGAAGCCTGTGTTAGTGTCCATTTTTTACCATCTGTCAATAAATTTTTTTGTTAATCATGTTTCTTTAAACCAGAACTTTAAACTTTATGGACAGCAAGTTAGTAACTGATCTTCATTTTCTTTATTATAAAAATTGAGCTTATTTATGGTATTTGTGAGCAAAATAGTAGCCTTAAAATGCATATATCTAATCATTCAGCATTAATGTAACTTGTGCTTTGTGCTGAGTCCTACAGATTCAGTAGGGAAATAGTTTATAGGTATTAGAGATGGAAGGGACACCAAGAGAGATTATAGGGTGAACCGAGAGGTGTAGTTACTGACTAATGACACAGTCTTGTAGAAAGGTTAAGAGACTTGCTCAAGATCACAGATCTTATGCATTATTCTTCAGAATATGGTTATTTTTAGATATTATTTTTGTTTGCATTAATCTTCTCCCTAAGCATTTCTTAATGATAAGCTAGTAAGACAGCCAATGGCAAAAGCTGTGCGAATGAGAAAACACTGAAGAGGAAACTCTTTGAAAAAAGAAGGGTTAGGGATAAATTGGGAAGTAGTGGGGAAAAAAATCGGATCTCATTTTATCAGGAAATTTTTCAGACTTCGATTTTTCCTCCTGTTAAGTTACATTTGGTTTAGAAAAAAAATAAACTAATGCCAGTTTATTGAGAGTGCAACATATTCCAGGCACTTTAATATATATTAGTCATGTAATATCCACAACTGTTCGGTAAAACATTGTACTGTTAAATCTGAATGACCATTCCTGCCTGGTGTTACAGTGTACGTGACGTTCCTTAGTGATCATCATTGTCCAGAATCTGACACGCAGATTTCAGGTTCAGAAGCTGCGTTATTATGTGGTCACCCAGAAGTTAACAGGCCCAGACAAACTGATTCCTTCTAACCAAACTTACAAGAGTCTGATTATAAACCACAACATCAATTTTCAAGTCTCTATGAGGAAATTAACTGCCAAGTAGACTAAAATAGTTATGTCAACTTGTCAGCACATTTTACTTCCTATGGGAAAAAGGCTTGGGAAATAAAAGTAAGGACAGAAGAATGCCAAACAAGTATAAAGTTAGAAGACAGTGAGCTGGATGTTTTTAATAAGAACATTGTCATTTAGTTATTAGAACACAATGTGCCTTCTCCACAAAACTATACTTCTTTGTCTAAGAGATCTGAGTATTATTTCAACCAGCCCGTTTTTTCTGTGTTAATATGCCCCAGATCATGGCCAGTTGTGGATTCTGCCACAGCAAGATAGAGAAGATTGGGAGTTTAGTATTGGCTTATAACTATAACTTTGAAGCAAGACTTAGAAGTTTAAAACAAAGTTTTATGAAGTAGGAAAATGGTTATGTGTAGCAATATGAAATGTCAGTTCTGGGCTTCTTAACATGTAATAATGAATTGCAAAATTAAAGAAAAATTGAAATTAAGTACAAGCTGACAGTACCCAGAGGGGAGATGGGAGGGGATAATTGGGGAGGGCAAGAGGGAAGGGTTTTCAGGAACATCTAAAGAACACATGGACAAAACCAAGGGGGGATGGGATCAGGGGTGGGAGATAGTGTGGTGTCTGGGGTGCGGGGGAGTGGTGGGGGGAAAATGGAGACAACTGTACTTGAACAACAATTCAAAAAAATAATAAAATACAATAAGAAAAATGTGATAATATTTTCAAAGTGATTTAAAAATAACTTTTAAAAAGTCATTAATTTGGATATTCTTATAAGGAATAAAAATACAAGTCAAGGAAAAGAACCTTCAGAGAAAAGAATAGGTACATCCACTAATAAATTTAGAAGGGACAGTAGAGGTAGAAAATTACCATTTTGCAACCACTGTGGTTGATTCAGAGGATAATCAATGAATTCCTAAAGTTTTAAGAGGAATGGAATATACTGATGTATCATCATAGCATCTCTCCAGAGATTTCTTATTTCCAAAGTGAGAAATGGGAACTTTACAGTGGAGAAACCTGTCTGACACCACCTTAGTGAGTGATCAAAATTGATATCATCAGTGATGAGAGAGAAACTGAAATTTGATTCCTGATGCGATGTGCTAAGAAAGTCACAACATGGTTTATATAGTATTCCTGTTGAAAATGTCTAATCCAAACCTAATCACATGGAAACATCAGATAGACTCAAAGGGACTTTTGAAAACTTTATCAATGTCTTGTAAAACAAAGTGTAAAAGACTGTTCTAGATGAAGACCAACAAGATATGCCAACTACATGTAATGTGTAATTTTGTACCTGAATCAGAAAAGAATATATTAAAGGACATTATGGAAATAATTGTATAAAAATGAAAAAGACTGTTTGTTACCTAAAAGTGTTGCATAAATGTTACGTTCTTGAATTTGATAAATGTACTGTGGCTATGTAAGAGAATGTTGTAGGAAATGAATACTGAAGTATATAGGTATAGAGAACATGATTCTGCTAATAACTTAAATGATTCAGAAAAGAATTTTGTGATATGTGTGGAAAGAAAGAAATAAAATATGGCAAAATCATAACAATTAGTGAATCTGGTTGAAGTGTATTCAGTAGTTCTTTGCTTTATGCTTCCAACCCCTCTGTAAGTTTGAAACTATTTCAACATTACAAATAAAATTTTTAATTATGTTTTATTGATTATGCTATTGCAGTTGTTTCGATACTTCTCTCAATTAAAAATGGATGATTTTTCCTTCCTTATGTTCCATATTTTTATTTTATTCTCAGCTTCATCCATTCTACTATTATTTTCTTGTAAATTGTTCTTTATTTCAATTAGTGTATCCTTTCTTTCTGACTGGATCTTTTTTATGCTGTTGAGGTCCTCGCTAAGTTCCCTGAGCATCCTTATAACCAGCGTTTTGAACTCTGCATCTGATAGATTGCTTTTCTCCATTTTGTTGAATTCTTTTTCTGGAGTTTTGATCTGTTCTTTCACTTGGACCATGTTTCTTTCCCTCCTCATTTTGGCAGCCTCCCTGTGTTTGTTTCTGTGTATTAGGTAGAGCTGCTTTGACTCTTTGTCCTGGTAGTGTGACCTAATGTAGTAGGTGTCCTGTAGGGTCCTGTGGCACATCCTCCCTATCATCCAAAATGGGTATTCAAGGTGCACCCTTCCTGTGGGCTGAGTACACCATCCTCCTGTAGTTGAGCCTTGGTTGCTGTTGGCAGATCAATGGGAGGAATTTACCTAGGCCGGTCAGCTACAAGGACTGGCTGTGACAACAGACCACTAACCTCCACCCTCCATGGAAGATTAGTCATGCAGGGGCAGGGTGGTGGTGCTCTGACATGCTCTGTATCTGTCCACTGGGTGTATTGGCCCTGGGGTTTCTTGGGTGGTTCAGGCAAAGGTCGGCCCCTACCTGTGTTTTGACCAGGGTCACTGTGCCTGGGGTATAACGCAATCTGAGATGCTGCTACTTGTGTTGGGCTTGGAGATTCCCAGGCAAAGCCAAGCTATGACTCTAGGCTGGCTGCTGCTAGTGCCGGGCCTGGGGCTCACTGAGGCCAGCTGTGCTTTTTTGAGAGAATTTAGGAAGTTGTGAAGCATGAGCCAAGACCAGCCATTTCACATGAAAAAACAGCTTGGGTGGGCTCATAAGTTGAGTGTGGCTGAGTCTCTGGGGATCTCCAAGGTGGGTCAAACAGTGTTAGCCAGGTTGATGAAATCACAGACATGGCGCCAGCTTGCCGGCTCAGTCTGGATGGATGTGGTTTCTTTAATTCCATAGTTGTCAAATTTCCATTCAATCTACTTTCTGATGGTTCTGAGTGATGGTTGTTCTATATTTTAGTTGTAATTTTGGTGTGGTTGTGCAAAGAGTCATGCTATGTCTGCCTATGCCACCAACTCAACTGGAAGTTCAGAAATAAATTTTTTAAAATGAGTGATTATTAATCACATTTTTGAGGAAGGTGTTCTTTCCTTGAGTTACTACAACTGAATAGAAAGCATTTGTTAGTGCTGAAGTGAAAGTGTGGACTCCATGAGACAGAACTAATGTCAGAGTTGGTAGATGAACTTGCAGTATTATTTATCATTATAATTCAGAAAACAAAGTTAAGTTCTTAAAACTCTCCCCAGAAGTGCTTTACCTTATATGAAAAACACAGTTCATTTTATAAACATGAATGGGTCTCCTACTATACATCAGGAACTTTGCTAGGCAATGGGCCTACAGCAATTACTATCCCCTATTCTCAGGTTACTGATAGGGAGGGCAAAGCTGTAAAAACAAATTTAGTATGCAATAGAAAATGTACACCTAGAGAAAAAGTCAGTGGAGAATGCATTAATTAAGACACTATTCGGGTGGGAAGAAAGGGTGGCATGGTGGAAGGGAATGACGATGAGGCCCAGGAGTTTTCCACTTGGTGGGGATGTGGTAATAATGGTTTCAGGCAAAGAGAGCAGTAAGTAATTATAAGAAATCTTAGGGCGTTTGGGGACTTTAAAGTAACTTGGAATTGCTGAAGCATAATATAGCTTTCTGATTTCCAGTTTGTAAGAGTAAAAAATAAATAATTTTTAGTATAGTATTGTTTAGTTATAAATATAAGACATTAAAATGGTATGAAATAACTAACACTAGAGAATATAAAATGCAAATTGATCCTTTGATGAACTTTTTATTTTGTATGACATGGCATCTCATTGTAACCTGAGATTTTTCCTTTGACCTTGTACCTATAATAGTTTTTGTCAAATTTGAATAACATATGGACCCTTTTTAAAAATTATTGATTAATTTTTAGAGAGTGGGAAAGAGAAAAGGAAGAGGAGAGACAAACATCACTTTGTTTCACTTGTTCCACTTACTTATGCATTCATTGGTTGTTTCTTGTATGAGCTCTGATCAGGGATTGAACCTACAACTGTGGCATATCAGGATGACACTCTAACCAACTAAGCTACTTGGCCAGGGTCACGTATGGACTTTTTATTAAGGAAAAAAATTCCTTAATTCCCAACAGTGGGTAGATCTCAGTTTGAGAAATGCTGAGTTAGTGGATCAAAGTCGAATTTTATGAAATGTCATTTCTGTTACAAATTGTGACTATAAAAGAGATATTGTGTTTTCAGTTGACAAAATTGTTTTGTATTATCAAAATGAAAACCAAACAAATAAAACATAATATTCAAACAATGAATAATATTGGCAACCATTGAATCCAAAGCTTAACATTCTCAATGTGCAAGTTTTATAAAAATTGTTAAGTAATACATTTATACACCCATAAGTACATGGGCAAAGATCCCAAATGAATAATTTATGAAAGATTATATAAAATGATTAATAAGTACATAAAATGTTCACCTTCAAAAATAACTAAAAACAGCCCTGGCTGGTGTGGCTTAGTGGCTTGAGTGCTGGCCTGTGAACCAAAGGGTCACAGTCAGGGCATAGGCCTGAGTTATAGGCCAGGTCCCCAGTAGGGGGGCATGCAAGAGACAGCCACACATTGATGTTTCTCTCCTTCTCTTTCTCCTTCCATACCCCTTTCTCTAAAAATAAATAAACAAAAACAAAAACAAAAACACAAAAATAACGAAAAACAGCAATTTAAAATGAGAGAACATTTTTTGACCTATAAAATTAGTAGGTATTTCAAAACATCATAACCTGTGTTGGTGAGGATTTTTAATAATAGAAAAAATGCAAGCAATCTAATTATTTAACAGTGTGTAAATAGTTTTAAAAATGCACTGATGTAGTATAACATTACTTGGATAATAAATTAATGTTTTTCAAAATTTTAAATAATCAAAATGCTTATGCTATCATTAAATGTGAAAAGCTGTGAACAAAAAGTATGATTTAAGCTTGGGAAAATGTATATAGATTTTGGTAATTATACTATGGTAATGAAAGATGTTAGTAGGGGAAGCTGGGTGAAGAGTATACAGGAAATCTCTGCACTATTTTTGCAACTTTTCTCTAAGTCTAAAATTATTTCAAAATAAAAATTTAGAAAAACATGCCTAAAAAAACTACTGATAGGAAAATAAAATTTTAAATGATTTTTATGTGGTAAAATAAAGCAGCTTTTGTTCCTTTCATTTAAAAAATGCTTTTTATGTGTGACAAATTTTTATGAGTTCTATAATCATTTAGAAAGAAAACAAACCTCTTCCTATAATTAGGGGAAAAAAGCTAAACTCAAAAGAGTTTAGCTGCCATGTGCCACAATCCAACTTGTTGATCAGTATAGCAGCTAAATATAAAAAACATAAATGTGGATGCTGGAAAAAGGATGTCTATGGGTGGAGGGTAAGGGAGACCCATCAATTGGTTAGGAGTGCATTTCCCAGGTGGATGTGAAGTGGGAGAGTAGGTAGTAAAAGTGAGGGCCGAGATAGATTGAGGAGGCTGTGGCACTGGGGATTTTATGTTAGAAGTAAAGAAGAGAATGAAGTCTTCTGAAAAGAGTAGATATTGGCAGTGTTTTATGATAGAAGAGAATTAGGCTACTTCTTTGGGTATCTAGGGAGCATAAACCATAGTAGCTAATGGGAATATTCCCAAAAGGTTGGCTTTTAATAAGTTAGAATCATTTGCTTTAGATAACTATCTTCGTGCTTGTTTTTTTTTTTTTTTTTTTTATCACAGACTGCTTTCTAAGCAACTCAACTTTGTGGTGATTCAGGCCTTCTTCTGAAGACACAGCCTTTTATCTTAATGAGTGACAAAGGTAATCAGCTACTCGAATTAAGTCCTTCTTGATCTCAATTTTTATATAAAACTTTATTTGTTCAACATTAAATAAGGACAAACAGAAAAGTGGATGTGCACCACAGGGTCATTAGGAGCTGCACCTGAAAAACAGCTGCATGTTAGACATTGTGGTTCTCAGTCTTGTCCTATCTGAAGACCTCTGAAGATACTTGAGATCTTCCCTTCTCTGTGTGGCAGCTCCCTACAGCAGTGATTCTGGGGGAGGAGTGGAGAGCAGGGGCTATATTGTTTGTAAAAGCATGTACGTCCCAATGCACACTCAAGTCAATTCTGAAACTTCCTCCTTTCTCCTGCATCACACCCTCCACCTTAAGAATTATTGTATAAATAGATTCTTTAACATTTGTCTTAGAGGATGATTGTTTTCAGGCCCCTCTCCCAGATTGGGAAGCCACAGCTTGTCCTGAGAGAAGCAACACGGTCAGAATTTGTTCCTTGGGGAGGGACCATTGGACTCCACTTTAAATTTTGACCTTGACTCCTACTATTTCTGTCTCTATAATTAGGTTTCGCATCTCCAGTAGGCACAGACCAGGACTCATGCACCTTTTTTACCCTCCTCAGGATTGGTCTTTAAATTTCAGAGGTAGTTACTTAGTCGATGTTTATTGAAAATGAATACTATTTTCCATAAGGGAAATTTTTATTCCTTCATGAAGGGAAATGCATTTCTTGTTAAGTAAAAGGTTGCATAAGTACAAATTAGAATGGAAGATATAGCATGTGTAGCTTAAAGCTAAGTGACAGCTTTGATCTTTGACTATTTTAAAAAGATAAAAAGGGTTATTAGAAATAGGATCTACAGGTCTAACAAGACTTTAAAAAGAGCCCAAGAAAGTGTCTTAATCTATGTAGGCTTTGAAAGGTACAAATACCTTGAACTACGTGTGTTCTCCCTGACAGGCACCTGCATTGATTGATGGATTGATTGATGAGTTTTCTTTTGCATCCCAGTTTTTTTAATTGTTGTTCAAGTACAGTTTTCTGCCTTTTCCCCAGACCCCTCCCCACCACCTCAACACTCCTCATCTACTTCCCATTTCTACCCTGCCTTGTTATTGTCCATGTGTCCTTTATACTTGTTCCTGTAAACCCTCCCCCTTTTCCCCCATTATTCCCTCCCCTCTCCCCTCTGGTCACTGTCAGCCTGTTCTCAATTTCAGTGTCTTTAGTTATATTTTGCTTGCTTGTTCATTTTGTTGATTAAGTTCCAGTTAAAGGTGAGATCATATGGTATTTGTCCCTCATTGCCTGGCTTATGTCACTCAGCATAATGCTTTCCAGTTCCATCCATACTGTCACAAAGGGTATGGGCACCTTCTCTCTTTCTGCTGCACAGAATTCCATTGTGTAAATGTACCATACATAGTTTTTTTTTAAATACATTTTATTGATTATGTTGTTACAGTTGTCCCATTTTTCCCCTTCATTCCCGTCTACCCTGCACACCCCCTCCCACTCACATCCCCCCCCTTTAGTTCATGTCCATGTGTCATAAGTTCTTTAGCTTCTACATTTCTCACACTATTCTTGCCCTCCCCCTGTCCATTTTCTACCTACTGTCTATGCTACTTATTCTCTGTACCTTTTCCCCCCTCTCTCCTCCTCCCACTCCCCTGTTGCTAACCCTCCATGTGATCTCCATTTCTGTGGTTCTGCTCCTGTTCTAGTTGTTTGCTTAGTTTGCTTTTGTTTTAGGTGTGGTTGTTAATATCTCTGAGTTTGCTGTCTTTTTACTGTCATATTTTTTATCTTATTTTTCTTAGATAAGTCTCTTCAACATTTCATATAATAAGAGCTTGGTGATGATGAATGCCTTTAACTTGACCTTATCTGAAAAGTACTTTATCTTCCCTTCTATTCTAAATGAAAGCTTTGTTGGATAGAGCAATCTTGGATGTAGGTCCTTGCCTTTCAAGACTTGGAATACTTCTTTCCAGCCCCTTCTTGCCTGGAAGGTCTCTTTTGAGAAATCAGCTAACAGTCTGATGGGAACTCCTTTGTAGGTGACTGTCCCTTTATCCCTTGCTGCTTCTAGAATTCTCTCCTTCATTTTAATCTTGGCTAGTGTAATTATGATGTGCCTTGGCGTGTTCCTCTTGGGTCCAGCTTCTGTGGGACTCTCTGAGCTTCCTGGACTTCCTGATAGACTATTTCCTTTGCCAGATTGGGGAAGTTCTTCTTCATTATTTCTTCAAATAAGTTTTCCACTTGTTGCTCTTTCTCTTCCCCTTCCCCTTCTGGTACCCCTATAATTCAGATGTTGGGATGTTTAAAGATGTCCTGGAGATTCCTAAGCCTTTCCTCATTTTTTCCAATTCTTGTTTGTTCATTCTTTTCTGTTTGGTTGTTTGTTTCTTCCTTCTGGTCCACTCCACTGATTTGAGTCCTAGTTTTCCTCCCATCTCTATTGGTTCCGTGTGTTTTCCTTCATTTCACTTATTGTAGCCTTCATTTGTTCATCTAATTTGTGACCAAAATCTACCAATTCTTTGAGCATCCTGATCACCAGTGCTTTGAACCATGAATCTGATAGATTGGCTATGTCTTGGTTGCTTAGATGAATTGGCTCAGGGGCTTTGATCTGTTCTCACATTTGAGCCATTTTTTTGTTGTTGTTGTTTTGTTTTGGTCTGGTCACACTTATTACTTAGTGAGGGGCGGAGCCTTAGGTGTTCCCCAGGGTGAGGCAGCCCAGTTGCTGGGTTGTGACACTGTATGTGGGGGTGGGGTCTGAGAGGGAACAATGGCACTTGCTCCACTCTCTCTGGGATTCTAGTCCCTTCAGCTCCTTCCCCTTCACCTGGATTATCTGTATGCAAATGTGGGACCACCTGGTCAGCCAGCTGCCTTGTGCTGCCCTCACTGGGTCTGCCAGTTGCCACCCTGTACCTGGGGTCCACTAGCTGCCACCTGTGCATCTGGGATCTGCCAGCTGCTGCTGCCTATGTGCCCGGGTCCACCAACCTCCACTTTTTCCTGCCATGACTCTGCCCCTCTTACTGGTCTGGATGAATGGTTGTTGGACTTCTGTACAGTTCAATTTTTTATCAGTTATGGTTGTTTTCTTGTTTCTAAATCTTCGTTGTCCTTAATTTTGGTTGTGTGAGGAGGCACAGTGTGTCCATCTACGCCTTCATCTTGGCCGCAAGTCCTCCATACATAGTTTTTTGATCCATTCATTTACTGATGGGCACTTAGTTTGCTTCTAGCATTTGGCTATTGTAAATTGTGTTGCTATGAACATTGGGGTGCATAGGTTCTTTTGGATTGATGTTTCAGGGTTCTTAGGATATAATCTTAGCAGTGGAATTGCTGGGTCAAAAGGCAGTTTCATTTTTAGTTTTCTGAGAAAATTCCATACTGTTTTCCACAGTGACCGCACCAGTCTGCCATCCCACCAACAGTGCACTAGGGTTCCTTTTTCTCCACAACCTCTCCAACACTTGTTGTTTGTTGCTTTATTTATGATGGCCATTCTCAATGGTGTGAAGTGGTATCTCATTGTGGTTTTAATTTGCATCTCTTGGATGGCTAGTGATACTGAGCATCTTTTCTGAATGTGTTAAGGAAATTCTGCATCCAGAGCCTTTGCCCTCTGAGTGTAGATTGCAATTGTTCCTCAAGTACGAAAACCAAGGAATGACTGGCTTAAATCTTTTATACAGATAAAAGTGTTATTAAAGTACTCATGCTTGGGGCAGATTAGTTTTTTAGGCCTGTTTTCTTCTCTATTGTTATTCTCTTTTAGAGAATAATGATCTCACTGACTGAAGTAAGGATTAAACTGACATGGTGCCCAAGTATTTTGTATATGCTGAATAAATGATGGTTTTTATTTTGTTCATAAATTGAAATTCAGAAGTGTGTTGCAAATGGTTACATATATTTGAGGTAGAGTTACAAGGTCTATATTGTACTTTAACTGCATTGTAGCTTAGATTCATTTCTGTGAGCAGAGAGCAGGCCATTGCTACTGTGTCTACCAATGCTTTAGGGGAAAATCATTCCTCAGAACTATACAAACTGGCATGCTCCTGGAGTTTGGGAACCATGATACAATCGTAAGTTGAGTGTTTGCTAGCTCTTTTCCATGTTGCTTAGTTAATGTTTATATCTCTTTCCTGTATATTGGCTATTAGAAAACCTAGAAGAGCTATCACAACTTTTACCATCAGAAAGAAACTATTTCTTTCACAGTAATATCCACTTTTAAAAAAAACCCTAATTGATGCTTCTGTTGGCCTCCATTAATGTCAAGTAGCTTACAGGCCTTTAGCCTTAAATTAATGAATGATTTTCTCTATAGCATTTGTATGTCAGACTCTTTGGGCTTGAGTCATTACTGAACTCACTCTGTAAGGACATTTACTTTTTTAATTTTTCATCAGTTTTTCTTTGCAAATCTTCAAGTGCAATAACTGAAAAAACTATGATAATTAGAATCTGTGAGAAAACCCAAAGAAAATGAGATAGACCTTGGGAAAAATACATCCATTCATTGGATGACACTGGTAGAATAGGGCAGATGCAGCACTACAAGCACCACCACTATCAATAGAAAATATTCGGTGAATGCAAAATTGCATGTGAAACTGTGCTAAGTGTCATAATACAAGAGCAGTATTGAGAACAGTGACCAGGAATTACTTATATAGAATTTATAGATGGACAGAATAAAAAAGTTAAGGAAATATCTATATATGGGCACTGTGACTTTTATATACAAGTTCTGTCTGGAAAAAGCCCAGCAAGTGTTAATAAAATAGGAATGGTTTGTATGATGGTGATGTAACCTGGCAACAGAGGAGAGTGGACTGGAATGAACATGCATGAACAATGACAACTTCACTGTGCTAGTCAGTGGGGGCTGTAGATGCCCTTGAGTGAGCATGTGTACTGTGTGGCCATCACATTAAAAATGACTGAGGTAGTAGAGCTACAAATCCGCATCAAATTTTGTGTTAAGCTTGAACATTTTTCTGAGGAAACTGTTTAGATGATTCAGAAGGCTGCAGCTATGGACAACTGGTGGCTGGCAGCTTCATCATAACGTTACACCTGCTCATGCATCACGTCTCATGCAGAGTTTTTTGATGAAACATCAAATCACCCAGGTGACTCAGTCCCCCTACAGACTGGATTTGGTGCCCTGTGACTTCTGGCTTTTCCCAAAACTAAAATCATCTTTGAAAGGAAAAAGATTTCAGACTGTCGATGAGATTCAGGAAAATACGATGGGGCAGCTGATGGCAATTGGAAAAATTGTGTGAGGTCCTAATGTACCTACTTTGAAGGGGACTGAGATGTCACTGTCCTATGTGAAATGTTTCTTGTGCCTTGTACCTTCTTCAATAAATGTCTATTTTTCATATTACATGGCTGGATATATTCCAGACAGACCTCGTATAACTAAGGTACAAATGAAATTTTGTCATGTAAAGGTTAATTAGGTGACTGAAGTAAAGATTAAAGAGAAAGTTTAGGACTCTAATGTCTTGTTAGGCTGATGCATAATAGTAGCAGTGTGACTATGGTCCCTTGAGTTAAAACATTTCAGTTTTGGTGGCCACTGGGACAGGACATTAGGACAGAGGTAGGGAGAGTGATGGCTGTTTCTTTAGAGTGGGTTCTTCCAGGCTGACCAAACTCTGGGTCAGCCTGGTGCTAGCACCTGAGGCAAGCTTAAGTTACATTTGGGAACGTGCCATTGGCTCCTGTGGCTGTGGGAGGGTTCATGAAGGGGTCATGCAGCATGCAGTTCCAGGGCACCAAATGGCTTCAGGGACAGCAAAGAGGAACACCAATGCCAGAGACAGCCAAGATGCGACTAGGGCGGATTGTCTCAGAGAGTAGTAATACATTTCATCTGAGACTGTTGTGGGTTTTATGTTTCTGAGGACACTGGCAACTCAGCCAGTAAACATTTGAATAGGATTTTCAAGCTGAGAGTTTAAACAGATTTTATACTTTAGCTTCAACGGGAGTACCTTAGTTTGCTCTTTATTCATTTCTACATTTGAAAGGAAGTCTTTATAGTATGTATTAAAGCACTAAGGATTTATTCGTATTAACGTCTTACTTTTGCTAAATGCCAATAAATGCTATGCCTTATATTCCCTTTTAGGTTAAGAGATTGCCTGAAAGAGAATATTTCATTGCAAAATTTAACAAATTTATCATAAATCATGTTTCCAGAAGCCAAGAAGCTATCTATTTTATATCTACATCTATATCTGTATCTATTTCTACATCTATATCCAAGTCTGTACCTACCTGTATTGTTCAATGATCACACTCTCTAATACAGTGATATTATAGAAAATGGAAATTTACATGCTTAGATGGAGTTAACAGGATTAAAAATCATATTAAACACACACATACTTAAACAAAGACTGCAGCAAGTGAATGTAAAGGTAATAGTACTTTTCTTACATCCTGAGACAAACATAGTTAATCAAGATCCATCTGTTCATTCTTGGGTTTTCTGTTCTACTTCTGTGGCTGGTCTCACTCCTATTGCACATATAACAACACTACAATGTTATATAGAGAAAATTAGCATAGGCCCTGTGTAAAGATTATACAGATTTGTAGTCATATTTTTGCATAGTTAATTACTTCTTTCTCTGGGTTCTCATGGCACATTGTATATATACATTAGTTGTTATCTTGCTGTATTATAATTGTTTATTTGTCTGTCCCTCTCATGAAGCTGGATCTCTAAAACAAGGAAATGATTCTTTGTAACCTTAGTGGCTGGCACGCACCTGGCTTCTAAAAAGTACCCAGAAAATATTTAATGAATGGGCAAAATAATGAGTAAAAGCTTTATAGTCTATAAGTAAGAAACATGCAGAAATGCTTTGTAAACATCATGCTAATCCACAAATTGATTCCGAAACAGTTAATCCTTTTCTTCCCTCCTCACCTTGTCTTCCTGATGACAGAAATTCTATTTTAGCGTGATGCCCACACGACCACCTTCTGTTAACAACTAGTGGGTGCAACCCAGTTTGGTGATGGACAGATGGACAAGCCTGCTGTTGTTCTTGGCTATAAGACTGTTTTTGTCTACTCTTTTAGACACATCAACATGCTTTTCTTCCCATCGCCCTGTACATATTTTTCTCTTAACACTGTCTTGCTATATTTGCAATATTAAGACTATAAGCAGGCTTTGGAAGACAGATAAGAAGATCTGGAGAGATATGTGGTATCTAACACAAAAGAAAAGTATGGCATGGAACAAAAGGTCATGAAATCTTCCTATTATTTAACTGAAGAAGGATAGCTCTTCTCTTTTTCTCCTCTGTTATAGCGGGATTGGTTAGAAGAGACATAAAGTTGCAATACATTTCTGGAATAAGAGATCCAGATTGTGGTATCAATTTGAACTAGTCAACTAGGTGACTACACAGAGGTATAATTCATTCATATTTTATGTATAATCATATAAATAGTAGTTGCATCAAATTAGCAATATAAAGTACAGTTACATAGATAAGACATTAGCATGTTAATTAATTTTTAAACCATATACAACATTCAAAAGCATTTTAACAGATATTTTTTTACTAGCAAAAAAATGAGGAAAGGCAACTAATATTAGTTTATATCATGAGTCAAGTATTTTTATGCCTTTTTCTATGTTTTTCATGTGATCCTCAGAACTATATTGTGAAATAAATTTTATTAAGATTATTTTATAAAAAAGAAAACTTAGGCTTAAAGATAATAAGTAATTTATTCATGATCACAGAGCTAGGAAATGATAAAACTGATTTCTAAATCAAGTGTTTTCCAACTTTCAAGTTTATTCTCTACTTACTGTGTTGGGTTAGCTCATATACAGTCAGTTTTCAAGGAATTTGGGGTTTTATTAAGTATATACTGGTGTTTTGAAGGATTTTTCATAATTTTGAATAGTGTCTTAGCTAAGACACCATTCTAAAAATATTTCTGCTACGTGAATTGGGGTATTTGCCCCCTTTTCCAGGTGAGTAAGTGGGCTGATCAAAAAAAAAGTGACTCAATAATGTGATGCTAGAGAAGACATCTCTGAATTTTTGGAATGACTAGGCCAGAAAGCAAAGTGTTCCAGTGTTTGACAAACATTATTCAGGAGGTACTGACCCACTTTCCTGTTCGCCTAAAGGATACATGCCCGGGCTAGCAAGATGGGGTTTGAACAGTTTTTGGTTTTATTCTTGTTTTTATCCAATTCACGGAGCACAAGTGACCTCAACTGACAAAAGGGGTTGAGGTGAGAATCACTCCAGTCTTCTAGGGCTCTCTTAATAAGCATCACTTTGCGGTGAGATTTTTCTGAGGCCCAGTAGATTGTTTCTATGTGTATCCAAACCTTAGAAGAACCTTTGGATTGACTGCCCGTGTTTTTTTTTGTTTTGTTTTGTTTTGTTTTGTTTTTGGTGGAGCAGGGACAGTACAGGCCCTGAACTTCCTCTGGCTGTTTCGGCCACACCTCCTTCCCTCTTACCCCCCTCCCCCTGCACGGTAGCAGGTGCTCACTGAAGAGAGGAGATTCTGTGTATTTGCTACTTTCCTCTGTTTACTCTCAAATATGCATCAGGATCGCCTTCTCAGGGTGCAAGGAAAGGTTACTGGACCAACTGCTAGTTCCTTGTAACTAGGTAACATAGTTGCTAAATTGGGTTACCTTTGTGAAGTAACAGAACTGCCATTTGTCTTCCTGGTTTCCTTGGGTAATGCAGACAGCGCCACAGGCAACTTCTAATTGTGTCAGATGATGGTTTTCCCCCCAAAGGCAGGTTTATTTATAGTATGCCTAAAATGAGTTAATCAAAACAGAATTATCAATTGGCTAGGTAAAAATTGACAAGTCTCTTTTATTCCAACTGAGTTGCAAAGGTGATTATGATATACGGAAACTGCTTTGGGGAGAGGCTCTGGAAAATTACAATTCTAAAAAGTGGTTCTTAATCCCCTTTGCCTTTTTTACCTATCCCCCAAACTGCCTCCCATATGGTGACCATCGGTTTGTTCTCTGTATCTATGAGTTTGTTTCCATTTTGTTTGTTCATTTATTTTATTTTTTAGAGCCGACATATAAGTGAAATCACACAGTATTTGTCTTTCTCTGTGTGACTTATTTCACTTAGCATAACACAAACTGTCAATTATAAAAATAGTCATGGGGATGTAAATACAGCATGGAGAATGTGGTCAATAGTATTGTTCAGTATGCACACTGTCAGATGTTTACAAGACTTACCAGGATAATCATTTCATAAGGTATATAAATATCTAATTGCTATCTTGTACACCTGAAACTAATATAATATTGAATGTCAACTGTAATTGGAAAATAAATTAATTTTTTAAAAGTAAAGGAAATAATAAAATAAAATGTGGGTATAATTTTCATGGTGAGGAAATGGTCATCATTTATATTAAAATAGATGTTTATTTCTTTCCTTTTCTCTTTTTTTCATATTTCTTCATATAAATATTTTCTTATAATTT
Source organism: Glossophaga mutica (assembly GCA_039655065.1). NCBI lineage: Eukaryota > Metazoa > Chordata > Mammalia > Chiroptera > Phyllostomidae > Glossophaga > Glossophaga mutica. The sequence goes on along the minus strand of CM077307.1, from coordinate 55,348,280 downwards.
AAACTTAGGGATTAAGCCATTTTTAAAATAATGCTTTGCCATTTATGAGAAAAATGTCACCTTTAAAAAGTTGATTCAGGTTATTTTGGGACTGGATTTGAACACAGTTCCTATTTTTTCTTTTACTTTTTTATTGTATTTTTTCCATTATCATTTATCCCCCTTACACACTCTCCCTACCCCTGCCCCTAGCCCCAGCAATCACCAGAGCCCAGTTCCTGTTAATGAAGACTATTTCCCTTTTATTTATTTAGGACAGTGGAATTAAATTACTGAGTTTCGTCTATTTCCAGTCATGACACATTCCAGGCCTAGGTAAATAAACCCAACTGAAAAATAATAGACTAACCAACTCTGTCTATCATTCAACTCAAAGCTGTCATTTTTTAAATTTCACTGATATATTCATGAGCATCCATAAGAAAATTCTCTGTCAAAGATTTGCTTCTTGCATTATGATTGCTTTAGAATGGAAATTTAAATACTGAATTTCAGACATGAATTAGGAGAAGCAGTGGAAAGAGTCCCAGACAAGAATTAAGAGGCTGGTTCTTGTCTTGGTCTGTTACCATGTATGTGCCTGGACAAGTCACTTTCAGTTTCTTAGCATCAGTTTCCTTTGCTTTTAGAATGAAGATTGTTGGAGTAGGTTAGGATGGTAAACAGGAAACCCCCTGTCTGCCTGCTCTAATCAATTGGTCATGTCTACCTAGAGGGCTGCACTGGGGATGATGGTGAGCCTCTTCCAGACTATGGTTGAGAGGAAGAATGGGGACAAGAAAGGCACTTATTTTGCCATTCCTGAATTCAGCAACTTCTTTGGTCATTATATGAGGTCTGTCTGGAAAAAGCCCAAGCATTGTCAATATAACAAGAAGAGTTTGTACAACATTGATGTAACCTGGCAGCCACGTTAAGTGGATTGGAATGTGTGTGTGAATAATGATGACTTCCCTGTACTCAGTGGGGGTGGTAAACGCTGTTGAGTGAGCACATGTACTGTGTGGCCTTTGATTTCAAAATAACTGAGTAGAACAACGAATCTACATCAAATTTTGTGTTAAGCTTGAACATTCCTCTGGGGAAACTATTTGGATGATTCATAACACCACAGCTACCGATAACTGGTGATTGGCAGCTTCATTATGACGATGTGCCCACTCATGCATTGCATCTCCTGCAGAGTTTTTTGATGAAACATCAAATCGCCCTGTGACTCAGCCCCCCTACAGCCTAGATTTGGTGCCCTGCGACTTCTGGATTTTCTCAAAACTAAAATCGGGGAAGATTTCAGGCCATCAGTGAGATTTAGAAAAATATGACAGGGCAGCTGATGGTGATTGGGAGAACTGTGTGAGGTCCCAAGGTGCCTACTTTGAAGGAGACTGAGGCATCATTGTCCTGTGTACAATGTTTCTTTTTATTTTTTATTTTAATATATTTTATTGATTATGCTATTACAGTTGTCCCATTTCTCCCACATCATTCCCCTCCACCCTGCACACCCCCTGCTACCCACATTCCCCCCCTTTAGTTCATGTCCAAGTTCTTCGTGTCAAGTTTTTTAGCGTCTACATTTCCCACACTATTCTTGCCCTCTATCTGACTCTAAATATCCTGACTTACCCAAGACTGACTAAATAAGAATCCACATTTTTACAAGTTCCCAGTGAGTTGTATGCACATAGATGTTTAAGAGGCCCTATTGTAGGACATCATACGACCAATGCCTGGACTCAGGTAGTAGCCCTAGGGAATCAAGAAAGAAGCATGTCAGCTTTTCCTTAAGCTTATTCCTTGGGTAAGATATCAGTTCTCTGGTATCTTAATCAGTAGTCAGTGGTCAAAAGGTTTGGTAAATACCAGGTTAAACAATGCTAAACAGGTATTTTTTTAAACAACCAGACTTCTTTTATCTTTTAATATGCTGAATCTCCAAGAGAAAAACTGTATTATGTAGCTCCTATATTTATTGATCATGGAAACCTGTTTGGGTAGGATTTTGTGGAGCACATCTTGGTAAAGCTGTAAGAAGCTCTTTGTGATTTATTGGGGTTCCAGACTTAGCAGGTTTTCTAGCCCCTGGGAAGGAAACCATCTTACACTTCTTAAACATAATATCCATTACTTCTCTGTTCAAATGCTAACCTTTCTACAATATCATGGTCCAGGTGTGTGACTCCACCTCTGACCCACTTTTATTGGCTGAGCCATACTTGGACAGAGCCATCAGATAGGTCTGCGGGTTCTGTCAGTGCTGGTCTGAAGGAAACGTTCCAGACTTAGTTGCTGGTCATGGTGTCTATTGGAAATGAGGAGGAGACACTAGTAAATGTAAGGTCACTGGTAATGTGCCAAAGTTTAGTTCGTACTAGGAGTAAAATTGGGAGGTGTAACTGAGAACAGTTACTGGGTGAACGCAGAAGAAACACAGAAATGTGACCAACAATTGTGAGACACATCTTTCAGCAAGTTTATAGTGAAAAATAAAAAGAAGAAAACAAACAGATGCATTGGGAACTAAGGTTGTTTTAGATTTAGGGCAGTCCAAAATGGCTTTTCTACAGTTTATTTCCATTGATGCCCTTTTGAAAATTCATAGCCCATTTTAATGGTGACAGGTTGATGATCCCACATTCTGTAACTTGGAAAGCATTTGATTTCAAATTATAGTCACCAATAAATTACCACCAATATTCTGGGTAGTACCTTTTATATTGACCATACAGTTTTTCTCTTGTATCCTTGACATTAAATTTCACTTTTTTTTTTGTAAGCAGGATACTGACTATTCTTAGTAATAAGAGGAATGAATATACTTTCTCCATGATACCCTTACTTTGGGCAGTAAGCCACATCACTTATAGTTTTTTTCTTTTTTGTTAGTAAATCAATAGAAAGTATTTTTGATTTGGATCTGTTCTTTCAAATGCTCAGAGGATTTATTTTTTATTGTATTTTCCTGATATTTAAAAAATGTTATTTTTCTGCAAAATGAAGGAAATACTATTAGATCTGCTTATGATATCAGTATACTTTTTCTTAGGAATTTTTCTCTTGAAAAATTTAATAATACTTTAATGGGTAAACTTGCATATGTAAACCTTTCAAATCCAATTCAATTCAGTTTTTCTTTATAGTACTCTTAGTTGATAGCATTTCCTGCACCTTCAGGAGAAATTTTGACAAGAAGGAAAAAAAAAACTTTAAATCAAGCAGAATATATTGAATTAAGTAGTCTTTGATTTCAGAAACTTCTAGAGGGGATTAGTATAGTTTCAGCTGACTTTTCTCCAAGTCTAAAATCTACAGTTCCCAGACACTATGACTGAAATAATGATCTTAAGATCTTATAAGCTGCTAAGCCATCTCAAATAAATTCAGGTTTTCTTATTTTACTAGGTTTACAAGGCAGAAAGGCAGATTGATTCATTATAGACTACATAGAGATTGGCAGTCTTTAGAAGGAGCATTAAGATGCTTATCTGCCTTGCCGTCAGGCTAATAACAGTGGTGGGAGATACAGTTTACTAGGCAACGCTGACTCTTCAGTGGAGTGGGACATGGGAGATTGTGGTCGCTGGAAGACTACCTCTGAATAGACAAAGGGAACCAGGTGGGTGCTACAGGAACACGAGCTGCTGAATTTTGGACAGTATGGGTAGCTTGTATCAACTATAAGACCTTATGGTTGAAGGGAAGGGAAAAGAGAGGCAGCAATTGTCGCACATGCCAAAAGTAACTTGCTAATGAGCTTTATTTAACATGCATGCAAAAGGTTGCTAATACTTATTCTAGAAAGATTTTCCAGAAGGATTGGATCTAGAGGTTCAAATTAATCCTTGGGTTAATAGATGATCTCATCACTGAAATATTTGTACATCATCCACCCAATAAGTTACTTATCAAATATCATCAGATGCCAGGTTCTATGCTGGGTGCTGGAATATCAGGGCAAGAAAAGATAAACATCATCATTACCATCATACTGCTTGCTGACTAGAGTGGGATGCAGATACATAATACATAGTATATTATGTGCTATGGTAAGAGAAACACAGTGAACCATGGTAGTATACAGAAGAGGGCACTGGACTTTTAGTTAAGGAGTCAGGTAAGAAGAGGCACACATCTATCTACATCAAGGATGAATCGGCATTGGATAGACCAAGAAGATATGGGGAAGGACAGAGCATTCTGCATGGGAGATGGGGGGGCATGTGGGAGCATATGTAAAAGTCCAGAGAAAGATTGTAAAGAATACTTTGTTTTGAGATAGAGATTTTGGGAAGGAGAAGTGACTGGAAGTGTGGCTGGAAAAGTAAACAGAGTCCAGACATGAAGGGTTTTGTAAGTGTTTGGGCTTTATTTTGGATGGAATAGAGAGCCATTGAAAATTTTTCCAGCCAAGAAATTACTAAAATGCATTTTGAGGTAATGACTCTGGCAGCATTGTGGAGAATAGGTTGCAGGGAGATAATACTGGAGAGAAGGAGACCAATGGGGAGATTATTGCAGAAGTTTACATAAGATGGGATGACAAGCTTGCATTTGACAAGTGATGACTTTCTTAATAGCTTGTGCTTTTGTATCTGACCTATTAGATACTAAAGTTATTTACTCTTGCTTTTTATAAGATTGTTTATATGCTTCTTTACCTCAGTATTTTCCATTTTATAATTCTTCAGGAAAGCTTTCTTTGTTTCCTCTTTATTGTATCTACGTAAATTATTATGCTTTTGTTTCTTCCTAAATATTCTCCTGAAAATTTTATTTTCTGCTCCTGACACAAATAATTGTGGTTTCTCTATCAAACTTGAGTACAGAGTTAGTGTTGAGGAAGAATTAATTATGATCTTACTGAATATATCTTAGTTGCCACAACTATGGGTAGCCTGAGATTTCCTGAACAGGACTAGTAGAAGAAAATAGTTTAGTGTCTCTCATCATTGGAAAGAAAGAAAATAATGTGAAGATGTTTATAGAGGGGAAGAGGCTTGCTGCACAGCAATCGGATGGCAGGATTAGGAAAACGCAGCGTGGATCAACCCCAAAGTCTAAAAAGTAATTAAGGGCGCAGAAGGCACATAATGGATGTCAAGTTCAAAAGAGAAGCTGAGAAATTACAGAACAAAGTTTGGCATTTAAAAATGACAGAAAGAGCAAAGGTGGAAAATGACAAAAACATTTCTTGTAAGGCTAAAAGTGCTGCAATATTACATGGGACACGAAAGGTCAGTGAACAGCTTGGAATGGTGTCTAATGGAGAGCATTGACTGAGGCGTCCTTGTAAACATTGATTAAAAAATAAAATTATATGAATTCTTTGCCTCAGTGCTCTCAGAAAGCAGAGTCTGGCTGAAAAGAGAAATCAATTTAAAATGAAAGAAGTAAAATTGTTCTTGGATTTGTTGCCAATCAATAGGTGCTAAAGAAATTGAGAGATTTGAATTCTTGTGTAGAACCAGATATTCTTTCTTCTAGGATTAGTGCTGTCTAAGGTCTAATTCATTCTAAGGTTTAGAAATACTTTTAAAAAAGTATTACTTTTTTTTTTTTTTTTGCATTTTTGTTCCCAAATCTCCCAATGTAGGCCATTTTCAAGGGTTTTTTTTTTTTTTTTTTTTTTTTGGCTTTCTGTGTATGTGTGAGAGTATAATACATCTAGCCTTTACTAGGTAAAAGGACGTGTAGAAGTTTGACTGAAAGAACTTCCCAACCTAGTAAACTTTTTTACGTTTGAGGAAATGTACTTGTGTGAAGCAGAGCTTTGGAGTAATGGCTACTCCTTACTGAGAAAAATCCCTTGTCTTAATCAGTTTGGGATTCTGTAACAAAAATACCATAAACTGGGTGGCTTAAAAAGCAAATGTGCATTTCTTACATTTCTGGAGATCGAGAAGTTTGAGATTTGTGAGCAGCCTCTTTTCTGGCTTCTTCTAGACATCTGCCTTCTAGCTACATCATCCCACCATACAGACAAACAGACTAATCCCATCATGAGGGCTCCACTCTCATACCTCATTACCTCTCAAAGCCTCATCTCCAAACATCATCACACTGGAGATTAGGGTTTCAACACATGAATTTTGGGGACACAAGCATACAGTCCATTGCATCCTTAGAGATACTCATTTTCCATAGAGGAAGCAATTGCTCTTTCTTAACAGCATGTTGAAGGCCACATTCAAAGAATGGGCATGCCTGATGCAAAAGCAGAGATGTTTTATGTTGCCCTCTCAGAAAGGATTCAGAGAAACAATTTCATATGAAAGAGTTTTGTGTAGCGTAAACTTGAATAATGGCAATTTCATATAGTTTAGTCTTCTAATAGTGAGGGAGTACTCTATTAAGATTGGTATAATTTCCATATGATCTCGACACTGAAATTGAGAACAGGCTCACAGTCACCAGAGGGGTGAGGGGAGGGAATTTCAGGGGAAAAGGGGAAGAGTTTAGAGCAACAAGTATAAAAGACACATGGACAAAAACTAGGGGGCATGGAAATGGGAGGGAGGTGGGAAGGGCTGGGACGGTGGGCTGGGATGGGACTAAAAGACAGAAAACTATACAAGATCAACAATTAAAATAAAAAAAAAAATAAAAAAGATTGGTATAATTTTTCTACATTTGTTCCATTTTTTGGTTTCCCTGGGTCTGTGTCTCCATTGTGATTAGAAATTAACCCGTTAAAGCAAAGGAAACAAAGAAACAAAAAGATTTTCCTTTTGTCTATTTTCAAGGACAGAAAAAAAAAAGCCTTGGGGACATAGAGTACATAATGGCAATTATTACTAGGAGAAGGATGTTGGCTGTGGGTCCCGGTACCTCTGCAAGGAACAAAGGGCAAGACTGAGCCTGAAAAAGGTACCTTGAGACTTAGCTTCAAGGAACCAGCTAGGGTTCCCTGGTTCTCTATATGTTCTTAGGGCATAATTAACCCTGGGAGGTGGCAAAGTTCGTTGTTAGCAGCTTGGGCTCTAGAATCAGATAAGCACTGAGTCCGAATCTTGCTACAATAAGGAAGTTAGTTGCTTGTTGATCTATGCTCTATTCCCATTATTCTTGGGGAGACAAGGACCAAGAAAGATGGAGTAAGTGGAGAAGGTGGTAGCACCTGAGGGTAGACAGGAGGGCAATTGAAACATATCACAGGAACTGAGGGGATTGTTGGAAGAGGAACACAGAGGTTGGTCTGGAGCAATGTGGAGAGGGAGGAAGCCTGAACCCTCAGAAGGCTGTAATGGGTTCTTGAATTCTGTGTAGCTTTTATATATCTGTCCAGGAAAGACAATGGTCAACTCTGGGATAAGTAATTATATTTCTTTAAATGTAATTGCTACTTCGAATATAATTCTATTAATATAAATATAAACATTTTTCAAGTGTCAAGAAAAGTTGAAAGAATAATACCATGTGAACACTTCTATCCTCATTACCTTGGTTCAATAGTCATTGATATTTTGCCATATTTGTTTTGTGTAGCTATTTGTTTTGTGTAAATATTTTTTCTAAATGCCTTGAAATGTTGCAGATATCCTAGTATTATTCACTGTTAATATTTTATGTAACCAAAATACCACCACTGCATGTAAGATAATTAAATATAAAATGTTCCTAATCAATAGGGACTTAATTGTATTTCTAAACAGGACACATTCATGACTTTTAAAAATTATTATAGCAATTTTAATATGGAGAAAAACAGAAACATTACCTGTGATCTTAACAGCTGTGGAACCAATGTGAACACTTGGATGCATTTATTTCTATGATTCTTTAAAGCCTATAAGGATATATATTATAAAGTTTGATACATAAATTTTATAGTCAGCATTTCACACCTAATATTATAACATTGCTTTACTGTGCAGTTAAACATTCTTTAAAATGTTTTTGCTGGCTGTATACCATTTCATAATAAGTTTGTAGCAAACTTTATTTCTCAATTGCCTTGCAATCCGGGAACCAACATGTTCTGGTTTGTTGAGGGAAGTCCTTACTTATGACTAGTATCCTGGAAAAATTATTAAAGCACCACCCCTTTCCTCCCAGAATTATCCCATTTGGAAGACAAATTTGTAGTCACCTTGTCTATACTCACCCTATCTATAATTGACTATTTGCTATTTTAAATCTCCTAATCTATTTACTCTTACACAAATTTTTGGGTGCATTTCTTATGAGTTCATGAAGATAAATTCCTAAATGTGTAGTAATTGGATCAAAGTATATGACCATTTTTAAAGTTCTACCTACATATTTCCCTGCTTGTATTTCTGTTAAATAAATAAGATGCTGCACTGTTAAACTGGACTCGACAAGTTTATCTGCTTTCAACTTTGAATGTTTTGTTCCCTTTGAGAAGGGTTTCTCAACACTGGCATTGTTAGCAGTTTGGCTCCGATAGTCCCTTTCATAGAGGGCTATCTGTGCACTGTAGAATGATTTAGTAGCACCCCTGGTCTCCACCCCCCCAGATGCCATAGTGCCTCCACCCCAGTCACAGCAATCAACAATGTCTCTGGATATTGCCAAGTGTCCCTGGGATTGGGTGAGGGACGAGGCAAAAGAGCCCTTATGTGAGAACCACTAACTGAGAAAAATGTATTTGGAATAATAACAACAAATCTTCCTTTTCTAGATTATTTATCTTAAGCTGTGGGTTTTTTCAGTATGAAAAAGAGATGCAAATTAAAACCACAATGAGATACCACCTCACAACAGTCAGAATGGCCAACATAAACAAATCAACAAACAAGTGTTGGAGAGGATGCAAAGAAAAGGGAAACCCTAGTGCACTGTTGGTAGGATTGCAGACTGGTGCAGTCACTGTGGAAAACAGTATGGGATTTCCTCAGAAAACTAAAAATGGAACTGCCTTTTGACCCAACAATTCTGCTGCTGAGATTATAACCTAAGAGCCCTGAAACACCAATCCAAAAGAGCCTATGCACCCCAATGTTCATTGCAGCACAACTTACAATAGCCAAGTGCTGGAAGCAGTCTAAGTGCCCATCAGCAAATGAGTGGGTCAAAAAACTATTGTACATTTACACAATGGAATTCTATGCAGCAGAGAGAAAGAAGGAGCTCCTACCCTTTGTGACGGCAGGGATGGAACTGGAGAGCATTATGCTAAATGAAATAAGCTAGGCAGTGAGGGACAAATACCATGTGATCTCACCTTTAACTGGAACCTAATCAACAAAAGAAAAAAGCAAGTGAAATATAACCAGAGACATTGAAATTAAGAACAAACTGACAGTAACCAGAGGGGAGGTGTGAGGGGATAATGGGGGGAATGATTTCCAGGAACTACTATAAAGGACACATGGACAAAACCAAGGGAGTGGGTGGAGGCAAGGGAGGGAGGTGGGTTTGGCTAGAGTGGGGGGAATGGTGGGTGGGTAAATGCAGGTGACTGTAATTGAACAATGATAAAATAATTTAAATTGAAAATAATAATAATAACAATTTAAAAAAGAATTGCTTATTTAGCATACTAAAAATGGTAAAAGTTGCTTGTTCAAGATTATAGGACCAAAAGTGATGGAGTAGGAGTTTGAACCTAGGTCTGTTTGCCTACAGCATCTTGTCTGTGTGTCCTACCATGTGAAGGGCACATGCAAGTGCTGCTGTCATGCACTCACCATTGCTAGACAGCAAACAACAGGAGAAGAAGTATATGCTCTCCATTGAGCTCTGGGCAATCATTTGGGATCTGTTTGATTGTTACCAAGATAGTTCTTATTTTTACCATTTTGTAAGTGACATTGGCTGTGTGATGTCAATGTATAAAAACATATAGTTTAGGTGTTGGCACATTGTAGGTGCTCAATATTTACTAGCTTCCACTTATATTTGCATTAGGTTATCATAACCATTTGCTAATGAGTCTGCAGGCTTAAAGATGAACCAAGTGAAGAGAAGCTGATTACCTTTCCTCTTTCTACTTTCAAAAGTTGCCCTCCCCATTTTCCCTTGATGTTGATGACTTGCATTTTGAAGGACAGAATAGGAGATGAACAGACTCCAGACTGTGGACAAGTGAAGGAAGTACAGATTAAGTCACTGAAAGAGATGTTGATCCATTTTTTATCTTCTGTCTCAAAAGCTATTTGTTCAGACTAAGAAAATCATCTTTAAGCTCTGGACGTAGAATGCTGCATATGTAATTTAGTTCCAGGTTGTCTGGGAACAGGCTCTCAGTCATGAACATAAGACTAGTGAGTAGGGAGAGGACCAGACTGGAGAGAGTATTTCCCACACATTCTTGTGCTGGAGTCAGCCTGCCACTGTTGCCAATTAATGCCTGAGTGATGATGGGGTGGGAGAGGAATGAGCTGGGCTGTCCTCACACTGGGAGAGCAGGTTTGGCTCAGATTTTGCAGCTAAACTCAATTTAGAACCTTAAATTTGATAATCTCAGGAAGCATGGCTGGACTCCAGTTAGTTTTATTTAGGTTTTTCTCATTCTAAATGGTGGGAGTTACTGATTGTGGAGGCAGAAAGAACTATGATAGAATCACTTTTCCCCTAGAAGATACTAGACCAGGAAAGAAAAAGACATCTGGACCTAAAATACAGGAAATTCTCATTGGTTCTTAACCTAGCCTTAAATTTTAAGTATGACACTTTGTGTTTTGCAGTACTACATGGCTTTTAAAACATTTTCACAAGTATTAGTTCTTTGACAACCTCAAGAGGCAAGTCAGGTAGACACTGTTTCAGAAGAAGAAATGAAACTCAGAGTTGTGATTTTTTTCCAGCTTAATAGAATTAGGACTGACAGAGGATCCCAGATGCCTACCTCAGTGCTGACTCCACCTCACCCCGGGGCATGTGTAGTTCCAGGGGTTACACTAGGTCTCTGCTCTTAGGCTTTTTCTTTTTTTGCTGGCATCTTAAACTAGTTTATCTGTGAATAGTATTTGAAAGAATGACTATGTGGTTGCTTTCCCCCAAATAAAATGCAACATTTCAGCATGCCCATCATGTTGTCTGAAATTTGAGTGCTACCCTTACTCTCTATTTTTATGTTTTCCTCTTTTATGGCTTTGTGTAAAACTGAGCAGAGTTTATAGCTCTGTGTATATTACATTGTGAATTTATAATTTTCTTTTAATGGCTTGGATATTGTGTTTCAATCCCTGTGACCCTGTGTCAGGACAACTCAGCCTGGGGATATATTGCTGAGTCATAATTGAAAAACCCTTGGCTTTCTCTCTGTTGAGCAAACTTAAATATATAGCAGTGTCGTCTTAAATAGGACAGAGTAAGAATTTCTTTTTCAGTAAATGATGCGTATTTGAAAAAGAATGTGTACTTAAAATCTGTCTCTCGCCTCTGTTCCCTGTTGTCTTTAAATGCTCACAATGTGTTAAAGTGGAGAAACAATATTCACTACTTTATCATGTGCTATTTTAATTTATATGTCTTAACTACTTTGTTTTTACCAGTCTTTTAGACCCAAGAATCTTCTGTCATAAGCAGCTTTCTTGCATGTAGCTTATCATTGCAAGTTGAAATGCTCAGTATTTTCTCTCTCCCTTCATGCCTCGGTCCATCACCTCTTCTCTCTATTTTTATCCATCCATCCATCCATCCATCCATCCATCCATCTATCTCTTCTCAGTCTGTTAGTAACAGGGAAGCCCATATTTAACATGTGTAATAGCAAAAACAGCATATTTTCAAAATTTGAAGTTTAAAAGTATTCTTAAATTGAGCAAGTTTATGAGCTTGGAATTGATCTGTTCACTTCAATTTTGAGTGTTTCATCACAATGTTATTATCTTTTAAGTGCAATCACATAGCCAAGTGCTCATAATTTATCAGACTTTACGTGGCGTCAAGAACTAAGAAGTCTTTGCTTAAGAGATTGAAATTCAAAGTTGGTTTCAGACTATAGATAAAAATGATATTCTGTGTCCATCCTGGGATGATTAGTAATTGATTTTTATGATTTTAGTGGCTGTAACATTTCAATTTCTCCCTCTCCTCCCCCAAGATGGAGCCAGTCCTTTTAGCATTGTGACCTCCAGTCTTTGGCATTCTTACCATCTGCCTCAAGGTTGTCCTATACTCTAGGCTCTGAAGGAACATGACAGGGAGCCAGGGAGTTTTTTCTTCAGCAATCCAAAGAGATGTCTTACTTCCTAAGAAAACTGTATCTCCCCATTTTATTTCACAAGAGGCATCACGAGGAATTTAGATCACTCAGCTGAGCGGTTGGAGAGCTATTAAATGATAGAAAAACTATCATCTAGGAGATGATGGTCAGAGACTTGTAAACTAAAGGAAAAAGGAGGAAATAATAGTTTTCAGTTCCATGAGTTTATTGTTTATGGAATATACTGCATATTTTCCAGTATATAATAGGTTTTTCTATGTTTTATTACTGAGAATTTTGTGTGTGTTGGGGGAAGGGTACAACTAACATAGGAAATTCAGAAGGATTTTTACTTAAAGTAACCTAGCTTACGATTCAAGAGATATATCTTATATAGGTTGTCTCACACTTTGTGCTAAATTTGTCTTTATTGCATTTTGTCAAAATGTTATCAGAAAAGAAAAAATTTAGGAATATATCCAGAGATACAACACTGAAGACCTGTTTGTGGGTTCAATTTTTAAAAAAATCTTGTAATAAAATAATTTTTACCAATGGTAATGGAAAAATACAATAAAATAAAAATAAATAAAAATAAAGTTAATTAAAAAAATAAAATACATAAAATAACTAAACAGCTTTCTTGAGATATACTTTATATTTAATATAACTGTTTAAAATGCATAGTTCAATTATTTTTTTAGCATATTTACAGAATTATGTAACAATCATTGTAATCTAAATTTAGAACATTTTCATCATGATAAAAAATATCTTGAGCACTCACTTTCCATTCCCCTTAGGGAACCACTAATCTCTCTTTTCTATTGATTTGCCAGTTGTGGACATCTCCTAAAAATGGAATCATACACTATGCTCTCTTTGAAAATTGACTTCTTTTATTAATAACTTTTTATGATTATACAAGGTACTAATTTTAGAATTTTTAACAGATTTTTTGAAGAAAATTAAAACCACTTCTATCAAATCACTACTGAGAGAACAACTAAACCATTTTTGTCTGTTTCTTTACAGTCTTTTTCCATTTATTTGTTATTTCATTCATTAATTTGTTTAGCAAACATTTACTGAGTACGCAGTATGGATCATTACCAGAGCTAGGCACTGGACATTCCGAGGTACAGAAGATGAGCAATTTAGTGTTGTTTATGAAATAAATAATAATCATTGTAGTGAGTGCTATAAATGAGAAGTAGAGACTGCCTATGCTATACAAGACAGACCTAATTTAATTTTTCTAAAGAAGTTATTTTATATGCCTGTGTATATGTAATATATGCTTATGCATTTTAAATAATTGGGATCATATGACAAAGTTTAGTACCATTTTAAGAAAAACCTGTATTGTGAATATTTTCCCATTTCTTTAAATATTTTTTGAGAATGCTATTTTTAATGACTCCATAATTCTCTACTGGATGGAGATCCCAAATGTGTTAGAAATTTGAACAGTTCCTGGAATTTAAATTGCTTATAAATGGCATTTATCCCGAGATTTAAAGTGTCAAAGGCTTATGTATAAATGCATATGAATTTATAACCAAGACCTGCCAGTTAATCTCTTCCTTTTAATATATGCCTGCTCTGTACCTTTTGCTTTAAGATCCCTCTCGAATCAGGACTTAGAATTTATGGTTCCTAGAGGTAAAAATGTGGTTACAATGCTCCCCTTGATGTAATCACCACTCTCACTTTAAGATATTTGGGAAATTTCAGAGAAATCCAATAGAAGGGATAGCAAAAATGACTGCTGAGGTTGTCCCTCTGACTGCAAATAGAGAGCTCTTTTGGGTGCATGTGGGGAAAGTTAGGAACAGAAAAAGATATTATTGAAAATTAACTTTTTAAAGAGATCTTGACTCTATAGTTATTGATGTTTGGGAAGAATTCTCTTTGATTTTTATTTATTTGTCTTTCATTTCTCCTTTTCCAATTTTTTGTTTCTCATTTTTATGTTTATTTCTGTATATTCCCACCTTGTTTTGTATGATAGCCCTCTATTTATCTGAGATTTTTTTTTTTCATGTTCAGGTCAGGCCTACTGTCAGCTGTCTTACTGGAGTCAAGTCATCAAAGCATAAATACTGTTGGTCTCTTCTCTTTCTCCTCCTTCCTTTTGCTCCTCCTCCTCTTCTTCTTTATTTAAGTTATATTTTATTGTTTATGCTATTACAGATGTCCCGATTTTCCCACTTTGCTCCCTTCTGTCTAGTCCCCCTACTCCCTCAGGCAATCCCCACACCATTTTCTATGTCCATGGGTTATGCATATTTGTTCTTTGGCTACTACATTCCCTATGCCGTACTTTACATTCCCATGACTGTTCTCTAACAACCAGTTTGTACATCTTAATTTCTTTACCTTTTTCTCTCAACCCTCTGGCCCCCCTCCCATCTGGCAGTCATCAAAACTTTATCTATGATTCTGTTTCTGTTTTGCTTGTTTATTTATTTTGTTTTTTAGATTCTACATTGAGCTCAGAGGAAGTGAGTCTGAGTAAGTCGGTGAGCTCAGAGGAAGTGAGTCTGATTAAGTCCGGCAGCTCAGAGGAAGTGAGTCTGAGTAAGTCTGTTTGTGGGACCATTAAGAAGAACTGCCTGGGGCTATAGAAGTTTCTGTCTTTCATAGCCTCAATCTCCACTGGTTTTTGCAGTCAGAAGTTATGGGGACTCTTCTTCCTGGCATTGGAATCCTGGGTTGGCGGGCCTGTTGTGGAGCTTGGACCCCTTGCTTCTAAGATACCCCTTCCGATTTTTATCTGCCACACCTGGGTGTGGGACCAGCCCGTTCTGCATCCCTGCCCCTCCTACCAGTGTCAATATGGTTTCTTTTAATTCTGTAGTTGTAGAACTTCCATTCAGCTTGATTTCTGCCAGTTCTGAATGGTGGTTTTTCTGTTGCTGAATTGTAATTTTGATGTGGTTGTGCAAGAAGGTGAGCCATGTTTACCTACACTGACATGTTGACCATAAGTTCCCTCTTGCTTTTCTCCTACCCTCTGTGTGTTGCCCTTTTCTTTCACACTTCTGAGTTCACTTCTTTGTTTTCTTGGACTGTATGCTCCATCTCTGCTCTTCCATGACTTTCTTGGGTCACAAAGTTTCTTTTTGACTCAGTAGTGTAGCTGCTTCTTTTCATTCAATTGTGCTTTGGTATTTGCTGTGCTCTCTCTCTCTTTACGTATTTAATGTGAGTTTCACCTTGGCTCTGCTCCTTCATGCTCTTGACTCTCTGCCGTAGCTTCTTACACATCGTCTATGGACTTCATGGAGAGTAGAGAAATTGAAAGGGAAAAGACAGCTGTTGTAGTCACTGATAGAACAGTAACTTCAAATGTATATTTACTTCAAAAAGGGACTAATTGAAGGAGGAAATTTCCCTAACGTGTTCCTCCTATTAAGAAGTTCCTGTACTGGCCTTGTAGCTAAGTTGGTTAGAGGAGTTGGTTAGGGCATTGTTTCAATGTGCCAAGGTTGCAGGTTTGATCCCTGGTTAGGGTACATAAAAAAGTCAACCAATGAATATATGTATAGGTGGAACATCCAATCAATGTTTCTCTTTCTCTCTCTCCCACTCTTCCTCTCTCTAAAACTGATAAATAAAAATAAAAAAAAAAAATAGAAGTTCCCTGGCTTAAGTCTAGAGATTCATCATTTTCAAAGAAGACTTCTAAATATAGTCTGGTCCTCCAGGTATGATTATAGAGCCACACCAATTTTTCCCATGAATGGAATTTACTATTTTAGAAACTTGTAATAGGGGAGTTATTCTAGAAGTTAACTGCTTAAAGCCACTTTGAAATGATTTTAAAAATTTCATACATTTGATATACCTCAATAATCCCTAAGACAAAAGTAGTTATTCAAACACTCTTACCCCAGATTGCAGAAAAGAGGGTCAGAGAGTCTATTTGACATTACATTGTGGAGCTATTGCATGTCATATACTGTGTTGAATGCTGGGAACTTATGAGTGAGTGGCCATATATAGTAGCTGTTCTGGTTACAGTCTAAAACAGAGCTTGCACTCTTTTATCAGTTCATTCTATTATTTACACAATATGAATGAGCAAAGTCATAGTTCTTGATCTCAAGTTGTTTACTGCCCAACTGTGCTAACTGTCCATGGGAATTCATGCTTTAGATAGGTGATTTAGGAACTCAAATTTTACATATAGAAAGACTGGTATGTAAAAACCATTATATACCATGGTATGTAAATTTCAGATTGATACAAAATTTCAGATTTCAGATAGATTCAAAATTTTTGAAATAACCAACAGGTTTTTGCAGTGGTCCTATCTACTAAATGGGAATACTGATTGGATAACTTCTAAAACCCCTTTCAATTATCAAAAACATTGTGTTCTGATTTTATCCATGTCTATTTAATCAATTAATTGCTCTACATCAACAAGTCATATACCTAAAAGACCTGAGTTATTTACATAACTCAGACGAGATAAAATTATAGTTTCTATACGTGAACACCACATTTTCTTTTCAGTTTTAACAGGTGCCTCCAAATAGTAACGGATATATCATGTTGGCTTGTTCTTATAGATCATTGTCATTTTCTCAGCCTTGATCAGTTATATCTACCAAAATTTGCCATGTATAATGCACACCCATGTTTTTGGCCCAAACTTTCAGGAAGAAATCTGTTGCTTTAATTTTTTAATTAATTAATTAATTTATTTATATTATGATACTTTTTTGTATTAAAAAGAATTTTAGCACTTATTTTTTAACATATTATGGTATAAGAAATTTTATGTAACAAGTAATTATGAAACACAAGAAAAGATAGAAGTTATTTCAGGTACTACCCATGTGTAATACGTATCCTTATTTTTCCCTCAAACATTTGGGCAAAAAAGTGTGCATTATACATGGCTAAATATGGTAAATAATTCACCTTTATTAATAATTGGATATTTAAATCAAAAGTCAGTCATTACCTTTGTATAGTCTGAAATAAACTGCTCAGTGATATAATTAGTATGTTTTATGATACTGTATGTTTGAAAATACTGATTACATAATTAAGTACCAACAAATTATTCTGTTTCAAATTAAATTTATGCTGGCAATAACTTGAAATGATTGTTTCAGATTACAGGGGAAGGAGTCCAAGCCAAAGAAGCCAAAATATAACATACCTTTTGTTACATCTCATTTTTTATACTTGGACACCACATCAGTGTTTCCTTCAGCACATGCGGAGTATCTGAGTACTTTACATGGTGGCTGTATTGACTCTCCAGGAACTGCAACACATTTTTTTAAAAATATATTTTATTGATTATGCTATTACAGTTGTCCCATTTCTCCCCCATCATTCCCCTCCACCCTGCACATCCCCTTCCACCCACATTCCCCCCTTTAGTTCATGTCCATGTGTCATAAGTTCTTTAGCTTCTACATTTCCCACACTATTCTTGCCCTCCCCCATCTATTTTCTACCCACTGTCTATGCTACTTATTCTCTGTACCTTTTCCCCCTCTCTCCTCCTCCTCCCACTCCCCTGTTGCTAACCCTCCATATGATCTCCATTTCTGTGTTTCTGTTCCTTTTCTAGATGTTTGCTTCATATGCTTTTATTTTAGGTGTGGTTGTTAATAACTGTGAGTTTGCTGTCTTTTTACTATCATGTTTTTTATCTTCTTTTTCTTAGATAAGTCCCTTTAACATTTCATATAATAAGGGCTTGGTGATGATGAACTCCTTGAACTTGACCTTATCTGAAAAGTACTTTATCTTCCCTTCCATTCTAAATGAAAGCTTTGTTGGATAGAGCAATCTTGGATGTAGGTCCTTGCCTTTCATGACTTGGAATACTTCTTTCCAGCCCCTTTTTGCCTGGAAGGTCTCTTTTGAGAAATCAGCTGACAGTCTGATGGGAACTCCTTTTTTAGGTGACTGTCCCCTTATCCCTTGCTGCTTCTAGAATTCTCTCCTTCATTTTAATCTTGGCTAGTGTAATTATGATGTGCCTTGGTGTGTTCCTCCTTGGGTCTAGCTTCTGTGGGACTCTCTGAGCTTCCTGGACGTCCTGGTAGTCTATTTCCTTTGCCAGATTGGGGAAACTCTCCTTTATTATTTGTTTCAATAAGTTTTCCACTTGTTGCTCTTCTTCTTCCCCTTCTAGGACCCCTATAATTTGGATG
Organism: Glossophaga mutica; assembly: GCA_039655065.1. Classification (NCBI taxonomy): domain Eukaryota; kingdom Metazoa; phylum Chordata; class Mammalia; order Chiroptera; family Phyllostomidae; genus Glossophaga; species Glossophaga mutica. Next base: position 55,329,974 of record CM077307.1, on the reverse strand, counting down.
TTGGGACGTTTAAAGATGTTCTGGAGGTTCCTAAGCCTCTCATCATTTTTTTGAGTTCTTGTTTCTTCCTTGTTTTCTGTTTGGTTGTTTGTTTCTTCCTTCTGGTCCACTCCATCGATTTGAGTCCCAGTTTTCCTCTCATCACTATTGGTTCCCTGTGCATTTTCCTTCATTTCACTTAGTGTAGCCTTCATTTGTTCATCTAATTTGTGAGCAAAATCAACCAATTCTGTGAGCATCCTGATCACCAGTGCTTTGAACTGTGCATCTGATAGGTTGGCTATCTCTTGGTCCCTTAGATGAATTGGCTCTGGGGCTTTGATCTGTTCTTCCATTTGAGCCCTTTTTTTTGGGTCTGGTCACGGCTGTTATGTAGTGAGGGGTGGAGCCCTAAGTGTTCCTCAGGCAGGGCCACCCAGTTGCTGGGTTGTGATACTGTATGTGGGGGCAGGGTCTGAGAGGGAACGATGGCACTTGCTCCACTCTCTCTGGGATTCCAGTCCCTTCTACTGCTTCCCCTTTGCCTGGATTATCTGCACGGGAATGTGGGACCACCTGGTCAGCCAGCCGCCTTGCATGGTCTCCCTGGGTCTGCATGTTGCCACCCTGTGCCTGGGGTCTGTTAGCTGCTGCCTGTGTGCCTGGGGTTGGCTAGCTGCTGCCTGTAGGCCTGGAATCTGCCAGCCACTGCCTGCATTCCCAGGTCTGCCAACCTCCACTTTTTCCTGCCGCGTTTCCGCCCCTCTTACCCATCTGGATGAATGGTTGTTGGACTTCCGTACAGTTCAATTTTCTAACAGTTCCAATTATTTTCTTGTTTCTAAATCTTTGTTGTCCTTAACTTTGGTTGTGCAAGGAGGCACAGTGTGTCCACCTATGCCTCCATCTTGGCCAGAAGTGCAACACATTTTTAACAACTGTTGTCATCTTTGGAATCTTGGTTTGACAAAAAAATATTGGCTGAAACTCAAGGGTAGAAGAATGTAGATCAGTTTTGAAGAGCTCAGAAGTTAGGCTCAAAGCATAGAGCAATGAAGTCTTACCTAGTGATGTTTGGTTCTAATAACTATTACAGAAGAGACAGTACACAAGAAGCAAGCAGGATACATAGAATTTTTTCAAATTATTAGTGACAAAATGTAATTGAATAGAAAATGATAGTTTATTGGTCCTTTATATGATAATGATTTAAAAATTAGAATAAGATTCAACATATTTACCATGCAATGAAGAAAAGAGGCAACAGGAAAGTACGAGTTTTGTCCAGAAGATATCCAGCCATGTACTATGAAAAACAGAGATATTTATTGAAGAAACTGCAAGATACAAGAAACATTGTACATAGGACAATGACACCCAGTCCCTTTCAAAGAAGGTACCTTGGGACCTCACACAGTTCTCCCAATTGCTTTCAGCTGCCCTGTTATATTTCTCTGAATCTCATCAACAGTCTGAAATCTCTTCCTTTTCAAAGGTGATTTTAGTTTGGGGAAAAGCCTGAAGTCATGGGGTGCCAAATGTAGGCTGTAGGTAGGCTGAGTCACCTGGGTGATTTGATGTCTTGCCAAAAAACTCCGCACAAGATATGATGCATGAGTGGGCATGTTGTGTGATAAAGCTGCCAATCACCAGTTGCCCATAGCTGTGGGCTTCTGAATCATCCAAACAGTTTCCACAGAGGAATGTTCAAGATTAATGCAAAATTTGATGAAGATTTGTTACTCTACTTGCTCAGTCATTTTGAATGTGGCAGCCACACATGTTCACTCAATGGTGGCTACTGCTCCCACTGACTAGTGCAATGAAGTCATCATTATTGACGTATGCACATTCCAGTCCACTCTTGTGGGCTGCCAGGTTACATCAATGTCATACAAACCATTCTCATTATATTAACAATGATTGAACTTTTTCCCAACAGACCTTGTATAATTTTCCCTTCAAAGGTGGGTGCCCTTTTGTATGTTGGATTGGAACATCTCTTGTACTTCTAATTATACAGTGATCAGTATTGTTGCATAGCATTTATTTTCGAAGGAGCGATTGGCAAACCAATTTAAGTAAGAATTTAAATCTAACTAGAATTGTTTTAGATACATATATGAAAATATAGATATTTGCTTGTATATTTGCTATTTGAGATAAGCTTTAAATTTACTACTAGCACTCTGTTATATTTCTTCTATAAACTCAGCATATTTTAATTTAAACTTTTATGTTAGAGTAGTTTATATCATCCATTATCTAGTACAAATGGATAAGGTCATGGGAAAAATGCACTTTAGAGCATCCTTAGACTATGACCTCTATGAATAAAATATCTAACAATAATCTGACTTTGAAAAGCCAAATGACTGGGTTCTAATAAACATGATTCCTCCATTAAAATACTATATATTGGCAAGTATATTGGGAAATGTGTTGTGCCTGTTATCTGACTCAGGATCTAAGATGAGTTTTGAATCAAACTTATAAATGTTGTTCTACCTACACAAGTTGCTATGGAACTCTCTTCTGTTTAATGTTATCTGTGTGGTTCAGATTGAAGTCTCTAATAGAACTTGCAGCAGAAGATTGAGGTTTCAATTCTGGCTTCACTGTTTACTAACAATGAGCAAGTCCTGTCATCTTAGGCTCAAGATTTTCATATGTAAAATAAACCTTATAGTATCATTCTACCTAATTGGTAGAGTTGTGAGAATCAATTAAATTAATAAAAAATGGATAAAAGATCTCTGAATACTGTAAACATCCCAAGTAAGTTAATAATAAAAGTAAGGTAAGAGAAGTTAATACTTTTTAACAGAAAATTTTCTTATTTTTCTAATAATACATAGTAAAATTACGGGCATAAAATAATATATGGAAAATATAAATATTGAATATGATCCTGTAGTTATTCATTACCTTCCTCACTTTTCTTTGCCTGGTTAATTCTACTTCAGTCTTTCTCAGGAATCTGATCTGCTTTCTCAGGAGAATCTGATCTGCTTTCTCGTCCACATTACAATGGATAATCATGCTCTCTCTCCATTACACAATTTTAATGCTCATAGGAATTCTTCCACATGGCATGCATCATCCTTTGTAATGTCTACAACATGCCCATTTTTGATCATCTCTCCCAGTAAGTCATAAGCTTCATGAAGGGAAGAATTTGTCTTGTTTACATACCTGGACACCAGCACAGTGTGTGGCACCAAGTCATCATTGTATAAAACTTCCTGCTGTTAATATGTTTTTATAAATCAACTTGAATCACTAATCAAAAATTGGGTTCAGTACAGCTCAAAAACTCAACACAGTAATCTTCAGAGATGAAGGAATAATCATTCTACTTGAACTTGGATTAATTATGTTTGTTCTAAACCGAGGTGTGGTTTGCCATCTTTGGAATCCTAGGTTCAAAGCAGATTTGATCTTCTTAATATTACATGAAAAGGATTTCTGGTTTTAGTACTATTTATTGAACTGCAGTCAGTCATCTTAGATGTTGAAAATCTTTTGCTTCTAAATAAATCTTGAGTCAATTTTTCTTTATTTATAAAATAATTCCTTAAAGTAGAATTATGTCTTCAGAGAGAAATCCATATCTTAAACCTTTTATTTTCACTTGAGCTGTGCTTATTTACATTGAGCACATTCACATTTATTGAGGCCATGCCATAGCACATCAACAAGATTACTCGGTGGACTTAGCACAGGGCCCAGAGGCTTATGAGTTCCTGCCACAGCTCTGCACATAACTTCTCAGTGGCCTTGTGCCAGTCAGTGAGCACTTCTGGACTTTAATGTCCCAGTCATGTAATTGGGATTATAATATGTGTCTCTTCCCTGACTCACTTGAATGATGAGAAGATTAATGAATAGACTTGCGTGACCTTACTGGAGAGAAATAAGTAAATGACTTGCTTTTTAAGGGGTTCATTAACTTCTAGAAACTAGTACTTATTTAGTGCCCAGAAAAGATAATTTACTAAATGACCCAGGGTTAGCCTCAAAGATGAAATACACTTCTCAAAAGGGAGAGACTGTTCACTTTTTGCTAGCAAGAGCAAAGATTCTACCTTATGTAGCACTATAAGGTAGAAATACAGGATTGACAAAAATACAGGAGTGGGTTTCACAAATGTGCATGTTAGTCACATCGCTTTATTAATATTGTATAAAAATGATGGTTCTCTGAAAACTCAGAACGGAAGATGCTGAAGGAGTAAGTGGAAGCTACACTCACCTCCTGCCAGGAGTGATCTAGAATTACAACTAAATTGTAGAAAAATCATTCTGAATAACCAACTGAACACAAGCTGGAGAGAAGCCTTATAACCAAAGACAGACAAAAGAAACCACTTCACCACATCTTGACTGGTAGGGAGTGTGGAGGAGGTGCAAGAGGGATGATGGGGCTCCCATGGGTGGCAGCTGAAGTTCCAGAGGGATATTTCAGCAGCCTGGGGGTTCCTCCTGAGAAGTGTGGGCTCTAAACCCCAAGCTGGGCTCCCCAGCCTACAGTACCAGAGCTGGGAAAAGAACTCAGGTAAAATCCAGCTGTGAAAAGCAGCTGGTGTTTCTGTCCACCATGGAGAGATGGCTGGAGAAGCAGAGAGCCTCTTTAAAGGGTGAATGCACAAAATTTTGTTTGCAGCCACTTACCCTGGGTTCCTACAGAGGGAGGGTAGAATGGACTAGAGATGTGTAAGGAGAGTCTGGGGCTGATGGCTCTGGGGAGAGTTATCTGGGGGGTCAGCCCCCAGGATCCCTGTGCTAAGTCATTCCCCAAACTGCAGGAGCCATCTTTTTCAGGCAGAGCACTCCTCTCTGAACAGCATTAGCCTCAGGGAAAGCTTGCTTTAAGAAGAAGAAGAAGAGAAAGAGAAAAAAAAAAAACCCAGGAAAATAGTCTGGCAATAAAATGGCACTAAGTATGTATCAATCAATAATCACCTTAAATGTAAATGGCTTAAATGCTCCTACCAAAAGACAAAGATTAGCTGAATGGATAAGAAAACAAAACCCATATATATGTTGCCTCCAAGAGACACATCTCAGATTGAAAGATACACACAGACTAAAATTAAAGGGATGGAAAAAGATATTTCATGCAAATAGAAAGGAAAAAAGCTGGGGTAGCAATATTTATACCTGACAAAATAGACTTTAAAACCAAGAGACAAAGAAGGATAATGATAGAGAACAATCCAACAAGAGGATATAACTTTAGTAAACATTTATGCACCCAACATAGGATCAGCTAAATATGTAAAGCAAATCATGATGAGCATAAAGAGAGAGACTGACAAAAATATAGTGAGGTCAGAGATTTTAACACCCATTGACTTCAATGGGTAGATCTTCCAGACAGGAAGTGAACAAGGAGACAGCAGCCTTAAATGACACACTAGATCAAATGGATTTAATTGATATCTTCAGAGCATGCCACCACAAAGCAGCAGAATATACACAGTTTGCAATTGCACATGAAATGTTTTCCAGAATAAACCACGTGTTAGGATGCAAAACAAGTCTCAGTAAATTTAAGAAGACTGAAATCATTTCAACCATCTTCTCTGACCACAATGCTATGAAACTAGAAATTGATCACAAGAGGAACACTGAAAACATACAAAAGTGTCGAAACTAAACAACATGTTGTTAAACAATGAATGGATCAAAGACAACATCAAGGAAAAAATCAAAAGATATCTTTAAACAAATGAAACTGAGGACACAAAAATCCAAAATCTGTGAGACTCAGGGAAGCAGTCCTAAGAGGGAAATTCATAGTATTACAGGCATGTCTCAAAAAAAAAAAAAAAAAACCCACAAAAAACAAAAAACGAAAAACACACACACACAAGAAAAAGATCAAATAAACAATCTAACTTTATACTTAAAAGAATTTGAAAAAGAATAACAAACAAAGCCCAAATTGAGTAGAGGAATGAAATAATAAAGATCAGAGCAGAAATAAATGAAATAGGCTCTAAAATAATGATACAAAAGATCAATGAATCTAAGAGATGATCCTTCAAAAAGATAAACAAGATTGACAAACTTTTAACCAGAGCCATCAAGAAAAAAAAGAGAGAGGACCCAAATAAATAAAATAAAAATGAAAGAGGAGCCCTGGCTGGTGTAGCTCAGCGGATTGAGCACAGGCTCTTGAACCAAAGGGTCACCAGTTCGATTCCTAATCAGGGCACATGCCTGGGATGCAGGCCAGCTCCCCAGTTGGGGGTGCATGAGAGGTAATCACACATTGAGCTTCTCCTCTCTTTCTCACTCCCTTCTACTCTGTCTGGAAATAAATTTAAAAAAAAATTAAAAAAAATGAAAGAGGAGAATTAACAACTGAAACCAAAGAAACAAAGGAATGGAGGATAATATTATGAACAACCATATGCCAACAAATTGGACAAACTGGATGAAATGGATAAATTCCTAGAAACATACAATCTTCCAAAACTAAATCAGGAAGAATCAGAGAATCTGAATAGACAGATTGCACCTAGTGAAATTGAAGCAGTAATAATGAAAACGAAAACAAAAACAAAAACAAAAAAACCCAAACTCCCAACAAACAAAAGCCTTGGACCAGATAGCTTCACAGGTAAATTTTACCAAACATTCTGAAAAGAACTAACACCTCTCCTGTTCAAACTATTTCAAAAAAAATTCAAGAAGAGGGAAGACTCCCAAGCTCTTCTTGAATGAGCTTGGGTTTTAGATAATGAGACCAGCATTATCCAAACTCCAAAACCAGATAAAGACACTGCAAAAAAAGAAAATTATATGCCAATATTCCTGATGACCATAGATGCTAAAATCCTTAACAAAATATTAGCAAACTTAGTACAGCAATGCATCAAAAAGATCATATACAACAATCAAGTGGGATTTATTCCAGAAATGCAAGGTTGGTACAACATTCGCAAATCACATACACAAAGTGAAGGATAAAAACCACATGATCATATCAACAGATGCAGAAAAAACATTTGATAAAATCCAGCACCCATGTGTGATAAAAACTCTCAGCAGAGTAGGAATAGAGTGAATATACCTAAACACAATAAAGGCCACATATGACAAACCCATGACAACAATGGGCAAAAACTGCAAGTGTTCTCCTTAAGATTGGGAACAAGACAGGAATGTCCTCTTTCACCTCTTTTATTTGACATAATACTGGATATCTTAGCCACAGTAATCAGACAAGAAGAGGAGGAAATAAAAGGCATCCAAATTGGAGAGGAAGATGTAAGACTGTCTTTGTTTGTAGATGACATGATACTGTACATAGAGAACCCCAAAGATTCCACCAAGAAACTACTAGAACTGATAAATGAATTCAGCAAAGTAGCAAGATACAACATTAATATCCAGAAATTAGTTCAATGTTATATGCCAATAGAGAACTAACAGAAAAGGAAATTGAGAAAACAATCCCATTCACAATTGCTTCAAAAAGAATGAAATACCTAGGAATAAATCTGACCAAGGATGTAAAAGACCTGTGCTAGGAAAATTATAAGACATTGAAGAAAGAAATTGAAGAAGATACAAATAATTGGAAGCACATACTGTGTTCATGAATAGAAAGAATTATCGTTATTAAAATGTCTGTACTACCTAAAGTAATCTATACATCTAACTCAATTCCCATCAAGATTCCAATGATGTATTTCACAGAACTAGAACAAATATTTCAATGATTTATATGGAACCATGAAAGGCCCCACGTAGCAACAGTGATCCTAAGAAAGAAGAACAAAGTTGGAGGAATCACACTACCTAATATGAAACTATACTATAAGGCCGTAATAGTCAAAACAGCATGGTACTGGCATAAAAACAGACACATCAATGGAACAGAATAGAAAGCCCAGAAGTAAACCCACACCTTTATAGTAAATTAATATTTGACAGAGGAAGCAAGCATGTACAATGAGCTAAAGATAGTTTATTTAATAAATAGTGCTGGGAAAGTTGGACAGATACATGCAGAAAAATTAAACTAGACCACCTTCTCACACCACACACAAGAATAAATTCAAAATGGATCAGAGGCTTAAATGTTAGACCTGAAACCATAAAAATCCTAGGAGAAAACAAGCAGCAAAATCTCTACATTACTTATAGTAGTATTTTATCAGGTATATCTCCCCAGGCAAGGGAAACAAAAGAAAAAAAATAAACAAATGAGATTACTGCAAATTAAAAAGTTTTTGCAATGCAAAGGAAAACATCAACAAAATAAAAAGACAACCACATAATGGGAGAACATATTCACCAATACATCCAATAAAGGGTTAGTACCCCAAATTTATAAAGAAGTTAAACAATACTCAACACCAAAAACAAAGAAACAATCCAATTAAAAAATTGGCAAAGGACCTGAATATACACTTCTCCAAAGAGGACATACAGATGGCCAATAGATATATGAAAAGATGCTCAATTTCACCAATCATCAGAGAAATACAAATTCAAACTGCAATGAGATACCAACTCACACCTGTCAGAATGGCTGTCATCAATAAATCTACAAACAATAAGTGCTGGCAAGGATGTGAAGAAAGTGGAACCCTTTTGCACTGTTGATGGGAATTCGGACTGGTGCAGCCACTGTGGAAAACAGTATGATGATACCTCAAAAAATTAAAAATGGACCTGCCTTTTGACCCAGTGATCCCACTTCTGAGAATATATCTGAAGGAACCCAAAGTGCTAATTTGAAAAAAACATAAGCATCCTTATGTTCACTGCAGCATTATTTATAATCTCAAAGATACGGAAGCAGCCCAAGTGTCCATCAGTAGATAAGTGGAAAAACAACGTTGGTACATTTACACAATGAAATACTATTTAACTATAAATAGAAGAAAATTTTACCCTTTGTGATAGTATGGATGGAGAACATTATTCTAAGTGAAAGAAGCCAGTTAGAGAGAAGCAAATACCATATGGTTTCACTCACACGTAGAATCTAATGAACAAACTGAACTAATAAACAAAATAGAGGCAGACTCATAGAGAGCTAGATGATGGCTAAGGGGGATGGGGAGGTTAAGGGTGGAGGGACTGAGCAAAAAGGGAAAAGGACTCATGGACATGGACAACAGTGTGGTGATTGTGGGGTGGAGGAGTATATAACAGCACTAAATGCTAATGGAAAAATACAACAAAAATAAAATAAAAAATACAATAAAAGTAATGGTTGAAGTTTATGTTATTTTACATTCCTGATTTTTGGGAAAAATGTTCAAGCAAGTTGTAAAATCCTCATTTGCTTTTATGATAGCAATATTAGTTTAATCACAGCCCCCATATACTCATAAGTCTTTATATATATATTTTAAAATTAACTGATAAACTACCACACAAAGGTCTGTAAAATGTTTTATGTCAAAAAAAAAAAAAAAGAAGTCCACATACTTGACAAGTTTAGAAAGTACTGTCCAATTACCAGTTTGACTATATTTAGAATACAAGTCTGGCTGCCATGAGCGTTCCTCTCCCTGACTATAACAAGATCTAAGATACCATTTTGGATTTTTCCCAGTGTTTCTACCACTTCTATTTCATTAACTAATTTTCTGATCTTTGTTGATTAGAACTGGATTCAGAGAGCAAGTGTCTTTATTCTGTTTTCTAACTACTCAAACAGGAACTCTTATCAAGGCACACGAAGAATTTAGCAGATGCATCGATTTTAGCAAACAGGGGTCTTTGAGATGCGTAGACATATGAAGTTCACCATAATGACCATATCTGAAGATAGTATAAGTGAATGTGTTTAGCACAATATCTAGCAGCTACACAGTACATGATCAGGAAGTCTACATTTTTATTTCCTTTTTGCCTTTAAAAGGTCTGGATCGGGTGTGTGACACATTCTCCAAATGGCCAAATGGCCTGTGGCACGTGCTCTGAATAATCTCAGTTCTCTTCCTTCCTCCTTTTATGCTTTTCCAAGTTCTCCATCCATAGCACTGTTCTTTTCCCAATCCAGGTTTGTTTTCACTTAGGTATACGTTTTCTTTCCTTTTTTTAATTTTATTTTTTTCAATTACAGTTTACATTTAATATTATTTTATGTTAGTTTCAGGTGTACAGCATGATGGTGAGACAATTATGTACTTTAAAAATGTTCTTCCTGTTATTTCCAGTACCCACCTGGCACCATACATAGTTATTATAATGTTTTTGACTGTATTCACTATGCTGTACTTTACTTCCCTGTGACCATTTTGTAACTATCAATCTCTACTTCTCAGTTTCTTCACCTTTTTCACCCAGTCCCCCAACCTCACTCCCATCTGGCAACCATCAGTCTGCGAGATACACATGTTCATCTCTGAAATCAGGTTGTAAATTTAACCTATCAAGTTTTAGAAATATACTCTTTCCTTTGCCTAACACACTATTGCCCTTTCTGTTCTTTCAGACTCTATTCAAGGTCTACCTACTCTATTAAGCTTTTCCTGACCCTGGATTTGAGTTCATTGTCCCTCATTCCTTATTTCACAGAAATCCACATGTATCTCTAGCAGTACTTAAAATACTATAAATGTTGGTTCCCTAATCTGCCTCATCCACTGACTGTGGATCTTAGCCACTGGAGTTCTCAGTCACTTTTTTAAAAAATATCTGTAAATCTGGGCTTAGTATGTATCAGCATTCAACAAATATTCACTGATTCAATAAATAAAATTGTATTTATTTCCTTGAGTTAGTATCTCAAATTTATTACCCATTTTGCTTTGGAGTGTAGACACCTCAGATCATAACTCTTATTTCTGCTTCTCTTTTACAAATGGGTTTCTCATGTAAATTACCGAGCATCTCATCCATTGCAAATCTTCTTCCAATATTTATGTCATCCAATGGATATTTATATCCTTTTTTTATAGTTGTCACTGAGAACTTTTACCTCACCACTTTGATTTTCCATTTAAAGCTTCCCTGAGAAACACTGTAAATTTCTAGGCAAATATGATTCTTTCAGTTCTTGTGACATGAGCACTTTGTCCCAACTCAAGATTTCATCATTTCGATATCTTAATCTCAGAAATCCAAATCACCTTCTGTAATCTTATAATCGATCATTTCTCTTACTATTTTCTCTTTTCAAACTCAAACTTTGAATCTGAGTTAAAAATGAAACCTGGGTTCCCAAAGCCTCAAAATTTCTATCAGTATAGATACTTTGTAGTACACCCTTGATGTTTAAAATTTTTTTTCAGTTACTGTTTACATTCAGTATTATTCTGTATTGGTGTCAGATGCACAGCAAAGTGTTTAGAAAATCATGTACTTTACTGAGTGGTCCCCCTGATACTTTAAGTGTCTACCTGACCCCATACATAGTTATCAAGACATCAACTATAATCCCTGCACTGTAACCTACATCTCTGTGAGTATTCGGTAACTGTCAATTTGTACTGCACAAACCCTCCTAATCTCTTCACCTTTTTCACCCAGCCTCCAATCCCTTTCCTCTCTGGTAACCATCAGAGTGTTCTCCGTATCTCTGAGTCTGTTTCTATTTTGTTTGTTCATTTATTTTGTTCGTTAGAGTCCACATATAAGTGAAATCATATGGTATTTATCTTTCTCTGGCTGATTATTTCACTTAGCATAATACCCTCTAGGTCCATCCATGCTATCACAAAGGGTAAGATTTTCTTTTTTATGGCTGAGTAATATTTCATTGTGTAAGTGCACTATGACTTTTTCATGCACTTATCAACTGATGGGCACTTGGGTTGCTTCCATATACTGGCCATTGTAAATAATGCTGAAGTGAACATAGATGTGTATATATTCTTTCAAATCAGTGTTTCAGTTTCTTCAGATATATCCCCAGACATGGAGTTACTGGGTCATAGGCAGGTCCATTTTAAATTTTTTGAGGGAACTCCATACTGTTTTTCATGGTGGCTGCACCAATCCGCTTTTTTATCAAGAGTGTACTAGGGTTCCCTTTTGTCCACATCCTTGCCAACACTTGTTGTTTGTTGATATATTGATGATGGCCATTCTGACAGGTGTGAAGTGATATCTCATGTGGTTTTTGATTTTCACTTCTCTGATGATTAGTGATATTAATCATCTCATTGAGAAATATCAAGAGCCAGACATGATTTATTGGAGTGTCCTAGAAAAATTAACAGTCTCTGAAGGTCTGTGTCAATCTGTCTAAGCCACTTCCATTCCCCACACCAAATAGTATCCTGCTACTTCCTCCACCCAAGCTTTGTCATTGATATTGTAGCGTATGCTTTCTTCTGCTCTTCGAGGATGAATTAGGTTTCTTCAGAAGGTCCAAGAAAACCGAGGGTCAAAATCTCAAAGGTGTGGCCAAGCCAAAATATGCACTTTAGTGTTTTTTTACCCTCTTTCTATTTTTAAATTCTTTTGATTAACTCTTCTTCAACAATTGATTCTCAGAATATTTATTCCCTTATTATTTATAGTCTTTTCTTTATCTGAAGGAGAAAGTAATCGTTTCCTCTGACAAACTGAGGGACAGAGTGGTACAACTCTAATGATAGAAAAATTTTGCTTTGCTGTATAAAGCGAGGAGGAGAATGCTTTAGCACCAATTTCTAACCCTCAGGAAAGTTTCCACATTGACTTTACATGTACTCATTTCACATTAGGTTCCAATATTGCCATATTTTATTCTGTGCTTTGTACAGAAATTTTAGAATTGTTAGTTAAAACAAAAGGAAAAGAAAACATGTATTTCTATGGCTTCTACACATTTTATTCGTAAAACATTGGAGATAATATAGATGTGGAGTCAGGATTGTGATTGCAAAACCAATTTTTAGTACTTCTGTGTTCTGAACTATTATTTTAATGATACTTTATTGACATATATTCTATCAGGAATAGAATGGAAAATAGAAAAGTACACATGTTACAAGAGTGCAGGCTGATACATTATCACAAAATAAACACTTTCCTGTAATCACCATGAACATCAGGAAATATGCATTTTCAGCCCCTCCAGAATCCCTCCAGTGCCCTCTCCCAATTACTAGCCCTTACCCAAAATGTAGCTATTATTTTAACTTCTAACACCAATAATTACCTATGTTCATTTTTGTATAATTCAAAACTAAAATGATAAACATGGGAATTACCCATTTGTGGAACAGGAGAAACCTTGGGAGACAGGGAAACATATTAACTATATTGATATTGAGAACTATATTATACACACAAATAATATGTCAAGTCACTTTGGCAATTTGGGGTCATAAGAATGTTCTGTATGGCTTGGTTGGCTCATAAAAGTGTTGAAAATGAACCATTGGGAGGTAGGAAATGAAAAAAGAAAGGAGCAAATATTTTCCCCTTAGCATTTAGGGAAATAATATATGACATTCTGAGAAACAAAATGTAGTGTTTTTTGAAAAAAACTCTCTCTCTTTTAAAAATACTGTATATTCTTTCGGACTTCCACATCTCCAGTGTACCCCCAATAGACACATTGGAGTCCACTTACTGCTGCTCCTTTGGTGACTCAGAGCACTGCCGTGTCATGCGTTGTCGGGAAGTAGCCTGGCTGGATGCTGGAGCAGGGTCCGTGGCCGTTCATACAGACACCCTCTCTCTTTCCTCGTAACCTAAATATTATGGCAGGTTAATAATTCTGTCACCATGTGACAACTTGCTTTTACAAATGGGTAATTTGAACAGAATGTATATGAAAAAAATATATATGTAAGTGATATATATATGAAGTGATATATATATATATATATATATCACTTCAGGGGTTTATAAGAATTGATGCATTCTTTTGAAGAGAATGTGATTCAAATATTGAGATTTTGTGTCTACAAATAAAAATGATTAATATGTGCTAACATTAAGGAGAAGAATTAATTGACATTAGTTGAGAGGAGATGTTAAGAGTCAAGATATGAAATGATTCAGGGAAGCCCATGTGTTTTTTGTAACTATTCCTGTGGCTGAGTGTTGCTTTGAATTAAAACATAGTGGTGCGATACATAACACTTCTAACTTTAGCATAGCACTTTTATTTCTTTTAATCCTCAAAATAACCCTATGTGACAGGCAAGAAGAATATGAACCAGAAAGAGAAATTAGGGCTCAGGGGAGGATGAGGGGTTGGAGGGCCAGCTGAGCAAGTTGTTGGCCACGCCAAGACTCACCCCGACCTCCTAGTGCCAGGCTTGTCCCGTTACAGTGTTTGGACTTGTTTAAAAAAATATGTGAAAGCCCCCTTTGAGCCACTTTTGAAACTAATTCTTGCCAAGTCAGTTTGAAGACCAAAAAAAAAGTTGAATTTCAATTTAAAAAAGAAGGGATCTTGAAATTTACCTTTATCTTCTTCATGCATGAGTATTAACTGAGGGTCCACAGGGTTGTTGGCACTATAATTGACTAATTTCATGTGAATTCAGATTTCCCATGAGACAATGATAAAGTAAAATGCTGCTGGCTAAAAACTTGCTGTCAGATACACAGGCAAGAATATTTTTCTGTCCTTTGATTAGCGTTGTTTAGTTTCATTCAGCCAATTTTGCCTCCTTCTGCAGGCAAGCAAGACATAGCAGGTACAGAACTGTGATACCAGACATAGCAGGTATGAAGAAGCTGTGTGCTCAGAAACTCCATGGTGGGTGGGGGAATTGTGGGGGGTATGGTCAGTACAGAACTTGGCCATTTATTTGGTGTGTCAAAATTGCTGCCTTTCCTCTGTTGCTTTTGATAATAAAAAGTATTGTTGGTATTTCACTGAGTATCATGTGCTGAATTTCACACTTTGCTTTTAAGACTTGAATCTATCTTATGCATTGTTTCATCACAAAGGACTTTAGTAATTTTATTCTCATTGTATCTAAATGATCAACTTTGTATGTACAACTGGGGCTTGTTATGTGCATTTTCAGCGCATGCATGCCTAGAGAGAAAGCAAGTTTTTTTAAAAGAACAACGAAAGTTATTTTGTTCTAGAATGTTGTTTTATTAAGCATTTGGCGATGACGTTCTTCACTGACATCCGTCATTTCTCTATGCCTGAGCTTTTGATTCACATAATAATTCATCAGAGGAGCGCAGTTATTCAGCAAGAATACTCTCTGTATGAACCTGGAGTATAAACTATTTCAGCCTATGTTTGGGGTGATGTGGCCACTAATTGATGACTAACAAAACCACTATGATCTCTTCTTGGCTCATGAAATTCATGATGCAGGGTTTCATACTTAGTGCGTATTCCTGCATCATGTTTCCTTCATTATAATGAGAAAATGGTTGTGAAAGCACTTTGAACCTTATAGAGTGCTTAGCCACATTAGAGTATTGCTATTATTATCAGGTAGGCCTGCCAGAAAGCTCACCCTAAAGTGAGATTAATTTGAAAAGGGAGCAAGATCTTGTGTTTTTAGTTTTGTGCAAGTTGGGGGAATGTAGTAACAGAATCTCAGCCGACAAAGAAATAGCTGATCCATTATCTATTTTGTTACTGCCTATAGGCTTTCAGTGCTCAGCAAAGGAGGATGAGATGAGACTGAGGAGGGGCAGAGGGATGGGGAGATAAGAGAGAAATAATGACCAGAGAGACTGTCACTGAGATGTGATGGTTCTTCGTCCCTGCTTCACTCTAATAATCTGTATTTGTGTTGTGCTACTAATGTTCACCAAATTCAGTGATTGGAGTCTTTTACTAAATTAACTTTTCTTAAGAGTTACCTTATACGATGTCTGTCCAGAAGGTATCCGGCCGTGTAATATGAAAAATAGAGACATTTATTGAAGAATATACAAGATACAAGAAACATTGCACACAGGACAGTGATGCCTCATCCCCCATCAGAGTAGGCACCTTGGAACCTCACACAGTTCTCCCAATCGCCATCACCTGCCTTGTCATGTTTTCCTGAATCTCACTGATGGTTGCAAATCTCTTCCCTTTCAAAGGTAATTTTCCTTTGGGGAAAGGTCAGAAGTCGCAGGGCACCAAATCTGGGCTGTAGGGAGGGGAGTGTTGAGTCACTTGGGTGATTTGATGCCTTGCCAAAAACCTGTGCATGAGATGAGATGCACGATCAGGTGTGTTGTCAGGATGAAGCTTCCAATCACCAGTTGCCCATAACTGTGGCCTTCTGAAATAGTTACCATGGAGGAATATTCAAGCCTAATGCAAAATTTGATGCAGATTTGTTGCTCTGCTTGCTCAGTCATTTTGAATGTGATGGCCACAGTGTACATGTATACTTACCACACCCCACCCACCACTGACTAGTACAGTGAAGTCATCATTTATGCATGCTCATTTCAGTCTACTCTCCTTGGCTGCCAGGTTATATCGATGTGATCAAACTGTTCTCATTATGTTAACAATGATTAAACATTTTTCAGGAGAGACCTTGTATACCATTATAAACTACTAGTTTTGTAGCATTCATTTAATACCTTGAAATTAATATAGGATGGGAAAGACAATCCACTAGGCACTTTACTTAATGCTGAACATCACCCTAAGCAGTTGCGTATGTTATAATATTGTCATCATAACTCTACAAGGTAGGGTAGTTTCTCCCATTTTATATACGAGAACAAGGAGGCTCCAAGATGATAAATTTATTTGTTCAAGGCAATATTAGAACTAGCAAAAGGTAGAGCTTTAATCTTGTACCCACCATACTGACTTTTAAATGAAATGCTTACTGATTTGATGTTTTCAAGTTTCCTCACCAATAATTGTGCTAATGAGAAGCCATGATTCAGTTCATTTTTACAAATGAGCCTCAGAGTGTTTTATCAGTTAAGGCATCTGCTGTAACAAAAAGTCTAAAACTGTATAATGCTCCTTTTTCAAAGAAAGTGAAAAAATAAACCCTCATATTTATAACTGATAGAGTTGACTATCCTCTGAGAAGTGACTTGGACACCTAGGTGCCTTCCATATGGTGGATCCTACATCTTAAACACATAGCTTCCAAGACTGTGCTGGTAGAAAGGACATGAAGAGGAGGAAAGTGATGGCAAAGATCACTTTGCTCCTCTTCTGGGGAGAGTGAACCCCATGCCCCTACGCAGTTGCAAGGGGGACTGGGACATGGAATCTCTGGCTAGCCAGAGCTGCAGATTCAGTGGGCACCTGATTTATTTTGCATGTTTTGCAGGCAATGGTTTTACCAAAGGTTTTACCACTGTATACCAAGAGCCTGCATTCTTTTAGCTTCTGACATTATTAATTCCCTATTGTCCACTGCCTGGCTATAAAACCAATGACATATTTTAGATTTTTCAGCAATAACCCATTTGAAGGAATGATTTTCTGTATTGATTACAGTAGTCTAATCACTATACCAAGTAAGCTTTAGAATTGTCATGGTTTAACACAGTGGAAGTATATTCCTTGCTCACATAATAGCAATATGTATTCACAATGGTATCGGGATTGGGGAAATCAGGGTGAGGGGTACTGTGTTCCACACAGTCATTCAAACATTTTGACATCTATTGGTTTGCCAGCTTTAAAAGGTAACTTCCAAGCACACTTAGGCATTGAGAATCAGGTATTGGGTGGGAGGGATTTATGGGCAGGTCTTCTCACTTCTGCACACGTTCCATAACCCTGATCTAAGTCCTACGTTCACACCTACTGGGGCCTGGAAAGTATAGTATCATTGTGTGCCCAGGAAGAAGGGGCAAAGGTAGATATTCTTTAACATAATGGGTAATGATTTTTTAAAGCCTATTTACATCAGCCACATCTGTCCATTTGACAAAGAATTGAGTGTGTTTACTTGAACTGAAAAAGTATTTAAAAATATTCTTGCCATTATTTAGGCAGAAAGAGGGGTCGAACAGCAAAAAGTTACCTAGCTACAGGTGCAGTCTCCTGTGTCTTGAGTGTGTAAGATATATTGACAAATATTCAAAATACTAGGTAAAACTGTTTTGATTATATTTGCTGATAGTAAAAATTTGACTTTATGTAGTGCATGTAATTTTGTCATTTGAGAAGGAAAGTATAAAACTATGAATGAGTTCTCTCATCTTGAAAATAGTACAAATTTATAACTAGATTAAATTTATTCATGGAAAATTTACATATCTGCTGACTTAAAGAATATGATTTTGATAATAATATTTACTTTTTTCCACTGAGCATGTCTGACTTTTTCCCTTTGTGTGGAAAACCTAGACTGATTGCATTGCTTTCATTGCATTATGAAAGTAGAAAATATTTTTGAAGATTAAAGTAAAAATAACTGTACTAGCATGCAAATGTTAGCATCAAACATGAAAATTACTATTATTTGAAGGAAAGTAGATATTTAAGACAGACAGTATAATAATGCTCTTTTTCTATGCGTAGCTTAAAGATACAATGTAATACTCAAATTTGTAAAGAGAAAATTTTGATTAAATAGACTGAAATACCATCAAATTCTAGGAAAATGGTACTACTGCTTCAATAGTTTTATTTGGAAAGTTTATTGTTGGTTCCTTGACTTAGATATATTTAAAACTAGATGTGTGGGTGAGGGAAAATTCACACACTGAGTATGTGCAATGTACATGTTTCATTGCAAGTGACCTATTGGGAACCACGGGCCCAAAGCTACGTTTTAAGCAATACTTATTGAATGAATGAATAGTATATTTTCAGTTTATTCAGTTCAACGTATTGCCAGAAATGGAAGTCTTAATTTATAGGTAATCATGATTTTTTCTAACAGTTTTACATTTACTTTTTTAAAAAAGATTTTATTTATTTATTTTTAGAGAGGGGAAGGGAGGGAGAAGGAGAGGGAGAGAAACACCAGTGTGTGTGGTTGCTTCTGGAACACCACCTTCTGGGAACCTGGCCTACAACCCAGGTGTGTGTTCTGGCTGGGAATTGAACTGGTGACCCTTTGGTTCGCAGTCTGGTGCTCAATCCACTGAGCCACACCAACCAGGGCTTTTTCTAACAGTTTTAAAGTTAGATTGTATTCTTATCCAACCCCCCAAACATGATAAGAACCTTAGCTGCTTCAAATATCCACTGATTAGAATCTTTTTTCTCATTTTTCTTTCTTGATTTTGTTGTCTAGAATTTTAGTTTTTCATTTTCAAACATGTAAAATAGGTTACTTTTTGGTAGTCATTAATAGTTAAATATAGTAATACTCAAAAATTTTTTGTGGTTTTCATTGTTTCTTATCAACCACACCTTTGGGTTTTCTCTTCTCCCAGGTAAAGTATATTCTCAAGTAAAGTAATTATTTTACTTAGGGGTGGTTTGCTTTAGATTATATTTGTCATTATATATCTGAAAATATCAGTATTGTTTTTAAAAATATCAGTATTTTATCTTTATTTTTGGATGGCAGTTTAGCTCGGTATAAATTTTTGTATTAAAGGCTATTTTTTCTCGGGATTTTGAAGAGCCACTATTGTACATTGCTTGTTGGCCTCTCTTGTGGCTGACCATTATGTTGTAAATCTAATTGTTGTATTTTTGTCATTAATATATGTTTCTTCTTTGCTAGTTTTATTTGTTGTTGCTCATTGATATGTATTCTTACAATTCTGTCACTGTTACGTAATGTATTTTCAGGCTCTGTTGCTAGATACATATATGTTGATAGTGCTTTTATACTAACTGGTATATCATTATACCTTTGTCCTTTCTGACAATTGGCTTGGACATGTAAAGTTTAAAAGCCTCCCAGGATTAATTATAGGGAAAAGTTTGTCAAGCGAGACAAATGCTTGAGATCCTTTGGTATTCTTTGTATTATTGTTCTTTAAGTTTCAAAAGTCAGGAATGTGATGCAAAGTAGCCTAAACAAACCAAAGAAAAGGGGCTTTATTAGCTCAAGTAATTGTGAAGGGCAAGAATGAAGCTGGATGTGCATGGAATCAGGAACCTAGATAACTTCTTCCATTTCAGTTCTTCCATAATACTTTTTCCTATTTCTCCCTCCTCCCTCGCATTTGTCTTTACGTTCTTCTATGGCACATAGGTCTTTACATGCCTTTGGCATTTCAGGACTTAAACATGAGGAGATTTGTAACCATATAATAAAGGGTACTGCTTTACTATTTCCACATACAAAAGTCCTAGAGAAGGGTTTTGATCCTCCCAACTTTGGACCATTTGCCCATCCTTCATCTAAACCACTGTGCCTAATTGGATGGGTAGCGTTCTTGACCCAGTCTGTTTAAATATGCTGACACTGCAGTCAGGCAGGTGCAGGTGGGATTTGTTGCCAAAAGAAGGAGGAAGAGATACTGAATAGATAAAAACAATAAATAAATACGCCTTTTCCCCCCTACTTTCCCAGATTTGGAACATGATCCTTCCTTAATTCTAAACCTGTTCTACAATATGTCTCTATTATAGCCTTTATGGCTAAATCCTCCTTAGTCTTGACTATGTGCATTTAATAACTTTATTTCTTAGCATTATGTATTTCCTTTATAAAATTAATCACCTCATCTTATATCTGTGCATGTCTGTCTTATTAGACTGTATTCTCTTTGTGGTAAGGAACTGTTTCCTTTTCATTTTTATAATCTTTTTTTATTCAACTAATTTAATTTGTGCCAGATACTGTGATAGCCACTTGGCAAATAGTGGACCTCAGTAAATGCCTTCTTGAATAAACCTCGTACATTCTCCGAAAATGTTTTTTATGTTACTAAGGTTTTGTCAGACTAGATGCTTTCATTTCATTTTTCAGTTGTTATAATTTAAAAGCACAAAGTCTAGAGAATGACCTTTGGAATGTTACACATGATGTGCATTTCAAGGGGAAAAATTTGACTTGGCAGGCCAGCCTCCTCACTGTGGTGTTTTGACATGTGATACTTGAGGGATGAGGCAAAAGAGCGAAGCAGGCCAAAAATCTCCTCCACTGAGACATGAACCTCAAGGCCTGGTACACTCCTGTTTTCATTAAAACAGGTAACATGTCCGTTGGGTCCAGTCAGCTATCGACTATTTGAAGATACATTTTTAACACTGTGAAGCCACTAAAATAAAGTCCAGTGTTTCTCAGGGTAATAACAAATAAAACAAAAGGTAGAATAAAAAATGGAAGAAGCGAAAACCCCAGTCTACCTTCTGACTACCACTTGTCATAATCATAAAAAAACACATTGGAATGAAATATTTCTTTTTTTAAGACCAAATCACTTTCTTTAGAAATAAGGGACTTATATGCTTATATAAGCTGATGTTTTCCTCCAGACCCTGTGGCATTTCCAAAACCTTAATTAACACTGTGTAAGTGTACATGGGTGTGCGTGCATGTGAGTTTGTTAAACTCTGTAACACTTTAAACTCTACACATTTTCTAAGGACAGCTGTGTATACTTTTGGGGAAAATATAGCATCATAGATTAGAGCCAGGAAGCTCTTTAAAAGTCAAAACTGTATTTATTCATTCAGTTGTGTCCAATTGAGGTGTTCTCATTTTTTTGACTTTATATATCTTCTTTTTTATACCTTTTTTGCCACTCCCCTTCTTTATATTGAATTCATGCTCACGCTTCTCTGCAAGTAACAGAAAATCCCCAACTCACATGACTTAATAAAGAAATGTATTATGGAACCTAGCATTTCTGGGGTTGGTTAATTCGAATCTCCTTGACATCACCGAGAAGCCAGGTTCTTGCCATTTGAAAACTCTTTGATCCTTAGTACATCAGTTTTTACCTCAAGCTGATTTATTTTGTGGTTGCAAGATAGCATCACAACCAGTCATAACAATGCTGAAAAAGATACATCTTTTCCCACAGCTCTTTTTTTTAGAGTGGGGAAATCTTCCCCATACAGCTCAGCAGACTTCCTCTCACAGTTCATTTACCAGGAGTGAGCCATAGTGCCCCTGACTAAACCACCCCCTGGGAAGGGGGATGGGATTACTGTGGTTGCCTTACATGAAAAGGATTTACTTTTGAAGAATAGGAGAGAAGGGTAGATACTGAATAAAATCAGGGTTCTCCAGAAACAAAAAAGGGGGACTTGGATTCCAGGCAGATCATTCTTGGTGCTGGCTATGCTCACCTGGAACATGCGTGTATCCCTGACCACCCCAAGTAGAAAATAATTTTATTTTCCGTGCTTCCAGCATGAACTTGAATGAGCACTTTATGTTGTTTGAATTTAAAAGAAATTACTGTTAATGTTTTATTTGCAGTTCATCCATAATGTTACACCCTATTTACACCCCATTCTACCTCTGTTGGCCAAATTGCACACACAGTCTCACCAAAATAGACTGCGGTGTTTAACACTGTTGCATTATGATTCCTTATAGATACACTCCTATGTTAATAATAATACTTTCTCAATTGTTTTTGAAAATATACCTGTAAGATCTCAATATTTGATACTGTTTCATCCTGTCTCTCTGGACTCTGCCTTCTGTCTGTTGGAAGCACAGACTGGAATAATGGCATGGACATCGTCAGGTGTGGACATGGTCAGTTGTGGACATGGTCAGGAGTATTGAAGGGCTGAGAGAAAACAATGGAAACTGAGAGGCAGAAAACTTCGTTCTAACATGTGGGGATACATAGCTTAGATCTGGGATAGAACATAAACTCTTAAAATAATTGATGTGGACACTGGCTAGCAGTGTCCCCGTCATTATGGATGAAATAAAACATACACATAGATTACCGAGTCTGGTGGAGGAAAAAGGATGACAGCATGGCTTTTCTCTCAAGGGGAGCAAAAGCTGCAGCCTCCACCATGACAGGCCTTTATTCTACATCTCTTCATATTACAAGATGGTCCTCACTCACTATGCCCGGTTACAACAAAAGAAGCCAATGCCCCTAATCACATCACAGAAGAAGGATATTAGCAAATGAAAAGGTGGAAGTGGCTGATCTGGTTACATTGGTCCCTGCAGGGTTTAGCACTTGCTGGGTAAGGGAGTTTTAGCAAGAAGCAAGTCTCAAAACAGCTTAGGTATATTGCAAATCTGATTCTCCATGAGAGAACCTATCTGTGGGCGTGAGTCCTGTGCATCTCCCAGTGGGAGCTGGGCTGACACCACACAGAAGGGTCTGCCACAAATAATTTAAAGCATTTCTTAGATATCATTTTCTGTTCAGTTAGCGATGGTGGCAAGATGAGATAGATATCGACAGTGGGCATGAAGCAGGATTTGAGTAACTAGTTTCAGTAATTATCCTTCAGATGTTGACTTCAATGTAACCTGAAACAGTTTGAAGAAAAATGCTCTTTTCATAAACAGTGAACTTTACCTCCATAGGGAGACAGTCCTTTTGACACACACATGCATGTACGCACACACAAGCTGTTATCCCAATGTGTTTTTTAGGAAAGTCCAGAAAAAAAAAGAAGCCATTTTTAGGTGAACACAAGGAGTCATGTAAATCATAAAGATACCCACAAATGCTCTTAATTACTTAAGTCAGTAATTGCTATAGCCGATAATGATTCTTCATATTCTTAGCTAACCTATACGTTATTCATTCCTCCTTTGGCTGAGATATGAGAAAAATCAGAGGGATTATAGTTTTAATTTAGTAATTTACAGGAAGAATATTCATTAAGGTAGTAGATGAATATTAGAGTCATTACTGCCCCACAGTTTATTTTTTCAATGTTTTATTGACTTGTTCTTTATTTTTAAAAGCATTTTACAATTTAACGTCTTCATGTGGAGATGAAGTTGTAAGTAGTGTGAATTTTAGGGTTCTTATTGGAGATTCAATGCCTAAGGGGTATTCAGTATGTAATAATTTATGTGGCCTCTTGTTCTTTCCTTCATTTTTAATATTCTTTCTTTAACAATTTCAGATGATTAGATGTTTTGCTTATTAAAAGTGGATAAATCTTCTGTTTAAGAAGTTGGAGAGTTAAGTTTATTGTTCTTAAATATCCTTCCTTGAATATCAGAATCTTCTCATTTTATGTCACCTTCTTTGACAAATTTTTCCCTTATGTTTTCTTGCCTTGCAAATGTACTCCATCCATCCATCCATTCATTCATTCACTCTATCACCAAAGGAGATGTGATCAAGACTGCTAACACAGGACATTTTGTTTGAAATTTCTAGCTGGCAAAACACAGGTGATCCTCTTTAATGCTGCTTCTGTTTTTTCAAGTGCTTAAGGCAAAAAAAAGCCCCTGCCTTGAAAACAAACAATTGGCCACCCTAGCTGTAGACCTGGCATCTGTAGCCCATGGTCATGGTGTGCACACAAATGACGACAGAGGCCTGGGAGCGAGATGTTTCTGTTTTTCGCGCAACATCTTTGGTTGTGAACACACTATAGATAGTAAAGCAAGAGTTATGGAGAGAACTTTTGAGAATATTTATTTTCATGCTACTAAAGCTCTCTGACCCATCTGTTCCCCTCACACAAGAATGTTTATTATTGTTATTCTACTCTCTAGTTTCATAGAATAAATCCTGGGCTTATTTTTACTAATGAAGGCCACTTTCATTTTGGATTGGAGAACAGCTCTCATGGCTTTAGAATTTGTCTCAATCAGATCTAATTATATACATTTTTAAGCAAGTTGTAGGTTTGTCATCAGATCATTTCACCACAGAACATATAAATTAGTGCTATAATTGCAGGGAAATGTCAAATGTATCTCATTATCACATGGCAGAGTTTGTCTTAAAAGAACAAGTAATTTTATTCTAAAGAAAAGGATAAAAGTTCAAGTATTTCTGGGTACTGCCAACGCCTTGGTACATAATTTAACAAGAATGAACTTGGATTAACTATGAGAGATGAGAATGATTTTTTAAAATCCAGATTATTGTTCAAATAATCCTAACAGTCCTTTCTAAATTCATATAGCAGTTGCTCAGCACTTTGTTACTTTTACTTAGACTTGCCAAAAATCAGAGTACCTTGCCCCCAAAGACCTTGTAGAAGTGATCATGGTCCACTGGGATCTGAGTCAACTCTAGAGATAGCTCATATGGATTATTTCTTGAGGGCCTGGGTAGTTTATTAATCTTAGATATCCTTTTCTGTGCAGTATGTGTGACTCACACTTTTCTTTCTCAAATTCTTTGAAAGTACCAAACTCTGTCTTGCCTCAGGGCTACTGCACATGTGGTTTCTTCTGCCTGGAGCTCTTTTTCTTGCCCTCTGTGCATATTCATTCTTATATAGCCAAGTGTCATCACATTGGAAAGGCCGCTATCTGACTACTCCATCAAAATCCATCTTTCTGTTATTCCTTCTCTTTAAATATTGTTTCTTCCTCTGTTGTCACAATTTACAATTGAAGATTTATTTAGTCTATGTCTTTTCCTTATTTCCACCTCTCAGGGATTGAAGACTTCATAGGGACGGGACAAATAGTAGGTATTTAATTAATATTTGATAACAGAATGAATGATCCTGGTATCAGGACTGCAATTGAATCCCAGATCTCCAGGATCCTACTGTTTGTACTCTATACACTACACACTTTTCCCACAAAATATACTGAATCTGTCAATGTAGAAAATAAGCCTGCACATGGCCTAATTCAACCAATGTCTCATTTCCATGTTATGTTTGGGAACCATAAAAGAAGCAAGTAATTAAGGCCCCTCTAGGTATGTTGTTAATATGCAATACAACCTCAAAAATAGAAGGATTCTGAACAGAAAATGATGATTTCATTTGACAGTTAAAAAAGCTTCTGCTTTTCAAAAAGACTGATTGACTCTAAAGTTGAAAGCTACCTTCTTCAAAGATAAATAATTTATTTGTGTTTCTTTCCTCTGAATTTTGGAAAATTAATAGGGAAAGTATAAAGGTAGACTTGATTTCTATTGAATTCAGCCTCATTAAGCTCTAGCTTCATTAAAAAGTAAAAATAAAAATTAATTATTCAGTATCATGCCTTCTACATGTATACACACACAGCCCTACCCTACACTTTTTCAAGCACAAATTACCTTGAAGACTTATTTGATTGACCTAGGTGTGAAATAATTTTCTTGTTTATATCAGAGAGATATGTCAAAAGTTCTCAGATTCTCTTAGCAGCAGGTATTTTGTTTGCTGTCTTGAGTAGAACCTTCTAAGGTTTCTTTTGTGGAGGCAATACCACATTTCAAAATGTACCAGCATTTTCATATTACTATTTTATTACTAGATAAATAAATTTACATAATTTTAGAATTAGAAGGTTTCTTAGTGATAATCTAGCCCAATACCCTCATTTCTTACTTATTATTGTTATAGTAATAAAATTAATTTATATTAACATATCCTTTTTTGAAGAGAACTTATAAATAAGTGTATTTAAGTAAAAATAATGAAAAATTTTTTTCCTCTTAAAAATGAAAGGGAGTTTACTCCTCTGAACATTTAGTAACTTTTGATTCCAGGATCTTATATATGTCCACAATTGGATGTTTCTTATCATATTTTCTAAATCTTGGTTGGAGCATACCTGTTCCTTCTTGAGGACTTTTAAATAAGTTATCCTAAGTGCCGTTAGATAATTTGTGGGTTTAAGGAACAAGATGTCTTTAAACTTTTTTTGAGGTTTAGGATGTTGATAATAATGGCAGTAGTTGTAGTTCTAAATGATATACTGATTTTGGAAGCAAGTCCTGATTATCATTTCATCACACCTAGGGAGACTCTACCTCATAAATTTAGGCGGACTAGTCTCCTTCCGAGGAAGCTCCACACTTTCCCTCGGGCTGTCTGCCTAGTGCAGCATCCCTCTGTCACTTCATCTCTCCTTTCCCTTCTTCTACATATTTATATTAAAGGTTTCTCTAATTTATTTGTATGCTTGGTAATTATTAATTGAATATAAATACAAATGTAATTTATTTTCACCATAAATATTATTTTTTAATTGTCCACTTTTTCTAGCTGGTAAACTTACATTTGTGTGACTTTATATTATTTCATAATGTATTATACCATTTATTCTATAAATTAATTTTCTTAGTGTTTCACATTTTCCTGAGAATCTGATCAAGTAATATAGGAAGAAGAGAATATGTGTCTGAGAGGGGAATAAAACTTATTTTTACTCTTTAAAACAAAAGATTTTAAGATTCTTGAGGACAGGAACTATGCCATATGTTTCCCTTATGATCTTCCATTTTCATCCTCTATGCAAATTAAAGCCTTAAAGAAAAAGGATTTGTATTAGACTCAAACTCTTGATATTTTTAGACCAGAAGGAATTTTAGAGATATCTGATTTAATTTTTTCATTTTTCAGACAAGGAGAGGGAAACATGAGAGAGTGTTGCCATTAGTGTTATGTGTTTATACAGGATTGGGCAAAAATAGGTTTATAGTTGTTCATATGGATGATAAGTCAACAATTAAGAAATTATAACACAAACATAAACTGTGTTTTACATGCTCACAACTGTAAACCCAACATGTATTCAACACTTGGAATATTGGATATGATTCTAAATACTTTTCATCTGTTGCTTTGTTAAGCCTGATAACTACCCTTCGAGGTATGTGCCTATTATTTTATCCCATTTTATTGGTGAGAAAAAGCCCAAATGGGTTAAATAAGCTCCTTATCTTCACAGAGCCAGAAAGTGGTAAAGTTGGGATTTGGGTCAAGATATTTAATCTCTCTGAGCTCCTTTCACTCACATGCTATACTGAGTCTCTGATTGGAGCCAAGATCTTCTGAGCCCTAATTCCTAATCCTTTGTTGCCATGATTATATTTTCTGAAAACTTCAGAGATGGCTGGCTGTGTGTTCTAAGTGAGAAATAGATAATGCAATGACAGTGAAAATAGTGAGGAACAGTAATGAAAGGAAGCTGGTAAAGCTGCTGAAATGAGGATATAAGTGATTATATACATATATATCTCCTCACCTGAGGATATGTTTATTGAGTTTTTTTTTTTTTTTAAGTTTTTTTTATTTTATTTTATTTTTTTTTAAATTTTTTTTCTTTTAGATTTTATTTATTTATCTTCAGAGGGGAAGGGAAGGAGAGAAGGAGAGAAACATCAATGTGCGGTTGCCTCTTGTATGTCCCCTGCTGGGAACTGGCCTGGCAACCCAGGCATGTGCCCTGACTGGGAATCGAACCGCGATCCTTCGGTTCGCAGGCCCGCGCTCAATCCACTGAGCTACACCAGCCAGGGCTGTTTATTGAGTTTTTTAGAGAAACATTGAGAGAGAAACATTGAGCCTGCAGCCAAGGTATGTGCCCTGACCAAAGATAGAACCTGTAGGCTTTTTGTTTATGGGATGATGCTTCAGCCATTTGAGCCCCTGGCCAGGGCAAGACATAAGTGGTATTTTAGGAGAATTGGTAATGTGGAATTCTGGATGAACAAGCAATCATAAAGTATTATTGAAAGAAAATAGATCTTTCTAGGTAGCCAGTGAAATGATATTTGTCCTTGGTGTGGGAGAGGTGGTCCTTCCCAAGCCTAGAGGCAAGCAAGAGATAATTTCAAACCTCATTTGCGGAAATGTCCATTAGATACCTTCCTCATTGGTGCCTTTCCCTCTTCTGAAATAGATCTGCTATTGTGATTGTTATTTATCTTTGAAAGGTCCTCTCAAATGATATTGGAAAGACACCTAGACAGAGCACATAAAAACCACTCTTTTCATTTGCTTTCTTGCTGAAGTGTGAATATTTAAGAGATGAAGCGTAAAACCATTATTGCTGCTGTTATTTTGTCACATGAGGGGTCCTTTCATAGACGGCATGGAGGGCAAGTAGGAAAGGACGCAGAACTCAGTCTCTCTATTTAGCTTCCTGCTCTGTGGATAATTCAGAGTGATGCGCAACATTTTTATTTTATGCCATTTGGTATTTCATGCAGGTCACAGAATTGCCAGAAGTCTCTTACGAGAGGTCTTAGTAGGACCATCTTAGTAATGTGTCTCTTTGGAAGAGTTCTGAATTATTTGAAAATTCTGGTTTTTAACGTGTAAACCAAATTACATAAAAGGAACAGTTAAATTGTTTAGCACAAGGTTCGTACAAAGCAGAGTTTTCTGAATTTTTTTAAGGCAAGCCACTAAAATAATGAATTAAATGTATATTTACATAAAAGAAATACAGGTATAAAATTACACTGATTATGGTTCTCTCTTGTATTGCTATTTTGAAAATCTGCTTGGGCCACATAATCCTAGGGTCTAGAAAGCAAACTAAACAATTAAGTTGGCCTGCCAACTGGTGATAACAAAACAAAACATTCTAGTCCAAAGTTACACGCAATGTCTTACTATTAAGATTAGTCAATGACCTATATGACCTAATTTTATGAATGACAATAACTCCAGTTTGCTGATTATCAGTCCAGGAAATGTTAAACTCAGAGGAGAATACTAGCATTTAGGTGTCTATTTGACAAAATTTGCATTATAAGATTGAAAATAATGTGTGTTCTACTGGATGAGTGTAAGTATACTTAAAGATAATTATCCTGGGGCATGTTTAATTTAGCTGTATTATACACTGTTAAATGACTTTATTTAATAATGAAACACAAAATGCATCTTATAGGTCTGGATTGCACTAATTTTCTATCACTAATAGGTGTTCAGGAAATGGTGGAAAGTACAGAATGTATAATAATGAAATCAAAATATATATTGTTAGACGCTGCCTTTTCTAGCTATCAGATTGTTGCCATTTTCCTCCCCTTGGGTCCTAGAATGAAATCTGCTATTGACAGTAAACTGATTTAATGAAGGAGTGTTAAATATTCAATGAGGTAGCAAATCTCACATTTTATCTGTGTAGTCTTGAGGAAACAAAACAAGTCTAATGAAAAGACAGTCTGAGATACAGATGTAAAACAAGTTCATGTCTATATGTCTTAGATATACTGAGTCAGTATTAAAATAATTGGACTCTCTGTGTGACACAATTACATTGCAAAGCCAAAGATCTTGTATTTAGAAGACTTAGTATTAAATATTCCACTGCCAGCTGGGCTGGGCATATTGCCATTGGACAAAGTCTTATAAGGATGCTGTAGAGGAAAAGATTATGAGAAACACCTGAGAAAGAAATAAGGCAAGGACCAAGAAAAGAGGTGGTAAAATTAAACATCTGACTATGTGCTAGAGTCAAAGAGGCTGTATACAATAAAGTCACTGTAAAGTTAGTCTCTTGAATCTAAATACAGAGATGTTTCTAAACCATGGAAGAGAGATTAATGAGACATCTATGCATAAATGGATTTTGCTTGGGGCATATAAATGTGCTTTTAGCAACAGCACAAAACAAGTCCGCCTCCCCAATAAATAAGCAAGCAAAGCCCCAGCCTCCCTTCTGCCTCACAAAAGCGGACACTGTTTGTCTAAATCCATGTCATCAGTTTAGGAATTTTGCTTTGGAAACCAGCCAGTGAAAATGAATGATATCTTCAGACATCATCTTTACTCTTTGGAAAACTACCGATATATTTTCATTACGTGAGCTGTTTGTTTGCTTGTTTTCATTTTTTACCAGTGTTAATTGTAATAGCTTTATCCAATTCTTGGCTCTTGAATGTCCCTGTAGAAGTTTGTGAAAGATTGTACAAAGTGTCACTCCCTTTGGAACGTCCGTGAAGCCTGTGGGAATGTTGGGAAATGCTTGTGCGTCATGCAGAATCAGGCAGAAAAAAATGCCAAGTTTAATGCCAGACTGTATTTCAATCAGGCAGCTCTGATGGCATTCTAAAACTGGAAAGTACGGTTTGAATGCATTGTGAATAATACCACATTGTCATCATTGAATTACAGCTACTATTTTTACTTGAGGACTAGGAATACTAGGAACATAAAATAATTTTATAGCCAGTTAGCTTTGAGGTTGAAGGAGATGACAATTCATCACACCAGAGGTCTTTAGTGCATGTCACAAAGAAAAATGATAATATGTGTAGAAATGAAGGCTTACCACTTATTAGTCTGTGAAGAGAAAGATTTGAATATAGAGGACGCATTGGTCGGTGCAGCATTACAGGCCTTGTGACATGAAGACAGGTAGGCTGTGCTTTTGAGGACACACACGTCGCTAGGGACATGAATCCTAGTCCACTTGAGTCAGAAAAATTCTATTGAGACTACTTTTTCAGTGAGGGAATATTATCTAAGCAGAACACAGTCATTTCGGTTGTTAAATAAAAAACTTGTATTTTATGAGCCTAGAAAGAAATGAGTTGAATGTTATCATAAGATAACACATGGTCTCCAGGCCCCTGAGGGTGCTCATATCTCATATCCCAGAACAAGCTCAAAAACCCTCAGCCTGCTTGATAATTGTCAAAGCTATTTTAATTTAAGCTATAACCAATTATTTATGTAAAAATATACTGTAAAGATGATAGTTGGAGAGCAAGAACATGAAAATGTATTTTTTTCAGGCTTGTTGAGATTAATGAACCCTCAAAAATGTCATTAACTTTGCACAATGAGTAGCAAGTCTAAACAGCTCTGTGTTTAAAAATGCCTTGGCTTTCCCCTCAGAAGAATGAATTAAGTTGCTACTCAAGACTGAGTCAGAAATGTACTACAGTAAAGTGCTTGGTACATTTCGTCCTGCGTGGCTAACCCTAGAGATACCTTAATTTTGCTATGAAGCCTTTTTATTCTAGTTGTGTTCCTTGTCTTTATTTGAGACCTTTATTCCCAGCATGGGAGCAGGAAGAATAAATGCCCAATAAGGTTCATTATTCAATTCCCTTTGACATCATGTTGGGTTTCCCTGTTTTTTTAAACCCAGGGATACATGCTCTGCCTATTGTCCTATATAGCCAGAGCTCTACTAGAATGTGGTTTCTGATCTCTCCCAAACCTGCTTAGTGGTGGGGTAAAGAACCTGAGAGGACGTTCCAGGACATGCCACAAAAGAGATTGGGGGCTGGACAATAAAAATGTCTCGGAAGTGGTATTACAGATACATCAGAGGGGAAAAGACAAGACTTAGTGGCTTCTTGGTTATGGTTTTTAAGAATGTACAGAATTTACGGACAGAGGCTGGTAACTAGCTTTTGTTTGATCTTTCCTAAGGAGAGAATAAGAGTAAATAGCCTTAAGCAATGACTCCAAGGGTTTAGAAACTGACCTGAGAAAAAGCTGCCAGTCTAAGACACTCAGCAGAAGAAAATTAACTAGAAATTGTCGTGGAATGACAGAGAGGAGAAATACCTTGAAGAGAGTAGAAAAGGAAAACCAAAAACCTCTGAGAAAGGGGCATTAGACGTATCTGCACGCTCTCAAGGGAATGATTGCTGCATCGAGGATTCTGCTGTCCTGTTCGTCACTGGGAGACAAAGAGGACTGCCAGGTAGAGGCAGTGATTCTGAAAGCTGCTGATGCCATTTCTTCCTCCCTTCCTTTTGCCCTTGTTCTGATTTAGTTCATGGTGTGTGTTGAAGTGTGTGTGTGTGTGTTAGATAGCGGGAGGGATTTGAAACAGTCCTCCCTTGTTGAAAGGAAGCCCTCAAATAGAACAACAGTCTATCTCTCAGAAAAATTTCCATCCTGGGGACCCCCTTTAAAGTAGGGATTTGGGCAATGATGAGAAAGGTGCCCTTAGATTTGCCCTGTAATGAGATGTTACAAGCCATTAATTTTATGAAACTCTAAAGAAACCACAGCCAGGCCATAAAAAAAGGGGGGGAAGAACAGATCTTCTAGGAATCATTGAGAGAAAATACTGACTTTCTAAGTTCAGTGAATGAGTTTCACTGAGCCTTCCTTTTTCCTCTCTCTGCTGTATTTGAAGCAATTGTATTTACTTTTTTCTTTTTCCTGAAGCTCTTCTAAAAATGCCTTAGTTCTAAGGTTTTCAAGGGATTATGGAGCCAGAAACTCCAAAAAGGTTAAGAGGTCAAGGCAGAAGCAGTCCCCCAAAGCCTTTAATAGCTCTTCATTGTTCTGAAGATTAAGTCCTTAGTTTACAAGAGGTCTCAGAATGTGCCCTTTCCCTGACTCTCCCCCCAGCATTCCCCACCCCTGAGTCTCCCGCTCTTTGACAGGGCGAGCTTCTCCCACCACTGGCCTTGCAACTCTCTATCTCCTCTGCTGCAAACTCCTTTCACCAGGCTAACACCTATGCAGGTATTGGCTTAGTTTAGGCTTCTCTTTCTCCAGGAACCTGACCTCATTTCACATGTTCCTCCTCCTGTCTGGCTTTCACCCCCATCAATGCACTTGCACAACACCTTTTATATTGTGGCAGCCATCACACCATGTAGTGATTGTGATGCCTATCTACTTCACTGTAGTAATCTTCATTAGACTATAAACTCTCTCATGATCTTCCCAAAGAAGAATCACAACATAAACAAACTTTTGTGGAAAGATTATTTTAAACTCAGAAGCCCAGTTTCAGCTGTGGCAGTAG
Organism: Glossophaga mutica; assembly: GCA_039655065.1. Lineage (NCBI taxonomy): Eukaryota > Metazoa > Chordata > Mammalia > Chiroptera > Phyllostomidae > Glossophaga > Glossophaga mutica. The sequence continues at coordinate 55,296,621 of CM077307.1, read as the reverse complement.
GTGAGGAATATGTATGGAGACACGGCTGTACATTAATTTGTTTTTTTCTTCCATCTTTGGGTATTCTTTTAAAACTGCTATAAAATACAACCACGTTGTTTTTGAAATGAAGCTTCTAGTTTCACTGTGTACCTCATTCAATTTTTTGTTGAAAGTCTCTTCTGAGGATTGATTCAAAAGCTTAGTTGCTATCAAAAGCCCTTGTCTTTTCAGGGTCATTGCTTAGTTACTCTTACAGAAACACCTAGACCGTGAAATACCTTTTGTGCAATGTGAAACGAAATTGTGGTGATACCTCTAAAGAAAGTTTCTGGTGCTTAGAACGCATGCAAGTCATCCTTGAAGGCTGCTTCCCTTTGAATTGCAATTTCATTGTGAGAAGCAAGACATGTTATTGACCACTTTTCTTTTGTCTCATAACCAGGACATCTTACCCAATGACATAATGTTTTTATTCCATTACACTTCATAACATTTGCTAATGTTTTTCACTAAGTTACACACAAAATGCTTTTAGAGTGATGAAAAGAAAAAAATGTTGTGATTTCAGCTAGGAATGGTAATACAGTCTACTTCTGAATTACATAAATGGTATTATTGTTGTAAGTGGTACATGGTATTACAGAGCAGTGCTTACTATGTCATAATTCATCTTGCATAAGTATTTTCAATGTTCTCTCACAATCACTGTCTTCCTCTGTGCTAAGACAGTAGTCTCATGTGGCTATTGAGCACCTGAAACGGGGCCAGTCTGAATCAAATGAGCTGTAAATATAAGACACAGCCTACACTTAAAGAGTTAGTGAAATTTTGACAAAATAATTTCATCTGTTTATAAAAATATTTGTAGTGCAGTTACTAGAAATCTTAAAATCACATACATGGCTTGCATTATATTTCTTTTGGGCAATTCTGGTCTGGACAGAGTCTAAATATTGAGGACTTGTGTTTTCTCTTTCTAGAAAAGGAGGTATTTAGTCACTGTAGCAAGTAAAACTTGGTGACTGGTTGACTTATAGAAATTGGATCCCCAAAGGCAATTAAATATATCTAATGTCTTGGGATTAAACCACTCCTCTTTAGATTTCACGTGGATCAATAAAATAATATGTAGGAAGGAGGTAACCTAAATACTATTGTCATCTAGAGAAAAGAGTGCAGGTAAAAACTGTCAGAAATGAAGACTGTCAGGGAAAATTTTGAAACTATTTTCAACATAATTTATAATAGTATATGACTCAGTTATCTGTGGATTTGATTAAAGTATCAAAGAATGGGCTTCTTTTGGTTTATGTGAAGGCTTGTTATGCCAGAAACAATTTTCACCCAGCTATATAATTTATGTAACCATCCTACTAAATGGTATATAATATTTCATATTTAATCAATTTATCAGCCTTTATATAATCATCTTATTCTTAGACTTTGGGTTGCTTTTGTTTTTTCTCTATTATTAAGGCTGTGGTCATAAATATCTATAAAACTCTTTGCATGTTTCAGGTAATTTCTAAGAACGTCAGACTGATTTTAAAGGAGATAGTACTGATTTTAAAGGGGGGAGGTAGAAGAGGGTACAGGGGGAATAAATGGTGATGGAAGGGGACTGGACTTGGGGTGGTGAACTCATAATAAAATATGCAGATGATGTGTAATAGAACTGTACACATGAAACCTTATAATTTTATTAACCAATGTCACCCCAATAGATTCAATAAAAATAAAAGCAATTACAAAAAAGGAGATAGTACATTTATGTAAGAATAGAAACACCATGTAAGTTGTTGGCTGAACCTGAAGAGTTACTGAAATAGAGAAGAGTTGAAGACAAGTGGTTTCCTCTTCTGTCTTGCATTTCTAGCACTGAAAGGATAAACTGGGCAAAGGTTTACTAAATATTGACATAAGGTGGTTACTATTGTGAGAATATTGGCCATAAAAACAGTAATAAAACAATAGAGATTTCAATTTCTAGATCCTGTTACACTTAAATCTGGGAGGCAGATTTTTAGCCCCATTGACTAATTTTATCTAAAGCAGTGCAAGGAGCTGTGAATGTGCCCTGCAGCTGTATAAAGATTCATATAATTGACCGACATCACATGTGAGTTAGCTTAAATCTACACGTTGAGTTTGAAAAGAGACCATTATTTGTGTTTCAGACCTTTTAGTTCCATTTAAAAAAGTCTTGGAAGAAAGGTTTTATTTTGCCTATGACTGTGTGTTTGTAAAAGTTTTACTTGCAGAACAGATGTTTAAAGTCCCAATAGCTGCGTTTACATTTTATGAATATATTTATTGTCTTAATCACAGAGCTTCTGTTACTGGTAGTAGGTTAGAAATTGCAACTCATTCCAAATAAAGTTGGGTGGAAATAGGAAGGCAACCCCAAATTAAGGCACAGCAACTTAATAATGATGTCTTTTAAAATACGACTTTTCATTATCATAATGTTACAAACTCTATTTGTAACCAGAGTTCCAGAGTTCAAGAGCAAATGTTCAGAGCTGCTGCAGTAGTGCTCATTCACATGGAGAGAACAGCACAGAGAATGTATATTCAGTGAGACTGATCTGTGTAGTTTATGTTCTATGCATATGGAGCTGTTAATTTTAATAGAGTTGCCCTTATTCTGAAGAACACCTGCTACCTGAATAATCCAGTTATAAAATCACCTCTCTCAAGATTAGTATCTACTTACACGTGTTGGTTTAAGAGAAATGCTTGAGCACTACTTGTACATAAAAATGTTTTTAAGTTACAATTACAGTGATATTGGTTGAACATTCAAAAGGTCTGAGACACTTCACAGACTGTAACTGTTGTCCCTGCATCAGGCATTGCATATGCTAATGATGGTGTGCTGGTAATGTGACACTGCAGGTGCGGAAGGACAGGTATTCCACTTGGAGTCAAGCACGTGGGCTTCGGTGCTGGCTATGTTTCTTTGTCAAGTCACGCAACTTCTGAAAGATAACAAGTTTCCTTGTTGAGAAAGTGTGTGCAAGAGTGGATGTCCTGATTGTTCATAGATCTCGATCTACATAATTTGTTCTTTCCTAATCCTTGGTCAAATGAAGTGAAATTTTTAAGTGACATCCTCAGCCCACCCACCTTGGCCAATATCTCCTTTTACACTCTGAGTTTACCCATTCCTACAGCTTCAACTATTCTTATGGCAACTAATTATTTTTCACTTGAACCTCCCTCCAGAGCGCTAAACCTGTATTACTTTCAACTGGAAGTTTCTGCTTGGATTTTTTGACAGGTGTCCTCAAACCCACTCTGTTCAATACCAAGCTCATCATTTTCACCAGTCCTTTGCTTTTCTTATTAATTCCTTGTGTGTTTATTGAGTACACACTTTATGAAGGTACTGGACTAACTCCTGGAAATGCAAAGTAAATAACGTAGTCTCTTCCTTCACTAAGATCACAGACTAATAGAAGTAAATATAATTTAAACAAATAAGCTCAACAATGTGTAATAGGTATTTCCTTCACTAATTTTTGAAAATTAACTGTCCTCCTTGATTCCTTTCCCTCATTTTTGCACATTCGCAGTCAATAACCTCTTCTTATTTTGCCTTCCTAACCATCTCTCAAGCTAATCTCCATCTCTAATATAACTACTTTAGTTCAAGTTTTCAAAGTTTATTGGACTATTGCAATGGTCTTCTAATTGTCCTCCAAACTTCCAGATCTGTCTCGCTCAAATGCATTGTCAATACTCTTATCATAGTGATCAGCCTCTATTGTATGTTTCTCCCAGACTAAAACTCTTCAGTAATTCTGCATCACCTACAAGATTAAGCTTCAATTTCTTAGTAGAAACATTAATTTTTCTTCTTTTGACCAAACGTTTGTTTCATGCTTTGTACCCCAGAAACACTGGACTACTTATGTTTAGTTGATATCCTATATAATGTGCCATTTATCACATCCAAGTTGCACTTTTTTTTCTTCTGCCAGAAATACTTTCTCTAATTCCTATGACAGCAGCCTTTGGTTATGTCTTCTCATTCTTTATACTCAGCTAATATGAATCTTTTTTTATCTCTCCTAGGGTGAGTTAAGTGGCTTTCTCTATGATTTTACTTATCACATAATGTTGAAATTCTCCATTTATGTGTCAGCATCAGATTACAAATTTATTGAGAATGGGGATTGTGTCTTAGTCCTTGCGTTCTGCATGTGTGTGGTACATGGTAGGTGTTCATGATAGGTGTTTGCAAATTGACTCAGAAGATGTTGTCCCTGACTCTTCTCCAACTTCATTTTCTGCCATTTGCTTCCCGCTCTGTTGTTCCACCTATCTGAATGTATATTTCTTTGAATGGTCCATGGTCTAGCTTCTAGGCTATTTATAGGATGATGCCCTTCCATAGCCTGGAATACTTCTCCTGCTTCTCTTTGTGGATTTTATTTGTTTTTAAATCTGACAGCTTAACTTAGGCATCTCCTCATCTAAGAAGCTCCCATTCCTCTTCCCCAACACTCCTATTTCATAAGATGACAAGGTTGACTTTTGTTTTCTTAAAACATCCTTTGCTATCACAGCACTATCTGTACTGATTGTCCTTTTGGGTTTCCTTGTCTTTCTCCCCTACTAGATTGAGACACCCAGTGTCTATCACTGTGCCTAGCATATAGTAGACACTCTACAAAGCATTCTTAATAAAGTTAGATCGTATTTTCCTTCTTGCATTAAAAGGAGGAAGAGAGAATTAACATTTTGAGAACCTACCATATACCTGTCCCTATGCCAGGTGTTTATATAATATATGAAGAAAAGCAATTGAAGGTGAGAGACTTTGCAAACAGAAAGCATTTGCAGTTTCATAACGTGAGCTCTGTGCTTACTCATAGGCTTGCGGATCTACATTGTATTCCCCATGTATGTTATGAAAGGCAGTTACTCTCATTGGGAAAATGTGTGAAGCTATTGGGGAAGTCCACTGTTAATTAGTTTATTTTATAATATTCTCTTCTATATTAGAGGAGAAATTCCATTAAAAAGACTATACGGTGCTTCTTAAACTGGGGCAATCATTCCCTTGGGGGTGTGAAGCCACAGAATAAACAGACACATCTTCCTGGCATGTTAACATTTTCTCATAGCTACAGATAATTCTAATTAAAGATGGTGGAGGAAAGCTGTTTTAATGCTATTTTCCTCCCTGGCACTAATAAAAACAAACGAACAAAAAAGACAACTGAAAACACACCCTCTCCAAAGTCCCCCAAAGAATAAAAATCAGGAAAGAAAACTCTATGTTTAAGTAAAAACAAGAAGGGCAAACAATTATGAAGGATGTCAGCCAAATATAGTGAAATTTGGATCAAATATGCAAGAACACTGAGAGCCAAAATAAACCTCTGACCTCGGGTGGAATAGATTTCTATAAACATAAATGTCACAGACAAGAAAGGCCCATCCAGTGATCCTTCTATTGAAGTGAATATAAATAGGGTCCTGAAAGGTCTATAGAAGTGGGAAAATGTCTGTAGAATCCAATTTCTATACCCAAGGTCAGGTCTAGTTCCACATTCAAGACCCCAAGGGAGTGGGTTCAAAAAGGGGAGCCCCAGACACTAGCTCTCCTGGTTCACTCTAACCTAGAATCTTAGCTGTAGGGAATGGTTAGATGTGAGGTTGGGTAAAGGAATGAATAAGAGAAGCTAATATAAGAGAGTCTGTAATTTAAGGTCCCTTGCAGTAAGCCAGGCCAGCTTTGTCAATATCTAAAGTAGAGAGGAGATATGGACCCAGGGAAGAGACACAACAGACATAGGAAGACATCGTTGATAAGCAACAAGCCATATTTGAAGCTGCAATCACAAAAATAAATGCATGATTACAAATAGTAACAAAATTACAGGGAGCTATCACAGTATATAATGAAGGATATGACATTGTGTGTGGCTCTGGGAACCTTTCCCTGAGAAAGGAGTTTGAGTTGAGAACTGATGTATTAGTTAGAGAGGCAAATGAAGGAGGACATTCTTGTTACATGTACAAGCCAGTTCTAAATCTTGATGGCAGATGAGAGCATTCTGTGGTTAGGAGTTGAGAAGGCACATGTGACTGGAGTACACAGAATGGGAGTGGGATGGAGAGAGGCGAGTAATGAGACCAGAGGAAAAGAGGGTTGAATAGGTAGAACATCAGCATTTTTACTAATGATTCCTAAGAGGAAGAGGAGGCAATTGAAAGATTTAACCAGAGTTATAATGTTTAGATTTACATTTTAAACTGATCCCTTTGGCTGTAATTAAGACAATTGATTTGGGAGCAGAGGATTGTGTGAATGTAGGGAGACCAGTTAGGAAATTATTGCAGTGAAACAGGTGAGAGGTGATGATACCACTGACAAGGGCTGTGACAGTGGAGATGGAGGTTATGGGGCAAATGTGAATCATTGTGAAGTGTATAGGAGGCCTATAGAACTGACTTGGACTGGGTTTTAGGACACATATGGCAGAAACCACTAATTGTCCCAGGTATCTGATTTTTTCTTATTTCATGAGATACTACCACCTACCCCACAGGTGTCTGAGACATACATATGACCACCTAGCTAGTGTCTACATTTTTCAGGCTCTCTTTTAGTTAGATGTGACCATGAACTCAATTTGGGCCAATATCCGGGTTGTCTCCTAAAAGACAACGCTACTCGCCTTGGGCTGTAAGCACCTTCCATGGGCTGGAACACTGACCAGGTACTGATGATCCAGCTGCCATCCATGCAGACTTGTAAATCATTTTAAGAGCTGGCAGAAGAAAAATAAGATAGAAAACATTTAGGCTCCTGAATGACCTTGTGAGGCATAGCCTCCCACTGGCTCGATTCTACGCACTTTTGCATTTTTGTGCATGAGAGAGGTCATTTTCTATCTTGGTTGAGCCACTGTATTTTTGGATCTCTTTGTTTCAGCAACTTAGTCTAATTACTCCAGGTGGTGGGAAGGACTGAACTGGATGAATGGTGATGTCATTGACTGAGATGAGAAACATTTATCATATCTTTCAGCTTCGAGCCATTTGCATATTTGATTAAATATTATTTTTATATCTTAACCTGAGTAATTGATAAAAATGTTTCAAAGCTAGATACTGCTCCCCGTGTTGTCACAGATGCATTCCTTTTATAAGATTAAACTTTGCCAATTATAATTTTATCTAATTGTGCCATCACCCAGCTCATATTTTTCACACTACTAAGGTATAATGAAAAGCAAATCTAACTTGCTGAACCTTAGGTGTATTCATTTCTATACCCTTGAGCTGACCTATCAGTGTTGATAAACAAGCAAAAAAGAACAAACAAGGCAAGAGAAAGCTCAATGGAGAGAGAAAGAGAAAAGAAAGAGAAAATGAGGTTAATTCATCTTGAGTTTACTTTCTAGTTCATCTGTGAGGGTCTTTAGATATCATCAGTTTGACTTTAAAGAAGATTTTATGTGCTCTACACTTAACAATCCATTTAATAATTTTGTATCGGATATAAGCCACACTCAATGTTTAGAAGGCATTTTTTTTCTTTTGAAAATCAAGGCAGCCACATGCAGAGTTTTAGCTTTCTTGTTTTCTACAGTGTCTCAAAGGTTACTGAAAGTATTGTATCAAAATACTTTCTGTATTATTGATCCAGGGGCATAATTATTAGAAGCTAGAACCAAGTAAAATAAGAGGTATATTATTATGAAAATTATCACTACCTTACAAAATTACATTAATCTCACTTAGAATAAGATGAACATTTTCCATAAATTCAAATAGAAATCAATGAAAGATCTCAATAATTCTTGTAGTAATCTTAACTTAAAAGAATATTTTATAGCTCCTATTTTAACAATTCTACTCCTTTATGCTTATCTGTAGAGAATTTATTAATTCATTAGAAGTACTATATTAGGGCAGCTATTCTTATTTAACAGATGAGGTGGTAAAATTATTAAGTAACAAAGCTTTTCTAGGTTTATGTACTAATAAGACACTCAAGAGGGTGAATGTTTGAGGGAGGGGGTGGAGGGGGATAGAGGGGAGAAAAAATGGGACAACTGTAATAGCATAATCAATAAAATATACTTTAAGAAGACTTTAATAAGGAATTTACTCTAAATGTTTTTATGTTCAGTCCAGGATACCTTCCACAAGACCATGCTTTCTAATGGTAAATTCTGGAAGTTTATTATTAAATTAGGGGATATTATATTCTATTTGAAATGATGCTGGTGAATGAACTAATTGCATCTAAATAGTAATTTCTGTAGGTACTTTCAAATCATTCAGTGTTATTTTAAACCTTGGAAAATCAATGCAAGAAATGATTATTTTTCTACTAGGAAGCAAGCTGACTTCAGAGTGTACAGTGATCCATAAATCTATAAACTTGATGCAAACAAAATGACTCAGAAGATAGATTTGGCAATTAGAAAGAGAGAATTTAGTTGTTATTTCCAAATCTATTTGTAATGGGCTTGGACTCATTCAACCAACAAAATTTTTTGCCAGCCACTATTCACAGTCCACAACAGTGAGTAAGACAAAGTCTCTGCCTTTGTACAACTTTCCTTCTAGTAGGGGAGATACACAAAAACTATACATAATGAAATGCCATCTATAAAATTGGAGTTTAATAAGAAGGTGAGTTTAATATTACAACCTGTTCATAGCAGCATAAAGACATTAAGTAAATTTACATATTAACTTTTATTCAGGTGTTTTCACTTTCTCGATGGTTTTGCATTCCTGTAAAAAACTGAAATAAAAAGAGGATAGGTGACATGGACCGCATATTTCTCAGTGACATAAAAAATATAATTCTAATGTATGTATGAGGTACTTTCTGAAACACATGGTAAATATAATAAATAACAGCGGAATGAAATGGGAAAAAAAAGAAAAAAGAAAAGACATAAAGCCGAATAAAGAGATGAAGAAGGCAGGGCTCTTTGGATAAAAATATCAGCCTTAAGAGCTGATATTTAACTGAGACTCTAATGAGAGGAATGAATAACCTAAAAATTGCTGGGCCACCACTGAAAGCTGATGCAAAGGTAGAGATGAGTTTGACACTTTCTAAGAGCAGTAAAAATGCTGATGTGTCTGAGCAGTGATTTTGGTGGGGGGAGCATGAGGGTGAGGTGTTGAAGGGCTAGCCAAGGCCAGATAGTGTAGGACCAGGGAGGCCTGAGTGGGGACTCTGGGTTTTATACTAAATGTAATAGAAAGATTCAAGCATGAGAGTGTGTGACCTGATTTATGTTTTTTAAAGATTATTCTGGTTGCACGTGGAGAATGGACTTGAAGTGGGAGTGGAGCTTGTATGGAGGCAGGGAAACTTTTGCTGTGATGTAGAAAAGAGGTGACGGTGTCTTAGAGGCAGGGTAGTAGCTGTGGAGATTGTGAGAGGAATTTGAATTGGGGTGTATTTTGAAGTAGAGCTCATACAGTTTGCCCTGAATTAGATGTGAGGTATAAAAGCAAGATAAACAAAAGAAAAACAAAGTTTCTGCTCTGGGCAACTGGATGAATGGTGATGCCATCCACTGAGCTGTAGAAGACTGACTGGGAAGAGGAATGGGCAGAAAAATAGTTTGTTTAAGACATGTTAAATTCGAGATGGCTTTCAGACAATCAAGTGTAGGCATCACGTAGGCAATTGGTATACAGGTCAAGTTCCTGGCAGAGTTAGGAGCTTCAGCTATCAGTTTGTGAGTCAGCAGGTGAGCCCACATAGGAATGTAATGAACAAAATATATCTGAAGACTGAGCTCAGGCACTCCACTATACAGAGGTCAGGAAGAGGAGGAAAATCCAGCGAAGGACAAAAATAAAGACTGGTTAGTGAAGTAGGGGGTAAAAAAAAGAATGTGCGTCCATCTAGAAGGAGGATGTCCCAATACATTTTCTCATTCAATTTGCTCTCCTATTCCCAAAGATAACAATTTCCCACCTTCTTTTTTCTCTTCAAATCTATGTTCCTTCTTACCCACACCACCTCACTGTCATCTTATAACCTTGACCTACTTCACAGAGAAAATAGAGCTACTCAAAAGAGAACTTCATGATTTTCCCATCAACAAATGTTAGTTTATCTACTCTGCCTTCCCATCTGTTAAATAAGTGAACTTTCTTTAAGATGGACCCATCTACTGATACACGGATACACTGGGTCAGATTTCCTCTTTTCTATCCAAGGCCTCTGTTCTTATAATTATTCTCTATCTCTACCTTTGTGTCTATCTCTCTCACACACACATCATCATCATTATCATCATCATCAATCATTGCCCTGTTGCTTTTATCATCCCTATTAGCATAGAAGTATGCTGTACTATCTCCCATATTAAAAAAAATAAAAGTAAAACAACAACACAAAAACACAGCCAGAGTCCTTCCTTACTCCTGTGTTCCCTCCCACTTTTTGCTCTGTTTCTGTTCTCTTCTCTAGGTAAGTTGTCTGCATTTGTTATTTCAATGTCCTCACCTCCTGTTTTCTCTCTTTTAAAAAAAGTTTTTATAATATAATATTTGATATATATGAAAGACAATTTTAACATATATGAATATATGAAGCATGATAATGAACATCTGAAAACCTAGCGCACAATTTAATAACTAAAATGATTAATATTGTTGCATCTACCTGTTTGCACCTTCTCTATTTTGCCCCTATACCCCCCTCCAACGTAACATTTATCCTGTAGTTTTTGTTTGTAATTATCTTCCCATTTTTCCATTTTATCTCATATATATTCATATATAGTCATATGTATATTAATATGTTCATATCTATTATGTGTAAATTCATATATACTCATATATATTCACATGTATATTCATATATATTTATATGTATATTCATGTGTATTTAGTTTTGCTTACTTTTGAGCTTTATGAAAATGTTACAAACTGTGTGAAGTCTCTTTTTTTAAATTTTATTTTATTTTAATTGTTGGTCAAGTACAGTTTTCTGTCTTTTACTCCCAGCCCACTCCCCAGCCCTTCCCACCTCCCTCCCATTTCCACCCGCCCCCCCACCCCGTGTGGAGTCTTATGCACCCTATGTTTTTTCACTTTATTGTTGTCTTTCTAAGATTCATCCAGGTAGCAGGTTGTTTTCCCTTTTACTATTATATAATATTCTATTGTGTGACTATTCCACAGTATATTTACCCATTCCCTTATTGATGTATATTTGGGTTGTATATATGCAATGTATGGTATATCTTATTTATATTATATTATATTATATTATATTATATTATATTATATTATATTATATTATATTGTTCATAACATACACATGCAATATATGTGCATGTGCACATGTATTCTTATACCTAACAATTAAAGGACACTTTTTTTCATAATCATGATCATCATCATGCAGCTAAACTGACTTAACAGGATTCTTCTCCACTAGGATTCTGCCCTTGGTCCACTTAGTCTTGTTTTTTAAAGAATGCTGCTGCGTCAGTTTAGCAAGAATCCCTCACCCTCAGTATCTGATCCAATTCCCCACCCCTGTCCCCAGTGTCTTACCATCCTGGCTTGCCTTCAGCAAGAATCCTGTTCAGTTGATTTAGCCAAAATCCCCTTGCCTCTTACTAATTTTCTATCCACTGATCCCTACCCTGTGTTCAGAGTTGAATCCTATCTGTCTTCCCTATTGCAAAATGCCATTGCAGTAGTCCTCTTCTTGGATAAAGTTTTACTTGTTGTCTTTAACAACAAGGAATATTTTTTTCTCTTTAACACAGTCCACATTCTCTTAACACAGTGCTATTTGGTTAGAAGTCAATAACAAAAATATAAAGTTTCAAGTCCCCATAAGACTGGACATTTAAAGCATATATACATATATTCTCAAATACCTCAAATAACTCACAGATCAAAGAAAAATCACAATAAAAATTTAAAACTTGGAGCTGGTTAATAAAATGTTGCATATTAAAAGTTGTGGGGAGATGTGAAAACACTACTTTGAGAAAAACATTAAGTAAATCATAGGGAACTGCCATTTTTTGTAAATCAATAGCAGTCAAATATTAGCAATTTCATATGGTTTATGGTTTTCAATTTCTAAAAGTTTTATTAGTTATTTTTTCCAATCTGCTTGGTCATTTTTATGACCTCTTACCGCCTGCTTACTTTATGCTTTCACCTATTTCTTAGTTTTTATATATGTAGTTTTTTCCCTTATGTTTTTAATTGTTAATCTCAATATCTGAAGTCTTTGATAGAGTCAGATTATTGCTTATTGTTTCTGTTGGTTCTTGCTCACAGTGTTTGGTGGTTTTTTAATTTAATTTTTAATTTAATCTTATTTAATGTAATCTCATATTTGTTTGATCTTAATTTGTGGGAGTGCTGTGGGTCTAAGCTGGGGCTGCTTTCCACCAATAGGAACTGTCATTTGCTTCTGCCCACAGCCTGTGGCATTCTCAGCCTGGGACCACTTCAGTGGCTTTGAAGCATTTGGATTGATGTGAGGGGCTGAAGTACTTTGCAAGATGTGGTTACAACCAGCCCAAGTCTTATTCTTAGATAGTATTGATGGTATCAGCATTTGTTTGCCTTTAGCATTCTCTATTTATGTTCTTATTTGGCATTCATAGTTTTAGCTCTTGGGGGGTTTTGTCTTGTTTTGTGTTTTGGCAGTGGTGGTACAGATGCTTGGGTATTTTTCTTAGTTCCTGTGAAGCCAGCAGTTCTTTAAACAGTATGTATTATTCATGAGCTACTTGGTTTGTAGCAAAATGGCTTTCTCAGAAAATCTGGTTTACCACTCTGTGGAAGCCATCATTCTGTCTTAAAGCCACTCCAATCAGGCTTTCTTCACCATCATTTCAGTAAAACTAAACTTGTCACGTTCGTCAGTAACTTCTGGATTGTTGAATCCAATGATCAGTACTCATTTCTCTCCATCTTTTAGCAGCTCTGGAATGACAACTTTAACATCCCTTAACATAACCTGTTGAACATCTGGGCTTTGAATTGCTTGATGTTCTGAGATACCTCTTTTGTATTATAGTGAATAAGAAGGTGGCTAAGTAGATCTTCAACAATGGCTTGTTTTGGGGGCTAATCTTACTCAGGATTACTGCAGCACATGGTTCAGGAATTCAAAAGAGCAAATGTAGTACTGACAATAAATCAAAAGAAACGTGCATTAATAAAAAGCCACTATAGTCATAGAATTTCTCTTTCGCCTTAGCTAACACATAACAAGGAAGATTAAACTTTTTTGACAATCTTCACTCAGAAGTAGAGGAGTCAGAGAAAAAGATAATTACTATTCCTTTGTAATGGTTCTGGTAAAATTTCAGAAACTTATAAAAGTATTGCAGACCTGTCAATATCAGCTGGTGTTAGAGATGATACTAATTATTCTGGTGTTTTGTGTCAACCTGTTTTATCATTGATATGGTTCTCCAGAAGCCCTTCTATCCTAACCCTAATGTGTATTTTATTATGTCATTGTAGTGAATGAAACAACCCTTGATGAAATTTTACAATCAAAGGCAAGCTCTTGCAGTGAATATTATCAAAGCCTGATGCCTACATCAGGATTCAGGATAACATTTGTTTGTCCTGTAAATCCTCTAAGTCAGGATGGATACAAATTTTGAGATTAGATTATATCATTGATTCATTGTTTGAATGAAAGGTGAATTGGTTCACTGTATGGATGAAATTGCATATATTTGAATACCTATTAATTTCTGGTGCTGTCTAATGACTTTGTTTAAACTAGCCACATTGGTTTTATAACTCATAAATTAAATATAAGGTAACATCAAACCTCAAACCTAATTGCTTTATAAATTGATTTATATATATGTGTGCCTACTTTGTGTTTGAAACTTGCTAGGGTCAGAAGACACAAATGTGAGTAAAAGTATCTAGATGACTTGGTCTCTCTTGTTTTCTAACTTTATTTATTTTTTTTTTAAGTGGGGCATTTTTTTTTAAGATTTTATTTATTTATTTATAGAGAGGGGAAAGGAGGGAGAAAGAGAGGGAGAGAAACATCAATGTGTGGTTGCTTCTCACGTGGCCCCCACTAGGGGCCTGGCCTGCAACCCAGGCATGTGCCCTGACTGGGAATCGCACCTGCGACCCTTTGGTTCACAGCCCGCGCTCAATCCACTGAGCTACGCCAGCCAGGGCTTCTAACTTTATTTTTTAATACAAATTAAAAAGAAACAAATATCCTATTTCTTATGAACCAATGTCAAATTCATATATCCACCAAAATAAATAAACTTTTGGAGCTTGCACATATCTGTGTGAATTATTTGATTGGGATTGTGTTTAGAAAAATTCTTGCCCTGGCTGGTGTGGCTCAGTGGATTGAGCGCCAGCCTGCAAACCAAAGGGTTGCCAATTGAATTCCTGGTCAGGGCACATGCCTGGGTTGTAGGCTGGATCCCCAATAGGGGGAGCATGAGAGACAACCACATGTTGATGTTTCTCTCTCTCTTTCTCCCTTCTTTCTCCTCTGTCTAAAAAGAAAATAAATTAAAAAATAATAAAAAGTAAACAAAAGTCAACTGAGTAAATTTGGAAGTCTGATTGGCTTTATTAAATGGTTCATGAATTTGACAGCATACATCCAGTAAATAGAAGTGAGCTCCGAGAAGTTGTATAAAATGGGAGGTTTTTATAGGCAAACACTGAGTGGGACATGAAAGTTATTACTAAAAGGAAGGAAAAGGCTGTTTCAGAGTTGGGGGAAGGGTGGCAGAGATCTTATCAGGCAGATTGCCTCACCAGTGTAGATCAGAAAATTCCAGACTGATTGGTTTAAGGTCACATTTGCCGGAGGGACTGCAACTGCTAGTTACATCTTGGTTTGCTGTCTTGAGGGCAGGTGACTCCAAGCCTGTTTTTTTTTTTTGTTTGTTTGTTTTTTAGATTTTATTTATTTTTAGAGAGGGGAAAGGGAAGGAGAAAGAGAGGGAGAGAAACATCAATGTGTGCTTGCCTCTGGCATGCCCTTACCAGGGACCTGGCCTGCAACCCAGGCATGTGCCCTGACCAGGAATTGATCCAACAACCCCTTGGTTCTCAGGCTGGCGCTCAATCCACTGAGCCACACCAGCCAGGGCCCAGCCTGTTTTTTGTTTTGTTTTGTTTTTACAGTCAGGTAAAAATCAGTAGCATAGATGATTAAGGTTCTTTAGGGAAGAATAAAACTTAAAGTGATCAGTGATAGAAAAAGAACATTACAATTGGACATTTATAGAAGCTGTGAACCCTAAAATAGTCCATGTGTAATAGAGAGGGCAGCCACATTTGTTCTATCATTTGTATTTATCATGCTAGTTTTTAATATTAGCTGTCACCCCTTTGGACCAACTAAACTAAGAGGCTTTTGCACAGATGACTAGGTTATTTTTTTATGGCATAGGTGGATAAGTTTACATTTTAAAACATTACTATTTTTATCATGATAATTAGATATTTCATAGTCAGAGAAATTTGTTAAAAATTAATGTTATGTTCAAATATAATTTTGAAAAATATAGCATATCTCCATTTATGTTTTTGAATTCCTTTAAGATTGTGATACAGAATGAAAACTGATACAGGAAATCTATTTTTTCCTTCTTGTAGAAAACAAGTAACAGATAACCTAAAACATGCTGTAAGACATTTAATTTTAAAATGCACTCTTATCTGTGATTATAATTTTAGCATTTTATCTTCTTGCTTTTAAAAGGTTTAAATCTTTGAGGTTAGGCCAGATCAGGCTGTGGTATTTCTGTGAGCAGGTGTTTGTGCACAAGCGTAAGTTGGAGGGGAGAAAGATAAAATACAAAGACACATCTTTTGAAAGAAGGCTGAGTAACATTGCTAGTTATTTTATTATATTGTGTTAAGTAAGCAGTATAGAGTCTGGTTATTTCAATGCTAGGTGTGAAGCAATTTCTTAAAGAAAGGAAGCTTGTGTATTTACCCGACAGGGGAGTGAAGTAGGTCTTTTTTTCTATTGTTACATAAGGGGAATGTGAAGGCCAGCATAGTTTGTAGGCCATGTCTAAAATGCAAATGAGTCACCACTAGCTGTAGCTTACCTCACCTGTCTACAGGCCTCTGTGTGGTGAGAATATAGGTGTTATAGTTAGATGTTAATGCAAAGATAAGAAGAGACTAATTAATAGAATTTTGAGAACTTTTCTAGTCTTCTTGGTTATGAAACACTCTTTGTTGTGTAGAAAGAAGTAGGATCATTCATTGCATGAAGCATGGATAACAGCCACCCTTGTGATATCCTTTCGGTGTATTAGAAACTGGAGTCGGGGCTCATGGTAGGTGCTTTGGAATGGAAACCTTACAAAAGGAGACTCCTTTTCCTTCCAAGAGTCAAGAGTGATATTAATGTAAATGACTAATGCTTCAAAAACAGATTCTTGACAAGATTCTTAATTTCCATGTTAGAACTACATGTATATCTTTGTTTTACATAGATATTTTGGTGAATATATTAAAATAGTTAACTGACATATGTATTTCAGTTATTTAAAATTTTAGTACCTTGTATTAGCCATGCTTTTTGGGGATGCAGGTTGCATAGGTGGACAGAATACATTTAAGTCTTTTGACAAATACCATATGATCTCACCTTTAACAGGAACCTAATCAACAAAACAAACAAACAAGCAAAATATAACCAAAGACATTGAAATTGAGAACAGGCTGAAAGGCACCAGAGGGGAGAGGGGAGGGAATTTCAGGGGAAAAGGGGAAGGGTTCACAGGAAAAGGACACATGGACAAAAACTATGAGGGGTGGAAATGGGAGGGAGGTGGGGAGGGCTGGGGTGGTAGGTTGGGGTAAGAATAAAAGACAGAAAACTGTACAAGATCAACAATTAAAATAAAAATTGAAAAATAAAATAAAAATTAAAAAAAATAATACATTTAAGTCTTTTGGATCAAATGTGCCAGTAGCAGAGAAGACAGTACTAAAATTATTAAACTGGGCTCCTATAAAATCAAATAACAGAAAGAAGGGTGACCTAGTTCACTTCAGTAATTCATATATTGAATGCTCTCTATTGTGAGGCACTGGCCTAGCACAGGAGGGGATTTATGATGTCCTTGAGAGCTTGCTTCACTCTGGTGTGGAAACTCCTGTGAGTCCGTATCTGCAGTGCAGGGTGTAGTGCTCGTGCACCAGAAGGAAGTGCAGTGTGCTAGGGTTCACTGAGTGGGAAGCAATTATTCCTTACCGGAAGAACGGGAGAAAAATTTATTGAAGAGGTGGAATTTTAGTTTGCCTTTAAAAGTTAAGTAGGATTTCAGAAGGCAAAGATGGAAAACAGGTATCCCAAATTGTACATGGAGGTAACAGAGAACAGAGATTCTGGAAAGAAGCAGAAAGAGTGAATAGTGTGTGTGCTAGAGTGGCAAGCATATGGAAGACATACGGTGGGAGACCAGACAAAGTAGTAGGTTCAGACTGGCCACAGAGGGCCCTGAAAGTCATACTAAGGAGTTTTTCCTTTTATTCAGTAGCAGGAGTCATTGAAGATTTGGGGGCAATGAATTTATAGGACCAGATTTGTGTTTCAGGAAAATAACTGTTGGTGGTGAGAGCTCAGTTCCACAAACATGGGCTTGTGAGGATATAAAGATGTGCTTGTGAGGATATAAAGATGACGAGGACATCCTACTCTTAGAGAACTTGATCTAGTGTTTTGGAAAAAACACGAATTGGAGAAGGATGAGATTGGCAGCAGAGAGATCAATTTATAGGCTTCCATAACAGTCTCACTGAGATAAAATTTTATAACAGGACAGTAGCAAGGGAAATGGAAAGTATGGGGCAGAATCAAGAGACATTTCAGAGAAGTATCAACAAGACATAAGCTGAGTAGAAGTTGCAGGTAAGGGAGTCGATTATCTTAAAAAAACTCTGAAGTTTCTAACTAGGTAACGAAGAGAGAGGATGGTTCTTCTATCCATTAAGGTAGGAAGATAGGCAGGCTTAGAGATGGGAGGGCAGATTGAGATCTTGTTTGGATCTACTCAGTTTGAGGTGCCAATGGGACATCTATGAAGAGAGGTACAAAGGGGATTCAGAAAGGCAAGTCTGAGGTATAAAAAATGAGAACCAGAATTATAGTTTGCAAGATGCTGACAGAGGAGGTTGTTGAAATTGTCAGTGACCGAGATCTCCTGTTGGAAGACTACAGAAGAGTATAGAGTTAAAAGAGGAGAGGTTTAGAAAAACATGGGTCATCAATGAGTTGTGGGAAGATTAGTGATATAACAGGAGACAGAACATTGAAAGAAAACTTGAGAAAGAGAGTATTAACAATGATGGTTGGTTAGCAACGTAGAATGCGGTGTAGAGGTCAAGTAGAATGAAGGGTAAGGAAAGCTCATGGATTTTTCAAATTAGAAAGTTATTGGTCACCTCTGGAGAACAGTTTTAGTAAAGGGGTGGACTCAGTAGTTTCATTAGATTGCAGTGAAATGAGGAGTAAATGCGAGATGAAGCTACAGGGAAATAGATTTCTTTTCACCCACTTATTCCATAAATATTTATTGAACATTTGCCTCTCATTTGTGAAGTGAGGGCATGAGGAGAGATGGGATAGTTATTTAAAGGGAAATCAGGGTCAAAGAAAGATTATTTTTTAATGGGAAGGCCTCTAGCTAAGGAAAAGAGGCAGTGCAGAAGGAGAGACCAAGGTTAAATGATAAGGAAGAAATAATAAAGCCAAGGGGAGGAGATGAGCTCATAGCACACGTGGAGAGATTTACTTCGGCCTACGGAAGAGTGTTCAGGTGGCTGGGGAAAAGTGAAATTCAGAGCTCTCGATTTTAATCCACACTAACAATTGCTTTCTTTGCAGCTGCTATTGTTTGTAATAATGTTTGTGAAATGGCATAATAATAGTATTTTTCCTCCAGGGGTGGATCATCATGTTTTTCAGGTGAATGGAGCTTTCCGGACAGCAGTTGAAATACTACTAGGGGTTCAATGTTATTAGTGCTCCACCTAGTCATTTAAGTCAGTCTTATAAAATAGAGCTGGGTATAATTTCCAGGCATGCAGTCACACAGAAACCGTCTCGTAAGCAATAATTTACTTGCTATGCAGATCATAATGGCCCTTCTCCGGAAATGACTGCTGTTGGGGCCCATTGGTGGTCATGTAAAATAATAGCAGTGTCAGCTTCTGAATGTGTAATGATATACATAATATTTCAACATTTTTGAGAGCATAAGGAATGATCTATGTTTTTATTCATAAACCAGTGAGATGTTTGGAGCATTGAAAAGCCTCGTAGAAGAGGAGTTTCCCTTTGTTTACATCTTGAGGCAAGGGTGACTATTTTCCCATGTGGCTGTAGAACATGCTTGCAGGGGATTAGTTGAGAGTGGGATGAAAAGAAGCTGAGTGTATTGTAAAGAATATGTCCCCTTTGACTCAATTTGCATCAAAACTGCTTTTGCTGTTAAGGTGTTATTTCCTAAATAATCATTTTAGGAAGAGTCATCAAGCAGCATGAGAAATGTGTTCCTGAGAGGGTTTAGAGCAATGAAGGACAGAGCAGAATGGACAAGAAAACTTAGCCTTGATTTAATATCTTATAAAAGTTGCTTGCTAAAATAAATGGGGATGGGTTGAGAGGAAATTCTGTTTGCATTATTAACAAGAACAGGTTTGACATTCACATATCCCAAATAACTGTCTACACATAGACAAGAATAAAATAAAAACAAAAATACTCTAGAAATTCTATATTGTAAAACAATTTTTCCAAAAGAGGAATGTAATTTGAAACAGAGACATTCCTTCTTGACTATTAAGAAATAAACAAACTTTGGCCAGGTGCTCAGTGAGTTGGAGTATCATCCTGTACATCAACAGGTTGCAGGTTCAATCCCTGGTCAGAGCACATACCTAGCTTGTGGGTTCTATCCCTGGTTGTGGTGCATACACGAGGCAACAGATTGAGGTCTTTTCCACATCAATGTTTTTCTCTTTCTCTCTCTTCCCCTTTCTCTCTCTCTCTCTAAAAATCAGTAAAAACATTTATTTGGGTGAGGATAAAAATGAAATAAACAACCTCTCTCTCGTATGCCCATGCCCTTCCCCCTCATCTTCCCCCAGGTGCATTTTCTTTGCCTTACTTTCTCCTAAGCTTCATGGGCCCTTCTTTTGCTTCTATAGTAAAAAAGAGGAAAGAAATAAACAAGCTATACTTTTGACCATTTATTGTACTTGAATTATATGTTTTCATCTAAAGTACTGACCCATTCATCTCCTTCCTTTCATATGGCCATTTTTATTGTTTAGTTCTTGCTACATCATCAAAAATCTTATGTATTTCTCATTGGAAATGAATTAATAATGCCTTACCTGCAACACAAAGAACTATTAAAGTGATAAAGAAGACAACGAGTGGATTTCAGTTCTCCAATAAAAACAAAAATCTCCTCTTCATCCTCCCTGCTAGACTACTAAATACTGAAAAATCCACAGGCTTTCCACAAAGAGGGTCACATTAAGGGTCTATTAAATAAATAAGTTAATTAAACCCTGACATTCTAAAACAATTCTGAAAAGTTCTAATTAATTTTTAAACAATATTGAAATAATGACTTGGTACCTCATTAAAATATCGTAACCTAATCAATCCCACAACACAGTGTGCCACAGTGGGCTGACGGCTCTTCTAATGGTAGGAACACAGCTCATTGCTCTGGATAGCAAGCATGAGAGCGTGGGGGCAAAAGAAGAACCAAACCACTGAGGTTTTACAGACGTGATTAGCACTTGTAATGGCTTTATTGACTCTCCAAGTATTTGCTTTATTTCTTCCTTGATAGTGTGTTAAGCCACAGAAATTTATGTATTCAATTGCAGTATATATATACTTTTATTTTTAAACCAGTGCTTACGTAAGGTTTTAGGATTGACTCTTTTCACTGGAGAGATGTTCCAATTCAATAAAATCGGTTTGAATTTTTCTCATGGAATTCTTCAGTGATGCCCCAGTCCTCCCCTGGCTTGACTGCATAGTGTAGACAAAACCACTTCTTACTTACTGGTGATGATTCCTCTCATTTCTTTCTTGTTGTCACTGCTGCTGCCATCGGCATGAGTTCTGGGTATTTGAATGGAACTCGGTGCTTGAACAAGAGTTACAAGAGAAGTGAGGTAGAATAGTAGAGAGGTGGCTGAATCCGGCTGGAGCCTAGAAGCCTGAACTCAAGACCAGCAATCTTTCTAACATGTATAGCTGCCCTTGAGACTATCTTGTTTCATCTGCAGCAGTTTTTCACCACCTGTTCGAGATTTCCTGATGTGCTTATTAAAAAAGTAGATCCAAGGGCCCTATTCCAACCAATTGAATCAAATTCTCTGGGTATGGCTGCAAATTTGCATTTCTAACAAGATTCAGGACTTTATAAAGTCTGAGAACCTGACCTATGAGATCTTGACACACAGCAAAAAACCTCCCTAAGTGCTGTCTGTCATCTCTTGCCATTCCCACACCCGAACATTTATCAGAAGGGAAAGGCATGCATTTCTCTCCACATGATGCTGTTTCAGGATCCTCTGTCTTTGTATGTGACTTTGCCCAGAGTTGCTCACCTGACAATTTTTTAAAGATTTTATTTGTTTATTTATTTACTTATTTATTTATAGAGAGAAGGGAAGGAAGGGAGAAAGAGAGGGTGAAAAGCATCAGTGGGTGGTTGCCTCTCGTGTGTCCCCCACTGGGGACCTGGCTTGCAACCCAGGCATATATCCCGACTGGGAATCGAACTGGTGACACTTAGATTCACAGAGCCATGCTCAATCCACTAAGCTATACTAGCCAAGGCCTCACCTGACAATTCTTATATGTCCCTTTGCATCAGGGAGTTCTGCAAAAGCAGTAAGCTCCATGAGGACTATGACACTGTATTTTCACAGTTGTATTCTTAGTGATTAGCACAGTGCCAGCACCCAGTAGTTGCTCAGTAAATACTTAGATGCATCAGTACTTAGACATCATAATACTCATTTGCCTAAGAAAGCTGTAATCATCTTCTGCTGTTTCGTTTGGATGTGGTTTTAATGTGAAGCTACTTCGTGTCAGTGAGGATTCAGGCATAGTGACCCTGGACCCTGTTCCTTGGTTTGTTAGGATTTATTCCTCAAATGAGAACCACTGCCTAACAACAACAAAAAATTTTGGACATTCTTGTAGAAAGTGCTTATTTTTGAAATATCAGTAATGTTTATTACTGAAATTGGCAATGAATATAACTTGTCACCATGTCCCCTCTCCACTATCAGAGCCTCTAAAGATGAGGCCCAGACATGCATTCTCTTTAAAATCTGCAGAGAAGATCCTGATATTCAACCAGGGTTAAACCACTACTCATACCACATGCAAAATAATGTCTTTTGTGATTATCGATTACGTGTATGTTCTGTAAACTATTTGGTATTATGGGAAAACCAGTAAAACTAAGTTTTACCTCTGGCACTAACTTTGTGCCTGTGGCCAATTATTTAACACTCATGGGCTTTAATTTTGTTATCTTTAAATCGGGGTGTTGGGTAGATAATCTCTCAGATTCCAGACAACTGTACAGTTTCATACCCTTATAATTATAAGATAAAATCAGAGGCTGGAATAGCGTTGCACACACAGGTGGTATGTGTACCTGGTGGCAGCTGTCATTTATTTTTTTCCTAAATAAATCATTCTAAATTGGTGCTTGCACTGGGAATGCCTGTCAGGTTTAGTTTATTATGCTAAATAGTACCTTCTTGGATAAGCTAATTTAGCTTCCAAAGTCACATGGATTAGCAACTGCCAGAGTGAGAACATCTGATAGAATCACATTTTATACTCTAAAGCTTAATTTGGGTTAGCAAACATTTCCTGAGTTCCAACTGGTATATCATGCACTGTGCTGAGTTTTGAGATATAAAGAGTATCATGAGATATAGCCCCTGTTCTTGATTGCTAACAAGAATAATGCAGAAATAGGGAGGGTGTAAACAGGGTGATTGCCCATAATGTAAAACTGGTGACTTTTAACTTTATCGTTTTTACCTGAGGTCACTATATTTCAAGGTCTTTCCTCCAGTGCAGCCAGATCTAATCCTAATCCAGGCCTAGGAGTGTGAAGAATAGAGACTGTGTAGATCAGTCTGTTTTTCAAGGAAGATTGGACATTGAGAAGTGGCTGTGACTGGAAGTGGATTTTAGAATAAACAAAGAAAAGAAAGATTTGGAGAAACATTCATTTCTTTGCATCTTACAGTTGGAAATCATGGAGATGTAGGTACTACGCCATCTGAGCAGGAAGTAGTGGCTTTCTAAGTATGCACTGATGTGATTTATGCAGAAAGGAAAATACCCAGGTTTTTTAGACTCACTGAAAACCTGCTAAGATACTCCTCTGCACTGCGCCCAGCTCAAGTCCAGCCTTCAATTTGCTGTTTGAAGATTGGACTAATCTAGTATGAGGTTAACTAGATGGAAGATCTAAAAATCTAGCAACTGCTTAGGTGAGCCACTGCCATGTTACCTTGGCATTCCAACAAAACTGTAGAAAGCATGGAGACGTGCTCACCTTAACTTGAAAAACCTTTCATGACTAATTTTTACCCACTCTGGGACACAAAGCTGCTGGTGCCTGTGGGGTGCCCTGGCAAAGAGACTTCATTTGGGTTGAAAATGAGATGATGAAAATAATGACAGCAGCTAACATTTACTTTGTGCATGATGTATGCTAGGCACTGAGCTAAGCGCTTGGCGTTCATTGTCCTAGTTAATTGTAACAGTCATCCCTTATTACAATTTTACAGAGAAGGAACCCAAAGCACAAAGATGTTTAGGAAATTGCCCCATTTCAAATAGCTAGTAAGTGGTGAATCTAGGAATTAAGCACATAAACTAGTTAGGAGCCTCCTGATGGTAAGTAAAAGGTATACACCTAAGCTTACTTAAACAAAAGAAAGGACACAGGGCTCTCCAATGTGACCCACTGATGGGACTGGGATTGGACTTCTGGCAGGGAGCCCCTCTCCCCCTCTCGGCTCCTTTTTCCTTCTCTTTGCTGTATGTCTTTGTTGAGTCTTTCTTCAACTATTCTTGGCTCCTTGCCTTAGAACTGTCAACATCACAGCAGGAGAGTGGTTAAGTTCCCAATATGGGAGTGAGACAATACCTTTGCAATAACTTATCAAATGGCCTTGAGCAGGTCACTGAGTCTGTACTTAGCAGTACTTCCTGCAGTTGGCTGGGTCTGACTTAATATAAAGTGAGCATGGATCTCAGATAATTGTTTCCGTAATTAAACAGCATCCATGATTTCCCCCCACACATAAAATTCTCTTTTAAATTATATATCAGGAAGACCTTCCAGTTTGTCTTCCAGTGTGATCTGTGCTGCCTGATTCTTCCTGGAGATGGACTGAGTAAATGCACTTAACTTGATGCAGAAAGATGTGACTGTTTATGTAAAGAGTTTTTTTCTTTGCCTTCTTTAAAGAAACAACTTAACAGTGATTTCCCAAATACCTTCAGGATGAAATTTCAGTCCCCAAAGGAAAAGCTGAGACAAGGCAGGTATTTGGAGATGGGACTGACCTAGGCAGCATTCTTCAGATTATTCATGACTGGAATTACCCCGCCCTGGGTCATCCCGAGGTCATTCACTTGAATAGAGAATACTGTATTTACTTGAAATTTCCAGATAATTACCTTACTTTCTGCATCACTTAGGGCAGTCAAGATTATTGTGTATAACGAACACCCCAAAATGCCAGTGGCTTCAAACAACAAAGGTTCATATTTTGCTCATGTAACACATTTATCTCAGGGCTGTAGAGAGGCTCTGCTCACTTTAATTACTCTAGTCCGCCAGGTTCCACCACACCAAACATTCCTAGTTGCCATGCCAGAGGGAAAAGAGCGCTCTGGAGAGTCTCATACTGCCATTTAAATACTTTAATGTGTTCAACTGGTTCATTGGCCAGAGACAGAAACGTGGCCCCCTTCCAACCCCAAGGAAGGGAAAGAATGCCATGAACTCAGAGGAATGGGAATTTTGTTTGATCAGTAGCACAAATGACTGTCCTGCATTCTAATAACTTTCCTGTGCAGGCAGAATTCTAGAATATAGTAAAAAGCAGATATTTTGATGATACTTACTAAGAGTCAGGTACCATTTTCATCACTTTTTGTGCATGATGTCTTAGCTAATCCTCACGACAACCCTTTTGTTATTCCCATTTGAAAGATGAGAAAACTGAGGCATACAAGACTTAATTGTAATTTGTCCAAGATCCCACTACAGTGTGGGATTTGATCTCAGGCAGGAGAGTCCATGCTGTTAACCACAAAACAATGTCCTATATCTGGATTATTTGTAAATAATGTGGGTTTATTGAGACATGTTTAATTAATGACACATTTGCTATGGAAATTCGGAATTTGTAGGCAAACCAGAGTGTGAAATGTAACTGTTGCTAGTGTTTTGTAAGTCCACTAAAACAGAAGTAGTCCAGGCCTGAGAGCATTTATTATAGGAAACAGTTTTCTATTTTGGTATACTTTGGAATTTCAAAGCATGACTGGTATCCTGATGGCAAGCTCTAATTTCGACAGATTTGTTCAGAAGAAATAAATGATAGCTTATTTATAGAGATCAACGTGCAATCTGACTTTAAAACACATTTGCCTAAAAATTAGTGAAGGTAACATGTAGGGCTATTAACTTTAAATGATGAGAATAACGAGGATGCAAACAGAGCTGAGAGAATCTTGCTGTGCTGTAGAAGGGTCCACCAACAGCCTTGCAAGCGTGGTGCATCTGGCGAGGGGGAGAGGTGCAAGCATCAGGACTGGACCCTGGTTGACATAAGCAGGAAATGGAGTTATCGAATGGAATTGGTAATTCCTGGCAGAGCTGCTGGGAATGCTGGATGGAGAACCAGCCCCAGGAAAGAGGCAGAACAAAGTGGAGCTGGTCTCCTAGAAACACAGCCTATGTCATGAGCACCAGTCCCGTAACGGTATCACTGCCACCAGTGCTGAGGACTGAATGCTACAGCTTGTCCCGCTGGCATGGATGCCACTGCTACATCTGGAAACTAGGCATTGCAGTGCCTGCTTCTTTGTGCCAACTGCTCTACATTCAAAGTCCCAAGAGGCTTCAGCTGTTTGGCCCGGCCTGGGCCAGGTGCTATACTCTCGTTGCCAGGGACAGCGGGAGTCAGTCTCCTTTGAAGTTGTGTAGTGGGTGGTAGATTCTTCCTTCTTCGTACATGGGGCATTCTCCAAACAGAGAAAGGGAGCTCAGATGCTGAGCAGCCAGTAGGGGAAGAAAAGGGTGCGGGGAGGACAGATGTCCACTATAACTTTTTGGGTTTGATGTTTTGTAGTATCTTTTTATATGATTTATCAGAAAAATTTGTCCTTGTTTCCTTGTCCATTTTGTTGTATTCTTTCACAGAAATGTATAACTAAGAGATTTTAAAGTCATTTATACAGTGAGTTAAAAATAATTATTGGTTCCCAATAACATACGAAACCTTTTTTCTAGGCACTGAGTTACAGAAACACAGGCCCTGTCTCATTATTGCTCAGACTGAATTGTGAAGGAGTAAGGAAGTTGTATCTAAATTTGGGATGAAGAGAGAGTTCACAGAGACTGACGAGAAAAGCCTTCAATGGAAAAGGGGGTTTGAGCTGACAAGTAGATGTGCAGAGATGGACAGACATTTCTTATGGAGGAAAAGACCAGAAAAGAAAGTGTGACTGTATTTAGAGAACAGATTGTTTGGTTGAGGGCCATGGTGGTAAGGCAGGAAAGGTGCATTACATTTAGATCATGGATATTTTGGAATTACTGACTGAAGTTTGAGTTTTCATTTATAGGCACTGGGGAGCTATTGAGGGTTTTTGAGCAGAGGGAGTAACAAATTCAACTGTGACTTAGAAAAATCAATCTAGCAATAATACATAAAATGAATAGATACAAAAGAAAACTAGAATCAGAGAAATTATTTGAGACATCATATAATCCAGGACAAAGATATCAAAGCCCTCAAAGAAATCGGTAGCATTGAAAATAGAGAAAGGAATGCATGTGAGAAATATTACACCTATTATACTTAAGGAAGTGATTGTTTTTGTATGTGGTCACTAAAATTAGAAAGAGTTTCTTAATAAGAGCCAAACATAGCCAATTCTTGAGAGAGATTAGCAAGCAGGACCAGCCCTTTCCTGACTACCACTTAGGATGTTATCACTTCCTTTCTGGATCTTGCTATCCCAGTCTAGCTGTAAAAAATGACCTTTTTCACTAATACTTCTGAAGTAATATTGGGATTTTTTTGTAAAATAGTAACAAATTGCTACCAATATTTGACTGCCTATCACATGCCAAACATTTTTCATACCTATTTCCAATCTTTACCACAACTTTGACAGAAAGTTTTGATATCACTTTAAATATGAAAAAACTGGAGATTAGAAAAATAGTAGGCAGAACTAACATTTAAATTAGTCTTTTTACCAGTAGCCAATAATTTTTTTCTTGCTCTTCAAGCTGCTTTTCAATGAACTTCAATAACAATGAAAATAAGTAAAATGAAAATTAAATAAATATATGAGAAAATTAAGGTAAACACTTAAAAAGAATGAAAGCAAAATAAATCCACACATGGGTGACTTTCATAGTCACCTAAATCAACTAAATCCTCCTATAGTTTAGCTTGCCTGCTAAAGCTTATCAGAAAGAATGCATCCAATTTGTCTCCTCCTCAATGTACCGTACCTGTGTCTAAATCATCTGAATCCCACAGTCCTGTATTGTTCACCTACGAGCCTTTCTCCTTTCTGCTGAGGTGTGTCAGGAGGAAGTTAGGTGTATCGGCCACTTAGACACCTTCCCTGCTTGCTAACGGTCACAGGTCAGTTCTTAAATACTAATGAAATGAGAGGAGAAAGCATGAGGTAACTCACCTGAAGGAAACAGAAGAGGGACACTGAAAGGGAAGGCTGCTGGTCTGAGAGTGCTGGCAGTGAGACCTGTCCTTGCTCTGGTATTTTTACCCAAGGTGCTGCTAATGTTCCTCAGTGTTGGTAGAACCGAGAGGTCTGAGACTAAGAAGGACCAATAGCCTGACCTGTTCATATTATTCAGAATACAGCACTGTTACTGCTGGTGGGATCCGTGCAGGGGCTGCTGCTACCCATGGCCTTTCCTCTCCAGAAGAATGGTGAGGACAGACTTTGTAGGCCTAAAACAAGTTTCTTAAGTTGGCCTGTCTGGTTGACAACCTTTGGGTTCCCGAGAAGATAGTCATCTGTGCAGTCTCTGTTCGTTCTGCTAAGTCTCAGCCCCGTGATTGCTGACGGTATTCCTTGAAAAGATGATGCTCCTGGAAGCTTACAGACTTCCAGTCTCCACAGCTTTGTAGGCCATCTGTCGCTTTCACACAATTAGTTTTGCCCTTTCTTTCTGATTTTAATTGTTCTAGTTTACAAAGTTCTTTACTGTTTACCAGCCTGTTATTATTCAATCAAGCAACCACCAAATGCTTACTGATGTTCCTAATGAGTGCCTCACAGTGCCGGGCACCTGCAGTAAATATGCAGAGAGCACAGCAGGTTCTTCCCTCCACCTAACTTTAAATTTTATTTTTCCATTACAGTTGACATTCAATATTGTTTTGTAGTAGTTTCAGGTGTACAGCCTTGGGGGTAGCTATTTATATGATTTACAAAATGATCTCTCTGATATTTCCAGTGCCCGCCTGGCTCCATGTGTATAATTATTATGGTATTATTGACTATATTCTCTATGTTGTACCTTATATCTTTGGGACTGTTTTGTAACTTACAATTTATACTTCTTGGTCTGTGTTGGCTTTCGTCTCACCTTCCACCTGCTTAGTACATTTAGGTTTATGAATCTTGTCTCACCTTTAAGACAAGTTGTGCTTAAAGAGCTTTAATATAATAAAGATAAAAGTTTTAACTTGGAAAGAAAGCTGAAATGGTATGAAAAAATAAACTTAATGGAACAGTGCTATTATTTTTAACACTTCCTACCAACAAATGTTTCCTGTTATTGAGAAATGTATTTAGTATTTAAGTTGCTTGTACTTTTCAAATGAATCATATGTATATGTTTTTGTTTTCTCCTGAGGGGTACAATTGGCTCTCTAAATTATTCCCTTTGCATCTTCTTTCCAAGAAAGAAACTATAGTGATATACTCTAACTTAAAAAAAATCACATTCCTTTGTAATATGCTATAGAGAATGCAATGAAACAAAAAAATTCTTGATATTTTAACATTTCTTTTTTCATCTTAGATAGTCAAACTGAAAGAAAACTCCACAAATCCAGAAATCTTTTTTTGTCCTGACTTGCCATTTTCACTATCAGTAGAACTCTGATTTTTATTACACAGGACTTTGCTATTAAAGAGTATGACAATCATCAAATATTTAAAACTATTTTAGGGAAAAACTTCAGAAACACAGAGAAGAGACCCTGTTAATCTATTAATGTGGAGTTATAGATTGAGAGTTGCCAATATAGTTGGTGTTGTATAATGATCTTTAGAACCAACAAGCCTCTGCGTAGCAGGCAGCAAAATAAATTACCCCAAACCTTTAAGCAATGAGATGCGTTAAAAAATCCTTCTCTATTCTGGGGGTCCTAAACACTTGGAATGCCTGATTACTTCCAGAAGTGGAAAGAAAGTGGCTCATACCAAAGCCAAGTTCGAATTCTCCAAGGACATAACTTGCTTCCCGTAAAGCAGCACCTTTTCTCACCACTTGATGGAGTCTTTGCTGCTTATACCCTGAGCAACAAACCATAGGAAACTAATGGTGTTTTAAATAGAAAACAGCAGTTCATTAGGATTGGTTAATAGGTTCTTGGCAAAATTTCAACTTAACATGTATGCAAGTCTATCTGTGTGTGCTCAGCAAGCCCTCTTTCAAGCCTTCTAATGGTGTCACTCAGTACTATAAATTTACTTTGACAGCTAGTAAACAGATATGCCTGTCCTGGGAGCAGGGAGTGTGGAGTCAAGCCAGAAGCAGTTTCCCAAAGAGGCAGGTCGAAGAGAGTCAGGAACATATTAACACAGCAAACATGGAACTTTTCTTCTTCTCCGTTCTTTAAGGGAATATTAGTAACATAGCAAAACATGATGCAAAAGCATCATTTCTTACAATTCAAACTCATAGACTTTAGTTAGGAATTGAGTGTTAGAAATAAATTAAGGAGGTTGGGGTGGAGGGATTGGGCAAAAAGGCAAAAGGACTCATGCACATGACAACAGTGTGGTGATTGCAGCGGTGAGGGAGGTATGAGGGGAATAAACAGTAACAGGACAAATACAACACAAATTTTAAAAAAGAAGTAAAGTATTTTTTTAAAGTTTAAAGGGAACTAACCAAGGGCCAAGCAGTAGTTTAAAGACATTACCTTCCTTGCTCTGTGTTAGATCAATATTTCTGTTGACAACAGTTGAGTTGTTAGACAATTCATATAACAAGCAGACAACCATCTGCTTTATTCCTACTGGCCATAGGAAACTGCAGTAGGCGATGTTTGTATCTCACTGTGTGCTGACAAGGTGTGATCTTATGAAGCAGATGACTAAGCATTGTATCCATGAAATTGCATATATGAAATTGCTGTGTGCATGAGAAATTGCTACAGGTGTGCTCATTCCACAGAGAGTAATGTAGCTTTTCTGCTTTCTTTCAGCAGTCAGAATAATATGGCCCACTCCAGAGAATACCTTTTTCCAATCCTTGTAAAAGATACATTTGAGGAAAGAATCAGGTTTTAATATCAATGAATAAAAATAGCTTGAACCTTGGGAATTCTTGGAAGGGAGAAAATGTAATGAAGGCTTTACTTATTTTTTTGTTTGTTTTTGATTAGCACATAAAAGCAGCAGAAATGCAGGAGGGCCAGTATCTGTTAAGTTCAAGTTTATAGCAGGTAGCCGCTGAGGGTAATGGTAAGAGCACTATACCTAGAGTCAAAATGTAGGACCAAGATCCAGTTTGACCATTAATCATTCAGCTTTGTGGAGAGATTCTAATAGCACTTGCCAGCAAATGGAACAAATAAGCCTTCCCTCATACATTCAGGATGTTGTACAACTGCCAAATATTTTAATAGCTTCTTAACATGTAAAACTTGATTCACACTCAATATCTCTGCTTTCAACTTTCCTATTTCTGTTAGTGATGTTGGCATTTCCCCTAGCCGAAGCATCTCTAACCACAACTGTTTTGTATGGCATCCACTGGCTTGGAATACTCTTTATTTGCCTGAACTAAAGAAATTAAAGTTTACTAAGTTTTTATCTTTTCATTGATCTTTTCAACAAATATTTTTTCATTGTTGTTCAAGTACATTTATCTCCACTTCCACCCCACCACGCCCCCTGTAGCCCACCCATCCCTGCCTCCCACCCTTGAAACTACCCCCTTTGTCTTTGTCCATACACAAAATGTTTCAGGGAAAAACAAAGTGAGCTTGTTTTCATTTGTTTGTTGCACGACTATTTACTGAAGGTCTGCTAAACACAAGACACTGTTCTGTGCTGTGGACAGCTGGGTGAGGACAGGAAGAAGATGCTCCTGGCCCT
Organism: Glossophaga mutica; assembly: GCA_039655065.1. Taxonomy (NCBI): domain Eukaryota; kingdom Metazoa; phylum Chordata; class Mammalia; order Chiroptera; family Phyllostomidae; genus Glossophaga; species Glossophaga mutica. The sequence continues at coordinate 55,264,940 of CM077307.1, read as the reverse complement.
CAGTGAGCTGGCAGTCTTGTGGAGCATTCAGTGCTCCATAGCTGACCCCGATTGCAGCATAGCTCTCAGAAGAACACTCAAATGTGGAAGCATCAGCTCACAGCAGCACTCACTCCAGAAAGCACATTCACCTTTCCACACATGCTATCCAAATTTCACATATCTCTCTGGTTAAAAAGTCTTGCCTCTTTTGTAACACACACACACACACACACACGCACACGCACACACATGCATGCATGCACATGCGCGCACACACACAGACCCCCCCCCCCAGTTCTCTTTCACCAAATATTTCCTGAGTCTAGTGATTTTATTGAATACTTGAGGGGGTCACAGAGTATGACCATATTGTACATTCACAGCTTTCTTCTCAAATTCCTCTCCTTATCACATGGGTAGCAGTTTTATGACATCCTGAATACACAGTAGACTCTACACCGGCAGCAGCTCATCAAAGTACTTTCTCCAAACAAATAAGTGTTTTTCTAAAGAGGATTTCTAGAGATTAAAAGGTTTGCCTTCTTATACGATTTTATGAGTTGCAGACAAAGTTTACATAACGAAGGCTTTTTTCCATCTATATTTTCTTTCCTCTAATAATGTTTCAATCTCCCTTAGCAATGCAGCAATGAACTGATGACATACATGAAATGAACAACTAGTAATTGGCCCTTCAAGAACTATATGCAAAATGGTGATCTTAATGAAAGAAGAAGAAAGCCTCAGTAAATTTCTCAGACCACAAGGGCACCATTGAGTATCATTTCGAAACAATGTTTACACACAGTCAGCAAAATGAACCATTGCAAACTACAGTGTGGTGTGCCCTTGGCGATCCTTTCCTGGTGAAAGAAAAATTAAAATGAGAAGAATAACTAGGTCTGTCACTCATTAACTGTTTGCACACGTGGCTAATGGCCTGTACTGAAGTCTCTAACCAGCTGGTATCATTCTCTACACAGTATGGTATAAAAAGCAGGCCCTTTACTTCCTCCTCAAGTTTGCAGTGCTTTTGCCAAATAGGATGTCTTAAAGATGACAGCAGCTGCTGTAAGGACCTGTAGGGTCACTGTTCTTATCACATCCAGTCTATGCTAATTAAAATGATAAAAAATGATTTTAAAACACATAGGTATATGTTTAAACTGACAGCATATGATTCCCATTTTTTAAGCTATTTCATGTTAAATAATTCTTGTGTTTTGAAAGGGCAAGATTTGAAGTGGACCATACTATGTTTGAAAATAGTCCTGTGAGTAGAATAATACAATTCTCCCTCTGAAACAAACTATATTAAATTCCAATGAGACCATTTCTTGCATGCTAAAATACTTGCTACTTTTGTTTTTGTAAAGTTCATAAATTTATTCTATAGTCATTATCAACTATGGTTTATAACAGGCAAGAGTCAATGAACAAAATTCTAAGGCGTTGCTATTTTAGAGTGATTCTACAACAATGGGCCACGAAGTCTTCCACTTGATAGAGAGTGATAGACAAAACAAAGCATGGGAATAGAAATCTTAGCCTTGGATATGCTTGTATTTTGTAAATTCCTTCCTAGACTAGTCTATACGATTATTGAGAAAAAATATGTTTGATTTATCAACAGAAGTATTTCCTTTCATTAAGTGAGGAAAATTCTATACAGCGCAATACTCTGAAAACATGCAGATTCTATTCAAAGCACTCAAAGCCTAAGAAATCGAGGAACCTTATTGAAAAATTAGTCAAACCCAGAATTTGTGTTTCTATGGATAGTAGGTAGTTGACTTGTTTTTTATTTATTTAAATTGACAATCTCAGGAAAGGTCCCAGGTGATGGCAGAGTAGGTGGAAGCTAAACTAACCTCCTTCCAGGACCAAACTGAAATTACAGCTAAATTATAGAGAAATTATCCTGAGTAACTAACTAAAGGCTAGCTGGAGAGAAGCCTTATAACCAAGGATTTACAGAAGAAACCATGCTGAGACTGGCAGGAAGGGCAGAGATGTGAAAAGGGCTGGCCCTGCCCCCGTGAGCAGTGGCTGAGGTTCCAGAGGGATAGCTCAGCTGTGAGAGGTTCCCCCTGAAAAGCATGGGATCTAAACCCCAAGTCAGGTCCCCAGTCCAGAGCACCAGAGCGAGGAAGAGGCACCCACATAACATCAGGCTGTGAAAAGCATCAGGGTTTCTGTCTACCAGAGAGAGACAGGAGTCCTCTAGAGACATAGGCACCCTCTTAAAGGGCCAACACACAAAATTTTGTTTGCAGCCACTCACTGTGGGCTCCAGTAGAGGGAGGGAAGAGCAAACTAGAGTTAGGTGAAGACAATCGGGTTTGTGGCTGTGGGGAGCTGAAGAGACGGCTGCCAGCATCCCTATGTTGTGTCATTCCTGATGCCTTCTTCTTGGGTGAAGCACTTCACTCCCTGGGCATGAGTCTGGGCAAAAGCAATGGCCTTATCCTCTGGACTACATCTTGCACTCTCCTGTGCAGTGAATTTTACCAAGCATTCAAAGAAGAGCACCTAAACTCCTCAAACTATTCCAAAAAATTCAAGAGGAGGGAAGACTCCCAAGCTAATTTTATGAGGCTGCCATTATCCTAATTCCAAAACCAGATAAAGAGACTACAAAAAAAGAAAATTATAGACCAACATCCCTAATGAACACAGATGCTAAAATTCTCAACAAAATATTAGCATACTGGATTCAGCAATACATTAAACATATTATGCATCATGATCAACTGGGATTTATTCTGGGATGCAGAGTTGGTACAATATCCACAAATCAATATACATGATGTAACACAGAAACAAAATAAAGGATAAAAACCACATGATCGTATCAATAGATGCAGAAAAATCATTTGATAAAATCCAGCACCCATTTATGATAAAAACTCAGCAAAGCAGGAATAGAGGAAACATACCTCAATATAATAAAGGCCATATGTGACAAATCCACAACATCATAGTCAATGGACAAAAAATATAAGCATTTTCCTTAAGATTGGGAACAAGACAGGGATGTCCACTTTGACCACCTTTATTCAACATAGTTCTGAAAGTCCTAGCCATAGCAATCACACCAAAAGAAGAAATAAAAGGCATTTGAATTGGAAATGAAGAAGTAAAACTATCATTTTTGAAGATGATGTAATACTGTATATAGAGAACACTAAATTCCACCAAAAAACTACTGGAATGCATAAATGAATTCAGTAAAATAGCAAGATACAAAATAAATATCCAGAAATCAATTACATTTTTATATACCAATAATGAACTATCAGAAAAGGAAACTAAGAAAATAATCCCATCCATGATTACTTCAAAAAACAATAACAGAATACCTAGAAATAAATTTAATCAAGGATGTAAAAGACCTGTACTTTGAAAATTCTATTTCTTCTTATTCTTCTGTGCAGATTCAACATTTTATCTGCTATCATTTTCCTTCTAGGCTAAAGATCTTCCTTTAACATAAATACAAATCTTTTGCCAATGATTTCTCTCACTTTTTGCTGGTCTAAAAAAATATTTTATCTTCATTTTTGAAAGGTTTTATTTCTGGATATAGAATTTATTCTAACAGTACTTGCTTTTTACTTTAGCACTTTAAAACTCATTGTCTTAGATCTCTGATAAAAGTCTATAGTCATTCATTCTTATCTTTCTTTTTTTGTACATATATTATCTTTCTTTGGCTGCTTTTAAGGTATTATTTTCCATTTTGCTTTTTTCCATTAATTTGATTAGGATGGTCTCTGGTGTAATTTTTAATGTTTATTTTGCTTGTGGTTTGTTGAGATTATTGGCTCTGTAGGTTTATAGTTCTCATTAAATATGGAAAAATTTCATCCATTATTTCTTCAAATATTTTTCTCTAACATTTCCCCCCTTTCTGGAACTCTATACTTAGATATGTATCAGAACACTTGATATTATGATGTCCTATGATATTCTGCCCATAAACATTAGGCATCTCTGCCCTTTCAAACACTGATCTCTTGTCTCCTGTACCCAGTGAAATCACTGGGCTTGGTTTAGGTTTCCTTCTCTGAGCTGTGTCCTGGACAGTACTTTCAGATGGTTTTCTGGGGCAATCAGAGGGCTCACCTGGTTTATTTCCCTTCCCATAAAGATCACAGTCTTATGCTCTGTGGCAGCAAGGTAATTTATGGCAACAAGGTAATTCCCATAAGCAGTTAATCCTTCATGGGCAGAAGCAGAAGTTCCCTCTGCTTTATTTTTAATTCATAAAAGTCTCTAAATAACTGATTTTTTTCAAAATATAAATTTGAATATATGAATCTTATTGACAAATTTATTGCATTTAGAATGAAATCCTGAATCCCTTCCCTGGCTTAGAGGTCCTGCATGCTCTTGCCTCTGCTTCTGCCCCTACCATTTCTTTAGTACCTCTTACTCGACTTTCATACATAGGCTTGAATGCCACTTAGAGTATTTTTTCTCCAATCCTTCACCACCCACACACACAAAAAGATTAGTTTTTATGTTACATTCTGTCAAAGCATCTTGTAGTTTTCCTTTACAGCACTGAACATAATTTGTAGTTATCTTTTTATTTGTGTACTTGTTTTAATTGTCCATATACTTGGTAGACTGTAAGCCCCAAGATGGTAGGGACTGTGGCTATTTGATGCATCCTGTATCCTAAGCTCTGGCACATAGTAGATGTGCAATAGATATTTGTTCACAGACTGTTGTACAAACTGGTTAAGGGGGAATTCTTTACCTCACAGGTCATGAGATAAGGAACACGCATTACTAATAAGAAAAAGTACAGGTCCAAGAAGATACCTCTGCTACACTGTATTTTCAGTGCCATATGAAGATTACTGTAAGGGATAAAAGCAAAAAAAATGTTGCTTTCTGGTATTTTTGTGTTTTCTGTGCTTATCACTATCAGTTGCTATAATTCTTTTGTTTTATTTTATTTAATCTTTATTGTATTTTTCCATTATCATTCAGTCCCCTTATACTCCCTTCCCCTAACATCTATTGTTTTAAAAATATGGCAATTAAGACCTGCCATGAATGTTCTGATTCATTTCCTTTAAAATAATGACTATTGCTTTTCTTTATTATATGACATTTTAATTAAATTTGCATACTATGCAGCAGAAAGAAAGAAGTCTTCTTACCTTTTGTGACAATATAGACAATTATTTATGTTGAGTGAAATAAGCCAGTAGGTGAAAGAAAATACCTATGACCTCACTTATAACTGGAATCTAATGAACAAAATAAACTAATGAGAAAAATAAAAATAGAACACACTGGTAGCTGTAGGAGGGGGTGAGGATAGTGGAAGGAAGGAGAAGGGTCTAGTCAAATAACATGTATGAATGACCTTTGGACATGGACAACAGAGAGGGCATTGACTGTGGGTGAGAGGGGTGGGCTGGATGGAGGGGACAACTGTAATAGAATAAACAATAAAAAAGAAATAATGTTTCAAATTGGGCAAGCAAAAAAGAAAAGGAATACTTAGAAAATGAAGAAAAGTTTTCCTGGTATCTATCCTTTGTTGGTTCATCACCCTCTTCCCGTCCTTTCTGTGTGGGCTTAAGATTTTAGCCTTGGAAGTCTTCCAAACTCTCTTTATGAAGCCAGCATCATCCTAATCCCAAAACCAGATAAAGACACAACAAAGAAAGAAAACTTCAGGCCAATATTGCTTATGAACATAGATGCTAAAATCCTCCACAAAATATTGGCAAACCACATCCAGCAATACATTAAAGAGATCATACACCATAATCAAGTGGGGCTCATCTAAGGAATGCAAGGATGGTACAATATTCGCAAATCAGTAAATGTAATACATCACATAAAAGGAAAGACAAAAATCACATGATCATATCAATAGATGTGGAAAAAGCATTTGATAAGGTACAGCACCCATTTATTTTTTTATTTTTTCAATTTATATTTTATTTTAATTGTTGTTCAAGTACAGTTTTCTTTTTTTTTTAATTAATTAATTAATTAATTAATTTATTTTTTTAAATGAAGGCTCAGAATCAAATGTGATTCTATTGGAGAGATTTTTTTTTTTTTTAAGAGTTTTATTTATTTATCTTTAGAGGGGAAGGGTAGGAGAGAGGGAGAGAAATATCAATGTATGGTTGCCTCTCATGAGTCCCATGCTGGGAACTGGCCTGCAACCCAGGCATGTGCCCTGACTGGGGATCGAACCGCGAAATTGTGGTTCGCAGGCCCGCGCTCAATCCACTGAGCTACACCAGCCAGGTCAAGTACAGTTTTCTTTTATTCCCATCCCAGCTCACCCCCAAGCCCTTCCCACCTCCCTCCCATTTCTACCCTCCCCCTAGTTTTTATCCAAGTGTCCTTTATACTTGTTCCTGTAAACCCTTCCCCTTTTCCCCTGAAATTCCCTCCCCTGTCCCCTTTGGTCACTGTCAGCCTGTTCTCTATTTTAGTGTCTTTAGTTATATTTTGCTTGTTTGTTTGTTTTGTTGTTTAGGTTCCTGTTAAAGGTGAGATCATATGGTATTCGTCTTTCACTGCCTGGCTTATTTCACTTAGCATAATGCTTTCCAGTTCCATCCATGCTATCGCAAAAGGTAGTAGCTCCTTCTTTCTGCTGCATGGAATTCCATTGTGTAAATGTACCATACATAGTTTTTTGCTCCATTCATTTACTGATGGGCACCTAGGTTGCTTCCAACACTTGGCTATTGTAAACTGTGCTGCTATGAACATTGGGGTGAATAGGTTCTTTTGGACTGATGTTTCAGGGTTCTTGGGATATAGTCCTAGTGGTGGAATTGTACAGCACTCATTTATGATAAAAACACTCAGCAAAGTGGGAATGGAGGGAGGATTCCTCAACATAATGAAAGCCATACACGGGAGACCTACAGCCAACATCATACTCAATGGGCAAAAACTAAAAGCATTCCCACTAAGATCAAGAACAAAACAAGGATGTCCACTTTCACCACTCCTATTCAACATAGTATTGGAAGTCCTAGCCACAGCAATCAGACAACAAAAAGAAATAAAAGGAATCCAAATTGGAAGGGAGAAAGCGAAACTGTCATTGTTTGCAGACGACATGATAGTGTGCATAGAAAATCCTATAGACTCCCTCAAAAAACTACTCCACCTAATCAGTGAATGTGGCAAAACAGTGGGATACAAAGTCAATATTCAGAAATCAAAGGCTCTTTTGTATACCAACAATGAAATACCAGAAACAGAAATCAGGAAAAAAATCTCATTTGATATAGCAACAAGAAAAATAAAGTACCTAGTAATAAACCTAACCAATGAGGTAAAACACCTGTACTCAGAAAACTACACAACACTGAAGAAAAAAATTAAAGAAGACACAGACAGATGGAAGCATGTGCCATGTTCATGGATAGGAAGAATTAAGATCATCAAAATGTTCATACTACCCAAAGCAATTTATAGAATTCAATGCAATCTCTATTAAAGTACAAATGACATATTTCATAGATATAGAACAAACATTTCAAAAATTTATATGGAACCATAAAGGACCCCAAATAGCTGCAGTCATTTTGAGAAAGAAGAACAAAGTAGGAGGAATCACAATACCTGATATCAAACTGTATTACAAGGCCACTGTAATCAAAACAGCCTGGTACTGGCATAAGAGCAGACACATAGACCAATGGAACAGAATAGAGAGCCCAGAAATGAACCCAAGTCTCTATGGTCAATTAATATTTGACGAAGGCGGCAGAAGCATAAAATGGAGTAAAAATACCCTCTTCAACAAATGGTGTTGGGGAGCTGGACAGCTAAATGCAAAAAAATGAAACCAGATCACCAACTTATGCCATACACAAACATAAATTCAAGGTGGATAAAAGACTTAAATACAAGTCATGACACCATTAAAGTCCTAAAGGAGAACATAGGCAGGAAAATCTCAGATATTCCATGTAGCAATATTTTCACTGATATGTCCTCCAGAGCCAGGGACATAAAAGGAAGAATAAACAAATGGGACTTCATCAAAAGCTTCATCAAAAAGCTTCTGCATGGCTAAAGAAAACAGCATTAAAATGAAAAGAGAACCAACTATATGGGAAAACATATATGCCAGTGATACCTCAAACAAGGGTTTGATCTCCAAAATATATAAAGAACTCACATGACTCCACTCCAGGAGGACAAAAAACCCAATTTAAAAAATGGGCAAAGAACTTCAACAGACACTTCTCCAAGGAGGACATACAGAGGGCCCAGAGACATGTGAAAAGAAGCTCAACATGGCTAGCTATCAGAGAGATGCAAATTGAAACCACAATGAGATACCACTTCACACTATTGAGAATGGCCATCATAAACAAATCAACAAACAAGTGTTGGAGAGGATGTGGAGAAAAGGGAACCCTAGTGCACTGTTGGTGGGATTGCAGACTGTGCAGCTACTATGGAAAACCATATAGAATTTCCTCAGAAAACTAAAAATGGAACTGCCTTTTGACCTAGCAGTTTCACTGCTGGGATTATACCCTGAGAACCCTGAAACACGAATCCAAAAGAAACTATGTGCCCCAATGTTCATAGCAGCATAATTTACAATAGCCAAGTGCTGGAAGCAACCTAGGTGCCCATCAGTAAATGAGTGGATCAAAAAACTATAGTACACTTACACAATGGAATACAAAAGAGAGGTGGAGGAGAGAGAGAGAGAGAGAGAGAGAGAGAGAGAAAGGGAGGGAAGGAAGGAAGGAAGTAAGTTCCTACCCTTTGCAACAGCATGGATGAAACTGGAGAGTATTATGCTAAGTGAAATAAGCCAAGCAGTGAGGGACAAATACCATATGATCTTACCTTTAAGTGGAACCTAATTAACAAAGCAGAAAAGCAAGCAAAATATAATCAGAGACATTGAAATTAAGAACAAACTGACAGTAACCAGAGGAGAGATGGGAGTGGATAATGGGGGGAAAGGGGGAAGGATTTTCAGTAACATCTATAAAGGACACATGGAGAAAACCAGAGGCAGGTAGGATCAATGGTGAGAAGTAGAGAGGACTGGAATGGAGGGGCATGGAGGGGGGGAAATGGAGACAACTATACTCAAACAATTTAAAAAAATAAAACTTTATTGACGTACACTGAAAAAAAAAGATTTTAGCCTTGGTTTTCTTCCCTTCTCTTGGGTCTCTTTACTTAGCCCTCTTTACCTTTGCCCACAGCTTCTCTTTCAAATGTATATTTTTAATCCTTGTTGTCTCTGAACTCCAGCCACATATATCTAATGCTAACATCACACCTCTACTTAGAGATCTGACTTATATCCAGAAACAAACTCATCACCAGTCTTCCAAACTCATTCCATGCCTGTTGTGTTCAATCTCAGTGGCTGGTACAATTGTCTGCCTAGTTGTTCAATCCAGACGTTATCCTGAGCTCCTCTTTCCACTCCTCACAATGGTGGTCAGACTCTATCACTTTTATTGATCAAATACCTATTGTGTCAGTATGTTTCTCTCCATCTCCACTGGCATTTTATTTTCTTAGTCTGAGCTGCAGTCATCTCTTGCTTCAGTACCCTGACTGGTCTCCTGGAATGATTTGTATTTTCCTCCCTTCATTCTCCACACTGCAGCCAGATTCATCTTTGAATGATACACATTATTTCCCTGCCTAGAACTCTTCAATGGCTTCCCACTGATGTCACAGCACAGAGAAAAAATCCTAACCTACAAGGCCCCACATAAGGCCTTCTATTATTCCTGCCTTCTCTCTTACTACTGTTTCTTTTGTTCATTTCTTCTTTCCAATTATGTTAGACTTTTACTAGATCCATTAATGTGTATGCTTTCTTCTTCCTAGTAGGCTTCATATGTGCTGTTCCTTCTGATATGAACACTCCTCCTCCTAAACTTTTACCTATTTAATTCCTGCCTGTCTTTCAACACTTAACACAAGCCTTCCTTAACTCTTGAAACAAGTCAGTTTTCCTTGTTTTATGCTTTTGTGGCACCTTATACCTCTTCTTTATGGCACCTCAACACAATTGTAACTCAATGGTTTATTGTAAATTAGCTGGTTATATTATTCTCTTACTAGACCATAAGCTCCATGGTAGCAAGGATGTGTCTATCTTCTTCCTCATTAGCTCTGGAGCTTAGCACAGTGTTTTGAACACAGTGGGTACTTAGTAAGTGCTTTTGGAGTAAAAAATTTGTTCAAAGGATTACTGGTGTAGTCTTGCTTTTACAGAGATGAATACGCAGTCTGAAACAAAACATCCAAGCTGGTATAACTAATTCAAACCTGATATTGACCAAGTTAGTGGTCAATGAGAGTCTGTTTTGGAAGAGAGTAGAGAGGATCAAGGACAATTGGGTGAAGCAAAGACATTCTGTGCACAGGATGTTTTTAACAACTCCATGAGTTTTGGTTAAAAGCCAGGAGGTTGGTGGAGTAATGAATCAAGATCTAACCCTGGAAGAAAAGCAGCTAATAGAATAAAGATAAAAGAATCAGGATTTCCATCTGATTGCTGTGCTCCGTTAACCGTGTTCAAAATAGGTGGCATTGATGTGGACACAAAGCAGATGCTGACATAACAGATAAGGGAAGAACAGTAAAACTGGACATATATGGTGGAAAGCTAAGGACCTCGTAGTTTTCAGTTCGTGTAGGGTGCCTGGGACTCTGTTCGTTCCTAGCTATACACGGCTTACGGGTTTAGGGCAACAGAGCATTCTCAGAACCAACCTGCTGCTTTGCTAGTGGAAAAGGGATTTCTAAAAAATGCACCACTGGACTTGGGTCACGTTAAACCAGAGACCTGCCTAGAGTGAAATTTGTAATTTGTGGGTAGCAGATTTTATTGTGGGCTATTCTGTAGCATTCAGAACAGGCAGAAACTGTCCCAGATCGTCATGTGTAGCAGGGTAAGTGTCTACAGAAGAGAGAAAGGAAATCGTAGGGCCTGAAAGTTTTATAATTCAGTTGATAAATATTTATCGAGCATATCATATATGCCAGGTATTAGGGGTTCCATAGTGATCTTGACAGATATAAATAAATACACATCTCAGATAACAAAAAATGATGTCAAATTTTATAAATATCAACAATAATCTAAATTCACAAATTAAATTTATTTATAAGAAGGACGTCAGCAAAGGCTCTCTTATGCTAATTCCGTGGTCTGCTCAAAATTTATGGATGCACGTAGTAACCTGTAGGAGAAGAGGAAGACAGAATAACAGACTACAAAGCACATATGCTCACAGATGTATAATTATTAGCCTTGTTTACGCACATTGATACCAGAGGAGAAGTTAAGGAAAAACCTCCCCTGCTTATGGCTTGCACGACACAGATTTCTATTGCAGGCAAAGGAATAGATTTCGCTCTTAAATGCCAACTTTGATTTAATAGGATGTAGCTGTCTGGAGTTCTGTGCTGAAAACCATTCTGAGGCTGTGTCTAGGCTCAGGGTGTAGAGTACTGCGATTGAAGTATTTGACACAGGCCCAGGAAGTCATCATGGAAGCTCTCATGTCGCAAACTGGTGACAGAACTTACCCCTACAACTCATTGAAACAGATTATTTTATTCATTTATTCAGCAGGCAATTATTGAATGGTTAGATGTGTCTGGCATTATGCTAAACACTGGAGACATAAAGATAAAAGTGTGTAAACCTCGTACTTAAAGAACTTACATTCAAGTAAAATAAAATTACAATGTTATTGCCTTTAAAAAATGCCATGCCTCTCTGTTTGAACAGTATTGTGAAATGCTACCTTTTATTTCTATTTTTTCTTCATCAAATCCTAGAGAACAAAATCTGCTCAGTTTAACTGATACTGAACGTAGGCTGAAAACTGTCATCCTTGACTCATTTGGGTTCCAGGATGAAACAAAATCTTAAAAAATTTACAAATCATAGTGAATTGTCATCCAACAGGGAATATTCATTTTAGCATATGGGCTACACTGAACTAACAATTATACTTTGGCACATATTCCAAACCCCACAGCAGCAGCAGCAGCACAACTGTAAAATACATCATTGTGGTGTGGCAGCTGCTCAGAATAAAGTAGAAAATAGTCCAGAGAAAACTGTTGTATTTAGAGTATTTCTGTGCATGTATAATGATCTCTCTGTACTGCCTTGCTTTTAGTTTCCTCTTTCCTCTCCTTCCCCCACTGTCAACCGCCTGGCCCCACTGGTCAGACCAGATTCCTTGTTTTCATGGAGGATCATCCTCTTATTTTTGTATGTGGTGACTGGGTTCTGTTGCATCAGTGACAGTGAAAGAGAGAAGCCCTCACTCTCCCCTTTTGTGACTGTTTAATCTTTTCCTGATCTTCAATGCATCACGTACTTGGTAACCTATGCTCATTTAGCTTGTACTATTTTTCTTCTCTTTATCCACTATCTGTACTAAAACATGGCAATTGTCTTGCCCCTGACCTTTAGAGGTATAAACCTCATTGGACATTCTCCAAAGGCAGATGAATGAATCTATGTAAAGTGATCATTAGACTAACCTTCAGATGTCTCTTCAGAAGGTTAGGAAATTGACAAGTGTCTAAGCAGCAGACAAAATTTGCCTAACCTACTTCATGGGTCCTACTTAACTTTAATGCACTTGAGACCTTCTTCCTCTTCAGCTCTGTAAAGATGCTTAAGGTAATGAAATGGGATGAGTCAGGATTGTTGAGCACCGTTTTTTTGTTTTGTTTTGTTTTGTTTTGTTTTGTTTTAATTGAGCCAGCTTTGTAGTCTCATGGACCTGGGCAAAACTCTGACATTGACTATGCTGTGATGTTTAAAAATGGTCTATGCCATTATGCCAGCAGTTAAACTTTAATCCCTGAAGTTGCTAACTTCCATACATATTTCAAACATCTCACCCACATCTTACACGGTGACACCCCTATATACTGTCATTGCCTCAAAAGATATGGTAAAATTCTTATTCTTATTCTTATCGGACTGCAAATTATGCAAGAGAAAAACAGGGTCTTGCTATTTCACTGTGGCTCTAGTGCCACACTATTAGCAAAAAGCAAGTGCTCAAACAATTTCAGTTGAATGAGCAAGAACAATACAAACCAATTTTAATTTAAAATAGTACATAAACTGTAGCAGGCACCATTTCTACAACCTCCCTCCTCCAGAATATTGTACAGGAATTAGCAAAATCAATGGTGTCAGTTTCCCACAAACTGCTGAGAATATTTTTAGGTTTGTGATTCTGTGTGTAGCTTTTAGGTTCTGTCTTCTACTCAATTTCTACGTTTTCTTTCCTCACCTGCCCTACCGTATATCATTATGACGTACTGTAGAGACTGATGGGGAAAGAGATGGCAACTTTCCTTATTCAAAGGATTTATGCTAACCTAGAAAATGGAGGTGAATCCTAGAGGCATGGATTTCTTTAGGATGACATTGCTTGAGATGTCATATGGATCTTCTTCATTCAGTGAACACTTGGTCTTTGGGGAGGGACAAGGAGAGATTGACTTTTCCTTAACCACAAATAGAAAGCATATGTTGAGAAATGTGACTTGCTTCGTAAATAAGTGTAACAGGTAATTAATTGCATGAAGAATTCAGAAATGGCACTATTTTACTGCCAAACCTATTCTTTGCTTTACCTCTTCTTGTCTGCCATCCACTCACTACCTGGGTGCCACCATTTATGCAAGGAATTTGTGCTCTATGTTTCTCTCCTTTGGGACGTCTTTTAAAATGTAGTTAATACAAATAAGGATAAATTATACAATTTCATCCTAAAATGTATAGCATATTACACTAATTCACACTACACCATTAAAGATATCTGTTATGAGATGATTTCCAGTGGGACGCATTGCGTCTTTCTGAATATCTGGAACAAGGCTGAGTTAATTAATTGGTGAAAGCATTTAAGGGGAGAGACAGATGAAAAAAATGAGTTCAAGAATTCTGGAAAAAATACATGCAACCTATGTGACTAATGGATGTATGCTTGTAATTATGTGTGGGAGGATGTTCATCATAGTGGCAACAGCATCTAATCAATCGAGTGGGTAAATATCGAAACAGCTTTGAGCCAACACTGGTTACAGGAGTGTTGGGAGACTCCTGCTGTACATAAATGGCAATGACCATCTATTGTAATGTGGTTTTGGAAGGCTACCGTTGGGTCTATTTGGAGGTGCACATGTTTCTTTATAATTCAAGCTATTTTACAAAGTATCACTGACTTTAAAAACAATCTTTTCTTTGTCAATCACCTCATTTTCTTGTGGCAGCAGCTTTTGGAGCTCCTGTGTTCTATAAGGAAGGGCATTAGCATTCACTAAGTATCATGTGACAGATACTTTGGTGAGTGTGTCATATCCTCTCATTTACTCCTACATCCTGCCCTGAGGTAGGATTTACTCCTGCATCAGCCCTGAGAGAACCGCACCCACTTTGCAGGTGAGGAAGCAGACATAGTAGACTTGCCCCCGGTCACAGAGGGAGTGGGGGGCGGTGCCTGGCCTAGGCTCTCTGACTCCACCTTGGCCATGCAGGAAGCAGAATTCGATCTCATCTGTCTGAAACCTATTTTTTTTCAGGCTATGAGTTTTCAAACCTTCTATATTCCATAAAAACATACACTATTTCTGATTACTGAAATGTAGTGTTCAACTTCCTCTTTTCTGCAACCATTATGTAGCTTTGGGTTTCATAGATTTGGGCCATCTTACCACTACATTTTTTCCCTGGGTGAAGCACTCTGTGTATGGACCACATTTTCTGGCCCTTTCTCTCTTAATTTCCTCTGAACCTTCTCTAACTGTACTATATTTTTTTCTTAAAATTGTGTGTACTCGAACTGCAAAAAAAAAAGTTTATTGATGCATAGGATAATGAATTTTGTCTTGTTTCTTGTACTTGACCATGATGCCCAGAATACTGTTACATTTTTTTACTCAGCAGTAACTATAGGGAAGAACATAAAAGTTCACAGATGATACTCAGCAGCCTCAGGTCCATCTCAGACCTTAGGTGCTTGAGCATGTATTTCTATAAGCACTTCTAGGTGGGGAACAATCTGAGCCTTTTATGTGACAGTGACATTTGTCCATTTGCCCTCCTACTCCCTCCTCTGCCCCTATCCCCAACCAGTCGGCACCCCCTGAGCACCCTTCAAGCAAGAAAGAAAAAGGGAATAAAAGTAGCAGAAAGGCACAGCATTCAGACTCAGAAGGGGAGCCCACTGCTCCCATCTTTAACTGCATATTTTTTCAACTAACTAGATGCAAGTAGGCAGAATGCATATGCAGAAGCTTATTCCACTTTAGATTCCAGTCTTTGCAGCTGCTGCCAGGGTCAATAGAACTTGGCTTTGATGTCTGAACATACCACAAGGCAGCCTGCAGAAGATATGAATATTCTCACAGCAGCTTTCAATAAAAGACATAAGCTTAAATTGATCACACCAAAAAAAAAAAAAAAAAAAAAGAACCTTGATTTTTTTCATTCACTGTACAAAATCTGGGAAGACAGAGTCAAAATTGTATAGTATAATATTTAGTTTTGGAAATAATAAAACCAACACCTAGGTCCCGCTTTGTTTTGTTAAGCATTAAAACTTGGTCAAGTACTTTCCATATTCCCCATCTTTCAAATGGGGTTAATGACACAGTGTATGGTTATTGTCAGGACTGAACTATGTCTGTAAAACACCTCTATTACAGTGAGTACCCACTTCCCTTCCCCCTCATATGCTAGGGCTGGGGTTGCTGATCTGCATCCCATTGTGCCCAGCACTAATCTGATGGGCCTTGGCTTACAGGTGGAGTTCATTAGTATATCAAACTGGGCAGGAGGTTGGGGGGAAACTGGGAAAGGTCAGACAGAGTAGGGGGCTTGAGACTGGATGACTTACTCTTGTGTAAGCTAGCATTTCATAAGAATGGCACACCATAGAGCTTTTTATAAAAAGCACTGTGACATATGATTTTTTAATATGACCTCAAATTTTGTTGTTTTTTAGTACTTTTGGATATTAAAGGTGAGTCTTGTCACTTAGAGCCCAGGAACAAGAATGAAGTGTTAGAACTGGATCTTGACATTTTATTGTACCTTTCAGACACCAAACCTTGCACATACATGCCCATAGTCTAATAAAACAGTGAGAGATGGTCAATCTTATGATATTTGGGGGTCTTTAGTTGGCTTTCCAAATGGTTAGTCTATAACCTATCTGTCCCCAATAAAAGAGCTGGGAAGTCACATAGTGTTTAGTATCCCATTGAAGGTGATCTGGCACTACTTCTTAAAGGGGACAGGGATGTCCTGAAAAATCTTATGAATAATCTTTATTTTTGTCATGAAATTGATAGTTCTAGAGGCCAGTAGTTGTACTGGTAACAAGTCAAGTCTAGAGCCACACAGACCTAAGTTTGAAGCCTGATTTCCCACTTACTAGCAGGGTGACTGAAAGCAAAAATTAGACCCTAAGGTTCACATTGCCTCTGGAAACCTCAGCTGTTCATTTTCAGAAGAGAATTGATTATGGTGACTATGGCAAGGGCTTTTGTGAGTATTAAATGAGATAATGCAACTGAAACATGACACCTAATACATAGTAAGTGTTCAGATTGCTATTTTAATTATCATTATTATTTTTCCCATGGGAACACAGTTTACAAATGTTCACTTCCCCAGAACTTTTACCCCAACTCTGACTCAATGATTTACCATCATTAGATTGATGAGAAGCGCTGATGCCTAGTGGTCTATAACTGGTCTATAGCTGGAATTCTTTTCAACAGCTTTCATTAATGGATTGATGAGTCTGATAAAGCATGTTCACAGGAAGTACTAATGTTTTTGTTTTACATGTATAGGGATTATTTGAACCTAAGTCTTTATGGTGCTATCACTATGGAGCTTGCCACCTTCCCCCACCCAAAACAACCATAAATAATGTCTTCCCAGTTGAGCAGGCTATTTTAATAATTATCACGTGGGAGCTTCTGTTAAAACAAAAGGCCACACATAATGTAGTTAAAGTGTGGCTGCTGAATTCAAATTACATCTCTTTTCTCTGATCTACATTGGCTATTCTGCATGTAATTAAAGGTACTTAATGCATATAAAGTTCTTCATAATTAAGGGGTTTTATGAGGCCTATTCAATAACACAACGTGAAAGTAAAGTGCTTCATTTCTTGGTGCTGAATTTTTCATGACTATGCATATTTTCTGTATTGTGCAGGGTGTGAGTAAAAATGGAAGAGTGAATAACTTTATTTCCCCACACCCAAACCTCATACTTCCAGCACCTTCATGCATTTTTTTTAACTTCTTAAGAGTAAATGCTCAGTATCAGCAACTTTGGATATTAAGCATCAGTTCAGCCAGTCCAATTGATTTTATGGTATTCCGTGTTCAAATGTAAGGACTAGGATTTTTAGGAAGGGGACAGATGGGTGTGAAACTCCAGAGTCAACAACCTCTGCAAGTAAAGACATTTGCTGTGTTATTTTTCCTAGAAGAACCACCAGGCTCTTACTTAAAGGACAATAAATATGGCATATCATAGTCTGAATATTAAGTGCTAACTTAGTCTAAGAAACCTTCCTACAGTCTATTAAGAAACACATGGTCTTTCAAAGTCTAGGAACACCTAAATGTTTGGTTAGTAAAGACTAATTGCTGATGAACTCTTTTTGGGGTCCTTCTTTCAAGTGTCTGATTTTTCCCACCTACTTTCAAGTGGCTTATTTCTCCTTCTCTTTAAAGTTATAAAAGAATTCCCCAGGAGAAACATCATATAGCTATCGATACTCCATTACCCCAGTTCACCCCAAACATCTTGTTTTGTTCCTATCCTTTCATCTCAGTGTATGACCTTGACACATGTCTTATTCAGCTTTTTTTCTTTCTGATAAAGTTCTCCACTGTCAGGCTTCTTGGTTGTTTCACGACAATGAGTATTCTATCCAGTCCTCTTCTTTTTGTGACACCTGTCATGCTCCTCAGTTAGTTCCTTATAGTTGAATCTTGCTACTCAAACTGTGATCTGTGGACAAGCAGTATGGACATCATGAGGGGCCTGTTAGAAATGCAGAATCTCAGGTCCTGCTCCAGATTTACTGAATCAGAATCAGCATTTTGCTCAAAATTCTCAAGTGATTCATGTGCAAATGAAAGTTTGAGCTGTGCTGGCTTTAATAATTGTTCTTCCTGACTAATCATAATAATAATAATAATAATATGCATCTAAATCAGAAAGGAAGAAGTAAAACTCACTATTTGCAGATGATGCAGATGGCATGACACTATATAAAGAAAACCCTAAAGACTCCAGCAAAAACTGTTAGAACTAACAAGCAAATTCTGTAAGTTTCAGGACATAAATTCAATATAGAGAATCTGTTATGTTTCTATGCATACATAACAATATTGGAAAGAGAAATCAAGGAAATGACTCCATTTACAATTGCATCAAAAATACCTAAGAATAAATTTAACCAAGGAGGTAAAAGACCTGTACACTGAAAATTATGACACTGATAAAAGAAAGTCAAGACACAAATAAATGTAAAGATACTTTGTGCTCATGGATTGAAGGGATTAATATTGTTTTAATGTCCATACTAATCAAGCAATCTATAGATTCAGTGTGATCCATATCAAAATTCCAATGTCATTTTATTTACAGAATTAAAACAAAAAATTCTAAAACTTATATGGAACCACAAAAGCTTAAGTAACCAAAGCAATGTTGAGAAAGAACAAACCTGGAGATATTAGCATCTCCCTGATTTCAGACTATACCACAAAGTTATAATAATAAAAAACAGTATCATATTAACATGAAAACAGACTTATAGATCAATTGAATATAATCAAGAACCAGAAATAAATCCACACATATGTGGACAATGAATTTATGACAAAGGAGTCAAGAACATACAATGAGGAAAGAACACTGTCTTCAATAGCAGTGTTGGGAAAACTGAACAGCCACATTCAAAAGGATAAAACTAAACCACTCTTACACTTTATACCAAAAAACAAACAAACAAATCCAACCATCAGACTGGATTGAAGACTTGAATGTAAGACCTGAAAACATAAAATTCCTAGAACAAAACACAGGTGATAATCTCCTTAACATTGGTTTTACCAATGTTTTGTGGGTTTGATGCAAAGGCAAGGAAAACAAAGCAAAAATAACCAAATGGGTCACCATCCAACTAGAAAGCTTCTGCACAGTGAAGAAAACAATCATCAAAATGAAAAGGTAAGTAACTGAATGGGAAAATATTTTTTGTTTTCCCAAATCATACATCCAACAAGGGGTTAATATCCAAAATATAAAAAACTCATACAACTCAAAATCAAACAACCCAATTAAAAAACAGGCAGAGGATCTAAACATTTTTTTCAAGGAAGACATATGGATGACCAACAGGTACATGAAAAGATGCTTAACATCATTAATTATTAGAAAAATGAAAATCAAAACTACAATTAGGTGTCATCTCATGCATCTCAGAATGGCGTTATCAAAAAGACAAGAAACAAGTGATGGAGAACATGTGGAGAAAAGGGAATTTTCATACACTGTTGATGGAAATGTAAATTGGTGTAGCTTCTATGGAAACAGTATGGAGATTTCTCAAAAAATTAAAAATAGAACAATCATGTGATCCAGCTATTCCACTTCTGGGTATTTACCTGAAGAATATGAAAACACCATGTTGAAAAGATATCTGCAACTCCATGTTCATTGCAGCATTATTTACAATAGTCAGGTTATGGACACAACCTAAGTGTCTATCATTGGTTAAATAGATAAGGAAATTGTGATATATATACATTACATGATATGTGCATGATATATATGACACATATATGTATGCTATATAATATATGGTTATATCATATCACGTTATGTATCATAATACATTTATTTATTGTACTATATTATAATGATAAAATATATTAGAATTATTATATTATATATTGTATACAATATAATATATGATATAGTATGTTATATATCATATATATTATTCAGCCAATAAAAAAGAACTAAATCTTGCCACTTGCAACAACATGGATGGACCTTCAGGGCATTATGTTAAATGAAATAAGTCAGGCAAGGAAAGACAAATATTGTATATCTCAGTTATATGTGGAATCTAAAAACAAAAAAGAAAACCAAACTCATAGATACAGAGAACGGATTGGTATTAGTTAGAGGTGGGGATTTGGGGGTGGTCAAAATAAGTGAAGAGGTCAATTATATGCTAAAGGATGGTAACTAGACTTTTAGTAGTAATCACTTTGTAGTGTATACAGAGATCATAAGGTTGTAAACCTCAAAGTTATATGATGTTATATACCAATTCTACCCTCAGTTAAAAATTTTGAAAAAGCCCCAAAACAGAAGGACACAAGATTTGTGGAGGTGATGGATCTGTTCATTACCATGATTGTGCTGATGGTACCGTGGGTGTATGCTTTTGCCCAAATTGATCATATCATATGTACATTATAGATGCTGTATCATGGTTCACTTATTGCAGCTTTACTGTATCGGGTTTTTTAGAGAAAAAAAATCTAATTCTGTATCACAGAGTTTTCGCTATATCAGAGGATTTTGCAGTATATAGGTATTTATATAACATTTATGATTTTAATTATTTTTGCCTAAAATTTAAAACAATATAAAAAATTAATTCAAACATATTAAAAGAATATTAAATCAAAATAAAATACAGTATGTCTTTCATCAGTGGATGAATACCGAACCGTACACAATGGAAATGCAGTACGTCGCTACCGCTTGTGCAAGTTTGCCAACGTGAGATTGTACATGGCACACTATTGGCTGATGGAATGGAAGGTGACCAACCACAGCACTGTGTTCTGTATCCTAGGGGCTGATTGGCTCAGTGACCGTAGCATCGGTCTGTTTGCTCTCCTGCACTGTGCCCATATGTTCAGCATCTCCCCTTGTCCACTTCACATCGACATCTGATTGCTGCACATAGTGTTGCTCTGTGGTGTTGCATTTTTGTGAAAATTTCATAAAAGTTTGAGTTTATTTCAAGCCCTACGATGCCACTCAAATGTTCTGTACCTTCTAAGACTTCTGACAGTGAACCCAAGCACCAAAGGAATATGCTTACCATCAAAGAAAAGGTGGCACTTCTAGATATGTTAAAGGAAGGCAAAGCTACATGGCTGTAGGCCCCCATTATGGGATCAATGAATCGACTGTTTGCTACATAAAGAAAGAAGAGAAGAATATTAGGTCTACAGCAACAATGACTTTTAACAAGACTGCAAAGAGAGTGGTCACTTCCCATAATAAAGCCATTGTGAGGATGGAGTCTGCATTGGCCCTGTGGATAAATGACTGCAGGAAGAAGAATATCTCGCTGGATACCAACACCATCCAGACGAAGGCCAAGAAACTTTATGACAGTTTTGCAGAAAACAGGGATGTCCACGATGGTGACGAGGATGAAGACGAGGACACACAGAAGCAGGACCATTGAGTGCTTGTCCCACCAGACCAACCCCATTCAGTGCCAGCAAGGGCTGGTTTGACAAATTTCAGAGACACTTTGGACTCAAGAGCGTTTCTCTGCATGGAGAAGCTGCCTCCATGGATAAAAAGCAGCACCAGCAGCTCCCCATAACTATGTTCATCACTTAGATGAAGAGACCAGTTACGCCTACACCTTTAGTGGAAATAGAAGTTACAGCCCAGGGTGAAGATCCTGCACCACCTGATGAAGCGCCTGATGAAGCGCCTGATGAAGCGCCTGATGAAGCGGTACCTTCAGAAGAGCTGTAATACTCTTCTTGGCTGTGCAGTACATTCATCTCATCGTCATCACCTTCATCACCATCAGTACTGCACACCTACATAATTCATGATCTTCATCATTCAAATTGTAGTATACTTCACTGGTGAGTACCCACATAGAACTTTCTATGTTGTTAAAATTACGTAGGTTTGAGAGCGTAGAAAGTGTTGAAGAGTATATGAAGTCTTTATAAGAGTGTGGGAAAGGTTAATAAGAGAGTGGGAGAGGATTATAGGAGTGTGGGAAGGGTTTATAAAGCCTTAAAGTATATATAAATAATAAAATAAATATAACGCTGCTACTTCGCAGATTTTCACCTGTTGTGGGGGTCTCTGGAATGTAACTCCTGCGATAGGTGAGGGATCACTGTACATATATGCAGTTTTTCTATATCAGTTACACCTCAATGAGGCTGTAAAAAAATAAAATAGAAGAGAAATAAAAAGAATTGTTTTTCCTTTATGCACTTTCATTGTTCCTGGGATATACAAATAAGCGTTTTTCTGCTGTGACTTCCTGTATTACTTGGATCCCAAATCCTCAAATAAAATTATGTATGTACTTTCCTGCCTCTGTTCTCAAGACTCCTTTGTTGACTCTTGTGTTAATTCTATGTATGTAGATTCTATGATTTTTTCTTACACTATACAGCATTTTGTAGTTTTCAAAGTTCTTTCACACAGATTTTATTTGATAACATATGACCCTATAAGGTAACAAGGTAGGTAATATAATGTTGTATAGAAGTTATTTTGTATATTTCTGTTTGTGATTTTCTAACATTAGGAGTGAAAAATGTTATCAGCAGGTCTTTTTCTCCTATCTTGAGAAACAAGTAGAAGCCCAACCTTTTGGGGCTATCAGAAATCAGGTAGTGTTATTCTAACTCAAAATGTACCATGGCGCAAAATCATGTTTTGCTGCTCAGTATGATCAATTATATTTTCACTCATAACCTTGTTTGGCTATCTCTTCATTGCTTAGTTTATTTTTTCTGGAGCTTTGATCTATTCTTTTGAGTGGGGCCTTTTTTTTTTTTTTTTGTCTTGACGCACCTGTTACATATAAGGGGCAGAGCCTTAGGTGTTCACCAGGGCAGGGCAACCCATGTTGCTGCTTCGTGACTCTGTATGTGGGGGAGGGGTCAGAGAGGGAACAGTGGCACTTGCTCTGCTCTCTGCTAGATTTCAGTCCCTTCCCCCACTTCCCACAAGCAAACTGGGCCCTTCTGGTGCTGATTCCCATGTGGGTGGGCTTGTGTACATTCTAGGACCCTGCGGGTCTCTCCAACGAACTCTCCTGTGAGGCTGGGAGTCTCTCCCGGCACCTCAACCTCCACAGGTGTTTTCAATCAGTGTTTTGAGGCTTTATTTCCCAGTGCTGGGACCCTGGGTTGCGTAGTCTGTCTCGCTCCCCAGTTTTGCCTGGTTTATCTGCGTGTAAATGTGAGACCACCCGGTCTGCCAGCCGCTTTTCGCACCACACCCCTCCACAATCTGCCACCTCACTGGGTCTGCCTACTGTTGCCCCTGTGCCAGGAGTCTGCCAGCCACTGCTTTTTTTGCCCCATCCCCTCTCTACTCAGCTGCCCCACTCTGCCCCTCCTATGGGTCTGGATGACTGTGTCTATCTTAACTCCTTGGTTGTCAGACTTCCATACGGTTCAATTTTCTGTCAGTACTGATTGTTTTTTTGTTTCTAAATTTTTGTAATGTTATTTTGGTTGTGTGAGAAGGCACAGTGTATCTACTTACGCCTCCATCTTGGCCAGAAGTCCGTGATTTTTATTTTAAATAATTATATGCCAAATTATTATTATGAAATTAAAAATCGACCTCTATTTGGAGATTGATTTAAATTGTTTTCAAAAGTGAAATAATAATATCCCTTCAAAACAGAAAGTTCTCTTACGGTAGATTCTCTCTACGACTCACTGTGATCATCTGTTTTATTCACTGCATTAAAAACTCTTACACACTAGTTTTTTCTTCTTTATTTCAGGAGCCCCTAAAAATTTTAATTATCTTTAAAATTCAGAATACAAAATTAATGTTATTTTAAAATATTTCTGGTTTAATACTTAGCAGAGTATTTGCTTTAAATCAAAGTATGTAAGTATGTTAGGAAAGAATGAATCACTTTTGCTATCTTTGGATGTATTCCATAAAACCATAAGAATAAGAGAGATGTATGCCTGCAGGAAAAATTTTTATTGGACTGTAGTTTAGTATTGTTGACAAATTTTAATGTGTATTTGACTAGTTAGTGTGTTAATGTTCCATGAAAAAAGCCTCTATGTTTTCAAATAGGTTGTGGCAGAGTGTATAAACACACAGAATATTCTCATATTTGCATATGCCTCAGGAAGCAGAATTCCCTTTGACAATAATAGGCATTTCTTGGAAAATACATGGTCAGGATACCGGTGTTTGATTTTAAGCATTCAAAACACCAATTTGTTTTGGATTTGTGGGTATGTTGTGTGCATATGCACACGTGTGTGCAAAGGGGGAACCAAAGTAGATTTTTTTATTATATCAAGGTACCCACTTAGTCTCTACAAACATATCTTTGAGGAAAATTGAGTTGATGCCACCTAAGTCAGAGCCCCATTAGGATCTACAGAATGAATAATTACCCAAGTCAGTGATTGTGATAAGGACCTCATTCTAAGTGGTCAGACGGTCTTGCTAAGTGTGATACTTAGCAGGGAGCATTTCTTCATGATTGATTTCTCTGTTGAATAATTTTAGTTAAAGCAAAATTTCTTGATAATATTGGCATTTTACTACAATACCGACCTTAGAGATGTGATACCAGCCTAAGTAAATATTGACCAAAAAATTGTGAGTTATTTGTTAAACTTTTATCAACCTAGCTAAATGCTCTTTTGCAAAATTACAAACCAACGTATTCTTTAAGCATAAGAAATATAACGTAGGGATGCACTGCCAAAACTTGGCTTTCTATATAATGCACCCAAACTTAGTTTTAAATATACAAAGTATAGCATTAGTACCACAGTTGCTAATGGTAATTTAAGTATACCAGATATGACCTGCATGCTTGTCAAACTTCTGCAATTCATAACAGTTTCCCTTATGCTTTGCATATTAACTACATCTTGATTTACATAATTTCAAGCATTATTTTCTAAAGTATCTGATGGAGAAACTTGACTGCTCAAACTCTTATTTGTTTTCTGTTCTACTTTTTGTATGTTGCTAAGTACTTAAACTATGAATCAGGTATAGTTCCTAATATGAAATATAGTAGCCTATGGAATAATAATATTTCCTAAGACATAGGACAGAATTTCTTTAAGTGACATTCAAAAAGCACAGGACTGAAAGATAAGTGCAAAAGCCATATAAAATTTTTTGGCAAGTTGTTTTTCCAAACTTGTGCAGTTCTGGCATGGGTTTTCTGAAAGCAATGTGTGACATATTAATAACTGAATGATGCTTATTGGCTCTACTGATGAGATTTGAGAACAAGGTTAAATTCAAATTAGTAAGAAAGTTAAAACTAGCCAATCTGAACAAGTCTTTAACTGTTACCATATTTACCTATATTTCTCCATTGTGATTCACTATTTTCTCGACCCACTGAATTTCCCCATCCTAAGTTTTCTTTTCTTCACATGCTAGGCTCAGTTTCTACCCATCTTCCAAAATCTAGCTCAAAGGCCACCTTTTTAATTTGAAGGTTTTCCTGGTTTGTTCAGCTGAATGTGAACTTGTCTTCTCACATTTCCCAAGGACTTTGTTATGCTTCACCTCAGCATCCTTGAATTCTTTCTGTTACAGTATTTGCGCATTTCCACTCCTACACTGCGATTTCCATCACTACAGGAGTTGTTTCTTATTCATTTTTTGTGTTCTTGCTGGTTTCTCACAGTGTAAGTGATCAGTGAAGCAGTTCTATTCAATACACAAAAAATGTTTGGTCAGGGCATGTGTTTTAAGGTCTCTCTGTCGGTGAACATTATCACAGGTTGCCTGAGCCTCTGAGTTCCAGAGCTTTTGGAGATGAGATATGTGAATGAACTTTTGGTCATTTTAGAGGCTGGAAAAGCACCAGAGGCTGAAGCCAAGGCAGGCAGGGATAAAGCTGATTCTTTACTTTCTCTCAGTTCTCACTAGCAAAATAAAAGAAGTAAGCAGCAGCAGCATGGGGGTTAAAAGTGAGCTGGTGAGAATAGGGAAAGAAAAGGGAACATTTTTTATTGAGAACCTATGCTGTGTCAAATATTTCACATACGTTATTTAACATAGTATGTTCTCATAATTATGGAAATATTTCATGAATTTTATAAATGATTTAATATTGTGATCTTATTTGATTTTCTAGCTCTGACATGGTGTATGGATTATATCCTTTCTTTAACAAAAACTAAGAAATAAGAAGGTAAAATAATTTGTTCAAGGTTACATATTGAGTTAATAAGTAGGACTCAAATAGCTTTCTATTCCTTGTTTAGCTCCCTTTCTACAACATATTTATATGTTATAAATCCAAAAATATCACATTGAATGTAATATGCAGCATCTGGCACAAATAATGCCCCTTTTTGTTACAAAATTTTTTATTACAAAGTCATAAGCATGTAATTCTGTACCATAACAAGATCACACTCAAGCATACCATATGATATTTTAGGTGAAATGTTCAAATTAAAACTGTAAATTATTATTTATTACCCTACCAACCACACTCCAGCAGGCTTAACTCCTACTGGACCATGAATTATTTTATCATATCTGTAACATATTATTACATTCTATGCACATTAATATACATTAATGTACATTTTATATACATTAATAATATTGGGTTGACCAAAAAGTTCATTTGGCTTTTTCCTCACCACAGTTCTAGTAGCACTTAGTTGTCTTTAGCTTCATTTGAAATAATTTTGTTGCATTGTATTGTGACAGCTGTCATATTAACGTGCATTAAAAAAACATTAAAATTGGTGAATTTTTGTGTAGACATTTTAATATTGAAGATGGAAGGAAATAAGCAACATTTTTGGCATATTATGCTTTGTTATTTCAAGAAAGGTAAAAACACACTGAAACACACACAAAAAAATTGTGCAGGGTATGGAGAAGGTGCTATGACTGATCGTGTCAAAAGTGGTTTAGGAAGTTTCTTGGTACTAGTGACATTTTGGCCAAATAATTTGTTGCTGTGGGGCTGTCTTATGCATTTGAAGATATTTGGTAGCACCCTTGGCCTTTACCCACTAGAAGCCAATAGCAGGAGATAGCCGACATACTCAAAATATCCAGATCAATAAAGTTATTGGTGAAAATGAAAAATGTATCTTTTGTTTTACAGAAAAAAACTAAGCAGACTTTTTGGCCAGCTCAATAGACTGTAATAATACATTCCATTATTGTCAAGAACTTTTTATTTCTTCATGTGCATCAACACTTTTTCTATTTTGTTGTGAAACTTTCATGAATTAGAATGTGAGTGGAAAAATTTTGTTCATTAAACACAGAATACTGTGATTTAAAAGCTTTGATGAAATATATATTACTAAATAAATAAGCCCATCTTTCTAACATCTCATTTGTGGTTCTGATCACAGAGTGGGGAAATATGGACATCAAGAAATACACATAAATTTCAGGAGGAATGGATAAATGTTTGTCAATCTTCTATTGATTTAATGTTGGCCTAAATGGAAGTGAATTCTCCTTGATTGGTGTCATTGTGACTTAGAAAAGACACCCAGAGCTCCTTTTTACTTGAGAACGTAGGGCTGCCTGATAGATCTGAGTCAAAAATGAAGGTCTCAGAAATTCTGGACAGTTTCTGAAGAAATGAGAAGACCTAAAAGGCTTTCGTTAAGAGCTTAAGAGTTAGTTTGACCACTGGCTGATCATTTGATTTTGGAAGCTCTTCTAGCTACCTTCATTCAGGTATCCCATCAATCATGAAGCTTTGAGAATAATTGGTCGGGCTGTAACCTGAGTTATTTTCAGAATGCCTGAAGCACTTGCCTGTGCACAGCTGTGCTGACCTTTCTGTAAAGCTGCTCCAGAGAATGCCTTCACCTTGTGTCCTCACATAACACACAGAGCTAGCTCTGGACTCTTTTCCTCCTCTAATAAGGGCCCTTGTACCATCATGGGGGTCCCACGCTCATGACCTCATCTAAACCTAATTAGCTCCAAAGACTCTACCTACAAATACCGTCTTATTGGGAGTTAGAACTTCAACATATGAATTTGAAAGGGCATAAATACTCAGTTCATAATAATATATATTACTTTATCTGTGCTTTTTCATCCCCTTAACTGTTCTGTTTATTTTTCTTCTTTTTCTTACCTGATTTTGTATTGACTAATTATTCTTATTCTAGTTTCCTTACTATAATATTTTTGAAATAATATATGCTGATCTATTCTTTTAAAATCACAGCATGCATACTTATAAAAGTTTAAAATTCATTAATATTCCACCATTTCCTACACAATACAAAAACCTACACTGCTTCAAATCTTGGATTATATTCTGTTACTGTCATAATTTTCTCTGGTTTTATTTAACCCCACAAGACTTTATTATTGTTGCTTTATATAGCTGGTGATCATTCCCTTCCTCACTTTTTCATTCTGTATTTCTTCTTTCATCAAACCTCTTCCATCTGGTTCACTTTTCTTCTCTTAGGAATATATACTTACTTAATATATTTTAATGAGACCCTGTCAGTGACAGATTCTCTTTTTTGTTTTGTTTGCCTAAAGTTGTCTTAATTTCACCTCTTTTTCTTGAACATATTGTCACTAAATATAGAATTTTACATTGGCAGTGTTTTTCTGTCATTTCTTCTCTCCCTCATCTCAATTCTCTCTTTCTGGAAATCTGATTTTCTATACTGATACTTCTCACTCTATATCCAGTATGCTACTATTATTTAATATTTTTCATTCTTAGTTTATCTATGCTGCATTCCAAATAGTTTATATTGACTTGCTTTCCAGCTTGCCAGTTGTCTCTTTAGCTGTGTCTAATACGGCATCAAACTTACTAAGTTGCATGTTTCATTTATTGTGTTTTTCACTTCCAGATGAAATTTTCTTTATTTTTGAAGTTTCTAGGTAATTTTTAATAATTCTTCACATTTATTTTTAAGTTTTCTTTTAATTTTGAAAAACAGTAAGCATAGTTGCATAGTTGTTTTATAATCTGGGACTAATAATTTAAATATCTGAAGACTTTGAGAGTCTATTTTTGTCCATTGATTATCTAATTTTTTACACTGTCTTGTTTCCTTATGTAATTTGTTCTTTGTAGGATGCACATTTTGGGGGAGGGAAATTATGTTTGATCATTTTTACAATATAGATAATTTCAACAGGAGTCTTGTTTATCTACCACTTTCCCAGGAGCACCTATGGGTTGACTCCACTTTTGGTTGCTTGTCATACACTGAAAATTCAAATGAAGGCATTTTCCTCCATCTTTCTGCTCAGTGTGAAGGTGTCTTTCTTAAGGGTGAAATGGGTTTCATTCTGATGTATAGGCCTTTGGAGTTTCAACTTTATGTAGGGAGGCTTCCTATTTTACTTCTGAGCAGCCTCTGGGCTGGGTCCTCTGTCCCCCTTGCTCCTTGATAATACTAAACTGGTAAATTTGCACCTTCAGTAGTATCTTCTCTGAGTTCTTTCAGTTAGAGTTTGACCTGGCTTTTTTTTTTTTTTCCTTCTGATTTGTCAAATATTCAGTGATTTTTAAGAAGATGCTCTTTAAGCTAGGTATCCAGAATTTTTAGTTGTTTTGAGAGAGAGAGAGAGAGAGAGAGAGAGAGAAACTTCTCACATTTTTGGAATTGGAATTAACAAGTAGACTTTTACTTACAGATTTATCTTCACAGTTTTATTTTATTACCATTATGGAAGACTATAAGGTAAACCCTTGTCTTGAGTGCTAGATTTTCTTTTCCTAGTCTTTCATTCACTCCTTTATATCTACGCAGAATATAAAAGAAATAAACCCAAAGGTTTTTTTTACAATGAACTTACCATTCTCTCTTTGTGAGAAATCCATTTTGTAGAAGAAAAAATTATCAGCATTTCTCCCTCATATAGGCTAAGTCCATAGAATTTACAAGTTATTTTATCCTTGACTTGATCCAAGGAGACAGGACTCCTGGAGGAGCTGAGGTAAAACTTCAGGCATCCATTCCAAGAGATTATCTCGTTCTGTAACAAGAGCCCACTTGTTCCCCACCTCCCACCCCCAGCCCTAAAAAAGAAGAAAGAATCTCATTCTCTCTGTGGTTTTCTCTCTCTCCAAATTGACATAACTGTTTACGGTGGGTCATGCCATAAGTTGTATGTATCCCTGCTATCTGTTATTCTCCCATTTCTCATTCTAAGTGACTAGTCTGAACCATTGGTGAAAGGCCGTACCTGTAATATAGATTCTAATTGTGTACTGCGCCTGCAGTTTTTATTTGTTTGATCATGATGACTTGTGGGTAAAAATCATGCACTAAAATTGTTTTCTCTTCTACACTTCAGACACATGAGCGGGGATTTTTTCCCAGTGATTGTTACCATTCATCTTCTTGAGGTGTGGCAAAAGTCAGAGTTGATAAGCAGTTTAATTTTGTTCTCATTAATAACCGGTGGGCAAATACGAGGAAGTAGGAAAGATGTTATCACTAGCTACCAAACTGTTTTATGAACTTGTGATAAATTGACACATTCTTGGTGTTTTTCTTTAGTAGTATTTATTCTTAAATTCAATGGAAAGTCTTTTACTCAACTACAACTTTAAAAACAATTTGTTCCTTATTTACAAAAGTTAATTTTTGTATTTATGTAATGGTCATTTTCAAAACTATTATTCTCCCCAACCTTTATTCATTTACTGTGCTGCTGCCTGAAATCTGCAGATGGAAAAGCAAGATGAATTACTTTTTTATATTTAGGGTGTGTGAATATGCCCTTCATTTTCTCTGTCTGGTTGTGAAATTGTACTTATATTTTTTAGGGGGTGAGGGAATAGGGACTAGCATGACAATGAAATGCATAATCTATGAAACTGGAAAAAACAAGGATTCTCTTCAATG
This sequence comes from Glossophaga mutica, assembly GCA_039655065.1. Lineage (NCBI taxonomy): Eukaryota > Metazoa > Chordata > Mammalia > Chiroptera > Phyllostomidae > Glossophaga > Glossophaga mutica. The sequence continues at coordinate 55,233,968 of CM077307.1, read as the reverse complement.
TGATTAGAGTATATCCTGGGTCTTTTAGAATAAAGTATTAGAAAACCCACACTGATAACCTTCAAACTCAATTCATGTTCTCGTTTGCTTCCAGACTCTTTTTGAATCAATATTGATTCAGAATGTTATTTATTCTAAGCATGTGTGATTAGCTAATAATTCGTGGCTGTTCTAAAGCACAAATTCACTGCTTTGTCACAGTAGTCAAGGAAAATCATCTTTTTAGAAGTGCATCTCCTATGCCCCGTAAACATGCATCTTTCAACATTGCCTATAAAATCGGTCTATTAAGAAGCACCCCAAGTGCTTTCTGTATGTTTTCTTTCATCTGTTCAGAAGTCGAGGTTGCTTCTTTCAGACTATTACTTCTAAGGTTGACATTCTAACTAAATGTTAATGATTTGTGTTTATATAGGGTGAATTATTTCAAATAATGATGCAAACTATTTAGAAACCAACTCTGTGATTAGAAAAAAATTGTTCTTAAAGCAGGAGATTTGATATTCTTGATGTAACAGAGTGATTTATAACCCCATATGTTTAGAAGTTACTCAAACGAGGAGAAAAACAACAATCATAAGGTCATGATACCACTTTATTGTTTGATTTCAATCAGTGCTGAAAGAGTCTCATTTGCATTTTCATTAATCTTGTCACATCCAATGTGGGGTCATGTTTCTGCCAAAGATGAGTTCTGGAATGCACATCATTTTCTGCTTGAGGAATTGCTGCCATTAAGTGATGAAGCATGGTGCCATGCCCTTCCTTTCACCCCCAATGAATGAATGTATACCTCTGAGATGCTTCTGGAAGTGCCTCCTCCTTTCTACAGCTTTAGTCAGGCACCTACCATCTCATGTCTGAAATACGACAACAATTTTATTGTTGGTTCTTTGCCTTTAACTCTTCTATTTCCTTTGTATCAAGTGGAAACATAGACTCGTGAAAATTGTGGTACTTCTGCAGAAGACCTGAGGGGCTTTGTAAATCCTACTCTATCTGCCAGTAATGTGTGTCATTCTCCTAACTGCTCTCATACCTCCTGCCCCAGGCATAGTCTTTGCTGCGGCTAACCATGTTTTTGTCCAGCTTTCTCATATGGCACATTCTTTCCTTGAAGCATCTTCAAAATTTCTCTCCTTCAAAAAGTTATTCCATAAATGCCATGCCAAGCTTAGTTATTGAAACCTTTCTAGAATTATTGGTGTCACCTATAACTAGTGTGACCATTCAACTAAAGGTGGATTGCATTGGTTCTACACTGATTTACTTTGGGTATGACAGTAATTTACATATACCTTGCTATTTCTCATGGGCACTCTGAAAACAGGAATTGGTTCCTCCTTTTTTTATTTTTATTTTTTGCTACTGTGGGGAAGGAAGAAATTTTTTTCTACCCTTCAAGATCTTTTGACTAAAATCCAATAATTAAATCTATGTAAGATAGATTAACAAGAAAAAAAACCACATTTAATTACATATGTACATATGAGAACTCCACATACAGGAGAGAGTCAGACACCTCACGTACATGAGAATTTGGGGGGCAGAAAGTTAATATGAGGTGTATATGGCACTCTGAGCTGAGGATGAAGTCAAGTACCTTGGGGCTTCAGAGGAAAGGAAGGTCATTGCAGGACAGTAAGAAGGGCAGATGTTCAGTACTTAGTAGTTGGCCCTCCAGACAGATAGGTCAAATAGGTTATCTCTGATAATCTCTTATTATGGGCAAGGCCCCTAATTTAAATTCTTCTAGGATTGGAGTTAGGGAGCAGGCCAGAAGTTTCTCTTGAGCCCAAAGGGTCTCTGTTGCCTTGAGCTCAAAATAATCCACATACACAGAGACATATTTTAAGGTGACTTGTTCTGAACCCCTACACTACAAAATCTATCATTTTGTAGATGATAAAATGGAATTTTAGAGAGATAAAAAGTAACTTTCCTTGGATTATAGATTTTGTAGGTGGCAGAGATGACATTTGATACAGGGTAATTTAATATTCAACTTTACTTTACCAGTATGGGATACTGTCTTCCTTATTTCCTTTGTTTACTCTTATCTGGACATTATACGTAGATGCTGAATTAGGGTTGGCTTTTTACTCTAATTATTTTTCACATTAATGCAATTTTTCACATCAATGCAATTCTGGGAGTCTACTAATTTGCCTTTAACCCAGGTTGAAATCTATCTAAAATAATTACCTGATAATTGTCAAAATTGATCTTCTGTTTGTATTTTCATATCCTAAATTAAAGATATGAGTTCAAAATTACATTGACTTTTTTTAAAATTAACTTTATAAACATTTATTCGGTACCTGTCACGTATACACCAGTAGCAAAGAAAGTAATAGCAGTAGAATATCCAAGGTCTAGTTCCTACCTTAAAGGAGCTATTGTTTCAGTAGGAGAAACAGTAATGTGCATAAGTTGCCTTTTGCTGCTATAATGAATGATCACAAATACAGTGGCTTTAAATGACACAAATTTATTGGTATCTTATGATTCTGGAGGTCAGAACTTCAAAATATACCTCAATGGGCTAAAATCAAGGAGTCGGCAGTGCTGCCTTCCCTTCTATAGAGACTCCAGGGGAGTGGAATTCACTTATTTCCCAGCCTCTAGAACAGGGGTGCCAAGCTCATTTTTACCAGGGGCCACATCAGCCTTGCAGTTGCCTTCAAAGGGCCAAAATAATTTTAGGACTGTATAAATGTAACTGCTCCTTAACTGTTAAGGAGTTGAAATTACATTCGGTCCTTTGAAGGCAACGGCGAGGCTGATGTGGCCCCAGGTGAAAAGGAGTTTGACAGGCAGCCACATTTCTTGGTTCATGACCCTCTTCCATCTTCAAAGCCAGGAATAGCCAGTTGAGGTCTTCTCAGGTTGTTTTTATTCTGACCTTGTTTCTGTGATCACATACCATTCTTTGATTATTCTGTCTTCCTCTTCTCCATTTAAGGACTCTTGTGATTACGTTGGCCTCACCCAGATATCCAGGATAATCTCCCTGTCTCATGGTTCCCGATTTAATTACATCTGCAATGTCTATTTTGCTATGTAAAGTAGAATATTCCCAAATTTGAGGAATTAGCATGTGGATATCTTTCTACCACCACATGTAAAAAGGCCTTGTGATACTAAGTGCAACAGCGCAAATACTAGAAGTATAAATATCTTTGAGAGCAATGGAATTAGCTGCTTTGGGACGGATTATATAAAAGTTCTCAAAGTTGGTCTCCAATCAAGTAGGCTCCACCCACTGGCAGAATGGCCAGTGAGATATTTTGGTCCTTATTCTTTCCTCAAGGATGAGCAGGGAATTTGTAAGGAGAATGGTAAGCTTATTTTAACCATTGCCAAGGCAACAAGATGGAAAAATCATATTATTCTGAGGGCACCGTGTGACACATTTGATTTTGGAGGGGAAACACTGCAGGATAGAACCACTGGCAGGTCAAGTTTGAAGTGAGGGATGGTAGGAGACGAGGCTGGTGAGAGGCCAGATGATGAAAGGCCGTGTGTGCCGGGCTGAGAAGTAGGAACGTTATTCTATGAGAAAAGGCAAAGAACATGGCTTCTTATTCTTAGTTGAGACTTGGAAGAAAAGGAACCCTTTCCTTGCATGAAGTGGCAGGACCTCTTTTATAGACCCAAAATCATAAACACATTTGAAAAATAAAGTAAAACAAGTATTTAATTATTCTCAATTCTCCACTGGCTGTTGTTAAGACTTAATGTTATAATACACCATTTTCCCATGCCCGGTGGAAAGTTATCTGACTTGCTGGCTCATAATAGTTCTAAGCACTAAAATACTTGTTTGCTCCACCTTAGTTCTCCTTTGACTCTTCAGATCACATTAGATTCTCTCAAGAAGAATATATTAAAGGAACAAAATTAAATGTTTCATATTTCTGCTTTTTATGAAAAAAATCAATGGTAGTTACATTGTCATTTTCTTTGAGAAACAGATTGCTTTCAAAGAAAAGAGTCTTTCAAGCATAACTGGCTGCTTTATCTTGCCATTCGCATTCAAAAGAGTCATGAATCTGCACCATGAATTGAATTAATTACCTGGACTCCTGTCCTTAATCTCTATGAGTTATTTCTGGTAAGAATAATTACATCATATGAGTGCAATACAAACTGTTAACTACAATAACAAATGTGTAACTGTCTAATTTGAATATTTTTTAGTGATTCTAAAGACATGATTTTGGTGATCAAAGAGTCACATGAACTTAAGAAGCTTTTAATGTGATTACCTAATTTTAAATTTTTCTTTTTTTAAATGAGAAATATGAATTATATTCAACTAGCTGAGCTTTATGACAGTGAAGAATTGTGGCTTTTTTCACTTGGCTGGTCCCTCAGTCTGTTATTCCAGAGATGCAATTAGAGCACACGAGGGCTCTGACAAAGTGATGCCCTTTATTGATTTGAGGAAATAAAAAATTTGCATAACAATACAAATTCTGCTAGCATATGGGGCAGGCTGAAGTCATCACTTTCCAGCTGTCATTACTATATGGAATCAGCTAAATCTTACCATTTGACTGTGGTTTTAGTGTATTTTTAACTGAAATATAAGGCAGCCAGGATTTACAATCAGAACATGTCACCTTTTCAGACAGACTTGACAATAGCATTTTATTTACACTGCAGTCTGCTTTTTTACTTGGTGAGCAAGCTGCAAATCACACCGAAATTGAAAGCCAGCATAGATACATTTAAACCAGTTTTGCCTATCTTTAATTTAAAAAGCAAATAATTACAGGGTCAGTAAAAGTTTCTAACCCCTTTCAACCTACCTTCGCTCCCCACTCCTCTGAGGAATGTTTCTAAGATGAGTAAAGAGAAATTTACTGCCACATGGCTCAACACAGACTTTGGGGTCCAAATCGTCTGCCTTACAGTTCTACCTCTGCCTCTTGTTAACTGATTGGGCTAGGGCAAATTTGCTTACCTTTCTGTGTCTCAATATCCTCATCTGTAAAATGGGAGGATAATAATATACATCACAGAATTATTGGGAGCATTACATAACATGATAAATATGACACTGCTGTTGTATTGCACAGTTTGAGGGGGTATAACTCACATTGTTCTATGTGGAATTGTGCAAAATGGCTTATCTGCGTATAAAGCACTCCCAGCTGTCCCTGGTACAAATAAGCATTCACTTACTAATCCTTTTTTTTTTTTCTGAGGAACTTCTAATCTTTCTTCTTTCTTGAAATTCTTTGGCTTTCTTGAATGTCACTTTTCTATTTGTTTTCCTACAACTGTTTCATTTTACCTCTTACCTGTAACCATGGTGTTCCCCAAAGCTCACACACATCCTCATGACCTGCTTTCTCTATTCTGCCAGGTTTGCTCTGTTATGAATTGAAGCTAGATTTAAAGACTATGTATGAACGAAGAGGTTAAGAGTGAAATTCAGAATAAATCAGGTAGACTAGTGCTCTCTAAGTCCAATTGTGCATCAGAATTATCTGATGGAAGTTTTAAAAATACACGTTTTCAGGTGTACCCCAGACCTACAGAAATGTAGTATTTGGTGTGGAGGGCCTGGAAACTTGTATGCCCCCCACCAAAAAAAGTTTTGAGATATTTTAGCTGTTCAGCTAGTTTGGGGTACTGAAATCTGGACCAGCAAAAATATCAGCACTAGTGTTCCACACCAGCGTGGAAGAGACAAGTCAGAGTGAAGTCCACGTTCAGTGTCAGTCAGGAACTAGAGACACTTATCCATTTATGAGCCCCTCCGTGCCCCGTGCGCGACATCCTCTGCATGTCTCTGTCATGGCAACCACACAGTGTAGGAATTACAGTCTTGAGTTTGTATTTCTTCTTCGACTGTGAGATTCATGAAAGCCAACTTCATCTCAAGAATTCATCCTTGAATCCCCATCACCTGTTTATTGCAAGAATAAAATAAATGCCATTAAAATGAATTATTGAAACCCAAGTTGAGCTGAGAGAGTGAGTACGGTATATTTGTAGGACTTTTCAGATGCCCGTAACTGACATGAACTAACAAAAAAAAATCAAGTAAGCAAACTTTAGTAAAAGGATACAGGTTATCTCATTAAGCTGAACCCTCAGCCTCAGCTATGGACTGAAACTGGAAGCTGAGGTCCACCAGGATTTCCTTCTCTGCTTCTCTTTGTATATTTGCTTTGGGAATTTCTTTCTGAAAGCCAGCTTTCTCTGCTTCTCTGATCTTCAAGCTTTATATTTTGCAATTCCAATCTCCCACTAACCCACTCACTGTCCATTCTAATTCTAAATTCCTGAGATAGAGTGGCCAGGAGGTACTGTCCCAGCTTGAGTCTCGTGTCCAAACCAGATCCAGTCACTGACTGCCAGGGAACAGGTGTGTGAGAGAAACTTGGCGCCTAGAGACTCCCTCCTGTGCATTAGAGAGGAGGTCAGTTCCTGTAGAAAGGGGGGTTAGACGCCCTGAAATGTATTTGTTGCAGGGAAGTGGAGTCAGACAAGCAGTCATTAAAAGAGAAGCTGACAATGTGTCAGAGAACTTCACACTGAAGTATATGTGGACTACCTCACACAGGAAACATTTTACATGCTTCCCCTTGGAGTAGGAACCAATGTTGGCTTTACAGGGTATGACTAATGGGATCTGCTGTGCTGCAGTGAGACTGGGTGGTGTGGATTCCAGATAGACCATTTATGAACTGCGTGACTGTGCACACATTCCTTAGCCTCTCTATGCCTTGTTTTTTACATATATAAAATGAGGCTAGTGATGGTTTTCAATCCACCTGTGTAATAAGATTATTGTGTTAAGAGAAACATTGATCTGTGAGAGAAACATTGATAGATTGTCTCTCTCACACGCCCCAACCAGGGACTGGCCCGCAACCCAGGCATGTGCCCTGACTGGGGAATCAAACCGGTGACCTTTCGCTTTGCTGAACGATGCTCGACCAACTGAGCCACACTGGTCAGGGCCCAATGTTCTTCTTTACAAAGCTCATCACTTTTTACAATACAAACTCATTGACTTCCAAATATTTATTTCAAGACTTGACCCAAGTCTCCAGTTTTTAGTTGTAGTTGAATGCTGGACTTTTCAATTAGATGACACTTCAAACTTAAAAAGAGCAAAATCAATCTAATGCGCTTTTTTCTTAGAATGGTTTTATAATTTCTTCCACCCATTAAGATTCCCAACTGTTTTAATAGCATCGACCTTTCCTTAAACCAAGGTAAAATGCCAGAAGTTATCGACGAACAAAATTTCTAGGTCTGTAGTCCCTTGATTTGAAACCATGTTTGACTTCTGTCTTTTAAACCCCACATCTTAACACTCATCAAGTTCTATTTATATGTAATTATATGGCTTATAATTAACATTGGCAGCATACTAAGTACCAGCCACTGTTTTTGAGCAGTTTTACAGGTATCAATTCATTTAATCATAATAACTGTATGACATAGGTACTATTATAATCCTCATTTACAAATATGGAAACTGAGACTCAGAGAAGTAAAATGATCTCTCTAGGGTCACTCTGATAGTAAGTGACAAAGAACAGACAACCTGACTCTAACGCCTTTACTCCTGGTCACTAAGCCACATGACTACTCTATGATGGACCAAGAATCTTTCTTTCTATTACTTTCACCACCACTGGACATTAATTCACCTTTGTTATTGCAGTGCACTTCTAGTTGTTCTTCTTGGTCTTGCACGTTGTAATACAACTTGCATACTGCTGCTAGATGGCTCTTCCTTAAGCTCTGTTTCTACTATGTCATCCCTTCATTCAAATCTTCCTCTGGCTCCCTGTAGCCTAAAATGTGTAAAATAATTTCCAGCCCTGCTTTTAGGCTCTCTGTAGTCTGATCCAATACTATCCATTCAGCTTTATTTTTCCTCCTCCTATCCCCTTATCCAGTACCCCAGGCAGGGTACTGGAGTACCCTGATCTTTTCCCCACCCCCACAAATGTGATGTTCATTCCGGACTCTGTGACTTCATTCATCTCTACAGGTCTGAACTTTCTGTCTCTAAATATTGTGGCTCCAGGAGCCCTTCCTGACTGATCTCAACGGAATGTGACCTTTGCTTCTTTAGAACACTCCCAGCACTTTTTTGTACCCCTCATACCATATCTTCTTGTATTACAGTGATTTGTGTACTTATTTTTCTCTGTGCTTACCAGTTTGTTAGCTTGTTGAAGATAGACAGTGTGTTTCACTAGACCCTCAATCCCCTTCAGTATATCATAGAATGCAGAGCACACAACAGGTGATCAATAAAGAGTTACTGAATTTAACTGAGTTCTATTTTACATACTTAGAATATTTCTCCTTTCTCTTTTGTTTCATTCCAGTCTTTTACAAAAAAAAAAATCTCCTTTTTAGAATGAAACCCTCTTGACTCCTCTAGTCTTTGATGAAACCTACTTTCTCAGAACTCTTGTAATACTGAAGACCAATACCATGCAATTTAGTACTTTATTAATTGTTTCATATGGCATATTCATTGTTCATGTAACACAAGGTGTTACATTATCTACAAGGCCTGGTAGATAAATAATCTCAAAAAGTATTTGCTGACTGAATCAATATGTGGATCTTCCCCACCAGTTGTAAGGTCTCTAAGATAGGGACTGTGCCTGATCTGCCTTCTGTATCTCTCAGAACTGCTTTGTGAAGATCCGATGACTGGTTGGCTATTAGATTTCTGTTGCAAGTCTGTCCTTTCCTCCCTGTTGTTTTCCCATCTACCTGTGATTACATTAAAGAGCCTGTGAGTCCTTTGCCTAATGTCCCCATAGGGTACAGGCAAAGTTAGGTTACTGACATTGGGGTAGGGTGAGTGGGGAGGTCTTTTTTTCCAGTCCCTTTTGAAATTCCATCCTTAATTCAGTACCAGGCCTTAACATAGGGACAAAGTCTTAGAGAAAGGGGTAACAGTGCTTAGGTTGGGAGAGAAGAGTTATGAATTGGGGGTTGCAAAATGCAGACCTTTGGCCAGAAGTTATCTGATAGAAGTCATATCTGGATCTGCCCATGCTGTATATGTGCAGTTGGAGGGCGCATTCCCGAGTGCCTTGTAAAGATGAGGGTGATGTACAGCAATTGTGATGCAAAACAAATGACTAAGGCATATTCCCAGATGGCATGAAGTCTGGTAGTAGATCTAACAACAGCAATGAAAATGACATTTGTGTATTATAACAATGATTTGTATATGCCATACAGTCAACATGACAAAGAACAACAGTGACTAATATTCCAGCTTCTTGAAACAAAGCCTAATCTCCCGAGAAGACACAGAGAACTGGGATAAGCAAGCATCTCTATTATACTGTGCACCTCACGAGTACTCAGCAATACTTGGCAATGACAGATGGTAAAAGCATTTTGCAGTCTGGAAGGGCTTCAAATTTCGCTACTCAGTATGCACTCTATAATGTTGCTTCTCAGAACAGTGAGAGGATATGTGTACAGGGAGCATAGAATATGGTCCTCCACAACTCTGTTTAGTCTTGCTTCTAGCTAGAAAGAGGAAGAAAGATTGACAGCTATAGCCAAAGCATAACCAAAGTCTCAGTGGACCAAAGAATGAATTCAATACTACACTGAGCAGTGGACTAGCCAAGGAGTAGATTTTTCTTTACTAATATTTTCTGTATTTATTTGCCATCTCATTGGTTTATATGCTTAAGAATCTCTTTGTTTTAAATGCAGGTGATTCAACAACATTAGACCCAGATTTCAAGGGACCTATTGCCAACAGGTAAGCAATTCTTTTCCTGGAAATATGTTCTTTTAACAAACAAAGAAAAGCTTGTCTTTTAGTACTATTTGCCAGTGAATGGAGAATTATGTCTACTGCAAGGAGGAGATTTTAGCCTAAATGTCACCTTATTTATCCAGGAAAAGTACAGAGAATAAATCTTTCCATGAGTCATGCATATCCTCTCCTGTTCAGCAAACAAGCTTCTTTATGTTATTAGAGCAAAGAGTTTATATTTCTCAAAAAAGAGAAGCCAAAAATGCTTTACAAGATTTAACCACTTTGTGGAGAAGTAAACACATTTAAGTAGTTATTTTATGTACCTGTTTACTCTGTGATTCATCATTGCAAATGCAGAGTTTCTGCGCTAACTTCTTGCATACCAGGTATTTGTGCTACTCAGTTTCCAAAAGCAAAGAGCTTTTTTTAGAGACAACCAGTCACCAAGGCATCATGCATGCTTTAGGATCATTTAAAATGCTCTAGGGAAATATGTGCTGGTCTCAACTGATGATTCTCCCTCAAGGTTGCCTGGTATTTAAAAATTATCTAATAACTCAAGGGCCTCTTTTATTTTTATTTTTTATCCTCTATTCCCAGGCTTCTTGCTAATCAAAATGGGGGTTGCAGGATAGATAGCTAAAAATGAAGAGAAGATTATGCTGTTGGTAGTTGGTTTTTGCTTGGCTTTGACATTGATTTCTGGCAGTTACATGTCATAATAAACTGTGATATGAAATAATGATCAGCATGCTTATTTGCACTTGCCAACCATCAGCATGTGCATTAACATTTACTGTTATGTCCCTATACCATCCCAGCTTTAAGCAAATATGTGTGTTCAATTTCTTCTAATGCTGTAAAAACCCAGGTGATTTGATTTGGGTTATTCATTTAAAGGTGTTCCTATGCCTTCTTTACAGTAAGTCTGAAATCTCTCCCATTCTCTCCATGGTAACACCATGTATACATTTTGTTGTCCAGTATACAAATAGCCTCATTAAATATGAAAGTTACTTCTACTGTACTTGCATTTATTTTACAATAACTAATCTATGATAATTGAATATAGCTTATTGGCCACAAGGGACCTCTAGATGGAATCCAGGTTCTTCAACAGTAGTAATGAACAATATAAATAATAGGAGCTGTGGGAGGAGAAAGAAGAAGAAGAAATGAGCTGCCACATTTGGACAGGTGAAATACAGATCACAGGTGTGTCTTTTCTAAACAAAGAGAAGGAAGCAGAGTTAGGCCTGGCGGGCTTCATGTATGGGCCAGGAGGTGAGCGTTCTCTGTCTTCAGATATTTAGAACTTAATGATGGAACTAGGTAGCTCAGGTAAAGTCTGATAATCACTGTGAAGAGAATAATTTACTTTTATCTGGGGCCTTTTGTGATGCTATGTACAACAAAAGCCTTCAGAGGTGAAATGGTCAGTCTGTGGCTATTCCTCCCCACTCCTCAATCCAAGAGCAGGAGAAAGTATTGTAAAACCACAGGGCTTAAGTATAGAAGATGCTAACTTTTCAGGCTACAGGGTTCTATAATGTCCCCTCCTGGGGAGAATAATTGGGGTGTTTAAGGAGCAAGTGAGAAACTCCAGATTTTTCCTATTACTCCAGCAGCAAGGCTAGCCTTTAAAAAAATTAACACCTTCTGCTTACATAATATCAATTTCCTTCTAAGAGAGCCAAAATCTTATCAGATGTTCAGGCAGACCCTCACAACACTCTCTCACTGCTTGCCACCCACTATGTTTTATACACCTCTCTAAGTTCACAAGGACATCATTTTGTGTGTAATGATCACCCAAGTGTAGTTGTTTCTGAGAGAGGTAAAGGAATGATGGTTATGCCACATGAGAGATGAACTCAGTTTCTCATTTGTTCTTTTATACTAAAAATTGAGCATGTGGAACTATTGCCCCATAACATTGACAAAAAAGGGGGGGAATTTTGATAGGTTAAGGTATTTTTCCAGCCCCTTTTGGAAAAGTAGTTATCCAGTGCTCATGCTTTGTCTCCTATATTCAACAGAATTTTTAAAACATTGGTTAATATTGGGTTGAGGTAGTATGGTTTTTAATTGTTTAAGGGACTATTTAGCACTATTCTCGGCAGTACATTAGAGTGCAAAATAAATGCACATAGACAACTAAGAAATAAATCTCTTTTATAAGCTGCTACATGAGAAATTCCTCTTGGTACCTGAAACTCAGAAAAATTTTTACTTGTTAGTATACTTCTGTCAGATAAGTATACTTTCTTCTGTGCAATCCACTATATTTCTCCTTTTTATATTGACTTGTAGAAAGCCCATGGATAAATTTAATTTCAATGCCAGCAACTGCATTAGCCTTTGAGTCAAGAATTTCTTTTCAGGACTTTGAGTTTCTATTTCTATTTTAATAGCTCTATTGCATCCAGGTGTTTTAAGTCATTTCATTTAAGATATTTTCTAGAAAGAGGCAGCATCTAGGTAGACAGGTAAATAGAAATGAAAGCCTTGCTTATTTCATAATTGCCTTTTTCCCTTTCCTTATACACAAAATAGATGGAAGACATATAACTCACACCAATCACATTGGTAGGTTTCACAATGCTGAAAATAACTATTATTACAGAAGGTGGAAAATCTGTCTAAAGTGTCATAAGATGCATTTATTTTTACCTGGAGCTTTTGGGGGAGGTGGTAAGCTCACTGTCATGAAGAGGTTCAAGGAGAAAATGAAGAGGCATGTATTACAAATGTTGTAGAGGGTATTCAGTCACATGAAGGAGTTAGACTAAATGACCTCTGTGTGCTTTTCAACCATGAAATTCTATAACTTTGTGATTCAACTTTTTATACCAAAGCACAGGAGGGAGAGTTCAGCTTCTGACCTAGTGACACACATAAAGCACTGTGCTGATGCTCACCACATGCTCTTGTGAATTCTAAAGTGTCAGTGTCAAGTAGACATCTCAAATTATCGAGAATGCAATTCTGTCTCCTAAATTTATGCTGTTCTCATATTTGCTTCTTGCTGAAGTAAAGTAATTACTATGCTTCTTGTCATTGTAGAGGAGACTTAAATATCTAAAGACAAGGCCTGTTATTGTGGAACAATATGCAGAAAAGGTTATAGAAAAAAGCATACAAAGTTCAAAAAAAATGTAGATCCTGTGTTGTAAAAATGTCTGGGAGAGGCTACAAATCATTTTGACGTATAAAATGATTTGACATAAGAAGCCTATATTCATAGCCCTTCTTTTGAAAACTTTTAAGTAGTCTCAAAATATGGAGGGAATTGAGGAAAGTAAAAAAAAAAAGAATTGCATGAATGGCTAATTCTTTGTAATGCAAATGTGAACTAAAAATATATGCTCTAAACCTAGCAATATTTCACTTCATTCTGAATGGAGCAAATGGCCTAACTAATGTAATTAATTATTTAGCAGCAAGACTCCTTTTCACAGGGAGATGTAGAAAAACACACATCTTTAAAATTTGTAGCCCGCCCCTATATTCCTCAATATGTGAACTTGCTATTTTTCTATGTTTTTGTACCTTAAAAGTCATCACCTTTAAACTATTTGTAATAATGATGAAAATAATGATATAAGTTTTAAAAATATTTTAAACTTTAAGCCCCTTAAATCAAAGGATTTAAAGAAAAAATCTTCATTAACCAAGTGTTTCTTATGTGCCCGGCACTGTGCTACGTGCTAGGAGTACAGAGATGAACTAAGCAGCGTTCCTGCCCAATGGAACATGCAGTCCAATAGGAAAAGGAGATAATAAAGGAATTAGTGTGGTAAGTGCAATAGTAGAATTATTGATAGGGGCTCTGGAAGAAAGGAAGAGTGTGTCTAGCATTGCTATGAGTAGGGAAAGAGGAATATGAAAAACTTCAGAGCAGAGGTGACCCTTGAGCTGGTTTTTAAAGACATGCCAAGAAACATTAGCAGTGTGCATTGGAGTTCGGAGGTCTGAGAACACTCGTCCTGGCAGTAGATTGGTATAAGCCAAACACCCAGCATGTGCCTGGGTGAGTGGTAGGAGGCATGGATCAGTCTCAGGTGGGGAGAAGTAGTGCTGGAGAGGTAAGAACAAGCACAATCACCAGGGCTTTATACAACATGTCAGCATGTTTAGTATTTTATTCTATAGTCTCTGAGGAGACATTACAGAATTTTATGTAAGAAGTTGACAGAATCAGTTTTGCATTTTAGAAACTTTTGTTTAGCGAGCCCTTAGAGAACACTATGTACAAGATCTTATGGCAAGACCAAGGACACATGCCTCCTAGACAGGATCCCAAGCTTAAAAATTTGCCCTTGTCCCCTGATGTGTACACATGTGTTGGAGGAGGGAGGGAGGGCAGTGTTGCAGTGAAACCAAAGACTGTGATGTGGTGAGGTAAACACTACGTAGGGATGCAGCTTGCAATGGCAACCCTGAAAGGAGCGTAAATTATATGGCAAGGAGATGGTTCTGCTTGCCTGATATGATAATGCTTTGAAGAACCTGTAAGAGTTGTGCTTCGTGTAGGAAGGAGCAAAGAGTAACCCAGAGAGAGCTGATGTCAGAAGGAAGAGATTCCACTTGACTCGTGTAGAGCACCATGAGTGTCTGTAAGGTAAGGTTGGGTGGATAGAATTCCTTAGCAAGTACCCAGTCAGTGAGGAGCATTGTATCCCAAGGTAAGGATTTTGAATTTAGCGTAAAAGGCTTCAAATGGATGCTGAGCCCATTTTTTTGCTTTCAATTAGGGGGTTTCTTAGTTACCGTATTTTGCTGTGTATAATGCACAACCACATTTTTGGCCCACACTTTCAGAAAATAAATCTTTTGTTTTAATTTTTTTAATTCAATTTTTATTTATTTATATTTAGATACTTGTTTTTTGTATTATAAAGGAATTTTAGCATTTATTTTTTAACATATTGTGGTACAAGAAATTTTATGTTAACAAATAATTACAAAACACAAGAACAGATAGATACAAAGTATTTCAGGTACTACCCATGTATAACGCACATCCTTACTTTTCCCTCAAAAATGTGGGCAAAAAGTGCTCATTATACACCGCAAAATACGGCTACATTTACTTCAGTCGTGTCTCTATTTCTCCTTTTCCTTTTCACCTTCTCTCCAGCAGAGATTTACTCCCCACCACTCTCTTTGTACTGATATTGAGAAACTCACCAAGGTCTCTCCTCTCGTCCAGTACAGTGGGTAACATTTCTTGTTTTAATCTTGCAGTAGCAACTGACAAAAGTGACTACCCTCTTCTTTTTTAAATGTTTTTGTTCTCTGGGCTCCCTTGACATCCTACTCGCCTGGAGCTTCTCCCACCTCATTGCTTCTCTTTTTCAATCTCCTTTTCTGGCCGCTCAACTTGTGCATGATGTTCAGATGTTGGAGTGCTGGTTTGTGGCCTTCCACTCTTCTCTTTCTCTAGTCTCCTTTTAGGCTAGGCCAGTGACTTTTGCTATTATTCATGTCAGTGACTCCCAAGCTTACATTGCTACCAATGACCTTTCCCTTGACCTCTGTATTTCTGTATTCAACTGCCTATTTCATGTCACTATTTGAATTCATAATACTTATTCAAACTTAATTTGGCCGAACAGAACACTTGATTTCTACTCCCACCACAGAGCTCTAAAACTTCCCCCACAGTCTTTTCTATCAGAAAAGGAAATGGGACAAATATCCACTTGATTTTATCCAGGTTACAGATCCTTACTTTCTGCTTCTCTCTCATCTCCCACATACACTCCAGCAGTAACACACGTCTTCTTGGCAGCTGTGAAGTGTACCCCCAAGCCAGCCGCTTCTTCTTTCCTACTGTCACCTTCCTCCGTGGCACCATATGTCCTGACTGTACTTGTGCACTGGACTCTAGAACAATCTTTCTTCTTTTACTCCTGATTTTCTTGAATCTACTTTCCAAACAACACCCTGAGCTTCAGATCATAAATTAAATCTTGCGCTCTTCTACTGACATATTTTCAGTAACTTCCCATTGCACTCAGATGAAAACTCAAACTCAAACCAGGTCCTACATAAATGCCCTCTGTGCAAGTCACTGACTGCATCCCTTACCATCTCTCTCTCTTGCCCTGTTGTTGTAGCCATACTTGCCTTCTTTCCATTTCTTGGACTTTCTGAACTTGGATCCATCTTGGCAACTGTTATTTCTCTGCCTGAAGTACTTTCCCTCAGTCCGTCACGTGGCTGGCTCCCTCTTATCTTCCAGCTCTTAAATGCTGTTGCCCAAGACCCCTTCATGACAGCCCAGATCCCCAGTCACTCTCTATCACATTGTTTAATTTTACTCACTTTATAGTATTACCGATATTGAAAACTGATTGATTTTTTTCTGCTTATAAATTATATAATGTTCTATGAGAAATAAGATCCTTGTCTGCTTTGTTCATCAGTGTATTCCCTGGGTCCATAAATGTTCCTGACATATAATATGCCTTTTCTGAATGACTAAATGAACTATCATCCCAGCTTCAAAACAGGGATATACTAGAAAGTATAGGAGCTAGTTGGAAGGGAGGCAGGATGCCATATAGGAAACTATTTCAGTAATCCAGCTGAGAAATGATTAAAGCCTGGACTAAGGCAGTGGCCCTGGGAGAGAAGAAATTGAGGAGGTAATAAGAAGACAAAAATTTACAAGGCTTTAGGGCCGATCGTATGTTGGCGCCAGAAGGGAAAATTTAGCATAACTTCGTCTAATAATTACATGGATTGTGGTGACATTCACCAAGGTAGGCACATATGAGGAATGTCAGGAATGGTTAAGAAGGGCAGAGTACATCATGAGTTTAGATTTTAAATCTCTAATTTGGGATGCTTATGGCATGTGCAAGTAGAAATAGTTAACAGAAAGCCAGAAATACACTTCTGAAGCCCTTTTAAATTTTGATATATTTCTTTTAACTAAAAAAGTATTCAAATAAGGGAAAACCTGAAGGAATATTAAAGTCTAATTTTGAAATATGTGAGTGTTCTCTTCTGAGAAATGCTCCCTGATCATCTCTGGAGTAAACTGTAGGTTCCTTCTTTTGTGCTCTCAGAGCGCTCTGTGCACTTATAATAGTGTGTGGTAATTCACTGTTTGCTTGGCTGACTCCTTAATTAAACCATGAGCTCTGCTACGTAGAGCAGCACGTACTGGACCCATGAGTAACAGTCTTGATCATATCCCACTCCCATTCATATTTCACCAATGAATTCCCACTGCCTAAAAATTAACTCCAAATGCCTTAATCTGATAAAATCCCTACACAAAGTGTCTTAACATCTGCCTAAATGGCTCTTTCTCTCCGGGGTTGCTAAACCTTAAATAAACTCTGTTAAGTCAAGCTAGCCATACATTTTTGCAGGGTCCGAAAATTGATTTTGTCAGTGCCCTAGAATTACTCCAACTCAAGGGTGATGACTGGCACTAACAAAGCACACAGGAGAATGATGTATAAAACTAGAATGCCAATGCAATCATTTACATTGAGAAATTTAATTGTTGAGAAGGCCTAATGTTCTTGTTGGCCTGACAAGCACATTGCTCCCTTTAGGCAAACTTTACAAGAAATCTAATTATTGAAAGGTTGCTGGGTGAGTATATAGTGAGAAGGAGATTACATAAGTGGCATGTCTAATGGCATCAGGTTTTGCTAGCCTGTTCTATCTATTAACAGAGCAGAACCCTCATATTGGATGCTCATATTAATTTGACTTGAGGCCCAATCTAGAGAAAGCTTGGATGGCAGAGAGCTTGGAGGCTTGATCACCATGTACACTTCTCTTTGGATATGTTAATGAATTTGAGAAGTTTAAAGTCAAGGCTTGCTGGACTGGAAAGCTCATAGTCTCCGTGAGGTGGCTATATACACTTCTGCTTTAATTATGTTTTGGTTTCACAGTGTAACTCTCAGAAAGCAGTATCATTTTCTGTTCTCTAAGTTTTGGGGAAGCACCTTACTGTCACACAAAATGGTAGTCTTCCTTCCTCCAGGCTCCTGCTCAGGATCTGTATCTCCTCTTACTCTAGCCTCAGAGCACCTTCCCTCTCCTGAATTCCTGCAGCTTTTATTGTGGATAGTATACAGTACATGCTACTTGTGATTTCTTTCTGGCTTTTGGTACTCATGTACTGTCTTGTCATCTGCTTTGTGATTCCCTTGGAGGACAGATATCAGTATTTGTTATATGCGTACATACTTAACGATGAAGCCTGGCTGTTCCCCCCTATCAGTACACCACTAGTTAGAGCATGTACTCCTGGGATGGTGTTCTGTTTATAGAGAATGGTTCCCCCCCATGGTTGTGCTTTAAAATGTCCAGATACTTTTTATTTGCCTCCTCTTTCAGGCGAGTTTTTCTATTAAAAAATAAATAAACAAATTCATGCCATTTCCATGTCCTGAGAAGATAATGCATGGCCTTTATCATAGGGTGCCAGCTGTAGCAATTTGAACTTCATTTTTCCAGACTTGGATCACAGGTCAAGCAAATAAATGGCCATAACATTTTAATGACTGCCCTGACATAGAGAGAATGAGGTAACCAGAATAAACAGAATAAACAGAACTGTTTGAACTGGGATCTGCAAATCTTTGACCTGCTTTGACACAGCAAACCCAGCTCCACGCTGTGTACAGCATCCTGCCTTCTGGGGACACCTGGATTGAAAAATAGTATGAGGTGTACTCCATAAGCCCTAGCAATGCAAATAATTCAGAGAACGCTGGTACTACTTTCCTATTAGTTGAACATCACCTTTAGGATTTGGAATGCTCAAATGACACTAATGTCATCTGAAAATGGTATAGGATTTGCATAACATCTCAGCAAGAGCTTTAAGTAACAATTTTAAAGTTCTAGAATTCAAACCTATCAGTGAAGCTTCACTTATATGTGGTTACTCTTTTGCCTCCAATATGCTAGTGCTATGGCCATTATTCAGCCTCTTTTGAGGGTCATCCTTGTGTGTATTCATAGGTTATGCCACCCTCCTTCCTCCCCATCCTTGTTTTCTTTTATTTCTTGAGCATATATTTATAGTACACCTCACTCTATGGAAAGAATTATGCTAGTTGGTAATAATACAAAGGTAGATCATCCTTTTCCTCCAGGAATGAATGAGTAATAGGGAAGACAGATGATCAAAGAGACTTTCCAGCTCAGTGAGGGAGGTATAGCTATGGAAAAGAGAACAAAGGGTCTGGCTCTCAGCGGTTGATGTGGCTGCCATTACAAAGATTAATACTCATTTATTATCAGAAAATATTTGTTGACCATGTATTGCATGCCCTGTGCCCTCCAGGCATTAGAGACACAGTGAGGAGCAAGATAGAGAAGGGATATGTATTCTTGGGAGAGGGAAGAGACAGGGCAGACAACATGTGCGAAATGAACAGGACAGTTTCATTAGATAAGTACAAGGGGAAGAGTGAAACAAGGTGAGGTGATAGTGTCTAGCTGGGTGTTTGTGTGAGAGTATTAACTTAGATTTGGTGGTGATGGAAAGTGTCTCTATGGAGGACAATGGAAATCATACACAAATGATAAAGAGGAGCCAGCCATGAGAAGATTGAGCATTTCAGATAGAGGGACAGCAGAATGTGAAGTCTCTAAGACAGAAACAAGCTTAGTATGCTCAAGGACAGAAATAGGGACAGTGTGGCCCTGGCTGGATGTCTCCGCTGGTTAGAGTACTGTCCCGTACGCCAAAAGGTGGTAGGTTTTACCCCAAGTCAGGGCATGCACGGGAGGCAACTGATCTTGTATTTCCCCTTCACATTGATGTTTTTACTTCTCTCTCCCTCTCTTCTTCTTTCCCTTCTTCTCTCTCTAAAGTCAATAAATACATCCTCAGGTGATAACTTTTAAAAAAGAAATGGCAGTGTGTGTGCAGCATGGTGGACGGGGAAGGGGCGGGGGTGAGTGGGTTGTTGGGAGATCCCTGCAAGCACATTATAGCAAGTGCAATAAAAAAAAAAGCCATGGGGAGGTTTTAGTAGGGCAGTGGGTTAATCTAATATATGTTTTAAAAACCTATCCTAACTGCTGGGTGGAGAATGGCTTTTAAGAGTCAAATGCAGGAGCAGGAAATGTATGCAGTCAACTAAGTGAAGGAGTGGCCTGAACTAGGGTGATGTTAACAGAGATGGAGAGATGTGGATAGATTCTAGATATGCTGTGTGGTAGAGGTGGCGGCACTTATTGATAAAAGAGGTGTGAGAAAGAAAGGAGCCAAAGATAACTGTTAGATTTATGACTTGAACACCTGAGCAGATGATGATCCTCTATGTGAAGAATGAAGGGACTGGGGGAGAAGTATATCTTTTGGTGCAGACTTCTGTTTTGTCTGTGTTAAGTTTGAGATGGCGAATGGGTATGTGTGTGGTGATGCTGTATATGTAAGTCCTGAGCTCAGTGAAGACTAAGGTGAAGGACAGAGATTGAGAAGTGTCTGGATGAGGTCACGTAGGAGTGTGGAGATGCAGCCAAGGACCAAACTCGGGATTTGACAACACTTGGAGGTCAAGCAGAGGTGGAGGAGCCAGCCAAGGAAACTGAATGTGCACCCAGTGAGTCTGGAGAAAAGTCTGAAGAATGAAGTGTTGTGGAAGCTAAAAGGGGTGTTACAAGAAAAGCTTGTTTTTTATTTGTTTATCTTTATGGTTGTATTGTTTAAAACTGTGTTGACTACTTTAAGAAGTCAAGCAAGATGAAAATTTGGCAACATGAGTCAGCAGTGACCTCATCCAAAGCTATCTCAGCAATGAAGTGGGCACCTGGAGGTGGCCAGTAAGTTTTGTTAGAGCATCAGGAGAATCTGGGATCAAAAGAGAGTTTTCTGAAGAAAGAAGATACTAGAACATGATAGTGAGTGGTGCAGGAAATGACCCCCTTTCTCTTGATGATGCAAGAGAAGGGGGTAATGCACCATGGAACATGTATAAAGGACCCAGGGACAAAGCCAAAGGAAGGTAGGATTGAGGTGGGGAGGTGGAGGTGGGTGGGGTGGGGGAAAGTGATGGTGGGAAAATGTAGGCACTGTATTCGAACAGCAATACAAAATAAAAATTAAAAACAGGTAATAAAGTCACAACAACAAAGAAACAAAATCCTGAAGATGGAATCCAAAACACAATTGGACAGTCTGGGCTTTGGCAGGAACAAGGATGCCTAATCCATACTGCAAGATGGTAAGCAGGAGATAGGGTAGAGGTGCTGAGTGTCAGTGGTTCTGGTGATGAAAGACAGATTCTTATGGCTTTCTTTCTTTTAATGCCTCAGTGTCCTGGGTCATCTCCAGCACCACTCACTACCATGTTCTAGTATCGTCTGTCTTCAGAAAACTGTCTTTTGATCCCAGATTCTCCTGATGCTCTAACAAAACTTACTGGCCACCCCCAGGTGCCCACTTCATTGCTGCGATAGCTTTAGGTCAGGTTGTCAGATAAGGATGGCAAGTGGTGGACGTGGTGGCAGGCCCAGGTGTATGAGGACTGAGAGGAGAAGGTGTTAAGCAATCATTCTGGTAAGCAGAGAAGTGAACATACATATATTATTAATCTAGAGTATATGCATTATATATTTCTATATAAAGAATATTATTCTAGTCTTAAAGAGACTCAAGGGAACCTAAAAATTGGTCATTTTCTGATGGAGCATAATGATTTTTAGACATAAATTAGATACCTAAATTAAGTGAACCAGAAGATTCTGAGGTAGCTAGAGTTGGGTGGTAATACCCTGGGCATTTCACAGTAGGAGGACTCTGAACACTATTTAAGAAGGAAGGATCATGCTGTCAAAGGAGGCATCTTTTATGTGGTGGCTTAAAAACAAGATAACCATCTACCAAGCAAAGCAAATTTGCTTAGCTAGATTGGAAGGCAGAGGTCAGAAACAACACAGAGCTGAGAGGAAAGGGGGCTGAGCAGGTGTATGAGAAACTGGCAGGATTTTGTTTCACCTATAACAGAGAAGGAAAAGAGGTGTAGACAGATTCCATATCATAGTTTATTCCCTCATTCATAACTCTTATCTGTTATGGAGTGGGGCATACTGAAATGATTAAGACACAGACTATGCTGTCAATAAACTTAAAATTTAAACCACTGACTAATATTAAAAAAATGAATGGTTTGCTGAATAGAGATGCAAGCATCATTCAGGGGGACAGAATAAAAGGAGTAAAAGGAATAGTTATTCCTGATTAGAAGAATCAAGAACTATTTCTTGAAGGTATTTGAGCTGGACCTTGGAGGAGGAGAATGAATGGGATAGAGAATGAAGAAGAGAGTCAGACTCTCTGAGGAGTTACAGATTGGGTTCTCCAGAAGCAGATGCTGAGATGGAATCTGGGGTGCAAACTCTTTTTTTTTAATTTTTATTTTAATTGTTGTACAGTTTTCTGTCTTTTACTCCCACCCCAGCCCACCACCCCAGCCCTCCCCACCTCCCTCTCATTTCCACCCCCATAGTTTTTGTCCATGTGTCCTTTATATTTGTTGCTCTAAACCCTGGGGGGGGGGGGTGCAAACTCTTTATTAGGGATCAACACCTATGGAGAGAAGGGCAAGGAAGTGGGATTACACAGAGGGAGATGTCACTCTGTTACTAGACCACACAGAGCCTCAGCCCATGCTGCAGGGAGCCTGGAGTGAGTACTGCCTCACTCGGGGGTCTGGGGTAACTCTGAAATGGCCACACCTTTAAGAACCCACCTGGCTCAGTCCCTGGTTTGTCAGCTGTCCTGCAGGCCATGAGCCAGGGTGAAGCAACTGGGGCAGATCCTGAAGATGCATGGGGCTAGTGGCTGTCTCTGACCACACTTGCCATAGTTGGACAGCAAGTCCTTCCCTGAAGGACCGGGGTTGTTCATATCTCTGTGTGGACTACAGCCTGTAAGTGTAAGGCATGTCCCATTGAACTTCAGAGGGGCTGGAACAAAGCCTGGAGCAAACAAACTTCAGGCCTGAAGCCAAAGAGATCATTTGAGATTGTGGCTTGAAAGGTATGGTAAGTATCTGGGACTTTTTTTTTCTCCTGTTAAGAGATTTGTTAAGGAAATTAAACAGGGCTACAGGATCACCTGATGCTTTTCTTTCAGGAGAGAGCTCCAGGCGGTGAACCTGGGGCAGAGAAACCTCTTTGCAGCAATTGTTGCTTAATGAACGTGGTGGGGCCAGGGGAGGAGATAAACCATACATTACATTGTGTCCATTTTTGTTTGGATCTCTTATTCTTGGCTAACACTGTCTTTCATGGTTCATCCAGCACAGACATCTGACCCCTTCACCTTTACTATGGTAACAACTAAAGTGTCTCTAAGACCCATATCCTCTCTTTTTTGGAGAAGCTAATACTTTTCCTCATTACCATATACCTGTAACAAAAAAAAAACAAAAAAACATAGCTGTGTCAAAAGAATATATTAACACATATTCTGCCAGTATTGTTATGCTCAGTCTGTCTTGCTATTTAATGGATTTGGTTTTTACTTGCTCTAAATCAATAATTATATATAATTTAAGTGTGAATTCTTTTGGTGTGGGGATGGGGAGGGAGACTTTTTCTTTCTATTTAGAAAGTGGAGGAAGTTTGCATTCAGGTGGCACAGGGGACCAGTAACTGGGCACAGTTGGAAAGCCCATAGAGTGGGAGGCAGCAGGCAGCTTCTAAGGCATGTACCCTGGGGTGCGGTGCTCACTTCATGATTGGGCTGTAAAGTCTGAAATGAGGACTCTGGGGGCAATCCTAGTAGCAGCATCCCGTTCTTGGATTTCTAAGTCATTCAGAACCAGCAGTGTGGAGCCAGGTTACGGAGCCTAAATGGAACCTCAGAGGATTCAAGAGTACAGAGAGCATAACAGGAACCAGAAAGGCAAGGCCTAGAAGTATTTGCTTCACTCACCAGCAAACCACTTTAGCTGCTTTTCCTAATGTAATGACTGTGCAGGGTTTTGATGTCAAGGTTGTTTTCTGGTTAGCCTGTGATAAAAACTTAGCGAAGAACTGTATCACATTTTTTCTGAGTATTGGTATCTAATTTAGATCTTTCCTAACTCATGTACTAGTTTTTAAATGGTTATTTTGCCTGGTTAGTTCAATAAAGAATCATTATATAAATAGTGGGTGTGGCAGTGAGTTGAGCGACACTTGAGATGCCTTTCTGTTCTGAGGGTGGAGCTGCCACCACTCAGGCACAGCCCTCACCTGTCAGGAGCCCACCCACATTCCGCTTGCAGGGTCTCAGAGAGAAGGAACCATTTTGTGCTGCCAGCCTTGTAAGCCCAAATGGAGAAAGCGATAACAAACTTCACAGGTTTACATTGTAAAACTCTGGATATGATCAAACTAGACGAAAACTTCCCAACACATATTATGTTGTCATTTTGATTTCAGTTACCTGTTGAAAATTTATCTGAGAGGTCATTGTGTTTCATGACTTACAACCGTAGACATCACTTTACGTGCTCTGGGCTTTTGAATTTAGGTCATTATGAAGTCACTTTACTGGAAGTCTCCTACTTATTTGGTGAATGCCTTCAAGAACAGTTCTTTCATGTTGATAAAGTTGTGGCCCTGTGAATTATTACTTATTTTATGTTTTTTGTAATTTATTGTTTATTTTTCACAGGGTACTTTCTGTTATAGTCAAAAAAAAAAAAAAAACAAAGCTTAAGATCCATTCTGAACATTAAAACTAAATAAGTAAGTTCTGCTCAAAATTTAAAGTAAAAAAATCACACTAGAATCAATGGTCTCCACGGGTCTTATTTATTAATACTTCCTTCCTGAAAACACTCTTTTGTAATGGGAATTAATGTTACTGCGGAGACCCAAGATAGGGACTCCCCCTTCTCTGTTCTTGCCTTGCTCACAGGGGAAGAATTCATACGAGAGACAGCACATGTCGTGGAAATGAGATGGCAAATTTATGAATACACTTGAGCATGAAACTATGGGCAGGCATCCAGCTAGTCTAAATGCCCCACGTGTAGAGGAAATAAAGTTGTTAGTAAGTTTGTTTTGTTCAAGCAGACACTCAGCTAATTTGAGTGTGCTGACTACTGGGGTTCAGAGGTTATATACTTAAGTCAGCTTCAAGGTTCCCTTCCTCCTCCCCTTCCAGACCTTGGGATCAATACACAGTTTTAAGGGGTTTGTTTCCCATCTACTAGAAATGATACACACAGAATTTCAAGGGCTCCCCTCCTCCTGTATTATCATAGTTTTGGCTATTATAATTTTACTTACGATATTCAGAATGCCTGGCAATCTTATTGGACTGGGCTCAGGACTGCTAAATCAAGAGGTGAGACATGTCTCCCTTTTGATTCTAGTCTCCTGTTTTAAGTCCTTTGTTAGATTGCACTGGGCAGGGGCCCTGCTTTATTTCCCCTCTGGCCACTCAGTCCTAGCTGCTACCTAATATTTATACTTTATAGGCCCCACTTGCATAGAAGGGAAAGTTTGTCCTGTGCAATGAGTAGAGAAGGTGCTGTTATTTTACAGTTGTACATTTGATATTACGACTTGTTTCTTCAGATTTGGGATACCAAAATTACAACCACATAATCTATCTATGCATTATCCATAATGAAATTTTCTCCTGTTCAATGAAAGAAGGAATGACACTCCATGCCTTCCTTCCTAGAAGAGGTTTGATTTCCTGTCATATTGTCATCACCTTCTCTAAAACTCTGGGTTTGATGTTTGTGCATAATATTTGTATTGGGTTTATGAATTTACTCAATGCTCTTGGTTTGCCTAAACTAGCTTATGATAGTGTTGGTGTGCT
Organism: Glossophaga mutica; assembly: GCA_039655065.1. Taxonomy (NCBI): domain Eukaryota; kingdom Metazoa; phylum Chordata; class Mammalia; order Chiroptera; family Phyllostomidae; genus Glossophaga; species Glossophaga mutica. The sequence goes on along the minus strand of CM077307.1, from coordinate 55,208,358 downwards.
GTTTATTTGACTCTGTCATTTATTTTGGATTAGTAAACTGTGTCTACTTCCCTAACCTTATATGCCATGTATATCATTTACAGTTCTATTGGGGAATTAAATTGACACACATAAACTTTAGAGAGTTGTATATACTAAATTATGTGGGGGACTATAAGAGAAATAGGATTTCCAGCTATAGAAGAGAGAGCTGAATTAAGTGCTAAAGATCAGATTTAATGCAGGAAACGGCATCAGGAATAAAGGCAAGGAGTCTTCTTTCAGCACATGTAATACAGTCCTGCACACAGGGCTTCATCTCTAGTAAGCTTCCTGAATGTATATATGCGTGTGTGTGTATGTATGGGGATAGAGAGAGATGGAGAGAGAGAAAGAGAGAGAGAGAGGTTGTGTTAGGAGCTGGGCCCAATTATTGATGAAACAACTTGCTTGACTGAGTTGTACCTGCTTTGAACTGGCCCAGTCTTTCATTGGATTGATCATATTGACTAACTGTCTTGATATCGACTTGACATAGTCTCAGCATCCTTAATGAGGAGCATGGTATTTTCTCTCAATATCTCTAATTAACTTTTGTTGCCTGAGTGTGCCAAACTGTCAGAAGTTCTTTGGCCACAATGTTATGGTCTGAGACTTAAATTTTAACTACCTTGAAAATCAGAAGCCAGTGTAACACATGCTGAATGGTTTTTGCACATGTGGGAATGTTCAGAGTGAAATAAGATTATGTTACTTACTAGTGGAAACAGTTGTAGAGGGGATTTTGTTGTAAGGAATCTATTTATTTATTTAATTAGGTAATACATTGGGTAAATGTTGCAAAAAGTACAGAAAAGACACAGAGTCCCTGGAACCACAAAATCCTGCCTCAGAGATAGCAAGATTTATCAATGGCTTGTATATCCTTTCAAATAAATGTATGAATTTAAAAGTATATGTTGGTAGTATGGAATTATACACTTGAGGCCTATGTAATTAAAGAAAAATAAAAGTATACATTTGTGTGTATGTATATCCATATAGATCTATATATCTGTGTAGTCATTTCTTTATATAAATAAAACCATGCTATCATAGCATTGTATACTTTTTTAAACCTAACAGTGTATCTGGGAAATCAATTCACCATTATATACAAAGCAATCATAAGAGTTTGAAGAGAGGTCTTGAAGGAAGTATATTAGACTTGCTTAAGTTTATTATTATTCATACAATTTGAAGAAATAATGTCCTAAACACCTTTCTCTGTCTTCTAGCACATATAACAGTCAAGTCCACATGTCTGTCTCCTAACTCACAGTCCTAGCCACTCTGACAGAATTAGTTGCTCTCTCGTTTGTGTTCTGTAATACTTTATACATACTCCATTTATGACCCTTTCGTACTCAGGGTTTTTGTCTTGTTTATTTCTATTTATCCATGAATAGATTGTGACTTCTTTGAAGCTTTCTTTCTCTGGATTCTTATTCCATAGTAGAGAGTTCGGTATATAATAGGTGCTGAAAACACATTTGCTTGATTTTAAAAAACAATGTGAGTTCATTAACCTTTACTATTTATAGTCTATAACTTTTTCTTGTCTTTGTTATTCCTTGGTATTTGATTTGAAATCCTTATCTCCCCAACAGTAACTTTTTTTAACCATGGGGGAGAAAAATAATTGTGTATGAAACAATCAAACAAGCCATTTGGAAATATTTATACAATGCACCTTTTAATAAACTTTTATGATAAAAATAAATAGTCCTCTCCATTTTGTGTTACAAATGGCTGAGGAAAGGCCAACATGGCCAAAATAAATCTGCAATGTCCAATCTGGAGCAATTGCCTGTAGAGCAATTGCCTGTATCTGTGTTTGCATACACACTTCTTGAACCTGCTCCATGATATATGTATGCATTTGTGCAGCGCTTACGAAGATTCTTCATCTCATTACTTAGAACATCATGTTTGTCTTAGTCAAGCGAAGCCTGCTTTAATAGCATCATGGATTTTACTGCCATGCTATAAAACTACAGTGCTATATTTTCATTAATCTGTGCTCTGCTCATTTGTATCATTCTCCTTCGCTTGCATTATTTAATAGAACTTTTGGTGTAAATGCAAATAGTTGAAAGAATTATTTTTATTTGTTCATATTACAAAGCTTGTGGGTCTGCTTTAACCATCCTTTCCCAGAGCATGAGCATTTTTCTTCACTTTGCTTTGAAGATCATTTAAGACTCAGCTTTAAACTGCATCATTATGGTCTTCAGAAATACAGTTCTCATATCACAACTAATCAGGAAATTCAAAGTATTTGAAATATGTTAGGGAAAACAGATGTTTGCTATTTAAAGTACTGCAGATGACTGTTATTTCTTTTTCTAGTCAAAAGACGTACGTAGCCACTGAACAAATGTATTGTCTTTAAGTGTGCATCCTTCTGTGTCTCAGGGGTAGGAAGTCTGCATGGCTAGAGTCAGAAATGAAACTGTTCTGCTAATGTTCGGCTCCGCTATTTATTTGCACAGTAGGAAATCTTGGCTTAGGGAAACATCAGTAAATTTCACTCTTCTTAGCCTAACATGAAAAATAGACAATGCAAATGGCAGTTTAGGGAAGTTATTATTTTTTTTTGAAATATTAGTATGTGGAACATATTCGATAGCCCCCTTTTTTACCCAAAGTAAGATGAGCTGATTTTGTAGAAAGACTAAGCCTTACAGGTAAACATAGATATTAATATGTTGAGCAACTGAAATATGAGCCAAACCTAAGGGAGCAGGAATAGGAGTGGGAAGAAATATCTAACTATATCTAATTATCCCTTGAATTTAATGATAGAATTTAAAAGATTTAGTATCAGGTAGTGCTTTTATTGAAACAGGGACATAATAATTATCCCTTTACTTTGAAAAAAAACAGTCGCATTTGTTTGGTTCAGCATTCTCTTTGGGGGTGGGTAACAGAGGCCTGGAAAAGTGGAAAGGCTTAGCCACGATCATCTGATAATTTGGTGACCAAACTGGGGATTGAGCCCAGGTCTCCAGGATATAAATCTAGAGTTCTTTCTTCTGTAATCCTCTGAAACCATTTTTCAGCAAATCTGTCAGTGTTGATTTCATAGGTGCATTTTGTTTGTTTTTCTTTTTGATGAGTGAGGAAGCAAGCTGGGGGTGAGAGGAAAACCATACCTAAGTAATAGATGGAGGCAGAGGTTCAAGAGTTGAGAGTGACTGAGAATGTGGAAGAACTTTTGGAGAAGAACCAAAATGTACATTGAAGAATCTCTTTGTATTTCTGGCCGATCTTGTGTGTCCTCTTCTCTGCCTCATGATCCCTTAGGCGAACATCTGTTCCTCAACACTATTGTAGAGTTGGATCCATTTTGATGTATGTGACTAAAATGTTGAGGATAACCTCTGGGTGGATGGGGTCAAGAGCCCGTGTTGTCACCCGCAGGACTGTCACACGTATTTGGTTTTGATATTTGACTAAGTCTTCTCTTTAAACTACAAGCTCTACAAGAGTGAGCCACAGGTCTGTACTGTTCACTGTCGTATCTTTAATACCAAGTTCATTGCCTGGCCTATAATACATGCACAATAAACCTGCTGAAATCCGTTAGGACTCAAATCAAATATAAGGTAACTACTTCTTTGCAAAGGGTATGCTTCAGGTACTTGATCTTTGGGACAGTTTGATCTCAAGACAATTTACAAAGTACTTATTTCTAACTGCCATCTGTAGATTAGGAGCTTAGACTTGCTGACACAAGTCGCTGTCCAAGGGCACATAGCTCATTCATGGGGAAGCTGGTGTTCTGGAAAGAGTGGCAGGGCTCTGGCTCCAAAGTCATGGCCTCTTGGAATATCCTTGGTCTTCAAAATCTCATAGATCGAACCCTGATAAAAACAGGATATGCAGATCAAGACTTCATTAGGAGTTAAAAATACTGTTTGTTCTTCTAAGAAACTATGAAGAAAACTGGAACTCCCTGTAACAGAGTTCATGCATTGTCTAGCAGGGGGATCTTTCCTCAGCAGCAGCTACAATTCACTTCAGAGGGAGTCTCATGGCCTCAGTGTATTATACTTCATAAAAGCAATTCATCTAAGAAGATGGCTCAAAATCCAGATTTGACTTAAAAATAGCCCAAATTTCTACTTTTTTTCCTAGTGCTGAATACCTTTGGGGTACTAAGAATGTTTCCTACTTACTGAGTACTTTCTCAATTACTCCACTTAGAGGAATTAGGTACTATTTGGGGAAGACACATCAGCAAGTGACAATCACCGGGCTAACTTGGGACTGTGAGAGAGACTGCCTGATGAAATGTGATTAGAGCAAGAGAGGGGGCAAGTAGTACAGATTCGTTACCTGTGGCTGTGTGAGATGTTGGACATTATGGTAAAGAAAAAAACCTTTTAAAGATCAATTTAAAAAATATTACAGCAAGTAGTTATATTGTGATCACAAATGGGAAATTTGAAATAAATTTCCTATGCAAGCATCGTCAATGGATTAAAAAGTCTATATTTTAGACAATTTAGAAGTACAGGTGATGTGGTCCAGACAACCAGACCCCGTAACTAAGAAATCCAGTGATGACAAAGGTGTGGATGTTTAAAGATGAAATTAATAACTTTTTGGTAAAATTTAAAAGGAAAAAGTCACTATTACCAAATTAATGTATCATCTATATTTATGTAATATATGATTTTACAAATACATGTATAAATAAACCTGTAAGTCAAATACTAAAAGTCCACTGATGGACTAAAAGTTCTTTGACTATTTTATCCACTTTATTATATTTCTGCTGACTCCCCCTCCATTTTTTAAATCCTCTCACTGGGAAGATACAAAGCTATCATACATTTGTAACTATAGTATTAGTTATATAGTACTGTCTCTCTCTAATTTTTTCCTCTCAGATAATCCAATTATCAAATTAGTATTTGTAGAGAGATAGGATTTGTTAGTCTCAAGATGATGAAATGGAAAAAGTAAACTTATGAAGAATGGAATATGTGTTGACTAGAGACAAAATGTCAGTAAATAAAAGCAAGTGACCTTTCTGGGAAATAAATGCTTTCTGTCATGTACATAAAGATAAAAATAAGCATCTTATTATTATACGATGCTAAATTCTAATTTGCCTTTTATGTTATATATTTATGATAAATTTATATACATATTTGCCTTACTATAGCAACTGAACAATGATAAATAATAATAATTGCTTAGAATCCCAGCCTGATTTTCTGAAACAGGGTCACGTACCACTAGCTTGCTTGTGGTGCCCTGACCTTATACCAGAAAGCTCTTAAGGGATTTGTGAATTGAATCTTTGAATGCCTGTGAAAAGCTTGCCTAGTAATTGGACAGAAAGAGACACTTCAGTACAAGGTCACCTACCCAAAACCATTATTTAAGTCACATACTTCTCTAATATTAAGCAGTTAGAAAGACACACATATAATTAAATGATCCATAGTATTTAATGTATATCAGTTTGTCATTCGAAATATTGTTCCCACTAGGGAAAGGTGGCAACTATTAATAGTTAGTCCTTGGGCTATAACTTAAACATAAACTTATGTTTCTAGGCATATAGAATAGATTTGACCTCCCTCAACTTACCAGAGAAAAATGAATATATTTTTGGCTTTTTTCTTTGGCTTAGTGTTTTGGAGCACAAAATGTGGTTATTTCTTTCCATACAAATTAATGTTATATCCCTAAAGACTTCTCACATAATATTGATATTTGCTACAGGGCAAATGAATTATAAAATCATGCTTTTAAAATACCATTTCTAGGTTTTGCATGAAGAATTCCCTTGTCGTTTATTGTTATTTTCTTTTCTACAAATTCCTTTGATTGCTCTTATGGATTTTTTTCCTCCTCAAATATAGCTTGGTAGCATTCTCTATTATGTTTTCAAACATCTATTCTCTTTGCTGCTGTTGGTAGGTAGCTTTTATTGAATGTAAATATAAACTTCTCTGTAAACTCTATTCTGCTTGAGATTTAGATGCCATACATTTTTGAGTTTCCGGAATATTTAAATGACAAATAATTAACTTTCTTCTAGATGTCTATAAGTAATATCTCTTCTTTCGGCTAGAAGAATCTAAAACCTTTGAAAAGGATCAGAGAAAAAATGCTACAGAGAAGGGGATTTGGGAAACAGAAGGGAGTAGGTTTTCCAACTCAGAGGCAAAAGCCACACTTTTAACAAACTCACTAGGAAGATGGCATGAGAAAGCTTTAAAGTGTTTTCTGAATTTAAGTAATTTATCATGTGTCTTCTTTATTAAAGATATCTTTCCTTTTCTAGGATACATTATTATTTTACCTGTTATATTTCAGAAGCCTTGTAATACATAATCATTTTACCTTCTATTCCCTGTGATCCATGCCAGTGTGAGAAAGCTAGGACATGCATAATCTGAGATAGTTGAAACCGAACCCATTGTTAGAGTCAAATGCACACACCACCTTCTCTCCTCACCAGAAAGACAATAGCAGGGAGGCAGGAATGGACTTGTAGGCTTACCTCTTTTAGGGTCTATGGAATAAAATTCAGGAGAATAAAGGGTAGATCTTGGGTCTTGGACCTAAGATCCTTTTCCTTAACTGTTTTAAAGGAATTGATAGTGATTTCAATACATCTATAATAAAAATCTTTTAATAAAGTTAAGAATTTTCTTCACATTTTGTTATCACCTCTGAGAAGGAGTGGATTGAGAGGCACTATTGAGACCCATGCTATAAATAAAATCAAACTAAGAAGGCTTCGTAACATTTTCCAGGAACCTATCAGCCTGGGGTTATGTATATAATTTTTTTATCATCTGGGTTGATATGGCATCTAGAAAAAATGCTATTTCCTGTCAGTAATTCATATTCAGAGATGTGTTTGACCAGGGATTGGGGGTAGGAAGAGGAAGAAAAGATTACATTTCTCTCTGTACAAATATTAATGTATCCCAAAGCAGACAGAAGTCTCTGCAGAATCATATGGAGCTAAATATTGTAAAAATCAACATAATGTATTGTTTACCAGCCTAACATCTAAATGTCAGCTCGGCTAGATTTTTGTGAAGGCCTTCTTATTTGATGAGTCTCGATGTGCTTTTGTCAACTAAACATGCATCTGTAAAAGATTTGCAGATTCACAGATCCAGAAAGGCCTTAAAATGTGTAATGGGGAGGTGTGAGTTGGGGAGTGAGATTTGGACTGCGTATTTGGAATGAAGAAGGCTACATTAACTTTGAATGCTGGCACTGGAGAACAGGAAGCAGGCTTTTGCCCTTCACTGTATTCTAGGGCTCACCTATCCATATAAGACAGCTGCCAAGGATACCAAGGAGACTGTGCAACAGGGGAGCCACAAAGACTGATGCTGGCCAAAGCTCTGGGCCAAAAATGAAAAGCTTAGAGTAAAATATTCAAGAGCTAGCCAAGGGTGATGCTTCTGCATCGAAAGCCAGAGGGCAATACTAGTTAACCTGGCGTTTGTATCTGGCAATGCTTTGTCTCTTCCAGGATTTCACTAATTCTGATAGTCAAGGACATACAGCCTCATGTCATTGTATAAAACCTGTATATGCATGTCATGGAGCTCCATTTTAACATGACATATTTACCCATGCTTTCACATAAAACCAACCAGATTATCTTGCCTAAAATTAAACATATACTCACAAAATTCAAATGTTTAAACATGTATTTTACTTTTAGTTTATATGGCAGATTTAAATGGCATCTTTCTACTATATTTTTAGAAAGAGGTTTTAATATACAAAACTGGTACAGCATACCCAAACTGGAACAGGCTCTATTCTGGCACCACATCCTGAGGTGTGTGTTCACCTGATATTTACCTGATATTATGCACTGAATGTTCATGTCCCTCAAAATATGTGCGTTGAGGGGGAGGTTAAGTATAGTATGGGGAATGGAGAAGCCAAGGAACTTATATGTATGACCCATGGATGTGAACTAATGGGGGGAAGTGCTGGAGGGAGGGGGGTACAGGACAGAGGTGAATAAAGGGGAGAAAAAGTTGGACAACTGTAATAGCATAATTAATAAAATATATTTTTTAAAAACATGTATGTTGAAGCCCTGACCCCCAGTAGTATTTGGAGGTGGAGCTCTCGCAGGTAATGAGTTTCAGAGAAGATGATGAGGGTAAGTTCTTTGTGATGGGATTAGTGCCCTTAAAAACGTGTCAAGAGGCCAGCTCTCTTTCCTGTCTCTGGTTTGTGAGGATACAGCTGTCTGCTGGTCAGAAGAAAGCTTTCTCCAGAAGCAGACAGTGCTGGCACCCTGATCTCAGACTTCCCAACTCCCGAAACTATGAGGAACAATTATTGATTGCTTTAGATACCCTGTCTGTGGCGTTTTGTTGTAGTACCTGAGTCAATTAAGACATCTGACTGCTTATTCTACCCACCAAAATGGTGTTTTTAAATGATGTGTACATCCTACTCATTTAAGAATCTATTTTTAATTGTGTGTAAAAGGGGTTTTATGACAACCATAGAAACATTAATTGAGATAAATGACTGAACCCAAGTAAGGAATTTACTATGTACAATTTTGTAACTAATCTTATCCATTTCATCAATGGCTTATATGTAGGTCTCAGAGCACTATGATTCTGGTATGAATTTCCAGTTCTTTTTCTCTAATGCTTGGGAAGCCTGGCTGGGAAAAGGTCTCTGTCCTACTTCTAGATAAAGTCCTCTCTAGGCCTAAATCTTGCTGTGGTCCTGGTCTTTCCTGGGTCTTCCCCGGATCTGCTTTGCCCTGTACCTGCACCTGTACCCATTCAAACTAAGTAGTCACCTTTTCATTATCAGAGATGATTGAAAAAAAAATGGAGCATTCAGTCTCTCAGCCTAAAATTATATTTTGAATATGTAATATTCTAAGTTCTAACTGAGAAGATCTAATATTCTAGATACATGTGAGGTCTAGACTTTACCTCTTATATTCTTATTGCTCTTGAGATTTTCTTTGCTGAATCACTAATTCCACAAATTTGTAAAATGCTAGAGGTGCCACTTTTCTCATCATAAGTAGGCTCTGCAAAGACGTCTGCTCTGAAATGTCTCCTGTACACTTCGCAAGGCCTGTGACAGTCCTCATGCATTTTTAGGAAGGGGTTTCATTGATCCCATAGCTTTTGGTGGGTAGAAAACAATTTTGGTTTTAATGTTACCAGAAGCGGTCCTAAGATTGCTTAAGAATCATTTGCCTTATGACTGCCGCTTATGTCTGCTTGTTGCTTCCTGGAGTTTTGCTGTTTGAACCTCATACACCTATTTGTATAGATGTTATGTATGCATAACAGGGTTATATACACATAATAGGGCTCAACGTGATGATGTACTCTGGTAGCGTATGATCATTTCTTTCATAGCCACATTAAACCTATCTGGTAAAAATGAATACATTACCTAGTAAGAAACACAAAAGGGAAGGAGACACAAAAAGAGGAAAGAGGCATTCTCCAATATACTAAATTGGAGTATTCATCCTCCTATTTTTAACCAAAATAATTTGCCAGCTCCTTTGTTTTTAAAGTTCAGAAGGAAGTCCACTCATTCATTTAACAAATACTTATTAACTCTTAGTAGATATTGTAGTAGAAGTAAAGTTACAAAGATAATTAAGTCCCAGGTTCTTCCTTATGTTTCTCCTGTTCTAGTGGCAGAGACAAGTCATGAAAACACAGTGCTGACAAGTCATGAAAACACAGAAGTGTGACAACGTAGGCAGGGCACAGAGGAGGGACCTGGTCCTTAACCCAGTGTGCCTGATGACTGCCTCATGGAGGAGGCCACATTAAAGCGGGTCTTGATCTTTTGACTGGTCGCACGGGTGAAAAGGCACTCAAGGTGGGCTGAAAATCATTATTAATTGAGCCTTATGATATTTCCATGTTTAAGATCAAAACGAGTTAAATATGAGCAATTTCAGATGATTTCACTGAATGCAAAGCCATGAAGAGACTTATGAGAGCATAAGTTGTTTGTAAGAGTGTATAGAAGATAGGAAGTAATTCTGAGCAGCTTAGTAAGAGCCAGACTAAGAAGTTTGGGTGTTATTTTGTAAACAATTGAGAATTGTGAAAGTTTTGACCACTGGATTTATATGTCAAGTTATGTATTTTGTAACGTGTGGATGACGTGTCAGAGAGAACAAAAGGCTGTTTGGAGGCTGTGGTGTCAGTACAGATAAGAGATTGATGAGGCTTCAACCTAGTCAGTGGCAGAGAGATTGGAGAGAAAGGAAGAGAACATTGCAGGATGGAGAATAAGTAGGAATCAATCAACTGGACATGAAGGACGAGTGAGGAGTCAAGAATGACAGCCTTTTTAGGTTGGGTAAGAGTGGGTGGTGGGTAGAAATAGACAAAAAAAGAAAGTAAATTTTTAGACTTCTGGAAGCAATAGGTAATGAGTTTAACTTTGCACATTTAAGTTTAAAAATAAGAGGCTGACACTGAGGCAAAAAGTTAGGCTGTCCATGACCGAAGCTGTGGAAACCATGACATAGATGAGGTCACCTCATATTAGTAGGTAGAGTTGGAAGATGAGGTGAGTCAGACGAGAACCCTGATGAGAACCAACATTAAAGTGCATTTAGTTATTAATCCAATAACTAAAAGAACAGTCCACAAAGAAGACTGAGAAGAAGCAGAAGAGATGAAAGAGGTGTGCATATGACAGAATTTTTATGGGAGACCAGATAGACAATTTCAAGGATGGAGTGGCCAATAATTATGATTTCCTGGGAAATTCGTGGTTGGGGTTCATTGAAAGTAATCAGTTGTTGGGGTCTTCTGTCTTGTAAAATGAGAATCGCTATTAAGTATCATTGGGAGATTTCAGACCTCAGATGTTGGAAAAAAGATGTTTCACACTACAGACTCTTTCCAGCCCTAATGCTTTTTATTTAAGTTTCTGTATATGGATGCATATTTAATAGTGGTGATAATTTACAGTTCAGTCTATGCCAGAGTTCCAGTTTTCTGTTTCTTTTGTGCTTTTCTAAACACACGTTCAGAGACACGCACTCCTAACTCACCCTTTTCTATGGGGAGTTCCATCTGCTGTACAGGTGTTACCTAATTCATCTTCTATCATTCAACTCTGTGTTTGGGATAAAATAAAAACTCTGTGCTGTAAACCAAAGGTAAAGGGTGTTAAGAGACTTACCAGGTGTTAACTGTGGATAGAACCTAAATTCCCAGACTCTGATTCTCCGGGCAATCTTTAGACTCAAGGAGAAAGCCCAGACTGAGAAGGCACTATATTTTGAGGATCTTCACCTCTGTTTATAGCATGATGGGGCAGAGAAGAGTGACTAAAAGCTGCAGTTTAACTACTTAAAACTATTCTTCTGGGAAAACTCCTAGTGAACACAAACTACGATGAAGCTATCATATTAATTTTCTGTCTAAATTTAAAATCCAATTTAATGGATCAAGATTCTATGAAGCTACCATTGAGATCAGCAGAAATGATGATCAAGAGTTAGGGATGCCTCCTAGGTATTTGACTGATGGTTCATAGTTACTTGATGGTTCAGAAGAGAGTCTTAGGAGTCCTGGCTGCCTTTCCAAATATTTGCATTTATGAAAGTAAACTCAAGTCCTTTCTGTGCCCAGCATTTCGCTTTGACTCTTCTCCAGTCTTTAGGCAGTATATCAGCTCTTGTTATCGCTGCTACTGCAGCCCCAGAGTCAGCTAAATCTACAGGCGGGTTGCCCTTCTCCACAATTTGGCACATTAATCCAATAACTAAAAGATAAAGCAAGGGGTAAAAGTCTGCAAATCTTCCAGCTTTTAGTAATAAACTGCTACTGAACTCACATAGTTTTTGCATCAAAGGATGAAAGATGATACTGGCACATTTCCTGTTTCTCAGCATGAGTTAGCTTTCCATTGAAGGTAGCCCCTGCCTGGCCCCTTCTGGGAACAGGCTCCAGGGATATGAAATTTGGGTAGATTCTCCCAGTGTGGTGTTAATAGGAGAGACAGAGAGAAAGAGATACATGGGCCTGTTGAGTGGCTTTTTGGTAGCTGGCAAACAATAGTTGTACTAGAAGGAAACTAACGATAAATGTTTAAGGAAGGGAACACCAAGTTACAGAGATCAGATGCCCTTGGACTTAGCTCTAGTGTACAGCCTTCGTTATTTGACCGTTAGAATCACTTAAACTATAAACTACAAGTAGAGAAGTTAATTTAATAACCATCACCCACCTTATCTTCTTTGACAAACTTTTAAAATACTACTTTTATAATTGAATGCATGTATTTGCTTTCAGATTTTCTTCAAACCCAAATCAGTTTCAGTAAGCTTTCTCATTATGGCCTCTATTTTCCCTTTCTCATCACTATCAACAGTTCTTTCCCTGAATTTTTCTTGATCTGGTTTCTCTGATTTCTTCTCGTTTGCCTTTTTCCTTCTCAGCTGTCACCAGACTACATCGGATTTTCATCAGGAACCCTACTTCTTCCTCTCAGTGTTTTCTTTTTTAAATCTCTTTTCAGCTTATATCTCTCTTGGTTTTGTCTTGCCTCCCTTTGTCACTTTTCTCTTCCCCTTCATGTCCTTTACCCTGTCTTTGCCCATTTCTATGCAGCTGACAAGAGCTGGAAACAACACAATTCAATGACTTGTCATATATATTGTTAATAATAGACAGTCTACATCCAGGCGGATTCCAGGCTGGCTCTCTTTTGATGTGCCCCTTGAGGATTAAAACCAACAACAGGGCAACCCTTCATGTCCATTACAGAAAAGACAGATGTCAGCTAACCGCACTCAATGCAGAAAACTGAAAAATAGGATCTTTGATCTCCAGAAGCTCAAAGAAAATAATATTTTTATCAAGTTGATGTAATAAAAAAAAATGGAACAGAGTGCTTTGAAGGCTGTAGGAGAGATAAATATAAAATTTGGTGCTCAGATGATAGGGGTGTGTCCCCTTTCCCCTCCATGTTTAAAACCATTGAAGAGAAATTCATCACATTCATTCCAGTCCATGAGGTATCTTTGTGGAGCTGTAAACTCTCTCTGTGCTGTGACATTTATCTCACGATATCCTGGCAATCCAGGAAAACAGACGTGCATGGGGGGCTGGGATGCTGCTGAAGTGGAACTGGCGCTGGGTTCACTCCCTTCTGTCTTGTCAGCATCCTGGTTCAGACCTCATTTCCCTCATTCTCATCTCTCTGCACTCACTACACACTTCATCCCAAGTTGTTCTCCATCCCACTGCCGAATAAATTGAATTAAAATGCTGCTTTTGATAGATTACTCCTCTATTCAAGAACTTTCAATAGCAAATGAACTGAAATTGTGGTCAGAAGTTACCTAATTTGCAAAATGATTTGTTAGTAATAGTTTTTGTATCAACTACGCAGTTGGCAGGATTTCCTCCAAATGAGATGATGATATATGTCAGCAAGAGTCGTGAACTGTCGGTCCTTTAAAGTATAAAATAGTGTAGCTGTGGACTTCCCTGACGGACAAGTCTGACCTGAGGACTGCTCAGTCATTCCGTTGTACCAACCTCCCCTTGTACTGCTGTCTTCCCTTTACCTCTCTGTTTTGTTCACACTGACCATCCGTCAGTTCCTGGGGCAACTCGAGTCTCATCTGCCTTCAGAACCTTTGTTTTTTTACCTGAAACACAACCTTCACCACCTCTTTATTTTTCTTTTTTTCCCAGCTTTATTAGGATAATTGACGTATAACATTTTATATGTTCAAGGTGAACATGTTAATTTGATACACATGGATTGCAAAACGATTACCATTGTAGTGTTAGCTAATCACATAATTGCCATTTTTTATTGGTGGTGAGAACGTTTAAGATCTAGTCTCTCAGAAACTTTGAAGTATGTAATACAGTACAGTTTACTAAAACCACGATATGGTACATTAGATCTCCAGACTTATTCACCTCACTGAACAACATCTCTCTATATCCCTCACCACCAGCCCTTCGTAACCACTATTCTGTTTACTTTCCACAAATTTGGCTTTTTTAGGTTCCATATGTAAATGATATTATACACTATCAGTCTTTATCTGACATTTCTTTTAGCATAATACCCTCAAGGTCTAATCATGTTATCACAAATGGCAGGATTTTCTTCTTTCTGAGGGCTGAATTTTATATATAATAAAATATATTATATTCATTATATAATATTTATTATATATCTTATTTTATATATGTAAGATATACTTTCCTGTGCATATATATTATATATTATATGTATATATTTATTATATACAACATATTATAATATAATACACATATAATATTTATGCTATTACAAATATAATATGATATAATATAATAATGAATATAATAAATATAATATACTATAATATAATAATAAATATAATAAACTATATATAAATATATATAATATAATATAATTATATAAATATAATAAATATAATAAATATAATATACTATAACTCATAAACATAATATGAGTTATATATCTAACTCATCTTCCATTTATCTGTTAACAGATTCCTGGGTTATTTTATATGTTGGATATTGTGAATAATGCTGCAAAGAACAAGGCATGCAGACATCTCTTCAATATCCTGTTTGTTTTCTTGAGATTTATACCCAGAAGTGGGATTGCTAGATTATAAGTTCTATTTTTAATATTATGAATTTGAATCAAAACAGTAAGGTACTCTCCACCTCTCTAGAGAACCTTTCACTGTGTACCCTATCCTTATTATTCTCTTTCATACTATCATATCTGCATCCTTCCTAGCAGTCGTCACACAATTTGTCATCATTGTATTTGTTTATCTTCATTTATTTATCTTCTGTTTGCCACACTAAATTGTAGGCTCTGTAAGAGGAGGCATGTTGTCTGTCTGGTTCACCATTGTTTGTATATAATGTACCACAATACTTGGCACAGAATGGGTACCAAATAAATATTATGTAAATAGAAGAATGAGTTAAAATTTTGGATCCAGAATGCTAATATTATCTGTTTTATAGTTTCTACCCAGTAAGAATTTTAGATAACCTCCCTCTTTCTCTTTCCCATCAGCTATATTTAATTTTGCACTTTTGTTCTTGTGCTGCCTTTTGCCTAGAATGGACCTCTCTTCTCTGCCATTCTTCTCCATAATTCAGAACTTTAACCCATCTCTTATAAAGTGTCTTGCACACTCTAGCTTACACTGAATTTTCTCCACTCTAAATATCTAAATCCTTCCTAATCATGGTACTTATTTTTACCTCTACATTTTAAACTGTTATTTTTTTAATGTTAACATTTTAAGAGCATTTCTCTTTTTCTGATTTTGAAATTAGAGTATTTGAGTTTTCTGCTTTCTATGTCCTTCAGTCTTGGTTTGGTTCGTCTTCATCTCCTCTCTCTCTCTCTCTCTCTCTCTCTCTCTCTCTCTCTCTCTCTCTCTCTCTCTCTCTCTCTCTCTTTCCCTCCCAGACCCTGCCTCTTTTGTATGCACACAGCTTACCATAGTAGCAAATAGTACACACCTAACCATGGGAAAAATTGCTAAAGAAGTTTTGTGAGATCCTTGGAAGGAGAAAATTACATCTAGGTAAACCTTGGAAAATGTGGGTTCTACATGAACTTACATCTCAGAATGGCAGGAAAGAGCATAATGGTAGGCACTGGGACTCATCGTGTGTATTACATTGCAGTGCCTAGTTACTAAAAAACCTGGAAACATCTGGGATGCAATTATATGATGGCCTAATGACTCCAAGATTAACTATTAAAATGTCATTCTGGCCCTGGCTGGTGTGGCTTAGTGGACTCAGTGCTGGCCTGAGAACCAAAGGGTTGCTGGTTCAATTCCCTGACAGGGCACATGCCTGGGTTGTAGGCCAGGTCCCCAGCTGGGGGCGAGTGAGAGGCAACCACACATTGATGTTTCTCTCCCTTTCTGTCTCCCTCTTTTCCCCTCTGTCTAAAAATAAAATAAATAGAATCTTTAAAAATAAAAATAAAATGTTAGTCTGAGTATCTTATGTTAAAATGAAAGAGACTTACTGGCATATTTTGTGATACTTTTATGTCTAATGATTTTTTAAAAATTTATATTAACTGAAGAAAGACTTATATTTCACTATTCAGCTTAGGACAACTGCAATTGTGTATATTTGCAAAGGCTGCATTTAAACTTCAAATTCCATGCCACTGAAAAAATAGTGGCAAGAATAATTTAGTAGATTGAATATGAAATATAAAATTCTTCAGATATAAGGCCTAACAACTTGCTACTTCACTGTTATTTATATTCATTCTGGAATATGTTTCTCTGGGAAATGAATCTCAGCTTGCCTTAAATTCTGGGAAAATATACAATATTCAGTTTTTCTATTTCAATCTTATAAAATGTCTAACGTTTAGTAATAATAGCTACAGAGAAAAACACTCATTCTTTGGCATAATCCATTTGGGCTGACTAGAAATTATTAGACTAGGAAAATATTATTTTTCATTATTATTTAAATAAATTTCACTAATGGCTGTGATGTATTCTGTAATTTGTCTCCCTGAACATCCATTGCCAGCTATCTTTCTCTTGCCTGCTCTATTATAGAAGCTCAAAAGCCACACTCAATTTTCCTAATCACCTTCTCTGTTTGACTTATTTCACTTAGCATAATGCTCTCCAGGTTCATCCATGTTGCTGGAGGTGGAAAGATTTCATTATTTTTAATGGTTGAGTAATATATATATATTCATCTTTATCTATTCATGTTTGATGGACACTTAAGTTGCTTCCATATCTTGGCTGTTGTAAATAATAATGCTGCAATGAACATAGGGGTACATCTGTCTTTTTTTAGAATTAGTGTTTTGGGTTTCTTTGCATAAATACACAGAAGTAGAATTGCTGGGTCCTTCTTTGTCTCTTATTATAGCTTTTGTTTTAAAGTATGTTTTCTCTGATATAAGTATTTCTAGATCATTTCTTAACTTATATTTTGAGGGTATCAGAAAGAAATTAATATAGTGAGATAACTCAGCAATCTATTTGTAGTTGTTAAATGTAATCTGTCTTAGAGTTTCGTTCTTATTATAATTGCAATTAGTATCCATTGTGGGAGTTTTGAAAAAACAGAAAAAACGAAAGAAGAAAAACAATCATATGAAATCATACTACTCAGAGATAATGACCACTAATATTTTTGTATATTCTTTTATCTTATTAATAATTTCATACATTATGAACACATGATCATATTATAATATGTTCAATAACCTATTTTTACTCACTATATCATGAACATGTTTTCATATAATTATCATTCTCAAAATTGTTTACAACTTTTGTTATATGCAGTACAATGTTTTAAATTCTTATAAATAAATTCTTGCTACATCTCTACATATTTTCATGGTATAAATTACTAGAAATTACTATAACACATGACATGTGGCTTTCTTAGTCTCCTATCATAAGTTGCCACAATTTTTATTTTAAAATTTTGTGTAACAAATAGCAATTTCCTCACTTTAACATGGATACCTTTGATTACTAGTGAAACTATTAACTCTTTATCATATGATTAAGAGACATGAGTATTTTAATTTTAATAGCTGAAATTCAATAGCCATCCAAGACATGAGAATTTTAGCACTTCATTATTTCAACAAATGTTTTTGAGCACCTACTCTGTGTTTCTATGTAGAAAGTATTCTAATGTATTCCGAGAAGTTCAAAGAGCACTTGAAACTGAACTGCATTCATTTCCTGCAAACTTAGTTAATGACTTTGGACTGACGTCCCAGCACTGTTCTAAGGTGGATCTCCTGGCACTTCTCCTATAATTTGATGCAGATGTAATTTGGGTAAAAACTGCGATCCAGCTCTCACTTTACTAGCAATATGCAGAGTAGTTTCCACCCACTGACAGGTTCTT
Source organism: Glossophaga mutica (assembly GCA_039655065.1). Taxonomy (NCBI): domain Eukaryota; kingdom Metazoa; phylum Chordata; class Mammalia; order Chiroptera; family Phyllostomidae; genus Glossophaga; species Glossophaga mutica. The sequence goes on along the minus strand of CM077307.1, from coordinate 55,190,389 downwards.
GAATATTGTGCAAGTTTTATAAAGATGATGAATAACACAGTACGACCAATTTTGTTTGACCTAGTCCCTGTTTTAAATAAAAGAGACATTTATATAGGCATCACTTAAACTTCTCTATGTAAAAAAAATGAGGTTATCTTTCCCCTTTATAAATAGAAAATATAAATCACAACCAGTACTTTCTCAAGGCAATGGAAACCCAAATGCAAACAGGATGGAAGAAAAAATTAACCATAGAGGAAAGAAAAGCTTTAAAAATCCAATTATTCAGAAAAGCTTAATAACACAGGTACAATACTCAAATATCATTATATGAACTAATTGATCTGAATCACATTAATATTCTATAACTTTTGGGGTATGAAGTTATTTGGTATATTTTATTTCTCAGTACCAGTTTAAATATGCTAAAAATCAATAATTCCACAAAACTAACACTTCTTGCTCAATGACTGAATGCCAGAATCATCTTCTAAGATAGATCTAACCTTGAAGTCATCCTTAAAAATTTTTAAGAGACTTGGAAAACTTGCATTAATATTGAACACTTGGAAATACAAGATCATGTTATAAAAATCTCATTTGTGCTTTCTTATTAAGTTTCTGATTCTAGTAAGAGCAAAATTCTTCAAGGTGATCTTTAACCTCTTATTAAAGTTGTAGAAGTAGCCAGTGTAACTTATTTATTTCTAAAACCTCAGCTTCCACAGATACAAAAGTGCTACATGGCCTGATCTAAATCTGTGGAAAAAGAACAATAGAGAACTTTTAATTTTTTTTATTTTTTATTGATTTGAGAGAGAGAGAGATCAATTTGTTGTTCCAGTTATTTATGCATTCATTGGTTGCTTCTTGTATGTGCCCTGCCTGGGGATGGAACCCCCAACCTTGGTGTATCAGGATGATGCTCTAATCAACTGAGCTACCCATCCAGGGCCTAGGTACTGTTAGACAATGTGTACAAGAAGGGGAAGAGAAGCTGGAGACAACAAGGAGGAATACAATTAACCCTTTAAATACAAGCTCTTAGAGAATACTCCTGTCTCAAAATCACCAGATTCTCCACACAACTAGTCAGGAGTGGAGGAATAGAGCTACAGTATTTTTTTAAACTCACATAGAACTTTACCCTCAAACAGCTCCAAGTGTTTTAGTCTGATTAGTCTAATTAGTCTACTTAGTCTACTTTAGTCTAATTAGTCTGCATTGTCCTCTCATAAAGCCTCTGGGAAGTGAAGCAGTCATTCTATGCTGGAGCAGACTTTTGCCATAGGAACCTAAGCAGCACCCTGGCTGGTGTAGCTCAGTGGATTGAATGTGGGCTGTGAACCAAAGGGTCACTGGTTCGATTCCCAGTCAGGGCACATGCCTGGGCTGTGGGCCAGGTCCCCAGTAGGGGGCACAAAGAGGCAACCATATATCGGTATTTCTCTCCCTCTCTTTCTCTTTCCCCTCTCTCTAAAAAATAAATAAATAAAACATTTAAAATATAAGATTAACTTTTTTTTTTTAAAGAACCTGGACAGCAACAAATGACTAAATGGCATCAGGCAGGTGCCAGCAGAAAACCACAGAGGAGCAATGCTTCTAGACTGTGGATTATAAATGCTGCCGTATTGTAGACAGATGCACCCAGGTGACACCAAGAACTTTCAAATGAGAGGAGATTGTTCCACTAGAATCCCTGGCAGTGGACAGTTCCTAAACTGACTCATTAGGCAGAATGGATGATCTGTCAGGTATAATGACTTTTAGGACTTCCATTCTTGCCCTAATGCTTGATATTAATGACTTTTCAGGAAGGTTGATATCATTCGAATTTCATCTGCCAAAAAGAAAGAAAACCAGTAAATGAATCAATTTCTGAATGAAGGTAAAAAGCTGTTCCTGAAAAGGAAGCAGAATGACAGTTGTTAAAGAATAAGACCGAATGTGGAACTAAAACATACACTTAACAGAGAAAACTCTCTTACTACCTCTGAATTAAATCTAATGGCTTTTTTTTTTTTTTTTTTTTTGATGATTTTACTGGAGACAGTAAAGTCCAGATGGCAGGCTTAAGCTTGACCAAAAATTGAATTCCCTAGACAAAACATTTACCATATAAGGCCTCTCTCTCTCCCAAATCTGAAATTTGAAACACAGCACTATGAATTTCAGCAGGGTCTGTTTATGATGCATTAACAGCTTGAGGTGTGCTTACTAATAATTCATGGCACTTAGATATCTGTACGTCTTTAGCATGTAAAGCTCTGTGCTAAATGCTGCCATAGAGGACTATATGGTTTAGGTTAGAGATCAGCAAACATTTCTCTAAAGGTCCAGGCAGGAAATGTTTTAGGTTTTGTGGCCAGATGATTTGTATCACAACTGCTTGAAACAGCTGTTGTAGCAAAAAAAGTAGCCACATGAATATATACATGGATGAGTGTGGCTATTTTCAAAAAACTTCATTTATGGACATTGAAATTTGAATTTTGTCAAATATATAATTCCCATGTCAAAAATATTCTTCTTTTGTTTTTTAAAACCACTTAAAGCCCTGGCTGGTGTAGCTCAGTGGATTGAGCGCGGGCCTGCGAACCAGAAGATCGCGGTTCGATTCCCAGTCAGGGCACATGCCTGGGTTGCAGGCCAGTTCCCAGCAGGGGACGCATGAGGGGCAACCGTACATTGATGTTTCTCTCCCTCTCCCTCTCTCCTACCCTTCCCCTCTAAAGATAAATAAATAAATAAATAAATTTAAAAAAATAAAAAAACCACTTAAAAATGTAAAGTTCATTTTTAGCTGTCAAGCTATACAAAAACCAGCAGCAGCAGGCCAGATTTGGCCCATGGGCTGTAGTTTGCCACTTGCTAGTCCAGATTATAATAAATAAAAGGTAATTGCCTTCAGGTTATAATAAATGGAAGATAATTGCCTTCAGTATGTACAAACAAATTTCTGTAAGTCTACAGAGATGAGAGGGATTTCTCTTAGCTGGAACCTTAATGCAGAAGGTGTCATTTGAATTGGTTTAAAGGAAGGTATTTTAATTTTTTTAATTTTTAAACTTTTTAAATATTTACACTCACTTATTTGATACCCACAATTTTACATTCATATAACATGTGACATTGAACAGTTTATTATGTTTATCAAGTTGTGTGTATTTTTTTATCGTGGTGAGAATACCTAATACGAGGCCTACCCTTTTACCCAGATTTTCAGCACTCAATATAGTTTTGTTAAAGGTAGGCACACTGTTGTATTACAGACTTCCAGAACTTACTCATCTTGTGTAATTGAAAATTATACCTATTAAACATTAGCTTCCCTTTTGCTCCTCCTCCAGCCGTTGGCATCTACCTTTCCATTTTCCGTTTCTGTAAGTGTGACTATTTTATTCTATTTTATATTTTTGATCTTGACTATTTTAGTTACTTTATGCATGTGGAATCATGCAGTATTTGTCCTTCTATGATTGGCTAATTTCCCTCAGCTTAATGTCCTCCAGATTTATCCATGTTGTGGCATGCAAAATAATTGAAGTCAGGATCTCAAACAGATATCTGCACTCCCACAGTCACTAAAGCATGACCTGTGGTAGCCAAGATATGGAAGCAGCTTACATGTCCATTGACAAATAAGTGGGTTTAAAAATGTGTCATATACATACAGTGGAGTGTCAGCCCTAAAAAAGAAGGGGATCCTACCATATGACAAATGGGATTTTAGTGAAGGGGGTAGAGATCCACACTGGGGCGCTTTTGAGAGTAAAAGGTCTCATTGTTTATGGTTACAGCAGGACAATAGTGTAAACCCTGGCTGTTCCTTAGAAATTGGGACACATGGCGCTGACCAGTGTAGCTCAGTTGGCTGGAAGTCAACCGACAAAGTGACAGGTCCCAGTTCAATACCTGGTCAAGGCACATGCCTGGGTCGTGGACCTCCCTCCCTGGTCAGGGCATGAGGGAGGCAACTGATCATTGTTTCTCTCTCACATTGATGTTCCTCTCCTTCTCTGTCTCCCTTGCTTCTTTTTTCTCTAAAAATAAATTAAATCTTTTTTTAAAAAAGTAATTGGAACTATGACTATTCCAGAGGGAGAATCTGAAGGGGCCATGAACAGAGAGTCCTGAGTGCCATTATAGGAGAGTTCATGATGTATTCAATGAATGAAAAAGTTCAAGTTGGTTGAAATACACTGAGAAGAATAGAGGGAGATGAAGATAGAAAAATAGCCTGAGACTAGAAGTATGATTGAACTTGCAGGCTCTTAAACAGAAAGCTAAGACATTTGCAGATTTTTCAATAGGTGATGAAGAAACACTGCAGTTTTTAAACAATAAAGTGATATCCCATATCAGTGATGTCCATGATGTGCAGAATGGTTTGGATCAGGCTGAGATTGCCTGCTGGAGCCCAATTAAGAGACCGTGGTGAGAGTTTGAAGAGAAGATAAGAGAATCTGGACTGAGTCCAGGCAGAGGTAAAAGAAAAGAAAGGATGAATGAAAGACTCATCAAAGAGAAGGAGTCAAAAGAACTTGTCAATTGAATATAAAAGATAAGCTAAAAAAAGGGAAAGTCAAAGGAAGCTCCGAAGATTTTACACTGAGGTAACTAAAGGCATTCTATATTTGTGGGTTAGAAAGAGGAGGGGAAGGGAAATGTGCAAATGAAGACATAATTGTGACCCTATTCTTACCATAATTTGGAAAAATAAATCTAAGGTAGTAATGTTACTTTTGTAGTTTGACTTTAAAAATGTTTTTATGCTAGGGTAGCTCAATCTGAATAAAAGTTTTTAGTAGAGAGTGAGCAGCTTATTTTGAAAAAATTGGACTTTGATTTGGAGGAAGAGGAAGAGGTTTGGGGGCATATTTCTCTACAACTTATTCTTTCTGTCTTCTTTCTGGGACACAGGGGACAGTAACCCATTTTTAGCTTGGTACAATGGTTCTTAGTGCTTGCTATGAAAGGAAAAATGAGTCTACCTGAGGAAAAGATATAACAATGACAAGCCTCTAGCTAGAATATGATTCAGAATCATTTTCAACTAGGTTCTGTGTATCACTCAGTTGCCTTAACAGCTGTCTTGAGAGACTTGAAAATTTAACCAAATGAAATCCTCGTTTTTAAAAAATAAGCCATTTCTTACAGAACACATAGGATTATTACAGATGCCCTGAAATCAAAGGAAAGGAACAATGATAAGCCACTACAAGTTCTAAAAACCTGAATTAAGCTTCTGCTATGTTCCTGACTCACAAAATGGTGCCTAAGCTACTTTTTATATCTTGTTCAAATTCAATATTCTAAGCAAAAATTTTTTTTCTAAGGGTATATGTCCATGGGAAGGGGGAGAAACAGATGAATTAATAGAGAAAATGGCCACTAATTGTAGTTACCTGAAAGTAAACACACACACACACACACACACACACACACACACAAACATGCACACACAAAACTATTTTCAAAAGGAAAATTTTGAAGTAACAAAGGGAATCAAATCACTAGAGGAACAAAATTAGAAACACAAATGTTTTATCTAGAAAAACTTTTCTGATTTTTGAGACACTTGAATTTTGTATTTATAATTTCACTTTGCTCAACATTCTTCTTTGTCTAAATAAAATAAAATGAACCATTCTGGCCTTGGGGTATTGTCTGCTGTTTTTCCAAAGCAGTGCACCTGAAAAGCAAAACAGACTTGAATACATTATCCTCCCTGGTCCCGTTATAGAATCTCAAACACCTCAGTGTGTGAATTACTGAGAAATGCTATCCTGCCATTGTGAGAGACTGCCGGGGGGAATGGTTGTGTGGGTGCCCAGCAGTTCAGGGTAGTGTAGTGTGTCCTTGGCACCAAAAAGAAGTAGAAATGGTAGTGTAATAGCCCATATGGAACCATAACTGCAACTAGGGCCCATTCGTCAGTGCCTGTAGCTGGGGAGTGTGCGTTTTATTTTTTATCAACTTTCTTTTGGGCCCTGCTGCTTTCCTGGTGCTCATTCTTTTGAAACTGGCAAAGTTTCTTTCATTTATCTTCCTAGTATGCATGTTTATTATCTCTTCCTGTGCTTAATACATAATGACATTACACATATTTAACATTATAATACTATGTAAAATTAGGTCATTACAAATATGCATTACAGTGTGTACTATATATAATGTAAGTATACAACTATAAACATGTGGATATATAACCTGGCTTGTGCATCTGGTCTCATCCGTCTCTCCCTCTTCCTGGTTGTTACGATCACACACAAGGGCCTTGACAACGTGAAGGCTTCTAATTAAAGCACTCTCCTGTTCTAGTTTTCTCTCCTCTAGCTCCTCACCTGCACACCTGCAGGCATTTCTTATTAGGTACTGAGCTATTTAACAACTGTTCTAACAGGACAGAATGAGAACCTGATCTTGATTAGCATGTCATAATGCACATGAACCAGAGATACCTTTTTCGTCCCCATGCAGATTTTTGCTTTCAACAGTTGTTAACAAAAACAAAAAAACAAAAAAACAAACAAAACCCCCCCATAACTAGAGCTCTGTTTTCTTCTCACTTTATTATTATTATTATAATTTTTAAATCCAACCCAAATTCCTGGGTCAAAACTGGATTTAAACAAATGATAGTTTGTGTACACATTAGTCATAAATACTTTTCTCTGTGAAGGTGCATTTCCTATTTTGGGGTAGTAGGGATGTGTGTGGACTTTCAGCTATGGCTAATTTGAATCTTTACAAAAAATTTTAATCACAACAACTAAATGAAAAAGGTTTGGCATTGGAGACCTAGATAGTTGTCTTCCTCTGTAACTACCTCTCTCTCAGACCTTAGGTAAATTAACTCACTTTACTACCACGAACAACCTAGCGGTATTCTTAGAAAATTTACAGCAAAAGCAATGAAGGTATAACAGGGCTTTATGAATGTAAGATATCACTGTGTCTGTTACTGTACAATTATTATTTATTATTATTACTACTACACTGCTAAAAATAGTGTGTAACTTCAACCTGCTTCTGCTAAATTAGTAGAGCATGTCCATTTGCCCTGAAGAGAAAGTTTTTGCTACGAGAGTTCTCATGTGCAGTTTTTAATCCTGTCAAATATGTTGATTTTTTCTTTACTAATAGATTCTTCATTAAGTTTCATATACAGAATTCTTGCATTTTTTCTCACTTTCAGGACATAGCTTTTACTTTCCAGACCACTTAGAAGCTGAACAAGCTATAATTCGGGGATAGGAAATACTTTAGTTGAAAACCTCAAGTATCTCTGCTGGATCCTGGCAGGTCACTGAATGTCTATGAGCTGAATTTTCTCTACATCTAATTTGATGATATCTAGCTTATAGGATAGCTGTGAAAATTAGTTTTGAGTCATAAGAATAGTTGTAACTACTTCCCATAGAAAGTTTATGTAGTTAGTCCTTCATTTAACAATAGTGTCCTTAAGTGTGTGTGTAGGGAGGAATAGAAAATAGCTGATATATATATCATCCATATGTTGAGGATGCATGAAGAGGAAAATCATAAAATCAAATAGTTTAAATCTCAGTTTCCAATAAAAGATCATTGCTTGATGCTAGTATAATCTTATCTTTAAAACATTTTTACAAATAAAAACCAACTAAATTAGGTTCCTGTTAAAGATGAGATCATGTGGTATTTGTCTTTCACTGCCTGGCTTATTTTGCTTAGCATGATGCTAATCAACAAACCAAACAAACAAGCATAACATAACCAAAGACACTTAAATTGAGAACAGGCTGATAGTCACCAGAGGGGAGAGGGGAGGGAATTTCAGGGGGAAAGGGAAAGGGTTTAGAGCAACAAGTATAAAGGACACATGGTTGAAAACTGTGGGGGGTGGAAATGGGAGGGAGGTGGGGAGGGCTGGGGCAGTGGGCTGGGATGGGAGTAAAAGACAGAAAACTGTACAAGATCAACAATTAAAAAATACTGATAAAAATTAAAAATAACTTCAATAAAAAATAAATAAATAAAAACCAAGTAAGAACAAATACTAAGAATTCTGGGGGAGCTTCTTTAGTCATGAAATTATGACCCCTTAATTGCTGTGGAGTCTTTGCTTGCAGAAAGACGTGATCTACCTTTCAGAATTATTGGATATAAAATTACATATTGTTAGATTTTGTGCAGTAAATGAGAATTCATCTTGCACCCCTTTTAATTCTTTTTCTTTCTTTGTCTTTAGGGGTTGTACAGATGTTCTGTGCTGCATAATCTTCATACTGTTCATCATTGGCTACATTCTTTTAGGACTGATAGGTAAGTAAATACAGCTATAGAAGATTTTTAACATTTACCAATGGAATAACTAAGTTAATGTCATACTTTTAACATTAATCATTTTCTTCCCAAAGCCATGTTATTTTCCACTGTTATCTTTTCTGGAGAGAATGTGGCTCACCAGAACTCACTGGGTAGCAGATGCAATGAAAAAGAATCACAAAGTAGTTTTTCCAAGGAAAGCCCAACTTAGTTAAGTAAATACCATGATAAAGGATGAAAGGAAAGCTATGGTTTGTTTTAAATCATTTTTACTTTTGAAATTCTATTAAGCAGCTAATTATGGTCATGTTACTATTTACTAATAAGAACTAGGGCCTAGATCATTTGAGGTAATAGATAGGTAACTGTTTCGTAGACAAATTTAAAAGAAGGAGAAGTTATTAAGAGTTCTACCAGACTATGAGAGAATATGCATAGGTTATATGCAAGTAATACCCCATTTTATACATGGGACTTGAGCATCCATGGGTTTTCTCATGCATGGAGGTCCTGCAAGCAATCCCCCATGGAGGTGGAGGGAGGGCTGTATTATGATAGCAGTAATAGGAAGGAGAGTCTGAAATGTAAAGAAATATTGATAAAGATGTTTGATGCAATTTCAGTCTTCTTTCAAAGAGAACTATTTTGTGATATGATAAAATAAATCTAAAGGTCATGTAGCGGAATAAAAAAACAGAATAAAAAAAAGAATTTCATCAAATAATGTGTTGACAGGTAGGAAGTTCTATTGTCTTTGCCTACCAGAAAGAGATATTTTATTGTTTATTGTTAGGTTAAAGATTTTTCTATGAAAGTGAAAATAAAAAGGAAAAATTACAGAGATTATTTATTTAGATTTTTAAAAAACATTACCAAAGGAACTGTACGAATATTTTCTACAAAAAGTTTTTTGCAATTGTATATGAATTTATTACATTTCCCCCCAAGACTCTAAGTCCTTTCCTTTGGATGTTGACCTAGGAAATTTGAATATATTATTATCAGGGTCAGAGCTATAAAAGTCAGATAATAGCTTCTACTACCAATAACTAATGCCTGAACTTAATGTGGATAAAATGTATTAGCAGAAAGAAGGCTGTGCCTACCAAGGGAACAATGGAAAATACTCTTCCCTGCTTTTTTAGTCCTATCTTGCACTAAGAGAAATTCTTTGAGAACAGCAATTGAAAGTAATTTTCAGAAGATCATCTCAGTAATACAATGCAAAAACTACTCTGAATTGGAAAATTAAAAAAGCACGGCAGGAAGATAAGGAAGGAGAGAAGACTAAAGGAACATAAATCACAAAACTAATGTACTCTAAGGCCTTTAGAAGGTTCCTTTGGTATTTCTTTAAACTATTTTAATGTCTAAACAGCAATGTAGTTTTAGCGTAATACACCATCCATAAATTGAATGTTATAATAAAATGAAATTTCCTATTATGCAACTAATGGAATTTTAGCTTCTCTAACTTTGGGACACATCTTTCTTGTCAATGTAATTTTTTGTTTGTTTTTACTTTTTGCCATAGAATTGAAATTTGTTGCAGGAGGAAAAGAAGATATGGAGTCAGGCAGATGTAGGGTTTCCTCAGATTAGTTGGCAGACTTGAGCTAGTTTCCTCACCTCAGATTTCTTATCTATGAAATGCAAAAACACTACCTACTTTGCAGAGCTATTGTGAGAAGTAAATGAACTAATATTCAGCTACGCCAATAATACTACATAATAGTACTAGAAAGTACCTTTGCTACCGTGTGGTTCTGAATTTTAATAAATTGCCTTTAAATGTAATTTACTCTATTGTTTCTATGGCAACCCATAATTTTGGGTATTATAGTTTGAATGCATACAGGAACTTCATAAGGATCTCATACTGTGCCCAGAATCTTTTCATTAGGAGGCTTTATGGCATAATCAAATAAGTGTCTCCTCTCTATCTCAGAGCCAGTCTGCTCTAATCCACAGAGAAATTCCTTCTGTGCTTGCAAGAGCTGGGAGAGCCACTGGCCACTCTCTGTTCTGTGGAGACAGGGGAGGGAAGGGCTGGGAGTACTGCCGTTATTCCCTCTGGAACAACATAAGAAATGCCCTTTTCCCTTTAATGTCTCCCCATTCAGTCTGTAAATGCCTTAATTCACACAAGGAAATTAGAAGATAAGTGTTCCTCAAAGCAAAGCTGTGTTCCATATTTAATTAATTTAATGATTCCCCCAAATTAATCCTGAGGCCACTGATTAAAACGAGTGTCTCACCAAGTTTACTAAATATATATACTTTGTTTACCTGAAATGCAAATAGCCTTACAAGACTATTTCTATGATGAATTTAACTCTTTGTCTATGTCCAATGTTGGACTAAAAGAAGAATGAAGGAAAACAATTGGCAGAGGTCACCAGGAGTATAAAGAACTTTTTTTAAGATTCTTTTTTTTCATAAATTACTTTATTGTTGTTCAATTACAGTCACCTGCATTTTCTCCCTAAATAATTTTTTAACATGAAGGAATGTATACCTTTACCTGAGGAAAGATGATGCTAAGTCAGTTTCACTGGTGTTATAAGTTGTCTGGCATCTTCAGCTATTTTGTTAGATCAGGACCTTCTTAGGCTTATCTTTAATCCATGTTTTACCTTAAAACAGCTGTGTTTCTCACAAATTCTGCTGAGGAAATACTGTTTTTTGCCCTTCATGTGGAATATGGCTAGCTAGCATGCAACAAGGCACTTGACATTTGACTGATAAAAAGTAGAACCTCTATTCAAGTGGGTGAAGTGGATTATGGGTAGAAGGTAATCAAATCTCCTTGAAAGATCTAACAAACATTTATAATAATAGCCCTTTTTTGTCCTACTTCACTGATCGTTGCTATTCAATTATTCACTAACTAGAAAAAAAGAATAGGAGTATTTCTTATGCAAATTGCTCCTTGCTATCCTTGTGCTAACATTACGTATACAATAACAGCACAATTTTAACATGCGATACTTCTTTTTTCTTTTCAAATAAATTTCCAGTTGAGTGAGTTATTTCCTTGTTGTATTTACTTAGGAGTTCAGGTCCAAGGTTTGTTTTAGATTTTTAATTCTCCTTAGGAATAATTATCACTATTAGTTGAGACGCTAGGAAGTTAACAAAAAAGCAAATCAATGCAAATTAGATTAGAACTCTGTCATCGTACTATGAGAAGCCCAAGCCACAATGAAGAAGCCATGCATAGGAGTCTTGGTCAACAGGCTCCTCTGCGCTCCCAGAGATAGATAATTACTATCAGATCTGTAGGGTTTTGAAATGATTGAAGCTACAGTGAACATCTAACTGCATGAGAGATCCCAAGGGGCCCACCTGAGGCTTCCCCAAATGTCCAACTCCCAAAATCATGAGCAAAATAGAATTGTTGTATTAAGCCAGTGGATTGGGTAGCAGTGGGGCGGGAGGGAGGGCGTGGTTGGTGTGCAACGACAATAGATAAGCAAAACAAAGTTTTGCACCTGGTTTAACAAAACTTAAACATGGGCATGGTTTTGAAACCAGGTTGGGAAGCCCATTGGGTTGTGAGGAGACTGTTGAGAGAATTTAAAGGAAAGGGAGGAAAATGGAATTGTAAGTAGGAGGGAAGGGCATCTTGCTACATATTTGTAAAATGTTTGGCACACTGTTGCCAATGGTAATGTGGGAAATAAGAAATGTACTTAATGGGTTTAGTGATCTAGCTAATGAGATCATTTTTAGGAGAGGAACAGACTTTGAAGGGCTTCATCTGCACCCAGACCTGACTTAGGTGAGGTGACGAGATCCAGACCTTGAGCCTGAGCCTCCCAAGGATCTTGGGAGAGGATCGGCATTTGCATTGGATTGCGAAGGGGATGTAGAAATGTTCTTGTCAGGGGCTGGATTCTGGTGATGTTGACACATGGCTGCAAATTCTTTCCCATTCCTTCCTTTGGGAAGTGGGGTCTATGACCCTTCCCCTTGAATTTGGTGAGGCTTGAGATTGCTTCTCCAAAAGAGAAATGAGCCAAAACAAAGTGCATCAGTAAAGGTCCTTGACATACAGGTAATTTATAGATCAGTGTGCAGAATTAAAGAAAGGCCATTGTGGACACCTGGAAACAGTATGACTGAAAGTACCAAGTACACAAAGAAGTAAGTTCATATAATTCAGTCTTAAATACTTCATGAAATGAGGAAGAATAAAGAATAGTTAAAATGATAATTAAATGTGATCAAACATGACCCTATCATTTCTGGTATTAAAGTCTATGTTCCTTGTTTTGGGGTAATACAACAGTCACATGTCTACTTTTCCATTTATTGCTTAATGAAACCCAGCCTTTCATTCTCTTCCCTGATTTAAGTTGCCCCAAAATGCCAAGAAGAGAACAGTCTTATTTCCTGTTCCAGGTGAGGAGAGAGACCTTGTAGTCTGCTGGTGCTCTGACACTTTAGTTGATGCCATTGGTATCATTTCTCTGTTGATTGTTCATCAGGATCATTCCACCACTGCAGTGGTTTCTACACAAGGATCCAAGACTGTAACTTTTTACTTGTTTACACCAAGCTTGGTGAGCGCACCCCAAAGCGTGACTAGTGTCGGTAGGCAGCCCCTACTCTCAGGCCCTGATGTGAAGCCGAGGTCCCAGCCCAGTTTCTGCTTTCAAGGCAACTTCCCTTCTGGGCTTTTATATTTCATTTGGCCTACAGATTTAGTTCAGGGTCAGTCTGTTCTGTCCTAAAATGAAGTCTCAGAGAGAAAAGTTAGGGATCGTATCCTTTCCTTCACAGAGCAAATTGGGTTTCCCCATCCCAAGGGATATGAGGATGGGAGAAACCATACTTTCATAAAGGTAATCTTTTGAAGACCACAGATAATTCCAAGATGACTTTTTGATTGTCTATACAGAAAAGCAGTTAACAGTTTCTCTAATAAACAAATGAATATAGTTTTAAAAATTAATTTATGCTTCACCAAGCACCCTGTTGTTATAGTTTGTTGTGGCAGACCATTCTGCGTGGTGTGGGCCCAGCTCCCACTCGGAGATGCACAGGACCCACGCCCACAGATAGGTTCTCTCGTGGGTAATCAGTTTTGCAATGTATCTAAGCTGCTTTCTGCTGAAAACTCCCTCACCCTGCAAAAGCTTACTGTGACTTCCTAAAATCCATGCTAACCTTGCAGGGACCAGTGTAACCAGCTCAGCCACTTCTGCCTTTTCATTTGCTAATATCCTTCTTCTGTGATGTGATTAGGGGCATTGGCTCCTTTGTTGTAACTGGGGGATAGTGAATGAGGACCATCTTGTAATGTGAAGAGAGATAGAATAAAGGCCTGTCATGGGGGAGGCCGTGGCTTTTGTTCCCCTTGAGAGAAAAGTCATGCTGTCGTCCTTTTTCCTCCGCCGGACTCGGTAGTCCATGTGTTTGTTTTATTTCATCCATAATGACGTGGACACTGCTAGCCGGTGTCCGCATCAGTTTGTGAGCTTGGTGTTATGATTCTAAATGTCACTCTAAGGGAAAGCTGGTGATGGAGAGTGACTATGGCAGGAAGTCACACACTATGCTTTTATTTATTTATTTTTAAGATTTTATTCATTTTTTAAAGAGAGGGGAAGAGAGGAAGGAAGAGAGGGAGAGAAACATCAGCCCTGGCTCGTGTGGCTCCGTGGATTAAGTGCTGGCCTGCAAACCAAAGGGCCGCTGGTTTGATTCCCAATCAGGGCACATGCCTAGGTTGTAGGCCAGGCCCCCAGTAGGGGGTGCACAAAAGGCAACCATACATTGATGTTTCTTTCCCTCTCTTTCTTCCTTCCTTCCCCTCTCTAAAAATAAATAAATAAAATATTTTTTTTAAAAAAGCAATGTTTAAAAAAAAGGAAACATCAGTGTGGGAGAGAAATATCAGCTGTCTTGGTCGGCAACCCAGGCATGTGCCTTGACTAGGAATCGAACTGGTGATCCTAGGCCCTGCAGGAGAACACCCAACCCACCAAGCCACATCAGTCAGGGCACACTATGCTTCTAGTCTGCTTAGGAACTGTAACATGAGCCAACTTATTAGATTCCAGCTTGGAAACACTATCTTAACAAAGTAAAATAATTTCTGTCATTAAAAAAGTAAGAAATTTAAAGAAGTTTGGTTCCATCATTTTTTAAATTGTTCTAGTCAATGTCTTGAAAAATTTTATTGTATTTGTAGATAATGGAGCAGTATTAAATGTCCTTTTGCCTTCTTTAAAAATATATAATTGTTTACAAATCGAACTACGGATCTACAATTCTTTTGGGTTTGGAAGTCTTCATTGTAGAAAGGAAGCACTTCATTTTGACTGTTGCTTGAACAGATTTCTTTCAGTGCTGAGTGAGATTTTTACTGTTAGTTGTATTTTGCTGAATACATGCATTCCAGATGATTTCAAGTGGAATATTGCTAGCATGAGAGAGACGGATTTGTGCTCAAGGACACGACCCTAACTTCACCATTGGGTGGCAGAGGCCACCTGTGAAGTGATAAACAACATTTTTCTTATCCAGGCAACTGGGTAGAACGCTGCTTCCAAAAATGCTTCTGCAGCAGCAGGGTCATCAACACAGATTTTCAAATTCGCTATCGTGTGTCCTATTATCCGCTTCACTGCATTTGTAAATTGCGTGTGTTAAAAAGCCATAAGCACAATTTGGCAGGCCTGTTCCTCACATATTAAAACAGTTAAAATGTACCTTTAAGGGATACAAAATAATGATTTGAAAGCCAACATTCTCAACCAGCAAGTGTTTAGGGAATGCCTTAGCTGCCCCAAACAGATTTGCAGTTAATTTTTAAGTGTCAGTGCAAGCAGTTGGTCTAATCACGTTTTCTCCTCGACAGAGGGCCTTTTAATGGCTGCAACTTCTGACTCAGCCCCAGAGCACGACAGGAACATACACTGCAAGTGTTTGAAAATGAGAGATAATACTAGATAATGGTACTTGCTCCTGGTACTTCAGTGATGCACATTTCCTTGATATGAGCGAAAGGAAAATTTGCCTGAGTAAAGTTTTTACCCATCTTTCCCCAGTCTTTGCTTATATGCTATAATTACCCAAATAGGAGTATTTTACAAATCATTTCTCTTTTCTCTTTTCTTTCTTTCTTTCTTACACACATGCATAAGCTTCACCTACAGTGTTCTCTTAAAGTTATTTCTAAAACAGTGAGAAAATTCAAGGGATAAAATGATCAGTCCTCATTGGTACTGACTGCTGTGTAACTTTGTCAATTTGGTTTTACTCACCAGTAACCCAGGCGGTTTAACTTTAGAGCCTGTGCTCTTAACCACTGTGCAGCCTGCCTCTTTTTACTAAAGAAGATGAATGGGGACTCTTTAAGTAATGAAAGTCACTGAGAGGGTGCAGACCAGAATCCCCTGCCCCGATCTGGGACTAATGCTTTTCTCTCCCTCCTTCTAATTCCTCTACCCCCAATTCCACAGAGTTGTCTGAAAGCAGCAAGAGGTAAAACATGGCACTAGGGGTGTAAGTGAGAAGTAGGTGTTCTTTTGCAAGCAAAAATCATAAGCAATCTGATAGCTGTAGTTTTGCCTCTATGTGTGTGTGTGTGTGTGTCATTTACATTCAGTAATTGTTTGCAGAATTAGCCTGCATTATGCACCCACTAAAGAGAAGAGCATGTCCTGTATGATAATCCACACCTACTAATACAGGTTTAGTGTCTTCTTCAGTTAGTGTTTGTATTATAGAATAAATAAAATTGTGTAGTAACTCCTTTGGGCTTTTCTTGGCCAGGAAGATCTCAAAGGATTCTGTGGATCATTTTTTTAAAAGGGTGTTTTTATTAGTAGGTATTATTAATGAACATTACACATAGCAATTTCAGATATAATAAACTACATTCATTTTTAGGAATAATGAGAGCTTTTTTTTTTTTCATTTAAAGCAAGGAGTGTTGCCAATTCCAGAGCTACAATTAAGCAAATAAACACTAAGATGAGTGACATTGGATGTGGATGACCTTGAGTTTTTCAAGGAAAATTTGAATAGACAGAGAAGGACCTACCTGAACAAAATCTTCTCCATGGATTGCACAGCTGGTACTGGCAACAGCATTATGCTAAAACAATCTCCCTGTAGTTCATTATAGAAAATACCTAAGATAATGCCTCTCCTTCTGCATCTGGAACCATACTGCAGCTTGTGCATGTACCACATGGGTTTCCTCTCCATCCCCAGTACCCATTGTCCCCCACCCCTCACAAGGCCTTTGTTCAAGGGTCCTTCTGATGGAAGCCTCTTTGTGCCTCCATTTATTTTCCAGGCCCTTGCTCCTGCCTTACTTCTTCAGGGACATCATGACCTCCCTCATTTGGTCAGTTGCCTTTTTGTCCCACATGCTGCTCCTTTGTAGTGCTTGTCAGAATTGTAATTTCACATTTGTGCAAATTATTCATTAAAATCAATTTCTCCAATGGACTGCAGGCTCTGGGAGAGCAACAACCTTTATATACCCAGTGCCTAGCATGATGCTGACACGTAGTAGGGACTCAAAAATATTTGTAGAATGAATGAAGAAAAGAATGAATATATTTCTGTCATCATTATTTCCAAATAACTATTTACCCTCAAAATGCTGTCTTCTAATGTGAATAAAAACCTTGAATAGGTTGTTAATAGAGGTGGACTAATGTCAAATTAGAATAACTGGAATAAGAAGTATATTAAAGTAATCAGCCCTGGTTGGTATAGCTCAGTGGATTGAGTATGGGCCTGTGAAGCAAAGCATCACTGGTACAATTCTCAGTCAGGGCACGTGCCTGGGTTGCAGGCCAGGTCCCCAGTAGGTGGTGCGCTAGTGGCAACCACACAATGATGTTTCTCTCCCTCTCTTTCTTCCTCCCTACCCCTCTCTCTAAAAATAAATAAATAAAATCTTTTTAAAAAAAGAGGAGGTATATTAAAATAATCAGCATAGAATCAGTTTTGTATTAAAACAACAAAGATGTAAAAAGTCTAATTTAGCATCTTGGTTTATTTGATTATTTGCCCATTTCCTTTCAATTCTATGTCTATTTTTTTTATAAATCTGTTTTAAAAATATACATTGTCCCATATTTTGCCTACTACTCTGATCCTTTCTATTTCACAGACTCCAAAATTTGGAATGTATATCTTTCTGCTCTTTTTTTTTTTTTTTTTTGCTATCTTATGTGACAATAAATTATAACAAAAAGACTCTGAAAATCTTGTATCTTTAGTTATTTTTGTTCATTTGTTGTTTTTAATAAAGTCCTATATGTCTTGCTGAATATATTTAAAGTTCTATCCTCGAATAAGCTGGTCACTTGTTCAGACTATAGGCTGAGCATTCTTCATTACCTCCCCCATCTCTCTACCTTCTCTTGACCCTGCTCTGTCCCCTGAGAAAATGGCATATAATTTATAAGGATTACATCAACAGGTTCTCTTGTCCTGTGGCTTCTAATTTGTTTTGGTCCGTGAGAAGCATCAACAATAGATGAAAGAGTAAGAGAATGAGTCTGTGGAGTTTATTCATCTAACTCTGGCTGGTGCGCCTTTCTACCTAAGACTCCAAGTCCTGTAGGTCAGCTCTTTCCACTTGGCTCGTCTCCCTGTATACAGACACCTCTTTCCTCCGTCACCCCTTCAGGCCTGAAAATGGCTCCCTGTTGTTGCTAGCCTCTCCACCAGCTCTTCTCTGTGTCCCCAAACTCTACCCATATCTTTGTAAATATCTCTTTATTAAACTCTCTCTAATCTTTGTGCATTAACAAACAAGGTGTGTTTCCTGCCATGACCTTGCTGTATTCTAGACAATAGTGATCTGTCCTCACAAGGTATTGCTGCCTAAGTAGTGCTTTAACTAGATCTTCATGTGGGATTCTACTGTCTCACAAAACTAGCTGCTTTTGGGGGATTGGGGCCAGCGTTGGCCCTCCACTTCTGACAATTTGTCATGTAAGCATCATTAGGAGCCCAGTCAGCCTTTGTAAATAAAAGTCCATGTTATCAAAACCCAGTCATAATCTCATCCCTGCGGTCGAGATTACTTTCTCATAAAATTATTGAACATGTACTTTTCCATCTGATGACTCAAAGTTGCCTCTATAGAAGGGTCTTTACTAAGCAGCCACATGAGCCATCCGTATCTTCATATTCTGGGGTCATTTTGAGGTTGGTCCTTCTAGTTATTTAGCAAACTTTCTTGCCATTCATTATTTAATACTTTTCTTTTCTAGTCTATGATAATGTGGTCTAACAATTGGCCTCTGTCAATGAACAGATAAGTGATTCAGGTTATCTCTTCTTCCAGTCAAAGTAAGTAACTAGAAAAATGTCCCCCAATTGGTGCCAACAGATCTTCCTTAGCCACCTATAAATCTGGGCCCTTTCTGTGAGCTATAGGGATGTGTTGAAGCAGTGCTTCAGGAATCAACATGCTGTTATTGTGAGCAGCCTTCTAGTGAAAATTTCTGGTGCCTTTACGACCTCACAAGCGCTGAATGACTATAGCATGTAGGCTCAATAATGGTGTGCTGCTGGGCACCACCAACTTTAGGATTGATGGATCAGATAACACTCAGTTCACAATGGGCTTCTTAAGTCATTGGGTGATCATTCAGGGTCCAGGAGCTGCTTCTCAAAAGAACAGTTATTTGCTGAAAGAACTTGGATTTTCTCCACAATTCCAGGGACCTCCAACTGTGATTCTGTAATAGGCATTTATCACAGGCCCCATACAGCATTCTGCTCTCTGATAGATATTTTAAGCACCATTGAGTCCATTCAGCCATATAGACCTAGTGGCAGAACTGCTTGTGCAGTATTATCTGAAAAGCATTTTGTTTCTCTGGGTCCTGCTCAAATCTGGCAAGCAATAAGTGCTGTGCCTCTTTCTTAATAGCAGCAAATAAAGGTGCAGCAACTTACCCTTTACTCTGGAGGAGATACCACCACTGGGCTCCTCAGGTCTTTATTGAAAGACCATTGTATTTTCATGAGATTTATTTTTCATCCATTAACATACATTGTTTGTCTAAGGTATGAAGATTACCCGCTATCCAGTAGTCTCCAGATCTTAGTGGCATGATGCCATTGCTGTAAAGAATCAGCGTGGTGTCCTGTGGAGTGGAGTACGGGTATTATCAAACTCTACAGACTAAATTGTGGCAAAGAGCTAGGAGGTCACACAAAGTTGAGGGAAGATAGTGAGGATGCAGTACTCTCCCTGCCCAGATGAAGTAAATGCCCTTGGTGTTTTCTGTTTATTGGGAAGGGCCAAGTTTTTGTTAGATAAACTGCTACATCCAAGGTGGCAGAGGCTGCTTTTATTTGTTTTATAGAGAGACTATAACTTAAAAAGCAGCTAAAATTAAGGTCATGGCTTGGTTAAGCTTGAAAGAATTCATTATCATTCTTCAGAAACCATTTCCCTCTGCACTGACCAATCAGCATGATAATATAGTTCCCTTAGGGAGAATGTGTTAATTATGGAATAGTTATTATACTAAATATTAATGTGGTCATCTCTATATCCTCAGAGTCTTTATGTATCTATCACAGGTAAGGTCTAGTGAGTGAATGGCAAAGAATAGGAAGATGATTAACAATTCGGTATGAATGACTAGGAACTTGACCATACTCTAGACTGGTACTTTAAGATAACGCTTTAATGTTAACTTTCTTTTAAGGATTAAGGTATATAGGTATCAGATACTCTATAATTGGTTAGGCCTTAAGGAATATTTTAAATCAAGTCAAGGGCAATACATATTAAATTATACAGTGAAGAAACAAAAATTACTAAAATTCTACAATTGTAGATATAAGTTAAAAACATAAAACAAAGAGAAAAAGAGGATTTAAATATTATAAATATTAAAAAAATCTACAGTGTTTTGTGTCAGGTAAGATACTACTGATAAGGGCACTGCCAGACCATCCAGCTTGTAAACAGGTGGTGTAAACTTATGGTATCAATAAATACAGTACAGTCCTATAAAAAATAAATAAATTTTGTGAATATTTATATTGAAAAGATGTGATTCAACTGCTTCTCTCCAGTATATAAAAGATTTTTGAAAAACTATAGGTTGATTAGTTGTCTGTTGTTGCATAGCAAATTACTCCTAAATTTGGCAGTGTGAAATAAACCTTTTATGTCAGTGCCTGTGTTCAGAACTTGAGGACAGCCTACTGGATGGCTCTGGCCCGAGTTCTTCATGAGCTTGCAGGCAAGATGTAAACCCAGGCTGCAGCCAGCTGAAGGCTTGCCTAAGGCCTCCAATCAAGAGGGCTCCCTGACACAGGTGTTGGCGGGAAACTTCACTTCTCACTGACTGCTGACAATCATTTGGGCTTTTCTGGGGGACTGTCTTGTCTCACGTCAGATGGCTTCCCTCAGAGTTAGTGATCTGAAAGGGAAAACAAAGAAGCTGCAATGCTGTGCATGACCTACCCTTAGAAGTCACCCAATGTCATTTCTGCCACATTCTATTCATTAGAAACAAGTCACTAAGTCTAGTCCACACTCAAAGGACAGGGATTTAAGCACCATCTTTTGAAGGAAAAATGTCAAATAACTTATGGACATATTTGATAGTCACCACAGATGGTGATAAGCTGAATAATACTAAATGGGATTAAAATACCAGAAAGAACTCACTGTTAGCACATACTCCAAAAAAAATCAGGGAGAAAAGACAAGATAATATTTTGTCTGCATAAAAAACTGTATTTTTTTTATGGTTTTAAGAGTGTGAATAAACCAGTGTCTCTCAGCTGAAGCATTATACTACCCAGGAGGCCTTTCATAAAATTTGAGTTGACTTTTTGATTGTCACAATGTTTGGGGGTGCTGCTGGCTCTTAGTGGATGGAAGCCAGGGAAGGTAGATGTCTTATAATCCCTGGGACCGTTCTGCACAGCTGAGAATTGACATGCTTCCTGCCTGACTGTCTCATGTTCCACTCAGGTAGGTGATGTGATTTTAACTATTTGAATCTAGAACTTCTGTTTTAAACTTAGAAATGTTATTTTTGCATAGTTTTAATAAATACCAAAAGAATATGAAGAAAGGTTGTATGTTTTGTTAGAACTTATTAAAATGTATCATTTTAGAAAATTATATTGTTGACAACAGCACTTGTATTATTTGAGTCTCCCACACGATACACCTGCACCCTCTGCAATTATAGCTGCCACATTCAGTGATTCTATCTATAGGTGCAAGCACCTGACTTATTTCCCTATGTCTTCTAGATTAATCGCAAGTGAGCATTTACATATTTATATTCATACTGTTTAATTAAAAATTATTCTCTTCTTATTTCTTTATTTGCATTATAGTTAGAACATTTTGTTGATTTTTAAAAAGAAATTATATGTATGGATGACTTATGATATATGTGCATACTATTTCAAGATTATAAAAGAAGCATTGTAAATATTTGTTATAAAAATATTTGTGGCACTTGGTGGGGTTGGAGAAGGACTGACATACAAACCCACGGTGCTATGATGCTATTAATCACCATGTATGAGAGACCTTGACATGTGCGGGGAAATATTCTGGGACAGCTCTGTCCAGGAGAAGCGTAACATGCATTACACATGTAAGTTAAACTTTCTAGTAGCTCTACCGAAGGAAATTTTTTAAAAAATATGAAATTAACTTTAGTAATGTATTTTAATTAACTCTATCATTTTAAATCTAATAAATATAAAGAATTATTGAGATATTTTCATTAATTTTTTATTCATGCTGTCTTTAAAATCTGATGTGCATTTTGTGGTTACAGCAGGTCTAAGTTCAGATAAGCCACACGTAAGTACTCAGTAGACACATGTGGCTAGTGGCTACCTTACTAGACAACACAGTTCTAGAAGTTCCATGAATGGAGAAATTCCAAGAAAGACAGTAAAGTGTAAGAGGTCCTCTAGATTCATGTGAAAAGCCCCTTAGTTTACTAATGGACATAATAACTCTTGTGGCACATCTTTTTCTCCTCCTGCCATATCCCTCCAGTAGAGGCGGATGAGCTGTAGACTTGTATCCCTCAAGTAGACTTGATGGAGCAGATAAAGCAAACTGAAAACCCTTGACTGGGGGATGTGGCTGAACTGGCCTGTGCAGCTTCAGATCAGACTTGGTGTTCCAGCTCAAACACAGACCATCTGCAGTGTGACTTCTGTGCCAGAGGCTGCGTGGAGAGGTGTAGCAGCAGCTAGTAAACACAGCCACCTGCCACAATTCAAAACTGCAAAATTAAGAAGGATAATTCCTCCCTTGACACTTCTATCTTTGTCTCCCTCTCCTCTGTTCCCAGGCATCCTATCCCTCCGAAGCACTCTCCCTTTCCAGCTAAGTACAAAGCTCTTCTTTTCAAATGACAAAGGCTCCTAAAGTACCTGTGGCGTCTCCTTTCCTAGCATATGTGTCCAACATACTGCTGATCCTCATGTAGCTGATATCCTTGTCGTTTCCCACTGTTAACAAGCTCATTCCTAATTTATCCTTTAGTGGGCAGCATTAGAGCTACTGGAGTCTAGTGGTTCAACCACGGGCTTTAGAGAGCAACACACCTGACTTTAAGCTCTCTTTATGCCACTTAAAAGCTGTGTGATCTTGAGAAGTAAATAAAAGTCTGAGCTGCACTTACCTATAAAATTTAGTTATCTACCTTGTAGGGCTATTGCGAGACTCTGTTTTAGAGTTATTGTGAGACTCCAATGAGACAATGGATTCAATACACTTAGCATGGTACTTGACACATTGTGGGCAGTTAAATAAATTGAATCTTTTACTAGTATACTATTTCCCCAATCTATAATTCTTCCCTACCCTGAATGCCTGTCTAAATCCTAGGCATTTTTTTTTTCAGTATATCTCAGATCCCACTTCTTCTCTAAGCCTTCTACAAACTTTATTCTTTCCTTTTTATGTGTTTCTTGAGAACTTTGAGGTAAACTCTCCTAGGATTGACTTCTAGTACAGGATACATACCTGTCATGTCAAGTTCTTTGATTAATGGATTGATGATACAAAGGGAAAATAAAACAATAGCAGATGCTGCTGAGGCCCCCCACCCCCATCAACCCTTCTGAGTTGGCCAGCGGCTACAGAAGACAGTTGCACCTTCTCCCCATCAAACATGTTCTACCTGGTTCCTCCACAGGTCCCTGTAGGGTGCAGCTAGTGCTGCCCACAGCAGCATCCACCTCATTAGTATGCCCTTTATTGGCCTACCCCCTTCTCTGGCTCCCTTTCCTCATTCCCACTGAAGCTTCCTGGAATCACTTCCAAATTAACTACCTTCATCAAAATCCTTGTTTCAGTGTTCGGTTTTGGTGCAACCCAGATAAGACAAGAACTAATGTTACCGAGTTCGCATTGTATGCCAGGCATTCTGCTTTCACTATCTTCTTTCATATTCTCAACATTCTTATGAGGCTTGGTATTCTTTTACCCAATTTCCAGTAACAAATTAGAAAGTCGAGACTCAAAACAATTGAGTGACTTGTTCAGGGTCATAAATATAATAGGTAGCAAACCTAGCAATCCAAATGCTTAAGGGCCCATTTCTAAATTAATAATTGTATGGAAAAGCAATAGAACATTTCAAGGTAAAGTTAAACATATTATAAGAAATAAAGTCAGGAAAAATTAGATCTCTTTCTTTGGTTTAGCCAAAATGTGATGAACTAAGATTTAAAACAGAATTTAATAAAATAGTGTCTGGAGACATAGATGTTAAACACTTAGATGTCATTTAAATGACTTATTTATCATCTACTTTCTTTATTCTGGGAAATAAGAATGGGAAGATATGGCAGCAGAGAGCTGCCTGAATGAGTCAGATTTTACAAGAAGGTATTAGAAGATGAAACCAATTTGGCCTCTATGACATTTAAGAAAGAATTAGACAAAGGGGACTTTCCTGGGTACTTAGATACTAAAAGGAAAGGATTGGATGGATGAGAAAAATTTCTCTACCATATTAAAATTCTCATTCAGAATTGATTTTTTTATCTTTCCAAGTCACACTGTCCATTTATGTAAGGGTTATTGAATTATAACATGAACTGTCAAATCCAATAAATGTGGGTAAGGAGATAGCTAAATAAATGTTAGAGGAACAAAGGACAAAGAGATATGTTTTCCATGCAGAAGTATTAGATGGCCATACATCTCTTAGAGTTTTAGAATCTATAATAGTCAAACTAAAGAAGTTTGAAGCATTCAGTTAGAATTAGGGAGTATTCCCCAATTTAGTTCATGCGTGTTATGTTCTGTGGTTCTGTAGTCTAGCTGTCAAGTTTATAATTTTTGGAAATTAGAGTGATGACTTTGTGTGAGGTTGGGCCTAGTGTCTTCAGAGAAAATAGAACTGAGTCTTCAGTTTTCATGAAGTTTGAGGACATTTGATATTTTTAGCAAGCTTTGACATTATCAGACAAAAATATACAGTAAATATTTATTGTTATATTGCCTCTGAAGTTGCTACTGTTTACCTTTTTTAATGGCACATAAAACCATAAAGAAAAGCAGTCAACTTGCATTGGGCATTATAGTTCCATTTCTTTGAATTTTTAAGGGTATTTAACTTATGCATAACCCAAAAGCATTACATCATATTATTTACTGTAAATTTATTAGCTCTACTATGAAGTCATTTAGTTTTGAGCCCTAGGAAAAATGACTTCCAGCCAAGCAAGCTTTTGTAGTGTGCCCTCTAATTCACATTTTAATAAATGTCGTTTTCTAAGTACATTACCTCATGTTTTGGCTTTAACCCAGACAAACACTGAGAGAGTAAGAGAAATGTGCCTTCTGACTGATTCATCCATATTTTATTTTACTTTTCATTAAGAAATTACTCTTTGGAGAAAATCAATAATCTTCTGTGACTGAGGGGAGAGGTTAGTGTGTTGCAGTGGTGCATTCTAATTTCTCAAATCAGACTGCTTTCAGCCAGCTGTTGCTGATGGAGTTCTTGTCCTTTCTTGTTGCTGCAGCCTGGGTACATGGCGACCCCAGAAGAGTGGCTTATCCCACAGACAGCAAGGGCCACTTTTGTGGCCAGAAGGGCACCCCCAATGAGTGAGTATGGCCACCTTTGCTTTGTCTGATTTTACTGTTTAAGCTAGAACCTAGAAACCACTTTTACTTTAATCTTACTGGACTTCTTAAAAAAGGGGAGAAAAAATAGGGCAACTGTAATGCATAATCAATAAAATATATTTAAAAAAAGAATGAAATTCTTAAGGAAAGCCTTCCCTCTCCTTTTCCTAGAAACAGTCTATAAGCAGTTTGGAGAATTTCATGCTATATGACTTAAGACAAGATATCATTGTCATGCAGCATTTTATTAGATTGCATAAAGATACTGATTAATGAAAACATAACAGATGAATAGAACCAGTGATTTTATCAGAAGACATATTTTAAAATGTCTTATGAAATGTCTTGGAAGGCTGAGTTCTGAGTAGCTGCTAAAAAGCTAGACACGACAGTTGTGAGACTTGGGTTTGCCAGAGGTAAATCACTCTGATAAATCACTCCACGTTTCAGAGCGAGGAGCACACCCAGAAAGTCTTCAGTGTGTGGTAGACTTTTCAAGGCAACTCGGCTTCTGCAGATAGTGGCCTCGGGCCCATTAGCTGAAACAAACAAGGACAAAAGTTCCATCAAATTCCTTTCTAATGTTAATCATAACAGAAGCTTCCATTTCTGAAAACAAGGTTTTTATTTCTTTACTTTAAAAAATTATATACCTTACATTTTAAGAACAATTTCCCTTCTTTCTCCCTAACCCATTTCTTTTGTCAGTACGTAGGTTGTTACTAGATCTGGTTCAGCTTCTGTAAAAGCTGGCACTGAGTGGGTAAATGCCGAAGCCTCGACAGCCACTACTATTAACCACAAGAGCCACTAAGGCTCAGAACATGGGGGTGTGGTCCCTGTGATGCCCACCCATAACTGTGGATCTTCTTATTTGAGATACACCGATTTAAAAAATAGATTCAGGAAGTGGTTAACAAAATTCATGCTGTAGAATTTTTACAGGCAATCAAGAGAGAACAAAATTTGGGTGGGGGAGGAACCCTCATCAGGTCAGGCTGAGTTTATGGTGGACAGATTGTCTTCTACAAAAGGTCCTGGTTGCCTGTTAAAGACAATTGGACTAAATTCTGACCTGAAGTGGTAATTTTTATTTTAACCTCAATAACTAAAAAAATACTAGACATTGACAACAAAATCTACAATTTGAAGGACAAATAGAGCACCAGGTGGTGAAAATCATACAGATCTCTAAGTCTCTAGTTCTTTTAAATAGGTTACTTTTAGAAAGGCCCCTGTAACAATTAGTTTTCCAGTCCTGAGCCAATGACCCACTTATTTCCAACAAACATACCATAACGTCAGTTCATAAAGATCACTTAAAGATAATCCTATCATAAAGCAAACATGTTCATTAATGCATTACATGTAATAAAAATATGTGACAATAGTATGTAAATTAAGTCCTATCTAATGAAATGTAAGGGAACTCTTAAAAATTGTTTTTATATTATCAAGAGTTGATTCTGTTGATTTTCCTTCATAGTTTCTTAATTTTGTATTATGACCATACTGGCCTTTGTTTTAATCCTGAAAATTACACTCACTCATATTTTTCTAGGTTTTTTTTATGGTTTCCTTTCTGATAGTTATATTTCTAATCCATTTGGAATTTATTTGTGTATATGGAAAAAGGTAGGAATAACACTTTCATTTTTTTCCAGTTGTAGAATCAATATTCTTAGAATAGTTTGATAAATGATATACTCTGGAACTCTGTCTAAGTTCCAGACAGAAACTCACCAGGAGAACACTGGACTTAACCCGTCAGAGCAGGCAGACCTAACTGGCCTGTTCACAACGTTCCTCCCCACAGCAGCCGGATACACATTCTTCTCAAACACACATGAAACAGTTTCCAGGGTAAGTCACATGTTAGTCAACAAAACAAATTTTAATACATTTAAGAAAAATTGAAATCATATCAAGTATCATTTGTTACCATAATGGTATGGAACTAGAAATTCATTACTGGGAAAAAATTAAAAAATTCACCAATGTGTGAAGATTAAAAAAGCATGGTACAGAACAACCCAGGGGTCAAAGAAGAAATCAAAAGAGAAATCAAAGAGTATTTTGAAAAGAGTTTTATATATTTATTGAAAATGTAGCCTTGGCTGGTACAGCTCAGTGAATTGAGCATGGGCCTGTGAACTCAAGGGTTGCTGGTTTGATTCCCAGTCAGAGCACATGCCTGGGTTGCCGGCCAGGTCTCCAGTGGGGGGCATGTAAGAGGCAACCACACATTGATGTGTCTCTCCCTTTCTTTCTACTTTCGTTCTACTCTCTCTATAAATAAATAAAATCTTTAAAAAAATGGAAATACAGCATAACAAAACTTCTGGGATATAGCAAAGAAGTTCTAAGGAAAAATTCATAGTGATAAATGCCTATCCCAAGAAACAAGAAGGATAGTAAATACATAGCCTAACATTACACCTTAAGAAGCTAGAAAACTAGAACAAACT
The DNA here is from genome assembly GCA_039655065.1 of Glossophaga mutica. NCBI lineage: Eukaryota > Metazoa > Chordata > Mammalia > Chiroptera > Phyllostomidae > Glossophaga > Glossophaga mutica. Next base: position 55,162,486 of record CM077307.1, on the reverse strand, counting down.
AAGCCTGAAGTTATTAGAAGAAAGGAAATAGTGAAGATCGGGGTGGAAATAGATGAAATAAAGACTAAAAGAAAATAGAAAAGATCAATAAAACTATGAGCTGGGTTTTTGAAAAAAAATAAACAAACCTAGACTTATTAAAAAAGAGAGAGAAAAGAAACATTACAGCTTGTCATGAAAATACAAAGGATTGTAAAAGACCGCTATGAACAATTATGTAAGACCTGAAACCATAAATCTCCTAGAAGAAAACACAGGCAGGAAGTTCCTTGGCATTGGTCTGGGCTCTGGGTTTGACACCAAAAGTAAAGGCAAAGCAAAAATAAACAAGTGGGACTACATCAAATTGAAAAGCTTCTGTGTAGCAATGGAAACCATTAACAAAATTAAAAGTCAACATGCTGAATGAACATATTTGCAAACTATGTATCCGATGAGTAGTTAATATAAAAATGTACAAAATCTCATACAACTCAATAACAAAATCAAAACAAAACAATCTAATTAAAAATGGTCAGTAGAACTGGATAAACATGTTTTTAAAGACATACAGATGACCATAAAGAAGTGCATGAAGAGGTACTCAAAATCACTAATTGTTATAGAAAAGGAAATCAAAACCATAACAAGGTATCACCTCACCCTTATTAGAATAGCTATCACCAAAGACAAGTGTTGGCAAGGATGTGAACAGAAGAGAACCTTGTGCACTGTTGCTGGTAATGTAAATTGGTGCAGCCACTATGGAAACAACATGGAGGCTCCTACAAAAATTAAAAACAGGCTCTGGCTGGTGTGGCTCAGTAAGTTGAGTGTCTGCCTATGAACCAAAGGGTTGCTGGATCGATTCCCAGTCAGGGCACCTGCCTGGGCTGTATGCCAGGTCCCCAGTAGGAGGTGCTCAAGAGGCAACTACACATTGTTTCTCTACTTCTCTACTCTCCTACCCTTCTCCCCTCTAAAAACAAATAAAAATATTTTAAAAAATTAAAAACAGAACTAACATATGATCTAGTATTTCCACATCTGGCTCTATATCCAAACAAATTGAAGTTGCTGTCTCGAAGAGATATCTGCACCTCCATGTTCATTGCGCCATTATTTAAAGTAGTCAAGAAACAACCTAAGTGTCCATCAACAGATAAGTGCATAAAGAAAATGCGATATATAATGGAATGTTATTTAGTCTTAAAAAGTAAGGAACTCCTTCCATTTTTGACAACATGGATGGATCTTGATTACATTATGCTAAGTGACATTAGTCAGAGAAAGATGAATACTGTTATCTCACTTGTATGTATGATCTGAAAAAACTGAACCCATAGGGACAGAGAACGGATTGGTGACTGCCAGATGCAGGGGAGAGGCATGTGATCAATAGATTTAGATAGTCAAAATGTAAAACCTTTCAGTTATAAGTGTCAGGGTTGTCATGCACAGCATGGTGACTGTAGTTAATGATACTGTTTTGTATGTTTGAAAGTCATTAAGAGAGTAGATGTTAAAAGTTCTCATCACAGTAATAAACTGTAGCTATATGAAGTGACAAATGTTAACTAAACTTATTGTGGTGATCATTTTGCTATAGATCTATATCAAATCATTATGTTGTACATCTTAAACTAATGCAATGTCATGTGTCGGTTGCATCTCAATAAAACTGGAAAACTTAAATTAGGGATTAGACAATAAAAAAAAGAAATCATGGATTTCAATCTAGTGTGTTTGGAGCAGTATGCTACTTTAAGGATAAAGTGTAATGCTGATAGTCCCATCTGAAGCATTTCACTCACCCCCACTATCTCTTTCCCTAGTCACTTTCTGGCACAAGACTGATTTATTGTCTTGGGTACTTATCCACTGCCTGAATCATTCTGATTATAAATTGGTTAGCTCGTTTATCTCCCTCTACTAGAGACAACCTTTCTTGAGATCACGGACTTTCTCTGATTTTTTTTGCTCTTTATATCCTCAGCCTCTACAACACTGGCATTGCAGTAGGTGTCCAGCAAATTCATTGTTAATGGAATAAGACTAAAGGCATAGTGCATGTGAGAGAGTGTTTTGGCCCCTCAGAGGAAGCCAAGTGTAAAAACCTAACCAAATTCTCTTAACAGCACTGCTAAGTGGACATTATTATTATTATTATTATTATTATTATTATCATTTAGAAAACTAGGAAATTGAAATTCAGAAAGGTTAAAGTACTTGTTCATGTTCAACTGACTACTAAGTGGACAAAGTAGCATATTCTAACCCCAAATCCTGTGCTCTGCAGGCTGTGCATTGATAGAGTTGCAGCAAAATTAGTTTTCCATGTTCCATGTTTGATCTAGTCCTAAAGATCTTGAATGTAAACTGGTAAAAAGTATCATTAAGTAAAATACTGTATTTTGCTGTGTAAAATGTGCACCCACAATTTTAGCCCAAACTTCCAGGAAAAAAATCTTTCATTTTAATTTTTTAATTCAAGTTATTTATTTATTTATTTATTTATTCATAAGAACAAAACAGATTACTGCATTCCAGGGTGTTATTTCGCATATGGATATCATTATTGCTTTCTAGAGTTACACTTTTAACACATAAGCATAAATGAAAGAATTAAAAATATTTACATAGATACAGCATTAGTACTGCCCATGTATATGCATCCTTATTTTTCCCTCAAAAATTTGGGCAAAAAAGTGTTTTTTATACATGGCAAAATATGGTAAATAAATAAATGAGTGTGTGTTTCCATTCCAAAATGAAGTGTATTTTGTCAGGATGTGTAAGCCATTTAGGCACCCCAAAAGATTTAGTCCAGAAAATAGTTGCAAGACTGTAACAATTGGAGTATTTGTACTTGTTAGTGCCATGATGTAATAAAGGCAACCCTCTGACTCTCAGCTCTCAAAGGCATTTGTAACTGGGCGTAAATCCCATTTTTGGAGATGGTGTGGTAGTATTGGGGATATAGAGTTTGGCCATGTTTTGCTTTGTTTATCCATGCCTAACTAAATACTGGGGATTTTAGAAAGAGTGGGAGTTTTCTAAAATGTCAAAACAGATGAAACAGAGCCCTCAAGAGAGAATGGGGTGCTCTGTTGACATGTAACTTTTTTCTGCCTTTTGAGTTTCAGGGAAGTTATTCATGATCCTTGGGTATGGTCCTTTTCTTTGGGATTTCCATTTAAAAGTGAGAGCTTGGTTGATTTTGATGCCACCTTCTGGCTGCTACAAAAACTTCAACTTAAAAAGATAGTGTTAAAACAACTGAACATTGTCTAAGGCAGCACAATTACCCAGTGTGAGCTTTTCAGGTAGAGAAGCAGGAAAGATGAAGAGAGCAAAGCTCTTCCACTTAGGTTTTGCATCAGCTTGGCAGCTTAGTGAACCCAATCTTACAAAGAAAGATGAACCAGGTCTTGTGTGAATTTTCTCTACTGCTATGTGGGTAAGTCAGTTTTGCAGGAAGGACTCTGTCCTATTCAGGGTGATGGGCTATGCTGGCCATCAGATTTCACTACAGCATGAGCTGGTGGGAAGCTGGCTGCCAGGTGTTAGCTTTCAAAATGCCATAGAAGCCCTTGCTATCCCCAAAAGGTTAATTCAACAAAAGAAGTCTCTCTTTTGCCTGCTTTTTCCGGGTGCTAGAATTCTAAGTGCATATGTAGAGGAGAAGCACAGACCTGCTGATTTGCACCATAGATTATATAAACTTTCAATCAATCTTCTCATTTTTGGTCAGATTTTTATTAACTCCGAGTCCAAAATATTTTATGATTTCTAACAGGCAAAAGCATGTCCCTCCCTTTTCTTGGTCACTGTGGTGTCTCCATCACCCAACACACTCTCTGATGCTTTCCATCTTTCCAAACCTGTTGGAACCTCTTGTGTAGTTGTGAGCAGAACCCCACCCCCACCCCCACCCCCACACATCCTCAGCTGGAGTAGTGAGATTTATTCCTTCTTAAAATTTCATTCTTATATTTCCATGAGTCTCAGGAAAGAAGAAAGATGGGCTGAAGTGCATGTTAGGTTATTTTGAATGAGTAGTTTGCAGTTGCTTCTATTTTGTTGTTCCTGGGTGGAAAATAATTCAAGTTAAACAATGAATTACTTTCTCAGTCACACTACAGAATGGCTCAGCTCCGACCATCACCATCTACTTTGTACCTAAGGAATCTGAGGTCCACTGATGTTTAAGGATATCAGTCAGACTGTAATAAAATGATGAATTTGTGCTGAAAAAACTATGGATTTTTAGGATTCTAAGATTTTGAAAAAACTTGTGGAATTTGCTTCATTCATTCTACATTTGATAACTACCTAGAATGGGCCAAGTGCCAGGATAAGTGTTAGTAAGGTAGGGATATAAAGATGAGTGAGATGTAAACCTTACCCTTGAGAATAACATAATCTCTAGTGAATAACTTTAGTTTATGTAGCATTTGCAGGTTATAAATCAATGCTACCCTGGGGGACTCTTGACACTTACTGATTTACCATTCACAGTTTTAAACACTCCTAAGAGACTCCAGTGATCAATGACATACATTAATTTATTCATTTGCTCAGGTACAATTTCAATCACATGCACCATGAGACTGTGTGGATGATGCAGCTGTTTCAGTGGCGAAAGAGCCAAGCTGACTCTTGTGGAATCCTGAAGTAGCCTTGTGTGTATTTTGTCTGAATTTATAGCCAGATCTTGAGCCATCTGGGCTTGATAAGATTAAAAACATGAAATGTGTTTATTATCCCCACCATTGCCTTTAACAATGTTCTTTCAAATTCTCTCTTCTCACTTTGGCATCTCAGGTAGATTCTAGTGCTTTCCGGACACTCTCTGTTGTTAGCAAATTCAATGTGGTCTACACCGAAATTTGAATCTTGTATGTTTTAATCGAGTGGCTCAGGTTTTAACTCTGCAAGGGAACTTACAGTGGAAGAGAGGGCCTGGTCTACTATTTCCCTTTTCTTCCCTCTCTTCTGGTTCTAGCTCTTTCTTTGTGTTGTGAGGGATGGAAAGAGAAGGAGTGTTAGTCACTTCTTTGGCCATATGGAACTGCTGCAGCTAAGATACAACTAACTAGCCATCAATCACTCTCTTTGGGAGATAGCATCCAAAGCCTGGTGTCAAGTGGAAATTTTCCGGGGGAAGTCCTCACTGAATAGTTCTGTCATCTGAGAGATCAGCTTAGCTTACTTTTCTCCCAATCCCTTTAGATTCCGTCTCTGGCGATTCACCTTCAGCCTCTTATTGTCAGATGTGATACCACCAGGGTAATGCAAGCCCATTTACATCTTCCCATCACAGGCTACTTCAACACTACGGTTTTCCTGCCCCATTGGCTTTTTCAACTCTCTGTGGTCTCTTTGGGTCTCATTTTCCCCTGCTAGAATGGGCACAGAGGGCTGAATAGTAAGTCTGCCACCTGAGAGGAGTCTACTGGAAAATGAGATACTGGTGCCCTTTCTACAGTCTTTATGAGAGATTCTCTCAGAGCCCTCTGTGATTTGGCATTGGAAAGAAACGATCACCCTTTCAATGAGAAAGGGATGGAAAATCTTCTTAACTGTGATCATTGTATCCTGCCAATCCCACTATCTCCAACCCACCGCATTCTCCCCATGTTTTGCTTATATACATGGGCAGGAAGAGGGAAGAAATAATACAAGGGTTTGACCCACATTTTTTGTGGAGAGCTTTCTTTGCCCTTAGATTTGGATCCTACTTGGTGATTCTAAGTAGAAAAGATGTTATTCAACAGCCTATCATATATTTTGTTATGTGTGTAGTCACATTAATTCATTGAGGACTTGACAAGGCGCTGGGAATATTCTTCTCAAATGTTTAGGGCTTCTCCCAAGGTATGGTTTATATTTCACCTGTATCTGAATCTACTGGGGAGCATAGGGGAAAAAATCCAAATTCCTAGACTGCCCACCCAGAGATTTGGGCTCTCAAGGGTTGTGAATGAGTCGGGAATCATGATTTTCAACAAACACTACAAGTTTCACTGATACATACTAAAGTTTGGCAAGCACTTATCTTGAGTTCACAATAGACTATTTTATGTTCTACGAACAACACTTCGAGTTAGGTAGGGCTGGTATTATTCCAGTACACGGCTGAAATTCAAAAGTGAATGGTGGCTTGCCAAGTGGCAGAGTTAATGCTTCACTCAATGTTAGTGAATATCAAGCTGTCCTATAACTATGACACTAACCATAATTTTGAACGCAGTGGAAATGTTACTTGGTTTATTTATCTTTGTTTCAGATTACCAAAATAATACATGCTTATTTCAGAAGATCCATAAAAGTACAAAAAATTAACTAAACAAATATAATTCCACCATTCAGATATAATAATTTGTTTCTGTATATCATGTTATACCTATTTTTGCAAAGTTAAAATAAAGTCATATCTTAATATTCTTTAGTAACATGCCTCCTAAAATTAATATATTGGGAATTTCTCCATCCATTTAATATTTTCTTCATTATTTACAGTGACAATGCAGTCTTGCATTTTATGGCAGTAGAATTTTTATTTAACCAAGCCCCTTGATGGACTATTGGATTTTTTTTCAACTTTTTACTATTACCAAATGTTGCTTTAAATGTTAGGCTGTTTAAAGGGAAGTTGCAAAGTATATTGCAGCTATCTAAAGAAAATGAAGACAATTTTTAAAAGGTCATATTATATAAAAGTATACAGGGTCTGAAATGATATGGAACATTTCCACACTCACTGAAAAAAATTATTTATGTTGTTTTCTTAACAGGAACAAGAGCATTTTGTTTTATTTTAACATTTTCAGCTGCACCAGTCCCTCCGTTTTGATAAACCTACAGTGCCCTACTACACAGGTAAGGCAAAAAAAAAAAAAATGCCTCGCTGGTGTTGTTAGCCACTTTGACCATTCTCAGATGAAAGAATTCAGAAATTTCCTTTGCATTGTGTCTGTGTGTTAACTTATGGAAAGTGGGAAGACATGAATATGAGCTCATCTTGGTTCATAGACAATCAAAAGGAAACAATGATTAATCAATTTAGCATCACTAAAGAACCTTGTGATTACCTTGTCCAACTACCTAATTTTATAAATGAGCAAACTGCAGCCCAGAAAAGTGGAGGTATTTTTCCCAGGTTAGTATTACAAAAAGTAAAGCTGGCTACTGTAAATAATAATCCTCAGTTTTTCACTGAATTAACACAATAAAGTTTCTTTTTGGCCATTGAACAGTATAAGGCATGGTGGGCAGTGGGGACTCTCCCGCAGCTCCTTTCATCTAGTGGCTCTGCCATCCCTTTAGTCTTCAGTATCTACAGCCAGAAGGAAACAAAGGGGATGAACAAAGCATCCCTGCTCTTGAAAGCCTTGGATCAGAAGCGTCACACGTTGCATTTCTATTCATATGCCATCGGCACATTAGACTTACATGTTCACATCTAGCTGCAAAAAAAAAAAAAAAAGGAATCAAGCAAGGTAGTTGTGGAGTTGTGGGCTGAGCCTCCTCTGTGCCATGGAACAAATGGAAGAAGAGGCACAAATTTCAATGGCAGATATTAGTGTCTTTCAGAGTCTAACTCTCTGTTGTCCAGAACATCCATCTTCCCCAGGAAGACAGCAAGAGTCCCATGTAGCGCTGTCTTTCACCCAAGTCCATGGTCTATGGATGATGCGCCATCTCTCTGTCAGGTTGTAACACTTAATGCACAACAGGTATTGGGGCTAAGAAAATTAGAATACAAATACCCATTCAGAAAGAGAGGGTGATACATACACAGCAGTCTGGTGCGTGGCACTAGGGAAGAGCCCTGTATTCGATCTGGACTGTGTTCTTCAAGAGGAACTTCCTCATCTGTTCCCTCCAATTGTCCTTTGCTTGACCACTTGGAAGGTTATTTCCTGCTTATTAACCTCAAGGCCACACCTTTGCTGAGCACTGGAAATCTGCCCTCTTGGGGGCCGTATAGCTTTGAAACTCTCTTCCTATTGTGCAAGGTTTGAACACCTCAAACATTATTTTGTCAAAGGTCTTTGCAGGTTAACTCACAAACTCTTTGGCAGTATAACTCCCTCAAGAACTTAGAAGCTACTGACTTGCCTCTTTTTGGTTCCATGTGATAGTAAACCACACCCAAAGATCTTTCCTATAATATGTTTGTAATTCTTTCTCTCTCTTTCCTCCCTCCCTCCCTCCCTTTCCTTTCTCTCTCTCTTCTTCATCTCCTTCAAAGGTTTTTGATATCTTATTTTCTGCTGAGACTAAAACCAACTTGGGATATTGACATCTTAGTTCTGTGACCACCACCTCTACCACAGACCCTGTTTTCTACTAGAGCCACTCACTGCCAAGGTCAAATCCTTGATCTTGTCAGTACCAAAAGTTACCACCCTTTGTAATCTCTATTTCAAACATCCCACTGTCTCATCATGCCAGTCCCTCTATAACATCCCAACAATTCTACCTCACCAGGACCTACAAACCCTGATCCTAACCCCTTCACAGTGTTCCTCAGTTCCCTCCAGTTTTCATCTCTCTCTTTACCTTACTCCATGGCCCCTCTTTAAAATCACTCCTTATGTAAATCCTCAGTTTTGTGGTCCCCCTCACTTAGTTGTACTTCCCTGGCAAAGCTCTCTGTCTATCCCATGCCTGAACCCAGGCAGCTGTGGTTTCTTGTAGAAAATATATACAACAGTCCCTTAAAATTAGGACCACTGACCTCAAGGACATCCTCATTGCTGTCCCACAACCACACTAGAGACCCCTTGTTCATTTGCTTGCCTACTGACTTAGAAAACAATTTCATACCTTTTCCTTTCACTTCAAACCTCCAAGACCTTGCCAGTATTCCTGGCAGACTCTGACTCTGCCTCCCTTCTCACTAAGAAAGTATAAACATTCAGAAGATGACTTTTGAAAGCTCCCACACTGACATCCACTTGTGCCTTAGAAATTATCTTTTCTTACATACTCAAGCACACCACTCTAGAAATTTCCTGTTTTTTTTCTTTTTATTACCAATTTCCTTCTCTACTAAATCATTCCCATAAGTATACAAACATGCCGTTATTTCTTCCATCTTAAAAATTATCTCTTTGATCCCACATCTTTCTCCAGCTACTGCTCTTTATCTTTGTGCCTCCTTTTTCCCCAAAAAACTTGTCAAAAGAATATGTCTAAATCCTTCTCATTCCCATTCAGGCTTTTGCTGCTACTCCAATTTCCTCCAGATGAAACCATTGACCTCTGTATTATTAAACCAGTGGTCAATTCTCAATTCCCATTCACTTGATCAGACAGCATTGTTTAACCAATCCCTCCTCCTTAAAATACTTTGTTCATTCGGTTTCCAGTGCACAGCATCCTTTTATGTTTCCTCCCAACTCTCTGGTAACTCCCTGTCAGTCTCCTTTGCTGGTTTCTCATCATCTTTCCAACATCTTCTAAGCAGTGGCATTTTTCTCCTTCATGAAACTCATCCCCTTTGAAATCTACATTTACTCGTTTGGTGATCTGCCCTGGTCTGTGGTTTTAATACCAACTGTATGCTGCCTTCCCTAGTTTATCTCTCTAAATAAGTCTGCTCCCTGATCTAGAGATCTTTATATGCAACCATGTGAGCAACGTCTGCACCTACACATTTAGTTGGCACCTCAAGGTAACATGTCTAGAACTCAATTCCTAATCTTTGACTTTACTCTTAACATTGTTTCCCCAACCCAAAAGTCTTTCCTATTTCAATTAAGAACAACTCCCAATACCATGGAATGATTTTTGGTTCCTTTTTCTTTCATGCTCATGTTTGAGCTGCCAGCCAATTCCTCTGGCCTCCATTGAAAACATACCCTGGATGAGGGGTGTCCAATCCTGTGACATCTCTGGGCCATACTGGAAGAAGGAGTGGTCTTGTGCCACACCTTATACGCACAAATACTGACGAAAACTGATGAGCAAAACAAAAAAAAAGGTTTTACGAAAATTTACAGTTTTGTGTTGGGCTGCATTCACAGCCATCCTGGGCCCCATGTGGCCTGCAGGCCGCAGATTGGACACCTCTTTACTTGGACCAAACTACGTTTCACCACCTCATCTTTTTTCCAAGGAACCATAATTATTTTTTCAAGATTGGTTCAGTGACCTCTTGGCTGGTCTCTCTGCTTCTATCCTTGGCCCCCACACTCCATCCCTTACAGTCTTTTTTCCACTCTGCAGCCAGTGTGATCCTGTTAAATATGTCACTATGTCTCTCCTTTGCTGACTGCCACCCCATAGCTTCCCAAATTGCTCAGATTAAAAGCCAAAGTTCTAACAATGACCTACAAGATCATTCACTGGCTGCCAGACTCTGACCACATAGGCTGTTACTCTCCCTCTGGTCACTGCACTTGGATCCTGCTGGCCATCCATTGTCTTCAAAGGACCCAGGAAAGCTCCTACCTCAGGGCCATAGATTTTGCTGTTCTCCCTGTCTGCAGTAGTCTTTGTCCAGGTGACTATGGCTTGATCACTAGTCTTCTTTAAGTCCTTCTTCAGATCTTACCATTTTAGCAAGGCCTTCCTTGGCTACCTATTTAAAATAGGAACACACAGCTATCGTCCTCCAACCTCCTTTCTAGTTTTATTTTTTCATAGCATTTATTACCATCTTATAACAAACAACTTTATTTATTTGTTGTTACCTGTCTCCGCTTACTAGAAGGTAAACTGCTTGAGGGCAAAGATTTTTATCTGTTTTCTTTTTTTCACTGTTATATCCACAGCCACTAGAACAGGCTCAGAATAGGTGATGGGCAAATGTTTGTTGAAGAAAGAAAGGAAGGAATGAATATCTTCTTACTCCCAGTCTTAGCATTTTTCTGCTGTATTATACAAATCTACCATGAAACCCTACTATGAAACAACAAACTAAATCCTTGTACATTATGCTTTTTTTTGTTGTTTCATAAATCATTTACTAGATCATTCTTTCTTTATAACAAATGTAGTGTTTTAACCTTCAATGTAACTCTCACTTCCACTCACCAAATTCTAATTTGCACTAGAATGTTAAACTTATATGAATTGAAAGTGTGATAAAAATACTGATGAAAAACTGTATCAAGTGCTCCTTTGTGGTTACTCAAAGAATCAGAATTGAGTCAGAATATATTTTAGCTGCCAGTAATGCAGACTTACTTTTAGTTTGCCAGGCAATAGTTTATCTACTTTATCCAAGCCACATTTTTATGTATTATGTTTTTTGTTAATTGTCAGATGGTCCAGACACGTGTCACGCACATTTGTAGGACAGAGTGTGATCAATTAGGATGCCCAACCTCAATGTGGCCTTCATTTTTGGCTAATCATCTGTTGATTGCTACTAATCAGCATCCTATTTGAAGTGAACAAATTGGGATGAAAGGAGAGAGTACAGAGCAGTCGCTATGTTGTATTTTAACAGCTCATTTTATGTCTGGAATGAAATTTGATGTCCTTCTCTTTAACAAACCACTTTTAACTTGTATACCATTTTAATTATTGTATGTGTTGTATACACAGTGTTTTTATATGTAGAGTATACATTGTATGTGTATGTATTTTTAAACATGGAATCATCATGGTCCCAACTGAGTAGTTCCTACCATCTTTAAAGTCTGAGAAACATCAGTATTTTCAGTATTAATTTTTAGAAATCTATTTAAATGTAGCCAATAGGGGAACTAGTTTAGTTATCTTTCAGAGTCAGTTAGGAAACTGTCAGAGGTGTTCGTTCAGTTACCCACCTTCTGCCTTAGTTTTGAGGTCGACACCAAAGTTCTTGGGTACAGCAGAAACATGACCCAAAGGTGGGAAGGAGACGTGAGCTCAGCAGCAGTGTTTCTATCTAACTGCTAATGGAGGTTGAGCTAGAATCTGGCCAGTAGGAATCTTTAGCAAACTGTACAGTAGGGAGATGAAGCAAGTTAGACCAGACGGCACTTTCACAAGGAAGCACTAAAGGTGGAGGAGTGAATGTACATGAATTGACTGCAACTCTTATGACTTAATACGATTTTTTTCCAAACAAAAGCAAAACCCATAGAATGCATCTTTTCTGAATCTGCTTTCTCTCTGTGGAGTTACTAATTGGATTTCAGTCACTCCACAATGGCTCTGTGGACTAGCAAAGGGATCTGGTTTGGCATTAATAGGTCTCCAAAGTTCGTTAATGCAAAGTAATTGCATCGGTGACCTCTCTGCCCACATTTTACTGGTGTTGCTAAAAGACTGTAATAATGATTGATTGCCACCAATGGCCCTCATTTTGTTAGCTTCTTATGGTAATAAAACCCCAATTATGTTTTGAGAACTGTTGAGAATTCCCTGGCACTGATAGTTATTAATGGCATACATAAATTATTAATGTTTGGAGTTTTTAAAATCACCATTTTATTCAAATATAGGAAAGGAAGCAAGATTCTAACCCCAAAAATACATACACTCACAGGCAAAATTAGTGAAATCTGAATAAGTTTAATGGACTGTAATACAATCAATTTCCTGGTGGAGATATTGTACTATAGTTATGTAATCTATTGCTGTTGGACAAAACTGGGTGAAAGGTATGTGGAATCTGTTATTTCTCACAACTGCATGTAGACCTACAATTATCTGAAAATCAGAAGTTAAAAATATGTGTAAGTCTATCATTGTGTAACATCTTATTGTTTTAACAGAACATCAATATCAAAGGGCAAGGAGTAGAGACTGATAACCAGTATATGAAATTTCATTTTTTACAATAATATTTGAAAGTTGATTTGGTGTCTTAGATGGAAAATGGTATTTGCTCTTTATCATGGTGGATGAATTAGAAGGCTAATCTTACAGCTAATTCCTTGGTTTGTTCAACTCATTTTCTACCATTGTGTTCTTTCCTTCACAGATCTGTGTCTCCAAGTGCCCAGAAAAATTTTTAACTTACGTGGAAATGCAATTTCCATACAAAATAAACAAAAACTCTTGGACATATTATAGCCAGTTCTGCAAGTCCCCTATTGTTCGGCCTGCAAAGGTATGTGTGTTTAAGTTTCTAAATCTAGAAAAAAATTAATTTTTGTTTTAATCTGAAGTGTAACATGGACATTTGCAACTGGAAAGAGCTCCCAAATGTAGGAAATGATTACTAAATGCACCATTCTGTTAAAATGTACACAAATGCATGTATACATATAAAAACATACATACAATTTACAGTATATTATTTTGTAGACTTGGGGGGTTATGCAAGATGATTAAGTCTGGTAAATTAGCTTCAACTCTTCCATGACATCAACAAATTTTCTACTTGGATGCATGTTTTTTGCTGTCTAGAGCTAAGAGCTTACACAGAAAACAGTATGGTGATTACCAGAGGGAAATGCGGGTTGGGCGAGGTAGGAGAGAGAGGGTAAAGGGGGAATAAGTGTGATGGAAGGAGACTTGGCTTGGGGTGGCAAATACACAAGACAATATACAGATGATGTATTATAGAATTGTGCACCTGAAACCTACATAATTTTGTTAACCAATGTTACCCCAATAAATTCATTTAAAAAAACAGTTAAGAGCTAATGTCATTTTCAGCCACCATTTCATTAATGCAGTAATGAAGCCCAATGGCTACTTAGTAACAAGTATAATTTTACTTCCAACTCCAGTTTATAATTATTTATTTACAAAAATCCCCAAACCCTACCTAGATTTAAGATATATAAGGGAATTCTAAAGCTTCATTATATAAATTAGTACTAATGGCTTCCACATTGGAGAAGAGCTATTTTTCCAGAAGAAAATTTAGGATTAGAGACTCAGGATGTGACTAAGATAAAAATACACACTTTCAAAGGTGTGCCTTGGTTTCAGAGGGCCTGGTTTTATTATTGTTGCTCTGACTTAATTGCACTTAGGGCATTTAAGAGCATTTGTATGTGGGTGAGATAATCTTACAGTTAGTTTTCTTAGGGGGGTAATTTGAACAATGAGATTATTATGCAACTGAATTTTTAAAGGACAAAATTTCTATACTGAGGGTGTAAAAGCTGTCATCACAAAGCCTTTGAAATGCTAACGTACTCTTCCTTCCATTTTAGTCTCTCTCACAAATAGTAATGGATGATGATTGTCCAACAGCGATTTTCCCAAGCAAACCCTGTAAGTGATTATTATTTTACCTTAGAAACAAAGAATCTGTGAAGGAGTTATTTAATTTAATATCCTCATTACACCATGGATGAAACTAAGGCCAAGAATTGTGCTATGACTGGCCCAAGATCCCAGAGTTAATTAGGAAGAAAGCCAAAGCTAAAGCCCAATGTCCTGACACTAGCCAGGGATCTTTCCACTGGACTTATGTGCATTTGGGGTTTTGCTGCATAAACATACATTAAAAAAGACTGAAAATTGATTTTTAAAAGCCCAATCAGATCAATTATTTGGTACTCTATGAACTCATATAAGCACAAACAAAGACATACTCTTATACACCGACCCCAGAATTCAGACAAAATGTCTGTTCAAAAATTGTTTGGGGAATAAGGGTAGAGCATATACTTGTCTTTATTTCAAATATTTAAAATTTGAAATTTAAAATATTTATATGTCTCCTGAATCAATATTTTATATCTTTAAAATTTATAAATTTTATTTAACTATGTTTAGAAGAAAATGAAATAATCTCTCATTTTTCTTCTTATGGATATAATTCTAACTATAGAGAAAAGATTTCACATAAAGATGTTTAGCACAATGTTATCCAATAGGACCCCCTCAAAAAAAGAAAGAAAAAGGAAATACTGTAATGCCCAAGAACAAGAGAATGCTCAAACAATTTATGATATATTCATTCAATGAAATATTTTAGAATTATTAACTATAAATATTATATTATATTGTTAAATAAAATGCAAAATTCTATATGTATTAGACTGACAAGCATGTGTAAATTCAAATAAAGAAAAAATATTCAACCCTGGCTGGTATGGCTCAGTGGATTGAGCACCGGCCTGTGAACCAAAGGGTTGCCAGTTTGATTTCCAGTTAGAGCACATGCCTTGGTTGCAGGCCAGGTCCCCAGATAGGGGTGTACAAGAGACAACCACACATTGATATTTTTTTCTCTCTTTCTCCCTCCTTTCCCCTCTCTCTAAAAGTGAATAAATAAACTCTTAAAAAATATTCAAAGAAAAAGATTGGAAAGAAATATGTCAAAATATTAAGTGGTTATTTTGGAAATGGCAAAACACTGGGTATTTTCTCTTTTCTTTTTTTTTCCTCCATTTTTCCACAATGAGTGTGTATTTCTTTTAAAATGGAAGAAAGTCAATATTCATTCATGATGTTTGAGTAGAAAGTCAGGCAAAACCTGAAGTAGCTACCACCAAACACAGTGTCTTATGGACCCCTGTCATAAAAGACTCAAGCAAAGACATAGGTCATTAAAGACTCCTCTGAGTCATTAAAGACTCAAGCAAAGACATAGGTTTTGTAGGCATTTGCATTTTACCAGGAAGCCCTAGGCAGCAAGCATCTGTAGGCAGGAATAGTATTACAAATGTTTATGCAAAAAGGTAAAAATGACTCAGTCACTGAAGATATAATAGGTATAAAGGTATAAGACAGAGTCCCTGCCTTTACAAGTACCATTTGGTTAAATCTCACAATATAAACTGTACGTTGGTGATACAGAAATGGAAAAAGCTTAGTTCCTCATAGGCCAGTGAAGGAGACATGAAGGTATACGTTGCAATCAATGTGGATTCCCCCTAGTATGGGATTAAGTATAATTATTTAGTAGAATAGTATGCAGCTAATAAAATTTACTCATTGAAGGGTTTATGTAAGGAAATGAGTAATAGTAAAAGAAAAAATAAAGCAAGGGAAAGCACTGCAAGTAATGTATGGTTATAACTCAAGAAGAAAAATTTCTTGTCAGAGAAAGACTGAAAGGAAATTCACCAAAATATAGTTCATCATAGGTGCTAGCACTAGTATAATTTGTATCTTCCTTCATATTTTCTCTATTTTCCAAATATATAATGAGCATATTTAGTAATTGAAGCTAACAGATTAGATGAGTGATTGCCTGGAAATAATATCTAGGGCAAACCTAGGGAACGCTGTAGGTGGGAACAGTCGTGTTTAAGCAGTGGAAAGGGAAAGAGTGTACAGAAAGGCCGAGGAAGGGGAGAATTGGGGAAGAATCTGGGCACGGAAGGAGAGTTCTGAAAGACATGGGTTGTCTACCGTGTCAAAAAGTCAGGAAAGTTAACTCATTCAACAGCAAATACTTACTGAGTTCCACGTAGGATGAAGACTAAAAAATATTGTAGGTGGCAATTAGGAAGTCTTTGGGATCACTGGGAAGGTAATTTCCATGCAGTGCTGGGGAACAGAAATATGATTGGGTTAAGAGGGAATAGAAACAGCTGGTAGAGACCACAATGTCAATTATGCCAGGGAATGGGAAGGGGAAAGAGAGATTAATAAAAGTGCTACAGAAGATGGAAGTAGGTAGTCAAGAGATCGCTTTCAGCCAAGAAAGTCAGGAAAGGCTTTATAAACACATATTTCTTCCTTTCCTGCATCAACTGCTTTAATATGTTTAGGTCTAACCTCTATATGAACCCTTGCAAATCTGTGATGCTTTCTTGGGTCACCACCTCCTGGGAAAGTTCCCAGGTGAAATCTGAAACCAGCTCCCATGCACAGAGGGCAGAGGGAGACTAAAGAAAATTTAGGTTTAATATGCAAGGGATCTTACTTAGCAGGCTTGTCTTGGACAACCTCAAAATGAGTTCTTTGCTCCCATGCACCAAAATGTAAGAGTTTATAGATGTTCACTGGGGTCAGTCACAGTCACAGAAGGTCTTAACAGGGTTTAGTCACATATCCACTCCAGATCCTCTCATCACCATATTTCTAGCTCAAGGTTGTGTCCTGGGGCAGCTTCAAGCTTGGAAAAGGCAAGCAGGGAGCACACTTCAAGCAGAGAGACAGAGTGAGGAGACTCCAATTCCCCGGGTGCAGCCAGTGGTTCAAATCAAAGGTCACCAATCTGCAATCCCACCAACAGTGCACTAGGGTCCCCTTTTCTCCACAACCTCTCCAACACTTGCTGTTTGTTGCTTTGTTTATGAAGGCCATTCTGACTGGTGTCAAGTGGTATCTCATTGTAGTTTTAATTCAACCACTATGGAAAACAGTATGGAATTTTCTAAGAAAACTAAAAATGGACATACCTTTTGACCCAGCAATTCCACTGCTTGGATTATATTCTAAGAATCCTGAAACACCAATCCAAAAGAATCTATGCACCCCTATGTTCATAGCAGCACAATTTACAATAGCCAAGTGCTGGAAGCCACCTAGGTGCCCATCAGTTAATGAATGGATCAAAAAACTGTGGTACATTTACACAATGGAATTCTATGCAGCAGAAAGAAAGAAGGAGCTCATACCCTTTGCAACAGCATGGAAGGAATTGGAGAGTATCATGCTAAGCAAAATGAGCCAGGCAGTGAAAGACAAATACCATATGATCTCACCTTTAACAGGAAGCTAATCAACAAAACAAACAAACAAGCATAATATAAACAAAGACACTGAATTTGAGAACAGTCTGACAGTGTCCAGAGGGGGAGGGGAGGGAATTTCAGGGGAAAAGGGGACCGGTTTAGAGCAACAAGTATAAAGGACTCATGGACAAAAACTATGGGGGGTGGAAATGGGAGGAAGGTGGGGAGGGCTGGGGTGGTGGGCTGGGGCGGGGTAAAAGACAGAAAACTGTACAATATCAACAATTAAAAAATACTGATTAAAAATAAAATAAAAAAATGGAAAAAAATCAAAGGTCACATCTTTTTTTTTTTTAAGAAAACTTTTCTTTTATTCACACTGTGTTATTTACACCGATGTTACTTCTCATAGTATGAATTAGCTAAACAACAGTTACTGTACATGCATTCAGTTAAAAAAAAAAGTATGTTGGCCTCAGTCAGGTTATGGACTCACATGGCAGTTTGCTTTTTCACCCCTGGTTAGGTAATATCAGGGAGGTTATGTAAGTTCTCCAAAGCTTGGTTTGCCCTGTTATAAAATGAATAAAAAATGATAATATAATTTTTTGATTGATCATTTTTTGAATGATAATATTTACCACAGAAAATAGCAGACCTTTGGATGGTTCACTATAATTTGCCTCAACAACAGCTTGATAAAACATCTTTTTTTTTTAATTTTTATTTTAATTGTTGATCTTGTACAGTTTTCTGTCTTTTATTCTCACCCGAACCCACCACCCCAGCCCTCCCCACCTCCCTCCCATTTCCACCCCCCCATAGTTTTTGTCCATGTGTCCTTTATACTTGTTCCTGTAAATCCTTCCCCTTTTCCCCTCAAAGTCCCTCACCTCTCCCCTCTGGTGACTTTCAGCCTGTTCTCAATTTCCATGTCTTTGGTTATATTATGCTTGTTTGTTTGTTTTGTTGATTAGCTTCCTGTTAAAGGTGAGATCATATGGTATTTGTCTTTCACTGCCTGGCTTACTTCGCTTAGCATGATGCTCTCCAGTTCCATCCATGCTGTTGCAAAGGGTATGAGCTCCTTTTTTCTTTCTGCTGCATAGAATTCCATTGTGTAAATGTACCACAGTTTTTTGATCCATTCATTTACTGATGGGCATCTAGGTTGCTTCCAACACTTGGCTATTGTAAATTGTGCTGCTATAAACATAGGGGTGCATAGGTTCTTTTGGATTGGTGTTTCAGGCTTCTTAGAATTTAGTCCTAGCAGTGGAATTGCTGGGTCAAAAGGTAGATCCATTTTTAGTTTTCTTAGAAAATTCCATACTGTTTTCCATAGTGGTTGTATCAGTCTGCACTCCCACCAGCAGGTCACATCTTTTTGATGTCCTTCCCCAGCATTCTACCCCTGGTGGCTATGACGGTCTCTTCTTTTGTATTGAGCCCTAAGGAGTCAGCAGGCAGTTTCACTAGCATGGAGGTGGCTCCTCTGGTTCTTATCTGGCAATGTATAAAATATGTTATATTTTTATAGGTGTTTTATATATATATTTGGCAGGTGGGTACAAAAATCTACTCACCTTGCAGCTGCCCAAAACAAGCCTCATAAACCCCCTTGCTTATTAAACCTGCCGTCTTCCAGTCTGGAGTGATCTGCCTTTTTCTTCAGTCTCTCCTTGCTCTCCACGTTTAGGGGCTCATTTTAGATTTATACCCAGGAAGCTCCCAGCCAGGCTTATGAACCAACATGTTTCCTGTAAGAAAAAATATAAAAGTGATCTATTTCTGATTTCTTTTCTCACTTTATTTAAAATTGGGGTTAAATAAAATTAGTAATACAGATTTGTAAAAGGTTAAGGATTCTGTTTAATCAAAATAGAAGGTGAACAGTAAGTTAACTCTTCTCAGAAATGGTGCTAGTCTACAAAGTATGGGACATTTTTAATAGCTAGAGTATTTCCATTTCCATACTCTAAAAGAACATGTAAGTGAGAAGGGTAGAAGGAAGACAAACTATAGAGACTTTAAAAATAAAAGTTTTGTTATCTTAGTAGAACCAAAAGTTTGAGCTGTTTTTTTATTTCCCAAGAGATTATTCACTAATGTCTAATTTTCAAGGATTCACTCAAGAAGTAGCCAGGATTTTTTTAAATAACAAAGCTAAACTCATCCAGTCATACAAGTAAGTGAAGCCTTTTAAAAAATATGTTTACCATGAGAAATACACTATTAGTATTCTTTTACCACCTGTGCTGTGTTTCTTACTTTATGAATGTACCATATATAGAATGATCAAGTTTAGAATGTATCTTTAGATTGTCATCATATTTGCTTTCTATGTCAGTCTTAGAACAGACAATTTTCTGATAATCAAGTAATGAGCAATTATTTGTACCGAGCACAGAATACACTGTCTAACAAGAACTTAGTTTTAAGTAACTGAAAGCTTAACAAAGGGAAGACATCATGTGGGAAAGAGTAGAAAGTGATTACCACCATTTTATTTTTACAGTTCTCCGAAGATGTTTCCCTGACTTCTCAACTAAAAATGGCACTTTAACAGTAGGAAATAAGACAACATTCGAAGATGGGAGGGGAAGGATAAGAAACATGATGGAACTCAGGGCAGCTGCCAAGTATGTGTGTTCCCATTCCCATTTTCATTTTTGATGCATCCCACTACTGAATCCACGACTACAGCTTCCTTTAGGCTGTCATACAGGAAGAATTATATATTATGAAATATACATGTCCCTGTAGATTGGAGAGCTTGGTATATGTTCATGAAGAAAAGCATAAAAGGAGAAATCAGAACAATGAGAAAGAACAACCATGTTTAACAAAATGGTTAAATCTTTCACTATCACTGGGTATAGAATGAGACATCAGGAAATGTACCAAAAGGTCATCATGTAATTTACTTTTTTGAATAAACATAGTCGTAAGAAAAAACTATGCTTTTTAAAGCAGCATTTAGAAAATATGACTGAAATAATGAAATTGCCTGATGTTTTATGGGAAAGGGCCTTAAGGAAGGTGAGACAACCACAGCAATGCTGTTTCAGCACTGGACCAAATTTCCACATACTAACTGCAATGAAGCAAATTCACTGTTCCCACTGGCTGTACACATCCTGTCACTCCATGTTACTGGGAACTGTGATTCCCAGGCTGCACACACACATGTGCACAAGCAAAACACACAGGGTATCATTGTACTGCTCGGCTGTTGAATTAAAAATGAAATATAAAGATATCCTAAAGTGTAATTTCTCTTTCTTGAAAGAATTTAGCAGTCCAAATAGAATAGTGAAGTTTCTGCATATTTAAAATATCATAGCTACATGGACAAACTTCACAAATATAAAGCTGTGTGAAATAATACAAGTACAATTCCATTAATAAAATTCAAAAGTAAGCAAAGCACCACTAAGTTAAATTATCCTGTGATGCATATATAACAGTTAAAACTGATTTTTAAAAACTGGGAGATTATTATCACAAAAGTTGGGATGTGGTTCCTTTTGGAGAAAGAAAGGTATTTTAATTGGAGCACATTGGAAAAGGGATGATGTAGTAGTAGTTACATAAGTGTGTTCATTTTGATATTCGTCAAACCAGACACTAAGGATGCATGCACTCCTCTATTTGTGCCCCATGAACCTCCCTGCTACAGAGTTGTCCAAGATTTAGGGAGGTGAATTAATGATGGTGTTCATTTATTCATTCTTGACTCTCTGGATTTTGTAAGTTAAAAACTGATCTTTCCATTTAGATTCATTTCATATAGTGAGTCTTCTGCAATATTGAAGGCATGCCACATACATGAGAAAAGAATCTGTTCACCATTTTGAAAGCTATGATCTCTGATGTGTGTAGATACAGCCACTTTTGTAGGTTTACCAAAGTGACATTTCATGAGCTGTTGTATCTAGGAAAAGAGTCATGCTGATAAGTGGTTTCTCCAAATACACTTTGAACAGCAGCTTGCAAAATTCTTTTTATCCTAACAGGAACATGTCTGTTTAGTGGTACTTGAAAAATAATTGATATTTCTCTTCTTTGAATTTAGTAATATGAATAAAATCCTTGATGCAAAGGCAATTGGAATGAAAGTGTTCGAAGACTATGCAACAACTTGGTATTGGATTCTCATGTAAGTGAAAACATAGATGGTTTTCCCCAGCCCCAATCTGATTTTGTCTTTGTAGAACTCTTTCTTCAAATTTCCTATATAATAATGAATTCAAGGTTGGCTCAGATCTCAGTTCCTGCCATTTTCTTTTTCATATAAAATAAAAATGGAACAAAGATATTTGGAAATATGTCCAGTGTTCACAGAAAGTTATGACTATAAATTTTAATTGTATTCCTTAAAATACTCTTATAAACATATACTTCAGGTTATGTGAAGGCAGCATCTGTGATATGTTTGCTTCCCATCACATGTTTTAGTAGAGGCACTATTTCTCTGGTCTGTTCTCCCATTTGTTCTTCATTGACTTCCAAGAGATCATATGTCCCTTACTTTTTAATATGTCCCTTCCACATAATGTTTATTATTATCATCCACAAAAGTCACTTATGAAAAAATATATAAAGAGAGGAGGAAATAAAAGTTTTTCAGACATAAGATTTGCAGTCCTGGGAATGCAGGCACACCACTGGAGAGGTACATGTGTTTGATTTATCTAAGAATGTCATTACTATCTGGCTGTTGTGTCACCTTCTTGGGTCTTAAAAGCATCTATGGTTTCCTACTGATAAAAGAATAAAGTGAAAACTTCGTTAGATACTGACAAGGCCATTTACAAGCTAGCCCAACTTAAGTTTTCAGGGTCATCTCCACCCAGGTTTTTTTAATTAACCCTACTTTCTAAACACATTAAACACTATGCCCATGATTTCACACATTCTGTTCTCTTTCTTAGCATTATCATTCCTTGTGCCGTAGGCAACTTTATCTCATTATTTAAAATCAGCTTTCATGTCATTTATGAAGTCTTACTTGACTTCTACAGCTATAATTAGTTATTTCCGCCCTCTGTGTTCCTCATACCCACAGTGGTGTGTGTTTACACACTTGTATCCACATACACCTACATACCTATTTTCTACATAGCACTGAACATTTTGTGTTTTATTTCCTTGGCTCTTTCCCTCTGATAAACTATGAACTTTTTACCATGGTAATTATGTATACGTCATCTTCATTTTCCTAACTCCTATTATGGTTCTTGGAACATGGGAGATGCATCGAAAATGTTAGTTCAGGCAACATTTATAAAAGCACTAGGGGACTAAGAGAGATATATACAACTTTTAGATGCTTAATATAGTCAAATTTTGTATAAAATACTAGTGAGTAGCTTTTAGATCTGCGAAATTAGTTTTATGAGATTTCAATGCTTTGTCTTAAACAACTGCAGTAACTATTGTCAGTGCATATTAGAATTTCAGGATATATCTCCATAGCAGAGATTATAGTCTATACTTGACAGTCAAGTGGCTCACCTGTTGTAGGACCCAAATATCACTACACAATTTCCATGTTCTTTTATTTTGGCTTCTCCACTCTTGTCTGAAGGGGCCTACGTTATGATGGACTCTCTTGCCCAGCTCCCTCCCAAGGCATACACTGGAACCCTCTTCACCACTCCGGCCCCACTCATAACACTGGAACATAAGCACCTTCCTTTATTTTCAACTCTCTGCTCTAGTCTATTCAATGAATATAAAGCCAAAGATTGATATGCTGTGACTTAGTTTATTCAGGTAGAATTTTTATGCAAGAATAAAATACACAGAATAAACATCCATATATTTTCCTCCTCTGATCTTTGTAAATATTTCTCTTGGACTACACCATAGAATAATCTTTAACCATACTGAATATTTAAGCATTAAAGTATTTGTGATTTTTTATTTTTTTAATTACTGTATTATTGTTCAATTACAGTTGTCTACATTTTCTCCCTACCGCTTCCCCCCACCCAAAGTATTTGTGATTTTTAAAAGGAAATGGCTTAGGAAGTTAAAGCCATAGGTTGTGCAAGACTACGACCTGGGAAGCTACTTTGTTACCATGCTGTTATCAATGCGGTGACAGTAATTATTAAGATTCTGTTTATTTGTGAAGGTGAAGATACTAGCCAAAGAACATGTGTGCATGACGCATAGACACAGACAACAGTGTGGTGATGGTCTGAGGGAAGGGGGTGGGGGCCAGGTGGAGGTGGGCCAAGGAGGGGATGGGGACATCTGTAATAGTGTAAAAGCTAAAAACTAGAAAGAAAGAAAAAGAAAGAGAGAAAGAGAAAGAAAAGAGAAAGAAACAGAGAAAGAAAGAAAGAAAGAAAGAAAGAAAGAAAGAAAGAAAGAAAGAAAGAAAGAAGAAAAGATTGATTTTGTATGTAAAGATAACACTTGAAGACAATAAAGCCAATAAACTACCAGCTCTATCTGTTGCCGTGTCTAGATACTTGCAGATAGCATAGAGGTGTTCGTTCTTAAAGAAGCATCAGCCAAATTTCCAATCTTAATGAGTTCTCTTTGATAAAATTACCTAAAGAAATACAATATAATTTAACCTGGGTATAGTGGGGTAAAAGAAGTATCTCTGCTAGCTCACTCAAACTCCAGGAGGAAATTAAACAGAAGGAAAGGAGTCATGCTGTTGATTGCTTGATGAAGTCACATGGCCCAGGTGACACAGAAGCCTTATCATGGTTCTAAATAGTGGCCTAGAGATCAGCGGGAACCTGAAATAGATATCTAGTGATGTCAGATATTATAAACTATTAGAGATAATTAGTCCATAGTGAAATGGTCTATAAAAATCCTGAGTACGAGATCTGTGTGGGACAGATCCTTTTTTTTTGGTCTTTCTATCCTAAGAATCTTCTCTTACCGATAGACACTTATTTTGTATAAGGCTTTCATTAGTCACCAGGTAGGTAGAACAGCACACATTTATCATAGACAGGTTTTGCAACTTAACACTTATTGGATAGGTATGAAGGGGAAAAAAAAATAGAACATGGTAACTAGGGCAGATAGTCCAAAACTGTAGCTTGGAGAAATTGTGTCTTTCCTTGAACAGTGATTGACACGGGCCTTCGCTTTAGCTTGGCACATGAAGATGAGTCATGTATAAATTCCCTGATGGTTCTACTCTTCCATACAAAGTCTTAACAGAAACCATTGTTTGTACTTTTTAATGTTATAAATGTTTCCATAGTTAGGTAAAATAAAATAATCTGAAATTTATTTTTAAGAGAAAAGAGTGTTGTCTTGCTGTTTTCATTATGTTATGTTTAGCACACTTGACCCTGTGTTTGTCTCATGTTTTTTCCACCAGTGGCCTGACAATTGCCATGCTCCTCAGTTGGATGTTCCTACTACTCCTGAGGTTCACAGCTGGATTATTCTTCTGGGTCTTTGTTGTGGGTGTGATTGGAATTATAGGTTATGGTAGGTATTACCCCTCTTAAAATCGCCAAATGTCAAAATTGCTTTCTTCTTTTCAGTAGCTATTATCAAAGAACAGAAAACATTTTCATGCAGCAAATTTAATTATTCTTTGCTCCCACAAAAAAAGGGTTAAATTTAGAACAATTATTTAATTTTGTACACATTGTCTCTATACCTTTTTACTTCTTTATCATGAAAAAATGCTTTCAAAATATTCTACTTTTTCTTCAGCAACATTTGGTGTTGTGTTTCATGGGTACTAAGACAGAAGTAAAAAGAATACCTTTTAGGTTAATGAAAAACATTTCAGACTACTTCTTTTATTCCTTTAACTTTTTATTTGATCAAAGGCCATGTCTGCATAGTTACAGAAGTGTGATCTATTTTTCTCTTTCAAATAAGTACCTTTAATCCAGGTACTGTCACTCATGTTAATAATTAGCCAATGCTCCATAATGATGTATCACCCTCTAGAGTCAAACATTCTGAATTACACTTATTAGATACAGAATTAACTTTATTTCAAGGCTTAACTCCAATCACTAACTCAATCCCCCCAAAACAGTACAGGTACAATGTGAACTCTAAAAAAGCAATTAGTCTCTCCCAAGAAACAGTATAGTACTTAGGACAGCTTCCTTTCAGAACAAAAAGAAAAGAGAATCCAAAAAAATGAGGATAGTGTAAGAAGTCTGTGGGACAACTTTAGACTCTCTAATGTTCGCTTCATAGGAGTATCAGAAGAGAAAGAGCAAGAAATTGGAGATCTATTTGAAAAACTAATGAAAGAAAACTTCTCTAATTTGGTGAAGGAAATAGATACACAAGTCAAGAGAGCAAAGTCCCAAACAAGATGGATGCAAAGAGGCCCACTCCAAGACACATCATAATTAAAATGCCAAAGGTTAAAGACAAAGAGAATCTTAAAAGCAGCAAGAGAAAAGAAGTTAGCTTGCTACAGGGGAGTTCCTATAAAGCTGTCAGTTGATTTCTCAACAGAAACTTTGCAGGCTAGAAGGGATTGGCAAGAAATATTCAAAGTCATGAAAAGCAGGGACCTATGGCCAAGACTGCTCTACCCAGCAAAGCTATCATTTAGAATCAAAGGGCAAATAAAAAGCTTCCCAGATAAGAAGAAACTAAAGGAATTCATCATAACCAAACCATTATTATATGAAATGTTAAAGGGACTTATTTAAGTAAAAGAAGAAGACTAAACTATGAACAATAAAATGGCAAAAAATACATATCTATGAACAATTGAATAAAAAAATATAAGAAAACAAGAACAGAGACAGAATCATGGATGTGGAGAGCATTTTGATGGTTGCCAGATGGGAGGGGTTATGGAAGAATGGATGAGGAGGTGAGGGGATTAAGAAGTATAAATTGGTAGTTACAGAATAGCCATGGGGATATAAAGTACGATATAGGAAATGAAATAGCCTAAGAACTTATATGCATGACCATGGACATGAACAATAGGGTCAGGATGGCCTGAGGAAGTAGGGGTGCTAGGTGGAGGGCGGACAAAGGGGGAAAACTCAGGACAACTGCAATAGCATAATCAATAAAATATAATTAAAAAACCAAAAATAACAATTTCCTGTTTCTGTCACTCAAAGAAGAGCTTTATACATATTAGTGTAAGGATGCAGTTGAACCTTATGACCCAGCAATTTAACTCCTGGGTATTTATCCAAAGAAACTCAAAACACTAATATGAATAGATATAAACACCCTGTGTTCATTACAGCATTATTTACAATAGTCAAGATATGGAAGCAACCCAAATGCCTATCAATAAAAGATTGGATAAACAATATACGGTGGAATATTAGTCAGTCATAAAAAAGAACGAAATCTTACCATTTGCAACAACATAGATGGACTTAGAGGGTATTATGCTAGGTGAAATAAATTATACAGAGGAAAAATATCATGTAATTTCATTTATATGTGGACTCTAAAGAATAAAGTAAATGAACAACAACAACAAAAATAGAAACAGACTCATAGATAAAGAAAACTGATGGTGTCCAGAGGGGAGGGGGTTTGGAGAGCTGAGTTAAAGAAGGCAATGGGATTAAGAAGTATCAATTGGTAGTTACAAAATAGTCACGGGGATATAAAGTACAGAATAGAGAATGTAGGCAATAATATTATAATAACTATATATGGTACCAGGTGGGTACTAGATTTATTGGGGGATCACCTTATAAATTATATAAATGTTTCACCACTATGCTGTACACCTGAGACTAATATGAAATAACATTGAATGTCAACTGTAATTGAAAAAAAAGAATTCAGTTGAATCCCCAAGTTCTGTAGTTAGCTTAAATTCTAATCCCAGCTTGCTCCATAATGTGTAACTAGGGAAATTTGGGAAAGGTTCTTAATGATTGTAAAACCCAGTTCCCTTATCTATAACATTGCTGCAATAATATCTCTATCTCACAAGATTGTGAGGATTAAATGAAACAAGTACGAAGCTCTTAGAACAGTGCCTGGAACACAGTAAGCACTCTGGGTACCGGGTTACTAAGTTTTTAGACAATCATTCCAGTCTCTCAGGTGTTTCTCATCTGCTCCTGCTATGCAGCTGCCCACAAAGAGGTGGCCCAGTCTACTGGAAGAACTGCTGTCCCTTAATCAGAAACTCTCCAGAAGCCTTTTTGTTTAAAAGCCTTTTTTTGGTATGTTTCTGCTTGGAGCTCAAAATAACCCCTGCTGTTTGACAACATAAAGCCTGAATGTGTGATTCAATCACTCCTTTATTATTATCAAGAAGGGAAGGGCAGTAAAGTTTGCTATTGATTTCACTGACTTGTCTTAATGAGCAAGAGGAATCTGCAATTGCCTACAGTCCAACTTTGACAATGGCAAAAGGGAGAACGACAATTAATATCTAAAAAGTGCACGTGAAACAATGAATTTTAGCTTCCTACTGACTTTCTACATAGTGCTAACTCAGCAATTCATGGTGTGGCAAGTAAGCTTGAAGCTGTTCATTGGGAGGAGAAATATCCAACTAGAATGGGAAGGGTAAGTAAGATTGTGTAACTGACACCTGCTGCTGTCTTGGTGAAACTAACTAGTGATATATCATAGGAATCCAACCATTTCCTACTGACAACAGCCTACTCACTAGGGGCAGAGAACAATGTAGATGTGTCATATTGACCAGAGAAAAAAGCCAGGCTATTGATGGGCAAATGCCCGTGAACGGCAGTGGAACAATTCTCCTTGGCCAGAACAAGTTAGGAGTTACACAGGAGAGGCCATGTGGCTACAATTTGGAGATGGAAGAGGCACAATTACAGATTATTACATGTTAATGATGTGATCCTCTGCAAGTACATAGTCTCTTTAATTTTGTTTCCTCAACTATATAGTAAGAATCTGTATTACAAAACATAATGTACATAAGTACTTAGAAAACTGCCTACCACATGGTAATTGTTCAGTAAATAATATGTTGTTTTTATTAGTGAATATTATTGAGGAAGGAGGAGTTGAAGCCCAGGAATCATATCTTAGAAAGAGACAGAGATGGAGACAAAGCAATAAAGCAGTATGAAAAATAATAGGGGGACACTGCTGAGACTTTCACACCCACCATTATGAAGGAATTAATTAGTCTGAGGGCTTGCTCGCTAATAAATAATAGCATAAAAATAATATTGTATTGCATTATATAAGGTATTGTTTTGATGAGATTTCAGGAAATGAGGAAATCTCCCTACAGAACCAAAAATTAAACCCATGAGCTAAGAAAGTGGGGCACTGAGCAGGAGGTGCATGTGAAATCCTGAGCAGCCCATGTGAGTGCTACAAGCAGGGGCCTGAGAGCAGAGCCATCCACAGAGCTGCGGGGCTGAGCAGAAACTGCTTGAGTAAGGCTGAGATCTTGGAACTCACCTAAAGTGACCCCAGTTTGGTAGTACCCATTGGCTGCTGCCAGACACAAATACAATTCCCCTCTAGATGAATGCATCTTCAGTTCAGATCACCAGGTCTCCACAGATTAAGATGAGCAAAGCATGAGCGGTGATCAACGATTACTAAACATGCAAGGAAATGATCTTTTACGAGAAAAAAATTATAAACATCAGATTGCAGTCTTCAAGAAATTAGATATGGGAATTAGTAGATATAAAACATGAAATAACTGTATAAAATGTTTAAGAATTAAGGGTAGAATTTAAAAAAATCAGAAATTATCAAAAATGTTCAGGCATACATGAAGATGAACCCAATAGAAGTGCTCAAAATAAAAAAATTGTTAAAATAAAATTGTTAAATTACATTGCAAATTAGAGAATTAATGAACTAAAAGATAATCTGGATTACCCAAGTTACAGCAGAATGTTACGAGAGGACAGCGATAAAGAATAATTTGAGTAGGGCCTAACATATATCAGTCATATTTGAAACGTATAGGATGAGATTTTTCTAGAACTGATGAAAGATATGAATTCAGAGATTCAAGAAGCTCTAATTATACCAGTGAGAACAAAGGAAAAGACATCCATATCTAGTCATGTATTCTTTTATTTGTTCATTTACCAAATATTAATTGAACAGCTACAGTGTACAGGCATTCTTCTAGGCTTTTGAGAAAAAACAATAATCAGACAAATGTCTTTGCTATCCTGATGCTTACAGCTTAAACAAATTATCTATTAGAAAATTATATTTTCTATGGTAAAAATAAAAAGCAGAATAGGTAAAAGGGGATTGAGTGTATCATGATAGGGTAATATTAGAGTAGGCCTTTTTGAGAACAGATCTGAGAAGACACTTTACAAAGTCAACGGAATTGCCATTGGAGATCAGGGGAACGTTCAAGATAGTGAGTATAGCTAGAAGAAATGCCCAAAGATAGGAGTGTGTTGAAGAAATGTCTAGAAGGGACTTCCGGCCAAGATGGAGGCGTAGGCGGACACAGTGTGCCTCCTCTCACAACCAAAATTAAGGACAACAAATATTTAGAAACAAGAAAACAACCAGAACTTATAAAAAATTGAACTGTACGGAAGTCCAACACCCATTCATCCAGACCGGTAAGAGGGGCGGAGTCGCGGCGGGAGAAGGTGGAGGTACGGGCCTGGAACGCAAGCAGCAGCGGCTGGCAGTTCCCAGGTGCACAGGCAGCAGCTGGCAGACCCCGGGCACAGGGGGGCAACTGTGCAGAACCAGTAAGGCCACACAAGGTAGCTGGCTGACCAGGTGGTCCCACATTCGCGCACGCAGACGGTCCAGGCAGAGTGGAAGTGGCGGAAGGGACTGAATCCAGGAGAGAGCGGAGCAGGCGCCATTGTTCCCTCTCAGACCCCACCCCCACATATAGCGTCACAACCCAGCAACTGGGCTGCCCCGCCCTGAGGAACACCTAAGGCTCCACTCCTCACTATGTAATAACCTTGACCAGACTAAAACCAAAACAAAATAAACAAACAAAAAAAAAGCACCAAAAATGGCTCAAACCGGAAAACAAATAAACGCCCCAGAGCCAATTCCTCTAAGCAGTGAAGAGATAGCCAACCTATCAGATGCACAGTTCAAAGCACTGGTCATCAAGATGCTCACAGAATTGGTTGATTTTGCTCACAAACTAGATGAAAAAATGCAGGGTACAATACGTGAAATGAAGGAAGATGCATGGGGAACTGATAGAGATAGAAGGAAAACTGGGACTCAAATCAATGGAGTGGACCAGAAAGAAGAAACTAACAACCAAACAGAAAACGAGGAAGAAACAAGAATTCAAAAAAATGAAGAGAGGCTTAGGAAGCTCCGGGACATCTTTAAACATCCCAACATCCGAATTATAGGGGTCCCAGAAGGGGAAGAAGAAAAGCAACAAGTGGAAAACTTATTTGAACAAATAATAAAGGAGAACTTCCCCAATCTGGCAAAGGAAATAGACTCCCAGGATATCCAGGAAGCTCAGAGAGTCCCAAAGAAGTTGGACTCAAGGAGGAACACACAAGGCACATCGTAATTACATTAGCCAAGATTAAAATGAAGCAGAGAATTCTAGAAACAGCAAGGGATAAGGGGACAGTCACCTACAAGGGAGTTCCCATCAGACTGTCAGCTGATTTCTCAAAAGAGATCTTACAGGCAAGAGGAGGCTGGAAAGAAATATTTGAAGTCTTAAAAGGCAGGGACCTACATCCAAGATTGCTCTATCCAGCAAAGCTGTCATTTAGAATGGATGGACAGATAAAGTGCTTCTCAGATAAGGTCAAGTTGAAGGAGTTCATCATCACCAAGCCCTTATTATATGAAATGTTAAAGGGACTTATCTAAGAAAAAGAAGATAAAAATATGACAGTGAAAAGACAGCAAACTCACAGCTATTAAGAACCACACCTAAAACAAAAGCAAACTAAGCAAACAACTAGAACAGGAACAAAACCACAGAAATGGAGATCATATGGAGGGTTAGCAACAGGGGTGTGGGAGGAGGAGAGAGGGGGAAAAGGTACAGAGAATGAGTAGCATAGATAGTGGGTAGAAAATAGACGGGGGAGGGCAAGAATAGTATGGGAAATGTAGAAGCTAAAGAACTTATGACACATGGACATGAACTAAAGGGGGGAATGTGGGTGGGAGAGGGTGTGTAGGGTGGAGGGCAATGATGGGGGAGAAATGGGACAACTGTAATAGCATAATCAATAAAATATATTTTAAAAAAAGAAATGTCTAGAAGGCTGGTGTGGGTGGGTATACTGAGTAAAGAGGAGAATAGTAGGAGGTGAAGTCATAGAATTTTTGGAGAAATAGCCAGAGACATAGATTATTGTAAGATCTTGCCTTTTATTCTGCATGAAATGGGGAGGCATTATAGAATTTTGATCAGAGAAGGGGATGTGAAGTGATGATTGCTCTAGTCCCTGAGTTGAGAAGAGACTGTAGTGAGGAAAGGGAAGAAGCAACAAGACCAGTGGGGTGACTATTACGGTAATTCATGTGCCAAATTAGGGAAGCTCAGATCACATTTCTAATGTACAAACAGCTGAATTTCTTGATGAATTGAATGCAGCTCATGAGAAAAAGTAGGAAGTCAAGAATGAAGTTTCCACTTTGGCAACTGAAAAAGAATTGCTATCAACTGAGATAGGGAATATTTGCAAATAGCAAATCTGCTGTAAAAAGGGAATTGATCAGAACTTTAATTTTGAGCATGTTGAGTTTGAAATGTTTATTAAACATTAAAGTGGTGATGTCAAGTAAGCATTGGATATTTAGCCTGGAATTAGAGAGAGAGAGTGTGCTAGCCTAGGGAGACACATTTAGGAATCAGGAGCACTGGAGCTATGAGACTAGCTGAGATCACCAAGAGATCACCAATAAATGTAGATAGAGATGTGGGACTGAGCTCTGAGGCCCACCGATCTTAAAAGGTCAGAGAGAGAGAAGACCAGCAAAGATAATTAAGGAGACCAGGTTTTTGTTTTTTGGTTGTTTGTTTTTTTTGTTTAAACTAAAAGCAGGTGATATTTTTGAAGCCAAGTGAAAAAATAAAGGAGTGATCAAGCATGTCAAATATGTCTGATAGGTCAAGAAAGATGAAAACTGAGAGTTGGCCTTGGTTTAGAAATGCAGAAAGATGCCTGGTGATCTGATGAGGGCAGTTCTGATAAAATAATGAGGGTGGAAAACCTGTCTAGGGTGGATTTAGAGGACGGGTTGGAGGAGACAAATTGTAGACCAAAAATAGAAATGGTTACTTTGGAGAGTGGTTTTAATGGTGAACAAGAAATCGGGCTATCGATGAGGGGAAAAAGATCAAAAGTAGAATTTCTTTTGTTTTATTTAAGATGGGAGAAAGAACAACATGTTTATATACTGTTTGGAATGTTTATATACTGGAGAGCAAGAAATTAATGATGTAGAGAAGAAATTGTTATGAAGCTTCAGAATACCAATAACCAAAAGTTTTAAAAAAGAACAGCAAAGACAGATCACATACAAATAAACAACTAGACTGAAGCAGACTTTTCAACAGCAGCAAAGGAAGTGAAATAATACTTCGAAGAGCTATGAAAAAATAACTGTCAACCTATAGCTATTCACCAGTAAAGCTATCTTTCAATAGAGAGAGTAATATAAGAATATTTTAATATAAGTAAAAACTAAAGTTTACTAATAGACATATACTAAAAAAATCCTAAAAGATGTATTTCAAAAAGAAGGGAAATGATTACACAAAAAGATATGACATACAAGAAAGAATTATGCCTGGGCTGGTGTGGCTCAGTGGATTGAGCGCCAGCCTGTGAACCAAAGGGTTGCTGGTTTGATTCCCAGTCAGGGCACATGCCTGGGTTGCAGTCCAGGTCCCCAGTAGGGGGAAGATGAGAGGCAACCACACACTGTTTTTCTCTCTCTCTCTCCCTCCCTTCCCCTTTGTATAAGAAAAAAAATAAATAAAATCTTTAAAAAAAAAGAATTATGAGCAAGGAAAATGAATTGGCAAATGTGTAGGTAAATTTAAATAAATTTTGTGTAAAATAGTAATAATATCCACTTTCTTGAAGTCTAAATATACATAACCAAAATACTGGATAATAATCAGAGTGAGGTGATTATTGAATGATCTAAGGTCCTTATATTTTTTTGTTAAGATACTGACTTTAAATTTGGTTATTAAGAGCACATAGCAAATTTTCAAGGGTAATCTATTCTAAAAATAGAGTAGATATTTCCAAACCAGTAGAGGAGCAAATTAGAATATAAGTAAACAAATAAACAGACAGACAAATGAAAACTTACCCATTTTTAAAAGAAAAATTTGGAAGAAAAGAAATGTAGGCACAAAGTAAAACAGGAAAAGCAAAAAGTGGGTAGAAACAAAAATAAGTATATCAATACATCAAATATAAATGTATTAAATCAACTAGAATACAGAGATTTTCAAGTCAGATTAAAATATATACATACAAATCGGAGCTGATATTATTTACAAAAGTTATACAATACGTAAGGAATTTGACAATCAAGACATGGATAAAAATATACTAGCAATCATTAACAAAAATAAAGCTGCAGTAGCCATAATAATATCAGACAAAATAGATTTTAGAATAAAAAGCATTATTAGTTATAAAAAGGATCTGATTCACTAAAAAATATACCAATTCTAAATATGTAAACATCTGAAGAAATATCCTCAAAATTCATAGTACTACAAGAATAAATAAATAATCCAATAAATAGTAAATCTGTATGAGATATAAATCTCCCTTAGGGGGAAATTTCAATGCAATTTTCTATTAAAATAGAGTAATAAGCACAAAATTCAGAATAATTGCTCTTTGGCAGGAAGAGGCAAGTAGGTATGGTAGGACATAGAGCAGAATAACAAATTTTAATTTGTTTAATTAAAGCAAAATCTTCAGCTAAGTGATGCATTCATATGTGTTCATTTTACTTTATGCCTTAAACCTACTTCTGTATTACATATAATTTTTATGTATCAGATATCTTATAAAGTATTTTTAAAAGAAAAATTTAAAATACACTGGGAAAGCAGGGCCTGAAAGAAAGAAATTTGTCATATCTTTTTGAAAAACAAATGTCTTTTCTAGTCTAGCCTTGTCTCTTTCTCCATAGGCCTCACACTCACCTAATGTCTAAAACAAACAAATAAACAAACAAAACCCTGTTAGTTTAAAAAACTGGAACATTTCCAATAGACCTAATCTAGATCCACCAGTCATTAAAATGGGTAGATCTCTTAACTGTAATTTTTACTACTACCTTGTAGACTGTGTAAAAAGTCATTATGTAGTCTGAAATACAGAATTTGGGGAAAAATGCTGCTGGTCCATATTTGCATTGCCTAGACACAAACTTTGATAAGAATAGGCTTTAGGTAATTCCACTAATACATGACTTCACCATAAAAAATGAAAAATGGCTTTTTTTGCAATATAAATGAATTTTTAATTTGCTTTTTAAATTGATTGTACATTCATGTGCTTCAAATTTCAAAAGGTATGAAGTTTATACAGTTAAAATTTTCCTTCTCATTCTGTTCCCAGGTCACTAATTTTCCATCCTTAAAAGCACAAAATATTATGAGTGTACAAGAAAATATATACAAAGATTGTTCTTATTATACCAATTACAGCATACTTATTATGTCATTTTGTACCTTGCTTTTTTTACTTAACAAAATATTGTAGAAATTATTTAATATCACTCTATCACTCTAGTCTTTTTCCTTCTTAAATGGAAACATAGTATTCCACTGCACAAGTATTTAACCAGTCCCTACAGATGGGCATTAAAGTTGTTTCTAGTTAAAAGGGCACTTAAAGTCGAGCATTGCCACAGGCATCCAGACAAATGCTGAAAACATTTATATTGAATACAGTAGCACATTTAAGGCTATTAGATGAACATAAAACATGTTCTATGTAAATATGTATCTTGCCTTTTAGAAATGACCATGCTGGTCAAATACAAGTAGATATGTATGATAAGGGCATAGCTTATATTTCAGAAAATAACATTTAATATTGGTCTGTTTTTCTCTCCTTTTCAAGGAATATGGCACTGTTACCATGAGTACAGCAGCCTTCGGGATCACCCAAATTCTCACCTAACCATATATGACGTTGGGTTTCGGACCGACATAAGGATGTACTTCCAACTGAGACAAACATGGTTCACATTTAGTGAGTGGATTTTCAACACTGGTTTTGTTAAAATTGTAATAAGGAGAAAGCATCTTTTTGTCCGAAGGAAAGCTTGGGTTGGTGTAACCTGTTAAGCACAATTATTGCTAACATCCTTAAAGTAAATGTGTTCACAACCCTACTAGTAAGTGGAACAGTCATTGAGTGGAATCTATTATATAATAGAAGAAAACATTATTTTACAATGATTTTAAACTTTTTGCTTTCAAATTAAAGTATTTGGAGTGTGGATATTGATAGCCATTAAACTGATATCCAATAAAGGTGTTTTAAAAGGAAGCAATGCTTGATATTTCAAACTTGTTTTTTAAAAAAAGAGACAAAAAAGAAACAATTTTTATAACAGGAATTTTAAATTATTTATTATAGGAATTGGAATAATAAGTCACTAGAATAAATTTGCATTTTGAACTCTATTCAGATTGTCAAATTAGTTAAGGATAATATTAACAAAATATTTAAAGCAAGATGATTTCAGAGGTGGCCTTAAACCTATATTCCTAGAATGGTTTTATTTTAATATTCCACGCAATTCACAGAGATTCATGTTCTCTAATCAAGTCTTAAAAAATAATCTCTAATTACGTGTTGCTTTAAAGGAAAATTCATCTTCATATCATTGAAGTTGGAGAGCCAGGTGAGACATGTTCCGGGAAGCCTGGCAACAAGCCAGGCAGAGCTGCACAGGGGTTGATATCTTGGGGAGCATCATGATTCCAGGGATGGGTTCCATCCCCATAAATTCGAAAACTCAATTTTGTCACTTCACCCAAAAGTCACCAGGCTTTCAGGTCCAGGCTCACATTACATCACCAGAGTGCCATTTTATTTGTTTATACTATCAGTTTTGCGCTGTTGGGTACACTATTTGTTTTACACTGTCCCTGATCAGAATGCAGACATATCCCGTGTAGACACTGCTTTCCTGGTATCAAAGCATGTGAGGCACAAGACTACTAATGAGGAGCCTTTTTAGCAGAGGGCCTCAGAGAGTTTCGAGAGCTGTTTTCTTCAGGCTGGTGCCAAGCTTGCTGACCTGGCCTTCTGCACAGCCGCCCCCACCCTTGTTGACCGAATTTAGTTGTTCTGTTTTCCTTGGATAGTGCTAGATCAGAACACCCAATCCTTGCTCTCATCAGACTAGTTCTCTTCACATAAAAAACACATTATCTTTTCAAATATGTTGCAGAAGAATTATTTCATTTACAGCCATTTTTAACTCTAAAAATCAGACATCTTGCAACGGGCATCCTCATGTAATCACTTTTCCAGAACTGGAAGTGATTTCTTATCTCCTCAGCAATCCCCTGTTAGCTATCATTTCTAAAGATGACAAATCCCATTCATTATGCATTGTGACCTCTAGTTTTACTCTCCAGTGAATCTCAGTTACAGGTTCTGTGGTCATCCACTGCTGCCTCTTAAGGAGCTTCAACACAAAAATCATTGAGATGACCAGAATCTGCTATTGGGAAATTAAGAGATGTGCTTTGAGGAAAATACAGAACTTGCTTTTATCTTAAAGTCTAGAAATACTAATTTTTTCTCAAATGAGCCTCAGCTTTTACAATCGATTTATCAGACATGAATTGATTACTTGCGTTGTGTATCGACCAAATTCTAGGCCCCCGAGACAAGTGCATATGTGTGGTTACACTAGTCAACAGAAACACTGAAAATAAGCAAAGTTATATATGCAATGATATCATTTTTATGAGTCTTGAATTGTGTTAGGAGATGGTTGTATTCTTATTTCTGTTATTAATTATCCCAGTCTCCTCCTCTGTGAAGCTATAGGAATACCAGCTTCCCTATAAGGTCTTAAAAAAATTCTATTGTTTGTTCTTATTCAAATACAAGGAAGGACTATAATATGTAAATTCAAAAGGCATTTAAATTTCTCCAATACTACCATTTTGAATATGTAATTTTATAAAGATAAAAGATTGATATGCAATATTCTTAGCAATGCAATTTCAGAATATAAAGCAATTCTAGTATATCTCATATTCTTAGGTTCATCCAAAAAAGATAATGATTTTAGCTTAATATGACTATATACTCCAGATTTGGGGCTCAACTTTATATTTTAAGATCATTGAAAGTGCATGTAAACATACATGCACAATTTAACTTAAAAAAAGATAGAGTAGCAAAATGGCACGTTACTGAGATCCTCCCACATGTCTGGGCTAACTGATTTCTGCTTACCTGAAAATCTTAAATGGCATGTGCTGCAGCATCGGGTCTCAGTGGTGTAACAATGGGATGAATTGGTGCACACCCTAGCAGTTAGCAGTGGAAGTGTTCGTGCATCAGCAGAGTAACTATCCTGGAAGCAGGCTATGGAATGGATTCTTTCACAGGCGGAAATTTAATGAACTTGCCATTAAGTTTTTTTGTAATTTTAGATTGTTATTAGCAGTGATATATTTCCTTAATTTTCAAATCATTCCTGTTTACTTTTGAACATCTCTGAAGTCAGGACGCATCTTATAGTTAATGAATAGTTACTTAATGAAGGATTTCTTTACTTTTCCTAAAAAGACACTACTACTAAATTAAAGGTATTTATTTTAGAATTGAGGAAATCAGTAATTAGGACTGTTTGGCTTCAAGTAAAAGGAAACTAATTCAAGCTAGCTGAAAAGAAAAGAAAACTGGAGCAAGCTGGGGCCAAGGCAGAAGCATTTTGATTAGAATGTAGAAGAGTCTCGCAAAACTCGAAAATAAAACAGGAAAGCAGCTGGACTTTCCAAGTGGAGCTGAATCCAGGAAATAAAAGCCAAACAGAACCCAAGATTTCCTCTCCTTTTTCTCTCCCTTTCTACACACATAAACTTTACCCTTTCTTTGCAGATTTATTTACTCCTCATGAAGATGGTTTTGATGCAATTTATTAAGTTTGTATAACTCTTAGTTCAAGAGGTGTATAAACTTGAACTCAAAACTGACCTAGAACACCTTAGTTCTAATTCTGAGACTTCTATTAGACAACTTGGGCTATGTTTCAACCCTGACACCATTGGCAGGGGCCATGAGTGTGGAGTCACAAAACGAAAATGTGGGTAGCCAAGGCCCTGCTGCCAGGTCAGTTCATTAAGAGGCACTGTGAGCAGGGTAGACAAAAACTTTCTTCCATAACAATTCTCTTACTCAGTGAAGGAAAAGTGAAACATTTAAGAGCTGCCTAAAGCAGCCCATCCTCCTTCCTTGCCTGTTTTCCTATTTCTACAGATGGAGCGAAATGTTTCCATAGACAAAGCCTGCCCACCTGAGCAGGTCAAACATTAGCTAAAGGTTTTAATCAAGATTCCTTAGCATTTCTTGAAGGTTCTGAAAGTAAATTTCTAAGATTGGCTAAAACTGTCAAGTGTCAGAATTGGCAGCAATAATTGTGAAGTTCATTCATAACTTCTGCAGAGAACATTTGTTTTTTGTATTGATTTGTATCACACACTAATTTTTTCTTTTCTGTTTAAAGTGGTAATACTCTGTGTCCTAGAAGTGCTTGTCATCCTCGTGCTGATTTTCCTTAGGGACCGGATCCGCATCTCCATAGCCCTGCTGAAGGAAGGGAGCAAGTAAGGCCCCAACGGAAAAACTCACTGAGTGTGTATGTCAGTCCAGTCAGCCC
This sequence comes from Glossophaga mutica, assembly GCA_039655065.1. Lineage (NCBI taxonomy): Eukaryota > Metazoa > Chordata > Mammalia > Chiroptera > Phyllostomidae > Glossophaga > Glossophaga mutica. Next base: position 55,123,127 of record CM077307.1, on the reverse strand, counting down.
CTGCCTGTTGTGTAGATGCCCCAGACTGCTTTCCCTTTAAGAAGACTTGTTAAAGAAATCTGTTTTCTATTCAAGAAGATTTGTTCAAATTTAAATTGCCAGTTATTAGAAAGGTCATGCTAACATGTCCTTCGGTGTCCCTAAAATCTCAGTGATCATTGGGTAAAGTAAGGTTAAAACCTGTCTGTCTACATATTAGCACTTTTTTAAGCACTAAATGTATGTTAGGAGGATAGCGTATGCAAAAGTAAGTAATGAAGTTATACTGTATGTTTTATTATTCCTATACTGAGTCATATGTTAATATTATTGGTTGAGATCATTCGAAGAACTTTAAAGCACCATAATTCTATAAAGTCAGTTGTATGCTATTACCTTTTCTATATGAATGACAAATTTTGCCAATAGAAAGAATAATTGGTTCTAGCAGCACCAATATGTATTTCATATCTACACCTCTTAATTCAGAAACACTTTATACCATGAGCCATTTTTATTAAAAATACTATAAAATAAACACTAACTTTTTCATAAATTCATGCTGGGAGATAGTAACAACTACAGTTTCCAAACTATTCCAAAAGGTCACTCCAGGATAATACTTTAAACTTTTGAATAATGCATGGAAGAAACAAAGAAAGCATTACTATAAAGACAAGAGATCATGCTCCATTTAGAATGACGGAAACTAAGTTGTTAAAGACCAAATTACTTTAAACAGTCTTTTAGAATTATTTTAGGAAAATTGTAATTTATAATATAAAAGTGTTAGCAAAGCCCATGGTTTAAATGGTTAACAAGCAGTTTGTTGAATTAAATTCTCCTTCCCACAATAACTGAAGCCCTATCATTAGCCACGGAAAACTACTGATTTGCTGGATTGTTAAAATGATATGATATTGTGCTTCTCACTATAACATGCCCCAGTGTTATGCCTCTAAGTATATGTGTAAGTGCATGCACGTGTGCGTGTGTGCGTACAAAGGGCCAACACAGCTGTGACAGGTTGATAGTGTGCTTCAGGGAAAATAAGAGCTGAAGCAAATGGGTGTGAGAATGCAAGGTAGACAGTGGGAAGCTCAATAATTCACTTACCAGCAGTATCTGGAGAAAGGAGACAACAGCATAGCTTAGTGAAGTGAAGAAGGTAACACCTTCAAAAGGAATCTAAGGTGTGTCCGTTCTTTAGGAGTAGAATAGTTCCATCAGAGAGTCCTCCGCAGCTGTGTCAAACAGTATTGGATTTAATCTAGTGTCATACGCTGAAAAGAACATTCAAAAGTAGTTCAGGACAGGCAACTAGGATGGTGACCATTTCAGAAACCACGTCTTATGAGGAAATATCAAAAGAATGATTATCTTGCAGAATAAAAGGAGTTACTTTGAAGTGTTGCTGTGTTGAAAAGGTGGTCACTTCTTTTCCAGAAGGTAGTGGATGTGAATTACAGGCAGGCAGTTAAGAAAGAAATTTCTAACATGTTGGTAAGAAATAGAGTAAGTCGTGTCATATAAAAAGAGCTAAGAGTGTGGTCACCAGAGCCTTATGAACACATTTTGAAGACAGTACAGAAGATCCTGAATTAGGGGGGGATTCTCACATTTGATCAGATAATCATGAAGATCTTTTCCAATTTTAAAGTCTAAGAATCTAAACAAAAGGAAGAAATATTATGATTATACAATATCAAGTATTTATGAGTCAGAATAAGCAAAGGGGAGAGTTTGGGGAAATCTGGGCAGGAACCAAACATGAGCATTGAAATAAAGTCTCTAACTTACAATAAATAAAATTTAATGACTAAGAATATGCCAGCATGATCGGCAAAAAAGAGTCTATGGTTATTACTACTGTTCCTAGAATTAATTCAGTCTAAGGCTCAGTTCTAGTTCGAACAAATAAAACTTTAATTGAGAAATTATAACACTGGATCATTTTGACTTTCGACTCTTTGTTTTATTTCAGAGCCATTGGATATGTTCCCAGTACATTAATTTATCCAGTTTTAACTTTCTTTTTCCTCTCGGTCTGTATTTGCTACTGGGCCGTGACAGCAGTGTATCCTTCGGTGTTTCCCTCGTTGAACCTCAGGTTCCCGGCACTGGTCCAGACCCTGGACTCCAGTGCTTCTCATCCTGGGGAGATAAGGAACGTCCTAAAGAAACAGATGACTTTTTTGTTCCTTGCTAAGCTCTAAAAAAAAAGTTTCAATGTACTAATTACATTTTCCCTCATCTAGATCATATGGTAGAATTTGTTTTATTTTGTCTTTGCATATGGTACCTCTCCCTCACGATAACCTTAAAAAGCTTCGATATATTTTACTGTTTGTAAGAGGCTTCTCAGTGCAGCTGATCCATGTTATATTACTCTGGGCCTGAAGAATGGATAAACTATTAAAAGATTAGAAGTTTTTTGAAGTTAATCTCTCAAAGGAATTTTAAGTTATTTGCGTTATTTTCATGTCTATGTATTTTAAACTCACCAGCAAATAATTTATCCTTAATAGAGTTTACTCAGTTACTTGGCTACATCAGGGGTACCCATATACAAAATTGTAACCCCAGGTGGACGGTGTAAACATGAAAATAGAACCTGCAACCCAGAGGTAAGTAAAAGGAATTCTCTTTTACTTAACATCACTATAGAACTCTGCTCCATTTCCTCTAGCGGTTGGAGGGATCATCTGAAATAGAGACCCTGTGTATTGACAGGGTTCACTGTAGAGAAGGGGGAGTTGGCCAGGTGTTAGCAGGAAAACACAGGAAGTGGTGGGAGAATAGAAAGAAAGCTCTGTTATTTTCTGAGCTCATTTATCTTATCATATATCCAAGAAGCAGGCAACAACAACAGCATCACCAACAACAGCACTGATAAATGTGAAACCAAAGCGGGTGAAGAGGGATGAACACAGGATGGAAAATAAGATACAGTATACTTTCCAGAGCTCATTAAAGAATTATATAAAGTGATACGATGGAAAATAGAAGAAGCTCATAGAAAAAGCACAGGATATGCAATTGGGAGGCTACACAAAAGGAGAAGGCAAGGAGGGCGTTATCTTGGAATAGCATTTAATACAATATTATCCACGTTGTTTTTTTTCTGAGTGCAGATTTTTAACACAACTGAAATTTCCAAAGCTTGCCCTGGTGCTCAGTGTAACTTTGCCTTCTATGGTGGAAACAGCCTGTACCATCAACATATCACTACCTTCCAGATATTCAATGTATTTGTCTTTCTCTGGCTTATAAACTTTGTCATTGCATTGGGCCAGTGTGCCCTTGCTGGTGCCTTTGCTTCCTATTACTGGGCCTTGAAAAAACCTGACGACATCCCACCACATCCACTTTTCACTGCATTTGGACGAGCCATACGGTAAGTTCTACGTTGAACCCTACCTCTCTGTTTTCCAAGTCCCACTTAGTATACTTATAACTCTATCTTGTGCTTATCATTCAAGTGGCAAACTACATATGAGCTCAAAGGTGTGAATCAAGAGTCATGGATGCTCATTGGCTCTGTCTGGTTTTATAGCCACAATTTTATACTCCCTACCCAGGCTAGCATTCTTCTAAAAACCATTATCTAGGTTACTAGAGATAAGAGACAGGAGATGGCACCATATTAAAGATTAAAGATTAAGGATTAACTGGGCTCTGTCATACTATTGCTCAGCTCTAACATCCTATTTTATGTCGGCAGACTTTTAGTATTAATTTGGTAGCTGAAGGACAAAATATGTATGTATGGTTTAAAAATCTCTAGACCTTTATCAATCTGAATAGGAGTCTGCTATCAGTCCTCCCGCACTTCCCTTTTACCTATAAAACATGTTTAACTAACATCCTTTCAGTTAATAGTAAAGATATTTTAACCTTTACTCTCACTTTATCTTTGCTCAGATATCACACGGGATCCCTAGCATTTGGATCTTTAATTCTCGCATTGATTCAAATGTTTAGAATAACCCTAGAATACTTGGAAAAGCGTCTTAAAGGTAAGATCCCAGAACTCATCTTTCCTCAGACTTCCTGACCCGTGGGAAAAGAGTGGACTGGGACAAGTGGTTGCAGGAAACATGATCACTGTAACAAGGGTGATGAGAGTGGAAGAGGTCGGGTGGGGGACATATTTGGAAGGAAAAGCCAACAGGGCTCGGCGAAGGATTCAATATGGAAGGGGACAGGGAAGAGAAGCAGTGGTGAAGAATAAGGGAGAACACCTTGGCTGGTGTGGCTCAGCGGATTGAGTGCGGGCCTGCAAACCAAGGAGTTGCTGGTTTGATTCCCAGTCAGGGCACATGCCTGCAGTTGCAGACCAGGTCCCCAGTAGGGAGCGTGTGAAAGGCAACCAGACATTAATGTTTCTCTCCCTCCCTTTTTCCTTCCCTTCCCCTCTCTCTAAGAATAAATAAATAAAATCTTCTTAAAAAATAAAATAAAATAAAAAAGAATAAGGGAGAATAAGTGTGTGATGCTATCTGCTAAAATGTAAAAACCAAGAGAAGCAAATTTCAAAGAAGAGATTAAAAATTGTTTTTGAGATTTGGTATTGAGAAGCATGCTGGAGTTGTCTGGAAGTTTCAAGTCTAGGGCTTGGGGCAGGTCAGGCTTAACCTATAAATATCAGTGTCATTGGCATAAATCTTCATACATGACAGGTAGTTTATAAACATATAAAGTCTGTTTAGAAGGCACTTTAAAATATTATTAATTGCCAAAACAATCTTGAAACAGAATAAATTTGGAACATTTATATTTCCTGATTTTAAAACAATACAGAGATGTGGTCATCAAAACAGTGTGGCTCTGACATAGGGACAGACATATGGATGTAGAATAAAATAGAGAACCTGCAAATAATAGCTCACATATAAGCCCATTCAGTGGGGAAAGGACAGTTTCTTCAACTAATGTTACTAGTAAAACTGGGTTTCTATATGCAAAATAATGAATTGGGACCCTTACCTTACATCATATACAAAAATTATTTTAAAATGGATTATAGGCTTAAACATGAAAGCTGAAAATATAAAACTCTTCGAAGAAAGCATAGGAAGAAATCTTCATGACATTAGATATGATGATTTCTTAGCTATGATAACAAAAGACAAAACAAAAACTAGACTTCGTCAAAATAATAGAAAATAATTATCTAAGGAAACTGTCAAGAGAGTGAAAAGACAACTCACAGAATGGGAGAAAATATTTGCAAATCATGGTAAAGAAGTGACAAATATTTAGAATATATAAATAACTTCTGCAACTCAACAATAAACCCAATTCAACATGGGCAAAGGATTTTTTAATGACATTAAACTTTTTTAGCTTTATTGAGATATAATTGACAAATAAAATTGTAATAAGTTGAAAGTGTACAACATAATTTTTTTGGTACACATATACATTGTAGAAGGCTTCCCACATTTAAGGTAATGAACACACCCATCACCTCACCTCACATATTTACCTTTTTTTCTTCTTCCTTGTTTGGTAAAAACACTTCAGTTCTATTCTTTTAGCCAATTTCAATTATATAATATAGAATTATCAACTATATTCACTATGTTATACCTTAGATCCTAAGACCTTATTTATCCAATTACTAAAAGTTTATACCCTTCTACCACCCTGTCCCTATTTCCTCCATCCCTCAGCTTGCAGCTACCTCCATTCTTTTCTGTCTAGATGAGTTCAACTTTCTTTCGTGTTCCACATATAAATGATTCCATGCATATTTGCCTTTCTCTACCTAGCTTCTTTCACTTAGCATAATGCCCTCCAGGTCCATCTCTGTTGTTGAAAAACTGGTATTTCCTTCTTTTTTAAGGCTGAATAATATTCTGTTGTGTATCTATACCATGTTTCCTTTACCCATGGATACATCAAATGATATGTAAGAAGTTTCCATACATTGGATATCGTGAACAATGCTGGGTGAATATGGGAGTACAGACACCTCTCTGAGACAGTGACTTTGTTTCTTTCACATACATATGCAGAAGTGGAGTTGCTAGATTAGGTGGTAGTTCTATTTTTAATTTCTTGAGGAACATCCACACTGTTTCCCACAGCAGACACATCATTTTACATTCTCATCAATGGTGTACAGGGTTCCCTTTCCTCCACATCCTCACCACCACTTATCTCTTGTCTTTTTGCTATAGATATCCTGACAGGTGTGAGGTGATATCTCATTGTGGTTTTGACTTTCATTTCTCTGGTGATAATTGATTATGGTTACTGTTCAATGCACCTATTGGCCTTTTGTATGTCTTCTTTGGAAAAATGTCTACTCAGTTTCTTTGCCTGTTTCTTAAAATTAGGTTATTTGGGCTTTTGTTTCCTCTTGTTTTTGCTGTTGAGTTCTGAGTCCTTGTATATTTTAGGTATTAACTTCTTATCACATATGCGGTTTTCAAATATTATTTTCCATTCCATGGGTTCACTGTTCATTTTATGATAGTTTCCTTTGAAGTGCATAAGCTTTTTAGTTTGATGTAATTCCACTTGTTTATTTTTGCTTTTGTTGACTTTGCATTTAAAAAATCATTGCTGGAGTTCCAGCCAGGATGGAGGCATAGATAGAAACACTTCGTTTCCTTGCACAACCAAAAGGAGGGTAACAACCAAAAGCAACGAAAATCAAACTGCATGGAACTCCGACAACCAAGGAATTAAAGAAAAAAATCAACCAGAACAACCAGACTGGTAAGGCAGCGGGACAGCGTGGGCTGGCTCAGAAAAACCTGGGCGACCCAGCAGACTGTGGGGGTGGCTGCAAGGGAGGGGCTGCCTTAAGGGGAAAACTGAGACTCAGAGCTGACTATGGACTATGGTGGTTGCCCTGGTGGGAGAAACTCCCAGTCTCCCATGAGAGTTTGTTGAAAAATGCTTTAGAGATGAGCAAGCAACCGGCATTGTTCCTTCTCTGGCCCCTCCCCTGCAGTGCAGCAAGGAGGGTTTCTCTGCCTGGGTGAATACCTAAGGCCCCGCCCCCTTATAACAATTAGCTGTGCCAAGACAAAGAAATATGGCCCAAATGAAAGAACAGAGCAAAACTCCAGAAAGAGAACTAAGCAAGGAGGAGATTGCCAACCTATCTGATGGAGAATTTAAAGCCCTGGTAATAAAATGTTCACAGATCTGATTGAGCTTGGTTGGGAAATGAAAAAGCAAATGAAGGATACCCAAAGTGAAACAAAGCAAAATATTCAGGGAACCAACAGTAACAGGAAGGAAACCAGGATTAGACCAATGATTTGAAACAAAAGAAAGAAATAAACATCCATCCAGAAGAAAAGGAAGAAACAAGAATTCAAAAAAAAAAAGAGAGAGAGAGAGAGAGAGAGAGAGACTTAGGAACCACTGGGACATCTTGGAAGGTTCCAACATACAAATTATAGGGGTGCCAGAAGGAGAAGAACGACATCAAGAAACTGAAAACTTACTTGAACAAATAATGACAGAAAACTTCCCCAATCTAGCAAAGGAAACAGACTTCTAGGAAGTCCAGGAAGCCCAGAGAGTCCCAAAGAAGTTGGACCCAAAGAGGTACACACCAAAGCACCTTATCATTAAGTTACCCAAGATTGAAGATAAAGAGAGAATCCTAAAAGAGGCCAGAGAAAAGGAAACAGTTACCTACTAAGGAGGACCCATTAGACTATCAGCTGATTTCTCAAAAGAGACCTTCCAGGCAAGAAGGGGCTGGAAAGAAGTATTTGAAGTCATGAAAGGCAAGGACCTACATCCAAGATTACTCTCTCCAGCAAAGCTTTCATTTAAAATGGAAGGGCGGATAAAGTGCTTCCCAGATAAGGTCAAGTTAAAGGAGTTCATTATCACCAAGCCATTATTATATGAAACATTAAAGGGACTTATCTAAGAAAAAAAGATAAAAAATATGAACAATAAAATGACAACAAACTCACAACTATCAACAAATGAACTAAAAGAAAAGAAAAAAACAATGAAAACAAAAACTAAGCAAACAATCAGAACAGGAACAGAATCAGAGAAATGGACATCACATGGAGGGATTTCAGTGGGCAGGGAAAGGTACAGGGAAGAAGCATAATTAGTAGGCATAAAATAGACAGGGAGAGATAAAAATGGTATAGGAAACAGAGGACTCAAAGAACTTATATGTACAACACATGGACATGAATTAAGGCAGGGAATGCTGGAGGGTTGGGGGGGCAGGGAGGATGGGGGATAAAAAAGGGAAAATTGGAAATACTGTAATAGCATAATCAATAAAAAAATACCTAAAAATAAAAATAAAATAAAAATAAAAAATCATTGCCGATACCCATGTCAAAGAGGTTACCCCTATTTTTTTCTTCTAGTTTTATGGTTTTAGGATTAATTTCAAGTCTTTAATCCATTTTGAGTTGATTATTGTATGTGGTGTAAGATAAGGGTCTAATTTCATTCTTTTGTGTATAGATATCCACTTTTCCTAGCTTTATTGAGGATACCATCTTCTCTACATTGTACGTTTGGCTCCTTTGTCAAAAATTAATTGACCATACAGGGTCTGTCCAGAAGATAATCAGATATGTAACATGAAAAATAGAAACATTTACTGAAGAAGACACAAGATACAAGAAACACTGTACATAGGACAATGACACCTCAATCCCCTTCAAAGTAGGCACCTTGGGACCTCACACAGTTCTCCCAATTACCACCAGCTGCCCATCATATTTTCCTGAATTTCATCAATGGTCTGAAATCTCTTTTCTTTCAAGGGTGATTTTAGTTTGGGAAAAAGCCAGAAGTCAGAGTGCCAAATCTGGGCTGTAAAGGGGCTGAGTCACCTGGGTTTCACCAAAAACTCTGCATGACACATGATACATGAGCAGGCACATTGCCATTATGAAGCTGCCGATCACAGTTGCCCATCGCTGCAGCCTTCTGAATCATTGGACTAATTTCCATGGAGGAATGTTCAAGCTTAACACAAAATGTAATGCAGATTTGTTGCTCTACTCACTCAGTCATTAGGAATGCAACAGCCACACAATACAAATGCTTACTCAACTGCATCTACTGCCCCTGCTGACTAGTACAGTGAAGTCATCATTGATCATGCAGGCACATGCCAGTCCACTTTCCTGGGCTGCCGGGTTACATTGATGTTGCGCAAACTATTCTCATTATATTAACAATGGCTGGACTTTTTCCAGTCAGACTTCATATGTTCATGAGTGTATTTCTGCTCTCTCTACTGTTTCATTCATGTGTGGGTCAATTTTTATATCACTACCACACTGTTTTGATTACAATAACTTTGGAATATAGCTTGAAATTAATAAGTACAATGACTTCAGCATTTTTATTTCTCAGTTGCTTTGGTTATTCGTACTTTTGTGTTTTCATTCAAATTTTAGAATTTTTAAAAATTTCTCTGAAACATACTATTGGAATTTTGATAGGGGTTGCATTGAATTTGTGAATTGTTTTGTGTACTATGAATATTTTAACAATGTCAATTATTCTATTCCATGAACATTTCATTTTTTTATATTTATTTGTGTCTTCATTTTTTTCATTAATGGCTTACAGTTTTCAATGCATAGGTCTTCCACCTCATCATTTAAATTTAATTCTCAGTATTGTTTCTGATGGAATTGTCAATAGAATTGTTTTCTTAATTTCTCTCTCAAATAGTTAGTTGTTAACATATAGAAATGCAACTGATCTTTGTGTATTGATTTTGTTTTCTGAAACTTTACTGAATTAATTTGTCCTAATAGTTTTTTGTTGAACACAGTAGGTTTTTTAAATATATATATATATATATATATATATATATATATATATAAAATGTCATGTGACCTGCAAACAAATTTACTTTTTCCTTTTTGATTTGAATGCCTTTTTTTTTTTTTCACTTGCCTAATTTTTCTGGCTCAGTCTTTCAGTACTATGCTGAATACAAGGGAAGTGAGTGGGTTATTCCTATCTTAAAGGGAAAGCTTTCAGTGTTTCACCATTGAGTATAATGTTAGGTGTGAGCTTGTCATGTATGACCTTGATTATGTTGAGGCCTACTATAATCAGTCAGTTTGCTAATATTTTGTTGAGGAATTTTGCATTTATATTCATCAGGAATATTGGCTTGTTATTTTCTTTTCTGTTGTGTCTTTGACTTTGGTATCAGTGTAATGCTGACCTCTCTGTACTTATAGTTTTTTGGAAGAGTTTGAGAAGGCTTGATATTAATTCTTCTTTGATAGTTTGGTAAAATTCATGAGTGAAGCTATCTATGTCTTTTCTTTGTTGGGAGGTTTTTGATTAGTAATTCAGATGAAATTCTATTTCATTATGATTCAGTCTTGGTAGAATGCATGTCTATAGGAATTTATCTGTGTCTTCTAAGTTACCTAATTTGTTGGTGTAAAATTATTCATAGTAGTCTCATGATTCTTTGTATGCCTGTGGTATTAGTCATAATGTCTCCTCTTTCATTTCTGTGTTTGTTTTTTCTTTTCTTCATTACTCTAGCTTAGGGTTTATAAATTTCACTTATCTTTTAAAAAATCTCTTATCTTCACTATTTCCTTTCTTCTACTTTGTGCTCAATTTGTTCTTCTTTTTCTAGTTTCTAGAAATGTATAATTAGATTGTTTGAGATTCTTTTAACATTGGTGATTATTGCTATAAACAATCATATCCTTCTTAAAACTGCTTTGCTGCTTTCCATATTTTGGGTATGTTGTGTTTCCATTTTCATTTGTCTTAATATACTCTTTTATTTCCCTTTTGATTTTTTTCTTTGACTGATTAGTTGTTCTGTAGCATGTTGTTTCATTTCCACATATTTGTGAATTTTCCAATTTTCTTCTTATTTCATACCACTGGTCAGAAAAGTGCTTAATATAATTTCAATCTTTTTACATTTATTAAGACTCTCCTGGAGAATATTCTATGTGTGCTTGAGAAGAATGTATTCAGCTGTGGTAGGATAGAATGTAATGTAAATGTCTGTTAAGTTCTTCTGGTCTGTTGTGTAATTTAAGAGCAGTGCTTCCCTTTTGATTATCAGTCTGGATGATCTATCCATTGTTGAAAGTGGAGTATTAAAATGCCTTGCTATGATTATGTTGCTGTTTATTTCTCCCTTCATAACAGTTTATATTTGCTTTATACATTTATGTTCTCCAATGCTGGCTGCATAAATATTTATTATTTTATATCCTCTTAATGAATAGACTCTCTATTATTGTGTAATGACCTTTGTCTCTTGTTACAGTTTTTGACCCAAAGACTATTTTGTCTGATATAATTGTAAATATTCCAGCTTTACTTATTGTTATTCATTTTTTAAAGAGAGAGAGAAATATCAATTTGTTATTCTATGTATTTATGCATCCCTTGGTTGCTTCTTGTATGTGCCCTGACCTGGGATCAAACTCACAACCTTGGTGTGTCAGGAAGATGCTGTAACCAACTGAGCTACCTGGCTAGGGCTACCTGCTTTTCTTTTGTTTCCATTTGCATGAAAAATCATTCTCCAATACTTCACTTTCAGTCTGTGTCTGTCTTTAAAGGTGAAGTGAAACTCTTGTAGGTAGCAGACAGTTAAGTCTTTTTTTTTTTCATTCATTCAGCCACTCTCTGTTTTTCGATTGGAAAATTTAGTCCATTTATATAAAGTATAATTCTTGATACCTATGAACTTACTATTACCATTTTGCTAATTGTTTTTTTGGCTGTTGTGTAGATGGGGGGTTTTCTCTTCCCCTCTTGTAATTTGATTACTTTTCTGTAGTGGTATGCTTTGATTCCTTTCTCTTTATGTTTCTGTATCTACTATTGGCTTTTGGCTGTGTGGTTATCATGAGGCTTACATAAAACCCGTTGTAGTTGTAACAATCTATTTCAAGCTAATAACAACTTAACTTCAAACACATGAAAAGCTCTACATTTTTATGTTCACCCCCACATTACAGGCTACAATTTTTTGATGTCACAATTTGCATATGTTTATATTGTATATCAACAGGTTTTTGTCATTAGAGTTATTTTTAATGGTTTTTCCTTCAACCTTCATGCTAGAGTTGTAAATAACTTACCTACCACCAGTACAATTTTAGAGTATTCTGAATTTAACTATGTATTTTCTTTTACCAGTGAGTTTTACACTTTCATATATTTCCATGTTACTAACTAGCATCCTTTTGTTTCAGCTTAAAGGATTCCCTTTAATAATTCTTGTTAGGCTGGTCTAGTAGTGATGAACTCTCACTTTTCGTTTGTCTGAAATACTCTCTCTCTTTCAATTCTGAAGGACAAACAATGCCATGTATTTTCTTGGCAGGCAGTTTTTTTTTTTTCTTTCAACACTTTAAATATATAATTCCACTTCATTCTTGCCTTAAAGTTTCTGCAGAATAATTTGCTTGTGTTGTTATGGGTGTTCCCTTATAACTAACAAGTTGCCTTTGTTCTGTTGTTTTTAACTTTTGAACATTTAATTTTATTTGTCTCAGTGTGAGTCTCTTTAGATTCCTTTTTTTTCTGGTATTCTTTAGGCTTTCTGAATATGGGTGTCTGTGTCCCTAGGTTGGGCAAGTTCTCAGACATTATTTCTTTGAATAAGTTTTCTGCCTCTTTCTCCTCCTTTTGGGATCTCTAGTACATAGATATTGGTCTGCTTGGTGGTATCCCACTAGGTATTAAAGCTAACTTAACTGTTTTCAATCTTTTGTTTCTTTTTGCTTCTCTGACTGGATGAATCCCGCTGCCTTATCTTTGCATTTGTTGATAATTTTTTTTGCCTAATCTAGTCTGATATTGAACCCCTCTACAGACTTTTTTCAGTTAAATTATTATACTCTTCAGCTCTATGAATTCTTTTGATTTTTTTTTGTGTTTTCTATCTCTGTTGAAATTCTCATTTTGTTCATGCATTGCTCCCCTGACCTTGGTGAGCACTTTTATGACCATTATCTCTGTTTCATTAAGATCAATTTCTGAGATTTATCCTGTTATTTTTTTCTTTGAAACTTATTTCCTTTTTTCTTTTTTTCCCTTTGACTCTCTGTGTTGGTTAATGTGCGTTAAATAAAAAAGCCACCTCTCCTAGTATATCAGACTGGTCTTACAGGAGATGAATGTCATCAATCAGCCCAGTCCAAGCTTCTGGTTTTCTCAAAACTTTGTGAGTATCCTAGCCATCATTGTTATTCTTGGTGGCTACCAATAATTGAAGGTGTGCCAGGACCTGTCAGTGTCTCAAAGGGGAGCATCACAGGCAAAACCTAGATGCAGGCTGGTTAGATGCCAGGCACTCAGACAGTAGCTAGGAAAATATGTAGTTTAGCCCTTTTCATGGAGAAACTGGGAGGTCGGTGTTTTTGCCTGCTCCCTCTGCACAGAGACAGGGTGTATAGTTGTTTGTGGTGGGAGTGGGGAGTGTGCCCCTGCACCATTTAAAAACTGCTTCTTTGTTTGCTGTAGTCACGAGGAGACCTGAATGCAAGACCTGTTGGCTATCAGGGCCAGAAGAAATGGGGATCATCCCTCAAGCAGCAGCCACAAGTGCTGTGGCACCAGGCATGTGTACAAGCTCCTTCCAAAGAGACGCTGGTGACCTAGTGTTATAAATGCAGTGAGCTAGAGACAGAAGGTGGTGGAAGTGCTCACCAGCTTCTCCAGGGTGCCTGAAGCACCATAGTTAGCTCCAGATGCATATAAACTAGACCCTTGGGCAACAGGTTATAAAGTATGCAGTCAGACCCCTTCCTTAGAAAGACTGGAACATGGCTGTGTTTGCTGCTCTTGATGTGCTAAGCCCTGGGAGGACAGCCATAGTGAGTGCTAGCACATGTGCCTGCAAGTAACTGCTTCTTTGTTTCCTGAAGTACTGTGGGACTTGTGAATGCAAACTCTCTTGGCTTTCATGGCTTTCAGAGTTAAGTGTTTTGAGGACTTGTCCCTTGGGCGGGAGTCTTAAAAGTTGGAATTCTAGGTGTGCTGTCCAAACCCTTCATTCTTCAGGGAGAAGAAGCTGAGAATTGGATATATCATCCCAACTGTACAGTGGTGTGTGGGGGGTGGGGTTTATGGGGTGGTGCACCCCAGCATTTCCTCCCATTTCAGTGTGGGTACTTTCTTGGTTGCCTGATGTGTATCATATGCCTCACTGAGCTAGTTTTTGGATTTCTCTCAAAGGAGATTACTCCAGGTGTAGCTATACACTCAGTATACCTGTGGAAGGAGGGAAGTTTGGGGGCCTCCTGTGTCATCATCTTGGTCTCCCACAAAGGATTTGTGTGTACATGGCTCCAAACAAGATATACAGATGGTTAATAAGCACATGAAAAGATGCTCAATATTAGTCTTTCTGAAAATGCAAATCAAAACCATAATGAGGTACATCTTCACATCCATTAGAATGGCTACCATAAAAGATGCAATATAACAAGTGTTTGTAGGGTGAGGATAAATTGGAATTCTTGTATATTGCTGTTGGAAATGTGAAATGGTGTAACCACCATGGAAAACAGTATGGCGATTTCTCAAAAAGTAAAATAGGATTGTCATATACTCAACAACTAGTCTTCTAGATATACTCAAAAGAATTGAGAGCAGGGACTCAAACAGATATCTGAACACCAATGTTCATAGCAGCATTATTCATAACAGCCAAAAGGTAGAAACAACCCAGTTTCATTAACAAATAAAGGGTAAACACAATGTGACATATACATACAATGGAATATTATTCAGCTCTAAAAAGGAATGAAATGATGAACCTTAAAATCTTTATGTTAAGTGCAATAAGCAAGACACAAAAGGACAAATACTGTATAATTTCACTGAGGTGAGGTACCGAGAAGAAGCAAGTGTATACAGACAGAAAGTATAAGAGAGTTAACCAGGGGCTGGAAGAAGGGAAGACTGAGGAGGTACTTTTTTAGTGTGTACAGAGTTTTTATTTGAGATGATGAAAAGTCCTGGAAATGGATGGTGATGACTGCACAGCACTGTGAATGCACTTAGTGCTAGTGAGTTGTACACTAACAATGGTTAAAATGGTAAATTCTGTGTATATTTTAATTTAATTTTTAAACCTAAAAGCCATTTAAAATTTTTTAAATTATTTTTAATTCATAGAGTTTATTTGCAAACCATTAATAGATTTAAATATCTTCTCATAGATACCCAGAACAACATTTCTAAATTTCTGCAAAACTGTCTGAAATGCTGTTTTTGGTGTTTGGAAAAAGTGGTAAAGTTTTTGAACAGAAATGCCTATGTTATGGTAAGTAGATTATTTTTTATTTATTAAACTTCTTTGCAAACTGAAGCCCCATGTCTACATTTCCATCTCTAAAGTACTTCCACATCATGCAGTTGAATCCGTGACCATGTGGATGTAAGGATCTGTGAATCCACTGCATAATTCAGGGCTCTGCTTTCCTGGTGGAGGTAGCATATTAACTGTACTTCAGTATTACCTTCAGTATCTCTTTGGAGAGGAAAAATATTTATTTACCTTACAAGTTTTTATTTTATTTTAAAAAATATTGTATTTATTTATTTTTAGAGAGAAGGGAAGGGAGGGAAAAAGAGAGGGAGAGAAACATCAATATGAGGTTGCCTCTTGCATGCCCCTACTGGGGCCCTGGCCCACAACCCAGGCATGTGCCCTAACTGGGAATCAAACCAGTGACCTTTTGGTTCCCAGGCCAGCACTCAATCCACTGAGTCACACCAGCCAGGGCTTACCTTAGAAGTTTTTAAATATGCTAGATTGAACATGGTTTTGTGTGTCTTTGACATGGTTTATTGGAAGGACAGCTTACTTAGTCTATGTTTCACTCTGAGATGAAAATATCTTTCTGAGATTTATATATTTTAAAGGAAGTGCCTAATGAAATTTGTTTCTTATTTTCTGTGGGAATACAGAGGCTCCTAAAGAAATTTTTAAACATAGGGGAACAAAAAACATAAATCTTCTAAAATTTAGCAACTACACTTGCTTATTATCACAGTGACACAGGGTCTGCAGCAATGATTCAAACAGTGATGGAGATTCAAGTAGTCATTAATTTACTTTCACCAAGAATACTGTATTGAGTCTTTTAAGCAGTAAATCAAGTGTATTGAAAGGCACTGGATTTCCTGAGAGTAATTTTTAATATGAACTCTAACATTTAACTCATTGGGCAACAAACCCTAGTCACACACTTCAAAGACAGGAACCATGTCCCGAGATTTGAGGAAAAAACCCTACTGTTTGAAGTTCTCTAATCCCCTCAGAGTTTAAGGGGATACAGCATCTGAAGCAGACCTTATTGCCAACGACTCTGAGAGTGGTGCAGAGTTGAGGACACTGAGTGCCTGGGCCTCCCACAATCCCAAATATTAGAAAGAGGAATGAGAGTATCTGTACAGGCCACAGAGAATGAATTCATCTTCCTGTCATAGGATTGTCTCTTGGTCTTGTAAGAGTGTGTTACTTACTCTGGAATAATAACTGTCTTTCTCAGATTGCAATATATGGCAAAAACTTCTGCAGGTCAGCAAGAGATGCTTTCGATCTGCTGCTAAGAAATATTTTAAAGTAAGTAAACTGGGTGAATCTCGCAATAGGAGATTTGGTGAACCCTGAGTATCACATGCTTCACGTGTTGTTTTTGAAGTGTTGGTGGTCATTTTGGACATGAATATTATCTTTTAAGTTGACAGATTTAAACCTTCTCTATGACATCAATAACCTTTTTACATCTTAGAATTGTTGCTTCTATCACCCACTGATGTCTTCATATCCACTGGCATTTATTTATTTGTGTTATCCATTCTGCTCAAGAAGTTCCTCACGTGAACATTATCATCATGTCTATGACCATTTCCCCCTCCCCAAATTGACAGGGCCTCAGTGGATAAAGTCAGGGAACAAATGTAGCATCCTTAGGATCCAGGGTGCCCGTAGTGCGGGGGCCCCTGTCCTGGGCGCCAGATGTGGGGGCGCTCCGCCCGCAGAGCCCCATCTCTCCATCACGGATGAAAATAAAAACTACCAAGACATGATCTGCTTAGGGAGGAAAGGTGGTCAAACTCTCAGAGGAGAATGACCCAGAGCCCCTTCCTCACTAGGCTTTTATTGGGCTCCAATACACTGGAATACAGGTTTAACATGTCAAAGAAATCTGAGGGCTTAATCTGAGTCAATGTTTGTCAGGAAAGGGGTTGCCAAACTTTGGGAGACATACTCATTTCCTCCTGGGACACTTATCACTTAAGTGAGAGCACTCTTAGCAAAGCAGGTTTCACAGGACTTTAGGAATTCTTTCTTATGCCCAATCACCCAGGGAGCTGTCCTGGCCAGTACAGGGCTGCACCGCTTGCCCCCACAGTTTCAGGCTTTAAGCCGATTAGGAAGCAGGAGACATCTCCCAGATGGAAATGAGGACTCGGGCTATGTCAGAATAGCCAGAGGGGTGAGAGTCCATCACATCCTCTTTGCTGCAGCTCCCCTCCGCCCCCCGCACCCCCGCCCCCGCCAGCCCCGAGTCCTTCCAAGAGGCCTCCCAAGTGGTTGTGTCTGGCTGCCCCTCCCATGAGGAGTCTTACCCGTCATTGACTGCCAACCAAGCATTGGGGCCAGAGATGGATGAGGCAGAAGCAGTGCTCCTGCCAGGGAGATAAGCTTTGTCTCCTTAGTAGGTCACATCCTTGTGACAGAACAGACCCAGATGAAGTGGGTCCCTTGGGCTCTTACACAGCCCACCATGAGGTGAGGGTTACGACTCCTGAAACCAGGCTGAACGGTCCGCAACACCCGTAGGCCACAAACTGAGGAGAGAGGCTGACACCACTAATGGTACCCAACAGCTCTACAATGCCATCTTCTGTTCATTTCATCGAAAATGTCAGAAATTCATCCCAGAACTTCAGTTCTTATATTTAATAAATGCCACATAAAGCTGCAACGAAACACATCAAAATGAAGTGATAAATTATTTGTTCTCATAAATTTCAAGTAACACATGTAATTTAAACACAAAATCATGCTTCATTTTTTCTGATTCTTAGAGTTGCCATTATGGATAAAGTTACAGACTTCGTACTAGTCCTGGGGAAACTTCTCGTTGTTGGGTGTATAGGTAAGTAATAATAATAAAAATTTACAAGGTGCTTAGGAAAACTCCTTTACTACGAAAAAGCTATAGTCCTTTACTAGTGCATAACATATATGTTCTGCCTTTTCACTGTAGGTGTCCTGGCCTTTTTACTCTTCACACAGAGAATTTCAATCATTATAGAAGGACCAACATCTTTAAATTACTACTGGATACCTTTGCTGGTAAGATCTGGTGTCTTAGTCCAGGCTGCTATAACAACATACCGCAGATTGGGTGGCTCAAACAACAGGAATTTATTTTTCATATACTGAAGGCTGAGAAGTCCAAGATCAAGGTGCCCACAAATTTGGTTCGTGGTGATGACTCTCTTCCTGGTTTGCAAAGGGACACCTCTTTGCTGTATCCTAACATAGTGGAGAGAGATATTATCTCTCCTGCCTCCTCTTGTGAGGGCACTAATCCTATTCATGAGTGCTCTACCCTTACAACCTAATTACCTCCCAAAGGCCCCACCTCCAAATAAGATCACATTGGCGATTAGATTGCAACATACCAATCTTAAAGGGACACAATTCATTCCCTAGTAGCTATTTAACATTGACTCTGATTTATCAGAGATGGCAAAATTAAAAAAAAATAAATAAGAAATAATGATAGCTAATATATATTGGTCTTACTGGTCAAGCCTCATTCTATTTTAAAGGTTGGGTTCCTTAGAAACAATCTCTGAGACAGAGGGTTGAATGTGAAGGGTTTATTAGGAAGTCTTCTCCCAAGATACACTTTTAAAGAAGTGAAGGGGGCAGGCCCAGGGAAAGGAAGAAGCTGACCCATGTTGCAGTTAAAGCTGAAGCCTCAGGCATAAATTACAGGAAGATCTGACTAGGGTGCTGAGCCTCTGTGTGCCATGTGAAGCGGCCATTGGCCAGATTGCCCTCTGGATGGGGGTGTAAGCTTGGCTGAGGCAGTTCCCTGCCAGGAGGGCAAATCTGTACTGATGGAAGCAGCCTGCATTCCCCAGAAGTGGAGGAGGACCTGGATGGAGTCCCGTGGTATCTATTACCATACATTAACTCACTCGGTCCATGTGCCACAAATACAATTATCACGATTCATGTTCTCCCCCTCCTGCCAACAATGTTGTAGAGGAGGCGCAGACAGGTTAAGTCACTTGTTGAACGAAAGCCTGGGCTGTGATTCAGACCTTAGTGGTGTGTGCCCTTAATTCCTATGCTACTGCCTCCACGTGCAAAATCCTAAATATGGTACATATTTGGTAGGGATTGGGAATAGTGGTAAGAAAATTGGCCAGTTATCTAGGACATTTTGTTTAAATCCCACTACAGAGCACTGAAAAACGTTATATTGAAAATGTTTTTTCTCTATATTGAAACCTTTTTCAACACAGAGTACTTCCAAGCTTTCTCATCCTGACTTTCATTCAAAGCTGAACTGTAGTTCTCTTAGACAACTTAATGACTTCGTCACTCTCTTCCTTACTCCTTTACAGACCGTCGTTATTGGGTCTTACCTAGTTGCACATGGGTTCTTCAGCGTCTATGCAATGTGTATCGATACAATATTCATCTGCTTCTGTAAGTTTTCGGAATATGTGTTTGCCCCCTTCAGTGGATAACCAAAAGATAAGGTTACGACCCACGTCCATAGCTGGCTTGTGAATTTGCTATGACCTGGCTGAACTCACAAAACAGTGTTTATTTGTAAAGTGGCAGTTTTGTTTAGTAGGTGCTTTTTAAAACTTAATGGCTGAGAGAATGGAGTTTGCAAAGCACAGGAGAGTCAGCTATTGAAGTGAACCTCAGGCTTCACGGCATGGAGTAGCGTGAAATGATTTTTTTATTTCCCTCTGTTTTTAAATTTATAATGATTGGCTTCTGTACTGCTTTATTAACAGAACTGAGAACATAACTGGGCTTTGGAAACTCTTTGAAGAGAGCCTTTATAGATTCCGATAAAGCCAAGCTGGCAATGGTTCCAAAGACACACAGGGACGAATTCACATTAGGTACCACATTGACAAATAGGACAAATGGACAGGATTCATAGAAGAGCATGTCCAATAAATGGCTAGATCAATTCTAATGCTTAGAGTAAAAATATGTACTGCCTTAGAGCTTTCACACTGATTTATCCGCTGTACCTCTGTGTGACACATATAACTTGCATACACAAAATGAATGTTTTCTGTTAGCACTTCATCTTAAAAGTCCTGGAGAACATAGTGCCCTCAAGAGTTTGATCGGCTCTCACCTTCAACCTAGAGAAAGTAAGGTCAGCAGGTGAAAGAATGGAACTTGTTAGCCCTACCGTTATACCCTCTGAGAGATTATTTCTCTGGTACATTGCTCTTAAGAGAAATAAAGCAAACGTTCTGTAATAGGGTATTACTGAGTGATCCACTCCATTTGTACACAACTAAGTTTGTTTTTTTAGTATAACCCACAGTATCAACTTCGTGCTGGGGTCAGGAGAGAAGATAATAACTATAGGAAGAAATATTCAAGGCAAACCTCCTAGAAAAATGGTTTGACCTTATTTTTGTTTTTTCTTTCTGAACATTTAAAAATCAATTTCCAATGACTGGATAAGGAAATCAGGAGAACTTTGTGTACTGCTTAGCTCTTCCTCTGGCTATAATGGAACTGAAATGTTTAATGTTTTCTTAGTGCCCCAGTGATTTGTTAGGAAAAACCATCTACTAAAATACCACCGAACAAATCCCATACCTGAGCTGGAACCAGAAGCATGGGGATAAGGCAGTGCCTAAGACACAGTAGAGAACTTGCAAATGTTCCAAGGTCTCTTCTCTCACCTCAGACACTAATCACGGGAACAATTCTGGGAGATTCCACTGGGATAGTCCCCATTCTCACAAACTGAAAAATTTTCCTAAAATGTATCTTAGGAAACATCCAGAGCCTACTAGTTCCCAGTCTTTGGAAGCTCTGGCAAATTTTGTGCATTTTAAATTTTACAGAGGATTTTAAATTTGAGCAGTAAGTGTTTTTCACCCTTCTATATTAATAATTGCCAACTTGGAAACCAGGTATAATTTCAGCTTTATTCAATACATTGTGTGTTGAACATGAATAGTTTCCTCTCTGGGACTCTCCTCTCTTCCCTTAAGGCACAAAGAATAAGGGAAACCAAACTGTATTTCTTTACCCTTCCCAGCTGTTACTATGGGCAACACCTTACTCTGGAAAACATTCTTCTTAAATTATACTCTAAGCCAAATTATGACTGTGTGGAGCTGTACCTTTTATTTTTTATGTCTCTTTTTATGCCTAATATCTTGACTGCTAGAAAAACTGTTGTTTTCAAAAATGCAAACCATTTGCAAATACTTTATTTATAGAAAAATAGCATCTTTTTATCATTATAGGGCACTGAGAATTTTGGTCCCAGGATGGGAAAAATAATAGCTGTTGATGATTACTAATGTGATCAGTATCAGGTCTTCTACCAACTCCTCAAGGGTGATAGTGACATCGTTATATGACACATGACGTGTGATATGGAAGTAAGATCAAGGAAGAAAGAACAAAAATGTTAGGTGTCTATCATGTTTTCATCCTTAGCTTTTTATGTTGTGTGTGAGGAAAGTCACTGTGAGGTATAATAATATAAAACTTTACTAAACAAATAATCTAACCGTTTCCAAAGACTGTGATGGGAAATTATCTATTTCACAAACTATGATTATATGGTTTTATGTAACATTTTTTAGCCTTAATAAATAAAGGCTATAAGTAACAAATCTTTTTAAATGTGCTAGCCAAAACCTAGGATGCAATTGCATCTATATATTTATTAGTAGATATTATTTGCTGCAAATTGTATGTGTCTGCAGGAAACAATTCTGGTACTTCTGCCCAACACCCAACAGTGAACACCCCACCATTTTATTATAAGCCTAGGCAAAGCAGGAAGGTAAACTAGAAAGTTAGGAAACACTGGTATCAGCTTTAGAATGTAATCGGAGCCAGACTGCAAGGATTCAGGACAGAATGCCGTAGAGTTACGTAGGACAGGAACCGAACTAGGTGTCAAGAGACTGGGTGCTCTCCTCATCCTGACAGCCTGAGACCTTTTGACTTCAGGAGAATCATCTTACACTTCTGGGTCTCAGTTTTTTCACATATACTGTTAAGGTGTGGTATACCATTAAAAACGGCTTTGAACTCTGAAATTCAATTATTGTTCTTCATTTATCACAAGAATAATAACTTTTTATTCAGCTTTACCTCAGAGGATGTGGCAATTTACCTTTCTGAAATAAACAGTCACAGAACTTAAAGATAACACTTTTGAAAGCATGTGAAAGATTTCATTTACCTTTAATCTATCAAAATAAACCTCTTTGGGAGTGGGTGGGATTTAGGAAGTTTCAGTGCTCCCTGGCAGACGTTGAAGTTTCTTGCTTTGTCCAGCATCAGCAACTAAACTGCACTAATTTGTCTTATACTTGACTTTCTAACACTGATTTCTCTGATTTCTCCCTGTTCGACTCTCCAATGTATAAAAATGCACATAATTGTTCTGCCGCTGCTCGCTGCTTTTGCCTGCTTTGGCTGCTGCATATACAGGTGAAGATTTGGAAAGAAATGATGGATCTGCAGAAAAACCCTACTTCATAGCCCCTGCCCTGCACGGAATGCTGAACAAGAAGCAACTAGTTCCCCAGAAGCAGAAAGTGTAGAAAAGCTCCAAACAGTGCCACTCATTTTTAAGTGGAAGTTTTGTAAATTAGGTCATTTGTAATTTGAAAATGATGCTTTTGAGTAATGTGAAATTTCTGTGCTTGTTCCTAAAAAGCCAGAACCTGGTACCATCTGAGGCATCTGTTAACAGTAGCCTCTGTGAACTAGGGTACTACATACACTTACTGTGGTCCCAGCTGAAGGGCGCGTCGTAAATGTCCAGCATTTTTTAAAAGTCTATAGCCGAACAAGTTTGAAAAACTTTTATAACTCGGCGTGCTGTTGCTCATTGCAGCACTTTGATAGCCTTTCTTTTTATACTTGTATATTTGTAAAGGGTATTCAGGCAATTTTTGAAAGTGCTATAAATGTATAATGGATTAGCCATAAAAAGACTGATTTATAGTTAACCAGCATATGGTACTAAGTTTGTAAATATGGTGCTATGGTCATATTTGTACTGTTCAAGCTAGTGGACAACTCTCTCAACTGTGATTAAACTTGTATAATGATTCCCTAGAAAGTATATTTCAGTAAGTGATTCAAGTTTATAACAAACATGTAGATGTTAATGTTTTACAGGGTCCATAGAGAGCATTACTAGGTAAATTACTGTGGAACCTTCACAACCCATTTTGCTTTAGTGAAATTATATTTATAGTGAAGTTGAATCTGAGTTCTGGAATATCATTGGCAACAATACGAACCTCTGGCCACCATAAAAGTATTCTAAGCAGAACTGAAATGGCCATATAACTCATCACTTTTGTCTCAACCTAAATAGAGACAGATTCCTATGTTCCTATTCCCACCATATAGGAAATTGGTATGGATTCATTTTGGAAGAGTGACTGTATCTTTTCATGAGCATACCTGTTTTTCTAGATTAGAGAGATTGGCCGTGTTCTACAAAAGGTTTGATTTGAGCCCAACTTTCAGAGAGGAAAGAGAAAAGATACGACACTTCGGATTTTACCCTGAGGAAACGTACTCTCAGTCCTCCATAAACACCTCATGGGGGTGTACTGTGGGTTAGAAAACCCATCCCCTGAGGCTTCAGGAGGAATGTTAGCGCTGTATTCTGCCTCGCTGGCCAGAGCACCAAGCCAGTTTCTGGCAGCCACACCTGAGTCTTTTGTGTGGCAGAGCAAAGCATGAATTGGACATGCGTGTACTTTGCTTACCCATCCGGTGTGTGAGTGCATATGATACAGTAAGTGATACAACAGTGTAAAAGTGTATCCCAAAAAGGAGTATTGAATCAAGTAGTATCCTTTTGGCTTTTACACTAAGCTTGTATATAAAGATTATTTATGTATTGACAGAAAAGAACATGCTGATCTAACATTTTGATCTGAATATCATCCATGTATCCAAAAAGAGAGCCAGAATTGCATCATTGTGTTGCAAATTAATACAAATACTAATGTATTTAATGATCCTAAAGTGTGAAAACCTAGATTTAGGTGGACTCCATGGCAGTTAAAGCAAGAAGCCAATGAATAGGGAAGATAATTCAAAATATTAGCCCTTATAACAGCCACTATCTTGTTCTTGGCTCACTTTCCCGAGATTGTCAAAGTGTTGATTGGCTTCACAGAAGGACAATGGGCCTTCTTCATTTTCATGCTCCTAGAAGTATAATTCAGAGAAGAGTGACAACCTGTCTTTCTAGATGGTTATTACTATTATTTTATTCAACAATACAGGGATTATAACATCTAGGGAAGTAGTTACCTCTATCTTAAGTGTCGAAAATGATAAAGAGTGGCTGGAAAGTTCATAATGATGAAACAGAGCAATTTTTAATTTTTGTATGTATCAGAATCACTCTGACAACTTGTTAAAACATAGATGCTTGTGTTTCACCCTAAGCAATTCTGATACATTGTGTTTGGGTGGGGGGGCATCTTGTGAATTATTATAGAGTTTTCTAGTTGATTCTGATACATATAAAAGTTGGAAAATCACTTGATTAAAATATAAATCAAAGTATAAAACTACTTGCCTATTTTCTCCTTATATTCATGGCTGTTTTAAGAGGTAGAAAATTGAGAAAGACAACTGAGATTAATTTGGAGACTTCTAACAATTGTAGCTTTTACTGTGTTTTAGATTCATGGTCCTAGAGGGGGCCAATGTAGTATATGTTTAACATTATATCTACTGATTAGGCCAGAAAATTGTCTAGAGTAAAAGTTTTTACTGAACCACGTGGACGTATGTCCTAAACTTGGCTATATTTTAAGGATGTAACCCTTGGGCACAAAATCGTAGGAAAAGAAATGCAATTTTGTTCAATATTTCTAAGTAAGTTCTTTACGACTTAATAGAAAAAAATAATTCTTTCCTTTAAGTTTTAATTATATTTTTATATGTTTATTTCTACTCAGAAAAATATTCTCCATTAATAACTTCTTTGTGTAATTGAAATGTATTAGAGTAAAAATAAACATTGATTATGAGGAAAAATTTAGAAGCCACTTTTTTACAAAGAAAAGCTGATAACTGAAAAATAGCAATATTTCTTAAAATCTGCAGCCCAAGGATTTGAAATATACTAAAATTTGTAAATATTATTTTAAAAAACTGTACTATCTGAATTTTGTATAGCTAAACAAAAGAAATTTTGAACAAATATGATCATTTAGAGAGCAAACTGCAAACATAGTACTTCTTAGGAATTGGAAGGTAAATTTAGAGATTCCCATCGAATCTTTTAGGTTTTTTGTAATTAAGTTTGCTGTCCAAAAGAAGGTAAACATTATTACCTCCATCACGCAGCTGAGAGGCATACGCTGTTGGCAGAACCTGACCTGGTACACAGAGTGAGATAATATCTTACTGACATAATAACAAGGGCTGATTGTTTTCTCATAGTTATGTTTACAATAATGTAGATGCCAAACTATGCTGTTTAAAAAAATTTTTTTAACTGCTGTAAAGCAAGAATGCAGCAGATGGCGGTGTTACTTCTCTTACAGTTTTGCTTTGATATTTATTCTGTGCCGTTCTTCCTCCTAGTGGAAGATTTAGAAAGAAACGATGGTTCTGCTGAAAGACCCTATTTCATGAATCGCTCTCTGCTGAAGACTTGGAAGGTGCAAGGCACACGAACTAAGAAGCAGTAGAAGTGCAAACTCTGATCATCCTGCAGCTGTATGTTGGTTACCTTTTCCTCATCTGCCGTGTTTGTGTCGCACTCGTTTCATAGGTGCTTTGAGTTTAGAACACTGGTCACAGCCTTGTTGGCTTTATTTGCATGTTTTATACCAAAGCTTATACTGTAAAATGTGAAGCCATCAGAAGTCACAAGGGAATTGTTAATAACATGGAACATTTTTATAATAGGGTCTTTTGTTTTGTGATTCATTTTTAAATAGAGTGGCTTGGATGTTTCAAAAATACTAGTATGTCAATATTCTTTTAAGTATTAGATAGAAAAATGATACATTATTTAAATTGATAGCTCCTAATATATTTTAAAAATTACAACTAAAAAAAAAACTTCTACAGGGAAAATTGGTACACAAAGCAAAGCAGAAAAATTTGAAGTTTCTCCCACTCCTGTTTGACAGTGAATTGGTAAGAGACCGCCCAGCTCCAGGTTTTGCTCTAAGTGTAGAATGTTTCCCATTAAACAAACTGCCAACCATCCAGCCTTTACTGCTTCGTCCTCTCTGACAAAGTGCCTTACTGGCTATTTGATATTACCCAGCTTTTGTGGGCAAGTTTACAAACATTGTTAAAAAAAAATACCTGCAATGTTAGTGGTTAAAACAAGTCTTTTTGCATTTGTTTTCCTCTTAGCTCACTGGTTGGAAATCATTCGTCATTTCAGTATGTTTGATATCCTTGTTGCATAGAGTACAGTTTGCAGCATAAACAAATTCCTTTGCGCCTAGTGGACATTCTTGAATGTGTGCTACCCACTGAAAGGACACTGGTTGGGTTCCTTTTTTTACTGAAAAGTGAGAAGTTTAAAAATGTAATCTTTTCTATAGTAGAGCTTTGAAAATACAATAGGTATGAGACTACATTTCTCAGTATTTTACACAGATGAGGAAGGGAAACTTTGAAAAATTATGAAGGAAAACTTTGCCCTGAGAAAGGGTGCTCCCAGACCCATGTGCTGAATCGTTCCATTTCAAATGATTGCTATTGCCATCGAGGAGTGTTCCATGTGTGTTGTTTTATGTTCTAACTTTTGATATAAAATAATCAGTTAACTTACATATGTTAATTTTTACTGTGCAAATATAAATAGGAACACAACTTCTAATTCAATTTTAACTAAGTTTACTGGTACTCCTAACTTTAAAGAAAATGAATTCAGTTTGTTATGGGGAGAGTCCATAAAGCATTCTCCCAAAGGGATGTCAGTCACACATGATAATTTGTGAAAGCTTTGAGAATCAACAATAAGTTGCTACCGGTTTATCTATTATCCCATTTGTTTAAACGTGACTTTAGACATTCTTTTATGCCAAAAACAAACTCACAAAGCACATGGCACTCTGAGCTCTATCATCAATGTGTTTCTGCTGTGCAGAAATATTAGAACCATGTTGTCTAAATATCTTTGATAACTAAAATACTTAATCTTTAATGAAATTTGTTGTTACTCATTGTTCTAATTCTATTTGTTTTTCTTCTAATAAAGATTTAGATAAGAAAAACCATCTGCCTTCTTATTTCTTGAAGCCAGAAAGGGAAAAAAGCTTTAGTTTTCAAAACCCACTATACTATGACAGGATCTTCTTTGTATCAAATATCTAGGGGTTTTTTTAACAACTAGATTTATCTATTTTTTTTTTTAAAAATCCACTTTTCTCTAGCTGTGAATTGATTGCCAAATCAAATAACTGAAAGTGATAATTTATACAAAATAAATAAATCAAAGCTAAATGGATAAGGGATGGATTTTTAAAATTTCAAACAATGGTCTAAATTAGTTAGTTGGTCTTTGATTTAATTTGCCACAGGTTTACTCAGTCCCTCATTAGGTTTTTCCAATATTCATTTGAAGCAAATCTCATCATCGTAAAAGCAGGGATAAGTTTACAGAACCTAAAAAAATGTGAACACTAATTAATAATAGTTCTCCAAGGCAAGATTAAATGTACCACATTTTTAGCTTAAAATAAACCAGGTTAAGATTAGGTTCAGAGATACTCACACTAACTGTGTGAGTCTATTTTTAAATTGAATTATATATTATATCTTCAAACTTGATTTTTAAACAATTTAATGGATTTCTATAAAGAAAATCATAAAACAATGTTCGTGCAGTTTTCAGGCTTCTGTTAATATGTTTTAACTCTAATAAGATGTTGGCTAATATAGCTTAAGTTTCCTTTCTTATTTAAAATAAAAACAGAGTTTGGTTTCCAGAAGAAATCCAAAGTCCACTTTAAACATTAATAACTCTTAGTTTTAAATGATAAAGGACTGACTGTATTTGTACATAAACTGTTTGAATTTGGACTGTGATTGATTCGATGTTTCTGTGTGCCCAGAAAGCTTAAAAAGAGTTCGTGGATCCACACAGTGAAATCACACTATTAAAGGTTCTGTGGGATCATCAGTCATAATGCAGTGTATGTTTAAGCTAATATTGGAAAACACACTCTGTGCAACAATTTCTTTTTTTTTTTTCACTATATAGCTGACCAGCACTCATTCCAATGTATGTTATTTCACTTTTACAAGTGGTGCCTCAGGAAATTGCTCTTGAACTCTAACCAGGCATGGTAATTATCTCCAGTATTATCTGGTTCTGGACTGTGGAACATGCTTTATGAATCAGTCTTTGTTGGCATAAGATATGGGACAAAACTAAACTGAAATCATTATTGCAGACCATGGTCTATGAAATGGCATGCTGACATCTCTTCCAGTTTCTTGCAAATCATCCTTAGATGTTTGCAAATGTTTTTTTTTAAAATATAGCCTTATATTATACAAGTCAATAAATCACCAATATTATAGAATACAAGTCAATAAATCACCGATAAAAAAATATCTTACCAATATAGCAGGAGTAAATTACTTTTCCAAAGATATTTTCCATATACCATGGTTTTAGTCTTGGGGTTAAAATGGGTTTTGGAGACCTCTCTCAGGACCTAGCTCGGTTACTTCTGGTCCTCAGTGAATCTGTCATCACCCAGAAAACAAAGCCAACACCCATTAAAATAAATGTGAAATCATTCATTTATGAAAACAGAGAAAAAAACAATATAGGACCTGACAATACTTTCTCTAATGGTTTCTGTGCTGAGAAGAATGGGGACAGTGTGACACATTTCAAAGCAATCAATTCACTCTTACTATTAGAGGTCACTAGCTTTTTTTTTTTTTTTTAATGCCTTGGCTCTTTTCCAATTCTTTACCTACACTTTATGATTCAGAATAGCTTAAACAAGAGGAAAGAACAATCTGTGCCCTTCCACGGCTGCCCCTAACACATGGGCGTCTTCACATTCTGGCCTCGGCTGTCGCAGAGCAGTGTGTTAACAAGGGCAGGAGAAGCTTATCAAACAAAAAGATGTTTCCATTTTGCATATTGATTAAAGTGAGCCTGAGCTGGATTCGCTGTGAGATTAACCTTGAAATCTCCCCATTCCTCCCGCCAGATGGATGTGTACTGCTGCACGTGTGTCTGCAGGACGCAGAGAGGAGAAAATGACAGTGAGATGTTGGGAAAGCAGTGGTGTCCAAGAACGGAACAGAAAAAGCTCAGAATGTTTTTTTTTTTTAAATCTCTAGCAGGATCCAAGAGGTCAGCATTACAGAAAGTAGGGTGTCTTCTGAAAGTGATTCATAAATCTATAGAAAAAGAAACTCAACAACAAGTTAGAAGCCAGTAATTAAACAAAAATATTTTTCAGTCTTCCAGTAAACAGCATTGAGGCAGAATGTTACAATAAAATTAATCACGTAGATGTGTTTAGCCCAAACAAACTAAAAAGAATAATGCCCCAACATGATTTATGATTAAGGAATTTAAAAACATCTGCCTTTTTTTCTCACTGCTTTCGCATGAAAACCAAAACTTCACCATTGTGCTGAGCTGTTGTGCTTCTCTGCTCCCTCTCAGCTCTGAGAAGGGTGGGAGTCCCTTTCAGACCCTCTCACTTCCTTGACCCCATTCAGTCCCCTCCTTTATTTCATTTTCCCTTGCCTGTAAGAAACTGATGCTCTAATAAGGGGTTTCTAATTTTAATTTTAATTGAATTTATTGGGGTGATATTGGTTAATAATATAGGTTTCAGGTGTACAATTCTATAACACATCATTTGTATATTGTATCGTGTGTTCATCACCCCAAGTCAAATTTCCTTCCATCACCTTTCATCCCCCTTTTCTCTCTACTACCCGTCCCCAGCCCCCTTTCCCTTTAGTAATTATCGTACTGTTTTTTGTGTCTATGAGTTTGTTTGCTTTGCTTAATCCCTTTACATTTTACACCCAGCACTCCAACACCCCACCCTTCTGACAGCTGTCAGTCTGTTCTCTGTATCTATGAGTCTGCTTCTATTTTGTTTGTTTTATTTTGTTCATTAAATTCCACATATAAGTGAAATCATATGATACTTGTCTTTCTTTCATGGGCTTATTTCACTTAGATAATACTCTCTAAGGTCCATCCATGCTGTCACAAAGGGTAAGATTTCGTCCTTTTATACAACCAAGTGGTACTCCATTGCGTAAATGTACCACTGCTTTTTTTTATCCATTCATCTACTGATGGGCACTTGCATTGTTTCCAAATCTTGGCTATTGTAAATAATGCTGAAATGAACATAGGGGTGCATATATCTTTTCAAATTACTTTTTCAGGTTTCTTTGGCTATATTCCCAGGAGTAGAATCACTGGGTCAACAGGTAGATCCATATTTATTTTTTTGAGGTATCTCCTTATTGCTTTCCATGGTGGCTGCACCACTCTGCATTCCCACCCACAGTGCACAAGGGTGCCCTTTCTCCACTCTTCATCAACTTGTTTGTTGATTTATTGATGATATTCTGAAAGGTGTGAGGTGATATAGCATTGTGATTTTAATTTGTGTTTCTCTGAATATTAGTGACACTTAGCATCATCTCATATATCTATTGGCCATTTCTATGCCCTCTTTGGTGAAGTGCCTATTCAGGTCCTTTGCCCATTTTTAAAATTTGATTGTTAGTTTGTTAGTTTGTTTGTTTGTTTGTTTGTTTGTTTATTTATTTATTTTGATGGTGACTTTTGTAAGTTCTTTAAAATTTTGGATATTAACCCCTCATCAGATATATCATTGATAATTATGTGCTCCCATTCAGTGGGTTGTCTTTTCATTTTGTTGATGGTTTCATTTTCTGTGCAAAACTTTGTAGTTTGATGTAGTCTGATTTATTTATTTTTGTTTTCCTTGCCCAAGGAGATATATCAGAAAAAATATTGCTATGAGAAAGGTCCAAGATTTCATTGCCTGTGTTTTCTTCTATGATTTTTATGGTTTTGAGTCTAACATGTATGTCCTTAATCCATTTTGAGTTTATTTTTGTGTGTGGTATAAGGAGGTGGTCTAATGTCATTTTTTTGCACATATCTGTCCAATTTTTCCAGCCCCATTTATTGATTAGCCTGTCTTTATCCCATTGTATGTTTTTGCCTCCTTTGTCAAATATTAACTGACCATAAAGATGTGGGTTTATTTCTGGTATCTTTATTCTCTTCCATTGACTTATCTGTCTGTTTTTATACCAGTACAATGCTGTTTTGATTACTATGGCCCTGCAATACAGTTTGATATCAGGTTCCTCCAACTTAGTCCTTTTTTCTCATAAGTGATGTGGTTATTCGGGGACCTTTTATGGTTCCAGTTCTAGTTCTAATTCTGAGAAATATGCCCTGGTATCTTGATAGGAATTGTGTTGAATCTATAGATTGCTTTGGGTTGTGTAGACATTTTAATGATGTTACTTCTTCCTATCAAGGAACATGGTATGTGCTCCCATTTACTTGTATCTTCCTCAATTTCTCTCTTCAGTGTCTTATAACTTTCCTAGTATAGGTCTTTTATATCCTTGGTTAAATTTATTCCTTGGTATTTTTTGATGTAATTATAAATAAGATTGTTTTCTTAGTTTCCCTTTCTGATAGTTTATTATTGATGTATTAAAACGTAACTGAGTTCTATATATCTATTTTGTGTGCTGCTACTTTACTGTATTCCTTTATCAGTTCTGGTAGTTTTTCTGGTGAAATCTTTTGGGTTTTCTATATAGAGTATTATACCATCTGCACTAATAACATCTTTGGATGGAAATGGAGATGGTAGAGGAAAAGGAAGAATGACAATGACTTCAACTAGCAGCTTGTGTTGTATTATCAAGTGGCACATTCAGGTCTGAGTTCTGAGCAATCAGAAAAGGCAGACGACAGAGCCCAACAGTAGAGAATAGTGGCCCTTAGGATGGGCTTTAGAACCAGGCCAGGTAAATTGATTCCAAATCACCCTGTTACTATGTAACCATGGGCAAGGTATCTAATTTCTCAGAGGCTTTCTTCGCTGACAAAGCCAACCCTTTCCTCACAATACTACTGGGAATATGACAGGGAAGCACACGCATGATGCCTGTATCTGGAGGGCCTGGTACACAGAGACACCCATATCGGATATTCGTGCATGGCGATGTTCTCCTAAGGGTTTTTGGTGCCCTTGATGATTTGACATTACCACCCCCTCTGATCCCAGAAGGGGGCCTCTCTGAGAAGCTAGTGAAGGGCAGCAAAGCACTGGGAGCATCCTCCCACCCACCGCTGCACGCAGGCCAGAGTAAATGTTTTCAGAGCATGGGTGGCTCTTCTTCCCTGGAACTTTATTCCAAATCCCACATAAGATTTAATAAAGCTTGAATTCTTGGGTCAGTGATGATACCCTTTTTTGAGTAGCAAGAGGGAATTTCACCAAGATTTCAGCTCTTCTCACTCACTTTCTTACTATTTCCCTCCTCCTCTTCTGCTTCCTCCTCCGCCTCCTCCCCACCCTCCCCTTCTTCAGAGCACTATGCCTGCAGTATTTGTCGCCATGTAAGTGTAAGGTGTGCAAATGTGTGTGTGTTAGGAAGGTGGTATGCTATGTATGTCCAGCACACAGGAGAGTACATGAGCAACTGTCATCTATTGCTACTGCCCCAGAAATACTGAATACAATCTTTCATCTCTTTACAAGAAAGTTAGCCAGATACCAAAATTACCTTAATATTAAGAATGGAAATAGCAGCTGGTCTAAAATGTTACCCAGTATGTTCTGCCATATATCCTCAAACCACGGAGCACCCTCACCAGGTTTATCCCATGGAGATATTGGAGGGAAGATCCCTACTAAGGCAATCTTCAAAGTGAAGATTGACAACTATGGCAGCGCAGGCTATTTGGCTGTCATTTGGTTCCCAGCTGGGTTTTAGCTGAGTTCATATTAAAGTATACCATGTATATTTCATTCAAGTTCCAGAATATTACAATTTCTGCCAGTACCACCCAATCCAAAGGAAAAGCTGCTTGGTGCAAGCTGCACATACTCATATATCCATGCAGAACCACTCCAAGAATTTTTACCACCTGGGACTGACCACTTGATTACCAACCACCTAGGAGGTGTCCTAGTCCAGAAATCCCAGAGTACTGGCAAGGACACAGGACCCAGATACAAATGCATGTTAATAGATACTGCCACCTGGTCTCTCAGAGGACATGTTTCCATCCATATTAGAGAGACAGGAAGGGGGAAGACAGAATGAGAGAAACCTTAATCAGCTGCCTCTGAGGATTGAACCTAATGCCCAGGCATTTGCCCTGACCTAGGATCACACCAGCAACCCTTCAGCCAACCAACTGAGCCACGCGTCCAGGGCACTGAAGTTTTTCATAACGGGAGGCAATGTGGAAGATTTAAAAGTCTATTGTCCCTACCCTGTGCTTTTCTTTCAGAACAGTCATTACAAGAGCTCAGTTACTTATTACAGCCCCACTAGACTGTGCACTCCATGAGGGCGCAGACTGCATTTGTTTTATTTTCTACTGTCTGGGCTTGTCATATGCTAAGTGCTCATCAAATGCTTCTTTAATAAGTTGGGGGAATACTTCATGGGGAAGGTCGGATTAGCATTATCTTTGGAAGGATAGTGAAGGTAAATACAAGATATCAAAGAAAGAAAGATATTAAAGAAATGTAAATTCTAAAAGGGAGGTGGAGTAGGAGAGAAATAAGCCTCATATTTTAGAAACCAGTTCATGCTAGCAGGCAACTGCCGACCTGCGCCTATAGCTAGGAAGATGGGTTGCAGCTTGAAAATAGTTAAATCCTCACAAAGCCATCAATAGGATCTGCAACTTTAAGCAGGATGACATATAACAAAACTAATTTTTTCATAGGTTAATTGATATAAACAAGAGTTAAGTTCTTACAGTAACTCGTCAATGTGATAACGAAACTACATTGAATGAAATGACATTATTCAATGACTTACAATGTAGGATAACAAGCGTTTGAGGCAGGCAGACCATGGAGGCCCTGGAGCGGACACCATCTCAGAGGCTGTGAGCCAGGAGGCCAGAGGCAAGGCATGAGAGCTGGAGAAGCCTCTTGGGTGTGGAGTCTCACCAATATGAACTTAGCCTCATGGACTGAGCCCTAAGATTCAGAAGGAAGAAGAAAGAGAGTAACACAAAAGGTGGAGTAATGATATCCTTATCATCTAAGGAGAAAGACTATTTCCTTTTTGCCCCTCTCATACCATCAGCTGGCAAGGGCCTTTGCTTTCAGCCACCAGGCAAAGTCTTCCCTTGAGCAAGGGCTTGGGAGCATGGTGCATCATCCATACACTTGCTCTTGACAAGGTCTGTCACCTCTCTGAAGCTCAGATTTCTCATCTGCAAAATTGGGGCGATACCTGCCCCTTAGAATTGGGGTAATACCATCAAGATTTAGTGTGATGAAGCATCTAAAGCACCAAACACACAATACCTGACATATAGAGAAGATACACACATAGAAATAGGTAAGTAAATTAGCTAGCTAGAGAGATAGCTAAATGGTAAAGTTATATAGTTTCCCACCTCCCACTTAGGCACTCTGTCTCTATCACCTACCTACCTATTTATCTATATTATTCTCCCTTCCTACTTAGCCACATAGCCTTAGTCTCAGAGGACTTAAGTTTAAGGCCTCACTCTGCCACTAAGCTAATGTGTAATCATGGACCTCAGTTTCCTCACTGAGGAAAACATGAGGGAATGAACGTGCCTCTCTCTAAACTACCTTCAATCTCTAAAATTCTATTAGCTGTCAGTATAAGAAGGAATGCTTGGGAATCACATGTTTATGTTTTTTAACAATGTAATCTTTTAGGAGAGGCAGAGGTCATGAATGAACAAGTCTTTACTTGGCTTCATCAATAAGCTTGAGGACAACACTGATCGTCTTCCTCATACAGGCAACTGATGTGCCCTTGAGACTCAATTCTCTAGATGGTCACTCATGGGTGAATAGAAGAGCTTAGGCTTACGAGAGTCACTCCCTGTTCCCTTTGCGTCATTGTAAAGTGACGTGTGTCTGCCTCAGACAGACACTGGAGTGAAAAATGGAAGCACAGGTGGTGACTATAAACCTTGGAAAGGGAGGCTCTCAGATGCAGAGATGCAATTACACTGAAAACAAATTTCTCGACAAACCCCTACGGCATTTGCTTAATAAGTATGCTATCTCCAGAGCCATAGGTGTTCAGAACATAATAGTTATTTCAGGGACCAGACCTTATCTGGTGGGCTATGCCAGGACCCTGCTGCTCCTGTCCAGAACCTTGCCTCAGGCAGGGGCCCACACACCTCATGGTGGAAGTCCTCAGCAGTACCCCCTCACTGTCGATCCCACCAGATAGCCAGGGCCTTTAAGATACTGGCCTTACCCTTTGGGTCCTGGCATAGCCCACAGCATGGGGTCTGGTGTAGGAGCCGTACTCAGAAATGTAGGGTAAATAAATGGAAAGTAGGAGGTATGTGCCCCAAATCTAGTCACCCTCAATAATGGCTAATAGTAAAATGCTGTATGAAGCTGTCTATGCCTTTTAAAAAAAATTTGTTTCATATTTCAGCCTGTATGCATTTGGATAATTAGTGATGGAGTATTTCCAACCACTTGCTCTAAACAGTTGTTTCCTGCTTTGAAGCATCCTCTTAAAAAGCCCTATGTCTGATGGGAGAGGTGGCAAATGCATAAATATATAAAATTACAAAGCAGAATGCTGATTATCATAAAGAAAGTAAACAAGGCACCATGGGCATTTAAAATAGATGATGAATTTCAGGAAATAAAAATGTTGTGAGGAACTGAGTGGTATTTGTATGTATAAGGAGTTATAAAATTTTGAACCTCAAATAAAAAGAGGAAGATGGCATTTCAAGCCTGAGCAAGACATAGAGGCTGAAAGCAACCAGTTAGATTACATGTAGGCTAGTTAGAGAAATTAGATTATGTATAGGCTAGGGATTGTAAATGTTAAGGTGGCAGAAACACAGGTTAGGTTTTATTGTGAAGAGATTTTATTTACTATTGAATTATGTAAGCCATAATATTTGGGATGGAGGAAGAACAACATCAAAGCTTAGCAACACTAACCTGAAAATTGGATTAAAACAGAAAACATCTGGATTCTGGGGTTCTCACTAGACGACATGCCTTGTTTGGAGAGTGTGGTGGGGGACCAGCAATTCTATCACCGACTGGGAGCTTGTTGAAATATGGAAACTCGGTCTGTCCCTGACCCAAAGAATCAGAATCTGCACTTGAAAAGGATCCCCAGGTGATTCATGTGCAGTTTAACCTGTAAGAAGCGCTAGTCCAAGAAGACCTAGAGAGGCTGGCCACAGCCTGGACTGGTGCGCCTCACGTGGTTGGGCATCATCCCACAAAGTGAAAGGTTGCTGGTTTGATTCCTGGTCAGGACACAGAAGGCAGCTGATCGATGTTTCTCCCTCCCTCTTTCTCCCTTCCCCTCTGTCTAAAGTTTTTGTTTTTGTTTTTAAGAGGCTGAACGTGGGTGGCTGCTTAAAGATGACAGGGAAGAGATGGACAAAGGAAATGTAAAGAGACAATGAAGATGAGGGGCATCTGAAGCTTTGTGCTGGGGACTAAGAGAATGGTGGGGTTACTCTCGGGAATCTCAGGAGGGAAATGGTGTGGGGTGCATGAGATGACAGGAAAGGTGATCTGCTTTCACATGTAGAGGTGGGGGAGCCCTTCAGGGAGTAAGTACCCAGGTACAGACACCCAGAAGACACTTGGAGAAGCATATCAGATCACAAACAAAGTTCCCTTATACTTCATTACAGCAACAAAGATATTCAAATGAAAAATGTAAAAATCACCTAAACTGTTATAATTGAATAAGAAGAAGTCATAACTCAAAGAAAGCACGGATGTTACCCTGGTCCAATCCTCTCCCGTGATGGGAGGAATCATGAGCTCAGGAAAGGAAAGTGACTTTGACAGGTGACTCAGACAAATAACTAGATATGGGGTGATCAGACTGCCAACCCAGGATTTATCACACTTCACTGTTATTCTAATAATAAGGGTTTGGGGGAACTAGCAATACTGGAATTGGGTTCAAAGAAGACATGGCCAAAAATCTCAAAAGAATCAATGGAAGTCTTAGTAAAAGACTCAGCAAGAAAACTCCAGGAATTTTATAAATAAACTTCTGTATGGTTCACAGTCCTTGGTCAGCTTTCAGGGTTATTTTAGAATATACTCAGCTGATAAATGATATTTACATCTTACAATTGGCATACAGAGACCAACTCTTATCTAGAATGTTTATTGTATGATGACCATATTAACTAACATTCATACGGCACTTACTATATGCCAGGCACTGTATAAAGTGCCTTACACATATTATCACTTAATACAACAACTCTATGAAATATGCACTAACATTCTCACCCATTTTACAGACAGAGAAACTGAGGCACTAATACAAACATAACCTCCTAAGATCTTGCCACTAGTAAATGATACAGGATGCAAACATGC
Organism: Glossophaga mutica; assembly: GCA_039655065.1. Taxonomy (NCBI): domain Eukaryota; kingdom Metazoa; phylum Chordata; class Mammalia; order Chiroptera; family Phyllostomidae; genus Glossophaga; species Glossophaga mutica. Next base: position 55,085,213 of record CM077307.1, on the reverse strand, counting down.
AGCAGTTTTTAATTTTTGTCTTGGAAGATTGGCTATATATATTTTTCCCCTTTTTCATGTAAAACTACAGCATTTTCTCTGAGAATCAGTTCTAACCCTGCACAGATCGTTGGGCTAACAGAAGTGCTTGGCTTAGGGTTATGCATTAATCTATATCCTCTTTGGCTAATCCTTGTGCAGGCTTGATCTAACACTGGCTTCTATCCAATGATGTTAATCCACTTCCATATCCTTTTTAACGCTTTTCAGTCCCATTATCTTTAGATCATTTCTAATGACCATCTTAATGTGTTTGCCTCTCACTGTGTTTCAGTAATGGGAGACAAGAAAAGACTGCTTCTATTGTTCTTAAAGAATGAAGCCTTCTTAACTGGGGTTTCCCTTGCTCAGCTTTGGGGCTGCAATATCTGTTCAGTGGAGTCGAGTTTCCTTAGACCGAGATCTATGGTTGCCTCCTTCTTTCCTTCCCAAAGAAGACGCTTCCAGCATGCCACCTGTGCCTCCTTTGCGGTATCGCTCGGTAAAACGTGCTCCGACTGTGTTTCCCTTGGAAGATGCTGGCACAGCTCCTCTGAAATAAATCCTCCCAGCTGGAGAGAGCCAGGGCTGAGGGCGGGGTGCAGAGGCAGAGGCAGAGGCTGTCTTATGGGGACCTCCATTAATGGCCTTGTGGGTTGCCTTGATTTTCCACACGTCTGACCAAGTCAATTTCCTGTCTTGGATCTCTTTCCTTCTTGTCAAATCCCAAGTTTTCTGCTCTTCATTCTTGGCCTGGCTGTGTGGGTAATTGGTTTTAATTTTTCTGCTTGAAATGTACCTAGTGTTTGCCTTCTGGAAAGGAGTGCAGAGCAGTGTCAGGGGAAGAACTCAGAGTTTAATTTTCTCCAAATGATAAAACTGTAAGTCCAATTTTTCGCTCCCTCACTCTCATCTCTTTTCTTTAAACATATTATTTTATTTTTTAAATTTACATCCAATAAAATTAACCTTTTAAATATATGATTCTATGAATTATAACAAATATATACAGTCATGTAAGCAGCACCGTAATCAGTTCTTTTTCTTTAACTGACTCTTTGAACAAAATATTAAGTAAACAAACTAATGCTCATACAACATCATATAACTATTATTAGCATAAGACTTGGTGGTGTTTTCCCCCCAAAAAGGATTATGTTATTCACTAAGATATTTTAAACATAGCAATGTTTTGTTTATCTCTAAGAGGAACTTCTAGCTCTTGAATATACAGATATAAATGAACAAGATCAACATTTTCATGGTCTAATACAACTGATTTTACCAAGTGTACTTTTAAATTCCTTTTTTCCCTTCAGACTAGTAGAAATGATGTTTTGATTGTTTGTTTTAAGGAATCTTGGTTTTATTTCTTCATTTGAGCAGTTACTTATTTAGGACAAGATAAATAAATGATTCCAGCTGATAAATGGTATTTATGTCTTACAATGTGGAAAACAATGTTGTGAAAACAAAATAAGCAGAAAAACACAAATGTAGTCAAGGCTGACTATCACTTCAAATCACAGTTTTCAGATTTAGGAAAAAGTAATCATCACATGAGAATGTAGCTGAGGGGGACAATCGCTCTGCAGCTCTGTATTTGAAGCCAAAAAATACAGGGAGGAAACAAAGTTTGATTAATGGAGAATAATTTGTATGATTCTAAATGTCAAAACAAAACAAAAGCCCAAGAATCCATTTAGATAATCGTAACTTTAAGTTTCTGAGAGAAAATACTCTTTTTCTCAGATTTCTTTATTGAGGAGCTTTGTGTATTCCACCGTTTCTCTTTCTGACCTCTAGCACTTCAAGAACCAGCTAAAAGTAATTCTTCCCTGAAAAGCTTTTCTGATTAGATTCCTGTTAAAGGTGAGATCATATGGTATTTGTCCCTCACCACCTGGCTTACATCACTTAGCATAATGCTCTCCAGTTCTATCCATGCTGTCGCAAAGGGTAGGAGCTCCTTCTTTCTTTCTGCTGTATGGTATTCCATTGTGTAAATGTACCACAGTTTTTTGATCCACTCATTTACATGGGAAGTAGGAGGGAATAATGGAGGGACAAGGGGGAAGAGTTTTCAGGAACATGTGTGAAGGACACATAGACAAAACCAAAGGCGGGTAGGATCACGGATTGGAAGTGGGGGTGGCTGGAGTTGCAGGGAGTAGTGGGGAAAAAATAGAGACAACTGTACTTGAGCAACAATAAAAAAAATGACAATTAAAAAAAAGAATTCCAAACAGAAAAAAAAAAAAGAAAAGCTTTTCCGATTTCCAAGCATGGAGTTAGATACTCTCTCATCTGCGTTCAGCTCAAACATCTCCTAGAACACTGCCTGGTTTGTGTCATAAACATCTATTTATAAGCCTGTCTTCCTTGTTGGGTGGTGAACTCCTAGAGGAAGAAGCCACGTCTTATCCCGCCTTGTTTTGACAGAGGCGTAGTAAAGAACACACTTCTTTAGAAATGAGAAATGAATAAGAACTATCACTGAGCAGTTGATTAAACAGCCACTGTTCATACTCAGATGCCAGTGTTAGGCACATCAAGGTGCAGGGAGAACAATGATGAACATGTTGCTTTGGTCTTTGCCCTCATAGAGCTTACAGTCTGGTGAGGAAGAAGAACAGTGTATATCACATCAATTTTAGTGAAGGTGCTTTTTTTCTTGACTAATAGAACACATTTTAAATAGAGTCAGTTAATGTGGTTTTATTTTTATGATACTACAAACATTCGACTTTGCTCTGATGACATTTTAGCTCCAGCAAAGGGCTCCTAAATATGGCATCGACATAAGTAGAAAATATATGTGTTTTTATTCCTTGAGTTTTCTTATCTGAGTTACTGTTACCATATATAAATATTTAGGTATTTATACATATATAATATGGATGGAATCTGGGAAAGAGAACAAATGAGTTTGAGTCAGGAGATAATGATTTTGACTATAGACCCACAACTAAACAATTCCATGTCCTGAAATGTTAACCGATCTCTCTCTTCTCAGTATTCAGGGCCTCAGGGATGTTGTGAGGCCTAAATAATAAATGTAAAAGCTAATAAAATTAAAAATACAATAATGTTGCGAATATTAGACAGGTTTTACAATTCAAGCAAAGATGCAATTACTGAGCACCTCCTGTGTTGGGCAAGCTGGAACAATTAATACAAACTCAAAATCGAAGAAGAAGAGCTACTTTGTAGACAGAGGATGATGAGCTTGATTCTAGATGTTTCTATTATTGCTTGTTCAAGGACAATTTATATGGGAGAAGGGAAGGGGAGAGGAGATCCAAGTGACATTTAATTTTTTTATTTTAGTTCTTCAAGTTTTTGTAGGAGAATTTTGAGATACCTCTTGACATTATCCACAGTGTCCACAGCTGAAGGGACTGCCCAGTTAGAGTTAGGAATCCCTGTGACAGATGCACTCAGAGGGGATTATAATTTGTTCTTCGAGGCTGTAAGAAATTTTCATCTTGAGAGTGCCTCACATAGAAATAGTCTCAGCATTGATGCTGTCAGCAACAGTGGGTAAATGGGGGCCTTTGAACAGATCATTCAGCAGGGAAGGTAGGCTGCTCAGAGTGGTGCTTGGTAATGGAGGGAGGGAAAAACAAGCTCTAATCATAAAAAAGAATTTAACTTGTATTTTTGTTGCATTCTGGAATTTGGCACTAAATTAAACTTACATGAATGTATTTGAAAAAATAAAACTACTGTATCAACCTAAAACCAGTTACTTTACAGATTCCAGTGAAATATGATCATCTCTGGAAGTCTGGGCGATGATGGCCTTGACACTGACAACTTGCCTTTTGATACCCAATCCATAAATCATTTCACGCGTACCAGCTGCATGTGCCGCTTGTACTGAAATTACTAAAATAGGCTGCTAGGTCCTTTCTCTTCACTTTAAGGCTTGAATTATTTTCTAATGATTTTTAATTCAAATTAATGTTTTGCTTAGCTGATCTACTAACTTGCATTCAAATCATTCACATTTTGTTGGTAAACTTTCTCTTTAGAAAATGATTTGATTATATACAAGAAAACGAGAGAAAAGAAAGTGTCATAATTTTCTGTTTACTCACTAGTGTTTTGTTTTCCCTCATCCCAAGAAAAAAGAAGCCGGCTTAGGTTTTGACAGTGCTGTTTATCTGTCAGATGGCGCAGGCAGGGGCCAGCTGTTTCCCATAAAGATATCTTGGGAAACAGCACTGTTGCTGTCTACGATGGCAGATGCTATCTGATACCATTTCTAGGGGGTAGTTCCTGTTGAAATGTTGTACAAGGTTTTTTCTAAAGAACAGGCCAAAATGTCAAGAACAGTTAACACTGATACATGCCAAAGTCAATGCAAAATAAGTAGAGAGTAATATAAAATCCTCTTTGAAGGAGGAGAAATGGTTCAGGAGATGGTTAAAAGCAAGCAATGTTGAGAGGGGGATTGGTAAAGCTGTCTGGTAATGGGACAGAAAGTTGAAAGCTATGCCCACAGTCACTGGTACCCAGATCTTGGCAGATGTTTTTGTAGCAGAGCTTATGGACCCGAGCTTGATGACTGAGGAAAGAGAAAGCTCAGAAGTCCTCACATGCTCAGAGTAAGGTCATTTTACCATTGAGGACAATTAAGAATTCTTCTTGTAGTCACCAAACAGAACAGAGCCTCCACAGTTGGAGTGGTAGACACAGGCTTGGGCTCTGTAGGGATGAGAGGCAAGACCAAGGGCAGCAGTGGTGGAGGAGGGAGACCAGGGGTGAGGGAACTGTGAAGCCATGGTCCACAGAAATGAGCATGGCTGGAGGGAGTTCAGGAGAGACAGAACAAGCTTTTGTAAAATGTTCCAAGAACTGTCATATAGAAAGTCTTGATCTATGAGTTCTTGAAGGTTAGGTTAGAATACACAGGAAGAAGTCATAGAGTATATAATTCATCACATAACAAAACCAGTGTGTTAGATAAACAGAATGTGTGAGTACAGACAAATAAAACGTAGATTTTGATCACACGCTGTCTCTTAAAATCTGGTCTTTGAGAGTAGTAGTCTTTCCCTACCCTGGATGAAAATTTGGAGAAGCCCAGGACTTATCTGTTTCCTTTTATGTAAAAGAAAGTTCTGCAGCCACTTAAAGTCAAAAGTACAGCCTTAAATCTTGCCAGGGATGTCAAAGGGGTGTAGCCCTTCTCAGTTCCACTGCCTCTTGCTGCTTCTCCCCTCCAGCGCCATCATCATCGCTGCTTACCCTTCCAGGAGAAACAAAGGAAAGGAGGAGGGATAAGGGAGCAGGAAAGGCTGTTCTGTGTTGATTTGCAGCAACGGACTTATGCCTGCATTCCCTCCATCAAGGGAAAATGCAATCTAGTCTGATGGTTACTTTTGTTACCTCTACCACTGTGAATCTTCCTCCAGTTTCTCTTCTGCTGAGGTTTTAGTGCCTTTGGGTAGCCATTAAAGATCTTTTAAAAAACCCCGCCATGGTTTACTTTCACACACAAACACTCTGAAAGTACAGGTCCTTCCCAACATGACATTTCTCCTCTGCTTCACTGGCAAAGTAGCTGGCTGGCCAAGCCTTCCTCACTTCACCCTCCCTCGGTTCCCTGTGCCTGCCAATCAGAGGACACAGGTGTCCAGCTCTCCAAGTGAACCCACTGAAGTTGCTTTCCCTTGAAGTGAGATGATGGTAGGGAAAGGACTTTCTAAACTTTTCTACACAAGTTCATTTCCAGTCTCTAACAATTTGGCCCTTTTATACCTGAAATGCTGTAGACAAGCCATAGCAGTCTGTCTCACAATTTATTTTGGAATTTGGCATTTATTGTGAACACAAACTGAAATAAGAAGAGTTTCATGGTGATACCTTCCCTCCCAAGGGAGGACTCTTTTAGACAGATAGTACACTACTGATCATGCTGAGTTGGTGGCTGGGGGCAGGTGGCAGTTTCCAAACTTTGACCTTGTTTTGCAATTTTATGACAGTGCCTCAGGGGCTGTTGGTGGAGACGAGAGGATGTCTCAAGTGGTGCTCTAGTTCTTCCATCCTGCATCAACTGGAGTTGTATAAGATTTCATTGAAATAGGGTCATGCTGTCAAATAAAGGCTGCTTGCCCAGTGAGAATATCTTGTCCGAAGCCTATTCTCCCATCTGCCTACTCTAAGTGAGATACCAGTCTCGGCAGGCTCACCCCGATCCTTAGGTATTCAGAACTGCTATCACAACTAATTGGTAGTTTCCAATTCCAATTACAGTGAAAAATAGCTCTTTTTACATCAGCCATTTCTCACTCAGGGAAGTTGGGTGAGTTAATAAAATTCTGCATATTTTAATGTTCTCATCTGGTAAATACCCATCTTGTGGTACAGGTCTGAATCCTGTATGTTGAATGCCTACCCTGATGTTGTAGTCATTGTTGGTTTTAAGGGGCTCACAGCCATTTGGCCTTTCAAAGCTGCCTCATTCCCAGGAACCATGTCTACTATGTCATCTGTTTGAAGGACTTTGCTCTGATGATACCTGTGCCAAGGGAACACCGTAGGGGGAAATATTTCCATCTCCTACTCCTTATGTGAACAAGTTAAACCACTCAGAGAGTTTCCTTAGAGTTGTTTATCATGAATACAGGCACGAAGAGCCCCTCTGGGCAGAGACCTGAGCAAACTGCATTACTGGAGAGCCTAGCACAAGTGGACTGTAGCACAAGCAGCCACAAGATTGGGCTCTATCTGGAAAAGCACTGCCATGTGTTTGACTCTGCCCCACTACTTACTACCTGTCCCAGGCTCATCTGCTGTGCTCAGCCCAGCAGGCTTCACAGCAAGTCAGCCACAAAAAGTCCAAGTCTTTCCCTGTGACCCCTTGAGTGGTCTCTCCCCTCATTGAGCCCTTTGTAGCAGAAGTCATGGCGACTTCAGCACTTAAGACAGATGGACAGGATCCATGAGGCTCTGCGTTCCCAAAATGTTTGTTGAGAGGGGACAAGTGACACAAGCTGAAAGCGCAGGAAAATTAACACCCTGTGAGACAGACAATAAAAAGAAAGACGGGAGATAGGAAGAAGCCCACAGAGCAACTGCGTGCCCCACTCCCTGGACAGGTTGTTCTCAGGTGCAGCGTTGCACGTGGGTGTCCAGACTCTCCAGAGAATGCCATACAACTGAGCATGGAGCTGCAGAGAGAAGCTCTCAGTAAAGCACCACTTGGAATCTGCTTTCCTTCCTTCCTTGCCTCGCTTCTCCTTTTCCTTCATTTATAACTCCCTGGAATTGCACACACACACAGAGATCCCAATAAAGTATTGGTACATGAGTTTTGTCTGAGTGTTTTGTAAAGATGTGAGCTGATGCACTCACTGTATGACCTTGGTAAAGCACTTAGCTCATCTAAACTCCAATTTACTTCATTGGGATGTTTCGAGGCTTGGACGAGATAGTGCACGCGTCTTGGGGACACTTTTGGTGAATGACAATTCTAGCTGTTGGTGCCCCCATATAGTAAGTGTGCAGGAGCAACACTGCATTGGGGAAGGACTAAAGCTTTCCAGTGTTGCCTGTGACTGAGGGCTCAATTTGTCTAATTCTGGGCCCCATTAGTAGGAAGCTTACACACATGAGCCAAGTTCTCTAACAGCAGAGCAGAATGCCTATTCCCTAAGGGCAGATGGCTCTCAGCTGAAAGAGGAGTAAGGAGCCAACCGTTGCCAGGACTCCTTGTGACCTAGCTCACCTACTATCTCTATGTCTGTAGGGAAGAGTAAATGGTGGGGCGATCAGCCAGAGTGTTTAAAGAAAGTTCCTTCTCATGAAAACTAGGAGTGGTGAAGACATATTCCATTTGCTACCATTGTAGCACATTATCATGCCCTACCTTGAATGAGGAGTTGTTAGGGAGGAGTTGGGGGATTTCTTTTGAGGAAATGCCATTTATCCTGAAACAGGAAATAGGATGGATTTTGAGGCTGAGATTTCAGGGCTAGAGTGCAGAGTTAGGGGAAGGGGCTGGTTCTAGGCTACAGACCCTTGCAGAAGTGTCTTGGGGAAAATGGCTATGGGGTGTATGTGTGGGCATGTGTAAAACTAGAGAAGTTATAGAACCAACTGTGCACATAAATGACTGTGAACTTGAGTTTATGGAGGTAGGGAGATTCTATAGGTGAGTACACCCAGAATAGGGGATCAGAAGAGAGTCACTGTCTTCTCCTCTATACCTGGAGAACTCCCAACTGTCTCAGGACAGGACCAGGGGCCTGATATCTCCACCCTTCTTAAGGGGCAGGGATTGTATCAGGCTCCAGGACTGCCAGGCCACTGGGTGGGGTTCATGACCAAGTCTTCAGTCTGCCAATGTTTCAGTGAAACCACATGGCACAGCAGCCAAAAGAATGGTAATCTTCAACAGACAACCAGTATTCTCTCTTTAGGGCCATACAAATAAAGAACTTCCTGGACTGAGGAAGTATAATCGAGATTCTAGAAGCTAGCATGATGGGAAGCAAGAAGGACAGACTTGTTCTTAGGATAAGGTCTCAGAGTTATTTCACTGCAATATATAAAATAATCAGGTCCTTTTTAATTACGCAAATTGGTAATGTGAGATGATTTCTTGCTTACACCTTCTTTTTTTGGAGACAGAAGAGCATAACAATTAAGAACATAAAGGGGCAGACTTGGCTGGTGTGACTCAGTTGGTTGGAGCATTGTCCCATGGATTGAAAGGTCACAGGTTCAGTTCCCCATCAGGGCACACACCCAGGTTGCAGGTTTGATCCCCGGTTGGGATACACACAAGAAGGCAACCGAGTCAGTGTTTCTTTTACATATCTGTGTCTCTCTCTTTCCTCTCTCTCTAAAAGCAATGAAAAAATGTCTTCGGGTGAGGACAGAAAAGAGAAAGACTATACAGAGGTTGGAAAAAAGTAGGTTTACCGTTGTGCGTATAAAACAGTTTTATTCTGGTAATATTTATTTATTAGTTACTGTACAATATTATTTATTTGTATTATTTTTCTTATTATTTCACATCCTTGCTTAGGACTTCTCTTTTAGGTAATGATGGCTGGCAATTTAACCTGCTTTTGCCCACCTCTGTGTATTCTGGAGCTAAACCGTGTGGATTACAAACCTGGCTCTACCCCTTACAAGCTTTGTGTCCTACTCTCAGTCCCTCAAATGTGAAACAGGAATGGGAATAACTAACTCATGGGATCTAAGGAGGATTAAAAAAAGTTGCTACATGTAAGTACTTAGCACAGTGCCACGTACTATGGGCACATACTAAGTGTTCACTAAATGTCAGGTAGCACCATTGCCTCGTTTTCCTTTTCTCCCCCTAGAGAAGAAGGCTGAGCACACCACAATGTAGTCTTAGTGGTAGAGCTCTTTCACAAAAGAAAAAGACTGAGCTGAAAAGAAATAGAATGCCAGAATTCAGAGATTGAGGTTTCCAGCTGCAAGTTATTTTAAGGTATGAGCAGGTAGCGTCATCAAGACTTGGGAGAAGCTCAGTGATGCCACAGAGATGCTGCTGGCAAGCAAATCATTTGGCAGAGCCCAGGGTGTTCCTCGGAGATTCAGGCCAGGGGCCCAAACTGGATTCTCTTTGTTTTCATTTCTAAGGAGATGCTGGAAGAGAGGGAAACTTGGATTCGGAGATTAAAATGAGGGTATTGGATGAGATGATCTCTAAAGACTGTTCCAGCATCTGCAAGGCACTCAGTCTGTGAGCATGACTAAAAGAAGAGAGATTTTAAATATTTAAGGCAGGAGAATTCAGGCAGATGCTCAGGAAAATATGTCCCAACCAAATTCCTGCTGAGCCTCAAAATACCCTGGAAAGGGAAAATGATGTGTTTCATACCCAGCGTTATGAAAAATAAGATGAAGTACATGAGGCTGGGGGAAAGTCTTACACTGGCAGAGAGATAAGCTTCTCTATCCAGCCAGTCTCTCCTCATTTCACCATGGCTAGAAGTTATGTTTTGTCAACGGAAGCTTTAAAAGGATTTGGATGAACACGCTCAACGGTGGCTACAATCAAATTATCCCTATTCTCTTTTGAAATCTCCTGTTTGATCAATAGTTATTAGGCCCAGACTTACAAGGGTAAAATAATTTATGAATTATATTCGTGTGACTGTCTGGAAATCTCAGGGCTAATGTAATAGCCCCATATGTCTCTATGAAGCAGTTCAAATAGTTGCAATATGGAGTATGAGTGTGCTCTAAGGCCATAAAATTAGACTGTAAAACTCTCTTTGATGGATAAGGATATTAAAGTGGAATTAAAGTATTGTTACAAGAGAGGAATTCTTGTGCTTCAAGAGATGAAAGATGGGGGAAGCTTTGAAAAGTCCAAGGATGAGACAAGCAGCTGCTGTATAAATCTCTGCTATTATTCTACCAAAGCATCCCTGAAGTTTCCAGTCCAGGATCTCTTGTCCTACACAAACACTAATCATTCTGCCAAGATGTTGGCTCAATATTCAATGTAGGGGCTGACGCTGCTCTATTAGTCCATCAGTAAAGCCTCAGGCTCGCCACGCTCCTTCCCTCTCAGCCATTCAGACTTTAAGATGGCTTTTGTCACCCTGCTCATCATTCTTCAGAGAAAAGAAAAAGGAAAAGGAAGAGATATTACATAAGATATCAATGGAAATCTGAGATGAGAAGCGGTCTTCTGCTAGAGCTATCTTCCTGCTCACGCCCAGCTTCACCATCTTAAAAGCACAGCAAAATTTTAAAAAAGAAAATCAAAGCACTAATGTTATGGCTCCAGCTTGGACTCCTTCCTTCCTTCCTTCCTTCCTTCCTTCCTTCCTTCCTTCCTTTCTTTCTTTCTTTCTTTCTTTCTTTCTTTCTTTCTTTCTTTCTTTCTTTCTTTCTTTCTTTCTTTCTTTCTTTCTTTCACAGAGGACTTGTCTGTTAACACTGATTCCCTGTATTTCCCGCTGTCAGCTGCTTTGGGAAAGAGATTCTCATACGGTAGTGACCTCAGACAACACCAAGTGTGTTGGGTCCTTATCGTTTTTGGAAACAGTGTTTACATTCAGGCAGGTTACAATACCAGGTGGAGAAAATATATTCCCCCATCCAAAAAATAAAATTGGGCCTGTATCTTGGTGATTCAGATTTTCTACCTAAAAACTAGAAAACTAGGCTCAAGCCAGTGTCTCTGTGACTGGCCAAACTGTCTGAATATGTGAGAAGAAGTGGGTGCAGGGCACCGAGCACACACACCCGGGGGGCTGACTCACACATTGGCAACTGGGTAGTGCCAAATAGCATCTCAGTGAAAGGTTTTCTTGGAATTCAAAAAAAAATCAGCAAAAAAGAATTTTTGCTATAAACAAAGTAGACCCAAATGTTTGTTATAATGTTTTGAACCCTCCTCAAGGCTAGTTTAGGGGCAAAAAAAAAATCTAAGACTTCGGTTCAAATTCCAGGCTACTAGAAAACTTTTTGTGCTACCCTGAACCTCTATCATATCATCTGCAAAGTGGAAATGAGAATAGCTCACCTTGTGTTGTCATTGTGAGGAGTAAACATAATGGACTCTCAGCCCCTGTTTACAGAAAACCCTTGATAAATGAACAGTAGCTTAATGAAGGCACACATGATGTGAATTAGCACCTGCAGAGGTGAAATCATTCATTATGAAACTGCTGTTTAATTTTCCTGCTACTGTCCCAGAGCTTTTCTAAAGTGTAATTTCTAATCATTTGCTACAGAATCCCTTGGGGTGCTTATAAGAGACAGACTTCTGGTCTCCATCTCAGATGTGGCAAATCAGGATCTCTAGGAATCAGAGTTTCTAACACCTCCTCAGTCTCGGGATAACTCTTGAGTATCTTAAAATTATAGGACCACTGCATTAGACAGCTCTTTAAAACATTACTTTTTTGAGTCATTGCTTTGTAAAGAAATATTTGTAGATGGGTCATATGTTTCCATTAGTTTAAAGCACTCTGCAGTTCATGACTCCTGAGGTCCGCAGAGCCTCTGGGAGATTAAACAATCTGGTCAGTTTGGAGAAAGCTACAAAGCCCGTCAAGAGAGCTCACGGAGAAGCCCTCTGTGTTTTTCCTTGACTTGCTCGCCAACGAATTCAGTGCTCTTGTTTAGGTCCAATGGGCAGCACTTACCCAATTCCTTGAGCTATTAAACATTATTTTACATTATTTGCTCATTTAGCTTAATAAAATTCCAACTACTCTAGAAGATTCTGGTCCAACATCTACTTATTCTGAGATGCCGTAACCCAAAAGAAACTCTTGACCCAGGAACACTGAAGTCTTGAACCTACAGTTGAACAAAGAAAAATATTTAGCAGGCATCAGACCTGGGCTAGTGTGGATTTGTGCAAGAAGAAAGCTGAGAGTCTGAACAGCAAACAATGGCCACTTCCTTGGCAATGGAGAAGCGTGGCCATGGGGTATCTGCTCAAAGAGCAAAAAAAATGGACTTGGCAGAGCCGCCGGGCTACCAGTGTTCATTCAACAGTGAAACCAGGCAAATAGCATGAAGCCTGAAAAATAAGTGAGCCAATTTCACTGGCAAAGACTGAGAGCTCCCCCTCAGTATGAGTGGAGCCTTTATTAAATGGAACCCACGGCTGAGTAGTGATAGGAGAACTTGGAGTCAGGGCACGAGAGGTAATCAAGATGAACTGGGCTTCAGAGAAATAAATTCTTCCAGGGATTCGCCTCTGTGAGACCAGAGCAATAGAGCTGTGGGCTGTGCAGGTGAGATTAACAGTGCATTTAGATGGCTAAGTGATAGGAAGGAGTATAAATATTTCTGCTAAGCACATCAAAAGAAAAGACTTGGGCTGAACTTCAGCAGAAATTAGGCTTGAAATTGAAGACCTGCTTGTGAGGAAGGATGTTATTCTATTTCAGTGTTTCAGGGAACACTCCTACACTGCTTTCCCACTTCAGACCACCTGCTCCCTTCCACCAAGTCCTTGCCTCACCCCTCACTCCAGTCGCCACCACTTCTTCATTTAGGGCCAATAGTATTCCAGTTCCTGGGCTAACTGCTTTATATTTCCTATATCACTTAATCCTCATGCTAATGCTGCCATGTAGGTAGGTAGTGGTGTGTTCACTTTAGAAGAGAAAAACCAGCTCCATGAGATTAAGCCGCTTTCCCAGGGTTACACAGAAGTGGCAGACTTGATGTGTCTTGTTCTGAATCTCTAAGCACTGTTTTATCTCGCCCACTTTCCTGTAGACCAGGAGGCCAGTATGTTTGGAAGTGAGTAAGCGAGCGAGCGAGCGAGCGAGCGAGTGTGTGAGTGAGTGCAAGTGCAGATGAGGTCAAAAGTAATGAGGTGGGGGCAGGAGTGGCCACCTGATGGCAAGTGCCCTTGCAGGATGTCGAATTTTCTTCTGAATGTGAGGGGAAGCCACTGGGGAATTTTGAGCAGAGACGTGCTATCCTGGGTTTTAAAGAGAGCTGCGTGAGTACATTTTGTGAGAGAAGGGATGGAAGCCAGGATAACAGTTGTGGAGCTATTATAATTGTCCAGAGGAGAGGTGGTGGCTTCAGTAGATGTTAGTGGAAAAGATGTGGGGAAGTAGGTAGATTCTAGAGACATTTCAAAGGTAAAACAAACGGCAAGTAATGAATTGTAAGTACTACGTCCAAGGTCACATAGGTAGTAGGGTTGGACTAGGCTGGGGTTGGAATGAGGCTCTTACTACCTGAGACCAAACCCTCTGATAACTCCTTAACTACAATGAGCCGTGGTAACAAGTTACTGAGAAAGGGATTTCCTGAGCCTGAGGCCAAAGTCCAGAAAGTCTGCAGCATGTGAACTTAACGACTGAGTTCTGTGCATGTGGGTGTGTGCATGCGTATGTCTGCTGCTTCTTCTCTCAAACCCAAAAAGAGTTGACAGCAGATTAATCAGAATACAGGTTTTAAAGACAATTGAAAATTACCTCCTATCCAAATATTTCAGCCCACTTAGAATACTAATGGAGTGAGGTCAGCTGACAGCCTAGAAGTGCTACTGTGGACATGGCAAGAGGTAAATTTTATGGTTTAAGCTGTATTAGGTAGATGATGGGAGGAGCCACTCGAGAGAAATGAAGGACTCTGCAACCACATTTACACACTCGAAAACCAAGTGGAAGATTGGGCAATTACCCAGTAACTGCAGGCTGGGGAGTCAGCCAATTTGGGTAACTAAGATACAAACATGTGCCTTGGCTGCTTCTCTTGCCTGTATTACTCGATAATAGCCTAACTGTCTGTTTTGCTTAGTTGAAGAGAACTAGGAACAGGTCTATCCAAGTCGGATACCCTCCGTGGGCCATGGTAGAGCCCAGGCTGTGGAGCCAGCAGGGGGAAGGCTGCCCCCAGGGGTCTGTGTTCCAGCAGGCTTGATGTAGTTACTCTTGGTAAGAGCCTGCTCTGTCAGAACCTTCAGATGAATAGACCTCATTCTGATGTTTCTCAAAGACTAAACTTGGGACAAACTTGAGAAAGAAAAAATTATAAAATGTGTGAAGTAGAGATGTCCTTTGAGGAAATGATGGGACACAAAGGCAGCACCTGAGTCACCCTGCTGGGGTGAGAAGTGGGGAACGGACAGGGAAGACTTCCTGGAGGAAGGTAATGCCTGAGGTAGGTCCTAGAAGATGAGTAGTTATTCACCAGGAAAAGAGAGATGAGGAAGGGAGAAGAAAGGCTATGTGAAAGCTAGTGGCACTTTTCCCCTCTGGTGGGAAGAGTAAGTTTACCAAAGAATAATAATTAATAGAAAATATTCAGGCTTTACTATGCACGGGACACCTTACTAAGCACTTTCTAGACATTATCTTATTGCATTGTCACCGTAACTGTTTGGGAATGGTGCTATTATTATTCCGTGTGTGTACGAGAAAACTAAGGCACAAGAACAGTTCAATAGTTTGCCCACAGTCACCCCAGTGGGGTGTGGCAAAACCAGGACTTCAAACTACATGATTTCAAAGTCTTTGCAGTGCTTCTCCTTGTCTCTGTTTTGTCTGTAATGCAGCTTCAGTAGCCCTGGTGCCACCACAGTTTCCACATGTGCCCATGACAGATCAGAATGAAGTCATGCTTCTAGAGGCCGGAAGCCTGCTCTCAGAGTAGTGCTCTAGCAGGTGAATCACACAGAGGTGGCAACTCCGCCTCTGACCTGCTTGCTTCTGGGCCAGCTCAGAATCACCAATTGCCCTCTTTGATGCTTGGCACCTTGTCCCCCGACCTGTGTGAGCTCAGAGCACTCCTCAGAACCCAAGCATTCCCTGCAGACTCTAGCTGCATCCACTTCACCTTGGTCTCTTTTCTTCTACCCTAACATTAGTGCAAGCCTGTCAGAGGGTGGGATCCATGTGTTTGTTAGAATTTTCCTTATCCTTCTTCCATCTTCCTTCTATTACTGATCTTCTGCAAGTTCCAAGCCCTGGTGAGGAGCTAGCTTTACATACCAAAATTCCCAAGACATGTTTTAATCATTGTCATGAATTGTAGCAGGCCATGTTCTAAAGGATGAACAATAACTAGGAGAATTGCACAGGGTCTTGCTTGGAGGAGTTTCAACCAAAGATGAAATTGTATGGTTCAGAACCATACTGGCAAAGCAGCAGACTCATTCTAGTGCATCTGAAAGAAATGGGCTAATAATGAGTATTGGTTCTCCTGGGACATCACCTTGTTTCCGGGAAGTAAATATTTTTAAATTAAATTTATAACCATCATTTCCCTTGCAAATCTTCTGGATTAAAAAAAAATATTTTTGCGGGGGGTTCAAGATGGCGGCATGGTAGGAGGACGCAGAATGTCCTTCCTCCTGCACATGGGAGAAAAACCTAGCTGATCTACAAAGGAACAGAGCAGATAGCCAACAATACCACAGTATATATGAAAATAGGAGATCAAAATCCGTAGCAGACATTGGAAAACTAGACGTGGCAGCTGAGCGACCGGAGGCGGCCCGGAGACGGGACAGAGGCGACCCGGCGACCGGAGGCAGCTCCGCAACCGACCGGAGGCGACCCGGCGACCGGAGGCAGCTCCGCAACCGACCGGAGGCGACCCGGCGACCGGAGGCAGCTCCGCAACCGACCGGAGGCGGCCCGGCGACCGGAGGCAGCTCCGCAACCGACCGGAGGCGGCCCGGCGACCGGAGGCAGCTCCGCAACCGACCGGAGGCGGCCCGGCGACCGGAGGCAGCTCCGCAACCGACCGGAGGCGGCCGCGCGACCGGAGGGGCCTCCGCAACCGACCGGAGGTGGCCCGGCGACCGGAGGCGGCTCCGCAACCTACCGGAGGCGGCCGCGCGACCGGGTTGGAGGCAGCCCTGCGGCCGGAGGCGACCCTGCAACTAGAGAAGGGGACTCTGGAAGACCCGAAGCTCACATCTGTGATCCTGGGGTGAGTGCGCGCAACTCGGGAAACTCTCAGAGCCCACGCCCGTAGTCTCAGGCGGGCGCCTGCGCCCTGTAGGAGACCCGGAGCTCACAGCAATAGGCTCGGGGAGGGATGGATCTGTAAGAGATTCCAGCTGAAACCCATAAACTCTGGAAAGCTCGCCCCCTGCAGGAGGCTCAGAAATCACACCCAAGGCCCTGCATGGAGAGTGCGCCATTAGCCCTGGGGACAGTGCTGGGCTGGCACTGAGGACAGTAGCCCAAAGCTGACTGAGTGAGGAACAGGGAGAAAAGCGGTACGAGTCGCCTCGAAGCCTGCTACAGCCAGCAAGTCCAGAAAATCCAGTTTGGCCTGTATGAAAATAGCAAGAGATTTTTTTTTCTTCTTATTCTTTTTTTTTTTTTTTTTTTTTTTTGGGGGGGGGGTGTTTTGTTTCATTTTGTTTTGTGGGTTTTTTTTGATAGGTGTTTTTTGTCTGTTTAGCTGGGTTTTTTGTTTGTTTATTTGTTTTGGTTCATTTTTCGTTTTTGTGGGGTTCTTTTTGTTTTGTTTTGATTATATATTTTTTATTTCTTTATTACTTCTACCTTTTTTATCCCTCAATTCCTTTTGCTTCTCTTTACTTCTTTCTGGCTTTATTCCTTCTTCCTTTCTTTCCAATTCTATCTCTCCTTCCCTCCTCTTTTTTTTTTCTTTTTCTTTTTCTTTTTTCTCTCTCTTCTTTTTTCACTTTATTCTTTTCTCTTTTTGAATACCCACGAGTGAGGCAAAAGAAATCCTAGAACTGTGGAAAAACCAGAGTTGGACCAAAAGAGGGGGTATTCCCACAGCTGAGACAGTGGAAGCTGTGAACACCAGGATACCTGAAGAAGACTATAACACTGAATCTCACAGGTATTCCACCACAGAAGTTCACACCATAAACGCAGGTAGCCAGAACAGATCAACTTAAGAAGCAGAGGTTTACAAGAAGAGTCTCACCAACAATGAGAAGACAAAGAAACAATCCCCAAATGAAAGAAAAGGTGGAAGCCCCAGAAAGAATGCTAAATGAAACAGAGGCAACTCAACTATCAGATAAGGAGTTCAAAGAAATGGTTGTCAGGAAGCTCCATGAGCTCTCAATGAGCTACCAGAAACTACAGGGAAGCTACAATGAACTCAGTGCAAACTATATCAACATGAAAAAGGAAATAGAAACTATCAAAAAGGGCCAAGAGGAAATGAAGAATACAATTTCTGACCTGAAGAACACAGTAGAAGGAATGAAAAGCAGAATCGATGAAGCAGAAGATCGGATCAGTGAGTTGGAGGACAAAGTAGAAAAAAACAGCCAGATAGAGCAAGAAAAGGAAAAGAGGCTCAGAAAGAATGAAGAGGGTTTAAGAGAAATGCAAGACAACATGAAACGTAATAATATCCGTATAATAGGAATACCAGAAGGAGAAGAAGAAGAGCAAGGGATAGAAAACCTATTTGAAAAAGTAATGATGGAAAACTTCCCTAATTTGGTGAGAGAAAAAGTCACACAAATCCAGGAAACACAGAGAGTCCCTATCAAGAGGAACCCAAACAGGCCCACTTCAAGACACATCATCATTAAAATGGCAAACTTCCAAGACAAAGAGAGAATCTTAAAGGCAGCAAGGGAGAAAAAGGAAGTAACATACAAGGGAGCCCCGATAAGGTTAGCAACTGACTTCTCAATGGAAACGCTCCAAGCCAGAAGACAATGGCAAGAAATATTCCAAGTAATGAGAACCAAAGGCCTACAACCAAGACTACTTTATCCAGCAAGGCTTTCAATCAAGATAGAAGGACAAATAAGGAGCTTCCCAGACAAAAGAAGTCTAAAAGAATACACCTCTACCAAACCAGTACTACAAGAGATACTAAAGGGACTGCTTTAAGGAAAGAAAGGAAAAGAGAGAGTGAGGAACACAGATACGAAAATGGCAATGAATCAGTACCTATCAATAGTAACCTTAAATGTAAATGGATTAAATGCTCCAACCAAAAGACATAGAGTAGCTGACTGGATAAGAAAGCATGACCCACACATATGCTGTCTACAAGAGACCCACCTCAGGACAAAAGACCTACACAGACTTAAAGTGAAAGGCTGGAAACAAATTTTCCAAGCAAATGGACAGGAAAAAAAGGCCGGGGTAGCAATACTCATATCAGACAAAATAGACTTCAAAAGAAGAGCTATAAAGAGAGACCCAGAAGGTCACTTCATAATACTCAAGGGAAGAATCCACCAAGAAGATATAAACATTGTAAATATATATGCACCCAACGTAGGAGCACCTAAATACATCAAGAAAATCTTAGAGGACTTCAAGAAAGATATTGACAGCAACACAATTATAGTAGGAGATTTTAACACCCCACTGTCAAAAATGGACAGATCTTCCAAACAAATTATCAACAAAGATATTGTGGCATTGAACAATACTCTAGACGAATTGGACTTAGCTGATATATATAGGGCCCTCCATCCCAAAGAAACTAAATACACATTTTTCTCAAACGCACATGGAACATTTTCAAAGATAGACCACATGATAGGACACAAAACAAGCCTCAACAAATTCAGGAAAATTGATATCATACCAAGCATTTTCTCCGACCACAAGGGACTAAAACTAGAAACCGACTTGATGGGGAAAATCCCCAAACCATCAAAATCATGGAGATTAAATAGCATGCTATTAAACAATGAATGGGTAAAGAATGAAATTAAGGAGGAAATCAAAAAGTTTCTGGAAACAAATGAAAATGAACTCACAACAACCCAAAACTTATGGGACACAATGAAGGCAGTCCTCAGAGGGAAGTTCATAGCAATACAGGCCTACCTAAAGAAGACAGAAACATTTCTAACAAACGACTTAACCCTACGCCTAAAAGAACTCGAGGAACAACAACAAAGACAGCCCAGGGCAAGTAGAAGGAAGGAAATAACCAAGATCAGAGCAGAATTAAATGACATAGAGACTAAAAGCACAATCCTAAGGATCAATGAATCCAGGAGCTGGTTCTTTGAAAAGATAAACAAAATCGACAAGCCTTTAAGCAGGCTCATCAAGAAAAAAAGAGAGAGGACTCAAATAAACACAATCAGAAATGAAAGAGGAGAGATTACGACTGACACCACAGAAATACAAAGGATTGTAAGAAATTACTATGAAGAACTGTATGCCAAGAAATTTGAAAACCTAGGTGAAATGGACAAGTTTCTAGAAAAATATAACCTTCCAAAACTCAATGAAAAAGAAACAGAAAGCCTGAATAGACCAATAACAGCTGGTGAAATTGAATCAGTAATCAAAACACTCCCGGCACACAAAAGCCCTGGACCAGATGGTTTCACAGGAGAATTCTACAAAACATTTAAGGAAGAGCTAACCTCTATCCTTCACAGACTATTCCAAAAAATCCAAAATGATGGAAGACTCCCAAACTCTTTTTATGAAGCCAGCATCATCCTAATCCCAAAACCAGATAAAGACATAACAAAGAAAGAAAACTTCAGGCCAATATCACTGATGAATGTAGATGCTAAAATCCTCAACAAAATATTGGCAAACCGCATCCAACAATACATTAAAAAGATCATACACCATGACCAAGTGGGATTCATCCCAGGGATGCAAGGATGGTTCAACATTCGCAAATCAATAAATGTAATACATCACATAAACAAAAGCAAGGACAAAAATCACATGATCATATCAATAGATGCAGAAAAAGCTTTTGATAAAGTACAACACCCATTTATGATAAAAACACTCAGCAAAGTGGGAATAGAGGGAGCATTCCTCAACATAATAAAAGCCATATATGAGAGACCTACAGCCAACATCATACTCAATGGGCAAAAACTGAAATCTTTCCCACTAAGATCAGGAACAAGACAAGGCTGTCCACTTTCACCACTTCTATTCAATATAGTATTGGAAGTCTTAGCCACAGCAATTAGACAAGAAAAGGAAATAAAAGGCATCCAAATTGGAAAGGAGGAAACAAAACTATCATTGTTTGCAGATGATATGATAGTGTACATAGAAAATCCTATAGACTCGGCCAAAAAGCTGCTCGACGTAATAAATGAATTTGGCCAAATAGCTGGATACAAAGTCAATATCCAAAAATCAAAGGCATTTTTGTATACCAACAGTGAAACAGCAGAAGCAGAAATCAAGAAAAAAATCCCATTCGATATAGCAAAAAGAAAAATAAAATACCTAGGAATAAACCTAACCAAGGAGGTAAAAGACCTGTATGCAGAAAACTACACAACACTGAAGAATGAAATCAAGGAAGACACAAACAAATGGAAGCATATACCATGTTCATGGATCGGAAGAATTAATATTATCAAAATGTCCATATTACCCAAAGCAATTTACAGATTCAATGCAATACCTATTAAAGTTCCAATGGCATATTTCACAGACATAGAACAAACACTTCAAAAATTTATATGGAATCATAAACGACCCCGGATAGCGGCAGCAATTTTGAGAAAGAAGAGCAAAGTAGGAGGGATCACAATACCTGATACCAAACTGTATTACAAAGCCACTGTAATCAAAACAGCCTGGTACTGGCACAAGAACAGACACGTGGACCAGTGGAATAGAACAGAGAGCCCAGAAATAAACCCAAGTCTCTACAGTCAATTAATATTCGACAAAGGGGGCAGCAACATAAAATGGAGCAAAAATAGCCTCTTCAATAAGTGGTGCTGGGAGAACTGGACAGCTACATGCAAAAAAATGAAACTTACACCATACACAAAAATAAATTCAAAGTGGATAAAAGATTTAAATATAAGCCATGACACCATTAAAATTCTAGAGGATAATATAGGCAGGAAAATCTCAGATATTTCACGCAGCAATATTTTCACTGATACGTCCCCTAGAGCAAGGGACATAAAGGAAAGAATAAACAAATGGGATCTCATCAAAATAAAAAGCTTCTGCACAGCTAAAGAAAACAGTATTAAAATAAAAAGAGAACCAACTGTATGGGAAAACATATTTGGAAATGATAACTCAGACAAGGGATTAATCTCCAAAATATATAAAGAACTTACAAGACTCTACTCTAAGAAGACAAGCAACCCAATTAAAAAATGGGCAAAGGATTTGAACAGACACTTCTCCAAGGAGGACATACAGAGGATCCAGAGACACATGAAAAGATGCTCGATATCTCTAGCTATCAGAGAGATGCAAATTAAAACTACAATGAGATACCACTTGACACCAGTCAGAATGGCCTTCATAAACAAAGCAACAAACAGCAAGTGTTGGAGAGGTTGTGGAGAAAAGGGGACCCTAGTGCACTGTTGGTGGGATTGCAGATTGGTACAACCACTATGGAAAACAGTATGGAATTTTCTAAGAAAACTAAAAATGGACATACCTTTTGACCCAGCAATTCCACTGCTTGGATTATATCCTAAGAATCCTGAAACACCAATCCAAAAGAATCTATGCACCCCTATGTTCATAGCAGCACAATTTACAATAGCCAAGTGCTGGAAGCAACCTAGGTGCCCATCAGTTAATGAATGGATCAAAAAACTGTGGTACATTTACACAATGGAATTCTATGCAGCAGAAAGAAAGAAGGAGCTCCTATCCTTTGCGACAGCATGGAAGGAATTGGAGAGTATCATGCTAAGCGAAATAAGCCAGGCAGTGAAAGACAAATACCATATGATCTCACCTTTAACAGGAAGCTAATCAACAAAACAAAGAAACAAGCATAATATAAACAAAGACACTGAATTTGAGAACAGTCTGACAGTGTCCAGAGTGGGAGGGGAGGGAATTTCGGGGGGAAAGGGGAACGGTTTAGAGCAACAAGTATAAAGGACTCATGGACAAAAACTATGGGGGGTGGAAATGGGAGGAAGGTGGGGAGGGCTGGGGTGGTGGGCTGGGACGGGGTAAAAGACAGAAAACTGTACAATATCAACAATTAAAAAATACTGATTAAAAAAATAAAAAAAAAATAAAAAAAAAATATTTTTGCAAACATTCAAATCACCTCTGCAAGCTAAATTATATAGAAATTTTTCTACACCCAAATTACAGAAGATGACACCACCACTTGTCTGAAAAATCTTTAAGATCAAATGGGAGTGTGTGGACAGCAAATATATGTTTTCCATTTGTTTTGAGGTTGGGGTAAGAAAAGAACTTCATTTGAGAACATGGAACTCATTACCAGCATAGATGCTCGAACCTCTGACTTATTTAAAGAAATGGAAAAAGCGCTGTCCTCCTGGGCCTGGGGTAGGGCCGGGCTTGCCAGACCCCTGGCGCTCCAATGGCCCAGCCTCGGCTTGCCTCCTCTCCCGCCACTATCCTCCTATATTAATAGTGCATGTTTTCATCGTGTCTTTTTTTTACAATCATCTCACTTTAGCTTCATAACAAAGTCTTCCTTTTAATGTTAAGAAAGCTGGCATTCAGGGAGGCCAAGTGTCCTTGTTGCATAGTAAAATGGTGTCAGAGAATGTGCTAAAAATCCAGGTGTCCTGAATCTCATGCTAAACAAAATACCATGGGCATATCAAAGATATTTGCTGAAGTGAGAAATAATATTTTGAGAATTTAAGGAGAGCTCTTTTGGAATTTGAAGTTATCCTAGGGTGCTCAAGCATGAGCATTATTCTGATTATTTTCCTACCAATTTCATTCAATCAACAGCGTGTTTACCACATTATACTGTGGAATGTAATGGAAAGCAAGCTCTTTCCAGGATTATTTCTTCTCTTATTTTTTAACAATCGTCTTTCATCCTGTGGTGCCCCCGTACTCACACGCATACGCCATCCACACCTAAGCACTGCTCTCAGTTCCCACCAACTACGGATCCTTGGTAGATTCTTGGTGAGTACCGCACCTGTTGGCACAATGTAGAAAAGGAGGAGGGTGTTTCCTGCAGGAGTCTTCACATCCTCTGAGCACATGGAAGTCTTTTTTAGAGTTGCTTATAAAACCCAAGCAATGGGGAAACACTCATGAACTTATACTCCTGAGATCTCTACAAATTTACAAAAATAATCTGGTGCTCTGGAGAACTCTCATATATTAAAACCAAAGGCTTAATTATGTTAATCAAAGTTTTTTGAATTTTAGTCCCCTCATATATTGAGTGGAGACATGATGTACAGAAATACATTTGAAATGTGTGAAGGGCCCTGTAAATACATAGAGGTACCAATATAATCATCAACAAATCTAATAAAACATGATGATATTGAGTGCCAGGTACAGAAGTAAAGTATCTGATATCGAGTGAATAACACCTTAGCTGAACAAATCCTACTGAATGTTCACAGAGCCACTTATGCAGAATAACTGAAGGAAGAAAGATCACAAAAGTGGTAGCTTATTTTCCTATAAGCTTTTATCAAGAAATTATTTTTCTGAAATGTAAATTAAAATTTCCTATCAAGTAACATGAAATATAAGGCTTTAAAAGTTATCTTTTTGATCATCAAATTGGAAAAACAATTAAGATTCTATTAATTCCACTGGTAGGCAAAATAGACAAGTGCTCTGGAAAACACCTCAGGCACTGTTGGTGGAAACACAAATTAGTGCAGAATTCTGGGGGCAATTAATGACTTTCAACAATCTTAAAACTATGCATGCAAATCCGTTCCACTTCTAAGAATTTGTATGTGGGAAACAGAATGTGAATAAAAAGGTAGCTGTGAAGAGGCTCACTGTGATGGTACCTGAAACACAGAATGCTTAAAGCGCACAAGAACGTGGCCTCTGGGGTCACTGAGCTGCGAGGTTCAAACACAGGCTTTGGCAATCTTCACTGAGACCCTGGACATATTACTTTTTAATGTCTGCATTTGTAAAATAACGGTGATCACAATAGAATCTGTTTCATAAGGTGGCTGTAAATAATTAACAAAATACATCTGAGACTGTGCTCAGAGAGGGCATACTGCAAGTGCTCGCATTTAGATTATTACAGTGAAAGATAGAAACAACCTACATATCTATAAGGTTTTATCTCAGCAATATAGTGCTATATGTCAATTAAAATGGTGTTATAGATAAATATTTCACTTGAAAAAATTTTTATTATATTAAAGGGAGAAGCAGACTACGAAATAGTATTTACTATGTGATCAAATTCAAGCAGATGTTTCTTTAGTGTACTAATCTGACACTAGATTATTTAGTGTACTTAAACTTGTTTTGAATCCAAACTAATTTCTCTTTTTAAAAATTTAGTTGTGTTTCAAAAGAGCGGAAATCAAATAGTGTTAATTTTGGTTACTTTATTTATTGGGGTGGGGGTCATTGAGAATTTTTCCTGAGCTAATGTCCTTTTGGCAATTCAAATGACTCCTGTTCTACCTATTTTATTAAATAGAAGCATTTCTTCAACTACCAGGTAAAACCCTCCATGCCATAACCAAGTCCCAAGTTCCCATCTAGCCTCACAATGCTACTAGAGTAATTACGTGCATAATTTACCAACTCAAGAAATACTATGGCTATCAGCTTTCAAATGCCTGCAACAATTTTTAAAAGCATGAACTATGATTCTAACCATGTTTATTATGAGATACTCAAAACAGATGTACTTATCATTTGAAAAAGTAATTTGGCCTTATAACAATGACGTTTGCATAATGTGACATTACTGCTAAATGTTTATGCTACCTACTAACAAGAATCACTTAAAGGTATTGATTTAGTGTAACCTCAGCATCAATGTTTGAATTGGTGAGTCAATTGATTTGCATAGCAAACCTGTTATTTTACCCTCTTTCGGCTCATGGATCTCTGAATGCCTAAGTGGTAACTATTTGTTATCTAGAGCTTTGCTAGTCCAACAAAAGTCTACCTACAATATTCATAAAAATTGCTTGATCACCCCCAATTTTAAGCAAATGAATACTGTTGCCTACATGCTTACATTGAGCATTACTAACATGGAAATACTTCAATTCTTTCCTAATTTTAGGTTATAAAATTAGGACCTCTGTGTTCCACCAATTGAAATTAAAACATAGACATGTGTTTGTATCACAAAATTTTTAGTACTTTCATATCTGTCTCATTTCATTATTAACAACTTTAGATGCAGGATAAATAAATCTCATTTTGACAGTTCTGAACCTCTCTGTTATGGAAGATTTGCCTCAACTTTGGGCATTCATCTTTGGAACTGAAAAGGGCAGTGATGTGGTCTGTAAAAACTTTCTGAACAGTCGGAGGGTGGTGAGTCCAGGAAAAAGACAAAAGAGAGAGAAGGAGCACTCACAATCAAGCACCTCCTGAGCTAAATGATGCCAATTATATCCAGCTGGGAAATGCTATCAGCCGCTAACAGTGCAGGGCTTGGCTAGACTACAAGGGCTTTCCTGGACATCTGGTAAAGGTAAAGCTGACCACACCACTTCGTGCCTGGGACAGGTAGACGAAAACCAAAGTGATTAGCATCAATTTCACCACATTAGATAGAGTGACTATAGTCAATAGTCACTCTTTGTTTTTGGCCAAGTGGAGTAGCAGGTTAAAACAAAATAAAACATTTTTTTCCCCTCTTTCTCTCTTCGTGAAACGTAGTTTTGTTGCTTCTGGTTTGAGGCAGATAGTAAGTTACTTACGTCCACATGAGTGCTTTCTGGTTGCATTTATGATTACCAGAATAGAATTACAAATACTCCACTATTACTTCCAGTCCTCAGCCAGATGTAAATCTGCTAAGTTAAACAAAGACTTAAAAACTTAAGATTCTTAAGATTTTTTCCTCATTACCTTTTTATTTTTCCTGACTGGTATATGAAAGATAAGGAGTACTAATTTAGTTCTTTAAATGCATAAATGAGTGAGGGTGCACTACTTTCTTCTATAATTCCAAGACAAGCATCCACTGTGACTTAGGATAAAGTGCTGAAGTTCAGATCTCAGCTCTCAGTCACAATCCCTACAGAGTGTTCACCAGGAAGAAAAAACAGAGTCTCTGCTCCAGAAACGTTGCTCAGACATTCCGAACACTTCTCTGCCTCCTTTGTCACCCCTGAAGAAATACATGCTGACGGCCCATTTTTCATTTCTGACATGGGATACCCCAAAAGATCACTTTGAAAAGTGCTCTGCCTTTTCTTTCACATTAATTTTATTAGTGAGTCCGAAAGAGACAATTTGCCAAATTAGATGTTTTCATGAGTTCTTTTGTTCAGTAAGTGCAATAATCAACAAATAAGTTTCCTATTAAAATGAACTCCCAACACAGCTCAAAACAAAATAAAATTTTTTAAAGTAAAAGTTGTTATATTTGAAAGACATTAAAGTCAACTTACTGCCGAAAACACACACCAAAAGGACAAATTGACTGAAACTTTCACAATAATGGAAAATGTTTAATAAACTTAGAATGGTGGGCTTTTAAACTATAGTGTTATTTACAGCCATAATTCATCAACCACAAACACAACAATGTGTTTGCATGGCATGCTACAACAGAAGCTTTATTCGGTTCATCAGAAAACATTGGCAAAATAAATTTCAGTTGCAAATTCACAGATACAAGCCTCAAAGTATAAAGTTGTATGTAACAAAAAATACAGATAATATTTATAACAATAACTTACAGATACAAACTAATGATAAACTACAATTTCACAAAGGATTGTAAACATTTTGCACACTTGTCAGTCCTTTCTTTTAGGCAAAGTGCTCTTTTGATGACAAATAAATTAACAGATACACACTAGAGTGAACTATTTCCAGACAATACAAAAAAAAGTTTTGATTTGTTTTCTTCTTGTAAACATAAGTTTTACAAAAAATGGAAAATCAATAAAAGTGTCTTGCAGGCCAACTGTAGATACATACCTGGGCAGCAAAGTGATGTTGGAAATGCTTTGGGTGTTAAATAAAAAATTAACACTAATCTTTTCAATGGCATTTTATACATAATAAATGACAAGTTTATATCCTTAATCCTTTCTATCCCTGAAAAAAGAAATTAGGTATGACTTATTGGCAGTTGTGTCATTGAATGGGGTAACAAGGGCTGGAGTCCAAGAGTTGTTGGTGAATGAGCTATAAAATAGAAAGAAATTTGTGGATCAGTTTTGCAGGGTAAAACTGATTTAAAAACAAAGCAAATAAAAACAATCCAAGGCAATGTGCTTTAATTACTCATTATAGCTGAGGGTGCCAAGCTACACTCATTCCACTGACCTCAGCAGAAGAATGAACTTGTTCAACATCATGAGTATATTATTACACGGGAATCTAGGAATGGTTCATCCCTAAATCTTTATTTTGTGCCACAGCTTCTGCCACTTTATTGTCCTCCATCCATACCCCATTCACTGCACTTTACCCTGACCCTAGAAAGACACATGAGCTTTGTCTGCAGATATGTATGTCACTAGCTTTCACATGAAGGTGTCTGTAGATAGGATGACTTCCCAAATTCTCATTTATAAATGCTTAACTTTCTCTTCCCTACACACAGATCAAAACACATTGGACTCAGGCAACACAACAGTCATTCATGTGAGCACACCCAATGTCGATGCTAGCATTAAGTAAGTGATTGCAATGATACAGGTTCTGATTTTTTATTTAACCAAACCTAAAATGAAGATTCCACCCTCAGCAAGGTCTACGTTGCTTCAAATACAACTGCCCTCTGAGAGCAACTAGGAAAGCTGGGCAAAATTTTTAGAAGTCCGTCTGAAGGCCTATGAAGGAGATCAAGGTAGTCAACTCCAAGAAGAGGAGAGAGATAAAATGAGGCTACTTTTCCCCAAGTTAGTGATAATTTTAAAATAAATGCATGAGGGGCTGAGATGTATAGCAGAGTTTTCAGGGGTTAGACTTTGGCAGGGTGGTGGAAAACAAATACGAAAGATCACGGAGCACTGAAGAGATGCCATAGTTAAAAGTGACAGAAGCAAAATAAACAACACAGGCTTCGTTTGGGACCTTAACAGGCCAGATCTAAGTTGTGGCAACCCAGAAACACACCACCCCTCCTGAGGACAGATGCCTGATTAGATTAAGTTCATCTTCCCCTAGTCTACTCCCTGCCAAAGGCAAAACTAAATCCTCTCTGGTGGAAGGTTATTATCTAGAACCTCAAATTATTTCTAGTTTTTCATACCCAATATCTGAAGTACAGTAAAAAAAATAACAAGGCAAATAAGAAGACATGGCTTGACTGGAAACAAAGAGGAAAAAACAAAAACAGTAGAAACAGACCCACAAAAATCCAGATATTGGAGTTATCAGACACGGACATTATTATAATGATAATAAAACAATTTTATTAAGGAACAAAATGACAAAATAGATTATTTCAGCTTGGAAGTTGAAACTGTATAAAAGAATGGAATGTAAATTCTAAAACTGGAGTTACAAGAACTAAAATTAAGAACTTAATGGACAAGTTTTACATCATATTAGATAGAGGGTGAATTAGTGAACTGGAAGATGGGTTAGAAGGGAATATCTAGACTAAAGCATGGCAGGTCAAAAGGCTGGACAATACGAATTTTTTTCATAAGGGCAGAAACATACCAAACTGGATATTCAAGAAGCATCTCCAATACAGTACATTATAATAAAACTGAAAAGTGAACACAAAGAAATGCTGAGGGAAAAAAAGACATTTACTTTCAAAGATGCAAGAGTAAGAACAACAGCTGACTTTGCCAAAAAGTGGTTTCAGGCTAATTAACTACCTATATTTTAAACAACAGAAACAACGGAAGGCAAAAAAAAAATGTTATCATATCTTCAAAGTGAAGAAAAAAGATAGCTGCCAACCTAGATTTCCACATACAGATGAAATACCAGTGACAAGCGCATCAAAACAAAGACTTATGAATAAACCTAACAGAAGATGCACAAGATTACTAGATTATGCAAGAACATTTGAAGATGACCTTAATAAATGGACCACGTTCATGATATGAAAGACATTTATTACCCAGTCTTTCCTACAGTAGTTTTAGGAACTATTTAGGAACTAGTTAGGATGGTAGTTTCCTACAATAGAAAGTCTCAATTGTTCTCCTTTTTGAGGGGTAGAAATCGACAGCTGGTAAAATTTAGGGTAAAGGATATGCAACACAAACTTGAGTCACAATGAAATAGGAAACTTATACTATTGGATATCAAGAATTATAGGCTTAGCATAATTAAAACAATTAGGTACTAATATAATAAGGACACCAATAAAATCGACACATATGGACATTCGATTTATATCAAATATGGTGCTACAAAGCAGCTGGGAAATTAGTATTTTCAACATTATAACAACAGGCTTTGTTCCCTATTTCACACCACATACAAAATTCAATACCAGATGTACTGTAAACCTAACTGCCAAAAGTTTCTAGAAGCTACTGCAGGAATATCATCATTATTGTTGAGAAAGAACAATTTCTTGAACAGGTCACAGATAATCACTGCCCATGAAGGAAAAAACTGATGAAATGAACTACATTAAAATCAGGAACTGGCGCTCAACAGAACATTCCCTTAATAGAGTAGAAAAAGGCAGGCCACTGAACAGGAGGAGTCATTTGCAACACATAAAATTATAAAAAAAAATTTATATGCAGAATATAGCAAGAATGAAAACCGATCAAGAAAAAAAAGACAAGCCAATAGATCAATAGAAAAATGATATAAATAGGCTCTTTACAAAAAAGATATAAAGATGCCCAATGAAAAATGCTCAATTTCATCAGTTACTGAGAGAAAAGCAAATTAAAATAATGAGATAGCACTACAGAACTATCAATTGGCTAAAATTAAGAAGTCACACCATGTCAAGTGTTAGGATGTAGAACACCTTGAACTCTCATACGCTGCCGGTCCAAGTGAACACTGCTTCAATCACTATGGGAAACAGTTTGGCAGAATCGACTAAAATTTAAATATATGTGTAGCCTATGACCCTGTGTTCCATTCTCAGGTACATACCAAACAGAAGTGCGAATTAATGTGCACCAAAAGGCAATCATCATAAAGTCCATAGCAGCATTTTATAAAAGCCCAAACAGGAAATAGCACACATGTCTATGACCCGGAGAGTGGATAAATCGTGGTGTATTCCTACAGTAGATTCCATATAACAATGAAAACAAACAAATCACTGATCCTTGCAACAATACAAATGAATTTCATAAACATGTAGTTGAAAGAAGTACGACACAGAAGAATACATTCTGTACGTTTCAATTTGTATAAAGCTCACAAAAAGGCAAAACTAAAACATGATTTTAGAAGTCAAGACAATGTTACTTTGGAGGAAAAAGGTAATGATTGGGAGGGGACATAAGAGAGGCTTTGGGTGCTAGTTATGGTCTACTACTTCATCTGGGTGGTGTTTACATGGATATGTTCATTTTATTAATTTATCATGTGTATTTATTATGCGTGCACTTTACTATATGTATGTTTATTTCAATAAAAAAGTTTCTTTAACAAAACTAAGTCAACTCCAATCTAAAAATCTGAGTGTGAATACTTTCTCTGACCATAGGAAAATAAATTATTTAAATATTTATCAGGTGAAAAAACAAACAAAACATCTTTTCCTAAGTAGAAATCAAGCACTAAGAGTCAATATCACTATTTGTATTTTTGCTATAAAGTGAGTGTTGAACTTGTCCCTCAAAATACAGTCACAGAAATAAGAACGTTTGGGTAGTTTTGCTCCCTACTAAACCCCGCACAATGTTTTCCAGCTACTACTGAGGTAATACTTCAAAAAGTGAATCTCATCAGTGATCTAATATTAGAAGTTGTCAGTTATTGACTGCTTGGGAGACAGCTGTTAAATGTTAGGATACCTACCATCCATATAACTATGCAGCGCAGTTAACATCGTCCCATCTTGGGGCACGTAGGCAGAATAAGCCATTTCTTCTAACATGGGTGGAGACAGCCTGGAGGGCGGGACAGAAGAGACTGGGGCAGAGGAGGAGTGGTTAGGACTGACGTGTTTCTTGTGGCGCGCTCTACAATTCTGAAACCACACCTGAGGGAGAAAAGCAATGTAGCCATGTCACATATCAGCTTCTGAGTACATTACAACTCAGTTTAAAAAGGGATGCAACCTCAGCTACTCTCCCGCACAAGCACAGTATAAATCTAAGTAAGCTTTTGAAAAGGTCTGTAGACAGGAGAGAAATAATTTCACAAAAATACCAATGGTCATTTCCTTCACTCAAATAATAACTACTTGAAGATTTACTTAAAAACCAATTCTATACTAAATCAGCATCTTCCAAAATAAAAAGAGGAAGGGGCCTCAAGAATTCCAAAAAAGTTTCTTTGATTTTACTACTGGTGTTTGGGACAATAAGAGAAACAGAAAGAGCCTTTTAAGCAGAACTTCAAAAAAATACACTACTAAATGTATTCTTAGACACCTGCCGGACTTACTTCAAATCTTTTTTTCAAATGACTAAAATCCCTACTGAGAACTTAAAGCTTTCTACAAACCCCTTGATTCAGTTATTCCAGGCACATTTTAACCTGCTGGCTTCAATTTCTCCAAGTGAATACATAGTCTGTTCCCTAGGAAGCATGTTAAGGTCAGGCTTATAATGAGGGGAAAAAAAACCCAGTAATATTTAAGTAGAAGAAAATACAAACACTGGTGAAACAGCTCACAAAATGTAAAGAGCTAAACTACCTGCTTGTCCACTTTTCACCAGAAATAAAGAAAGCAAACTCAGGGCAAGCAGAGTTTTACATCCGGGTCAGGTAGATAAGATTAGACTGCCCAGAATGCTTCCAGCGACAAAACTGCCTGTGTTTCAGCTCTGTACCATGAGATAAAACTTAACCGTAAGTGTCACTCTACTAAAATAATATAGCATTTACATGCCATCACACCAAACAATTCTGTCCTGAGGAGAATGAAAAGTGGAGGAATACAAACTTTAAGGAAACTAAGATAAGAAAATTGGGGTTTCTGGTAAAGGCCAAGGAAAGGCTGGGGGCATAAGTCTCTCTCTGCCCCAGGCTGGCAAAAGAGAATTGAGTCTAAATAATGTGGAAATGAAAGAAGCTGAGAAAACATTCATATGAATAATTTGGCTTCATTTCTAAGACACACCCTGCCCTTGGAATTCAAAAATAGAGGGCTGGTAAATATAAACTGAAAGGTTTAAAACTAAAGAAATAAAAATGAATAATGGCCCTGACCAGTGTGGTTCAGTGGATGGAGTGCTGGCCTGCAAACCAAAGGGTTGCCGGTTCAATTCCCAGGCAGGGCACGTGCCTGGGTTGCAGACTAGGTCCCCAGTAGGGGGCATGTGAGAGGCACATGAGAGGCACTGATGTTTCTCTCCCTCTCTTTCTCCTTCCTTTCCCTTCTCTAAAAATAAATAAATAAAATAATAAAAAAATGAATAATGTAACAGGGTGTGTAGCCCTGAGCAGGTGGCTGAAAGGAAGCACCAAGGAATGTTTCAGGAACAAGACTTAGGCACACATCAAAGAAAAGGAATGGGAAGTCAAGCCTTCTTCTTCTCCTGGAATGTGGAGTATCAGACTCTTAGACACCTATATAGAGTCCATGCCCAAAGTCTCCAGTCACAGCCCTCTCCACAGACTCCTTATGCCACCACTGTCATCCACCCAGCCAAGAAGATGCACTCACAAATTCTCCAACTGATAAAAGAAACCTGCTGCCATCTGCCTTTTCCTGGGCAGCATCTGGAAGACATACAGCCAGAGAACTACATACAACCTAACACCCGTAACACTGTGGTTCCCAGAGTTTCTTGAAAGTATCTTACGTGTCCAGCAGATTATGTGTTGGGTGAGACCTACTCAGTTGTTTTTAAAAAAATCCCAGACTTTGGAAGTAAATATAAAGAAGGCATGGCATAAATAGCAGAATAACTCCCTTAATGCTGATTCAAAAAGCTCCTTGGAAAGATCAACAGGTAATCATTCAGCGGAGAGAGGTTTGTAAACACAAAGCATTATGTAATTTGTACAGTAAAGTATAGCTTAGGACACCAGACTTCAGAAAATAACTTCTAACATGAGGGATACCTAGCTTCAGAATTCAAACACAAGCCTTCTGACTCTCCTCACTGATAAAATTTCTTCTTTCTGCTTTGCCAACCTCTAACAATAGTTAAAATTCCTTCTAAGCAATATACTTAAAATTTTTTTGAGTTCTATGTTGTAAACTATATAAGCTAAAAGCAGGCCATGTAGACATTCTGCAAAGGAAAAGACTAATGCATAAAATGAATCTCTTTGAAAGTCCAAAAGGTCAAATATAAAAATTTAGTGTATGAAAAGATGGAATTTTAAATTATTGAGAAAGCAGAATACTGATTTAAAGAAGCTGAGTAGACCTGGCTAGGTAAGTTAGTTGATTAAAGTGTTGCCCCAGTACACCAAGGTTGCAGATTCGATCCCTGGTCAGGGCACATACAAGAATCAACCAATGAATGTATAAATAGGTAGAAGAACAACAAAAAAATCAATAAATTAAAAAAATAGAAAAATAGAAAGCTAGGTAATCATTTGGGAGGAAAAGTACAGAAAAATCCCTACCAGCATGTAACCAATAGTCAATTCCGATAAAGTGTAGGTGTAAATAACCAAAACCATGTTTAAGGAAAAGGCCAAAGCTATGAGAAAACATATTGAAAAGTCTGAATACATAAAAAGATAAAAAGTTCTATGTGGGGGAGAAATAAAAAGAAAATTGATAAACTTTAAAAATTTAACATGGAAACAGAAATCAGTAAAGGTGAGATGGTGAGAAAAGAAACAAACCAATAGAAAAGTGGGCTGAAAAACAACTTGTAAAATGACAAAATAAGCAAATTTGTTCAAGTTCCCTGATAATGAAAAAGTATAAAAACAAGGACATTTTCTGATTATCAAACCAAAAGGGATGTTAATGAATGACAGTCCTTGGGATTCACAGGGTTGGGGAAGAGGAACTCCCATAAACAGCTCCTGGCAGAATAAACTGATAGAAACTTTCTGAAAGTGATTTCTATACTATCAGTTAAAGGCCCTAAAATGCTTCATTTTTGACCCAACAATCCCACTTCTACAAATTTATCCTATCAAAACAATTGAACAAGCATGCAAGGTATGTACACAATGTTGCTCACTGAAGCATTTATATGATAAAAATCTGGAAATAAACTAAATAAATTATTCTACGTTTAATATGTGCAGCAATAAAAATGATGTAGCTCTTAATATGAAAAGGTATTCCCAGGATAGTGACTGAAAGAAACAGCACTGTTTTTCCCTTTATCTGCAGGGTACACAACTTATATATTTGCCTATCTGAAAGGGTATGTGAATAGTGATTTTATCCGGGTGAAGAGTGTTCAAAGTAAAGTCATCCATTTTTATCCTATGATTTTAGTACAATGACAATCTGCTCTGTTACTAATGTCTAAGTAGACTCAACTAGAAAAGGTGAGATCGTCCCTGTGTATCAGACCATTGTTTCTACCTCATGTTTGCATATAACCTAGTTTGCATATTTGAATCAAGGCCTAATAATTAAAACTCTTTAACTGCTTGAAAACATGCTCAATGCTAGGAAGTAGATTGGGCAAGTAGATCATGATTGCTACTTACTTCTTCAAAAATACTGTGAAGAACTATACATTTAAGTTATATACATACAGGTATATACACAAATAATATACTGGGTGAGGAAAATGTAGGCTTATATTTGTGAGTATGCAAAACACAGAGTTTATTCTTATATTATATATTCATTATTGTATTATTTTCCATACAAAAAAACTGTAAACCTACTTGTGTCCACCCTGTGTACAAATATTTGCATGCTGGCATTCCTTCCTTTGCTGTCTTATCAGGAATATTTACATTCAGTCCTCAGATATTTTTTTTCCTTTTTATTGAATGTACTGGGGTGATACTGGTTAACACAATTACACAGGTTTCAGGTGCACAATTCCACAACACATCATCTGTGCACCGTGTTGTGTGTTCACCACCCCAAGTCGAGTCTCCTTCCACCACATGTATTTCCCCTATACCCTCCTCCACCTCTCTCCACCTCCTTCAATCCTCACATATTAAAAGCCACCATCTAACAAATAAATATATTCTCCAAGTTCTAGTTTGTGGAATCAAGTTGACTTGCTCATAGTACTAGAGACTGAAATACAGGGGTATTACACAAAAGATGTCTACATGAGGTCCTTACGTCTTCAGAGAATTAGAAAAGGTCTCACAAAACACAGTAATCATGAATCTGACAGCTGCTGCAGAGTCTCAGATTAGAAGGAAGCCTCAGCCCATTGTGTCTGAATGACCTCAGCAAAGAAGGAAGCTTCACTTCCAGGCATAGGAAACTCGCCGGCTTCAATGGAAGACCATGGCGTTTTTATAGGCTTTCCTACTGAAAAAGTTCTATGTCATGAGTGAAATCTACCTTTTCCTGCATTGCCTTGCAGAGACCAGATTCTGCCTGCATTAATTCCTTAATTTTTTGAGCATTGAATGTTATTTAAAATTATTTTCCATTTCCCTGATCTCCGCAGATGAACCTGACACAGTTGACCATCTTCCTCCTCAGCCTAGCTCACTCCTTCAGCTTCCACGATGCTCCTCCCTCAGACTCATCCATTCACACCAGCTGCTCCTGTGTCTCACTCCAACAGCACATCTTACCCTACTTTCTCCCTAAGAGCCCTTCTTCCCTGTCTGTAATCTTTTTCTAAAGGGCCTCACCCAGTTTCATAGCATTAGATCTTTTTGCTTGAGTTCTGTTCATCCTTGAAAAAGCCCTTTATTTGCTGATGGCACCATCATTGTGTAATTAGCAGAGAGAAATGGAAATTCATCTCCCTCCAAGCTATAAAACTAGCTTTCTTTTGACCTTACTGTTCCTGTTCATAGCACCATTTCCTTGAGTACTTTGACTTTCAATCTCAGAATCGCTTTTGACCTCTCTGTGCTTCCCTGTTACAGTGTCTGGTCCTTTCCTTGGCTCTCTGGCACCCAGCACCTGCCGTCACTGCAGTCACAAAATGGTTCTCAAATCCTAGACCACTACACCACTTAGGTTTCATTTCAAAATTACTACTTTCCTGGACATCCGAACTACTCTGTCTAACTCCATCTATCCTCTCCCAACTCTGATTCTTCCCATGCACTGTCACCAAACTTTCCTTCCTAAAACTATGTATCATGGCTTTCTCCTGCTCAGGAAAGAACTCTACCTTTACAAGCCTCTCCAAGCTCAGCTCCAATAGCTTCTGCTTCCACAATCTGCAAACATAAATTTGCTCTTACTCATCCCTCCCTAGCTTTGTTCAGATTACACTTTCTACCTGGACCTTTAACAAAGGCCACCAACACCCCTTACTTACACACACACACACACACACACACACACTCTCTCTCTCCCCCCCCTTCCCCCCCTCTCTCTGTCTGTCTCACTTACATACACAATCATAGCAAAGTAGAAAAAATACTGACCTCAGAACCAGATTTAGCTTGGAACCGCAGTTGTCTTTTTTAGCCTGAGGATCTCAGGGTCACTCTGAGCACTGAATGAAGTAACTTGTACAATGAGTCATTTAACAAATGTTAGCTCAGGCCAAGCAGGCTAATTATCAAGGTTGGTTTTTTTTTTAAATGATTGAGAGTGTGAAGGAAACTATAATGACAAGCTAACGCTTTGACAAGTCTTCACAAAACAATGCACACTCATAAAGACCTAGAGTAGAAATTTTAGTATCCCTTGATTAATATTTAAAATAATCACCTGTATCACACGCCTGCTCAAGCCTGTCCTTTCGGCCAGTTTCTGGAGGGTCTGTGCATCTGGGTTGTTGTCCTGAGCAAATTGTGCTTGCATAACCTGTTGTTTAAAAAATGTGAGTAGTGAGTGGCTAAAAATAATCAATTTTCTCCATTTTGATGACTGGAGAGAAGACATGCAAGAAAACTGGATACTTGTATTTTATTACTTGAAAATCAATATGGGGAAATTTGTATAAATGAAAAGAATGTTTATTTTGTAAATTTACATGCAAGTTGCTATGTTAAGATCTTTTAAAAAATCATGAGTTGCAATATAAGAAGCTTGTCTCTCGATTTTTCTTTCCTTCCACTCTTACAACTCACAAATAAAATGCATAAATAGTATTAAGTCTATTTACTGTTTTTTCTCCATTCTGTTAAAAAGTGCTAGCATTAGAAAACTTTTTAAAATACAAAAATCACATCACTACTATCTCCAGCCTCTACTGAGCTAAACAGATTTAAGGCCCCTACATTTTTATTAGTCTACAAATGGTGCACAGTGCAATGAATGTATTCCATGGAATTGTAACCATTCCTTCATTAATTGTTTTGAGCACTTGCTCTATGCAAAGGAATATCTGGGATCTTAGAAAGAGCCCCCCAGCAGCTCACTGAAGGAGAATTCCCTGGAATCTAAACATCCTATACTGAAGAAGTCCCCAGGTGATTCTGACATGAACCTTAGGATTGGAGCCACT
Source organism: Glossophaga mutica (assembly GCA_039655065.1). Taxonomy (NCBI): domain Eukaryota; kingdom Metazoa; phylum Chordata; class Mammalia; order Chiroptera; family Phyllostomidae; genus Glossophaga; species Glossophaga mutica. Next base: position 55,047,199 of record CM077307.1, on the reverse strand, counting down.
GTGCTAAGTTTTAGGAGATAGTGACCCATGAGAAACTGTCCCTGATTTCAACTTCCCAGGAGAAAGATACAGACATGCCAATAACTACCAACCATACAAGGTTAAGAGAGAGGCAGGAAGAGAGGGAGGGAGCTCTAGAATACAAACGCAAGCTAAAGCTTTTGGATTCTTTCAGAAAAGGTTAACCATAGACATCAAGTGGGATATTTGTATTTTATTAGTTAAAAGTTAGTCAATTGAGGGAAATATTATAAAATATAAAGAGAGTATTATAAAGAACAAGAGAGGGAGTCTGGCATTCAACCTGGTTTTGTATGTCCATGGGCATGGGGTGGAGGTGGGGCAACCAGCCTAACTAAAGACCTGCTCTGCTAGTCCGGACACCATTTGCAGCAGTGATATTAATGCCATTCTCCACTGTGATCCTCGTATAACAGTATCTTCTGCCACTGCAATGCTCACAGGATAGCTACATAATTCTTTGGCAAGTCTAGCTCTCCTTAGTGGAGAGTGAGTCTCTTGAGGGCAAAGGGAATGTCTCAGTCTTCATATCCCCCTTCTTGTCAATAGTGTGTGTGACATAATGAACTTGTCAATGTGAAGAAAATCTGAAGACAGTGTGGTGAAAAAACACCGAAGTTGCTCCAGGAAAACTTAAAAGGTTTACATGAAATGATATGTTTTTCAGGTAAGTTCTCTCTGCTGAGTGACTCTTCCAGGATAAGGTATTCCTGGCTTCCTGTCCAACTGTGTCCACACACTCTCTGTAAATAGCACATGTATTTTTTCTTTAAAAAGTGGGTAGAATCAACCTAAAAATTTATAATCTCACTTAGTTCACGTCATTCTTCCTTTCCTACTTCACATGTGCTATTTCATATGCTAATACAGTTGTGTTTATAGAAGCCTGAGCATGGAAATCTCAGGGAAAAAAAGAATGAGCAGACTGTCTGTTTTTTAATTTTGAAGAAGAAAAGCATTTGCTTTCAGAGCCATTACTGATAATTTATAAAACAAAAACGGCATGCTTTTCACAAAGGTATTTCAAATTCACAAGTTTAATAATGAAACCAAATTACATTTGATAAGGCAGTTTTTCATAAAAAAATAAAGCAAAATCTGAATCAACACTGATGGTTTAGGATTGGACTGTGCTAAAGGAAAAGTAAGATGTACTTATCAATGTTTAGTCTCACATACAATAAAAACCCTTCCCATTTTAACTAAGTTTTATTATTCTCCAGTCACTAATGATGTCAAAACTCAACCTACTCCTATTCTGAGCTCTTTTAAAATGGTCAAGGAGTAAGCCTCTAGAGATATTCATCACTTTAAAGCCAGAAATTCTGCCAGAAATGTCATGATTCTGCATAGTAGCAGCTGACCAACTCATCCTGAAAGTAGACTAAAGTATGTGCTAACCTTAGCATATAATCATTGAGCAAATGCATCCAAATACAATAAGCAAACCATTAACATCAGCTGAAATTTCTTAAATATCATTCCTACAAATGAGACAATATTTGAAATATTCATGCCAACACAAAGCACTGTTTTATTTTGTAAGTATGAATCTACTTTTTCTTGCCCTTGTTGGTGTGGGTCAGTGGACTGAGTGCTGGCCTGTGAACCAAAAGTTTGACAGTTCAGTTTCCAGTCAGGGCACATGCCTGGGTCAAGGGCCAGGTCTCCAGTTGGGGGTGCATGAGAGAGGAAACCAAATCTCTCACACATCGATGTTTCTCTCCTTCTCTTTCTCTCTCCCTTCCCCTCTCCCTAAAAATAAATAAATAAAATCTTTAAAGAAAAAGAAACTACTTTTTCTTCCATAGGTTTCTAAATTAAATTTTTTAAAATTATCTTGTTTATTACTCCCATTTTAACTCTGCTGTTTAAAGCAGGTAGTTCATGAATGGTCTTGATTTACTGATTACCTACCATATTTTATTATTTTATTGAAGGTAGGACAATTTGAAAATGAGGGTACATCACTTGATTTACTAGAGGTTCTGGAAAAATATAATTATGCAAGTTTTTAAAAAATCTGCAGCTATCCCAGATTTCCAAATTGTAAAGAACCACTTGAGGACAAGGGTTGTGTCTCATTTGTTTCAGTCAACCCATACTAATAAATACTGAATAAGTGAGAACATGCTTTGAAAACATCATTTCTGCTTTCATTTTTCAAAACTTATGAGTCTCAGTTTTTTAAAAACATGATTCACAGCACATTTTCATTTAATAAAGCATGGTTAAATAAACAGTTTGTGCACATTTGCAATTAAAACTATAATGCTATTTAGAAGATTCAGAATCTCCCTCTTGTTCTAGCTGTTGCCACTCCCATTAAGTGGAGTGTTGTTAGGCACAGAGAGGCCACACAAAATGAAAAGACAAGAGGTTTGGAGGGAAGGTCCAAATCTCTTCTCTTGCATTGCTTTGGCTAGTTACCCTGAGGAAAGTTCCTGCACCTCTGGGTGAGGCTAACTACATCAAGGAATCTCTGTAAAGGTTAAAAGAGATGACATAGAGAAAATGCCTATCATATGACTTGGCACATGAAGTCCGCCATAAATATTATTCCCTTTTTATTAATTAGTATTTCTCTTCTTTTATGAGATTGTCTATATACCTAATGTGGCTTTGAATTTTCATAATTACAATTTTAATAATAAATTCTTATATTAAATCAGTTTTATAATTAAAACTATAGCCAGTCCTTATGGGAATGGCCAATTTTAAAAACAATAAATGGTCCAGGCTGGGCAGTTCAGTTGATTAGAGCACCATCTTGATCCGCCAAGTTTGCTGGTTTGATCCCCAGTCAGAGCACATACAAGAATCAATTAAGAAACAACCCATGAGTGCATCAATAAGTGGAACAACAGATTGGCGTCTCTCTCCTTTCCCTCTCTCTAAAAACCAAGAAATAAAAGTTTAAAAAAACAATATTTTTTTTATTAAAGATTCTATGTTTATACACACCTCTATTTATTCTCACACATCTTTTAGGTACTGGGCATTTTCTGCCAGGTCTCTCACAGGTACTTATATCTTCTAATTTAGGGCTTTATGTGATCTTCCCATAAAGCACCCAGAAAAGCAGGGCTCAAACAGAGATATTTCTTTCCAATGCCTTAACTTTCATTTATTACTTATTGAGCATTTATTCCATGCCTAAGTTAAGAAATTTAAAATAATCATTTGAAAAATTTTCAGAACGGCTTTAGGTTTTAATTCTAGATTGCTTTCCAATACTGTTAAGTTACCTCGGAATATTTGTGTCCCATCAAGATTTCTTTCTTACTCATTCTCAAAATAAAAATTCTCTTCTTGAAACAGATGTCTTCATCACAAATACTGGCAGGTCTTAGAATATTATATGTGATTTTTCAAAAATTACTTGCACTTATTTGTTAACATTGTATAAATGTTCTTTAAAGTCTGAGATAAGATAGATACAATGTATAAAGCACCCAGCAGTAGATGGTAGGTACTCAATAAATGTCACCTTGCCTTAACATAAAATACCTCAGCCACATTAATCTTTTAGAAAACATTACTTTATCTTTAAAAAAATGCCAAAAAGAACCATTATGTATGTAGACTTTAATATAATGCAAGGAGTAATTATTTAATAATTTTTTTGACAATTACATAAATCAAACTTATGACAATTATATTTAGGGCAGCTAAACTGAAAATAATCCCTCCCTTTTCAGGGGACATAATCAACCTTTTCCAAAAATGTATAATCTTGTCCAGTAAAAGACTCACTGTAGCTTTTTAAAAAGATTCACACATTAGTGGCTTATAGACCCACACCCATATTGTATGACTCTCTCTGCTGAGTCCCAAAATATTTTGTCTTCTGTCACAATTATATGTAGTAACATCAATGCTGGGATTAAAGTCATTTTGTCAGGAAGTCAGGAAAGACAAACATTTTGATTCCACTTTGATATCAATGCCAACAGAACTCAGAAAACAAAGCTTGAATGACTGGTTTGTACATATAACTCTGGGAATATTGATCAATATTTTAGGGCAAAAAGTATATTTCATACATTCACCAAGGTATTTTTCAGAAAAAGCACAGGTTAGCCTTTTTGAAAACACAAAAATGATTTTAGACAACATACAGATTGGTTGGTTAGGTTGGTTGCTTGGTTGGTTGGTTTTGGTAGGTAGGGGCTTCAAAAATTATAAATTCATTGTCATGTCTACCTGGAGCTGATCTGCTGTAAAGCTGGTCCGAGCCCTTTTTGCTGGTTTTGGATGATTAACATCTTGCTCTGTGAGGAGGGCGCCTTCAACACTAATCCCATTACCTATATTTAAAAAACACACCACACATGTTTGTAACTCAAATGGGCCTACCAGTTATACGATCACAGGCTTCTTGCATCTTTTGGCTGGGAGTGAAATTGTATACATCTTCTAGATTGCCAAACCCCTTGAGTCAAGTTTTTAAACACACTAGAAAATATTGTAGAAATAATATTCCATTTGTAGGTTTGAATGCTTAGTCACAAGTGCAAAAAGTTATAAGTACACATCTAAAGTTCATCCTTAGGAAGGCAAAGACAGGGAAATGACTAGTTACGAAAAGCAAAACCAGATCCTAAACTCAAGGCTGTTGACTAAAAATATGGCACACTGCTAATACACACAGCATGGCCTTCTCTGCAAATAAACAGATGGACACCATCACAAACAGTAAAGTGCTTAATGAGCTTTACCACAATTACACTGCACAAAATAACACATTCAAATGACCTAAAGAAAAAATTGTTTTTATTCCTGTATTCACTGTTCCAAAAGACTCAAAGTATTTTAAGTATATATTTACCATTTTCCACTTCTCTTTTTAAATTATCCAGCATGCAATCATAATGTACTCTGCACAGGACTTTCTCTTCCACCAAAGCAAACTCCTCTCCCGTGGAAAGTTGCCTTTTGCAAGAAAAGCAGGCAAAGCACGCCAAGTGATAGACATTGCCCTTGGCCCTCCGGACCCAGTCAGTAGAATGGATGTGCCTCCCACAGCGAGAGCAGCGAGTTCCATACCTTCTGCATAAATAGAAGGGCAGGAGGTAAGAATTTGAGTGTTTGGTGAGATATTCATCAGTTTGAGATTAAACTAATGCGTTATATTACTCATCGGACTGAGCTAAGTATTTAAATCTTTTGAAAATAAAGCAGGAATCGATTATTTTTCTAAAAGTCAGTATGGTAAGCAATCAAGATAAGATATGGTCTTAATTCAAACCAATTTATAAATCAAAAACTTCTCATTGTTACTCTAAACAAAGATTGGACTCTTTCCTTTTAAAATAAATGAAATATGTTCCAACATCTCTCTTGTAACAAATATCAGTGCATTTCAAATTACCCGAGACAAAAGATACAATACAAATGCACACACACTACAGATTGAAACCTAAAAGTCCAAAAGCATACCACTGAAGATGTAAATGACTTCTTAAAACCAAGTTGAGATAATTAAAAATGCTTTACATATCTTTTTTAAAGTTAAAACACTTAAACATTTGAAACTGATATTATCAAAGAACCAGAAAAACAGCTTGTTCACACTGGGAAGAAGGAAAGGAAGAAAAACTCAAATATTTCCTTTGGTGAATAAACTGTTGCATTGCTAACCACAGAAGAGGGGGGATATCACCTAAAACTTCCAAACACACATGTGAACATTAAATGCAGATTAATCATAACAAAATGCCAGATACAAATATATCTTTTTTCTCTCAGTCCAAGTGACTGGGCACTCTTTGTCACGTCCCCTTTCAGAACCTTTGTCATGGCTCAGCATGTCCATGCCAGTCTGGGGAAGTATATGTGTCTGTATCTATTCATGAATATTTCTTTAGAGGTATCACCATTTAAAAAAATTATTTTGAAAAACTTAACCCAAAAAATATTTCAGAACATGATAAAATATGAAGTATAAACATGTCCTGAGGAACTAGACCTTCAATAAGCCTCTGAAACAAGATCTTACCAAAGTCTTTAGATTACCTAAAAAATTAAGTTTAATATATCCTAAGTAAAAGACAAGGCACATTGCTACTATTTTTGAGGAAATGAAGAGTGTATCTAATGAGAAATATAAATTTTTGGTAATTATAAAATTCTGTGACTTCATAAAATAAAGGACTCTGGATTTCATGAAGTGCTTTAAATTACCTAGTAATTTATTCAAATCAATCACTAAACTCTCTGAAATCAGTTTTTGAAATTGAGTATAAACAACATAATTAGTATTACAAACTTCATTATATAATATTAACTCCCCAATTTCACAATGAACATTCTTCTTTATTTGGAAATGCACATATGAAAAAATACAGTAATTTTTTAAAGTCATGCTTTCAAATGACTTTCAATTTCAATTTCTAGGTAGCTATCCATTAAGAATCGAATTATACTAGAAAAACTGCACATTTAAATAATTACAAAGAGATTGCACAGAAAATGTTGCATTTAATATCTTAGGCAAATATAATTTGACAAAATAAAGGTCAAAGAACAGACAAAAGAAACAGGATTCTTAGGCAGAATAATTAGATTTGCTATATTTCTTATAATGCAATAGACAATTCTGATTAATTTGGTTTCTCAGTCTCCAATCTGCAGGCATTTTATAGGTGTGCAACTAGGGACCGCTCTACAGTAAACGGGTAAAAGCTTAAACAGAACCTGGATCTCCCCCCTCCATAGTTATTTCATCTTATCCTTCCCCCAGACAAGGGGCTTTGTCACAGTAAGTCATCTTATATTCCATCCTTCATACCTATGCAGAGCAAAGAGGTGTCCCTGTTTCTAGTACCGAAAGCTTTCATTTGCCAAAGTGGGAATGATTATTTAAAATTAGTTTTGTATACTGAATTCCTAAAACATATAAACATGCTTGTTTTATTTGGTTTAATACATATTATACCTCAAAAATATACAGCATTCTTATTTTGAATGTATAAGAAAATCTGGGCTTCAATAAATAAAACTGGAAAAGAAAGCCCATTTACAAAATTCTCTTTGTGTAATAATTTCTTGGAATATCTACTTACTAAAACAAAAAGTCACAATGTACCTGAAATAATCAAGTTTGCAGAAAATGTCTTTGTCTTTAATGTAACAGCTGGTATGCCTTCCTAAGGAGGTTCTGCAGACACTGCAGGAGAGACACCGGACATGCCAGCACAGGTCATTCACCTGTGAAGGAAAAGGGGGCAGGATGAGAAATCATTCTAAGACTTAAGGGGATAGCCACTGGTTTTGTGTATTAGGCAATTTAAAAAGCTGGTCCTTTACTATTTTAATACACACCCTGAATGTTTCCATCTAAAAGGTGTCATTTACACAAATGCGTGTAGACAGATTCTCTTGGACCCAACCAGAAAAATCACAATAACATATTGTTCATTTTGTGTTAAAAATGTTATTTTTTTCTTTGAAGACTTCAAGACAGTGAAAATGAAGTTTTTAAAGATACTTACATTGTAATGAAGTCAGACAACCCATTTTGCTTACAAAACAGAAATGCTAAGGTAGATTTAAATGTTGATGTGGCAGAAGCCCCAGCTCCCTTTTAAAATTAAATAACGGGATCAAGAGGTGCAGTATTGCTAACCCTACTTAATGATTTGGCTACTGGAGAAAAAATAAATCTAATTATAAGTGGTTCTAAAAAGGCACCCAAGCACTGTTTGTCATTTATACTTCAAGAAATGAGGCAGAAAATGATGCTTTAATACAGCACAGCACTTTATATTTTCTAAGTAGGAATATGAAATATCATCAGTTCAGGGAACAAATCATAATTACCCTCACCTTAAACAGTCGCCATCATAGTATGTATAAGCACCACAATTTCAGCCTTCAAATATAGATGTGTACTGGATTGAACTTGCCTGGCATGCAGACTCCTGAAGTTTGCTCTTATTACACTGACTCAAGAATGAGGTTTATGCTTAGTTAAATTTCATGTAAAAGAACAGCAGAGATATTTGAAATTGATATTATACGAAAACAAAAGTTACATACTACAAATGGATCTAAATGCCTAAAATAAAAATTAGATAATTTGGAAAAATGGTAAATTGTGAAGTATACCCTTTGCTACATTATTTCATAATAAAGGTCATCTGTCCAAGGATTCTATCAGATTAGCACTACTGTTCATGAAAGATAAAAGGTACTTCGAAGGTGGAAAAAAAGTTTCACTGGCTTCCAATCACAGTTATGTATGTCTTTTGGTAAAATTTAAAAAATTTTGCTTTTGTTACAAAAGCTGTACATGTTTACTATACAAAAAACATGTAAATTAGCAAAGAAGTAATAAAAATATTAACAGTGGTGAATACTGTCCTGAAAATAGATATATTTCCCTTCTATTTTTTTCCTAAAATGAGTCTCGTTAAATTAAAATTAGAAGTATGGTCTTCCTTTTATATTCCACTGTTTAGGGCCTTCTTATGCATTTCCATCTTATCTAACCTGTTTTTATTTTATTTTTTATTTTTATTTTTTGGAAGTAAAGGTAGATTCAGGCTTCAGGGCAGAGTTATATGACCACCCTGTAACTCTCTAAAGCCAGATCTAATGCCTGATTTTTCACATTTCCTCAAAGTTTACTAGACACAAACAAAACAATAAACAACAATAAAAAACCTCTTCTATCTTTCATTTCTTTTCCAGGGAGGAAAGTAAGGTGAAGAGAGAAAATTCTGAAGAATTAAAACCTCCCCTGGTGGCTGGTAGTGACTCAATCTGTATATGTGTATGTATGTAAGGCCAAGCCAGAAAACCACCCAAACATTAGGGCACTAAAGTATTGGGTGGGCCAATAGATACATATACCTCATCTTGTGCTTTTTTGGTTCTAACTCCATTTTAATTGCCTCACAATATGGTGTTTTTCTATGTTAAAAAAATTATAGCCTCAACTACTGTACTAGGTCTAACAATTTTTTTTTTTACCAGTGATGTGAGTTCAAACTTATCTGGATAAATAAGGAATCAAAATGGGAAAAAAGCTAAGAATTTAGAATTTTTATATAATTATATAGTAATAAACTTTTGTTAGAGTTAATGTACTAATATGTATAAGAAAGTAGAACATGACTAAAGTAGAAGACGTCCCTGGGAGGATCCAGTCCGTTTACTAAGGAAAGCTTAGGTAACTGAGATATTCCATGTCATACAAATATATAACAATATATCAACATATTTTAACATATAACAGATGAATACTAGAAACTACTTTATTTCAGAGGGTGTGTTAAAAGTCATTTTATACTAAAGTTTTTCTATATCCTCTGGGCTATGAAGTGTTAAAGCCTTTATAGATTCCTTCAGAAACATTCTTAAACAGTATGCTAATTATTGAGCGGAAGTGCTGAAAATAAGCTACTTTTGATCCAAAAGATGATTTTCAAATATCCAAAAAGGCCCAGGTCTAGAAGCATTGAAAGCAGATTCTTAGAATGTAGATTTGAAGAGAAAGCCAGTTAATTAGTCAACTTTAAGAATTACTAATCAGTCAAGATTAACTCAAGTCATTTTTTAATGTTTTTACCACAACATCTTTTGGTGCTTTATCTGGGTTTTATCTATAGGGTATCATTTCCACTTTACAGATGATGCAGCTTTGTACATTGAGGTAGAAATTTAAAGAACCCCACTAACCTGCTTTTTGAACTCATACACTCCATAATTAATTCTTTTGAGAACTGGAATGGGTGGGGGATTGGTGGAGAGGGAATAGAAAGTGAACTGGTTTGCTACTAATTCAGGGTAGGAGAGATCATTAGTTTAACTAGTGGTTTTAAAGAGGTATTGAAGTCGAAAACCCAGAGCACTGGGATTAAGACACATGGGACCAGGCGCCTGCAGGCAATGGCATGAAGAACTGCGGCCTGCCAGAATTTATACTCCAAAACTCCCTCACGATATTTTAAGAGAAGTAAAACAAATAAATTAAGACAGACAATCTACTCTCACGCCCCGATGGGAAGCACTTTATACCAAGCTTCTTTCTTATCTTCGTAAATTTACATCAATTTCCACTTGCCCCGAAGCACTGGAGATAACATTAAAAAAAAAAAAAAAAAAAGCGTTGGATGGCCTTGAACTATTAAACCTTAACAGAGGAGCAAGATACTGAAATGATTCGTATTTAAACGCTCCTAGGGACTTTTACTTTGGGGACGCTTTACTCAGGTAAATAAACACGAGACCACGTTAAAATTCTGTGCATAAAGAGCCGTTGCAGCACTTACAGTGGTTCTCACCAAAAAGAGACACTGCAAAGAGGAATCGGTCCACGAAAACCGACCTGGGACTCTTCTGAAGCAGGCCCAGAGTGCGGGTGTTACTGCGGGTGGAGAGACGCTCCCTAACCCAGGGCTCAGTGAAAAGAATCAGGCAGGACTGTATCTCGGAAGGGGTAAAAGGGTTTCTCCACTTCTGTTCCTCCATAAGTTGGCAGCTGACCCCAGTGCACCCACCCGGGGAATCGGCACTTCCAGACCATGACCTGTCACACCAAAGCTGTTTTGCAAAAACTCGGGAGATGGTAAGATTTCTTCCCGTACTCTTCCCCACCGCAGGAGTTGCCCTTGATTGGTCTGTTTTGCTTTGAAAGTCTACAGCCTCCAGGGAGAACTTGAATGGAAAAGAGGGGGAAAGAAACTTTTCTCTTTCCCTAGCGCTCCCGGGGTAGCCCGCTCCCCCTGGGCCTCGCGGCTCCTCCCTACCTTGAGAAGGTACTTGTCCACTATCTCCAGGCCGCAGCTGTTGCACACACACTTGCCAGGGGGACAGACGGAGCCCGAGGCCATGGACCGGGGCGAGGACGACGGGGACAGCGGGGCGGAGGAGGAGCACGAGTCCTCGTCGCCCGCTCCCTCGGGGCTCACCTGCAGGAAGCCACAAGGCGAAGTCGCAGGCGGCTCTAGATCCCTCCTGCTCTCATCCCACGGACTCCCGGGGCGCCCCCACCGACTCCCCGCCCTTTCTCTAGCAGCAGCACCCCTTCCCGCCCAGCGCGTGAGGTCTCTCTCCTCGCCGTCACCCTGAGCCCGGAGTCCAAGCTCCAGGAACCACCCACTGGGGCCACGACCCCTGACCTCCAGGACCCCGGGCGCCTAAAACCCTGCCCAGCCCGCCGGGCCGGCGGAGCTCCGCGTGTTGCCCCGCCCCACCCCTCTCTCCGCCCGCTCCGCGGGAGCCAGCTGGGCCCGACGGAGCGCGGGACAGCGGCCCCTCTTCCAGGGCCGCAGCCCACGCGCGGCCAGTCTCGTCAGCACCCGTGTCCCTCCCCACTTACCAGTCCCTCTTCCCCGGCGCCTTTCCGAGTCCTCCCGGCCGCCAGGGCAGCAGTCCGCCCGCACTCTTCCGACATGAGCCCCAGGCACTGCGGGGTGGAGTGGGGAGAAACAGACGAGAAGTCCCGAACCCGCACGCGCGGCCGGGAGCCTCGGCTTCCCTGCGCGCAAGGCGGGCTAATGAAGGCCCCAGCGCGCAGGCCGCGCGTGCCGCCGTCAGGGCTCCTGGGCCGGCGTCGCGAACCGCGCCGGCCACCGGAGAGCCGAGGGCTCGCCCGGCGCGCCGCGGAGCTCTCGGGGCTCCGGCTCCCCAGCTCTCACCGGAGGACGTCGGCTCCCCGCCCCCCTGCCGGGGATAACAAGTTAATAACAATCATCCCGGCACAAAGCATTTTCTTTCTAGATGTCAATCACGGCGGTGCGGGGATCGCGGGGCTAAAGGGGGTGCACGAGGGGGAAGAGGCAGGGTGGGAGAGAAGAAAAGAGGATTGAGGAGGGGATGGGGGAAGAAACTTGATTTCTTTAATAACCTCAATTAAAAGAGCAAGACATTTTTTTAAGGGGGCTTTTTGAATTGGATAGCCCGAAAGGTGAAGAGGTTTAATAGGATACTTGAAAGCTAATTACGGCGGGATTTAAGAAGCCTGGTGCTTGTTCCGATGACAATTTGAATGAAAATGCTTCAGATTAAATCGAGCCAGCAGCTCTTTCGTAAACTTGCAGCAATTAGAGCTGCGAGTGATTTACACTCGTTTCTTTTAAGGTGTAAATTGCCACTTATTGCTCAGTAAGTCAACATTTGAGCTACTAAAGGATTATTTTTAACCAGCGCAAAAAGCGTACGGAATAATGGAAAATATCCAGCTGAATTTAATTTGTGCCATTAAAAAAATCTCACCCAACCTCGGTCAAAATGTTTTAAAGCAACAACGCACATTACTCAAGTGTTTGCAAGCCTTTGCTGGAGTTTTGTTCTTAAACGAAAACGCAGCCTCTTTGGGCGTTTTCTGCCTTCTTTTACAAAAGCTCCAGCCGTGGGGCCGGGTGGGACGCCGGAGTGGGAGCTCCCGCGGCCCCGCCGTCCCTCCCTCTGGCAGCGCCAGGCGAGATTCGCTGTGCGCCGCGGTGCCGGGCCATCAGCCCGGGCTCTCTGGGACACTCCCTCCGCGGGACCCCGCGCAGCCGCGGAGGCCGAGTCCTCGCCCACGCGGGGTTTAAGCAGAAAAGCCCTGTGCTCGCCGGGTGTTCCTTGCCAGAGTCGGAGCAAAAGTCAAAGTCAGCGGGGCCCGATGCGGGGCCGGCGGAGGCGCACAAACAGGCTCCAGTGGATTTTCAAATTTAAAACGAGAAACACTCCTGGGTCCTTATTCCGGAATGAGATGAGAGCTTGTCAGTTCCCCCCACTTCCTCAACCAACCCGTGACTCGTACTCCGGCGTTTGTTTCTTTTGGAATTTTAAGTAAAATAGCGCTCGCGGTCGCCCTGAGATGCCCGGAGGCCTTCGCGATGCCACGCAACTTTCCGTTTTCGCTCTGGGCCCACCCGCCCTGCAGCCCAAGGCCCAAGGCCCGCGGGCGAAAGCAGCTGCGCTTCCGTTGGGTTCCACCCGACAGCCCTTCGGACCTCCCAACTCTCTCTCTCTCTGCCCGACCGCCCCGATCACCTCGGCAAATAGAACAAAAACACGACTCACATGTACCCGAGAGCGCCTTAGGCTCGAGGCTTCGGCTCCCAAATTACAGTCTCCAAATCCATGCCTCAGGTTAAGTGAGCTTGTGGGGAGGGAGGCAATGATTACTGACTAACGCTACTACGTAACAAAAAAAAAAAAAAAAAAAAAAAAAATGCCAGGTCTGAAGATGAGGCTGTTACAGGTAATTTCTGAACCTCGTTTAGGAGCCCAAACAGCTTGCGTTTAAAGGCAACTGCGATTCAGCGTGTCTGGCCAGGCGTCGGCTCGCTCACCTTCTCAGGGGCAACTGCCAGCTCCGGCACGTCCTTTTCTTCTAGTTTACACGCGAACATCTGATCGCTTTTCCAATACATGGCACTGCTAGGGCTGCTTATCTCATACCAGCTCCGGAGGGTCAGAGGCTGTCCGCGTCCGCCGATCTCCCCCCAGCCCCTCCCCAGCGCTCTAATAAAAGCTGACACCGAGAAGAGTAGAAATGCTACAAGTAACTCTTCGTCCAAAGAGGCCGCTGTGGCCGTAACCGTTCTCGGGTGGACGCTTCTTAAGATTTCCCGCCCACCCCCCAACTTCGCCGAGGTCTATCCCTCCAGGAAAAGAAAAGGAAAAAAAAAAAGTTTGTTTTCCAGAGGGTGGAACCTCACAGAAAGGGAGGGAAGGGTATGGGGGGGGGGGGCGGGAGTCTTTTCCTGGAGGAATAGTCTCACCTCCTTCAGGAAAACCCGCCTTCTCTACCTGTTAAGATCTTTATCAGGACTAGCCAACTCACTCCTGATTTAGTATTAAAGGAAAAAAAACAAACCCACTGGGAAAGGCCCTGCTAACTTTTGACTTAAAAAAAAAATGCTTTCTGCATTTGCCGTGGCTTTTTAATTCTCGCTTCCCAACCAAAACCTAAACAAAGATTCAGGTTACATCTGGTTTCGCAGCAAGCCTAAGGGGAAGCCGAGGTCTGGGTGACTCGAACTTGTTAGTCATTCTCCCGAAACCCGCAGGTCTGCAGGCTGGTGGAGGGACGCGAACGCTCCCGGGCAGACTGGGGGCTGACTGATCTAGCGGTGGGCACTCCCTGTGCAAAGTTTTCTCGTTGAAACAGGGAACATTTGAGCAGCGCAAAAGCTAATGACTACGAATAGACTTGAAACCAAGGCGACGAGGCAAAAAGTATTGCTCTTTCATCTTGACCTAGACAAAATTTAAGCCCTCCTGCGGTCAGGTTCTGCCTCAATTTTTGGCTGAGGGTTTGTGGAGGGAGGGGTTGGTCTCCAGAATACCTTAATTATGATTAGGATTGGAGGATGTGTTTGTTTAAATAGCTTCTTTATAGTATATATTTTACTTCGTCACTTAGTGTACGAAGGGAAATTTGATGAGACTATTTAACAATAATTTTTATTTCCAGTTTTCCCTTTATGAGAAACAAAACGAAGTAAACTTCGGAACCAAAAGTAATGTAAGAATACTTAGTCTGTTTCCTAAAGGCCTTCCACGAGGAAACCATGCGATGCTGCTCCAGTTAGACGGGCATACCGTACACGCACACATCTCTTAGCTGTGCCTTATCTGTGCAGAAGACAGCAATGGAAATACACTCTGTTCCAAACCAGTCGGCAGCGGGCGAGAGGAGGGGCAGCGAGCAGAGGTGCAGACTTCCCCGCGAAGTGAGCCGATCTAACCAAAGATTGCAAATCTACTTTTCCCCAATTACTTTTTTTCTCAAACAAACGAGGGTCCTTAGAGCTTTTCCGATCGCCATTGTTTTCTTTTTTTGCTCAGCTCTCACTCGTTAATATCAGCCACCCCCCGCGGGTCCTCTCTGGGAAATCTTGCTCAAAGGGGGAGGGGAGCGCTATGCTTAATAGGTGCCCTCTTACAGAATTGAGGGCTTGGGGTAGACCGAGTTCTCGAAAAGCTAACCTGTGCGTGGAGAGCAGAGAGGCTTGTTTTTTCATCAAGTGCAAAAACCGGTGTTCTGGGGCAAAATCCCCATAATGCGTTTTCCATAAAATAGCATCGGTCTTGTGATGGCTGTTGTGAATGGAAAGATGGTCGTGCAGAACGTTAGCTTTTTCAGGCCGTGTATACAGCAGGATTGAAAGTGGAATTAAAGAGCCAGTTGGGAGACTTAGTTACCGTTTCTATTGGTTAGGGTCTTCAAAATGAACCTGGGGTACTGCTTGGCTACCATGGGGGAGAATTAATAGCGCGGGTCATTTGGAGATAGAGAACGCTGGTGCTGTTTTGGGAAGTGGGGCGGGGGCGCGGGTGTTTATGCGGTCTTTCCACCCACCCTCGCCTAATCAGGCGGCTCTCAATCAGGTTTTCAAAATACTAATCTTGATCTAAGAGCTCCTATCAGTGCATAAGTGGAGGCAATGATTCATTTTTAGAGGCTTCTGGACTTGGGAAAGAAGAATGGTCGTCAGACAGAAAAAGAAGACCTAAAAGCTAGTCTGGCGACCGCCTTATCCTCGAAGCCCGGCCGGACACGGACCTTTCCCGCCGTGTAACTACGCGCACCTTGCCTTGCTCTGTAGGCCTCTGGGCGGTGAGTTTATTTATGAGTCCCCGGCGGTGTGTAAGCCTTCGGCTGGGGGCCGTGTGTGGAGGTGGGAGGAGGAGAATGTGCAGGTATCTGCTATGAATATTGAGGTTAAGCACCCAGCGGGTTCTGGGCCCAGCGACCTCCTGACTACTTGTCAGGGGCCAACACAGGAACTACGGATTTCTCCTGCTCGGTTGCCCCGGTTCTTGGAGGCGGTGTCACCCCTTTTACCCAAGCACCTCCTCCGCTGGCTCTGGCAAAGGAAGTTCTATTGCTGCTTTGCAGATTACCTCTTCCTATTAGGTGCTTGTGCTGAAAATCAGGACTCTTTTTGTAAACATCGTAGTGAGAGTTTTTAGCCCAAATTCCAACTGAGAACCATTTTGGCAGAAGGAGGACAAATCAAAAAACATCACCTTAGTGTCTGCAGGAGAGAGAGGGCTCGCCTGCTTTGGGGCGATTCTTACCTACTAACTTGAAATGCCTAGATGACCACCTCTCCCTTCAGGGAAAGTCGGAGATCGCAAGTCCATCCAGGCAGGACAACCAGTGCCTGCGGGGGTTGGGGGGTGGGGGTTAATACAGCCAGAGAGATTTAAGAGTGCTTTCTATCCCTACTGTGCGGCTCCCAGGCCAGTTGGGAGGCTCTGTGTGTGTGTGTCTCCCTAAAGCCCGAGGGGGTCGGAAAGGGGTCTGGGTTCCGTAGAGCCGAGGCCTTGACTGGAGGTCCGGGGCTGGAGAGCGAGCACGCCAGCCCGCCCTGACCCCCGCAGTTTCCACTCACCTCGAAGAGCTGCCTAATTGGGCTGCGAGCAGCTGCGAAATTTGTAATCGCCTAATAAGCCTTCCACCTCGGTAATTCTTATCAAAAGGCATAAAACTGATGTTTTCACACTCGGCTTGCACCACGGGAGCCGTTTATAAACATCCTTCATCAGTGGGATGAAATTAAGCCTGCATTGACAGAGGTCTCTGCAACTCGATATTTAAAAGCAATAGATCCGAATTAGCAAATTATTACTTAAGTAGGGGAAGTCCCCACCAACTTGACTATTGAACACGTTGCCTCTGAGCTCCTTGCGGTGAGTAACCACAGGTTTGAGGGAACTTAACCTGGAGTTTCTGCGGTACTCAAGCAACCTCTGAAACGTGGAATCCTGACCTGCCCCCAGCCCTCTCCAATGGCCCTCGGGGACGCGCCTGGCTCGGACTGGTGCAAACCTGGGTGAGGCATCGCTGAGGCCTGGGAAACGTGGCCACACGAGAGATGCGTCCAGGACTCGGGGCCCGAAAGCACAGGCTCAGCACCAGCCTTCTGGGCCCTGAGCTTTCCTGGGCTGGAGGTCGTCACTTACTGCCCCCCAGGTATCCTTGCCAAAGGACTGCCAGAGGATGGAGTTGGGGGGAGACCTCTGCGCGAGTCAGAAGGTACAGTTCCTGGCTGGTTCTTCTGGCGACTTCTTTACCTATGAAAGTAAAACCTCAGAGCAGAGCGCGCTCCGAGACTGCTGCGGTCACACTTGGTTTAGGGACAGGAGAGAGTATCCTTGGATTTTTGCCCACCCCGTCTAACCATTATTAAATATTGATGGGAAAGTGAGTGAAGGGGATAGCTCCCAGAAGTTTGTTGCTCAAACTTGCGCAGCTCAGAACCCTAGTCACGCTTCAGTGATCTCGAAGCGTGAAACGCGCTCACCTTGGGACATACCGGCCCCAGGGTCCTTCTCATACCTTGTTACCCAGTTTCCGAGGGAAAGGGAGGCACGCGTTTTTTCCTTCCAGTTGAGATTGCCCAGACATAGGAGTCGAGGGCCTTCGTCTGGGACCCACTGTCTCGCTCCCACTGTGCACCAAGGCCTAGGTTGGATGGGTGTCCCTGCCAGGCTAGCGTGCAGGTCCCCGGGCTGGGGTAATCCAGTGACGCGCAGACCCGGCCTGGGCTCTCTGCCCCCGCCTCGGACTTTTGTTTCGCTAACTGCTGTCAGATGCGCCTGCTGGGGACATTTGTCTCCAGCGGTTCCAGAGACCCAAAAACAGAAAACGAAGTTCTGCTCTAGAGAAGATTTACGAGTGGACTCGGTGTTTCTTTTCAGCCAGTGCTCTGGCTGTCCCCTCCTCCCCACCCCACTCCCCGCCCCAGAGCTGAAGTAAACTTGCCAGGACAGCAGAGGAAGCAGCTGAGGAAGGAGACAGCTAAGGATTTCTCGCCTGATGGGACGGGTGATAGGGGGAAATTAGGAGGCGTACGGAGGCCAAAATTAGGCAGGGGGCAGTCAGGGACGCTCCTGGGCTAAACATTACTGCTCAAAGCGTGGAATTCCATTGCACCGTTTACTCATTGTGACATTTCCAGGCCGACACTCTCGTCTTAAGCACGCTTGTGGTTTGAAGTTGCTGATTTTATGGCATTTTGTCGTTCAGAATGAGCAACACGGCAGGGCCAGCAGAAAACTGATTCTAACCTGTTTCTACAGATCTCTGCCCACAAAACTCTGTAAAAACCAAACTACGAAGTGGAGAGAGAGAGAGAGAGAGAAAAAAAAAAAAAACCGAAAAGAAAATTCCAACTGCTCTGTAACCCTCTTCTCCTCTGCCGGGAGTTTTCCTATATGTCCCAGGCTTTCTGGGTGGATTTGGTCTGGAGCTCATTAATCTAGAAAGAGGACATTAACCCAAGTCCCAAAGGCTTCCCCTCCTCCAGCCCCCTCTTCCCCAGGGATCTCTGAGAGTCAATTAAAACCCAACCAGGGAAGCAACAAAGCCAAACTTGATCTGAGTGCAAAAACATGGGCACCAGACCGTGTTTGTTGGGTGGAGCGGGGCGGGGCGGGGGGTGGCATGGAGCTAGTTGTGTGGGCCTCCGGTTTTCAGGCTTCAGTTTGGTTTTGATAAGGGAACAGGCAGCTCCTCTAGGCAGCCAGTGTGAGTGCTTCCCACGCAAGTCTGAGTTGTTCCTCCTACAACCTCGGAGTCCGGGTTTCCCTCCTGCGACAGTTGTTGCTTATCCGATGTATTTAATAAAATGACGCTTTTTGTCTGCGAAATAATCTTGAGACATAACTTTGTAGAAGTTAAAGAACTTTTACATGGATTTCTGCTCTAGGAGACTGGTTCTGGTAGCTGTGGCAGTGTTTTCTTCCTTTCCTTTCTCTCCTCCCTTCTCTCCCTTCTTCCTTTCCCCCTTCCCTTGCTAGCCTTCCTTCCATCAGGGGAGCTCAGGGTCTAAGAGGTGTTATTATAGTAAGAGTACAGGATTTGAAGTCAGTCCAACTTGGAATGGGTTTTTTTTTTTAATTTAACAACTAAGCACTTGTAGCACTAATGATGTTGAAATGTGTTCAAACATACACATAGCAGATTCTCAATGAATGAAATCTTCTTCGGCCCCTCCTGTGTTCTCTTTGTTGCCCTAGAGAGGTCAAGATACAGAGGTATCACAAAACGGAACAGGCCCGTGCACCTCAGCACGGACCTTCGGATTCCACTTGGCTACTTCTAGGAGCTCACCCTTTCTGGTCTCCAATGCCAGAGGAGCCTCCCAGGGCCGCAGAAGCCCTGGAGGAGATAGCGCAGCAGGGAGCCTCTTCTACCAGGGTGTCTTGGTGCAAGCACCTGGGATGAACAACTTTCTCTCTTCTTTTGTCACTGGTTTATTTGGGAGTTAATCCGGTACATTGAAATACCTACTACCCTGACTTTTGTCAGTTTGTACAAACATCTGAATATTGTGAAAGTGGCAGTAATCATAGCTGTTTGTTTATTTATCAATTATTTGTCAAATGCCCCACTGGCATGGAAGTGCATAACCCTACTTTAGTAAGTTCCCTAAGGCCATCTTACCAGTCTGGGTCCAAATATGCTCAGGCTCATCTTTCTTTTTTAAAGGCCCACCTTTTAACCATTTCGATAAATGGTTAAAAGAAGGCACCATGTTGCCTTCTTTGCAGTGAGTTCAGAAACAGATGCTTTCAATTAATAGATTAATTTACCCCAACTCAGGATGGTTCTTTACATAGTCTGTTTGGCCTCGGTTGTGACTCAAGCACAGGTGGTCCACCTGCCAGCCTCTTGCCTGTGCCAGCTTCAGTCCCAGCTGCAGGCATCTGATATCCGGAGGGAAAAAGCTCCCCCTTCCCACCTCCACTCTTGCTGTTGGGCTTCAAAGAACACGAAATGGCTTGACATGTCAAATAAAACAGCCACAGAGGGGAAAAAAGAATCAAGCGTTTAAACCAGCAATAAAAATCTTTCTGCCTCTCCTTTTCTTTGCAAATTACAGAATCCATCGACTAATCATTAGTGAGCAAATCAAAGCTTGGATTGAACAAGTGACCACCTCTCTCCATACCTCTTGCGGTGCAAAGATTGGCACTCACTTCTGGAACTTCCCTTCTGGCAACAGAATTTTGGTCACTGCTTGGCATCTGAAGAAGCAAGCTGTGGTGCCCGGCTTGGGTGGTGCACAGGTTATCTCCCTCCACCTTCTATTTATACTACAGAGAAATCTTTAGAATAGGTTATCTAATACAAACAGGTGAATAAAGTTGGCCCCAACAGATCTTCCTGCACCAGCAGGCTGTGAACATTCCATTTGGCTGTTCCAATTCTCTGGAACCTAGTTCAATGCCAGGCATCAGGCAATAAAGGATGACTTTTTGAATGAAAGAATATGCTTTCAGGGTACACAGAGGGTTTCACACCTTTCTGTGTATTCTTTGTTCTAGCTTCCTACTTTTGTACATTGACACCTTCTTGCCAGGAACCAAAGCTCTGAGACCTAGAAAGAGCTAGGCAAGAAGAGCACTGAGATTCTCACAGTTTAAATCATGGAAATTCCCAGGCTCCATTTTTCTTCTAGGGTAAGGTACTTGTAACCTCCAATGAATCCTCAGGCACAATGGTTCATGTCAGTCCTTCTGAAGAATTCTTCAGACCCCAGTGTTTGCAGTTAAATTGGAAACCCACTCTAAGAGACCTCAGTTATAGAGCTGGAGGCTATCAGGAATCAGAGCAGAAAGGTGTTGGATCCAGAAGTCTGGGTAAGCCTCTATGGACCCACTCTGGCTACACATGTGGAAATGCTATGTGTGTTGGCCAGACATAAGTTAACATAAGTTTTGACTTGCCCCAGGGCAAGAATGGGGGAACACTCAGGATGTGAGCAGAGGTCACTCAGAGGTAGATGCCGGTGCTCTTGGGTCTCCCTGGCCTAAATGAGATGCATCACTATTTATAGTCTGCAAAACAACAGAGGAACACAGAGGAGACACAAAGATGTAGATCAAGTCTTCATCTGGACAGATCCCTTGTTCTTTGCCAGGTCATAACCTTGTGTCCTGGGTGTCTCTGTGGTTCTGCCCAGACCCAGTCCATCCCAAGCAGGAATAGGTCTCAGTCAAGAACAGTAGCCATGGGACTCTGACCAAGGTCCTGGAAAAGGGCTGGAAGAGGTCATTCAACCTGGAATAGTTGTACCATCCCCTGTGAAGTTGAATTTTCTTGTACACTAAAGGGGAAAGCACTACGCTTTATTTTGAAGACATGGGTCTCTTGGCAGATGAAGTAGGAAGGTTTGCAAACTCAGCTGCTGCGGGCATACAAAGGAGGCAAAAATCGTTTTAAAAGTGTTTAATATCACCAGTTTCCTTCAAAAGCCACCCCTTCCTGGAGTGGGTTTTAAAAGGGTACCTTCAGGAATAACGCTTTGACTTGGCTCAGCGATTTATAGTTTGCATTTATTATTGTTTTGAGTCTCAAAGTCTCCAGAAACATAGAATGCAGTCTCCTGTGAAGCTTTTAATACCTACAAAGACTTTTCAAAGTTTCCTCCTCTTCCTTTCAAAATACTTCTGCCCTGCTTCAATAATTAATTTTACCAATATTGTGGAGGAAACCTCTCGTATTAAAAAAATGATTGGATAAGTCCATGCAAAGCAGTCTTTTAAAGATCGGGGTGGAAAAAAATAGTTGGTAAACTGAGCAATAGTTCCTGATTCTTTCCATGGCTCCCCCAAACCTGGTATACCTTTCCTTTTCTTCTTTATTCTCAAAAGGCTGTTTGCGTTTTTAGAGATGAATGTGTATGCGTATGTAGTTACCCTTTAATATGAAATACCATTTATTGTTTAGCGTCAACCAGATTTCAAATGTTGCTACCTATATTTTTCACAATCACCTATGACCTAAATAATATTCTGTCCAATTCACAGATGGGGAATGCAGAGCTCACAGACGAGGCCCAAGTTCTTACAGCAAATTACTGACAGTCTGAATACAAACCCATTACAAGGTCTAAATCATTGTGCTATATATAAAGAATAATTTGTGACCCCCTGCCGCAGGGTAAGAAGGGAATTGTGCGTGCCTGGTCAGCCCTCCCCGCCCTTCCCCCACCCCAGCCCCTCCCTGGCTGGACCAGTGGCTCCTCCCTTTCTCATGAAAGTCCCAGAGGCGAGAATTCTCTGAGGAGGTCTGAGTGGGAGCGGCAGTAGTGGGGTGAGGGGAAGGGAAGGCTTGAGGGACTTGACCGCTCTGTCCGTTTCGGAGGGGTCAGACGCACGTGTGGGGCTGGAGGAGAGGATGGGCTAGAAAGGTGCGAAGCTGCCAGCGGGAGGGCGGTAGATCGCATGTTGGGCGAACATTTTCTCATCTCCCGCTGGCCATAAATATTGTTGCATTTCCTTGGTAACCCTGGAGCCCTAGGCGGGGGCGAGCAGGCTGCATCCCGCGGGGGCTGAGACCCTTGCCTGCTGACCACGGCTTGGGCTGGCTCCGCGAGCGCCCGCCTTTGGAAGTCCTGGAGGCGCGCACCTCCATCACAGGGAGGTACAGGGCCCGCCCGCGGCCCGGTGACAGGCCAGCAGCGACCCCAGCGTGCACGGTGCCCTTCTGCTAGGCGCGGAGGCGTGTGGTACCAAAGGGGGCACGGGGGCCAACGCCCTGGAAACCTGCTGTGGCAGCTTGAAAGCAGGCGGGAGACCCTGCGCGACCCCGCACACAGCTAATCCAAACTCTAGGAGAAGGGTGGCCGGCGCGCCCAGCGCCCAAATGAATACCCACCCCAGGCCAGGCTCTCGGTCAGGCTGAGCTTGACTACCGCCCACCTCTCGCTCTTTTCCGTGGGCGACGCTAGGGAGGGGGCTGAGGTTTCAAAGGCGAACTTTTGGCTTCTGGAATCAGATCTGCTTCCAGAGCTTGTCCAGACCTTCCTTTCCCGAGAAAGTAAGCGCTTGAAGGAGACCCAAGGCCCGAGCCCTTCCTCCCCCTCAGCCGTTTCTAGGTAGGTAATTCTTGCTCAGCCCTTCAAAAGTCCCAGAGTGAAGAACCACAAGCCCAAGCCAAGGGCAACCTCGGCTAGGCGGCAAGGCCTGGCTAGGCCGGAACAACTGGTGCCTGAGCCGCTTCGTTAAGTGGACAGGCTCTGGGGAGCCTAGGTCAGCAATGAAGGCTGGCAAGGGACACGTGCGCCCTGAGAGCCCCTTCCGGTGTGCAGAGTCCACGCTGCCCGCTCGGCTGGAGAGCTGGGGCCTGGGGGCCTCTGCCCTGACCCGCCGTCCCGAGGGGCAGGGCTAAGCCTCAGCGAGGGCCCCTCCTACGACTCCAGTTTCTTTTACTTAGCCTTACCTTCTCTGCCAGCCCCAGTCATCTGGTCCTTGGTACTTCTAAAGAAGTTGTGCAGTACTTGGATAAATGCTTGTAACTGACCAGGTACCTGTATGCAGCTCTTTTATAAAGTGTGTGTTTGTGTGTGTGAGAAAGAGGGGCAGAGAGAGAGATTTTTTTCTGGGCCGATGAGAATATTTTCAGTTCCAAATAATGCACAGGGGCCCTTAGATCCCCTAAATTTCTAAATGGAGGACTTATTTTCCTTTTATATGGTTAGATCTTGTTAACGTACATAAAAATTATATTCTTGATTTTGGCCACCCTGATAAAGTTTTCACACCAATGTATAAGAGACAGCCACAGGAAAAATACTTGGATGCCAGTCTTGGTCTGGAAAAATATCAGTAGCATTTCTTATTTAACAAGGAAATGCATTTGTTCAGTCTTTTTCTTTCTTCCTTCCTTTCTTTTTTTTTTTTTTTCAGTTGGCAAGAACATCATTTTTAATGTATATCCCATGTTTATTGTTGCTGTTTGGTACTTTGGTCATTTGTAGCACATCTGCTTCTCATATCGTTCCTGTGTTTAAGCACACACTATTGTGTCAGCGAGATTTTACACCATCTGTTTAAGAAAATTCCTGCCAGTGCTATTTGATGCCCAGTTGAACTTCAGCCAAACTTCATTTTATAATGTTCTCTCAGTCCTGAGCATATATACTACACCTTAATGAAATTATGCTTTTATACTTGCTGACAGACATCAGAAACACATTTGCCCAGGTCAACAGCAGACTAGCTAAATGTTGGATCGGAGGAACAATATTAAAATTGCAAAGATGTTAAAAAAAGAAAAATATTTGGAAACCAAACTGTTAAATTAAAATCAAATAATTACCCAAATAAACAACCGCTGTAAACATCCTCCCTCCCCTTCACACACTACCCCCACACACAGAAATTGGGATGTGGCTAGTGGGATTAATTTATAGTTCTGATGATTTATGTATTTCTTCATTATATATATTAAACTCAGGAATTTATATTTTTGACATTATTCCCAAGGGTGTAACAACTGGTTATAAAAAATAATAAAGTAGAGTAACACCATAATGTAACTATATCAAATATATATTAAATGTAAAACATACAGATGAACTTAATTATTGCACCTAACTAAAGTGGTATATATATTTTTTATCTTGCGGTCACTCATAAAGGATTTCCACTGTATTATCAAAAGTAACTTCAGGCAATGTTTCCTATTTCTGAACTCCTTGGAAATAGAGCTATATGTGACAATTCAAAAATTATTCAAGTATCTATATGTGATATCTAAGAATATATTTCTAATAGTGGCATGACTCCAGACTGGAATTGGCTTGAAAAAGTGAATACTGGCTGCATGTTTTCAAATATCATTTCTAGAACACAACACCCCTGTTGATCTATTGACCCATTTTGTTTACTTGCAATGTGTGTGCTTCAGTGTAAAGCCTTAAAATAATAATTTTGGATAATATTTTAGTTATAAGCCCAGACATACAAACCTTGACACTTGGGTTAATAACCTCCTAACATTCATTCCCAGAAATCAATATTCTTCAATTGACAAAGTAGTTTCCTTTGAATGAGTTCTGCCAAAAACAAGTTGCCCCATTCTTTTATTTGTTACTAGACAGGCACACAGGCTGTGATTGAAAGTGTGTCCATTAGATAACTACTTAGGGGTGTATAGTCTCTTTCTCTTGGTTTCTTTAGGAAAACAAATCTTTGTTTTAGTGTATTTAATTTCTAAATAAATGTATCCATGGTAATGCGGGTAATTTATTATTTATTCAAGAACATTGGAATTTAGTACAGTACCTTTTTAGTGGGAGATAAATCTGGTTACAGAAAAGAAACCTCTCATAACATTTCTGCTTACATATACCTCTAAAAATTATTTATCAAGATCTACATTTTTCTCAAAGTGTTAATTTAGATGTACTTAAATATAACCTATAAATTTCTCTTTCAATAACTGATGGTACAAAAAAGCAAACCTTATGAATCTTCACATGTCTGGTTCCAATTAATCTGCTTAGACTAATGGATAAAATAACAAACCTGATTTAGACAATCTGGGGTTCGGCACCAGTTTTACATGTGCCTCTTTAAGGGTTCATGCCTTTTCCTACACATGTTTAGTTCATAGATATACTCATGTAAAACCTGGGATTAGGAGGACAATCAACTGGATGCATTTTCTTAAAAAACATTTCATAGTTTATATCAGTATAAAAGGGAGATAGTCTCAAAATGAGTGTCAATGATTACTGAAGACAACTATATACATTTTTGTGAGTTCAATTCATCCAACACCTACAATATCCCAGGTGCTGAGGATACAAAGAAGAGTAAGATATGGGTGGTCTTTGCTCTCAGAAAATTCCCAGTTCAATAAGGAGACTGGCAAAAATACAACTAGCTCATCACTGCAATTCTATAATGATTTCGTTCTACTCCTTGGGCTTTGAATCAGTAAAGTATCAGATGAAATTATCACAATACTTTTTATAGGTTTTTAACATTTTAAAGGCTGTCATTTATATGGAACAAAAGTGAGCTACCTCTAGAAGGCTGTAAGGCTCCTGAGATAACCTCCACTTTCTGTACTTATTCAGTTGTGGGAAGGAGACAGCATTAACATGTAGTTTCTGAAACATCTGCTTAATTCTTTTGAGTCTTGCATCACGATTATCCCTTTGGTCTGTTGTAGAATCTGTTGAAAGAGTAGTGATGAGGCGCTGTAGCAGAGCTAGAAAATTTTTGAGGTTTGTGTAGTTCTAAAATCTTAAGCTAATCTTTTCCTCTTGCCTTCTCCCTCTCTCCTACAAAATAATTTTATATTCTTATGACTGAAAACTTTTACAGATGATTGAAAGTGAGGAGGATTCTACAAAGACTATTGTCTATTGAAGACAATGGATGAATGAAGTCAGTATTTGCTATTTTCCCAACATATATTTGCTAGCTTTGGGAATTAATCATCCCCAAACTACAAGGCTGAGTTTATTTTTCATGCAAACAAGTTGGGAATTGTTTAGCAGACTCTTTTTAAAAAGTTGAATGTTTTTGTTTGTGGAAAGTTTTGTTGGGAATTTAGAGTAAAAAAATGTAGATGTAAAGTTTCTTTAGCACTATCAAGAATTGCAGCCAAGTTAAATTTAATTACTGTTTCTAATACTTTTAGAGGTTGAAGGATACTTTTCTTCATTTAGATACATTGATGAAAAATACAGGAGAGAAAGGAGGAATTTGACTGAATTAATCAAATACCTTTTACCCTTGAGGAAACATTGCATTTTAATTTCTTCTGTTTATGGTTTTTTGGATTAAGTCTATATTATGCATAATCACAGATCAGTTTATATGATCATTTGATTCCTTCTGTTGCCATGCATTTCAGTTTTTTAAAAAAATTATTTACTTATTTTTAGACAGAGGGAAGGGACAGAGAAAGAGAGGGAGAGGAGCTTCAATGTGTGGTTGCCTCTCACACCCCCCCTATTGGGGACCTGGCCTGCCACTCAGGCATGTGTCCTGACTGGGAATTGAACCAGTGACCCTTTGGTTTGCAAGCCAGCATTCAATCCATTGCCACACCAGCCAGGACGCACATTTCAGTTCTGACACTTTCTATTTTCCTTAACCCCTTGCTTTTTAGCATGGCAGAATGTTGAAGTGAAAGTTCTTATAGTTGGTGTCTGCTGACCTGTATTGCAGTTTCGGTGCATTTAATTTTTACCTGCATGGTGATCTTGGGGAAATCACATCATTTTCTGAGTCCCAGTTTCTCCATTTTGGTGGAGGGAGATAAAGGTCATCAGAGAAAGTTATAATTAAAGATCTATCTAGCTTTTGATGGTAAAGTACTACTCACAGATTTTCAAGAGCTTTTCTCAAACCAGCTTTGAAATCTTAGTTATGACAGTCCTTCCAGAGGAAATTTTTCTTCAGGTTATATCCCTGTTAACAGTACTACCACGTCATAGTTTTATTCGCTTAGATGAAGTCGAGGCTTAACTCTGGTCTCTATTCAGCAGCAGTTCCTTCTCCAAAGCTGGACAAAATCATCTTAAGAGAAGTGAAGTCTGACTCCAGTCCACAATGGGAATCCAAGTCTAACAAAATGAGAAATTCCCAAATAGGCTTCCTGATTCTTCCACTTCTCCCTCAACATTTCAAGCTAGTTGAAATGCTGCCTTGTCCTTGAGCATTTTCATTCAGGCTAGAGGTGATTTCTCTTTTCTTTCACAAACCATATTCCCTGACTTGGGCTGTTGCTGGGTTAATTGCTTACTACCTACTACAGGCATACCTGAAAGTGAGCCTCCTAATGCTATTGTTCTGGCATCTTATTTTTGGTGTTTGAGTCTTAGAGTTTGGTGTTAAATAAACCCCATTAATGATGCCGATGAGGCAGTGCTAGAAACTGGTAACAGGATCTAATAGGTCATTTGTTAATAAGCTCAACATATTCTATTGATTCTTTACTTCAAGAAGGCTTATCACCCATCATGAGTATAGCATGTTTTTTCTGGTAGTCGTAAGTAATTTGGAATGAAATGGTCATCCTCTTTATTCAGGTCTTCTTAGTGGATAATTGCAGGGTGGTGGACTAAAGGCAAAGAGGAAGACTGTGGGCATGGAAGAGATTAAGGGAAACTAAGACCGTAGCTTCATCTGGAGCGTGGTGATACTTTACTTTCCATAAATATATGATTTTTAAAGAAAGTTATCCAACAAATTTCCTGACATTCATTATGATGGTAAAAACATTGGCATGGCATGTTTTTGTTTGTTTGTTTGTTTTGTTTTTGGCCATTGACATCTCAATAGCAGCTGGGCAGAACAGAAGTTTTGTCATTCTACCTGGCCAGGATCTGCAGCCCATTTGACACCTGCAAGGAATTACGTCCATTCACTGCAAGGTATTGATTATTTCTGTACAAAATAATTCTGTATATATATATCTTTCATTCAACTCATATAGAATTGTGTATGAATTGATCTAATTGATTATTAATATTATTTGGTGAGAGTGGTAAACAATGCAGTTGCCTTATCAACATCTATTCTGTTCCTTACACCACGGTGCAGTAGCCATGCTGTTTGGTTAGGACTGACCCTAACCCTCACTCCAGAGTGGCAAACTAATGAAGGTAAACCTGTCCTCATTGTGATTGGTATAGGGATGGTATAGGAACTTAAGCTGCATGAGATAGGGAATCCGTTTTGTCCATGGCTGTGTTTCCAGCGCAAAGAATAGTACCTGCCACATAGTAGGTGATCAATAAATAGTAATTGAAAGAATGAATGAGGCAAGATTGTCTGATCAAAATGATTTTGAGAGTTTTGTCTGATCCTCAGAGTGTTGTAGAGTCCCTATTTTCTATAGATATAACCTAGGGAGCACATAGGAAATGTATCTGGCTGCGGCCATGAAGAATATGCCCAAGGGTGAGACTGAAACACAGAGGATGGAGGAGGGCGGAGGGCAAAGCTGAGAAAATGCGTGAGAAACAGCCTCTGTGTTAACCTGTATCTCTCCATTACCTCTATGGTTTAAAATACCTGGAATTAGATATCTTTGGTTCAACCAAGAGCACCCTGAATGATATAGTGAGAATGGGTTAAGCTGTACAACAAAGAACAATTAGCACATTTATTAGCTCTTTTCCTGTATACACAGATTCTTGAAGCTAATGGTTTAAAGACTTGAATACAAAACTACCACATGACAACCTTTGACTGAATTAGGGTTTTTGGTAAAAATTCCAGGACTTGTGAAATCTAAACAGTTTTCATGTTGTAGTTGAGCCAGAGCCCCTTTAACAAGTCAGCAAATGGTTTAAAAATATAATTCTGTTTTTCTAGGTCCAGAGGCTTAGTAAGTATTTGATAATACATAGAAAACTAGATATGTTCCTTTTAGATAAATTTGGTTATGTAGCTTTTTACCTTCCCTGAATTTGATATAAGAGCATGTTTCTTTATAATGCATGGTATACATAAATAAAACATTTGAGGTGGCTTGAATCCAGTTATAATACAGGCTATAATTTTCTTTATTGATCAGAAATAGGTATTTCTCTAATCTACATTTTCATTATATATCAAAGATCTATTTGAAAAAATATTAAATCTGTGGTAGAATTGTAGCCTTAGGCTCTCCTCCATAACATGAACACCAATTTTAACACAAATTTGTAATGATTTGAGCTTACCCTTAAGCTGAGTTATAGTTTTTATTCTATATTACAGAATGTCAGTAAGAACTCAGAATTAAAACCCTGAAAGCTGCACTTTGGAATGGCATTTGTAAACCAAAGTGAGAAAAGTAATAGAGACATAGTAGCCAAACAATGATTACCTCCATGCACTGATCCCTCATTCTGATTTCAATACTTGACCCTAGTATTTGGCTGGCACTTTGTACACCCTCTGTCTCCTACCTGGTTGTCTCGATGGACTTACAGTGTTTTTCAGACTATAAGACGCACCCCTTCCCTTACAAATTTGGGAGGAATAATGGTTGTTAATGCTGCGGTTGAATTCTGTTTAAATTTACATTGGTGAAATATTATGTTATTTATGTTATTAAATATTTTACCACAGTTTTTGCTTCAAAAAATTTTTCCCCTATTTTCCTCCTCTAAAACCTAGGTGTGTCTTATGGTCTGAAAAATACGGTACCTGACTTCCTCACTAGCTTAAAAACTTTTTGAGAGCAGTGACCATCCATGTCTTACGGAGCTTGAGTTCCCTAGTGTCTCAAATAATGGCTGTACTGTGTTTAAAGAACAAATAAATGAATTGATGAATACATGATTGTTGTTTTTGATGGGATCTCAATGAAAATAACAATAGTGACCAGGCAGTAATACGAATGTGGGAAGGGGCCCAATAAAAAACAACATAGAGGCCTATGACATACCTTACTTATGTACATTCAAATTAATTTTGGTTTTAAAAACTTGAGTGTCAAGACACTAATGAAGATTGCCAGTTTGAGATCCCTGAGCACTGTCTTCTTGTTTAAAAAAAAAACCCCAAAAACAAAAAGCTGAGCTTAGAGTTAAAATACTGCTACTAACTAGCTTTGTGACCAATCTATGCTTGCTGTTTTAAAATTTAGAAAATGAAGATAATGCCTTCTTTAATTAATGTAGAGTGTCATTGTGATGATCAAATGAGATAATGTATCAGAGTTGCTTTTAAAACATAAAGTAGTAAAAACAATCTTAGATAACCTGACAAATTCTGAAAGCATAAATTGTAGGGAACATTTATAATGCAAACTAACAAATATTTAAGCAAACAAGAAGTCACAGTGATAAAGGCTCATGAGCACTTTGGGACCACAATATGGAAATCTCCTAGTGGTTTCTATCATAATTCATATCTAAAGTCAAGTGACTTGACTTCGGTAGATAGTGTGTAACCTTGGGATTCAGAACTGCTTGGGACTTTCTAAAGAGTGTATACCATAATATGAGATCTAAAAAGACTTCCTGAGAGAAAATGCATTGGGAAGTCCTGGTAGAATGGCAAATGGGACAGACACTGCCTGAACTGTTACATATCTGCAGATGTTAATTACACTTCGCCCCCTAAATTTGTCCCAACTGTTGCTCTTCCCTTGACAGCCAGATCTTCAGGAAGGTAAAGTCTGAAAGCCTCATGTGGGAAGAAAACAGCTGTGGCACTAAAGTTCTTCTTCTCCCAAGAAGAAGAGTCAGTAGATAGAACTGGTTTTTAAAAACACATAGAGTGTAGAAAACCTAAGTGAAAAGCAGAGCAGCAATAGACTCTTTCTTCTCACAGCAAGAGAATGGAAAAATAGCCTGTGGATATTCACTCAAGAGATACTTATTGAGCACCTGCTTTGTGCCAAGTGCTGTGACAGGCATTGGGGACACACTGATGGACAGAACAGACACAGCCCTTCCTGATCCCTTGATTCTTATAAGCAAATGGCTGGCATAGACATTAAAAGACTTACTCTACAAATAATTTTTCTCATACATGGGAATATATATTAGTATAAAAATATTTATGAACTAGTTCTCTAATGTGGAATAATATAACTCTTTCAACTTTTCTCTCCAAACTAATTTTTTACATCCTTCAAAATAAACTTTAGAGTGCTTCATTGTTTCTTTTCTTCAAGCTTACTAAGTTTGATATTTAAGGATGTAGAATTTAATTCAACCCTGAAAGTAGACATAGGCAAATTCTCCAAAATCTCAAGGTAAACAAATCAGATTATTAGAAAGCAAAAGAACCTTGGCTATTGTGGCTCAGTTGGTTGGGCACTGTCTTGCAAAGCAAAAGGCCACCAGTTCGATTCCTGGTCACGGCACATGACTAGGTTGCAGGTTCAGTCCCTTCTAGGGTTATGTACAAAAGGCAACAGATCAATATTTCTCTTCCTCTCTTCCTCCCTTCTACTCTCTCTAAAAATTAATAAATAGTAAAATAAAACTTTAAAAAAGAAAAAGAATTGTGAACAAAACTAAGTTATAATAGTTTAACTATAAGCACTCTAGCAAACTTTTAAAAAAGTATTGATTGATCTTAAAGAGAGAGAGAAAGAGAGAGAGAGAGAGAGAGAGAGAGAGAGAGAGAGAGAGAGAGAGACATCTGATTTGTTCTTGCATTTATTTATGCATTCACTGGTTGCTTCTTGTACGTGCCCTGACCAAGGATCTAACCTGCAACCTTGATATATAAGGATGACACTAACCCATTGAGATACCCAGCCACTGCCACAGACTTTTTAATTGAGATAAATCTTAGTCAGTTTTTAAAGGTAAATCATCCATTAAAACATATTTTCTTATTTATCTCATTCATAGTAGGTACTCAATAAATATTAGTTTAATCAGCATTTTGTCTTTGGAAAAAATTCTAGGCATCTGTGGAGGCAGGAGAGGTAGAATAAAAATACCCTTGCCCTGGCTGGGGTGGCTCAGTGGATTGAGTGAACCGAAAGGTCACCAATTCAATTCCCAGTCAGGGCACATGTCTAGGTTGTGGGCCAGGTTCCCAGTATGGGGCATGTGGTTGGCAACCGATTGATGTCATCAATGTATCTCTCACACATTAATGTTTCTCTCCTCTTTCTCCCTCCCATCCCCTCTCTCTAAAAGTAAATAAAATCTTTTCAAAAATAAAAACGTAACTTGCAGTCAAGATGGAGACTTAAGTAAATGTGGCCCGCCTCCTCACACAACTATAGCAAAAAATTTCAACTAAAATACAAAACAGCTACCACCTAGAATCATCAGAAAAATCAAGCTGTATGGAAGTTCCACAACCAAAGAATTAAAGAAGTCACATTCTTCCAGATGGGAAGGAGGGGCAGAAACATGGAGACACAAAACAGGTGGTCCCATACCTACATGTGGTGGAAAAGAGTCAGGAGGGATATCTTGGGCTCAGAGGATCCCAGCCCCACACCAGACCACCCAGCCCCAGATTCCAGTGCCAGGAAGATAAGTCCCTGTAACTTCTGGCTGTAAAAACCAGTGTGGATTGAGGCAAAGGAAGAAACTGGAGGGTTCTCAGGTGCTTTCTTTTAAAGGACCTGCAACGGACTTAGGAGTTACACAGACTCACTCCCTCTGGGCTCTAGCACCAGGGCAGCAGCTGGAAGGGCACCAGTGGCATATGGGGAGAAACTAAAGTGTCTTGAGTCAAGGTGAGTGTCAGGGGACAGTGTCCTCCTGGACGAAACCCCAGAGGTCAGGCAGTGGCCATAGTCCCTTTTCTTAGCCCTCCCCCATAAGAGGCACAGAGCACTGACACTATATCTGAGACTCTGTCAACTGATTCACACAGGTTGTCCTGACATGGCAATTACCTAAGGCTTTGCCCCATCCAACTCACAGGTGCATTTTTCTACAATAGGTCATACTAATAAGGGAGTCAAAGCAGCTCTACCTGATGCTAGAAACAAAAACAGGGAGGCTGCCAAAAAGAGGAGACAAAGAAATATGGTCCAAATGAAAGAACAGAACAAAACTTCAGAAAAATAACTAAACAAAATGGAGATAAACAATCTATCAGATGCAGAGTTCAAAACGCAGGTTATTAGGATGCTCAAGGAACTCATTGGGAACTTCAACAGCATAAAAAAAGACTCAGGCAAAAATGAAGATCACACTAAGTGAAATAAAGAAAAATTTACAGGGAATCAACAGAGAAGTTGATGAAGCTGAGAATCAAATCAATGATTTGGAACATAAGGAAGAAAAGAAACATTCAATCAGAACAGCAAGAAGAAAAAAGAACTTTAAAAAATGAGGATAGGCTAAGGAGCTTCTGGGACAACTTCAAATTTACCAACATTTGAATCATAAGGGTGCTGGAAGGAGAAGAGAAAGAGCAAGAAATTGAAAACTTATTCAAAAATATAATGAAAGAAAAATTCCTGAATTTGGTAGAGAAAATAGACATACAAGTCTAGGAAGCAGAGTCTGAAACAAGATGGACACTAAGAGGACCACACCAAGACAAATCATAATGAAAATGCCAAAGGTTAAAGCTAAAGAGAGAATCTTAAAAGCAGCAAGAGAAAAGAAGAGAGTAACCTACAGAGGAGTTCCCATGAGACTGTCAACTATTTCTCAAAAGAAATTTTGCAGGCTAGAAGGGACTGGCAAGAAGTTTTCAAAGTGGTGAAAAGCAAGGACCTACAATCTAGATTACTCTATTCAGCAAAGCCATCATTTAGAATGGAAGGGCAAATAAACTGCTTTCCAGACAAGGTAAAGCTAAAGGAGTTTATCATCACCAAGTTATTATATTAAATGTTAAAGGGATTCATCTAAGAAAATGAAGAAGATCAAAATGATGAACATTAAAATGGTAATAAATTCACAACTATCAATAATTGAATCTAAAAAACAAACTAAGCAAACAGACAGAACAGAAACAGAATCATAGATATGGAGAGCATTTGGAGGGTTACCATTTGGGAGGGAGAAGGGGGAGAATGGGGAAAAAGTTACAGGTATTAAGAAGTACAAATTGGTAGGTTCAGAATAGGCAGGGGGATGTTAAGAATAGTATAGGAAACGACCCTGGCTAGTGTAGCTCAGTGGATTGAGCGAGAGCCTGCGAACCAAAGGATTGTGGTTTGATTCCCAGTCAGGGCAGATGCCTGGGTTGCAGAACAATTCCCAGCAGGGGACGTATGAGAGGTAACCATACATTGACATTTCTCTCCCTCTCTCCTTCCCTTCCCCTCTAAAGATAAATAAATAAAATCTTAAAAAAAAAAAAAAAAAGAATAGTACAGGAAACCGAGTAGCCAAAGAACTTATATGCATGATCCATGGACATGAACTAAGGGTAGGGGATTGCTGGAGGGTTTTAGGGTGTACTGGGTGGAGGGGGCCAAAGTAGAGAAAGTTGAAACTACTGTAATAGCATAATCAATAAAATATATATAAATTAAATAAATAAAAATAAATAAAATAAAAATTAAAACATACTTAATATTCAAGTATAACCTATTTTTAGCTGCTTTGCTATTTATCTGTTGTACATGTGCCTTGTTTTTGCTTTAGGAGAATACCAAACCAAAAGTCAAGTAAAGATTTAAATTCCAAGTAAACTATCTCTAATTTTAGGACATTTTTTTTTCTTACTCTCATCCTTGGAAAACAATAAAATGTTTAAAATAATACTGTTGATAAAACATATTGCTTTAAATTATCAAAGAGGTATGCAAGGTAAAGATTTACGAATGACTAAAATGATAGCGGGAATAACCAAAATTTCATTTAAATTACACAAATAGAGTCAATATTTATTCAATTTGGGAAAAACATTTTGGAAACAACTGCTTTGAGGCAAATATGTTTTAAGAAGATTGGTCAGTAATATCTTGAATTTATTATCCATGAGTATATAAAAGTAATCTGAATTAGAATGTAAATAAGTTGGATTTTTTTAAAGATTTTTATTCATTTATCTTTATAGGGGAAGGGTAGGGGAGAGGGAGAGAAATATCAATGTATGGTTGCCCCTCATGTGTCCCCTACTGGGAACTGGCCTGCAACCCAAGCATGTGTCCTGACTGGGAATCAAACCTCGATCCTTTGGTTCTCAGGCCCACACTCAATCCACTGAGCTACATCAGCCAGGGTCAAGTTGGATTTTAATAGACTCTTAGTTCTAAGTACAATTTTATTCTTTATTTTTGATAAAGACTTTGGAAAGCGAAACTTTATTCAAGGTAAAATAGAAAGGAGTTTCAGTATTTTTTGTTGTTTTACTAGCATACTGATTCTCCATGTTAAGCTGCTATTATGGTTAAGGGAAATACAGTATTAAAGCAGCAAAGATTAAGTTCCGTTAACAAATTAGCAAAGAAAAATATTTTCTGGGAAGAAATGATGTTAAAACAAACACTTAAAAAACTTTGACATACTTCTTTTGGTGTTTTCTGTATAGACTGTTGAAATTACTGTTTAAAAAATTTGAAAAAAGAAACAAAGACTTTGTAGAAATTATAAGTTTATTTTTCTCCTGATAAATTACATATTAAACAGGTTTTGTATTAAGAAAATAATGCTTTTAAATTTAAACTTTTCTTAAGGTAAAATAAATATTAATATACTAGTTTATATTTTAAATACTATTAGAATATGCAGTTTCATACCTCATAAGCAACATACTTAAATAATCAGTTAAATTGTGTAATATTACACAATATTTTAAATACGGGAGAATAATTAATATAGTTAATATTTATAATCCTTTTTAATTATATTGTGTCTGGTTAACAGAATATTAAAAACATATTCATTAATTGTAATTATAGGTTATTATAAATACCTTGGCATTAAAATTTAGGGTTACAATTTAAACATTAATTTTATATGAATTCCTCTGTGTGACCACAAATGAAAAATGAATCTGCTCCAAAATGTTCAAAGCCAATGTCAAGGAAAAAAAAAAAAACAACCAAAAATTTGACAAAGGCATTTTGAAATAATTGATGTGTTCAATCAAACTACAAAGACACTACAATGAAGAACATAGGTTATTTTATTTCTTTTGCACTTCATAAGGTATGCCAGCACTAGATATATTTTTACATTTTATAATTTGAGATAATGTGGTATGTTTAGACAAAGTAACAGTGCATTCAGAGTTGGAAACTACTTTTTATTTTCTTAGCTGCATTCCATCTGTTTTGTCAAAGGCATGGTTCTAGCAGTTTCATGATGTCCAAACCATTAGACACAAAGCTCCTGTGTATGTATGTGAATCGAGGTGGATTTTTTCAGTCTGACTTATATGACAAAAGAGCAGGAGTGATTGTGAGGTACTTAGGTGATGCAGAAATGCTTGAGGAGAAAGCCATGCATGGATATCTACTTATAGTAATTGTTCTTTTGAAAAAAGTACATTTTTGAACCAGCATATTTGTTACTTATATACTATTTGACTTGATTAATTTTAATAGTACATATGATAACCTCATGGCTTTATTTTTAGGACTACTAACATTTTCCTCCTTAATAAGTATAAATATCTAGTGCTATGTTAAGCAAACTTTTTTCCCCCATGAAGATAAATCAGAAAAATGTCTTGAGGCTAATTACAATTTATTCTATTTATTTTAACTACAAATTGGTATATATGTTCATTATAATGTTAAAATATTAAATATACAAATAAAGTAACCCACACAAT
Organism: Glossophaga mutica; assembly: GCA_039655065.1. Lineage (NCBI taxonomy): Eukaryota > Metazoa > Chordata > Mammalia > Chiroptera > Phyllostomidae > Glossophaga > Glossophaga mutica. The sequence continues at coordinate 55,010,251 of CM077307.1, read as the reverse complement.
ATCTCACATGCAGACTGGGTTATATTTTAAATGATTAAAGGTCGTTCTTTACTTTGTTAGATTCTATGGAAAAAACGTAGGTTCTTAATATGTATATTGTTAATTTCATTGTTAATGAAAAAATGGCTCTGCTTTCATCCAGTAAAAGGTTAATGTATGAGCATATTTGTGAAGAACATCATGGAAGTTTTCTCAACTTTTTAATGCAGAAATTAGGAGGAGACACATCTTCAAACTAGATTATATGTGTGCTGACCTTTCCCATTCCCTTACCTACAATGTATTATTGATAGAGAATATATGAATTAGCTTTATTTTGCATCATATTTTTTAACCAGAAAAATGATCTAAATAATTTTTAATTACTTTATTTTCTGAAAATAATTTGGATTGTTTTTGGCAAGGTTTTACCTAATGCATTCTAATGTTATGCTTGGTTAAACTTCAAGAGTAAAACATTTGGGGGTAGTGGTGCTGCTTACATAGATGTTTTTATTATTCATTAGCCACCTTGGTTTCTAATAAATTGAAATTAGTACATTTAATTTATAAAATGAATGATTTGAACTCTCCCCAAGTAGACTTTAAAATGCATTTTTTCTCAAAGTTTTCTATACCTTCAAAAGCAAAAATATGAGGGCATGAATAAAGTTTAATTTGATTAATTTTTATAATTTACAAAATAATTTTTAAAATATGTAATGTAATTAAATAAAAGTATTCAAAAAGATTTGGTGGAATTAGTAAGACAATCTGACACTGGGAATTCTGTTGAATCATGACAAATGCCTATATATTGTCTTAATATTTATGATTAAAACAATAACTTTCTTTTATAATATTGAACGAATTAAAGAGCATTTTGTGAAATCTATTTCATACTATTAGTGCAATAAAAATAAATTTTTCAAATTTGTATGGATTTTTCTCCACTTAAAAAAACATTATGTGAAAACTTGTTTGCTTATTTTATGCTTGCATAGTTGAGGATGCTATGGAGGACCTGAAGGTGATGTCACACATTGTTTCATATGTTCTAGAAACATGATGATGCTTGATAGCTGTAAAAGAAATTCCTGCAGGAATGTCTGGATCTGGTAGTGTCTTTGTACATTCACAGGCTTTCCTGTGTGAAAAAGTCCATGTAAATTACCATTATCATTTTCTAATTATCTCTAGTCTTTAGAGTGACGAAAGATAGGTAGTGCACTGAGTCTACTTTCAGAAAAGCCTCATTAATTTAAACTCTGCTAATTTAGAGTTGATGATCATGTAAGTGGAAGCTAGTCTTCCTTAAGTGAGAATACTCATGAATAATCCACATATTATTTTAGTAATAGTTAAAATATTTCAGAATTTTTTGATGTACTATTTATATATAAAATACAATATGTTAAATGAAATTTGTCTGGTGTATTATTTAAACAAAAAAATTTCCAACAGGATGAAATAAATTTTCAATAAGTGTAACAAATCACAAATGTGTTCTATAAAGAGCACATACAACTTAGTAAGAAAAATAAAAAATCCCAACAGTAAATGGACAAAAAGCATGACTGTTTCATAAAAGGGGAACTACAAATGATTAAAAACATGAAAAATATCAACCTCAATAGTCTCCGAAAAAATACAACTAATAGGCTAATGAGATTACTCATACTCAAGTCAGATTAGCAAACCCTAAAAGATATATAATGCTGGTGAGGGCAAAAGTCATCTATACTCTTGCTAGGAGTAACAAGTGGTTCAACTTTTGACAATACGTAACAAGAAGTGTTATAAAGTGTTTTTAATCCACTAGTCTCACTCTTTTTTTTTGTAATCTGTGCAAAGGAAATAATATAAAATTCTCACTAAGATTCATACTCAGAGATATTTGACATAGTCTTTTTTTAAAACCAAGAAAAATTGTAAACCATCCAAATTCTTAGGAATAGAGTTAGATAAATTATGCTTCACTCAAACAATGGCACTTAATGCAGTCATTAATAATAAGTATAAATGCTCTTAATGCCATATGAAAATGCTCCTGATATCCTAGATGAGAAGGACTGGATACAAAAGTATACATACAGAATAATTTCATATATGTTACAATGAAAGAAAAAAGACTCGAAGGAAGTATGATAGAAAGTGATTGCACAAGGATGAAAGGTATGGGTATTTTTTCTTACTGCTTTTTAATTTACTTCTATTAACCAAAGAACACTATCTTGTTTTTAAATTAGAGAGATGGGACCTTAAAAAAAATCCATACCCGTTGCCTCAGAGATCTATCCTGAGGAAATAAACTTAAATGTTCACGCAAATTTATGCAAAAGGACCATAAACTTTTTTTGTTGCTTTTAATAGTGAGCTATTTGGAGCAAGCCAAGATACCCAAAATAGGTAATTTTTAAGATAATATATTTCTAAAATAGAACATATAGTAATGACATTACTTTTCTGAAGAGACTTTCAAGTGAAAAATTTAGGATATATCATAATTAAGTAAAACATATGATCTCAACTATATGCAAAATAATATATGGAGAGAAAACAAGAATTGAAATGTGTCAAATGTTGGTGATTTTTTTCTTCTTTAAATGATTTTACTTTTTCCAAAATTTTTCAACATGTGTCTCCAATTACTTTTTCAATCAGGGAAACAAACATTGTAGTTGGAATTTTTAATGAGCAAATTTTAAAAAGATATCTCCTTGGTGAAATTTGATAGCCTTAAAATAATTACTTAAATAATAACATATATTGCTTATAACTTAAGTAATAACTTGACAAGTAAAAATTTTTTGTTTTATTTTTTATTTAATCTTTATTGTATTTTTCCATTATATTTAGTCCCCTTACACTCCCTCCCTCCCAGCAGTCACCACCCCATTGTCCGTGTCCATGAGTCCTTTTTCCATTTTGCTCGATCCCTCCATCCCCTAAACCCCCTACTAACTGTCATCCTGCTCTCCATCTATGAGTCTGTCCCCATTTTCCTTGTTAGTTCCATCTGTTCATTAGATTCCACATATGAGTGAAATCATATGACGTTTGTCTTTCTCTGACTGGCTTATTTCACTTAGCCTGATGTTCTCCAGTTCCATCCATGCTGTCACAAAGGGTAGAATTTTCTTCTTTTTTATGGCCAAGTGGTATTCCATTGTGTGGAAAGTAATAATTTAAAGTAATAACCCCTTTTAGTTTCAAACCAGCCTTTTAGCAGTGCAGAGAACTTTTATTCTCTTAACCTAAATTAGGGAGGTTTTCTTATAAAAGCATGTAATTTCTTTAGTAACAAATACTCAGTGGTTAACTAGAATTTTGATACCTGAGTCAAACTGTTCAAAAATATACTCAAAAGAAAGTGGAAAAGTGAATCAAGAAGGCTAGCAAGTGCTTGACTGCGTAGTTCCATGCTTCTTAGTAAATCAAAGTTCCAGAGTATCATGGATAACTTTTGAAATAGTCACACCTGTCATATATGAGTCTGATTTTGCAGAAAAGTGCAGTCTCATGGAGGAAGGTGTGGAAGGTAGCTGCTTCACTGTGCTCGGAAAGCACTTGGAGATATTAACGGTGGTGCTTCCAGTAGTGTCAAACTGAGTGAGAAAAAAGGTACAGCAAAGCCTATTTTTAAACAATGCAGGATAATGTGGTAAATAGAAAGATAGACTCACCTGACTAGCTACCTCATAACTAGCTAACTAGTTACAGCATGAAAAATTTAGATATTCTTAACAAAAAATACCCATATAACATACCATGGCTGGCTGGCAAGATCAACCTTTCACAGACTGTTCACCTACAGGTGGCTAGAATCATCAGAAGTATTATCTTGGGATGTCAAGCACATTTCATTAATATACACATGTATTTCAAAATATGTCAGTGGTCATTATAAAGAACTAAAGTGCTCATGCTTTTTAAAAAGTTCTTTTAAAACAAAATTTAACCAAAGGAGAAAACACGATAATTTAAAAAAATTTGTCTTCATTTAAAAAATCCATTTTAAATAAAAATATATATGAGGATATATAAAAAAATATAGTACCGTAAAAACCATAAGGCATTTACTCACATAAGGCATATTAATTTGAAAGTACTAGAATGAAATGTTCCTACTTCTCTTTATAGTCACTGTTTATAGATGAATAAATGCATGCTATAAACATGTCTTCATATTAAATATATATTCACATAAAATTAGTTCAGCTGATACCAAGGCATAACTTCCTATCTCATTTCAAAACTATGTATATGATAAGATTTAAATAACCCCAAAGTTACTAGTATCAACTTTGTTTCTTTTTAAAGAACTAACCATTCTTTCTGAAAAGTCACGTTGTCTCTGACTGTGGGGAACCGAGGATTTAAGAGTTCCTAAATATCTAATGGGGGAACATGCAGAAGACACGTGCTGTTACATATCACAACAATTTTTTCCTCAAATTTAGTTGCATTTTCTTTGTCTCTACAAAAAAATGTCCAGAATCAATTTAAGAAATCCCATCCACACCCCCTTCCTCCTCTCCATGACCCCCAAAAGCAAAAAACAAAACAAAAAAAAATCAATTTTGTTCATATGATCTTTCCCTTAAGGCCTTAATCGGTTTAGTCTGTAGGATTTCCTTTTTGGGTGACATTATCAGAAGAAATTACCCTGTAGCATTACCTATGGTCAATGAGGTTTGACAGGCTTTCCTTGTCTCTCATCTGCATCAAGCAATTCCCTGAGACAGGAAGGTGTCGTTTAGATGTGACCCTTTGAAGTTACTTTTACTTCCATCTTCAACTCACTGAGATTGTATTCTGTGGGGTCATCAACCTTAAACTCTCAGAGCCTGTGGACAATGCTGCTTTAGTTATCATACCCATTTACTGTAGTACTCTGTCCTAGAGGAGAAGTCAGGCTGGCTATGACATTTTGCCTGGAATTCAGTGTGGGCTTTGGGTGGCACTTACCCAAGCTGTGGCTTCAGGCCAGAGAGGGAGACAGGGAGAAGCTGCAAAGAGAACTCCGCAAATTGGGAACGTCCAGGGGGGTTTATCTCAATCATGCATTTGTAATTTTTTGTTTGTGTTGTTTTTGTGAGGAACAGGGCATTCACTGCAAATTTGCAGTTTAAAACTGGTAGTAATCAATAATGACAGAAAAGAATGGTGCTCTAGCCAGCTTCCTAACTAATTTAAAATGCTTGCATTGTTTATACTTTTATTCTTTTTCTTATTAACCCCATACAACAATATAGTTAAATCCTCTTGACACTAGTACGTTGGGCAAAGTTTCAAAAAAGTGAAAGTTTGCCATTTTAGAAAAAATGCTTATCCTCCACAATGCACCCCACTCCCTCCAATGGATACAGAAGACTGTGGATAAGGGGTTAATATTTCCATCTTTAGCATAGTTCATGGCTTGTTCATCAAAAGTAAATATTAAAGAAATCATAACCTTAATAAACCCTGAAACTCCTTTAGATTTTTACCTAGAAAACAAATAACTTCAAGAAGTCAGTCTCATAGCCAAAGAGTACTTTTGGGGAAGGATAGGGGAGATGAGGGTAGAATGGATGTTGCATAGTACTTTTAGATTTTTTCTTCTACTGATAAAATGATAAACTTTACAGTTTCATTTTACATAACTTTTTATTTATTTATTTTATTTGGTTACTTTTAATGTCAGTGATTACCCTGCATGTGTTTCTGCTGTAAGAAAAAGGTGTTCTCCTCAAATTCACATCTGCCTTGCCTGGGTGCAGTTTCAGGGAAAGTATGGAAATGGTCAGTTTGCCAAAAACTTCTATAAATACTGTTTTACAGTTCCCCTTCCAAAGCCTTAATTCCAAGGGGGGAACTTACTGACAAGTTAGACAATGTAGTGGGAACATGGCTATTAGAAAGCCCAGGAAATGCACTCGTATTTCTCAGGTAGTGCTCTAGGTTTCTTAGCACATAATTGAATTGAATCCTCAGACTCAGGAGGATGATATTTTGGACAGATTCTTATCAAAGGGAAATGAAAATGGAAGAGAGGATGCAGCATCAGTATTGCTAGGCCAGAGACAGCAGTCTTAGACAAACACTTGTTTTACGGAGTGTTCCATAGTTTAAAAGAACATTTTACCTATATATAATTTTGCTTTGATTTGATCCTAAAATAATCCTCCTTAGATAAGCCATCATCAAAAGACTATTACCAAATTTTCATTTTTCCAGGTATGCAAACTAAGAATCCTGCTTAGTAACATTCTTAAATTTGCATAGTTAGTAAAGGTCAAAAAATTTAAAGCCTAAGTCTTCTGATTGCAAGACGTCACTATGCCAACATTAAGTGAGGATACTTCAGTGGGAAGGGAATTATAGAGAAATTTGGTTTCTTGAGATTTGCCAAAGGCTAAAACCTGTGTAGGCATCGTTAAGCCTAAGAATAAATCAGATCTGCAAAGTACAGGGCAAATTATGCATTGTTTTAAAGCCTAACAATTTAATTTATAACTTTTAAAACATTCTTTCACACAGCATTTTACCAATCTTCAGTTTTAATTTGATAGACAGTGTACATTTTTACTTGTGTTTATAGCCATCCAATATGCCTAAACTATTCCCCCACATTATATAACATAGGCCGAGGGAGTGGTTTTCCAATGCCTTTCAGAACAGGCCATGTAGCATGTGGGATACAATAAGATTTTTAAATTTGATCATTACAGTGGGAGACTGAAAAAGATAGATTCTTGTCTCCCGAGAGATGAAACAGTACACACTATAAATATCCAGCAAAGTTACTAAGATTTTTCTTTTTGTGATTTAAATGGGTAGATTCGGTTGTAGACTAAATTTTTTGTTTTTGTTTGTATTTCAATTCATTAGATCCTTGAAAAGCTATTGCAAATATATTCTCAAAAACCCATCCGTAAACCTAGTAATGAAGTCTTAAGAAGTAAAACATTATTTGTTGATTAATATATCATATACCAATACTATATGGTGAGAAATATTAAAACTTCAACAAAAATAAAAAAAGAGACATAGTCAAACTTTTCAGTGGTAAGATTGTATAATTTTTTTCCTCAAGGAGTTTAATTTCTAATATTTCAATAAAAATTACCATGCATAATTTTTATAGTAATTTTTATATTAAAAACAAACTGCTAGGAAAATAATTTAAAAGCTAAGAATTTATCATGATATTATTTAATAAATTTTTCTAGTCACTATTGTAATTTTTAATTGCCTGTCACAACTTATTTTCTATTTTCTTATTTTGAAAGTTAATGGGACTCTTCATTAGTGCTTTGTTTTCTGGTAGAACCAAGGATTTCCACACAAAAAAAGGATCTCGCTGTGATTCTGAGTCATTCCAGTAATTTCATTGGGCCTCAAACTGTTGCAAACCTGGAGGAAATACTCTATGTAAAACTTGCAGATTCATCTGGTAGTGATTTGTCATTTACCATGTTTTGGGCTGGCAGCCAGGTCAGCTATTGCCAAGAGAAGGCAGACAGGGAAATAAAACCATTATCAAGAAAAGACTTGGAAATACGCATATGCTGAATGAACAAAACTGAGACAAACTCGAAAAAGAAAAATCTAGGACGTAATGGACTCCCAGAAATAAAAGGGGCTAGAAAAAGAAGAGGAGTCAGTCCTTACGGGCTCCTCCTGCAGCCCCAACTTTGTGCCCTTGACATAGCAAGTGCTAGTCTTTACATTTGTTTCATGAATTGGACACCTAGGACTAGATTTTCTCTAACATTTCAGTCAAA